>CM060932.1:953779585-956179585 GCA_030765085.1 Allium cepa
TAATAAATTTTGATTTCAAGATATTATATAAATCTATTTTATAAAGTTTTAAATTCTTGATTTTAAATTTATATGTTTTGGAAATCTTAAAATTATAAGTTGGTTTTGAAACTATAAATATTAAGGATTTTATTTAATTAAATCGATTTGGAACTTATTGAATTTAAGGGTTTTAAAATATGCTTTTCTAACTTGATTTTGGTTTAAGGTGATTTAATGAATATTTCAAGTTTAAATGGAATATATAGTGATTTGAAATTTGAAGTTTATTTAAAGTATATTGGATTTATTAAGCAAATATTTCTAACTAAATAATTGAAAAGTGAATTTGGGGTGTGTGTGTGTGTGTGTATGCGCGTGTGTGTGTGTGTAAATTATCAAATCTAATTCTGAAATGTTAAATATTTAAAGCTTTGAAATATTTGAAATGGTTTATTTTTGGGGTTCAAATATGTTTTGAAATCGATATAATTCGAAACGGTTTGTTTAAAAACTGAATTGAATTGAAAGTGATGATTTGAGACTTAAGCAAATTTGAATTTTGGAATTCAAATTGACTTGGAATTGATTTGTGAGATTCGTGGAAGCTATTTTATTATAAAGTATTTTTAAATTATATTTAAAACTATTTTTATATTTTACTTTATAAATTATTTTATTGTAAACTATTTTACTATAAACCATTTTAAATATAAACTATTTTAATATACTAAGTATTTTAATATAAAAACTATTTTAACTCGAACTATTTTATTTTATAAACTATTTTATTATATGTACTATTATTAATATTTAAACTGTTTAATTGGTGGAAGTTTTGTTTTCAAATTTATGAACTTCGAAGTATTATGTTTTGGAAGTGTTATAAATTTCAAGTGTTTGGTTTCGAAAGTGTTATAACTTTGAAAGTGCTATGATTTTGGAAGTAGATATATTTGAAACTGGAAATGATATCGTATTTGGTTTTGAAATTGAAATGATATCGTATTGATATGGTTTTGAAATGGGCAATGATATTTTGGTTTTGAAGTATAAACTATTTTGAAATGACCGCGGTGTTATAATAACGTTTGGTTGTTAAAGAGACAGGGATCGGAAGCTGTCATACTCTCTGCCAACTTCGAAAACCACTTTAACAACTGTGTACGTAGTGGAGATTCCATAATGAAGTAGGATAGTGGCGACGATCCTATTGAGGTGTATACAAGGACCCGACTCCCGTGAGTTGGCATAAAGTGGCTAAAACAGGAGCGATTCTCAGGCCAATGAGGTAGCTCCTCTGATCGAACACACTTCTTCTATACTATATTCTGACTTTGTGGTTGATTTGGTAGCCACTTTTGATTTTTGATTTTAGGGAGTGTGGATCGAGGCGGGGGTAGTGGCTGCTATGCATTACCACCAGCCCGGATGCGTAATTGGTATATCTACCCTGGCATTGTCTAGTTGTGCCGTGTCACCGACCCTAGCGCGCTTTACTACGAGTCTGATTTGTGTCGTACTTATGGATTATTTATGGTAGCCTCTCGATCCGAAGGTACGATGGCACTGTATAGACTATTGGCACTATAAGTGTGTTAAGGTGGAAAATGTAAAGCCTTAACGCTATTTTTAAGTAAGTTTACTTTACTTTGGACATTATTATAACAGCGTATATTACTACATAGTAGATATTTTAGTGGATCCTTAAAGGATGGGTATCCTAAACATCCTTTAAGTTACTTGTATTTCAGTTGTTATTTCACTTGAGTTGGATTTATTGATATAAGAATGTTAATCCTGACCCGAGTGTTTTGTGTTTTGCTTTACGCTCGGGTCAGACTGATTGATACAGCTTTTGAGACTCACCTTTGGAGATGGAGCTTCGTTTGGAGATCCATCTACATCTTTTCAGCTTGCAGTTATTCAATTGATTCCGGTGATGTATTCTGAGCTTGTATTTGACTATTGTATTTGAAACTTCTATTGTATCTTAATTTATTTCTGATATATATAGTAGCTTCGTGAACTACTATTCATTTTGTTTTCGTAGCATATTGTATATTACTCTATATCTGTGATTCTGTGACGTATTTCTTTATATATATGCTAAGTTTTGCCAAATATAAATTAACAATCTGGTATTTTGGGCAATTCAAATCCGACATGTGCATGCGAATTGTTGAAAATATCAGCCTGTTACATGTGGTATCAGAGCTTTAGTTTTAGGTAAAACTTAACATATGTAGTAAATTTGATTACAGAATCGCCTTTGTTCACGCTTAAATTCTTTCCTCTTTGATTCGATTTCCATTGAATTTTGGAACGTTCCTCTCGGTTCCAAAATCCATCTTTATCTCTCCCTATTCGTATTCTGGAGTATCACACAACTCCACTTCGAATAATCTCTATAATAAATCGACGTTTTCATCAGTCTTTGAATGATTGTAAAGGGGTGAAACTCATTTATAACAAGCATTGATTCACCGAAGATTTCTATATCCTTGGCTTACAATGCTATCTATCTTCTGCTATGCCTGAATTCTATCTCTTGCGATCGAATATCGTTTTGCCTCGGAATTCTGCATCGATCTTATCCTCGAAGTCACGGTCGACCCGGTTAAGGTTGTTCGTGATTTATATAAACTTATGCATCTTCCTATTTTGTTATTTAATCATCTTAACTTGTTTCGAATCTATCTTCGAATCAAAATTCTCTTTGATTTGAGTCTATCAAATTTGAATCTCTATCCTTGTTTTGAAATCCATTCTTGTATCGTCGAGCGAGAAAGTGTATTAGTAAATTACTATTAAAATGTTATATGTATATATTGTGTTGTTTGAGTTGTTGATGTAGATTTGGGTTTTCGACCGATTCGTCTGATCAACGCTATCGATAGGATTTCCAAAACACTTGAACAGAGCAAACCGACACAATATTGTTTTCAAATTTAGTACATGAAATAAATTTCCTATAATTATATTACATATGCGAGCATAATTTTCTAAAAGATAATTGATAAATGAATTAGTTAACCAAATGATATTATTTGATTTTCATTTATTGTTTTGTAAACCATTGATTTACCAACATATAAATAAATGGAATTATAGAACTTGGTTTATAAATTGATTTGGAAATTTAAATGAATTTAAAGTAAGAATGTGAGAATTTAATTTTCGAAAATTTCAAACTTTGGTTTTAAAAGTTTTAAAATTTATTATATATAGTATATTCGAATAGAAATTGTTTCCAAAGAATTTTAAATGTTTAAATCAGTGCTCACTTCTGCTGTTGCTGGAAAATAATTTCGGTGATGACTATAGCATCGTCAACATTCATTTTCGAGTTTCAGAGTGGAGAGACCATTTAGTAGCTTTGCTACATTTTATTTTGAAAAAAAAAGAATTTGATTTGAACTTCTTTAGAATGACAAGATTTATAATATATATATTATATATATAAATATATTTGCTTTGATACATATAGTATATATACTATCTCTAAATTGTTTAAAGTTAATCGAAAATTTAATTCTTAAATTCTATGTTGAAGATGAATTCAATTATAAAATAGAACAAATTTTTTTAATAAATATTTAAACTTTAATAATTGAATTGGAAAATTTTACTTGTACAATACTCAATGATATTCCAATATAACTTACCTAAATCATTCAGAAATTGAATATGTAATTAAATAATTAATTTACAATGCAAATGATGTTAAAAGAAATTATAAATAAATTAAGCGTTTAAATATTTATCATAATAATTGTTATACTTAATTTAGGATTACGAAAAATGTTAACTAGATAAATTGAATAATAAGGTAGTAAATAAAGAGCCAATTAAGATTGAAATTAACCTAAGTAAATCAAGTGGATTTAATAAATAAGATAAATAAAGTAAGTTTTTGATTGAAGGAATTTATTAAATTGAAATTTAATCAACTAAATGAAAATACCTTGAATTTAAAATAAATATTGAGTATCAACTAATTTAAATTGAAATTTATATTGGGTAAGTTAAATTTTTATTTTGTTTTTCAATCTAATTTATTTCTGCTTGCTATTATTCTCCTATCTTCTTCCTTTTCGGGGATGAAAAGTTTTGAGTGGGGGAGAGTGTAATAACCCATAAATTTTTAATAGTTTTATTTGTTTTAATAATATATTTAACTAAATTTTTGTGAAATTTTAAATAATAAAAATTTGAAATAAAAATTTGATATTTGGAATATGTCTATTTAAACATAGCAACTGGTAAATTTTCATCAGATTATATGGAATTTTATTTTGTAATTTTATTTCATTTCAAATCAGTTAATATCAGATGATAATAAAATGTTTTCCAAACCTGAATATTTTTATACAGAAAATTTGTAAACCATCTTCTGAGTGAGACGTCATTCTTCATTTCGTCAAATTTGGGCTTCTATTGCTTCGTTTATCTTATTTCTGGTAAATTAGTAGCATTTTCGGTACCGATTATCGACTTTTGATCGAGTGATCGTACCACTGATAAAAATATACTATTTTGATCGTCTTGTCGTACTAATCACAATGGTATATTAACTTCTGTGTTTGGGGTTTGGTACACCATAAAATCAGGAAAATGATTTTTGTATCGGTTCAACATTTAACCTTTCATATTCCAACGTCTATTAATTCAATAGCCATTAAACTTTATATATTCCGTGGGATTAATATGCAACCCTTTCTATTTCTTATGGTCATATATTTTTGGGGGTATTCTTTTGGTCTCTTGTTTCGGTTCAAAGTGAAGAAAAAGAAATAAATAAAATACGTATGTTATAACTGTGCAATCCTCACTTTTCCTCTCTCTGAAGTTACACTCGTTCCATTGCTGACAAATGCTAGCTCATCACTGAAGTTCGCACCCACATCTTCGTCCTCCACATTCTGCCACCCTCAGCCGCCTCGTTTCTCGACAAAGCATTTCCCCTCTCTCCTCTTACTTCCTCTCGTCAGCAACCGAAGCCATCAGCCTTCACCGAGAAATGAACCCACCCCACCTCAGGTGCGCTTGTATCTGCCTCTCACTAGCCTCTTCCGCTCGCTCTGCGCCCTATGCAACGTCCGCCAACTCCAGACTCATTTCCTCGATCTAGCAGCTGCACTATTTTCGTTTGAATGAAGGCATATATTTGATTTATTAATAAATGTGTATATATATATTTTGCTGGATATGTATTTTCTTCTGCCGGTTTCAGGCCTGCATGAATAGATGGGTTTGGGCATTGGTTCAAAAGTCTGCATATACATATTTATATTTGCAATATATATTTATTTGAGTGTGTGTGTATGTGTGTGTGTGTGTGTGTGTATATATATTAATACTTGATATCTTATGTATTACGTATATTACATGTATATGTCTATGCTTTTAAATTCTAGGGAAAAGTTTGCTAGTTTTTACAACCACGGTATATAAATATATAGGTTTTATAAGGTTAGTTAGTCTATATAAATCTTGTATATATAATTTTATGATAGGTTAAGTCTTATATATATAAAATTTTGCAAATTTGTATGTTACACAGTGGAATGTAACATGTTTAAAATAATATATTTGCTGTAATCTTATCACTTTCTTATACATGTTCTCATATTTATACATATACTTGATGATATAAGCATATATATATATATAGTATCTGTTTTTACTTTATGGGTTTATTTTTTTGCTTTTGGTAGAGATATGGGTTTTTTGATTTTTTTTTTCTCCATATATAAGTTACATTTAATAAGAAGGCAGTAATGTATGTATTGGTTTCTTGATGTTATATGTTGTTTTTAAGTATTGTTGCTAATATATATTTCATATAAAGTACAGCATTACATGTTTTTTTTATTTTATATATAATTTTTTATACTAGTTATATTATTTTATAAACTATATATAGATTTTTAAACCATAGTCATATTGATTTGCGCGAGTTTTGTTCAACCTAATGTATATGCATTTATTTCTAAAAAAACTATGAATAAATATATTTTGTATATATAGGTAAGTCAGTATATATCAGCTTTATAAAAATATTTAAAGTTTTATATTAGTAATATATGTAATGTTTACATTTTTCGTATATATGTCAGCATAAATGTATATATATATATATATATATATATTTGAATTGTATACACTAGCTTGCATTGGTCGGAGTTGGGTCAGTATATATATTATAGTGTTCTCTTGCATAAGTATATATTAGTTGAATGTATAGGTTATATTTAGCATATATTTTTCTGTAGCATATATGTATGTACAAATGTTTGTATATAAGTCTACTGCAAATGTGGATTCGTATAAAAATATTTGTATATAGGTTTAATTTTTTTAATGTATATATAGCATTATTTTTTTTATATCTATAGCAAATATCGTTCGTATATTCAATCATTGGTTTAAATTTCATAAGTTATATTAATATATAAAATGTGAATTTGTGGTTTTCTATTTCTTTATATATATATGTATTGTAATGACCTAATTTTTCGACTTTCGAAAGTCGACATCAACATGTCCACTGTATCAAATGTTGAACATCGAATGCCGAAAAACCGAACCGTTACGGTTAAAGAAGAAGAAGATAGAAGAAGAAACAGAAACAATACCAGAATCTCACATTTCGCAGCGGAACAATATATAATAGAAAGATGAATAATCTTTAAACAAAAGAACTATATCAGTTTATACATTATATTATCAAAGTCATTCAACAACAAAAACACAACACAACAGCGGAAAATAAATAACATTACATAAGTGTGATCGCTTCGCCATCAAGCTTTCCTTCAGATCTCAACAGTATTTTTGTCTGACTTCGTTCTAGAACTACTGATAATCTGACTCTAGGCTGCTCGTGTGGAAAATTATGGGCACCCAGAGTTTAGAAAGGGAACAATAAACTCCAGGTCAGTCATGAGACTAGTGTGAGTTCTTAACACAGTTATTTTCACAAGAAATAAAAAAAGAAATCCTCTATGCTTTTGGAAAATGAAACTACCATAAGACCTCCAGGCACATACACAATGCAATCGCACACTTGGCGGAGATTTCTCCTTATGATAGTCAAACATGCTTAATACGCAAAATCTTTTTGATATTATTATTAGTGCACAATGTGGAAAACATTTAGAAAGTATAATATTAATCTTAGCTAGTATAGGTACCATTATATTATGCCTACTATAGCTACCATTTAAGAATGGAAGGTTATACAACTACAGTCATATAGGGCTCGTATTGGATGATTGGATATCCAACAAATGGTCAAGGCTAAGGAACTTCCTTCACCGAATGGGTATGTCTCTGGAGGGACGCGTCGAGAACTTAACCAGCTCTATACCAATACAAGTACGGGTTACCTCTGTAACTAGGTGACTAACTGTCACGAGTATGCTACTCCCCGGTCTAGACCGACCTTTATCCAAGGCGCCTCACAACCAACAACCACATAAGTAATAATATGGGCTCCATACCAGAATACCACTTTTTATGCACACACGTTAAATATCTGGGCTCCATACCAGATACCACTTTTTATCCAGAAGGAAATGAACATACCCTGAGGGGCGCGACCACCATAACCTTGTTGCATCCTTCCTGTTTCGACCGTTTCCCGGGCGTGAGGTTCGACGAAGTCTCGTCCACAAAGCTTCGCTTTTCACAAAAGCCATGCTTTGATCAACAAATGATCAACACTTAGCATGCCACATTATCAGATTGGGAATATATCGCTAGTAACCATCAACTACCTCTGAGCTCGTACGTATCAGAGACGGGTATTAAGTTAAGAGAATAAATTCTGCGCCACCAATAGAAATGTATTTGATAGAAACCAGCTTTACATCTCAAAGTGTAACATCAGACATACATCCATACAAGTTCGTTTCGGGTTCAAACGAAACAGAAGGCACTTACTCCAACTAAGGAAAGAACCCTTGCAAAACCGGATATTCACTAATCACATCCGGACTCCCCATCACAAAGGGTGATATAAATCTCTATACCGGAGCAACTCAGTGCAGAGACATTCGACAGGTAATCCTTTCGCTTTCGAAAACACCCGGTCTTCAACGCCGTACTCAAATGCAATCCCTTTTCACCGTATCGTTATTCGAAATGAGTTTTATGACATAAAGTCCTCTCCTACTTACCCAAATAATGAGCGCTTATTTTGAAAACAAATTCAAGTGCCGTTTCAAAGGCCAATATTGATAGTCGGTTATTTAACTATCAAACAACATTCACAACAATCATCAAGCCTCAATAATTTCCCAAATTGTTTATACTGATAGTCAGTTATTTAATTATCAAATAATATTCACAACAACCACCAGATTTAAATATTTTCCCCAAATTATTTATTTTCAAAATATCTTCGCAAGATATATTTTTAACACTTCAACACTTTGAAAACAAATTTCAAATCACTTTCCTCACGTGGAATAAATTTCAAAATATCATTTATTTCCACTGAAAATTTTCCAAGTTCGAATAATTTAAAATAATTTAAATCATTATCCAAAAATATACTTGGAAACACTTAAAATTAAAATTATTTTTTAAACACTTTATTTAAAATATTAAATATGAAACTTTTTATACTGATATCTTATATAAAATTTAAGCCCAAACAATTTAAAAATATAGATTAGATAAAGTGTAATTATTTAAATAACCATTTTCTAAATCAAATACCAAGTAAATCTTTAAAATAATCACTTCTATAATTAACTAAATAAATCTTTGCTTCGAAGATTTAAAAACAACTTAAGAAAATAATTTCTCCAAAGTATCCTTTTTAAAACCATCCTTAAAACTTTCATTTCATATTTATAAGCTATTTGGAAACATACTTGGCTTTCCAGGGAAAATACACTTTCCATTTAAAAATAGTCCATTTAAAATAATTTATAAACCCTTCTCGATTTATTTCAATTTACATCCCGAATTCGTAAATTTTCTTTCCAAGCTTTTAAAAATAAACCAATATTTGTTTTTAAAATAAATTTCCCTTTCCTTTATAAATTCCCATTGTGAATTTAAATTTTGAAATATCCTTTGATATACCATTTTCAAATCGACTTCCAAACATTCACTTTCAAAAACCAAATCAAATTCCAAATTGATTTTCCAAAAGTTTATTTTCAAACACCAAATCAATTTCCAAATTGATTTATAAAAATTTATTCCATTTATAAATTATTCCTTTATTTATCCAAATTTATTTCAAAAATCATTAATCCAATATTCACGCCTTCATCTAGATTTTAAAATCTGAATTTTAAAATAAATTCTTTAACTTTTAAACAATACTAGTCAAAGTCCATTTATTTTCATTGATAAAAATCTTTTTCCTATATTTAGAACTATTCGATAGGATTTCAAACATCAATATTCACCCTTTTAAAATTCCTTCTATTAAATTTATCCAATTATCTAAAATGGATTTATTTAAAATTTTATACTTTAATTTCCAAAAATCCAATTTTATATTTCTGGTATCCTACGATACCAAAAATATATTTTGCTAAACTATAGCCTTTAGTAATTTTTAATCACCAATATAATCATTCACAGATTATCACATCACAACATATAAAAATAAATTCAATAATGTGAGGAATCCAGTTGGATCCCTCCAACCTGTTTTCCTGCATCCACAGATGTTAGCACAATAATTTAAATACCAATTCCACTTCGAAGTGGAATATCACGGTATATGGGATTATATCATATAATCCGCTATTATGCGGCGCATAGGGTCTCATCCGCTATATAATACGGGAAATCAATCACTCCAATATATATATGTATGTATATGTGTATATATATGTTCGTGTGTGTATGTATATACACACACTATGTATATACTATCACATCCAAACAATCAATCAATAATTGAAATTCTAATTTTTTTTCAATTGAGTGAGAAGATCTCACCTTTGCCCTTTTATTTGCAATCCATTTCCATCACGACTTGTTTTCTTCACGGTATTAGACCTTGTATAAACATTTATACAATTCATTAATATTTGAAATAATCGAATAATCAATTTTCATTTATTTATTTAATTTTGAACTAATCAATTGCCAAATTAACAAATTTAATTAACTAATACTTTTTATTCAAACTGAAAATTTCTCTTTTAAATATTTTTTGTAAATTAAATCAGTTTATTATTAACAAATTAACCACATACATATATATATATATATATATATTATTTCAAAAATTACTTGTAAGTTTAAAATGCGTAAACGAATATATTTTTCTGTTTACTGATATTAGATTTACACATCTGAACTTAAATTAAACCTTATTCAAATTAACATTTTATACCTCACTGCTTCAATCTGTCGCCTACCATTTCGACGGCGGCTTTGACATCACGTGCATATGAACCCACTAGAGCCTCCATCACCAACTCCTGCCCATGCCCACGAGCCTGCCTAACAGCTTGCGATACCCCAAAATTTTGAGCCCAAGCACTAAACGATATTACTGACCTCACTCCCAAGATATTGCCGACCAGAAATTCGCCATTGACCGCCACCACGTTCGAAACCCTCAGCAACTCAACGTCATCGACATTCCCTTCTCCTTACGACGACGAACTAGCCTCGACTGTTGATCGCGCACGAGCGAATCCCCCCACCTAGAACCGTGAGTGAGCCCTGGTAGCTTTCCTATATCGCGACGCTGAGCTCAACGGCCCTTCGATGCCGTGCTCAAGTACAGTAATTGCGAGACAGTCGCGATTCCCTTCTTTTATTTGTGAACGAATCGATTTTAAGGGGAAGAGGATATCGATCCATTGCCCTTGCTTTCTTATATGAATTCGATTTTTTATTCTGAGTAAAAGGAAGTTGATTCTATTTTATTTTATTTTTATTTGTAGAGAAGATCGACAGTTTTATTTTTAAATTATATTTTCCCAAATGAAGACGCGTGTTTATCCGGTTGAACACGTGCAATGAATTCCTATATGTTTCATTTGCTTGCAATAGTATCTTAATTATATTATTTAAATTCAAATTTAAATTGTCTCGATTACGCTACTCAAAATCTCGATCTCCAATCAAGGCATGCCGCTAGGCGTTTATAAGGTTATACCCCTATTTCGAATGCAATGGAAAAGGTTTCGAGACCTAACTCAATCGTATGGAGAAGATAGCTTTTTGAACTCGGTTATTAAATTAAATTTCGATAAAATTTTCAGCGCGTTTGCTTATCATACGGCCAAACGATCACTCCAAACACTACGAAAATTGAAATCCGATAATAATACAATATTACGGATCCAATGGAACTAGTTTCGTCGAATTCTGAGACTGTGCCCCGGAAGGTTATTTTTAAATATCGATTTAAACTATAATTTTTCAAAACTAAACAAAACACTTCCATATTAAATTTTGAAGCTTCCATCACCTTCAGTATTGTAAATATAAATTTTCTAAGACTTTGAAATATTTTTAGTCAGCATAAAAATCAAGCTCTAATATTTTACCCAATTTTCAATAATTAAATCTAATAATTTAATTTCAAAATAAACAGATATTTTTGAAATTCAAGTTAAACCAGCTTTCAAATATTTAAAATCAATTAGATATTTTTAATTTCAAATGTTCAAAATTTCCAAGTCGTCACATATATATAGAAGTGTGTAAGATGTAAAATATGTTTTCTTGAGATTTGCTTCTTGCTGACATATGTTATATATATATATATATATATATTGTTGAATCTGGGTATATAAGTTTATAATAATATTGATTTGAATATATATATATATATTATTTTAGTATTATGTTTGAATTTAATATATGAATTTTTGTTCAAAATAATGATTTTGAAATGTATATATATTAAATTTAAAATGTGTTTGTATTTAGAATATGAATTATATATGTATAGTTATATATAGTTATATATAAGTTCACTTATACCATTTATCTTCATCGACCCAGTTCTGATTTGATTTTGTCTACTCCTTGTTATCTGCTTTATTCTCTAATTCATGCCCATCTCACTTTGCTTTGGAATTTGTGCTTGGATTCATAACTCATCTCACTCTCGTTCGTCTCTAGCCTCGAAAGGTGAGCGATCACTCACGACTAATACTCTTATATTTTTTAAATTTGATTTCAATTGAAACGATAATTGAAATACGCTGCTCTAGTTATGTATGTTGCTATATATATGCTATTATCTGTATCTGTTCACCTGTGACATCTGACACCATTATCTGTTATTTATACTGATGATATATGTTTGTTTTTATATCATTATCATATATTTTATCACTCTAAAAGTTCCATGTTGGTATAGAATTCACTATGGGTTGAAATGATACATACCCGAAAGATATGTAGAATATGAGAAAATCATTATGGGTTGAAATAATAAACCCAAGCGATATTCATTGGATTGAATTTGGGATTGCGGGTTGAAATGATATATACCCGTATATATTTAAATTACGGGTCAAAATGATAAATATCTGTATCACTTGACCATAGGGTAGAAAATTATATACAGACACCATTGGTCTATATATAAATATTTTGAAATGATTACTATGGTTTTGGAAAGAAATATATGGTTTAATAAATTTTGATTTCAAGATATTATATAAATTTATTTTATAAAGTTTTGAATTCTTGATTTTAAATTTATATGTTTTGAAAATCTTAGAATTATAAGTTGGTTTTGAAATTATAAATTTTAAGAATTTTATTTAATTAAATCGATTTAGAACTTATTATATTTAAGGGTTTTAAAATATGATTTTATAATTTGATTTTGGTTTAAGGTGATTTAATGAATATTTCAAGTTTAAATAAGATATTTGGTGATTTGAAATTTGAAGTTTATTTAAAGGACATTGGATTTATTAAGTAAATTTGTCAAATTAAATAATTGAAAAGTGAATTTGATATATATATATATATATATATATATATATTATCAAAATTAGTTTTGAAATGTTGAATATTTAAAGCTTTGAAATATATTGAAATGGTTCATTTTAGGGTTTAGATCTGCTTTAAAATCGATATAATTTGAAATGGTTTATTTATAAACTGAATTGAATTGAAAGTGATGATTTGAGACTTGATTAAATTTGAATTTTGGAATTCAAATTGACTTGGAATTGATTTGTGAGATTCGAGGAAGCTATTTTATTATAAAGTATTTTTAAATTATATTTAAAACTATTTTTATATTTTACTTTATAAATTATTGTATTGTAAACTATTTTACTATAAACCATTTTAAATATTAACTATTTAAACTTGAACTATTTTATTTTATAAACTGTTTTATTATATATATTATTATTAATGTTTAAACTATTTAAGTGGTGGAAGTTTTGTTTTCAAAGTTATGAATTTCAAAGTATTATGTTTTGAAAGTGTTATAAATTTCAAGTCTTTGGTTTCGAAAGTGTTATAACTTTGAAAGTGCTATGATTTTGGAAGTTGATATATTTGAAAATGTAAACATTGTAACGACCCAGAATTTCTGATAATTTGAATTTGAGTATTTAATTAATTTTAAATATTAATAAGTGGAATTTTTAAGTAGAATAATTTATTTTTCGAATATTGGATTTAATGGGATAATTAAATCGATAATTTAATAGTGAAATTCCAAAAATAATTAAATATTGGGTTAAATGTGATTGAAAATGATTTGGAAAATTTTGTTTTATCATATTAAAGTTATAGAAATGTTTTAGGACTTTTAAAATTGAATTTGGAATTTATTTGTAAAAATCGAATATTTTAATATTTAATTATCGACTGAAAAATAGCCAATTTTTGAACAGTCTCAGAATTGAACGAAACGAGTTCCATTGGATCCGTAATAGTTAATTATTATCGGATTTCAATTTTCGTAGCAATCGGAGTTGTCGTTTGACCGTGGCAGCTCGAAACGCATCGATATCGTTTTAATTTTAATTCGGCGAGTTAAAATAGCCATTTTTCAAACGGTCTCGGATTTCGACGAAACCAGTTTCATCGGATCCGTAATGTGATATTATTGTAAGATTTCAAATTTCAAGTCAATCGGATATATCGTTTGTCCGGTACAAGCCAAAACGCCTAGAAATCGTTTAAATCGGTTTTAATTTAAATTGATCGTTTAATTCCATATCTCACACATACGATCGAATTAGCTTACGAAACCTGTTCCATTGTGTCCGGAACGCGGAAAAACCTTAGGATCGTCTGTCGGAACGCGTAGTTTGGTGGTCGTTTGCATAAGTTGTTAACAAGAGAATTTTATTAATAAAATAATATTAAAACATATTATATGTTCCATTAATTTTCTAAACCGTAATTAACAAAGCCGGCCGCCCCCTTTTATCGTTCATGGCCGATAATCACCCGTTTTCTCCTCCATTTTGCAATCAATCCATGCAACGATTATCAAAATCTCCAACTGGGAAAACGTAGAGGGCGCCTGGATCTACAGATCCAACGGTTGTGATGGATTTTAGTGGCGCGTGGAGGGAGCAGGGAGGTCGCGTTCTCGGCCGGATGGAGGAGTTGTTCTCAGCCCATAGTCGACCGAGTCTGGCCGCACTCTGGCCCAAGGTGGGACTCGCGACGCTCTTCGACGAGGTGGGTTCCGATCGTCGTCTCGTGGGGTGTGGTGGATGCGATGTTGTGCCCTAGCATCGCTGTGTTGGGTTTCGTTCGTTCGTTTGGTTCCTGATGTTGCGTGCGTGATCTTGGTGAGGGGGAAGAGGGACGCGGGGCCGTTGGGTTAGTATTTGTAAATTTATTTAAAAAGAATTGTTTTGAAATTCAATTCAAACTTTAAAAATTGATAACTCTTCCATATGATATCAGATTCGAACGAAACTGGAAACGTTGGAATCGCAGAAGCGTGTACTTCGCGATGGTGTAGATCCGGAGTTATTCCGGGCAACTAGAAATTTGGGTTAAATCGGACTCCGTCCGGTTTAATTTAAGTTTCGAACGCTCGCCGAAACCAAGGTGAGAACTCCTCACTCAATCAAACTGTTTGGTTTAAAATTTTAAATAGTTAATATTGATTGATAATTGTTGATTGATTGTGGTAGTAGATATAATAGGATATATATTATATATAGCAATATATATATATTGGCATATGTATATATTGAATTTGATTTCCCGCCTCGTATAGCGGATGAGACCCTATTGCGCCGCCTATTAAGCGGATATTTATAAAATCCCATATACCGCGATATTCCACCTCGAAGTGGAATTGGTATTGTGCTAACGTCTGTGGATGCAGGGTAACAGGTTGGAGGGATCCAACTGGATTCCTCACATATTTATTTGTTTATAAATATTATGTTGATTGTTGATAATCATATTGATATATGACACTTATTCCCGTGATTGACCATCTGATGTTGTTGCATCATCGGATTCAAATTTTTAAAAAAATTAAAATAACGGTTTTGAATTTAAAGGGGTTTTAAATCGATTTTTCAAAGAATATGGTTTATTAAAAATTTTGAATTGATTAAATTTTAAAATAAATAGATGGATAAAATTTTATGTTTTAAAAATTTATATTTTTATTAAATATAACTTAAAAGAAATTTTTAACAATAATAGGTTTTTATAAAATAGTTAAATTTGGTTTTTGGGAAGTTATTATTATTAATGGTTTATATAAAGGATTTTATAAATGGATGTTTTTAAATAAAAATTATTGAAGTTATAGGATAAATTTATAAAGTGTTAAGTTGATGTATAACATGAATTTCACTAGGATTTATAGATTAATAAATGTGAAATTTATAAAACGAACGGTTATTGGAAAAATTTAAGTTTATAAGTTATTAACTTATAGAAATGGATTTGGGCATTAAAAAGGGGAATTTTATAGAAATTGTTAATAAATGAAGATTTCATTAGTTGAAATTATTATAAGCCATAAAGAAATCTTGTAAGTGATAAGATTTTAAATTGGTGAAGTTCAAAAGAACGATTTGGGTAAATAGATAATATTATAAGTATTTAACTTATAATATTGATTTTAGTATATAATCGAGTTATGTAAATCGAATTGGACTAATAAAAGGAGATTTCTAAAACGAAGTTTCATAAATAGAAATGGGATGTATGGACATTGTTATAAATCCGAAAAATCAATTTAATTTGATAAATTGAATATGGAATTTGTTAAAGGGGTTGTATTCACTATTTTTGAACGGTGAATGTATTATTTTATTAAATGAACGTGTTTTTGGAAAAGAACGTTCTAAATGGAATTTAAAACTAATTAAAGACGTTTTAAGATATGTTAAGTATCGAAATCATAGATTTCAACATTGATTGTTGAAATAGACGATTTCGAGAAATAGAAGGGAATATTTTGAATAGTAGTGGATTTATGTATCCATTTTTTTATTTCAAATCCATATACTAGTGTTTTTGGGTTGTCGTAACGATGTTTTACGCAACATTCGTTTTTAACCCAAATAAATGTGAATAAAGGAATGTTTTCTTAAAGAGAATGGAATAAATACTTAACTGTGATTTAAGTATATGGAATATTTTCAAATCGTTGAAAATAAATAAATTTGTGAATTACTTATTTTTAAAATAAGCATGGGAATGGTTTTCTAATATGAAATGGAACGGTTTTTGTGAATTCACCTTTAAGGTAATTGAAAGCAAATAACTTGAAATCGATTTGGGAATCGTATGCTAGTAGATGCTTGGAATTTAAATCCACCTTGGAATTTATATATATATGAAGGGAAATTTGTTTAAAAATAAATATTGATTTATTTTGAAGTATGAAAATGAATTTACGGATTTGGGACGTAAATTTAAATTAAATCGGTAAAGATTTATTTGATGATTTGAAATTTGTTTTCAAAGGGTATAAAGGATGAAAAGTAATTTGAAATTAGTTTTCAAATGGTTAAGGTGATTTGAAATTAGTTTTCAAATGGTTAAGGTTATTTGAAATTGGTTTGCAAATGGTTAATGTAATTTGAAATTTGTTTTCAAATGGTTGAGGTGTTTAATTTGAAATGGGTTTTCAAATGGTTAAGTGTGGAAATTATATCGTGAAGGTGTTTTGGTAAAGCAAATAAATTGGGCAATTATTTGGAAATTGTGTATATATATCTTGTAAAGATATTTTGGGACTTAATAATTTTGGAAAAATTATTTGGAATCTGATGATGTGGCGCATCTTTATTGATAGTTAAATAACCGACTATCAATATTTACCCTTGGATGGTATTGATTGTGTTTGTTTGGAATTGAATGCACACTTATTTTTAAAAATAAGCGCTCGCTATTCGGTTTAGCCGGGAGAGGACCTTTGTGTCATATATCCCATTCCGAATATGCGATACGTCGTTTGGATTGCATCTGAAGACCGGTGTTGAAGACCGGGTATTTGTGAGAACGATAGGATGACCTATCGATTGTCTCCGCATTGTTAGCTACGATATGGAGATTTCCTTTGTGATGGGAAATTTTATCGGGATTGTGAATACCCGGATTGCAAGGGCTTCCTTGGAAGTGCCTTCGGTTCTGTTCGAACCCGGAACAGACTTGTATGGTTACATGTCTGACATTACATTTTGAGAGATAGAGCAGATTTCTTTCAAATACATTTCTGTTGGTGGCGGAGAATTTATTCTCTTAGCTTAACACCCTTCTCTGAGACGTACGAGCTCAGAGGTTATGTAGTTGAAGGTTATCAGCGATATTTCCCAATCTGGTAATGTGGCATGCTGAGTGCTGCTGTGTGATGATCATTGGTTGATCGTTTGGATATGATCATTTGTTTGATCATTTATCTTTGTGATTATTGCTTTGGTC
Source organism: Allium cepa (assembly GCA_030765085.1). Taxonomy (NCBI): domain Eukaryota; kingdom Viridiplantae; phylum Streptophyta; class Magnoliopsida; order Asparagales; family Amaryllidaceae; genus Allium; species Allium cepa. Next base: position 953,797,454 of record CM060932.1, read on the forward strand.
ATCTGTGGACCCAAAGCATGGCTTTGTTGCACAAAGCGTAGCTTTGTGGACGAGACTTCGTCAGGACCTCACTCCCCGGAAATGGTCGAAACAGGAATATGCGGCAAGGTTATGAGGGTCGCGCCCTTTAGGGTATGTCATTTCCTTCTGGAAAAGGGTGGTATCATGGTATGGAGCCCAGATGCTTACTCATGTTGATACACTATATATATTTCTGTGTGTGGTGTTGTTGCGAGCGCTCGGATAAAGGTCCCAAAGGACCGGGGGATGACATATTCGTGTAGTAGTTACCTAGTTACAGAGGTAACCCGGCCTTGTGTTGGCAGAGATCTAACCGTAACGTTAGTTCTCGGGACGTCCCGCCAGAGGCGATCCCATGTGGCAGTAGGAAGTTCCTTAGCCTGACCATTTGTTGGAAATCCATTCATCCAATACGCGCCCTGTACGGTTTTAGTTGTAGAACCTGCCATTTAACATGGCAGCTATAGTAGGCATAGTATCATGGTACCTATGCTGGCTAGGATTTATATTATACTTTCGAAATATTTTCCACTATGCACTAGTAATAATATCAAAGAATTTTTCTCGTAGTAAGCATGTTTGACTATCATAAGGAGAAATCTCCCCCATGTGTGCGTTTGCATTGTGTGTGTGCCGGGAGGCCTTATGGTAGTTTCATTTTCCAAAAAGCATTGCGGATTTCAAAATTTAAACTTTCTTGTTGCGTGTTTAAAGATAAACTGTTTTGAGTTCTCACACCAGTCACATGACTGACCTGGAGTTTATTGTTCCTTTCCTAAACTCTGGGTGCCCACTATTTTCCACACGGGCAGTCTAGAGTTAGGTTATCAGGTTATTCTGGATTCGGGAGTTGCTGTGCAGATGTTGGAGGCGAGCTTGGATAGCGTAGTCTATTATCTATTGTATATAGTATTCTTTCCGCTGTTTTATTGTTGTACACTCTGATGATATGATGTATTGTGATGTATGTATAAAATGTATAGTTCTTTTGTTTTAATGATATTCATTTATCTATTATATGTTGTTCCGCTGCGATTGTGAGATTCTGATATTGTTTCTCGTTCTGTTACTTGTTTTTCTGTTTTCTCTTCTCTTTCTTTTCTTTCTTCTTCTACCTCTTTCTTCTTCAAAAACTCTAACGGTTCGATTTTTCGGCAACGAAAAATCGCGATCGTTACATTTGGTATCAGAGCATATGGTTAAGCGACAACCTGCTCTGTTGGGTATTACTCATTAGAGATAGAGTCAGTAGTACTCTAGAATGAGTGTGAGTGTAATAATAGATATGAGCGCGTATTTGTTAGTGAATATAAAATTGTTTTATATTGTGATGATTGGTTTGTTGAGTGGTATATGGATTCTGGTCGGTATAGTCTGTACAACTCTATCGATAGGGATCTCTAAACACTTGTGCAGAACAATTCAACACGATGTTGTTTTAAATTGGGTAAATGAAATAATTTTACCTTGATTATATTTTCTATATAAGAAAATAATTTTTTCAAGAATTATTGAAGTGTGTGTATAATTGATTGTTTGATTGTTTGAAATATATATATATATATAAGTTAATTAAAAGTTGTTTGAATAAGTTATATAAAAACAACTATCGTAAAAAGAATAATTGTATAAGCTAATGAATTATAAGTATGGAATTATAATTAAAATGATTTACAATTGTAAAATAATCTTATGTATATAAGAAGTGAAATTTTATAAGTAAGATTTATAAATGTAATTTATAAATAAAGGGAAATTTTGAAAGAATATTTAGCATTGATTTCACTATGGTTACTGGGAAATAATAAGGATGATGACTGCAGCATCATCAGTATCATTTTCGAGTTTCTATGTGATGGATTTGCTACAATAATGAATTTAAAATTGAAGCTTTGTTGTAGTAAACAAATTTGAAATTAAAATTCAACTTGAAATTGTCAAATATAAGTGAAAAAAAGGGGTTTTGAACTTATAATATGAGTTGGAAGTTGAATAATAAGTTGTATAACTTATAGAATGAGAAGATGTAAGTGAAACCAATTATTGAAGTGGTTAAACAATTAAGTTAAGTAAAATGGAATATGAATTTGAATATTGGTATGAATTTGACTTAAGTAAAAATTAAATAGAATTTACTTTAGAATTGTAATCCGAATTGGATTGTTAAGTGTAAACTTAAGTTTAATTGAACAAATGATGTTAATGGGAATATAACTTAAGCAAAGTTGAATAAAAATTGATATTTGTATCAAAGTTAAATAATCAAGTGAATTAAATGATGTAAATAAAGTTGAAATGGAATATAACTTAAGGAATATTGAAAGAATTGATGTTAATATCAAAATAAATGAATAAAGTGAGTAAATGAAATTGTTAAAAAGATGTGAACTTAAGTTATATAAATGAAATTCAATTTTATTTGTAAAAAGAACTAGCAATTGAATTAAAGTATGAATTGAATGTTAATCAATAGAATATGAATAAGTTGATATGAAATGATGCATGCAAGTGTAAATTCATTTGAAAATAGTTGAATAATAGAATGAAAATCAATTGAGTGTTAAAACCAATTGGAATTAAAACAGTTGAACCAAATTGAATGTAAGTAAAATAAATAAATTTGGTTGTATTGGATGTACATTGGTCGTTATTGCTTGATGGTTGGTTGTATGTAAATTCATTAGGTGTTAATGGAAATAAACTAGCGCAATTGAAAGCTATGTAATTGAACTCAATTTGAATGTAAAGAAAATGAATTTGAATAGAATTGAATTTGATTTGGGCTGAATATGAACCAATGTGAATTTAATTAGTGAATGTAACTAATTGAAACGAATGAATTGAATATGCAACTTCAATAATAAACTAAAAAATGTATAAGAAGCATGTATTGGAAATTTTGTAATTGAATTGGCCAATAGTTTGAATGTTGGAATTGGATACTATTACTAGTATGATATACAGGTATATAATGGAATTGGGATTTTGGTTATGAAGTTAAATTGAATCGCTCGACAAAAAGGTACGTATTTCAGTTTTTATATGAGATTTGGTGATTTCCTTCTCCAGCCACTTGGCTTTCTCTTTTCTTTTTGATTCTGAGGGGCCGTAGAGCCGTTTTGTAGTCGTACCGATCTAGCCGCGCAAAGGAGACGCTGGCGAAATTTTTCGAAAATTAAGGGAGTTAGAAAATTTTTGAGAAAATTTTGAAAAGTTTGAAATTTGAATTTAAATTTAAATTTGAATTGTTGAGTAAACAATGTTGTTTGAAACCTATAATTGAAGTTGGAAAGCTAATTGAAATGATAGTAAATCTTTAATAAAAGATTTGTGTTAGAAAGTTGATAAAACTAATTGATTTTTGAAAAATAATAAACGGATTAGGATCGTTCTCCTTAACTTGCAATTTCGAGGACGAAATTCTTTTAAGGGGGGAAGATTGTAACGACCCAGAATTTCTGATAATTTGAATTTGAGTATTTAATTAATTTTAAATATTAATAAGTGGAATTTTTAAGTAGAATAATTTATTTTTCGAATATTGGATTTAATGGGATAATTAAATCGATAATTTAATAGTGAAATTCCAAAAATAATTAAATATTGGGTTAAATGTGATTGAAAATGATTTGGAAAATTTTGTTTTATCATATTAAAGTTATAGAAATGTTTTAGGACTTTTAAAATTGAATTTGGAATTTATTTGTAAAAATCGAATATTTTAATATTTAATTATCGACTGAAAAATAGCCAATTTTTGAACAGTCTCAGAATTGAACGAAACGAGTTCCATTGGATCCGTAATAGTTAATTATTATCGGATTTCAATTTTCGTAGCAATCGGAGTTGTCGTTTGACCGTGGCAGCTCGAAACGCATCGATATCGTTTTAATTTTAATTCGGCGAGTTAAAATAGCCATTTTTCAAACGGTCTCGGATTTCGACGAAACCAGTTTCATCGGATCCGTAATGTGATATTATTGTAAGATTTCAAATTTCAAGTCAATCGGATATATCGTTTGTCCGGTACAAGCCAAAACGCCTAGAAATCGTTTAAATCGGTTTTAATTTAAATTGATCGTTTAATTCCATATCTCACACATACGATCGAATTAGCTTACGAAACCTGTTCCATTGTGTCCGGAACGCGGAAAAACCTTAGGATCGTCTGTCGGAACGCGTAGTTTGGTGGTCGTTTGCATAAGTTGTTAACAAGAGAATTTTATTAATAAAATAATATTAAAACATATTATATGTTCCATTAATTTTCTAAACCGTAATTAACAAAGCCGGCCGCCCCCTTTTATCGTTCATGGCCGATAATCACCCGTTTTCTCCTCCATTTTGCAATCAATCCATGCAACGATTATCAAAATCTCCAACTGGGAAAACGTAGAGGGCGCCTGGATCTACAGATCCAACGGTTGTGATGGATTTTAGTGGCGCGTGGAGGGAGCAGGGAGGTCGCGTTCTCGGCCGGATGGAGGAGTTGTTCTCAGCCCATAGTCGACCGAGTCTGGCCGCACTCTGGCCCAAGGTGGGACTCGCGACGCTCTTCGACGAGGTGGGTTCCGATCGTCGTCTCGTGGGGTGTGGTGGATGCGATGTTGTGCCCTAGCATCGCTGTGTTGGGTTTCGTTCGTTCGTTTGGTTCCTGATGTTGCGTGCGTGATCTTGGTGAGGGGGAAGAGGGACGCGGGGCCGTTGGGTTAGTATTTGTAAATTTATTTAAAAAGAATTGTTTTGAAATTCAATTCAAACTTTAAAAATTGATAACTCTTCCATATGATATCAGATTCGAACGAAACTGGAAACGTTGGAATCGCAGAAGCGTGTACTTCGCGATGGTGTAGATCCGGAGTTATTCCGGGCAACTAGAAATTTGGGTTAAATCGGACTCCGTCCGGTTTAATTTAAGTTTCGAACGCTCGCCGAAACCAAGGTGAGAACTCCTCACTCAATCAAACTGTTTGGTTTAAAATTTTAAATAGTTAATATTGATTGATAATTGTTGATTGATTGTGGTAGTAGATATAATAGGATATATATTATATATAGCAATATATATATATTGGCATATGTATATATTGAATTTGATTTCCCGCCTCGTATAGCGGATGAGACCCTATTGCGCCGCCTATTAAGCGGATATTTATAAAATCCCATATACCGCGATATTCCACCTCGAAGTGGAATTGGTATTGTGCTAACGTCTGTGGATGCAGGGTAACAGGTTGGAGGGATCCAACTGGATTCCTCACATATTTATTTGTTTATAAATATTATGTTGATTGTTGATAATCATATTGATATATGACACTTATTCCCGTGATTGACCATCTGATGTTGTTGCATCATCGGATTCAAATTTTTAAAAAAATTAAAATAACGGTTTTGAATTTAAAGGGGTTTTAAATCGATTTTTCAAAGAATATGGTTTATTAAAAATTTTGAATTGATTAAATTTTAAAATAAATAGATGGATAAAATTTTATGTTTTAAAAATTTATATTTTTATTAAATATAACTTAAAAGAAATTTTTAACAATAATAGGTTTTTATAAAATAGTTAAATTTGGTTTTTGGGAAGTTATTATTATTAATGGTTTATATAAAGGATTTTATAAATGGATGTTTTTAAATAAAAATTATTGAAGTTATAGGATAAATTTATAAAGTGTTAAGTTGATGTATAACATGAATTTCACTAGGATTTATAGATTAATAAATGTGAAATTTATAAAACGAACGGTTATTGGAAAAATTTAAGTTTATAAGTTATTAACTTATAGAAATGGATTTGGGCATTAAAAAGGGGAATTTTATAGAAATTGTTAATAAATGAAGATTTCATTAGTTGAAATTATTATAAGCCATAAAGAAATCTTGTAAGTGATAAGATTTTAAATTGGTGAAGTTCAAAAGAACGATTTGGGTAAATAGATAATATTATAAGTATTTAACTTATAATATTGATTTTAGTATATAATCGAGTTATGTAAATCGAATTGGACTAATAAAAGGAGATTTCTAAAACGAAGTTTCATAAATAGAAATGGGATGTATGGACATTGTTATAAATCCGAAAAATCAATTTAATTTGATAAATTGAATATGGAATTTGTTAAAGGGGTTGTATTCACTATTTTTGAACGGTGAATGTATTATTTTATTAAATGAACGTGTTTTTGGAAAAGAACGTTCTAAATGGAATTTAAAACTAATTAAAGACGTTTTAAGATATGTTAAGTATCGAAATCATAGATTTCAACATTGATTGTTGAAATAGACGATTTCGAGAAATAGAAGGGAATATTTTGAATAGTAGTGGATTTATGTATCCATTTTTTTATTTCAAATCCATATACTAGTGTTTTTGGGTTGTCGTAACGATGTTTTACGCAACATTCGTTTTTAACCCAAATAAATGTGAATAAAGGAATGTTTTCTTAAAGAGAATGGAATAAATACTTAACTGTGATTTAAGTATATGGAATATTTTCAAATCGTTGAAAATAAATAAATTTGTGAATTACTTATTTTTAAAATAAGCATGGGAATGGTTTTCTAATATGAAATGGAACGGTTTTTGTGAATTCACCTTTAAGGTAATTGAAAGCAAATAACTTGAAATCGATTTGGGAATCGTATGCTAGTAGATGCTTGGAATTTAAATCCACCTTGGAATTTATATATATATGAAGGGAAATTTGTTTAAAAATAAATATTGATTTATTTTGAAGTATGAAAATGAATTTACGGATTTGGGACGTAAATTTAAATTAAATCGGTAAAGATTTATTTGATGATTTGAAATTTGTTTTCAAAGGGTATAAAGGATGAAAAGTAATTTGAAATTAGTTTTCAAATGGTTAAGGTGATTTGAAATTAGTTTTCAAATGGTTAAGGTTATTTGAAATTGGTTTGCAAATGGTTAATGTAATTTGAAATTTGTTTTCAAATGGTTGAGGTGTTTAATTTGAAATGGGTTTTCAAATGGTTAAGTGTGGAAATTATATCGTGAAGGTGTTTTGGTAAAGCAAATAAATTGGGCAATTATTTGGAAATTGTGTATATATATCTTGTAAAGATATTTTGGGACTTAATAATTTTGGAAAAATTATTTGGAATCTGATGATGTGGCGCATCTTTATTGATAGTTAAATAACCGACTATCAATATTTACCCTTGGATGGTATTGATTGTGTTTGTTTGGAATTGAATGCACACTTATTTTTAAAAATAAGCGCTCGCTATTCGGTTTAGCCGGGAGAGGACCTTTGTGTCATATATCCCATTCCGAATATGCGATACGTCGTTTGGATTGCATCTGAAGACCGGTGTTGAAGACCGGGTATTTGTGAGAACGATAGGATGACCTATCGATTGTCTCCGCATTGTTAGCTACGATATGGAGATTTCCTTTGTGATGGGAAATTTTATCGGGATTGTGAATACCCGGATTGCAAGGGCTTCCTTGGAAGTGCCTTCGGTTCTGTTCGAACCCGGAACAGACTTGTATGGTTACATGTCTGACATTACATTTTGAGAGATAGAGCAGATTTCTTTCAAATACATTTCTGTTGGTGGCGGAGAATTTATTCTCTTAGCTTAACACCCTTCTCTGAGACGTACGAGCTCAGAGGTTATGTAGTTGAAGGTTATCAGCGATATTTCCCAATCTGGTAATGTGGCATGCTGAGTGCTGCTGTGTGATGATCATTGGTTGATCGTTTGGATATGATCATTTGTTTGATCATTTATCTTTGTGATTATTGCTTTGGTCATCTGTGGACCCAAAGCATGGCTTTGTTGCACAAAGCGTAGCTTTGTGGACGAGACTTCGTCAGGACCTCACTCCCCGGAAATGGTCGAAACAGGAATATGCGGCAAGGTTATGAGGGTCGCGCCCTTTAGGGTATGTCATTTCCTTCTGGAAAAGGGTGGTATCATGGTATGGAGCCCAGATGCTTACTCATGTTGATACACTATATATATTTCTGTGTGTGGTGTTGTTGCGAGCGCTCGGATAAAGGTCCCAAAGGACCGGGGGATGACATATTCGTGTAGTAGTTACCTAGTTACAGAGGTAACCCGGCCTTGTGTTGGCAGAGATCTAACCGTAACGTTAGTTCTCGGGACGTCCCGCCAGAGGCGATCCCATGTGGCAGTAGGAAGTTCCTTAGCCTGACCATTTGTTGGAAATCCATTCATCCAATACGCGCCCTGTACGGTTTTAGTTGTAGAACCTGCCATTTAACATGGCAGCTATAGTAGGCATAGTATCATGGTACCTATGCTGGCTAGGATTTATATTATACTTTCGAAATATTTTCCACTATGCACTAGTAATAATATCAAAGAATTTTTCTCGTAGTAAGCATGTTTGACTATCATAAGGAGAAATCTCCCCCATGTGTGCGTTTGCATTGTGTGTGTGCCGGGAGGCCTTATGGTAGTTTCATTTTCCAAAAAGCATTGCGGATTTCAAAATTTAAACTTTCTTGTTGCGTGTTTAAAGATAAACTGTTTTGAGTTCTCACACCAGTCACATGACTGACCTGGAGTTTATTGTTCCTTTCCTAAACTCTGGGTGCCCACTATTTTCCACACGGGCAGTCTAGAGTTAGGTTATCAGGTTATTCTGGATTCGGGAGTTGCTGTGCAGATGTTGGAGGCGAGCTTGGATAGCGTAGTCTATTATCTATTGTATATAGTATTCTTTCCGCTGTTTTATTGTTGTACACTCTGATGATATGATGTATTGTGATGTATGTATAAAATGTATAGTTCTTTTGTTTTAATGATATTCATTTATCTATTATATGTTGTTCCGCTGCGATTGTGAGATTCTGATATTGTTTCTCGTTCTGTTACTTGTTTTTCTGTTTTCTCTTCTCTTTCTTTTCTTTCTTCTTCTACCTCTTTCTTCTTCAAAAACTCTAACGGTTCGATTTTTCGGCAACGAAAAATCGCGATCGTTACATTTGGTATCAGAGCATATGGTTAAGCGACAACCTGCTCTGTTGGGTATTACTCATTAGAGATAGAGTCAGTAGTACTCTAGAATGAGTGTGAGTGTAATAATAGATATGAGCGCGTATTTGTTAGTGAATATAAAATTGTTTTATATTGTGATGATTGGTTTGTTGAGTGGTATATGGATTCTGGTCGGTATAGTCTGTACAACTCTATCGATAGGGATCTCTAAACACTTGTGCAGAACAATTCAACACGATGTTGTTTTAAATTGGGTAAATGAAATAATTTTACCTTGATTATATTGCATATGAATGAATCCAAGTATGTATATGCAGATATATCTGTGCATGTTAGTAACAGGCATTTTGCCTCTGTCTGGAAAACAGGTTTCAAACCTGTGTGGGAATTAAAAATATTCCTTCCTGATTCTTGTTTAAATCTTAGGAAAAAAAAAAAATGTTTGTTTGAACATGTTTAAGCTTCTAAAATAAATCTAAGTACAATTAACTTAAGAATTCTAAAAAAAAAAAAAGGGAAAAAAAAAAAAACTGGTTTTGAAGGTTGCAGGTCTGCACATCCATCTGTTGCATTAAGTGGATTAGGAATTTGAGAGGTTGAGTAGGGAGTGTAGAGGTAGATATGGCCAAGGTTGTGTCGATGATGGTGGCTGGAGGTGGTATTACTAGGTGATGACAGGTTGGTCTTGGTTGCAGTGGAACTCAGGTGAACTATGGGGTGTGCAGGGTTTTTGACCCGAAGTAGAACTCGGGTATTTCTGTATTTGACTCGAAGTAATTTTGTATGTTGCTCGGGTAGTTTGCTATAGGTATAACTGAGAGTATTTGCAGTTTTTTTGGAGATTCAAACTTTAGTGCTGTTTTGATTTAAGTGAGATTTAAATCTGAATTCAAATGGAGTTTGAGTTCAAGGTTTTAAAAATGGAATTTTTAGATTTTAAATAAGTTTTAATTCTGTTTCAAATTAAATTTTAAAATAGTTTTCAGGTTTAAACCTGAGAGGTTGGCAGTTTTAAATTTTTGAATAAATTCATATTTTAAGTTGAAACTTGAATCAGGTAATACTTGAATCTGAATTCAAATATAGTTTTGAGTTCAAAAGTTTTTTTTAAAAATGAAATCTTAAAATCAAATTCAGTTTTAAATCAAAATTTAAAACAGTTGCAGGTTTTAAACCAAAGGATTATGCAGTTTTAATTTTTAAATGAATCTTTTTTTAGTTGGGTTTTGATTCAAGCATAGGTTGTAACTGAATTCAAATGTAGTTGTGAATTCAAAGTTTTTAAAATGAAAATCTAAATTTAAACAAGTTTTAAATTCAGATTTGAAGACAAGTCTAAAACAGTTTCAGGTTTGTTTTTTTTAAAAAACCAGAATTAGATTTAAAAACAGTTTTGTAAGTTTTAAAAAGTATGAACAGATTTAAATGTTGAAGTAAAACTTAAATTTGTTTTTTTGAATTCAGATTTAAAAACTGGGTTTTTTTTTTTAAGTTTCTCTGAAAACCAGTTTTGAATTCAACAGTTTGTAAATTTAAAAATGAATGAACATGTTCATATGTTTAAAAGTGAATTTGAAAATGAAATTTGATTTCAAATAAGTTTTAAAACTTGAAAGAATTTGTTTCCTTTAGTATTTGAATTAAAATATGAAATGTTTAATTTAATTTTGGAAATTGAAATAATCAATTTAAATCTTTCTTTATATTTAGATAATGAATGTTCTTTAACATTCATTTTGTTGTAAGGTTTATAATTATTTTAATTTGAATTAATGTTTAATGATTAAACATTTTAAATATCAAATTTTTAAATTGAATTTGAATTTAAATTTAGAAATGTATTGTTTTAATACATTTTGAATTTAAACGGGTCAATTAATAAGTAATTAGGTTAGTTTGGATAATTAAGGATTTCACTTAATTATTTGATTTTTAAATAATGATTTAGATTAATATTAATTAGAAATGATTTATTAATCTAATTCAAATTTTCTTAAGTGTAAAATTAATGGAATGTTGTTAATAATGGGTGATAATTATCTAGGGATAATTTAGTAATTAATTAATGCAATTAATTTTGATAATTGACTAGATTAATTAATTGAATATAATTAATTGTAATTGGTTAAGTATAATTAATTGTTGAAATTAGTTAAGGAATAATAAATCTATTTATTAAGGACAAATAATTTTAACTAAGATTTAATTAACCAATAATTAAAAGTTTATTAGTTAAAGTAATTAATTGAGGAATAAGTAATTAAGATTAAATGATTATAATTAAAGAATAATTAATTAAGAAAATTAATAAATGATTAATAAATGAAGATGGTTAAGACTTAATTTACTTTAGTTAATGATAATTGATCATCGGTTTAAAGATTTCAAATAAAAGTGATTATGAGGGTAATAAATTTATAACGACACGGTTTATTCATCTTAATTAAAGATGTTTGATTGTTATTGGATGTTCTGTGATGGATTGATATATTTGATACGTGATGTGATGCTATGTGATACTTTGTGCTGATCTGCTATATTTGTGATGAATATACTGTTGTATGAATATGAAACCCTTTGACCCGTAAAACGACATTTGAATTTCGACGCGACAGGGAGTCGGATTCTAGCTGGTTATCCGAAACCCACATCGAATCATATTAGTGAATTTTTTTTGTGATTGATAATTTACTTTATCTATGAATCTATGAATATAGAGAAGCGTTATGGGTTATACCGCTTATCTTTATGATTGAATCTGTGATGTTGATGTTGTGCACTATTGTGTTGAACCCCTAGACCACACTTATACACACACAAATATGGATTGCACGTGGAAATGGGTTAAGTCACAGATTTTGAAATTGTTTTAAAATTTGAATTTTTGAATCCAAAATAGTTTTGGAATTAGAATTGAAGCTTTTGAAAAAAAATGAATTTCAAAAATAAAAGTTATTTTGAATAACTCGATTGAGTTTTGAAATTTTAAATAATTTGATTTAAAATTTGAATTCAATATTTGAAGTTGAATTCTATAATTTGGGAACTAGGGTTTAAAAAGTTATCCAACTTATAAATGGATTCATATGGGGTTTTTAAACCATTTTAAAAGGTGATGTTTTGAAATTTAAAATTAACCCAAGATTCCAACTTGTATAAATCGGACTTTTCTGAAACGAAAACTGTCGTTTTCAAATAATAGAAGCTTTCATATAAGAAATGGGTTTCCAATGTATGTTAAAAGGAATTCAAGTTTTGAAATGAAAATAGTATTCCAAGTTATAAATAAATCTTTGGAACGGGTTTTTGAAAGCTATAAATTAAAATCTTAAATTTAAAGATTTATCGAGTTAATCCAATTGGAATGGAAGTTGTTTTGAAATCTATGAATAGATCTTTGTGAAGCTAGGAGGAAACTTTGTGAAATAAATCTTTTTGTTTAAAGATTTAAAAATGATAATTTGTTTAACCATTTGAAAGAAAAGTTTTAGATTTTTATAAGTTGTGACTTAACTAAAATCCCATATCCATATGTTTTAAATATGGCGCTTACTATTCGGTTTAGCCGGGAGAGGACCTTGTGTCATATAGCCCATTCCGAATAGTGATACGACGTTATGGATAACATTTGAAGCCCGGTGGTGAAGACCGGGTATTTGTGAGAACGATAGGATAACCTATCGATTGACTCTGCACTGAGTTGCTCCGGTATAGAGTTCTCCTTAGTGATGGGAAGTCCGATCGGGATTGTGGATACCCGGATTTGCAAGGGCTTCTTCGGAAGTGCCTTCGGTTCTGTTCGAACCCGGAACAGACTTGTATGGTTGTATGTCCGACATTACACTTTGAGATGTTAACTGATTTCTATCAAATACATTTCTGCTTGGTGGCGGAGAATTTATTCTCTTAGCTTAACACCCTTCTCTGAGACGTACGAACTCAGAGGTTTTGTAGTTGATATTTATCAGTGATATTCCCAATTTGGTAATGTGGCATGCTGAGTGCTGCTGTGTGATGATCATTGGTTGATCATTTGTGATATGATCATTTGTTTGATCATTTATCTTTGTGATCATTGCTTTGGTCATCTGTTGACCCAAAGCATGGCTTTGTTGCACAAAGCGTAGCTTTGTGGACGAGACTGCATCAGGACCTCACACCCCGGAAATGGTCGAAACAGGAAAGATGCGGCAAGGTTATGAGGGTCGCGCCCTTTAGGGTATGTCATTCCCTTCTGGTAAAGGGTGGTATCATGGTATGGAGCCCAGATACTTACTCATGTTGATACACTATACCTATTACTGTGTGGTGTTGTTGTTGCGAGCGCTCGGGTAAAGGTCCCAAAGGACCGGGGGATGGCATATTCGTGTAGTAGTTACCTAGTTACTTAATGTGTTATAATAACGCTTGTTGTTGGTTGATTGTATGTAAATTCATTAAGTGTTAATGAAATTGAATTAGCGCATTTGAAAACTATGTAATTGAATTCAAATTGAAAGTGAAGTAAATAAATTTGAATAGAATTGAATTCGAGTTGATTTGAAAGTGAACCAATGTGAATTTAATTAGTGAATGTAAACTAATGGGAAATGAATGAGAAAGAATATGCAACTTCAATAGTAAACTAAAAATGTATAAGAAGCATATGTTGAAAGGTTTTGTAATTGAATTGGCAAAATGATTTGAATGTTGAAGTTGGAATTGTGTACTACTATTAGCAGGATATACAGGTGTATAATGGAATTGGGATTTGATTTTGAAGTTAAAAAATTGAATTGCTCGACAAAAAGGTACGTATTTCAATTTTAGTATGAGATTTGATGATTTCCTTCTCCAGCCACTTGGCTTTCTCTTTTCTTTTTGATTCTGAGGGGCCGTGGTGCCATTTTGTAGTCGTACCGATCGAGCCGCGCAAAGGAGACGCTGGCGAAATTTTTCGAAAATTTAGGGAGTTAGAAAATTTTTGAGAAAATTTTGAAAAGTTTGAAATTTGAATTTAAATTTAAATTTTTTCTCTACTTTTATTTGTTTTGAATTGTTTCTGGTTTCAGATTTTGACATTTTTTTTCTTTCTGATTTTTCTTTCTTTGTTGAGATCTGAAATGGAAATCAGAAGCAAAGCAAACAAATCAAAGTAAACTTCAACCTGGGAGCAACTCAACAAGAATCAGAGCATCTCAAACTTAATCAAGCAAAACAGATTTAGAAAACAGGAAAAGAAGTCTAGAAGAAAAACTGAAAACCTGGAAATAAATAGTAAAGGCAAGTAAAATTTTCCTTTAAAAGTTTTTTTAGTTTGAATTTTCAAACATTAATGAAAACAAGAGCATGCAACAGTGATCAAACAAAATGTTATACCTTCAAGTTGCAGATTTAAAATTTCACAAATCAATGATTCAACCTGAAGCATTATGAAGCAAGCATCATTTTTTAAAGGCAGGGGTCGCAGGCTTCCATCTCTGCTTGAAAAACTGTCAAAAGCTTTTGTCATCTGGAAAATAGGTGAGCAAACTCTCAAACCCATTTCTTATTTTCATTTTTGTTTGTTGCATGTAATTAGCATTGAATGTTTGGATGTGATTATGCTTGAGTATGCAAAGGAGTGAGATGTGAATTTCTGCAGACATGTTTCTGTTATTTCTTGGATTTAAACACAAATCCACTTATTTTTGTCTGAATCTTAGTTAGGAAGTATGGTGTGAACAAATTGTGTTTGTACAATATAGTTTAGGTTTGAAATATTCTAAACTAGAAAAGTAAAAATAAAAACCTGTTACTGCTGAAATAAAACCACAACAGGCAATAGTTCAAAAAAAAAAAAAAAAAAAAAGTAAGATTGTAAACATCTTTAAATTATTCAAAACAAGTTTAAAAACTTTAATGCATGTTTAAAAACATGGATATTTGAAACATGCATCAGGTTTAAAAGCTTCTGTGGGGTTAGTTAATTAGACTGTGCATGTTTGTGATGGTGGTGGGTTGATGTTCTGGGTTGCAGAGTTTGTGCCTCGGGTTGGTCTCGGGGAAAAGTGGTGGAAACTCGAAGCAGAAGGGATATTAACTCGAAGTAAAATAGGTGAGTGCAGGGTGTATGTGATCAGGTTTTTTACAACAGAACCTGTTCTGTTTACTTTAAAAAATTTTAAAAAAAAAATAAAGCTAAAATTAAATCTGGCAATTTGAACTTAAGATTTAACTTGAATCTAAGGATGAATTCAAATAGTTTGAATTTTTATTTTGAAATAATGTAAATGCAGAATTCAGGGAACAGGAAACTGTTTTCCATATTTTTAAAGTTTGAAATAAAATGCAAACTAAAGTTTAACTTAGGATGTTAAAACTGAGTTCAAATAAGGTTTAAAGTTCAAAGTTTTTAAAAATGGAACTTTTAAATTTAAACAAGTTTAAATTCTGTTTTAAATCAAAATTTAAAACAAAACAGTTTCTGGTCTTAAATCCTGTAGTTTGCAGTTTTAAATGGAATTCATATTTTAGGTTGGAAACTTAATTCAAGTATGAATTGATACTGAATTCAAGTGAAGTTTTGAGTTAAGTTTTTTTTTTTTAAAAAAAAATGAAATTTTTAAATTTAAACAAAAGTTTTAATTTCTGTTTAAATCAAAATCAAAAAACTGTTTCAGGTTTTATAACTGAGAGTTTGCAAGTTGAATGAAATTTAAATTTTAGAGTGGGAATTTGATATTAGGTGGAAGTAGAAACAGAATTCAAATGTAGCTTTGAATTCAAAGGTTTTTAGAAGTAAAATCTTAAATTTAATCAAGATTTAAATTTCTGTTTTAAATCAAAAGTTCAAAACAGTTGCAGGTTTTAATCCAGAGAGAGTTGCAGTTTTTATTTAAAGAAATTTGAATTGAATTTAATTCTAGTGTAGGGTTGATTTAACTATGAATTGAACTAAATTCAAATGGAGTTCTGAGTTCAAAGTTTTAAAGATGAAATTTTTAAATTTAAACAAAGTTTTAGTTTCTGTTTAAATCAAAATTAAACTGTTTCAGGTTTTAAACCTGAAAGATGTTTTGTAGTTTTTAATGTTTTAATGAAACTCATATTTTAAGTTGTAATTTGATTTAAATGCAAGTTAAATCTGAATTCAAATAGAGTTTAGAATTCAAAGTTTTCAAAAATGTAATATCTTAAATAAATTTAAAGATTGGTTTTAAATCAAAAATTTAAAACTGTTTTCAGGGTTTAAACCTGAAAATGGTTTGCAGTTTTTTAAAAGTGTTGAATGAAATTTAACTTTTGTGCAGGAATTGATTCAAGTGTAACTTGAATCTGAATTCAAATGTAATTTTGAATTCAAAGTTTTTAAAATGAAATTCTTAAAATTTAAACAAGTTTTAAATATGGAATTAAGTCAAGAATTAAAACAGTTTTCAAGTTTAACTTTTTAAAAAAACCAGATTTTGATTTAAACAAGTTTGTAAGTTTTAAACATTGAATAAATTTAAACATTTTTAAATAAGATTCAAATTGGTTTGAAATCAAATTAAAAACAGTTTCAAATTTACTATGAAACCCAGTTTTGATTTCAAACAAGTTTATAAATTTATAGAAGAATGAATGAACATATATCAATGTTTAACATAGATTTGAAATAAGATTTGATTTCAAATAAGTTTTAAAACTAGGAAGAATTTAGTTCTATTAATATTGAACTAAATATGAAGTGTTAATTTAGATTTAGGTTTAAATGGTTAAACATTTTAAAATATCAAAATTTTAAAATGGAATTTGAATTTAAATTTAGAAATGTATTGTTTTAATACATTTTGAATTTAAATGGGTCAATTAATAAGTAATTAAATTAGTTGAATAATTAAGGATTTCACTTAATTATTTGATTTTTAAATAATGATTTAGATTAATATTAATTAGAAATGATTTATTAATCTAATTCAAATTTTCTTAAGTGTAAAATTTATTGAATGTTGTTACTAATGGGTGATAATTATCTAGGGATAATTTAGTAATTAATTAATGCAATTAATTTTGATAATTGACTAGATTAATTAATTGAATATAATTAATTGTAATTGGTTAAGTATAATTAATTGTTGAAATTAATTAAGGAATAATAAATCTATTTATTAAGGACAATTAATTTTAACTAAGATTTAATTAATCAATAATTAAAAGTTTATTATTTAAAGTAATTAATTGAGGGATAGGTAATTAAGATTAATTAATTACAATTAAAGGATAATTAATTAAGATAATTGATTTAATAAATGATTAATAAATAAAGGTGGTTAAAACTTAATAAATTTTAGTTAATGATAATTAATCATTAATTTAAAGATTATAAATAGAAGTAATTATATGAATAAATAATTTATAACCACACGGTTTATTCATCTTAATTAAAGATGTTTGATTGTTACTGGATGTTCTAAGATGGATTGATATATTTGATACGTGATGTGATGCTATGTGATGTTTGTGCTAAGCTGTCATATCTGTGATATATACATATTGTTATGCAAACCCCTTGACCCGTTGAATGACATTTGGATTTCGATGCGACAGGGGGTCGGATTCCAGTTGGTTATCCGAAACCCACATCGAATCACATTAGTGAATCCTTGTGATTGATAAATTTATTTTATCTATGAATCTGTGAATATAGATAAGCGTTATGGGTTATACCGCTTATCGATATGATTGAACCTGTGATGATGATGTTGTGCACTATTGTGTTGAACCCCTGGACCACACTTATACACACACAAATATGGATTGCACGTGGAAATGGGTTAAGTCACAGATTTTTGAAATTGTTTTAAAAATTTGATTTTTGAATCCAAATTAGTTTTGGAATTGGAATTGAAGCTTTTGAAAATGAGTTTTCAAAAATGATAGTTATTTTAAATAACCTGATTGAATCTTGAAAATTAAATGAATTGGTATAAATTTGAATTCAATATTTGAAATTGAATTCTAAAATTTGGAAACTATTGTTTAAAAAGTTATTCAACTTACAAATGGGTTTATATGGATTTTAAACCATTTTTAAAGGTGATGTTTTGAAATTTAAATTCAACTCAAGATTTCAACTTGTATAAATTAGATTTGCTTTCCTATAAGAAATGAACTTTCAATTTGTGTTAAAGGGCTTCAAGTAAAAAAAATGGAAATGGTTTTCCAAGTTATAGATAAATCTTTGGAAACATGTTTTGAAAGCTATATATCTTAAATTTAAAGATTTAATTGGGTTAATCCAAATTGAACGGGAATTGTTTTGAAATCTAGGGATAGATCTTTGTGAAACCGGGTGAAACTTTGTGAAATAAATCTTTTTGTTTAAAGATTTAAAGATGGTAATTTGTTTAACCATTTGAAAGAAAAGTTTTGGATGTTATAAGTTGTGACTTAGCTAAAATCCCATATCCATATGTTTTAAAAATATGACGCTCATTATTCGGTTTAGCCGGGAGAGGACCTTGTGTCATATAACCCATTCCGAATAGTGATACGACGTTATGGATAGCAATTGAAGACCGGTGGTGAAGGCCGGGTATTTGTGAGAACGATAGGATAACCTATCGATTGTCTCTGCACCGAGTAGCTACGGTATAGAGATTCCCTTAGTGATGGGAAGTCCGATCGGGATTGTGGATACTCGGATTTGCAAGGGCTTCTTCGGAAGTGCCTTCGGTTCTGTTCGAACCCGGAACAGACTTGTATGGTTGTATGTCCGACATTACACTTTGAGATGTTAACTGATTTCTATCAAATACATTTCTGCTTGGTGGCGGAGAATTTATTCTCTTAGCTTAACACCCTTCTCTGAGACGTACGAACTCAGAGGTTTTGTAGTTGATATTTATCAGTGATATTCCCAATTTGGTAATGTGGCATGCTGAGTGCTGCTGTGTGATGATCATTGGTTGATCATTTGTGATATGATCATTTGTTTGATCATTTATCTTTGTGATCATTGCTTTGGTCATCTGTTGACCCAAAGCATGGCTTTGTTGCACAAAGCGTAGCTTTGTGGACGAGACTGCATCAGGACCTCACACCCCGGAAATGGTCGAAACAGGAAAGATGCGGCAAGGTTATGAGGGTCGCGCCCTTTAGGGTATGTCATTCCCTTCTGGTAAAGGGTGGTGTCATGGTATGGAGCCCAGATACTTACTCATGTGGATACTGCAGATCTATTACTTTGTGATACTTTGTGGTTGTTGCGAGCGCTCGGATAAAGGTCCCAAAGGACCGGGGGATGGCATATTCGTGTAGTAGTTACCTAGTTACAGAGGTAACCCGGCCTTGTGTTGGCAGAGATCTAACCGTAACGTTAGTTCTCGGGACGTCCCGCCAGAGGCGTACCCATGTGGCAATAGGAAGTTCCTTAGCCTGACCATTTGTTGGAAATCCATTCTTCAATTACGTGCCTTGTACGGTTTTAGTTGTAGAACCTGCCATTTAACATGGCAGCTATAGTAGGCATAGCATCATGGTACCTATGCTGGCTAGGATTTATATTATACTTTCGAAAGATTTTCCACTATGCACTAGTAATAATATCAAAGAATTTTCCTCGTAGTAAGCATGTTTGACTATCATAAGGAGAAATCTCCCCCATGTGTGCGTTTGCATTGTGTGTGTGCCGGGAGGCCTTATGGTAGTTTCATTTTTTCAAAAAGCCTTGCGGATTTCAAATTTAAATTCTTTTGTTTGTTTTAAAAGACCAAATGTTTTTGTTTGCTCATACCAGTCCCATGACTGACCTGGAGTTTATTGTTCCTTTCCTAAACTCTGGGTGCCCACTATTTCCCACACGGGCAGTCTAGAGTTGGGGTTTTCAGATAATCAGTAATAGGTGTAGATTCGATAGCTTTCAAGCCTTAGGATTTGGCAATCGCAATTGGATCGAGTTGCTTCTCTTCATCTTGATTTGAGAGTTCGAGCTATTCTGGATTGGTGCCTTGGAGATGGAGATTACCGATACTGGAGTTCTTCCCTGAAGACTATTTTGGAGATGTGTTCCGCTGCTAGTGTTATCTTTTATTTCCGCTGCTATTCTTTGTATCTCTGATAATGGTGATATCTATTGTACCATTCTGTTGTATCAGCTATTGTATCAAATGTTGTACATTGATATATGTATTATTCATTTCTTCCGCTGTGTTATTTACTTAATGTGTTATAAGCTCCGGCGAACCAGGTTCGACGTTTGGATCTGCGGCATTTGAATACGAGTGTCGTATTCGGTGCCGATTTTCGAAGGTCGAGTCAGGGTCGTTATAATTGCTATATCGTATTTGGTTTTGAAATGGAAATGATATCATATTATACGGTTTTGAAATAGGCAATGATATTTTGGTTTTGAAGTATAAACTATTTTGAAATGACCGTGGTGTTATAATAATGTTAGGTTGTTAAAGAGACTGGGATCGAAAGTTGTCATAATCTCTGCTAACTCCGAAAACTACTTTAACAACTATGTACGCGGTGGAGATTTCAGAATGAAGTTGGATTGTGGCGACGATCCTATTGAGGTATATACGTAGACCCGACTCCCATGAGCTGGCATAAGGTGGCTAAAACAGGACTGATTTTCGGGCCAATAAGGTAGCTCCTCTGATCGGACACACTCCTTCGATACTATATTCTGACTTTGTGATTGATTTGGTGGCTACTTTTGATTTTTGGGAGTGTGGCTCAAGGTGGACGGTAGTGGCTGTTATGCGTTACCGCTAGCCCGGATGCGTAATTAGTATATCTACCCTGGCATTGGCTAGTTGTGCCGTGTCACCTACCCTAGCGTGCTTTACCACGAGTTTGATTTGTGTCGTACCTATGGAGTATTCATGGTAGCCTCCCGATCTGGAGGTACGATGGTACTGTATAGACTATTGGCACTATAAATGTGTTAAGGTGGAAAATGTAAAGCCTTGAGTTATTTTTAAGTAAGTTTAGTTTACGTTAGACATTATTATAATAGCATATATTACTACATAGTAGATATTTTAACGGATCCTTAGAGGATGGGTATCCCAAACATCCTTTAAGTTAGTTGTATTTCGGTTGTTATTCCACTTGAGTTGGATTTATTGATATACGAATGTTAATCCAAACTCGAGTATGTTGTGTTTTGCTTTACGCTTAGGACGGACTGAGTGATACAGCTTTTGAGACTTACCTTTGGAGTTAGAGCTTCGTTTGGAGATCCATCTACATCTTTTTAGCTTGCAGTTATTCAGTTGATTCCAGTGATATATTCTGATCTTGTATTTGACTATTGTATTTAAAACTTCTACTATATCTTATTTAACTCTGAAATATATATAGTAGCTTCATGAACTACTATTCATTTTGTTTCCACTGCATATTGTATATTACTCTGTTTATGTGATTCGGTGATGTACTTATTTACCGTATATGCTGAGTTTTTCCAAGTATAAATTAATAATCTGCTATTTTGGGAAATTCAAATCCGACATGTGTGGATGCGAATGGTTGAAAATATCAGGCTGTTACATTGAGTGATTTTGACTTATAAAATAATATAATTCTTATGAGTTGCTCTTGTGATTCAACTGTTGGACATATCGAAAATCACAGTATACGTGTAACAACCCTACATTTTTGTATATTATCTAAATTTGACTTTCTTTTATTTTAAAATATTTTTAAATTTGGTTTATTTCAAAACATTTCATTTTTAAATATAAATGTTGATTTTTTAAGTGATTTATATTTTCAAACTATTATAAATTGAATATGTTACTAAAAAGTGGAATTCTGGTCAAACTGTCCGAGCTTTGACTTTTTAAAACTTCAAATTTAAATTATTTTAAATCTTAATTTTTTTGTGAAAATAGATGAAATAAATTGAAAACTGCTTTTCGTTTCGTTGAAAACGGAGTTAAACTGCATAAGTTATGTACATTTCAAAATTTGAGTAAATTTGTTTTATTTAACAATTTTTGCCTATTTTTACTTTATATAAATTTTATTTTCTTTGTGATATTATTATTTTAATTGTGTTAATGTGTTATTTTGGGTATATTTTATATTTTATATTTTTAGAATAATAATATAAATTTTCTAAAGTACACTTGAATTTATTCAAATTTATAAAGCCTAGTTTGGTATTTACTGCATTTTCTTTATTTAATTGGTATTGTTTAAATTTATTTATTTTCTTTTCTTATTTATTTTATTTTCTGAGATTTTTCATCTTTGTTTTCAGCCATTGATATATATAAAAAAAAAGAATATGGGAAATTCGAAGAGTTTTAAACTTTTGAAATTCCTATGTCTCTTTGCATTTTCGACCTTTCATTTTCCCAACTCTTCTCTTAATTGTTTCGGCTGTGTAATCTACTCATTTCAGCTGCATTTTTTTTCACTTTCATGAAAATCATTTCTCTTTCTCTTGCAAAAAAATCATGGCTATTCTCCTTGTGAAGCTTTGGAAAAAAATTCTATCTTCTTCTTGTCTTTTTATTGATTTTCTACTTGAATTTGCACATGCTCTCCACCTTCATAGCTATACTCCCCCTCCTCCAAGCTGTGGCCGACCACCACCACCACTTTTTTCTGACCATCACACATCCTAACACCTCTCCTCCTCAGGCCATGCCAAGCCATGGTGAAGATCATCACAAAAATCCATCTAAACTAGCACTAGCCATCACCTGTACCAAACCTAGTCTAGGATTGCCATCTCCTTCTTCCTCCACCTTTTGCCGCCACCACGACCACCTCTGGCCTGACCTCCACCCTCTTCCACACCACACAACAACTCCCGGAGCCACTGGCTGAGCCATATGACCTCTGGCCGGACCAATGTATTGCATACATATGATGATATTTGACCTATGGTGTAGCCTAGTTGCACCTAAACTTCACCACACCAAAACCATGTTTAGGCCGACCACCCTCTCACCCAAACCAGACCTGTAGCACCCCTAAGCCGAGCCAAATACCTGTATATCTGAAGCATATGGGGTAGAGAGCAAGTGCAAGTCAATCGTTGTTGATTTGGGTATTGAATTTTTATGTTGTTTGTTGTTATATTCGTGTTGAAACTTATGAATTATATATATTGATTGTGTATATTTTATCAAGGCATATAGCTTTGGTTCTCCACTCTCGTGCCTTGTCTGTAGTTTTGTGCCTTCATTGTGTCAATATCTGTGCTTTGGTGTCGATCTCTAGCTTGTGACAGGTGAGAAAATATCACCAGACTAATATGTGCTTATGTAATTATAAACTGACATCTCCTGAACCTATATATGCATATCATCCTGTTATCACTGCTATATTATTTTCATATGTTGTTAGTACCTGATATTACACCTATTATATCATATGTCACTGTTATTTTATGCTATTCTGTTGTTTATATCAGTTATCACCATTGCAAGTTCCCTGTAGACTAGAATCACTATGGGTTGAAATGATACATACCCGAACGGACTTTAGAATAGGGGAAAACCGTTATGGGTTGAAATGATAGGTCTGAGCGGTTTTCAAATTATTCATTTTACTTAGGACTGCGGGTTTGAAATGATAGAACCCGGGTTTTTCTTTTTAAATTGCGGATTGAAATGATATACATCTGTATCACTTGACCTAGGCTAGAAAACTATATGCAGACCCGTGGTTTATAAAATATTTTTTGAAATATTTTAAATATATTTTTAAATGTAAAAGTATAATATTTTGAATTAAAAATGAATTTAAATGATTTTTATGAAATAAAAATAATTTTTGTATAAGTGAAAATGTAAGTAAATGAATGTTTAGGTCAAATTTTGAAATATAACCTATTTTTGGGAATTTTGAATTTTTGTTAAAAGTGACATTTTTATTAAGTAAAATAAATGGAATAAGTTATATTTTTTTTTGAAATTTAAGACTTAATGGTTAAATAATAAAATTAATTAAAGAAATGGAAATTTATACTTGAATTTAAATTAAGAAAACATAATAAAATTAGATTTTTGTAAGAAACTTAACCTATAAAGTTTACAAAAATGTAAGTATTGAAATAATGAATTAATAATGTTAAATTATGCGATTTCGTAAGTAAATGTTATTTAAATGAAAATTTACTTAGTTTTGAAATTTTACTTTTAAGCTTGAAATTTTAAATATAACGGATATTACAGCATTTGCAAATGCTGCTGTTAAGAATAAATGAATTTAAAGGCTAAATTGAACTAAAGCTATTATAGCACTTTGTAAGTGCTATAGTTGATAAAGATAACGAAAACTTAGTTAAAAATAAAGGAAGCTATTATAGCACTTAGATGTTGTCTTTTGTAAATGAACTGTTTTAAACTAAAAGTTTTACGTAGCATTTTATAAGTGTTACGAAAGCTGAATTTTGTCGTTTTAATAAATTTTAATGATAAATAATTTTTAGAAAAAGGCTTAAATTTTGAAAATTTAATATGTAATTAATTAATATAAGGAATTGACTTTAAATGGTTTTAAATAGAGGAATTTAACTTTAAATGTGAATTTGAAAAGTAATTAATTCCTTAATAAAATAAATAGATTTAAATGACATTTAAAAGTAAATTAAATGTAACGACCCAGAATTTTAATTAATTAAAATTCGTATATTTAATTAATTTTAAATATTAATAAGTGAAATTTATAAGTCGAATAAAATTTATTTCGAATAATTGGATTTAATTGGATAATTAAATCGATGATTTAATATGTTAAATTATGGAAATAATTGAAAATTGAGTTAAATATGATTGAAAATAATTTGTAAAATTTTATTTTATCATATTGGAGTTAGAATGATGTTATAGAACTTTTAAAATCGAATTAGAAGTTTATTTGTGGAAATTGAATATTTTAATATTTAATCGACTAGTGAAATTAGCCAATTTTCGAACAGTCTCAGAATTGGACGAAACTAGTTCCATTGGATCCATAATAGTTTGTTATTATCGGATTTCAATTTTCGAAGCAATCGTAGTTTTCGTTTGATCGTGGCAGCTTGAAACGCATCGAAATTGTTTTAATATTAATTTGGCGAGTTAAAATAGCCATTTTTCAAACTGTCTCGGATTTCGACGAAACCAGTTTCATCGGATTCGTAATGTGATATTATTGTATGGTTTCAAATTTCGTGTCAATTGGATTTACCGTTTGTCCGGTGCAAACTAAAACGCCTAGAAATTTGATTTACCGATTTAATTTTAAATCGAACGTTTATTGCCATAACTCGCACAGATGACCGAATTAGCTCCCGAAACACGTTCCATTATGTTCGAAACGAGGTGTAAACCTTAGAAATGCCAACCGGCACGCTTCGTTTGGAGTTCGAAAATTCCGGGATGAATAGTGTTTGCAAAATTTTCTATATAAGCCCCTCCATTTTCACAAATTTCAACCAAACTAAAACCTAACCCTAATTTCTTCAGTAGCCGCCACCTACAACACCAATGGCCGAAAAACAATCATCTTCTCCTCCTCTTTTCTTCAAATCCATGCAACGATTCAAGAAACTTTCTATATGAAAGTTGTAGACGACAATGAGATCTTGATATCCAACGGTCATGATCGTAATTAGGGCAGTAGATTGGCGACAATCGTCGCTCAAAGTCATCACGGTCGGCCTCGAGTTTCGTGCTAGATGTAGGGCCGAGCTTCATGGCTTTGCAGCCGAAGGTGGAGGAAGGTGAGGCGCTTCAAGTGGCACTTGCTGATCGAGTTGAAGTTGCTTGTGGAGGGAGCATAATTAAACCCTAGTTATGGAGCTTAATGGGTTGCTTGCGTGTTTTATCTGTATGTGAATGGGAGGGGAGAAGGAAGGTGCGTTCTACAGCTCAGATGCAGGAAGTTTGGATCTACGGTTGGGATTAGAGAAGGTTAAAAATAAAACTTGTAATTTTTATATTAAAAATTCGTGTAACTTTGAAAATTCGTTTCTTTTTCATACGAGGTCGAAAATGCGCGAAACCAATTGCGTTGGAATCGTCTGGACGAGCACTACGCTATGGAATTGGATTGGAGTTGTTTTGAGTTAGTGAGAATTTCAGGTAAAATTAAACGCGCATTTAATTTTATTCGAAATAAAAGCTGAAAACGAAATTGAAATCAAGGTGAGAACTTCTCACTCAATCGAATCGGTTTCGATTTTTATTTTAAATAGTTAGATTTAAAATTATTGAATGCACGTTTGAATGATGATTTTTATCTGTTGATTGTTAAAATAGACATTATGCGCCGTTAGTAAGCGGATGTTATTTATTAAAAACATATACCGCGAATATTTCATAAACAATGAAATTGGTATTATTTATGTACTTGGAATTGATTTCCCACAGTATATAGCGGATGAGACCCTATTGCGCCGTCTATTAAGCGGATAATGTTTTAAATCCTATATATCGCGATAATTTCGTACTGGAACGGAATTGGTATTGTGCTAACATCTTTGGATGCAGGGAAACAGGTTGGAGGGATCCAACTGGATTCCTCGACTGTTTTTATTTGATTTCAGATATTTTGATATTTGATTGATTATCATATCGATATATGATGTCGTTGTTGTCGTGATTGACTATTTGGTGTGTAGCATCATTGGACCAAATTTGGAACTTTAAAATGATTTTTAAAGTGATTTTTGAAAGTATACGTTTATAAAATATTTTTGGAATTGATTCATTTTAAAATAACTAAACGTTATAATGTAAATGTTATAGAAATTATAATTTTTGAGAAATATAGTTAAAAGTTGATTTTTGAAAATATGGGGTTAATGATTTTATAAAATGGTTTAAATCGGGATTTTTGAATCTATTATAAAAAGTTTGAAATATAGGATTTATAGAATTTGATTATTTTATAAATCAAAATGGTGAAATTATAAAGGAGTTTAAAGACGTATTTTAAAATAATAGTATAAATTGATTTATATAAGAGATTTATAAATTGATATTTATAAATTAAAGGATTGGAATTGTAAAACGAGTTTTTATAAGTATTAGAATGAATTGTAAATGAATTTCGTAAATGAATGAAATTTATAGAATTATAAACGGTGAAGTTATAAATGGAATTTTATAAGCAGTAGGTTTATAAAATTTGTAAAGTTATTTGAAGAATAGATATGGGTAAATAAATGAATCTTATAAGTTATAAGATTTATAATTTGGGAAGTTAAAGGAACGATTTTGCAAACAAATAAATTATAAGTATTTAACTTAAATTATGGAGTTTTGGTTTATAATTGAGTTATAAATTGAATAGGTTAATAAAGGAGGTTTATAAAAGGAAGTTGTTATAAAATAAATAGAAATGGAAATTATAAACATTGTTTTATAAATCCGCAAATGACTTATTTTGATAAGTAAATTGTTATAACTTATTAATGGAGTTATATTCACGTTTTAGACAGTGAATAATCCTTTAAAATAAAATGTATAGAAATGATGAAATTGATTAACGTAGTATATTCACGTTTTTGAATAGTGAATAATATGTTAAAGAAAATGTTTTGGATTTGATGTTTTAAATAAAATTAAAACGATCTAATGATGTTTTTAAAATGTGTTAAGATTCGAAACCATAGATTTCAACATTCATTGTTGAAATAGACGTTTTCGAGAAATAGAAGGAAATGGTGGACTATAACACTGTTGTTATAGTAAATGATTTCCGAAAGGAACTGTTTTGTTTAGTATTGGGATTTATATATCTATTTTAATTTCAAATCCCCATACTAGTGATTTTGGGTTGTCGTAACGATGTTATACGCAACATTCGTTTTGGCCCAAATAAATATGTTTAAGAGAATGATTTCCTTAAAGAATGAAATATATACTTAATTTCGATTTAAGTATATTGAATATTTTCCAAAGGTTGAAAATAAAAAGACTTGAATAAGTAATTATGGGAATGTTTTCCAATGTGAAATGAAACATTTTGAGAATTTATCTTTTTAAAGATAAATTGAAAATGAATAATTGAAATCGTATATTCATAGATATTTTGGAATGTAAATTCACTATGGAATTTATAAAAGAAAGGGGAATTTGTTTAAAAATAAATATTGATTTATTTTTGAAGTATTAAAATTATTTATCTTGTAAAGATATTTTTGGGAAATAAATAATGTTATTGGAAAATTATTTGAAATCTGGTGATGTTGTGCATATCCATTGATAGTTCAATATCCGACTATCAATATTTACCTTTGAAAGGGTATTTGTTGTGATTTGCTTAAATTTGAATGCCACACTTATTTTTGAATAAGCGCTCACTATTCGGGTTAGCCGGGAAAAGACCTTGGGGTCGTATAACCCATTCCGAATAGTGATACGACGTAATGGATAGCATTTTAAGACCGGTGTTGAAGACCGGATATTTTTGAAAGTGAAACGACAACTCGTCAAATGTCTTTGCATCGACTGGTCCCCGGTATAGAGACTCCATATGTGATGGGAAGTCCGAACGTGATTAGTGAATATCCGGATTGCAAGGACTTCTTTGTAAGTGCCTTCGGTTCTGTTCGATCCCGGAACAGACTTGTATGGATAGTATGTCTGACGTTACAAATTGAGATATAAAGCAGATTCCTTTCAAATATATTTCTGTGGTGGCAGAGAATTTATTGTCTTAGCTTAACACCCTTCTCTGAGACGTACGAGCTCAGAGGTTATGTAGTTGAAGGTTATCAGCGATATATTCCCAATTTGATAATGTGACATGCTGAGTGTTGCTGTGAAATGATCATTGTTTGATCATTTGTGATATGATTATTTGTTTGATCATTTATCTTTGTGATCATTTCTATGATCATTTGTTGATCCAAAGCATGGCTTTGTACCAAAGCGTGGCTTTGTGGACGAAACTTCGTCGAACCTCACACCCCGGAATGGTCAAAACAGGAAAGATGCGACAAGGTTATGAGGGGTAGCTCCCTTTAGGGTATGTGCATTTCCTTCTGGAAAGGGGTGGTATCATGGTATGGAGCCCAGATACTTACTCATGTTGAAACACTTTATTTATCATTGTGTGATGTTGGTTATCGAGCGCTTGGATAAAGGTCCTAAAGGACCGGGGGATGACATACTCGTGTCAGTAGTTACCCAATTAGGGGTAACCCGGCCTTGTGTTGGCAGAGATCCGGTTTGGTTCTTGGGGACGTCCTTCCAAGGGCGTTCTCATGTGGCAATGGGAAGTTCCTTGGCCTGACCATTTATTGGAAATCCAAAGAAACAATACGATCCTTGTACGGTTTTAGTTGTATAACCTGCTATGGAATGTGGCGGTAACCTGCTATTGAACATAGTAGCTATAGTAGGCATACGATAATGGTCGTATATTGGCTAAGATTTATATCTTTATTTTCGAAATGAATTTTTCCTACACTATGCACTAGTAATAATATCAAATGTTCTTTTTAATGCGTATCAAGCATCTTTGACTATCATAAGGAGAAATCTCCTCCGATTCTGCGTTTACATTGTGTGCGTGTGAGGGAGGCCTTATGGTAGTCTCATTCTTAAAAGCATTGCGAATTGACTTTAAAAATATTCCCCTATTTTGATTTTAAAGATAAATAAATTGTTTTGAGTTCTCACACCAGTCACATGACTGACTCGGAGTTTATTGTTTTCCTTCCTAAACTCTGGGTGCCCACCAATTTCCACACGGGCAGTCAAGAGTTAAGGTTTATCAGGATATTCTGGAATTCCGGAGTTGCTGGAGGCAAGCTGGATGGCATGGCGTATTACTAGTATATAGTATTTCTTTTCCGGTGTTTGTTGTTGTTTGTTGTTGTACACTCTGATGATGGAATGTAATGTAATAAGATGTAATGTAATAACTGATATAGTTCTTTGTTTAAAGATTATTCATTTATCTATTATATGTTGTTCCGCTGCGATTGTGAGATTCTGATGTTGTTCTGTTGTTTTCTTTCTGTTCTGTTCTATCTTCTTTTTCTTCTTCTACCTCTTTCTTTTTTTTTAAAAACCCTGAGAATACGTATTTTCATTCATCTTGAGTTAATCACTGGAGATTAGTGTTTATTCAAGGAGTACGGATTTGCGGGTCCTCACAGCTGGTATCAGAGCATATGGTTAAGCGACAACCATGGCTCTGTTGGGTATTACTCATTAGAGATAGAGTCAGTAGTACTCTAGAATGAGTTTGAGTGTAATAATAGCTATGAGAGCGTATTTGTTAGTGAATATAAAATTGTTTTGTATTATGTTGACTTATCGGTTGATTGTTTATAGATTCCGGTCGATGTAGTCTAGCTAACTATCATAGATACGGGTTTCTAAACTCTTAAACAAGATAAACCGACACAGTATTGTTTTAAATTGGGTAAATGAAATAATTTTACCTTGATTATATTTTTATATATAAAGGAATAATTTTTCAGAATTATTAAAGTGTATATAAGTAGATTATTTGGTTGTTTGAATAATCTAAATAAAAGAATAATTATATAAGCAAATGAATTATAAGTATGAAATTATAATTAAAGTGATTTACAATTGTGAAATAAACTTATATATATAAGAAGTGAAACTATATGAATACTTTTACAGATATGAGTTGTAAATAAAAATGAATTTAAAGTTAAATGGAAATTTACTTTAGAAATGGAATCTGAAATTGATTTATAAGTGGGAATTTAAGTTAAGTAAAACCAAATGATGTTTATTAAATGGAAGTATAACTTAAGTGATGTTGAATGAAGTTGATTTTGGTATCAAAGTAAATTAATAAAGTTAAATGATAGGTGTGAACTTGAGTTATGTAATGAAATTCAACTTTTGTAATTGAATTGAATTAATGGATTAAATGTTAATCAATTGAATGTAAATTAAGTTGATATGAAATAATGAATGTAAGTATAAATTCATTAAAATCTAATGTTATTGGAAAATTGAATAATTGAATGAAAATCAATTTAATTAAACCAATTGAAAGTAAAGGTGTTAAACCAAATTGAATGAATATAAGCAAAGGAATTTGGTTGTAATTAATATACATTGGTTGTTATATGGTTGTTAATTGATTGTATATAATTCATTAAGTGTTAATGAAATTGGAAGCTAAAGTAATTTAAATTCAATTGGAAGTTAAGAGAATCTTAAGTAGAATTGAATTTGATTTGGGAGTGAACCAACTTGAATATGAATTAGTGAATATAAACTAACTGAAAATGAATCTTAGTAAAAACATCCACTGTTAATAAATCAAATGTGATTAAATTGAAAACCTATTTCATTGAATATTAATGAGAATATGAATGAATATTTATTGGTTATGTATGTTAGTTGAATGTTAGTTGGATGATAGTTGGTTGATGGTTGAATATATTGCTTTTGCTACATTTTCTATGTTGACATATACAGTTATTATGTTGCTATACGATGTATATTGATATTATATTCATATATACATGTTCTCATGTTGTTTTTTGAGTGTTTAGTAGGTGCGGATCGCGTTTGCTTCGCATTTGGAGCTCACTTTCGCGCTATATTAGCCGTATATGCTCGCTAATAAAATATAAGGTACATATCTCGGATTAAATATCGTACTTTTACACTTTTTTCCCTTGCGGGATGCCTCATCACTTGATGAGATGTATATTTGTGATATATATACTGTCATTTTTTTTCGATCGAGCCGCGCAAAGGAGACTATGGCGAATTTTTCCGAAAATTTAAGTCGTTGGAATATTTTTGAGAAAAAATTGAAAATTTTTGCTATAACTTTGATTTGGAGTTGAAAGTTAAACAATAGTAGTTGTTTTTGAAAAGATAACTAAGTATGATTTGAAAACTTAGTGAAGTTATTATAAGAAGTTTAACTATGAATTTTGGGAAAGTTAATAGATTCTGTAACCTTTCTTACTTGGTAATTTCAAGGACGAAATTCTTTTAAGGGGGGAAGTATGTAACGACCCAGAATATTAATTAATTAAAATTCATATATTTAATTAATTTTAAATATTAATAAGTGAAATTTATAAGTCGAACAAATTTTATTTTGAATAATTGGATTTAATTGGATAATTAAATCGATGATTTAATATGTTAAGTTATGAAAATAATTGAAAATTGAGTTAAATATGATTGAAATGATTTGTAAAATTTTATTTTATCATATTGGAGTTAGAATGATGTTATAGAACTTTTAAAATCGAATTAGAAGTTTATTTGTGGAAATTGAATATTTTAATATTTAATGGACTAGTGAAATTAGCCAATTTTCGAACAGTCTCAGAATTGGACAAAACTAGTTCCATTGGATCCGTAATAGTTTGTTATTATCGGGTTTCAATTTTCGTAGCAATCGGAGTTTTCGTTTGATCGTGGCAGCTCGAAACGCGTCGAAATTGTTTTAATATTAATTTGGCGAGTTAAAATAGCCATTTTTCAAACTGTCTCGGATTTCGACGAAACCAGTTTCATCGGATCTGTAATGTGATATTATTGTATGGTTTCAAATTTCGTGTCAATTGGATTTACCGTTCGTCCGGTGCAAACCAAAACGCCTAGAAATTTGATTTACCGATTTAATTTTAAATCGAAGTTTTATTGCCATAACTCGCACAGATGACCGAATTAGCTCCCGAAACATGTTCCATTGTGTTCGAAACGCGGGGTAAACCTTAGAAACGCCAACCGGCACGCTTCGTTTGGAGTTCGGAAATTCCGGGATGAATAGTGTTTGCAAAATTTTCTATACAAGCCCCTCCATTTTCACAAATTTCAACCAAACTAAAACCTAACCCTAATTTCTTCAGTAGCCGCCACCTAAGACACCAATGGCCGAAAAACAATCATCGTCTCCTCCTCTTTTCTTCAAATCCGTGCAACGATTCAAGAAACTTTCTACATGAAAGTTGTAGATGACAATGAGATCTTGATATCCAATGGTCATGATTGTAATTAGGGCAGTAGATTGGCGACAATCGTCGCTCAAAGTCATCACGGTCGGCCTCGAATTTCGTGTTAGACGTAGGGCCGAGCTTCATGGCTTTGCAGCCGAAGGTGGAGGAAGGTGAGGCGCTTCAAGTGGCGCTTGCTGATCGAGTTAAAGTTGCTTGTGGAGGGAGCATAATTAAACCCTAGTTATGGAGCTTAATGGGTTGCTTGCGTGTTTTAATTGTACGTGAATGGGAGGGGAGAAGGAAGGTGCGTTGTACGGCTCAGATGCAGGAAGTTTGGATCTACGGTTGGGATTAGAGAAGGTTAAAAATAAAAGTTGTAATTTTTATATTAAAAATTCGTGTAACTTTGAAAATTCGTATCTTTTTCATACGAGGTCGAAAGCGCGCGAAAGCAGTTGCGTTGGAATCGTATGGACGAGCACTATGCTATGGAAATGGATTGGAGTCGTTTGGAGTTAGTGTGAATTTTGGGTAAAATTAAACGCGCGTTTAATTTTATTCGAAATAAAAGCTGAAAACGAAATTGAAATCAAGGTGAGAACTTCTCACTCAATCGAATCGGTTTCGATTTTTATTTTAAATAGTTAGATTTAAAATTCTTGAATGCATGTTTGAATGATGATTGTTATCTGTTGATTGTTAAAATAGACATTATGCGCCGTTAGTAAGCGAATGTTATTTATTAAAAACATATACCGCGAATATTTCATAAACAGTGAAATTGGTATTATTTATGTACTTGGAATTGATTTCCCGCAGTATATAGTGGATGAGACCCTATTGCGCCGTCTATTAAGCGGATAATATTTTAAATCCTATATACCGCGATAATTTCGTACTGGAACGGAATTGGTATTGTGCTAACATCTTTGGATGCAGTGAAACAGGTTGGAGGGATCCAACTGGATTCCTCAACAGTATTTATTTGATTTTAGATATTTTGATATTTGATTGATTATCATATCGATATATGATGTCGTTGTTGTCGTGATTGACTATTTGGTGTGTAGCATCATTGGACCAAATTTGGAACTTTAAAATGATTTTTAAAGTGATTTTTGAAAGTATACGTTTATAAAATACTTTTGGAATTGATTCATTTTAAAATAAATAAACGTTATAATGTAAATGTTATAGAAATGATAATTTTTGAGAAATATAGTTAAAAGTTGATTTTTGAAAATATGGGGTTATGATTTTATAAAATAGTTTAAATCGGGATTTTTGAATTTATTATAAAAAGTTTGAAATATAGGATTTATAGAATTTGATTATTTTATAAATCAAAATGGTGAAATTATAAAGGAGTTTAAAGACGTATTTTAAAATAATAGTATAAATTGATTTATATAAGAGATTTATAAATTGATATTTATAAATTAAAGGATTGGAATTGTAAAACGAGTTTTTATAAGTATTAAAATGAATTATAAATGAATTTCGTAAACGAATGAAATTTATAGAATTATAAACGGTGAAGTTATAAATGGAATTTTATAAGCAGTAGGTTTATAAAATTTGTAAAGTTATTTGAAGAATAGATATGGGTAAATAAATGAATCTTATGAGTTATAAGATTTATAATTTGGGAAGTTAAAGGAACGATTTTGCAAACAAATAAATTATAAGTATTTAACTTAAATTATGGACTTTTGGTTTATAATTGAGTTATAAATTGAATAGGTTAATAAAGGAGGTTTATAAAAGGAAGTTGTTATAAAATAAATAGAAATGGAAATTATAAACATTGTTTTATAAATCCGCAAACGACTTATTTTGATAAGTAAATTGTTATAACTTATTAATGGAGTTATATTCACGTTTTAGACAGTGAATAATCCTTTAAAATAAAATGTATAGAAATGATGAAATTGATTAACGTAGTATATTCACGTCTTTGAATAGTGAATAATATGTTAAAGAAAATGTTTTGGATGTGATGTTTTAAATAAAATTAAAATGATCTAATGATGTTTTTAAAAGGTGTTAAGAATCGAAACCATAGATTTCAACATTCATTGTTGAAATAGACGTTTTCGAGAAATAGAAGGAAATGGTGGACTATAACACTGTTGTTATAGTAAATGATTTCCGAAAGGAACTGTTTTGTTTAGTATTGGGATTTATATATCTATTTTAATTTCAAATCCCTATACTAGTGATTTTGGGTTGTCGTAACGATGTTTTACGCAACATTCATTTTGGCCCAAATAAATATATTTAAGAGAATGATTTCCTTAAAGAATGAAATATATACTTAATTTCGATTTAACTGTATTGAATATTTTCCAAAGGTTGAAAATAAAAAGAGTTGTGAATTCCTTATGAATAAGTAAGTATGGGAATGTTTTCCAATGTGAAATGAAACGTTTTGAGAATTTATCTTTTTAAAGATAAATTGAAAATGAATAATTGAAATCGTATATTCATAGATATTTTGGAATGTAAATTCACTATGGAATTTATAAAAGAAAGGGGAATTTGTTTAAAAATAAATATTGATTTATTTTTGAAGTATTAAAATTATTTATCTTGGAAAGATATTTTTTGGAAACAAATAATGTTATTGGAAAATTATTTGGAATCTGAGATGTTGTGCATATCCATTGATAGTTCAATAACCGACTATTAATCTTTACCTTTGAATGGGTATTTGTTGTGATTTGCTTGAATTTGAATGCCACACTTATTTTTGAATAAGCTCTCACTATTTGGGTTAGCCGGGAAAAGACCTTGGGGTCGTATAACCAATTCCGAATAGTGATACGACGTAATGGATAGCATTTGAAGACCGGTTATGAAGACCGGATATTTTTGAAAGCGAAAGAACAACTCGTCGAATGTCTTTGCATCGACTGGTCCCCGGTATAGAGACTCCATATGTGATGGGAAGTCCGAACGTGATTAGTGAATATCCGGATTGCAAGGACTTCTTTGTAAGTGCCTTCGGTTCTGTTCGATCCTGGAACAGACTCGTATGGATAGTATGTCTGACGTTACAAATTGACATATAAAGCAGATTCCTTTCAAATATATTTCTCTGGTGGTGGAGAATTTATTCTCTTAGCTTAACACCCTTCTCTGAGACGTACGAGCTCAGAGGTTATGTAGTAGAAGGTTATCAGCGATATATTCCCAATTTGGTAATGTGACATGCTGAGTGTTGTTGTGAAATGATCATTGTTTGATCATTTGTGATGTGATCATTTTTTTGATCATTAATCTTTGTGATCATTTTTATGATCATTTGTTGACCCAAAGCATGGCTTTGAACCAAAGCGTGGCTTTGTGGACGAAACTTCGTCGAACCTCACATCCCGGAATGGTCAAAACAGGAAAGATGCGGCAAGGTTATGAGGGGTAGCTCCCTTTAGGGTATGTGCATTTCCTTTTGGAAAGGGGTGGTACCATGGTATGAAGCCCAGATTCTTACTCATGTTGAAACACTTTATTTATCATTGTGTGAAATTGTTTATCGAGCGCTTGGATAAAGGTCCTAAAGGACCGGGGGATGACATACTCATGTCAGTAGTTACCCAGTTAGGGGTAACCCGGCCTTGTGTTAGCAGAGATCCGGTTTGGTTCTCGGGGACGTCCTTCCAGAGGCGTTCTCATGTGGCAATGGGAAGTTCCTTGGCCTAACCATTTGTTGGAAATCCAAAGAAACAATACGATCCTTGTACGATTTTAGTTGTATAACCTGCTATGGAATGTGGAGGTAACCTGCTATTGAACATAGTAGCTATAATAGGCATATGATAATGGTCGTATGTTGGCTAAGATTTATACCTTTATTTTCGAAATGAATTTTTCCTGCACTATGCACTAGTAATAATATCAAATGTTCTTTTTAATGCGTATCAAGCATCTTTGACTATCATAAGGAGAAATCTCTTCCGATTCTGCGTTTGCATTGTGTGTGTGTGCGGGAGGCCTTATGGTAGTCTCATTCTTAAAAGCATTGCGAATTGACTTTAAAAATATTCCTCTATCTTGATTTTAAAGATAAATAAATTGTTTTGAGTTCTCACAACAATCACATGACTGACTCGGAGTTTATTGTTTTCCTTCCTAAACTCTGGGTGCCCACCAATTTCCACACGGGCAGTCAAGAGTTAAGGTTTATCAGGATATTCTGCAATTCAGGAGTTGCAGGAGGCAAGCTGGATGGCATGGCATATTACTAGTATATAGTATTTCTTTTCTGCTGTTTTTTGTTGTTTGTTGTTGTACACTCTGATGATGAAATGTAATGTAATAAGATGTAATGTAATAACTGATATAGTTCTTTGTTTAAAGATTATTCATTTATCTATTATATGTTGTTCCACTGCGATTGTGAGATTCTGATGTTGTTCTGTTGTTTTCTTTCTATTCTGTTCTATCTTCTTTTTCTTCTTCTACCTCTTTCTTTTTTTTTAAAAACCCTGAGAATACGTATTTCCGTTCATCTTGAGTTAATCACTGGAGATTAGTGTTTATTCTAGGATTACGGACTTGCGGGTCCTCACATTAAATGACCGATGTTTAAATAAAGGATGGTTTGAAATGATACTATGGTATTTTGAAATGTATTTGAAATGATATTGATTTTGAAATGATTTTGATTTTTAAAGTATAAATACCATTTTAATTATAACCACGGGTTATAATAACATTTGGTTGTTAAAGAGACCGGGTCGGATATCTGGCATACACTCTGTCGATACCGAAAACCACTTTAACAACCGTGTACACGGTGGAGATTCCAGAATGAAGTAGGATGGTGGCGACGCTCTTAAGGTATGTAACGTGGACCCGACTTCCGTGAGTTGGCTTAAGGTGGCTAAAACAGGAGCAATCGACGGGCCAAGTGAGGTAGCTCCTCCGATCGAACACACTTCTTCGATGCCATTCTTTTGCTTTTGTGATCGATTTGGTGTGCACACCTTTGATATGGGAGTGTGGCTCGAGGTGGGCGTATGTGGCTACTGCGTTGCCACCAGCCCGGAAGCGTAATTGGTATATCTACCATGGCATTGCCTCGTGTGTCTTGTCACCTACCCTAGCGAGCCTTGTACGAGTTTGGTTTTCTCCCGTAGCCCGTGTCATATTCTCTGATAGTCTCCCGATCTGGAGATATTATGCTATTTGATGGACTACTAGGACTATTATGTGTGAAGGGTGATATGGGTAGCCCGGAACGCTATTTAAAATTAAGTTTATTTTACTGTAGACATTATTTTAATAGCGCAATATTACTACATAGTAAATAGTTTAATGGATCCTTAGAGGATGGACGGTCCCAGGCATCCTTTAAGTTATTTGTACCTTATTACAGTTCACTTGAGTTAGTTTATATTATATAAGTATATATTGTCCTGACTCGAGTGTTTTGTGTTTGCTTTACGCTCGGGTCAGTCTGAGTATTTACAGCTTTGGATTCTTCCTGGAGCTGGTCTTTGCTGGAGACTCTGTCTATCTGCTTTTATATCTATTTCTGTTTCTGCTGTCCTAGTTTATTTGATGTAATAAAGAACTCTATGTATTTGGAGCTTTTTCTATTTGGGATTTTTATTATGTTGTTCTGAGACTGAAATACTGTATTTTGTTTTGAGACTTTGTAATAGTAGCTTCATGAACTACTATGGTTTTTATATTCCGCTGCGAGTTATTCTGATTTGTTCTGTGATCTATGATTCTGTGTATTTGATTTCATTTGCTCCAAAATTTATTTACAATTTGTTATTTTGCATTATTCAAGTCCGACATGTGTGGATTATTGTCGATTTGAATGGTACAAAATGGCGGGTCGTTACACTTGCTATCAGAGCTTTGGTTTTCTGGCAAACCATTGCCTAAGGAGCAAAAACACATTAGAGATAGGGTAGAAATATCCTAAAATGAGTGAAGTCAAATCTCAGAATTCTATCTTTGTGAGAGAACGTATTTTCAAAGTATAAATGATTTTTCAAAATAATTTTCAAGGGATTTTCAAAGATTATTTTGATATAAATTTTTTTTCTTGTTTTAAAAGGATTTTCAAAGGTTTTCTAACTTCTTTCCTTTCGAATCTACCTTGGTAGTGTTTCTTTTCTTTAAGATATCTATCCAACTGCATTTATCCTGTCTTATCTTAATTGTCTTTGGTGATTATTTGTGCTGTCCTAAATTTATTCTTGATCTTTTCAGGATGAATCGAGGAAATGCTAGAGGTCATGGTAAGGGTCATGATAATGCCCCAGTTCCGCAACCTATTGCTCCTGTTAGATTCCCTGTTCTTTGCAAGGAATCCACTCAACTTGGTGGAACCCCATTCACTGGTTCAGAGAGCATTATTGAGGCTCGGTAGTGGTTGCGAAGTCTAGAGAGGATATTTACTGGTCTTGATATTACTGATGCCCAGAAGTGTCAGTTAGCAGCTTGGCAGCTGCATGGGGCTGCTCTAGATTGGTGGGAGTCTGTTACGGCGAACACCGACGAAGCTGATATTACTTGGGATCAGTTTAGGTATCCTTTGTTATCTTGAATTTTGTTTCTATTTTTCCTTTATCTCTTGAATCTATCTTAAGTTGTTCTGTATCCCTTTTCAGGGAGGCTTTTGTGGCGAAGTGGATGCCCGAAGCCGAGAAATCTCAAGTCTATCGAGAATTTATGTATCTCAAGCAAGGTTCTATGTCTTTTGCTGAGTACGAGAGGAAATTCAACGAAATCTCCAAGTTCGGCCCTGGTCTGATTGATAATCCTCTCAAGAAAAATGAGAAATTCATTGCCGGCGCTCGTCCAAAGTATTATAGCCGTCTCATTACTCATGTGCATGGTTCTTTCACCCAGTTGATGGATATGGCTATCCGTTATGAGAACCCTACCTCTAAGAGTCCTGCTGCTTCTGGTGCTCCATCTCAGTCCTCATCTGCAAATTCCAAGAAGCGTAAGCCAAATTTTCACCAGCATAAGAAGAATTGGCAGAAACGTCCTGGTTTGGGATCTTCATCATCTGCTCCTTCTCAGAGGCAACCTGTTGATCTTTCCACTATCACTTGCTTCCGATGTGATCAGAGGGGACACTATGCCAATAGTTGTCCAAATCTTTCTACTGCTGCTGTTCCACCTCCTGCTCAGATGGCTAGGCGTGATCTCTGCCACATCTGTCTCCAGCCTGGTCATTTTAAGAAGAACTGCCCCACCCAGCAGAAGGGTAGGCTTTCTGGTATTTTTGCTGTCTCATCTGCATCATCTCCTGTTCCTCCACCTGCTCCTGCTGATGACCAAGGTACGCTTCAGAGTTCATTTACTTTATTTCATCATCCAGTTCGTGTGTTGTTTGATACTGGAGCATCACCCAATTTTATCTCTGTTGACTTGTGTAATAAGTTTGAGGATATATTATCTCCTGGATATGTTTCTGTTCCTTTATGTGTTTCTGTTCCTTTATGTGTTTCTAATCCTATTGGAGGTCCTGCTAACCTCAATGAGGTTTGTCGAGGAGTGAAACTCTTTCACTCTGGCTATCGGTTCTCTGGTGATTTCTATGTTTTGGGCTTCGAGGCTTTCAATCTATTGCTTGACCAGGATTGGCTAAGGAGCCATGATGCTCGCATCTCTTGCAAATCCAGAATTGTCAGTCTTATTGGAGATAAGGGTGATCCTTTGACTATCCAGTGCCGTATGCCTCAGGAATTTGCTGGTAGTTTTGTTTATTCTTTGGATTCTTTTCCTGATGATTTTGATTCAACTCCTGTGGTCAGATTTTATCCCGATGTATTTGGTGAAGTCACTTCTTTGCCACCTAAGCGGGAAATTGATTTTCGGATTGATCTTGTTCCTGGTGCTCGACCTGTTGTTCTTCCTCCTAGAAGAATGGCACCCCGAGAAAAGGTTGAGTTAGGATTGCAGATTTCTGACTTATCTGCCAAGGGTCTGATCAGGCCTAGTTTTTCTGAATAGGGAGCTGCGGTGGTTTTTGTCACCAAATCTGATGGTTCTCTTCAGATGTGTGTTGATTATAGGGAGATGAACAAAATCACTATGAAAAACAGATATCCAATGCCTCGTATCAATGATATGTTTGATCAGCTTTATGGTGCTTCTATTTTCTCTCAGCTTGATCTTGCTTCGGGTTTTCATCGGCTCAGAGTTGCCGAGGATAGCATTCCCAAGACTGCTTTCCGCACTGAAAATGGGTTCTATGAATGGTTAGTCATGCCTTTTGGTTTGTCTAATGCTCCTGCTTTCTTTGTTGATCTAATGAATCGGGTTTTTCGTGATGTACTTAATAAATTTGCGCTAGTCTTTGTTGATGATATCCTTGTCTTCTCTAAGACTAAGGAAGAGCATAGGTCACATTTGAAGTATGTTCTGGATACTCTCAGAAATCATCAACTGAAGGCTAAATTCTCTAAGTGCCATTTCTAGAAGGATGAAGTCCGATTTCTCGGGCATATTGTTTCTGGTGATGGGGTTTATGTTGATCTAGTCAATATCGCTACGATCAATGTAACTTTATTTCCTCTCTTTCCTTTCATTCATCTTAATTCTATCTCTTTGTTGTCCTGATGCTCTCCCTATTCTGCTGCAGGATTGGGAAACTCCAAAGACTCCAACCGATATTCGTAGTTTTTTGGGCCTTGCCGATTATTACCGGAGATTCATAGAGAATTTTGCTCAGATTGCTGCACCTTTGACTCGTAAGAATGCTAAGTTTATTCGGGATAAGAAGTGTGAAGCCTCATTCGATGAGTTGAAGAGCAAGCTAACTTCTGCACCAGTTCTTACCGTTCTGAATGGAAGCGAGGGATTGACGGTTTATACTGATGCTAGTCGAGAGGGTTTGGGTGCTGTTCTCATGCAGGATGGTAGGGTCATTGCCTATGCCAGCCGTCAGTTGAAAACCCACGAGACAAATAATGCTGCTCATGATTTAGAGTTGCTTGCAGTGGTCTTTGCTTTGAAAATTTGGTGGCATCATCTTCTTGGAGCCAAATTTGAGCTTTTCACTGATCATCGGTCTCTGAAATACATTTTCCCCCAGAAGGATTTGAATGAGAGGCAAGTTCGTTGGCTTGAATTTCTGGCTTCTTACGACTTTAATATTAGCTATACTCCCGATAAAGCTAATGTTGTGGCCGATGCTCTGAGCCGGAAGAAGGCTTTGTTGGGTCAGCTTGTTATTTCTTCTTCTCCCCTTATTGACCGTATCATGGCTAAGAAGGATGAGGATTGGATAGATTGATGAAGGAGAATGTTCGGGCTAGAGTTGGTGGTAGTAGTAGTGAAGCTCAGATTGATGATAGAGGGATCTTGAGGATCAATGGCAAGATTTGTGTTCCTAATGTGGATGGTTTGAGGCAGGAGTTGCTTCAGAAGAGTCATCGGTCCAGGCTTTCTATTCACCCTGGCGTGTCGAAGATGTATCAGGATATGAAGAAGCTTTATTGGTGGAAGGGGATGAAGAGAGATATCTCTATCTTTGTTAGTCGGTGTGCGACTTGTCAACAAGTCAAAACTGATCACCAGAAGACCCCTGGCTTGCTGCAGCCCCTTGAGATTCCCAACTAGAAGTGGGAACAGGTTTCCATGGATTTCATAGATGGTTTATCGAGGACTCGGAGGGGTAACGAGAGTATCTGGGTTATAGTGGATAGACTGACCAAGTCCGCTCATTTCATTCCGGTCAGATCTGCTAGTTCTGCTTCTAGCTTGGCTGAGATATACATGAGAGAGATCGTTCGTCACCATGGTGTTCCTCTCAGTATTGTTTGTGATCGTGACCCTATTTTCACCAATAAGTTTTGGAAGGCTTTTCAGGAATCTCTGGGTACTCATTTGAATCTGGGCACTGCTTACCATCCTCAGACCGACGGTCAAACGGAAAGAGTGAATCAGATTCTCGAGGATCTCCTTCGTGAATGTGTGCTTGATTATGGAGGATCTTGGGAAGACCATCTCCATCTTGTCGAATTCACCTACAATAACAGCTATCAGGTATAATCTTACCCTCTATATTCAACATATTTTAATCACTTTATCTATCTCATTCCCACTTTACATTCAGGCCAATATCAAAATGTCTCTGTTTGCTGCTTTATATGGATGACCATGCAGATCCCCATCATGCTGAATTGAATCCGGTAATCGTCTTGTTCTTGG
This sequence comes from Allium cepa, assembly GCA_030765085.1. Lineage (NCBI taxonomy): Eukaryota > Viridiplantae > Streptophyta > Magnoliopsida > Asparagales > Amaryllidaceae > Allium > Allium cepa. The sequence goes on from CM060932.1 coordinate 953,840,529, forward strand.
TCCTGATGTGATTTTGAAAGCTTCTGAGAGAGTTGAAGAGATTAAGAGAAGGTTGAGAGCCGCTCGGGATAGGCAGAAGAAATATGCTGATAGGCTTAGGCGGAATTTGGAATTTTCTATTGGTGATCAGGTGATCCTTAAGGTTTCTCCCTCGAGGAATGTCATTCGCTTTGGTCGTAGAGGGAAGCTTTCTCCCAGATTCATTGGTCCTTCACGCATTCTGGAAAGAATCGGCTCTTTGGCATATCGTCTGGATTTGCATGAAAGGCTTTCTGGAGTGCATAATGTGTTCCATGTCTCTCATCTTCGCAGATATCTTCATGATCCATCCCTCATTGTTCAGCCTTCTGCTCTTGATAGTTTGGATATTGAGCCCAACTTTACTGTTGAGAGGAAGCCACTTCGTATTGTCGATCGAGATACGAAGCAGCTCAGGAGGAAATCTGTTAGTCTGGTCAAAGTACAGTGAAGTACTGATGATCGAGACCGTACTTGGGAGACGGAGGAGAGCATTCGTGCTTCGAATCCGGAATTGTTCATTCCAGGTACTATTTTTTTTGTCTTGTTTCTCTTTTTTTTTTTTTCCTTTTCGTTCTTTTCGAGGACGAAAAGATTTGAATGGGGGAGGGTGTAACAACCCTACATTTTTGTATATTATCTAAATTTGACTTTCTTTTATTTTAAAATATTTTTAAATTTGTTTTATTTCAAAACATTACATTTTTAAATATAAATGTTGATTTTTTAAGTGATTTATATTTTCAAACTATTATAAATTGAATATGTTACTAAAAAGTGGAATTCTGGTCAAATTGTCCAAGCTTTGACTTTTTAAAACTTCAAATTTAAATTATTTTAAATCTTAATTTTTTTTGAAATAGATGAAATTACTTGAACACTACTTTTCGTTTCATTGAAAAAGCAGTTAAACTGCAAAAGTTATGTACATTTCAAAATTTGAGTAAATTTGTTTTATTTAACAATTTTTGCCTATTTTTACTTTACATAAATTTTATTTTCTTTGTGATATTATTATTTTAATTGTGTTAATGTGTTATTTTGGGTATATTTTCATATTTTATTATTTTTAGAATAATAATATAAATTTTCTAAAGTACACTAGAATTTATTCAAATTTATAAAGCCTAGTTTGGTATTTACTGCATTTTCTTTATTTCATTGATATTGTTTAAATTTATTTATTTTCTTATCTTATTTATTTTATTTCTAAGATCTTTCATCTTTGTTTTCATCCATTGATATATATATAAAAAAAAAGAATATAGAAAATTCGAAGAGTTTTAAACTTTTGAAATTCCTGTGTCTCTTTGCATTTCCAACCTTTCATTTTCCCAACTCTTCTCTTAGTTGTTTTGGCCGTGTAATCTACTCATTTCAGCTGCATTTTTTTTCACTTTCACTAAAATCATTTCTCTTTCTCTCACAAAAAAATCACGGCTATTCTCCTTGTGAAGCTTTGGAAAAAAATTCTATCTTCTTCTTGTCTTTTTATTGATTTTCTACTTGAATTGCACATGCTCTCCACCTTCATAGTTGTATTCTCCCTCCTCCAAGCTGTGGCCGACCACCACCACCACCACCACCACTTTTTTCTGACCATCACACATCCTAACACCTCTCCTCCTCAGGCCAAGCCAAGCCATTGTGAAGATCATCACAAAAATCCATCTAAACTAGCACTAGCCATCACCTGTACCAAACCTAGTCTAGGATTGCCATCTCCTTCTTCCTCCATCTTTTGCCGCCGCCACCACCACCACCTCTGGCCTGACCTCCACCCTCTTCCACACCACCCACCACCTCCTGTAGCCACTGGCCGAGCCATATGACCTCTGGCCGGACCAATGTATTGCATACATATGATGATATTTGACCTATGGTGTAGCCTAGTTGCACCTAAACTTCACCACACCAAAACCATGTTTAGGCCGACCACCCTCTCACCCAAGCCAGACCTGTAGCACCCCTAGGCCGAGCCAAATACCTTATATCTGAAGCATATGTGGTAGAGAGCAAGTGCAAGTCAATCGTTGTTGAGTTAGGCATTGAATTCTTATGTTGTTTGTTGTTATATTCGTGTTGAAACTTATGAATTATATATATTGTTTGTTTATATTTTATCAAGGCATATAGCTTTGGTTCTCTACTCTCGTGCCTTGTCCGTAGTTTTGTGCCTTCATTGTGTCAGTATCTGTGCTTTGGTGTCGATCTCCAGCCTGTGACAGGTGAGTAAAGCTCACCAGACTAATATGTGCTTATGTAATTATAAACTGACATCACCTGAACCTGTATATGCATATCATCCTGTTATCACTGCTATATTATTTTCATACGCCGTTCACACCTGTTATTACACCTGTTATATCATATGTCACTATTATTTTATGCTATTCTGTTGTTTATATCAGTTATCACCATTGCAAGTTCCCTGTAGACTAGAATCACTATGGGTTGAAATGAACATAACCGCACGGACTTTAGAATAGGGGAAAACCGTTATGGGATGAAATGATAGGTCTGAGCGGTTTTTAAATCATTCATTTTACTTGGGACTACGGGTTTGAAATGATAGATCCTGGGTTTTTCTTTTTAAATTGCGGATTGAAATGATATACATCCGTATCACTTGACTTAGGCTAGAAAACTATATACAGACCCGTGGTTTATAAAATATTTTCTAAAATGTTTTAAATATATTTTTAAATGTAAAAGTATAATATTTTGAATTTAAAATGAATTTAAATGATTTTTATAAAATAAAAATAATTTTTGTATAAGTGAAAATGTAAGTAAATGAATGTTTAGGTCAAATTTTGAAATACAACCTATTTTTGGGAATTTTGAATTTTTGTTAAAAGTGACACTTTTATTAAGTAAAATAAATGGAATAAGTTATATATATATATATATATATATATATATTTTTAAATTTAAGACATAATGGTTAAGTAATAAAATTAATTAAAGAAATGGAAATTTATACTTGAATTTAAATTAAGAAAATATAATAAAATTGGATTTTTGTAAGAAACTTAACCTATAAAGTTTACAAAAATGTAAGTATTGAAATAATGAATTAATAATGTAAAATTATCTGATTTCATAAGTAAATATGATTTAAATGAAAATTTACTTAAGTTTTGAAATTTTACTTTTAAGCTTGAAATTTTAAATATAACGGATATTACATCATTTGCAAATGCTGCTGTTAAGAATAAATGAATTTAAAGGCTAAATTGAACTAAAGCTATTATAACACTTTGTAAGTGCTATAGTTGATAAAGATAACTAAAACTTAGTTAAAAATAAAGGAATCTATTATAGCACTTAGATGCTGTCTTTTGTAAATGAACCGTTTTATACTAAAAGTTTTACGTAGCATTTTATAAGTGCTACGAAAACTGAATTTTGTCGTTTTAATAAATTTTAATGATAAATAATTTTTGGAAAAAGGCTTAAATTTTGGAAATTTAACATGTAATTAATTAATATAAGGAATTGAATTTAAATGGTTTTAAATAGAGGAATTTAACTTTAAATGTGAATTTGAAAGGTAATTAATTCCTTAATAAAATAAATAAATTTAAATGGTATTTGAAAGTAAATTAAATGACTAATGTTTAAATAAAGGATGGTTTGAAATGATACTATGGTATTTTGAAATGTATTTGAAATGATATTGGTTTTGAAATGATTTTGATTTTTAAAGTATAAATACCATTTTAAATTATAACCACGGGTTATAATAACGTTTGGTTGTTAAAGAGACCGGGGTCGGATATCAGGCATATTCTCTGTCGATACCGAAAACCACTTTAACAACCATGTACACGGTGGAGATTCCAGAATGAAGTAGGATGGTGGCAACGCTCTTAAGGTATGTAACGTGGACCCGACTCCCATGAGTTGGCTTAAGGTGGCTAAAACAGGAGCGATCGATGGGCCAAGTGAGGTAGCTCCTCCGATCGGACACACTTCTTCGATGCCATTTTATTGCTTCTGTGATTGATTTGGTGTGCATACCTTTGATATTGGAGTGTGGCTCGAGGTGGGCGTATGTGGCAGCTGCGTTACCATCAGCCCGGAAGCGTAATTGGTATATCTACCCCGGCATTGCCTCGTGTGCCTTGTCACCTACCCTAGCGAGCCTTGTACAAGTTTGGTTTTCTCCGGTAGCCCGTGTCATATCCTTTGATAGTCTCCCGATCTGGAGATATTATGCTATTGGACGGACGAGTGGGATTATTATGTGCGAAGGGTGATACTGGTAGCCCGTAACGCTATTTAAAAGTAAGTTTATTTTACTGTAGACATTATTTTAATAACGCTATATTACTACATAGTAAATAGTTTAACGGATCCTTGGAGGATGGGCGGTCCCAGACATCCTTTAAGTTATTTGTACCTTATTACAGTTCACTTGAGTTAGTTTATATTATATAAGTATATATTGTCCTGACTCGAGTGTCTTGTGTTTGCTTTACGCTCGGGTCAGTCTGAGTATTTACCGCTTTGGATTCTTCCTGGAGCTGGTCTTTGCTGGAGACTCTGTCTATCTGCTTTTATATCTATTTCTGTTTCTGTTGTCCTAGTTTATTTGGTGTAATAAAGAACTCTATGTATTTGGAACTTTTTGTATTTGGGATTTTTATTATGTTGTTCTGAGACTGAAATACTGTATTTTGTTTTGAGACTTTGTAATAGTAGCTTCATGAACTACTATGGTTTTTATATTCCGCTGCGAGTTATTCTGATTTGTTCTGTGTCTGTGATCTGTGATTCTGTGTATTTGATTTCACTTTCTCCAAAATTTATTTACATTCTGTTATTTTGCATTATTCAAGTCCGACATGTGTGGATTATTGTCAATTTGAATGGTACAAAATGGCGGGTCATTACAATACGTACATTTATGTATGTATTTATTCCTTAAATCTAGTTAGGGTTTCTTTACTGTTACATCTTTAATTTGTACGTTCATATTATATAATTTTTATTATTATATAACTTTTATATTTTATATTACTAGTCTTATGTATAACATTATATTAATTAACTTATTTAATTAGTTTATCTTACTAACCCAATTAATAATTTTTAAAATTTTCAAAATTAATATATATTTTCAAACATTTTGAAAATTTTGTTCTATTATAACTTTTATAATATATTTAGATCTTATTTCTAATTTAACTTTTAAATTTAGAATCTTGTATTTTTAATTTTCAAACAACTTTGAAAATTAGCCCAAGGACCGGCAAATTCACATTTTTTTAATAGGGACAGCCTTTGGGTTATAATCTTAATAGTTAACCCTAATATGACTAACTTAGACCGCACATGCTATTAGACTCTGATGTCATTGTTGCTCCGACCCAAACTCCTTTGTGGTGATACAACTAAGTACCTCACGGGTCAGTTTTACATACAGCCTCCCGACTAGCATAACCATCACAGGACATGTAGGGGCAAGAAGAAATGCTTCATCACAAATTACAATGTAGGAACCTCTCATCATGCTAGTTGTAGGGATCAAACCTAGGATGTAACAACCCTGTATTTTATGATTATTTTTAATTGTATATTTTAATTATTTTAAATTGAAATTCCTGATTTAAAAACTTTATTTTATTTATTAAGACGAATAAATTTTGTTATTTTGAATATAAATTTTGATTTTGATGTGAATTATATTTCCAAACTTGAATAAATAGAATATTTTCCAAAAATGTAAATTTTGGTCAATATGGTCAAACTTTGAATTTAAAATTTAAAATTTTAATATTTGAATTTTTGATTTTATTATGAAAATAAATTAAATTTCAAGAAAATTGCTTTTCGTTTCATTGAAATCTGGTTAATATTGAAAGTTATGCTTTTTACAATATTGTGTGTAAATTGATTTATTTAACAAAATTGTTTATTTTAGTTTATATAAATAATATTTTGTCTATCATATCATGTTTTAATTTGTGAAATATGACATGTAATGTATTTATTTTATTTTAAAAACATTTTAAATGTGTAGTTATAATTTTTTAATGTTCATTGTATTTTGTTTATAATTTTTTAAATTCTAGTTTCAATTATTAAGCTATTTTCTTATTTATTTTCTATTTTTCCTTAAATAATTATTTATATTCTTTTTCAAATTTGTTTGTTTTCTTTTTTTATTTACTGATTTTATTAGTTTACTTTGATTTAAAAGAAAATAGAAATTCAAATGGATAAAAGACCTTTCATTTCCATGTGACTTTCCATTTACCTTGTCCTTTCAATTTCTTTTTGGCTTTTCATTTTTATCTTTTGGCCGTTCACTCCTTACCTTCTGGCCATGTATTTTCTTTTCATTTCACGTGAGAAACTTCTCACTTCCATTTCAAAAACTCACGGCTACTATTTTCTAAAAAAATGCTAATGGCTTCATCTCCTTCTTCTTTTCACTATTTTTTTCAATGTTTTGCTTCCTCTTCTTCAAAGCATTGCTCGGCCTAGCCTCTACCACCAGCTCCACCGACCACCACCACCATCTACGGCAGCATCATCTTCCCCTCCCCTGACCTAAACCAGGCCGTGACCATCAACTTGAAGCCATCACCTAAAACATTGCCAAAACTCCACAAAACATCCTAGCCGAGCTCCTGTTTTCACCCTACCCTTCCATATTCACTTTGGCCACCACTTAGCCATCACCACCACCTGCTAACATTACCTCTGGCCATCATTTCACCTCTGTCCAGACTTGAACCCTAGCATGGCCGACCTACTTGCCTTAGGCCGAGCCCAGTTGTGACCAAATTTCACCTATTTTTGCCTTGACCTTTGGTATGCTTCATGCTATAACCACTACCCCTTCATCTCCTTGCTAGCCATGCATATGTGATGCGTACCCGATTTTATAGCATCACTATGGTCGAGCCAAATAATGTCATGGCCAATCACTTGAATGGTTGAGGCAAGGTCAAGTAATCTATTCCTTTGTTGCTTCTTATTTTCATTGTTTCAATATTGTTTTTGTGCTGAGTATTTATGTTATCATTGTCATGTTTTGGTTATTGTTTACAAGATCAATATCAAGGCTCTTCATTCATTCAAATAAAAAGTCATGTTGTATCATGCTTGTCGTGCTTTCTGGAATCTATTCCATGTGTTTTGATTTGCTAACTCCAGCTTGAAAAGGTGAGTCCTTCTCACTCTGGCATTTTTACTTATGAATCGTAAATTGATGACAAGTGTTTAGTGATAAAAAATGTTTATGCAAGTAAATGATGATTATATGATATGTTATGCCATGTTATTACCATGTTAACTTTATTAATTATCACCTGACATATGATATATGACATTATATTGTGACATTTACATGTTAGTATTTGTGTTTATACTGTTTATGCATATGTTCACACTGCAAGTTTCCTATTAGAATAGAATCACGATGGCTTGAAACGATATATACCCGGACGGAAATTAGAATAGGGAAAACCATTATGGGCAGAAATGATAGGTCTGAGCAAATTTTATTTTATTTTTATTTACTTGGCATTTCAGGTTTGAAATGATAGAACCCGGGTTTTCATTTTAAACTGTGGATTGAAATGATATATATCCGTATCACTTGACCTAGGTTAGAAAATTATATACATACCCCGTGGTATATTTTTAAATGATTTTTATTAAGATATGTATTTTTTAAAAGAATGAAATTTGATTTAAAAATATATATTTTATGGTTTCAAGAAAGCTAAATATTAAGTTTTGAATTCGTGAATTTAAGTATGTAAATTTGAAGTAAATGTGATTTTTGACTTTAAATTATATTTTTAAAATGTAAGTAAATAGTGAAAATTAAATTTAAAGTTTTAAATGATGTTTGAAGTAAAATGTTAAGTTTTATTAAATTTATAAGTTAATAAACAGTGAAATTTTGACTTAACAAATGAATTGAGTTTTAAATTGAATATTTAATTATAAAATTTTTGTTATGATAAATCATATGTTAAATTATTTAAATGTGAAATTTTGAAGCCTAAAAAATATGATTTATAAGTTTAAAATTTACTAAAATTGAACTTTTATTGTTTCTGAAAAGTTATAATAAAATCTAGAATTTTATTTGCAGCATTTCCTAAAAATGCTGTGGACTTACGACAGCATTTTTAAATGCTGTTGTTTTTGCATTTAACTATGCTTAAAATAACTAAATATTTATTTTGGCATTTTATAAATGCCGTTATTCCTGAACTAAGCTATTTTGGAAAATATAAGCTATGATAACACTTTTTAAATGCTGTCATTTCTATAATTTGACAATGTTTTGAAATGTTATAGATTTACCGTTTAAGTTATATTTTAAAGTGTTAAACGATTTAACTTTTGGAATTGATTATTAGTGAAATTTAAGGTGTTTTGAATGTATTTTAATATTTAAATTTGACTTTTTAACGAATTTAAATTGAATTTGAATTTTAATAAGGTTTACTTGGTTATGTGTTAAATGGAATGAAATGTAATAAGATAAATAAATTTTGAATGGAATTTTGAAATATGTTTTGTTATGATATTTGGAATAATAAACGAATGGTATATTTGATTTTAAAAAAAATATTTAATTTGAATTTTTGGATTTGAATTCAAATAATGATTTGATAATGAGATTTTGAAAGGATATGATATTTTAATGATTTTGAAATGGTTTTGAATGACATAATCTTTATTTGATAAAGTATGTGAATTTGGAATGATATTTGATTTTGATCAATTTGATAAATGAATATTTAAAGTTTATATTAGCATGAAAGATATTTAGTTTACTTGTAATTCTTGTTTATTTAAATGATATTGGATTTATGAAATGAATATTTCAAAACTAAGTAATAATGAAGTTAAATCAGAGATATGTGAAATTGATAAGATTTGGAATGTTTGTTGGGAAACAGTATTTAATTGAAACTGATGGTTTGAATTGAATTAAATTGGAAATTTGAAATTTTGGGTTTAATTGAATAAATTTGTAAAATGTAAAGGATTAAAGGAATGTTTCATGATTTCAAATGTATGATTTCGAAATGTTATGACTTTCAAAAATGTAATGATTTCAAGTATTTTGGGTTCGAAAGAGTTATAACTTTGGAAGTATTATGATTTTTGAAAGATTATATACGTTTGAAATGGAAATGATATCATATTGATTTGGATATAGTTTTGAAATAAAAAATTAGTTTTGGTTTCGAAGTATAAACTATTTTGAAAGGGATATAGTTTTGAAATGAAAAGATTTGATTTTTGAAGTATAAACTATTTTGAAATGACCATGGCATTATAATAACGACTAGTTATTAAAGTGACTGGGATCAGAAGTTGTCATACTCTCTGCCAACTCAGAAAACCACTTTAACAACTATGTATGCGGTGGAGATTCCAGAATGAAGTAGGGTTGTAGCGACGCCCATAAGGTATATTACGTGGACCCAACTCCCGTGAGTTGGCAAAAAGTGGCTAAAACAGGAGCGATCTCGGGCCAAAAGAGGTAGCTCCTCTGGTCGGACGCACTTCTTCGATATTATACTCTTACTTGTGGTTGATTTGATGGCCATCCTTCGATTTTGGTCGGGAGTGTGTTCCGAGATGGGCGTAGTGGCTTCTATGTTACCGCCAGTCCGTGTGCGTAATTGGTATATCTACCCTGGCATTGCCTTGTGTGTCGTGTCACCTACCGTACCGAGCCTTACTATGAGTTTATTTTTCTCCTGTAGCCCATGGAGTATTTAGGGTAGCCTCCCGAACTGGAGGTACGCTGATACTGGATGGACTACTCGGACTATTATATGTTAGGGGTAATATGGGTAACACTTCAACGCTATTTAAAAGTAAGTTTATTTTACTATAGACATTATTATAATAGCGCAATATTACAACATAGTAAATAGTTTAAGGATCCTTAAAGGATGGGCGATCCCAAGCATCCTTTAAGTTGCTGATGAATTTTGCTACTCTTCACTTGAGTTGATTTATAATTCATATGTATTTATGTCCTGACTCGAGTGTTTTGTGTTTTGCTTTAAGCTCGAGTCAGACTGAGTGATTCAATATTCAAGACTCACCTTCGGATTTGGAGCTTTTCTTGAAGATCCAGCCATCTATTTTTGCTTTCAGTATCCGGTGATTCCAGTGACGTATTCTGATTTGTACCTGATGTATCTTGTTACTCTTCCTTTTTGACTTGATTCCTTTGAATTTTGGACTAGTAATGTATCTTGTACCTTTGAATGTATTTACAGAATCACTTTCATTCGAGTTTGAATCTCTTCCTTTTTGACTTGATTCCTTTGAATTTTGGAACGTTTCTATGGTTCCAAAATCCATCCGTGTCCCTCACTATTCATCTTCTTTTGATTCTGAAGTATTCCAGAACTCCACTGCGAATGATCCTTATAATGAGTCGGCGGTCCCGCTAATCTCAAGTTGATTTGTAAAGAGGTGAAACTCCTTTACAACAGCATCGATTCACCAAAGATTTTATATCCTGGTTTAGATGCTAGTATCTCTTATAATTCCGAACTCTATCTCTTGAGATCGAATGTTGTTTTACCTCAGAAATCCACATCGACCTTATTCTCTAAGTCATGGTTGACCTGGTTAAGGTTACCCTTGATTTATATAAGCTTATCCATCTTCCTATTCTGTTATTTAATCATCTTATCTAGGTTTCTAACTTGTCTTCAAATCATTCTTGAAGTGTATTTGTAAACTAATATTTAAATGTTTTATATATTGTATAGTTTGAGTTGTTGATGTTGATTTGGGCTTCTGATCCATTCGTCTGATCAACGTTATCGATAAGGTTTTCAAAACACTTGAACCGAACAAACTGACGCAATATGCTTTTCAAATAAATTTTGTAATTGTATTATAAATCTTTTTCGGGATTTTATTGAATGGGTTGTTAAGAAATAATAATTGATTTTATATATCATTATCTCTTGTTTCATATATTATATTGAACTATAAACATGATTATAAATTTATTAGGAAATTTAAAATGAATTTAAAACAAGAATTTGAGAATTTAATTTCTGATGGATTTCAAACCTTGTGTTTAGCGTCCTAAAATGATATATTATTTAAAGTATTTTTGAATAGAAATTTGTTTCCAAAGAATTTTAAAGTTTAAAATTAGTGCTCTTCTCTTTGTCGTTGGAAAATAACTTCGGTGATGACTGCAGCTTCATCGAAATTCATTTTCGAGTTTTAAAGTGAAGAGACGTTCTGTAGTCTTGCTACAGTTTTGTTTTGGGAAATTTAATTGATTTGAATTTCTAAAATAAGACCGGATTTATAACATATGCTGATATATGATTTAAATTTGAATGGATATATATAGTATATGTGCATTTATTTTTCTCTAAATAGTTTGGAATTTATCCGAAATTTAGTTCCTAAATTTTATCTTCAAGTATAATTTCAAGATTTGGATAAATATTCAAGCTTAAAATGATTAAATTGGAAAGTTTTATTTGTATAATACACAATTTCATTCCAATATAACTTACCTAAATTATACGGAAGTGAATATGTAATTAGATAATATACAGTATGAAAAGGATTTTATAAATAAAATTTAAGTGGTTATAATAAATGTTATGCACTTAAATTTTAGTTATAAAAAGATTAACAGTGAAGAAAAAGGGTAATGGAATAATTTACAATCTAAAATGATGTTAAAGGAACTAAGAATAAATTAAAGTAGTTATAATAAGTAAATATATTAACATAGGTGATAAAATATATTGAGAGGAATAATTTAATTTTAATTAGGAATAAAGAAGAATTAAATTTATTGAATACATTTTGAGTATAATAAATGATTTTTTTTCAAAACCATGATTTTTGAGATTGTTTATTTAAGATAATTGGATGATAAGATAATGAAATTAGATATGATTAAGATTTATTTAACTTATGTAAAATTAATTTCCAATTTAAGTTGAAATGTTCATGGTTGAAATTTATTATCTTATTTTATTTTTCAAACTACCTTTTGGTTGTCCTTATTTCCCTTATCTTGCTACAGAATGGGAGGCTATTGCTTATACCAGTCTGTGTAGAAATCTTTTTATAATCTTTGGTACTCATTTTGATTCTGAGCGCTGCTTGCCATCCATAGACCGTCGGTCAAGCGAAAAGGGTGAATCAGATTCTAGAGGATCTTTTTCGTGCTTGTGTTCTTGATTCAGAAGGATCTTGGGAAGATCATCTCCACCTTGTTAAACTTACCTATAACAACATTTATCATGTAAAATTTCAGTCTTCTTGTCATCTTGTCTTAATCCTATTTCATTCTATCTTTTTCTGTGTTTTCACGAAAAGTTTTGAGTAGGGGAGAGTGTAACAACCTGTATTTTGTGATTATTTTTAATTGTATATTTTAATTATTTTAAATTGAAATTCCTGATTTAAAAAAATTATTTTATTTATTAAAATGAAATTTTTTTGTTATTCTGAATATAAATTTTGATTTTGATGTGAATTATATTTTCAAACCTGAATAAATAGAATATTTTCCAAAAATACGAATTTTGGTCAATATGGTTAAACTTTGACTTTTAAATTTTAAATTTTAAATTTTGAATTTTTGAATTTATCTTTTATTATGAAAATAAATTAAATTTCAAGAATATTGCTTTTTATTTCGGTGAAATCTGATTAGTATTGTGAAAGTTATGCTTTTTACAATATTGTGTGTAGATTGATTTATTTAACAAAAATAAATAATTTTTTTGTAACGACCATGATTTTATTACCTTCATAATAAAATTTTAAAATAGAAATTTTAAAATGAAATTTGAAGAAAAAAAATATAGTGAGATTCATTTTGCAAAATCAGTTGCAACTTTCATGTTGCATTGAATACAACAAAGTGGTGTTATATTTTCAATGGGCCTTCACGTGTAAACATACGGGTCCATATTGTGAAGCAAAAGTTGATCATTTGCTGTCATACATTAAGCTATAGAGCAAATACGTAAACATTTTTGCCTTTTTGCTGTCACTACATTTTTCAAAGCAAATCCTTTTTTTATGTACTTAGGTGAAGGCAAAGGAGTAAAATACAACTTGTATATTTGCTCACTGATTAGCAAATGAAGTGCATTTTACTGTCACATTTTTTTAAAAGCAAGTGAACACTTTGCTGTGAATTTTTTTGTAAAAGCAAGTATGAACACAATTTACTCTTACTGTCACTTATTTATAAAACAAAGATGATCTTGCTGTTTACAATAATTGTAAAGCAAACGAAACACTTTGCTTTTGCCTTCACGTGTGTTAACAAATCAGTCGATATTGTAAAGCAAAGTTGGAACAATTTGTCTTGCTGTCGCATTCTTTTTCTTTTTTTTATAAAGAAAAATTGCATCCATCTTTGCAGCCATCATCATTTATTAGCAAGTATGTCCTTTTCTCTCTTCTTTTGCACGTTTCATTTAATGCAAATGTAGGCCAGCACGTTTTCAAGTTAATGCATTCGTACCCAAAGTTGCCAGCATGCATATTTTATTGACTTATACATATTATTGAGAAAAGCTGCATCACTTCTTTTTGTTTTATTTTTTTCGGTTGTAGCTTTGAAAACTTATTAATGGCCGCTCAAGGACCGTGCTTTCTTTGGATTACTTCTTGCTAGTTGTTTTGAAACAATCTAAGGTGAGCTCAAAAACTCACATTTCTGATTTATTCCTGACTTTATCTTTGTGTGAGAACTTTGTTGCCAGTGTTTTTCTTGCGTGCATTAAAAAATTTCAGTTGTACATGTGTAACAATGTTGAAGTTTATGGACCAGGTCACAGTGTTGCACTTCAATTCGTGCATGTCACTAGGAGTTGTCCAAGTCCTTCCTTTTTAATCCATGCGTGCAAATCCAGGTTATAAAGCATGAAATCATTGGACAAAATGTTTTGAAACCTTGCATCTCGTTTTAAAGTGTAATTCATGCCTAGCCATCACATTTATTTTTTTCGTGTCCAGGTTGATTTATTTTTCAACTCCAAAATTATAACCTGCATGCATATGTTTCATATTACTTGCATGCATGAAAACATTAGTGTGTCCAGGTTAAATGAATCCATATTTTTTTATGCATGCGTGGAACAAGTAAATGAGTTCCAAGTTGGTTCGTGCATACGTGCGTCCGGTGCTGCTCGTTGTTTTGGGCATCTCTTTTTTTGTCCAAAGTGCATTTAACTATGCCCAGATTATACATTCATACATACATGCATTAAGTGTAGCACGAAATCAACATAGGTGTGCAAAATAATGACCTGAGTTTGTCAAATGCATTTAACAGAAATGAGTTTAGGGCACGTCCTGACGTGCATTTATATTATTTGCATTTTTTTTATTCATTTGAAGTGCATTGTGTGGTGGTAGCACTGAGAACATAGTCATGTTCCAGGTCATCATATATTTTAAATTTCATTTGCGTGCGTTAGCCCATATTTTTGTGGCTCGTGCATGCCTGATTTAGTGCAAGTTGTTTTGCGTCTTCATGCGTGCATTTGAACTTTGCATGATCAAGTGAAGTTGCATTACATAAAAATAATGTCCAGGTTCTTCTCGCGTACATTATTTTTGTTTGCATCAATTATTGCTTGCGTGTATATGGCCATCATTTTTATTAGTAGCATGAATATAACTCTAGTATGCATCTTGTGTTATACTTGTCAAAGCAAGGCTTGTATACATGCGTGTCAATGTCATATTGCACACACAGGTTATACTCTTCAAACAATTTTGGCTCGCGGGTCATATTTTGTAGTCCATACTTTATTCGTTGCCATTTCATTTTGTGCAAGTGGGTAGTGAAATTTTTGATGAAAATATAGTGGTGTAGTCCACTATTTAATTTACGCTGAACCAGTGTTACGTTTTAAAACGTATTTTGTTGCCGCTATTTTTATAATGGAATTTTTACACCGGTATTATATTTTTGAAGCGTGTTGTTTTGATGACATTTTTGACGAATAAAAATTTCTGTTATTTTGACTTAAGTAACCGTTAATTTAAAGTGAATTTTTAAGCGGTTATCCCGCAATGCTGATTTGGTATCCGTTTTTACGGTATTTTGTGAAGCGCAATTTCCTCGTCGAAATTGATATAATTGTTGCTATTTTAATCACATGTTTTAAAAATCGTTTTAAACTAAAATAATTTCTAAAAAATTTACAGTTTGCGCTTTCAAAAGAATGAGGAAGCGATTTAAACGCTTTAGCAAAATTGAGGGCTATGAACCCTTACTTTTACTGATTCGCTTAATTACAGACTTGTCTGTTTGAGAACGTAAATTTTATTTATATAAATACACAATTTTTCACATTCAAGGAAATGATGAAGATATTTAAACGATTTAGCAAAAATGCGGAATATGGAACCACACTACTAATTCGGTTAATTACGGACTCGTTAATTGAAATATTTGCTGTGGATTTGTTGTTTGATTATTTTGATGGTTTTGTTGGGCTTTCGAGCCACTATGTTGGACCTTCGGGCCATATGATGGACCTTCGAGTCAATTACCAGTACTAGACCTTCGGTTCATATGTTGGACTTTCGGGTCATTTATTGGGCGCCATTAATTATGATGATAGTACTTGGTAGGCTCCGGCCATATGTTGATGCACGTGCGGCGTAGCTTAGACTCGCCATATGATGGATCGATCCACTTTTCTGTGGATTTTTCTAGTTATCTATTTTTGATTTCTAGATTTTGTGAATTGCTGTTTTGAATTCAATCTTGAATTTGAAATTTGATTTTGATGGAGTTTAATGAGTTGAATTTGAGGGAGTTGAATGAGAATTCTTCATTTAAGCTATGTAGATTTCTTATGTTGAATAGTCTCATTCGAGATTATAATTAATTTGCTTTGATGTTGTTTATGATGCATTCACTTCTAAGTTTAAATTAGACTGATCCGTTTATTATTTTATTTTAAATAATACTCGGGTCAGACCGAGTTATTTCAGGATAATCACTATCTCTGATTCAGTTGCAGCTTCAGCTTTTAGGATTTCACTCCATCTTTTGTCTAGTCTTCGAGGTGTACTTTTGGTGTATTGACTATCGCCTCATGTATGTTGATGTCTTTGTATATGTACATTTGGTTCATATGAACGATCGATTTTTGTATCATGTATTCCTGACTTATCTTCCGCTATATATATCTGATATTTCTGTTCTGATGTGATTATACGTATCAGTGTGGTTTTTATTATGAGTTGTTCTGAATATTTCATTAGCCACCATAGTTTCGTTTTAGATTTGGATTGAATTTATATCTTTGGGAGTAATTTACACAACTCCTATTGATGTAAGCAATACTCGTCTAAGGCATAACTTACGGATGGTCGCTTCTAACAAGCCTTATTGTTTGCAATAGCAGACTTTATTCCTTATAATAACCATTGTTATTGCGAGCATAGAGGTAGGGCGTCACAACTTGGTATCGGAGCTGAAATTCAGAACAAATTATAATAACACAGAACAGAATCAGAATGGAACATGCGTTACAACTATTCGAGGGTTTTATTCGTGCCTTTCTAATCTATTCTTTCCACTTTAACATATGGAGTATGTCTAGGAATAAATTTCATATTTCGTAGTGTTCCATTTGTTAAATTTCTTATCAAGTGTGTGCTGTGTAGCTAATCCTTATCTTCTCTTGTTCTCTCAGCCTATGGCTTGAAGAGGTAGAGGGAAGTGTTCTTCTGCAAGCCCATCTACTTGTTTTCATCCGAACGGAGTCTATATGTCAGCTGATCAGTTTATGGAGCTATTTCAGGGTACTCAGCCTTCTGTTGCTACTCCGGCAGCTCCCTCTCACAAGTCTGCCTTCGCCCGCATGTGCAATGACTATTCCCACCTTGGAGGCAAGCCTTTCAAGGGATCAGAAAGTGTATTGGAGGTTCAGACTTGGTTGCGTGCTTGTGCGCGCATATTTTCTCGAATGGATCTTTCTGATCATCATCGCATTCTCGTAGCATCTTGCATGTTGCAAGAGCATGCGCTGATTGGTATGAGCTTTTTATTGCGGAAGTTGATGAGTTCTCTCTTTCATGAATTCAGTTTAAGGAACAATTCAAACTTAAGTTCGTTCATGAATCAGAAAATGTTAATCTTGCTCGTAGTTTACTTGAGTTGAAGCAAGGAAAGTCCTCTATTTTTGATTATGTTGCATCTTTCGAGGCTTTGTCCAAATACAGAGTTGAGTTCATTAACACTCCGTGTAAGAAGAATCTTCGTTTTGTTGATGGTTTGAAGAAGTATTTGAAGAAAGTTCTTTTGCTTCAGCTTAAGCTCTCTTTTGAGGAGCTTGTTGATTCGGCCCTTTGCCTTGAAGCTGTTGAAAAGGAACGTGATAGTTGTGATGAGGTTGAGGTTTCTAAGAACCCCAATAAGAAGAGGTTTCCGTTTCATAGGCCTAATTCTTCTTCCAACAAGAAGAAGAAGAAGCAAGCTACCTCTAGTTCTCAGCCTAGTAGTGCAACTTCTATTCAGAGGGCGTGCTATAATTGTGGTTCTTTGTATCATTTTCTTCGTAGCTCTCCTAAGCCTCGCATTTGTCGCTATTGCAAAAAAGAGGGTCATTGGGTTTCTGATTGTCCTACTGCTCCTAAGGGTTTCAAATCTGGAAAGTTTAATGTTGCTAAAGCTTTTGGTGTTTCTTCTCAGCCCAAAGATATTACTCCTGTTTTGGAGGTTTTATTTTATTTCATTGCCGTTCTATTGGAGTTCTCTTCGATACGGATGCATCGCATTTATTCGTGTCAAAGGAGCTTGTTGATGTTATTCCTTTGGATGTTGTTACTCTTTGTGACCTTTGAGTATCGTAAATCCTATTGGTGGATCAACTACTCTTGGTTTGTTGTGTGTTGTTGTTGAGATTATTCTATGTGGTTTTTCCTTTCATGCGAATCTGCATGTTATGGATTATCTTGGTTTTGATTTGATATTGGGTATGGATTGGCTCGTCCGTTATGAAGTTCAAATCGTATGTCCTGAAAGAACTTTGTATCTTAAGCATCTCGATGCTAGCTTGCAGTTATCTATTATATTTCGAAGCATGGATCATACTTCGAATGCTCTCATTTCTTCCTTCGAATCGGAGGGTGTCATAGATAATATTCTGGTTGTTTGTGATTTTTCTGATGTTTTTGAGCCTATTTCGTGTTTGCCGTCGAAGAGGGCAATCGATTTCTATATTGATCTTTATCCTGTCAGTCTTCCTCCCACAAGGATATATGCTAAGGAAACGAGGAACTCAAATAACAATTAGCTAAGTTGGAAGCCAAGCATTTTATTTGTTCTAGCTCATCTCCTTGGGGCGTTGCTGTTGTCTTTGTTAAGAAGCCAGATGGTACTCCCAGGCTTTGCATTGATTATCGCAAGCTTAACGAGCTCGCTATCAAAAATAGGTATCCATTACCTAGGATCGATGACATGTTCGATCAATTAAGTGGCACTAAGCTCTTCTCCCAACTCGATCTTGCTACTGGTTTTCATCAGTTGCGAGTTGCGGAAGATAGCACTCGTCTTACCGCATTCCACACTCATTATGGTTCTTACAAATGGCATGTTATGCCGTTCGGTTTGACGAACGCTCCAGCGTATTTTGTAGATCTTATGAATCAGATATACCGTGAATATCTCGATAAGTTCATTTTGGTTTTCATTGATGATATTATTATTTATTCCAAATCTAAAGTCGATAATATTCAGCATTTGAAGACTGTTTTGAGCACTCTTCGTCAGCATTAGCTTTATGCCAAATTCTCCAGTTGTCACTTCTGGGAGAATAAGGTGAAGTTTCTCGGTCATATTGTTTCTTCCGAAGGTATCTCTGTCGATCCGACCAAGATCGAATCTATTCAGAATTGGAAAAGGCCCGAGATTGTTACTGAGATTCGTAGTTTTCTTGGATTGGCGGGTTATTATCGCCGGTTTATTAAGGACTTTTCTCGTATTGCTTTACCGCTTACCACTCTCACGAGAAACGTTGTTCCTTTTATTTGGTCTGATAACTGTGAGACTTCTTTCATGAAGTTAAAAGATCTCCTTACTCATGCTCCTATCTTAGTGGTTCCCGAAGGGAATCATGATCTTGTTGTTTATACCGTTGCCAATGGTTATGGACTCGGTGCTGTTCTCATACAAAAGGATAGAGTAGTTGCCTATGCTTCTAGATAATTAAAGCCTAACGAGATTCGTTATGCTACCCATGATTTGATGTTAGCCGCTATAGTTTTTGCTCTAAAGATTTGGCGACATTATTTATTGGGCGAGCATTTTATTCTCTTCACTAATCACAAATCTCTGAAGTCTCTATTTACTCAGAAAGAACTTAATATGAGGCAACAGCGTTGGCTCAAATTTCTTGCTTTATATGATTTCGATATTGAGTATACCCCTGGTAAGGGTAATCGAGTTGCTGATGCGCTTAGTCGCAAGCAGCAAGTTGTTGTTTCCATGATGCTAACAGAGTGGAATATGTTGGAAGCTTTACCTCATTGTGATATTAGAGACCGTCCTTCAGTTTCTGATTCTCCCATGCTTTTATTTAGCATGGAAGCTTGTCCTAGTTTGTTGGATCATGTTGCCAATGCCCAGAAACAAGATTTAGATCTTGCATATCTTATTCAGAGTTGTAAATCAGAATCCCAAAGTGATGATCTAAAGGATTTCGATATTGATATTCATGGTTGTATTTGGAAGCAGGGAAGGTTGGTCGTGCCTAATGTTTCTAATCTTAGAAATGACATTCTTAAGGAGTATTATCGTTCTAAGTATACTATTCATCCGGACAGTAGTAAGATATATGCTGATATGAAACGCTACTATTGGAAAGGTATGAAGCGTGATGTTGCAAGTTATGTAAGTCGTTGCATGACTTATTAACTTATTAAAGAAGAACACCAGCGTCCTAGTGGTCTTTTGCAGCCTCTTGAGATTCCATTATGGAAATGGGATCAGATTTCTATGGACTTCATTGATGGTCTATCTCGTTCGAGGTCGGGCCATACTAGTATTTGGGTGATTGTTGACAGATCGACCAAATCAGCCATTTTATTCCTATCAAGTCCAATCGGACTGCTTCTTTGTTGGCTAAGCTGTTTATTAATGAAGTCGTTCGACTTCATGGTGTGCCTAGTTCTATTGTTAGTGACAGAGATCCGCTTTTTACTAGTGGTTTCTGGCAGAGCCTTCAGAAAGCCTTGGGCACTAAGCTCAATCTCAGTACAGCTTATCATCCACAGTCTAATGGTCAGACTAAAAGGGTGAATCAAGTCTTAGAAGATCTCCTTCGAGCTTTTATTCTTGATTTTGTGGTATTTGGGAAGACCACTTACCTCTTGTTGAGTTCTCTTATAACAACAGTTTCTAATCCAGTATCGGTATGGCTCCTTTTGAAGCTCTTTATGGAAGGCCGTGTCGATCACCATCTTGTTGGTTGGAATCAGAGGAAAAGTTAGTTCTCGGCCCCGATTATATTCGTGAATCTTCTGAAAGGATTGATATTATTAGACAAAAAAATGAAAGAGGCTCAGAATAGGAAAAAATCTTATGCCGATCATCGTAGGAAGCCTTTGGAATTTTCTGTTGGCGATCTTGTATTCATTCGTGCTTCCCCGATGAAGGGTGTGGTGCGTTTTAGTAGCTCTGGGAAATTGGCTCCTCGATATATTGGACCGTTTTCTATTACGGAACGCATTGGCCCTGTTGCTTATCGTGTATCGCTACCTATCCAGTTTTCGGGAATTCATGACGTATTTCATGTATCCCAGCTTCGTCGATGCCTTCGAGATTCAGATTCCATTATTGATCCTCATGTATGACAAGATCTTGAGATCTCACCCGACTTGTATATGGTGCAAAATCATATTCGTGTGCTATCTTCAGAGGTTAAGCGCCTTTGGAACAAAAAAGTCCCGCTTGTGAAAATTCAATGGTCCGCAAACCCCAAAGATTGCACTTGGGAAACCAGAGAATTCATCGAGCGTTCTTATCCGAGTTTTCTCTCCTATTTCGGTGCGGATGAGCATTCTTATCCATCTTTTCTATTTTAATCTTTATTGAGATACATGATTGGTGTTATAAACAACTTCTAGTACGGGGACGCAATTTTTATAAGGAGGGAGTTTGTAACGATCGTGATTTTATTACCATCGTAATAAAATTTTAAAATAGAAAATTTTAAATTAAAATTTGAAAAAAAAACATATAGTGAGATTCATTTTGCAAATTTCATGTTGCATTGAATATAACAAAGTGGTGTTATATTTTCAATGGGCCTTCACGTGTAAACATAAGGGTCCATATTGTGAAGCAAAAGTTGATCATTTGCTGTCACACATTAAGCTATAGAGCAAATATGTAAACATTTTTGCCTTTTTGCTGTCACTACATTTTTGCAAAGAAAATCCTTTTTTTTAATGTACTTAGCCTCACACGTGAACGCAAAGGAGTAAAATACAACTTGTATATTTGCTCACTGATCAGCAAATGAAGTGCATTTTACTATCACATTTTTTTAAAAGCAAGTGAACACTTTGCTGTGACAAATTTTGTAAAAGCAAGTATGAACACAATTTACTCTTACTGTCACTTATTTATAAAGCAAAGATGATGTTGCTGTTAACAATAATTGTAAAGCAAATGGAACACTTTGCTTTTGCCTTCACGTGTGTTAACAAATTGGTCCATATTGTAAAGCAAAGTTGGAACAATTTGTCTTACTGTCGCATTTTTTTTCTTTTTTTTTATAAAGAAAAATTGCATCCATCTTTGCGGCCATCATCATTTACTAGCAAGTATGTCCTTTTCTCTCTTCTTTTGCACGTTTCATTTAATGCAAATGTAGGCTAGCACGTTTTCAAGTTAATACATTTCTATCCAAAGTTGCCAGCATGCATATTTTATTGACTTATACATATTTTTGAGAAAAGCTGCATCACTTCTTTTTGTTCCATTTTTTTCGGTTGTAGCTTTGAAAACTTATTAATGGCCGCTCAAGGACCTTGCTTTCTTTGGATTCCTTCTTGCTAGTTGTTTTGAAACAATCTAAGGTGAGCTCAAAAACTCACATTTCTGATTTATTACTGACTTTATCTTTGTGTGAAAACTTTGTTGCCAGTTTTATTCTTGCGTGCATTAAAAAATTACAGTTATACATGTGTAACTATGTTGAAGTTTATGGACCAGGTCACAGTGTTGCACTTTAATTCGTGCATGTCACAGGAGTTGTCCAGGTCCTTCCTTTTTAATGCATGCGTGCAAATCCAGGTTATAAAGCACGAAATCATTGGACAAAATGTTTTGAAACCTTGCATCTCATTTTAAAGTGTAATTCGTGCCTGGCCATCACATTTATTTTTTTCCTGTCCAGGTTGATTTATTTTTCAACTCCAAAATTATAACTTGCATGCATATGTTTCATATTACTTGCGTGCATGAAAACATTAGTGTGTCCAGGTTAAATGAATCCAATTCTTTTTTGTGCGTGCGTGGAACAAGTAAATGAGTTCCAAGTTGGTTCGTGCATATGTGCGTCGGGTGCTGCTCATTGTTTTGGGCATCTTTTTTTTTCCAAAGTGCATTTAACTATGCCCAGATTATATATTCATACATGCATGCATTAAGTGTAGCACGAAATCAACATAGGTGTGCAAAAGAATGACCTGAGTTTATCAACTGCATTTAACAGAAATGAGTACAGGGCACGTCCTGACGTGCATGCTATTATTTGCATTTTTTATTCATTTGAAATGTGTTGTGTGGTGGTATCATTGAGAACGTAGTCATGTTCCAAGTCATCATATATTTTAAATTTCATTTGCGTGCATTAGCCCATATTTTTGTGGCTCGTGCATGCATGATTTAGTGCAAGTTGTTTTGTATCTTCATGCGTGCATTTGAACTTTGCATGATCAAGTGAAGTTGCATTACATAAAAATAATGTCCGGGTTCTTCTCACATACATTACTTTTGTTTGCATCAATTATTGCTTGCGTGTATATGGCCATCATTTTTATCAGTAGCACGAATATAACTCCAGTATGCATCCTGTGTTATACCTGTCAAAGCAAGGCTTGTATACATGCGTGTCAATGTCATATTGCATACACAGGTTATACTCTTCACACATTTTTGGCTCGCGTGTCATATTTTGTAGTCCATACATTATTGGTTGCCATTTTATTTTGTGCAAGTGGGTAGTGAAATTTTTGATGAAAATATAGTGGTGTAGTCCACTATTTAATTTACGTTGAACCGGTGTTACGTTTTAAAACTTATTTTGTTGCCGTTATTTTTATAACGGAATTTTTACGCTGGTGTTATATTTTTGAAGCGTGTTGTTTTGATGACATTTTTGACGAATAAAAATTACTGTTATTTTGACTTTAGTAACCGTTAATTTAAAGTGAATTTTTAAGCGATTATTCCGTAACGCTGATTTGGTATCCGATTTTACGGTGTTTTGTGAGGCGCTATTTACTCATCGAAATTGCTATAGTTGTTGTTGTTTTAGTTACGTATTTTAAAAATCGTTTTAAAATAAAATCATTTCAAAAAAATTTACAGTTTGCACTTTCAAAAGAATGAGGAAGCGATTTAAACGCTTCAGCAAAATTTAGGACTATAAACCCTTACTTTTACTAATTCGTTTAATTCTGGACTTGTCCGTTTGAGAACGTAAATTTTATTTATATAAATACACAATTTTTGCACTTTCAAGGAAACGATGAAGAGATTTAAACGATTTAGAAAAAGTGCAAAATAAGGAACCACGCTTTTACTAATTCGGTTAATTCCGGACTCGTTAATTGAAATATTTGCTGTGGATTTGTTGTTTGATGATTTTGATGGTTTTGTTAGGCTATCGAGCCACTATGTTGGACCTTCGGGTCATATGATGGACCTTTGGGTCAATTACTAGTACTATACCTTCGGGTCATATGTTGGACTTTCGGGTCAATTGTTGGATGCCAAAAATTATGATGATAGTACTTGGTCGGCTTCGACCATATGTTGATGCACGTGCGGCGTAGCTTAGACTCGCCATATGATGGGATCGATCCACTTTTATGTTGATTATTCTATTTATCTATTTTTGATTTCTAGATTTTGTGAATTGCTATTTTGAATTCAATCTTGAATTTGAAAGTTGATTTTGATGGAGTTTAATGAGTTGAATTTGAGGGAGTTGAATGAGAATTCTTCATTTAAACTATGTAGATTTCTTACGTTGAATAGTCTCATTCGAGATTACAATTAATTTGCTTTGATGTTGTTTATGATGCATTCACTTCTAGGTTTAAATTAGACCTATTCGTTTATTGTTTTCTTTTAAATAATACTCGGGTCAGACCGAGTTATTTCAGGATAATCACTATCTCTGATTCAGTTGCAGCTTCAGCTTTTGGGATTTCACTCCATCTTTTATCTAGTCTTCGAGGTGTACTTTTGGTGTATTGACTATCGCCTCATGTATATTGATGTCTTTGTATATGTACATTTGGTTCATATGAACGATCGATTGTTGTAGCATGTATTACAGACTTGTCTTCCGCTATATATCTGATATTTCTGTTCTGATGTGATTATACTTATCAGTGTGGTTGTTATTATGAGTTGTTCTGAATATTTCATTAGCCACCGTAGTTTCATTTCAGATTTGGATTGAATTTATATCTTTCGGAGTAATTTACACAACTCCTATCGATGTAAGCAATACTCGTCTAAGGCATAACTTATGGATGGTCGCCTCTAACAAGCCTTATTCTTCGCAATAGTAGACGTTATTCCTTATAATAACCTTTGTTATTGTGAGCATAGAGGTGGGGCGTCACATTTTTTCTGTCATATCATGTTTTAATTTGTGAAATATGACATGTTTTCTATTTATTTTATTTTTAAAACATTTAAAAAGTGTAGTTATAATTTTTTAATATTCATTGTATTTTGTTTGCAATTTTTTAAATTCTCGTTTCAACTATTAAGCTATTTTCTTATTTATTTTCTATTTTTCCTTAAATAATTATTTATATTCTTTTTCAACTTTATTTTGTTTTCTTTTTTTAATATTTACTAATTTTATTAGTTTATTTTGATTTAAAAGAAAATATAAATTCAAATGGACAAAAGACCTTTCATTTCCATGTGACTTTCCATTTACCTTGTCCTAGCTGTGTATTTCTTTTCATTTCACATGAGAAACTTCTCACTTCCATTTCAAAAGCTCACGACAACCATTTTCTAAAAAAAAGGCTAATGGCCTCATCTCCTTCTTCTTTTCACTATTTTTTTTTCAATGTTTTGCTTCCTCTTCTTCAAAGCATTGCTCTACCACCAGATCCATCGACCACCACCACCATCTACAGCAGCACCACCTTCCCCTCCTCTGACCAAGACCAGGCCATGACCTTCTTCTTGAAGCCATCACCTAAAACATTGCCAAAACTCCACAAAACATCCTAGTCGAGCTCCTATTTTCACCCTACCCTTCCGTATTCACTTCGACCACCACTTAGCCATCACCACCACCTGCTAACATCACCTCTGGCCATCATTTCACCTCTGTCTAGATCTGAACCCTAGCATGGCCGAGCCTACTTGCCTTTGGCCGAGCCTAGTTGTGACCAAATTTCACCTATTTTTGCCTTGACCTTTGGTATGCTTCATGCTATAACCACTACCCCTTCATCTCCTTGCTAGCCGTGCATATGTGATGCACACCCGAGTCTATAGTATCACTATGGTCGAGCCAAATGATGTCGTGGCCAAGCACTTGAATGGTTGAGGCAAGGTCAAGTAATCTATTCCTTTGTTGCTTCTTATTTTCACTGTTTCAATATTGTTTTTGTGCTGAATATTTATGTTAATATTGTTTTGTTTTGGTTGTTGGTTACAAGTTCAATATCAAGGCTCTTCATTCATTCAAATCAAAAGTCGTGTTTTATCGTGCTTGTCATGCTTTCTGGAATCTATTCTGTGTGTTTTGGTTTGCTAACTCCAGCTTGAAAAGGTGAGTCCTTCTCACTCTGGCATTTTTACTTATGAAATCATAAATTGATGATAAGTGTTTAGTAATAAAAAATGTTTATGGAAGTAAATGATGATTACATGATATGCTATGGCATGTTATTACCATGGTAACTTTGTTAATTATCACTTGACATATAATATATGACATTATATTGTGATATTTACATGTTAGTATCTGTGTTTATATTGTTTATGCATATGTTCACACTGCAAGTTTCCTGTTAGAATAGAATCATTATGGGTTGAAATGATACATACCCGAACGGACATTAGAATAGGGAAAAATCATTATGGGCTGAAATGATAGGCCTAAGCGATTTTTTTTATTTTTATTTACTTGGGATTTCAAGTTTGAAATGATAGAACTCGGGTTTTCTTTTTAAACTGCGGATTGAAATGATATATATCTGTTCACTTGACCTAGGTTAGAAAATTATATACAAACCCCATGGTATATTTTTAAGTGATTTTATTAAGATATGTATTTTATAAAAGAATGAAATTTGATTTAAAAATATATATTTTATGGTTTTAAGAAAGCTAAATATTAAGTTTTGAATTTGTGAATTTAAGTATGTAAATTTGAAGTAAATGTGATTTTTGACTTTAAATTTTATTTTTAAAGTGTAAATAAATAATGGAAATTAAATTTAAAGTTTGAAATGATATTTAAAGTAAAATGTTAAGTTTTATTAAATTCATAAGTTAATAAACAGTGAAATTTTGACTTAAAAAATGAATTGAGTTTTAAATTGGATATTTAATTATAAAATTTTTGTTGTGATAAATCATATGTTAAATTATTTAAATGTGAAATTATGAAGCCTAAAAAATATGATTTATAAGTTTAAAATTTGCTAAAATTGAAATTTTATTGTTTCTAAAAAGTTATAATAAAATCTGGAATTTTATTTACAGCATTTCCCTAAAATGCTATGGACTTATGACAGCATTTTTAAATACTGTTGTTTTTGAATTTAACTATGTTTGAAATAACTAAATATCTATTACGGCATTTTATAAATGCCGTTATTCCTAAACCAAACTATTTTGGAAATTATAAGCTACGATGAGACTTTTTAAATGCTGTCGTTGCTATAATTTGACAATATTTTGAAATGTTATAGATTTTAACATTGTTTAAGTTATATTTTAAAGTGTTAAACAATTTAACTTTTGGAATCGATTATTTATGAAATTTAAGGAGTTTTGAATATATTTTAATATTTAAATTTGAATTTTTAAGCAATTTAAATTGAATTTGAATTTAAATAAGGTTTACTTGGTTATGTCTTAAATGGATGAAATGTAATGAGATAAATGAATTTTGAATGGAATTTTGAGATATGTTTTCTAATGATATTTGGAATAATAAATGCATGGTATATTTCATTTTAAAAAAATATTTAATTTATATTTGGATTTGAATTCAAATAATGGTTTGATAATGGGATTTTGAAAGGATATGATACTTTAATGATTTTGAAATAGTTTTGAATGACATAATCTTTATTTTGATAAAGAATTTGAATTTGGGATGATATTTGATTTTGATCTATTTGATAAATGAAAATTTAAAGTTTATATTAATATGAAAGATATTTAGTTTTCTTGTAATTCTAGTTTATTTAAATGATATTGGATTTATGAAATGAATATTTCAAAACTAAGTAATAATGAAGTTAAATCAGAGATATGTGAAATTGATAAGATTTGGAATGTTTGTTGGAAAACTGAATTTAATTGAAACCGATGGTTTTAATTGAATTAAATTGGAAATTTAAAAATTTGCGTTTAATTGAATAAATTTATAAAATGTAAGAAGTGTCAAGATTTCAAATGTACGATTTCGAAATGTTATGATTTTCAAAATGTAATGATTTCAAGTATTTTGGTTTCGAAAGAGTTATCACTCTGAAAGTATTATGATTTTTGAAAGTAAATATATGTTTGAAATTGAAATGATATCGTACTGATTTGAATATAGTTTTGAAAAAAAATAGTTTTAGTTTCGAACTATAAACTATTTTGAAAGGGATATAGTTTTGAAATGAAATGATTTTATTTTTGAAGTATAAACTATTTTGAATGACCACGGCATTATAAACGATTGGTTGTTAAAGAGACCGGGATCGGAAATTGTCATACTCTTTGCCAACTTCGAAAACCACTTTAACAACTGTGTACATGGTGGAGATTCCAGAATGAAGTAGGATGGTGGCGACGTCCATGAGGTATAATGCGTGGACCCAACTCCCGTGAGTTGGCATAAGGGGGCTAAAACGGAAGCGATCTTGGGCCAAAAATGGTAGCTCCTTTGGTCGAATGCACTTCTTC
The DNA here is from genome assembly GCA_030765085.1 of Allium cepa. Taxonomy (NCBI): domain Eukaryota; kingdom Viridiplantae; phylum Streptophyta; class Magnoliopsida; order Asparagales; family Amaryllidaceae; genus Allium; species Allium cepa. The sequence goes on from CM060932.1 coordinate 953,868,979, forward strand.
GAAACTATACTCTTACATATGGTTCATTTGATGGCCATCCCCCGATTTTGATTGGGAGTGTGTTCCGAGGCGGGCATAGTGGCTGCTACGTTACCGCCAGCCTGTGTGCGTAATTGGTATATCTACCTAGGCATTGCCTTATGTGCCGTGTCACCTACCATACCGAGCCTTACTACGAGTTTGTTTTTCTTCCGTACCTCATGGAGTATTTAGGGTAGCCTCCTGATGTGGAGGTACGCTGATACTGGATGGACTACTGGGACTATTACGCATTGGGGGCTATATGGGTAACACTTCAACGCTATTTAAAAGTAAGTTTATTTTACTGTAGATATTATTATAATAGCGCAATATTACTACATAGTAAATAGTTTAACGGACCCTTAAAAGATGGGTGATCCCAAGCATCCTTTAAGTTACTGATGCATTTTGTTACTGTTCACTTGAGTTGATTTACAGTTCATAAGTATTTATGTCCTGACTCGTGTGTTTTGTGTTTTGCTTTACGCTCGAGGCAGACTGTGTGATTCAGCATTCAAGACTCACCTTCGGAGTTGGAGCTTTTCTTGAAGATCCAAACATCTATTTTTGCTTTCAGTATCCAGTGATTCCAGTGATGTATTCTTATTTATACCTGATGTATCTTGTTACTCTTCCGTTGTATCTTGTTTGAATCTGATTTATCTTATATATATAGTAGCTTCATGAACTACTATCTCTTTTATTTCCGCTGCATTACTATTTACTCTGTGACTGTGATCTGTGTTTATTTATTTACTGTATATTCTGAGATTTGCCAAATTTTATTTACAACGCGGTATTTTGAGCAATTCAAGTCTGACATGTGCGGATGCGAACGGTTGAAAATATCGGGTCGTTACATAGGACATCCAATATACCAGGTGAACGTCTCAACCATCCTGGCTTTAATAACATTGTTCGACTGGATCATCCCACGGTGGAAGTTATGGATGTATTTCAAATTTTTTACCCAATTGGATCTTTATTAGACCAATGAAGTCTAATATATTTAGAATATTTCTAAATTTAATTTAAATAAAACCTTTGTTTCATTAAAATTGTAATTAATATTTTGAATTTTATTTAATTTATATTTTAGGTTAAGTATAATGGTGTACATATGTATCATATACATATATGTATGTGCGTGCTTGTCTAACATAACAATCCATGCAAGGTATAACAAGCACGTATTTAAATTTTGAGATTTGTATCACAAAGGACAAGCTAGCTCATCTTATATATATATATATATATATATATATATATATATATATATATATATATATATATATATATATATATATAATTTTATCAAATTATATGTATGTATGTATTTATGTACAAAAGCTTCTTAATTTAAAATGAGTATTAAAACAATATACATATTTGCACATGTATATAATATATATGTATTACATAAATGTAAAGTGTGTGTGTATATATATGTATATGTATATGTATATGTATTTGTGTATATATTAAATTAGATAATAGTTTGATGAATGATTATATATTGATGGATATATATATATACATATACAAATTATGAAAAATTATTTTTTATTTATAAATGTATATTTTATAGCAATGAAATCGACATATATATATATAAGTATTTATTTATAACTATATTTGTAATATCTAAAAATATTTATAAATTTATGTATTTAAATATATATTTACGCTATATTAATTATAAAATCAATTATATATATATGAGTTACAACACACGCTTCGCGCGTGATGATGGCACGAGCTTCGCGCCTGAATTGTTTTTATACAAATTATATGTGTTTAGCACATTCAAGAGAAAATGATTATAGAATATTTAGCTATATTTTTGTGTTGAAATCATTTTTATTAGTTTAAATTTTATTTCCAAATTGCAACATCTATTTTTTTAGTTTGAATGTTTTTATATTATTAATTAATAATTTATTTGTTAGATCATATTTTTAAGTGATATTAAAGTTTGATAGTATTTGTAGATGGATGATTTAAATTTGTAAAAGAATTTTATTTGTTAGATCCTATTTTTAAATGATATTAGAATTATTTTTCTACAAATTTTATATGATTAACATGTTCAAGAAAAAATGATTCGCACAAATATTTAGCCATGTTTTTACGTTAAAATAATGTGCGCTTAATTTAAACTTTCATTTAAAAGTTGCAACATCTAATTTTTATTGTTAGTTTGAATTTTATTTGTATTATAATTTAATAAACAACAAATTTTTATTTAATTAAAGAAAAAATGTTTATTTGTTCGATCTTATTTTTAAGTGTAGACAGACATTTTGAATTTGTAAAGAAGTTTAACAGTTAGATCATACTTTTAGGGGATATTAAGATTTGTTAATATCGGGCAAGTTTAACTATTAGATCCTATTTCTAAGGACTATTAAAATTTATTAATAATATAGAGGGACATTTTTGGTAGTTCATGCTGACACCAAAAAAGTGTGACGCCAAAGGTATTACAATTATTATTAAAGATATATATATAATATATAATATAATATTATTAAATTATTTATATATAAATTTATTGGCCGAAAAACGTTAAGATAATATTAAAAATAATTTTGTAACATTTTTCAAAATTTAAATTTTCTAAAATTCAAATATAATATTAAGGCCACGAAAACATTTCCATAATTTTTTGAGTTGAAATTATCTTTCTTATTATTTAATTAATTTCAGCTTTTATTATAAATTATTTTTATATATTGGAATTTTGGTCGAAAGTTAATATGATGATGGAAATTTTTTATAAAATTTAAAATAAAATTTTTGAATCATATATTATTTTATATTCATCGTATAACCTTTATTTTCGATTCAAATAATATTAAAAATAGTAAATAATTACAAAAAAATATTCTGCTATTACCTAGTATTATATGTAATGTAAATTAGACTATAGAAAATTTAAGATCAATTTTTAACATAATTTGGTGACACGATGAATTATAGGTTATTTAAATTTATGGAACATGACTTATATAAATATAATAAGTTAAAAAATTATATATTAAAATAAATAATCTCGGCTGTGCATACATCAGATCTAAATAAAAATTGTTTTTATTGTACATACATACATATAACCATTCAATATGTGACAACATTCATTCATATAGGAACCTCACCTAACTAACAATATAAATATGGTATATACGTACAAACAATGGAATATTATACATGAATTATAAGTTATATGAAATAAGAAAACATACCAAACCTATGCCATGAACCACACCTTTCTATGATGAATATCCTTCGTTAGAACTCTACTCAGTTCGGCAGACCGCTAATCTTTGAATTATAGACCGTTGAATTTCAAATAGTTATTGATATGAAATTAATTTGAGATAAGCTTTGAGGTGCTTTGTATAGATGGGATCAGCCAACTAGATGATGAAAACGGCAATCAAAAAGTCCCAAATGCATTAGAGTACGTGTTCTTTTATAGTGGAAGGAATAGAGAGAAAGGTGGATTAAATCTCTTACCCATTCTCCCTAAATCTGAGCCATCCATCTATAAAACCCCTAGTCTATTTTTTAGCCGCCTCCTACATCTTTTTGGTCAAAATTTCCAGCCCCTTTCATGGGCTTTAAGCCCATTTTAAGCCAAATAAATATTTTTAATTAAATCTATTTTAATTGCTTATCGATATCGCATATCGATCAGTATATATTTATAACTATTATAAATATACAATAATATTTATTCCTCAAATAATATTCAAAAGTTTAAAATTATTATTTAGTAAATATTAATTAATTAATAATTATAAACTAATTAAATCGTTTGAATTAAAGAGAATTCATAATATCGGTTATGTGACTCGTTTGGTGTAAATTAAATTTATTACTTACTTACTTTTGATCAAAATCCTATTTTATATTATTAAGCGTTACCAGGTTGCGACATTTATTTTACACCAATTCTCTTCGTGAAAACTATATAACTTTAGACTTGTGGAATTTGGTAATGGTCAAAATTGCAATATCATCCATATTCAACTCTATAGTCCAAATACAAAGTTCTTAGTTCAATAATAACAATTATATTAACCAAAATACTCTGGCCAAAGACTTTGACTTTGAGTTGACTGTGATACTAACCCCATATAACTTAGGATGCAAATCCTCTCTTGAATAGTGTTCCCCTCCAACACTCCACTCGACCCAATTATAATCACTCAATGAATGCCATGCCATGATTTGACCATAAATAATACGAAGCTTTCATATTAAAAATCCATAGTATTCTTAAGTCGAGAGAACTGTGTAAATCAGTCATATCGATATTTTCTATTTGACCTTGGTTATATTAACCAACAAAAAACTATCGGGTGAGTCGTTCCAAGGTTATCCAAAAACTATTGATACGTACCTCTAGGTGTCCCCAACAACCATGAGTAACACACTAACCAACATTTGGAGAGCGTCGCATACTCTAATCTCAATGGATGCATCGATATTCAGTCTTGATGCATCTTAACTAGGAACATTTAAAATGGTATATTTATTTTTATTGTGATAAATTATTCACAATTACAACACTTTGTAACTACTGTCACAAAATATACCATTTATGGATTTTCTATTAAATATACTTTTAATTAAATTGTATAATAAGTATATAATAGAAAGAAAACATTTCTATTTCGAACAAGGTTAGATATCTAATTAGATATATATAACTACATACTTTCCCCTAGGGCATACCCCTAACTCTACCAGTATGTGCATATGGAATTAAGTGGATAAGCCTTGAATAATAGGCATACTACTTAAGTAGAAATCAATTGACATAAACTAGTGCTATGGATAAAGTATGTAATTTCCCAATCACCGGAACGATGTTATGTCCCCCTCCTCATTACAACCCACAAGATATATTTAGAGAGGGAGGCTAATCATATAAGACAGGAACGGTAGATGGAGAAGTCCTTCTCATTCATGCTCAGCACAGGCAAGACAATTAGATATCCATTGAATAATATTGATTCCATGATAGTAGCCTTAGTTGGTATATATGTTCTATTTTACTTTTCTATTCTCCTATGAGTTTACGTAGATAGCTCTTTGATACACTTATCTTTATTACATGTTACCAACATCACTGATCCGTACCCTAGTGGACTTAGGTTTTGATTTAGTCAAAATCCAAACCCATTAAGGTGTGGGTTGTCACAATAATGGAAACTCCTAATTTTGCTATTTAATTCTGGATTAATTTCCTTAATTGTTCTCAACTTCCTTTATATATGGCATATCATTACGACTTATACATTATTATTATATCTATATTTAATGTTAATTTTTAGCTAATTAGTTTTTATTAAATATTCTTAGGCATGTGTATAAATATTGCTATATTAAGATTCTTGCTCCTATTCAGTTTGTTAAGATAGTTTAAATGTCACAATTTCCATTTCCATACAAGTCCTTAGTCCAATACATAGTTTATACAATAGCTAATATCATAATTTAAATTAGCTAAGCAAAACAGACTTGCATATGTGTGTGTGTGTGTTCAAAAATGGAATCAAAACATCCAACTTGTTTCACATTAACATAGTAGAATTAACTCCTCTATTTCAAGGAAGAAAAACTTTAAAATTTAAATGCTTTATATTCTATTCAACTTTTGAATGGATAAGTTTGAAAAGAAAAAGGATTCATTTTTATTTTCATTACGAAAATAGGCGGTGCAAACCATGGATGGGATAAAAATCCATACTTTACACGCTCTTTCCTAATTCTTTTTAGAATCCTTCATCATTACAAACACAAATTGAAAAGTGGAAGTTGAATAGAACATAAATTATTCATATTGTAAATAATAACAGATTCAATTCTACTATATTAACATAGAACAGTAAAATTTTGACTAATTCTTGAACTAACATTAAGGAGGAATTTTGGGGTTTTAGATTTAAAGTTTTCGCATAAAAAATTTCCTAAGGCATAAAATTAATACAATTATTAACTTCACAAACTGCTAAAAAGAGAAGAAACTAATATTTCCACTCATGGATAGCTTTTACCAGTTGGATTTGAGTTTGTGCCTTCGTCTATTTCTTCCTCGGGTTATCTTCTTCATAATTTTACAATATATAACAATTCATTGTATATAGGTTAGATTCTGAATTCAGAGATTAGGGAAGAATTGAAATAGAGAAATATACATATATATATAATTCGATACCTTTTCCCTTTAATCTAATTAAGTTCTTCTTTAAAGCATGAATCTTTTATGTAGAAAATTTATTGAAGAGGAAAGAAACTGGTAGAGTCTTGATGGCGTGTCTATTTTTCTTAATAAAAGTGAGGGTGCTAGCCTCTTATTTATAGTGGTTAGAACATGCATGGACTTTAGGATCAAAGTCGGTTTAAAATAATAAAACCCAAGTCATATTTGCCTAGGCAAACCTTAGCCGACTTTATTCAACCGGTCGACCAATCCTCGTTGGTCAGTCAATCGATAGAGGTCGACCGGCCATTGCTCCCTAGCCCCACTAATTTTCTACCATTTATTTATATATATTACCAGCTTAATTTAATCTGTACGGTTCCTTAATGTTTTATTTTTAACGTTAATTTCTATACGTTTATTCTGAATTATTTTTGATTCGAATTTTTCGAACGTCGATAATTTTTCGTACGAACTTTGATCGTGAAACTTTATATATAAAAGTTGCTTAGAAAATCGCAACAAACATAATGGTGTAACTTTCGTAGCCAAATTCTAATGTTTGCACAATTTCCAATTTAATCTTATTACTATTGATTTTTTCTTATTAAATTTTATGGAGTATTACATTAAGTAACAAAATTACATTATTACACTTAGAACATTCCCTTAATTCTATCAATATCCCACTCATGCTTGCGGCCAATTAAGGTGTCTCATGCTCATACCTTCGATCAATCTGCCTAAATTATACTTAGAAAGGGCCTGAACAAGGATCCGTGATATTATCTTTGGTATTTACTCTCTCGATCACTATCTCTCCATCATTTATAAACCATTTTATTATGGGGTGGTTACAAAGGATGTGTCTCGACTTCTTATGAGCTCTTAATTTCTCAGAATTCTGTACTGTCATATTATTATCGCTATATAATAACATCTAACCTTCTATGCATAGCATCAGCCCTAGCTCCTTAATGAATTTGCTCAACCTAACTACTTCTTTTGCGGCATCATTCAAGGCGATGTACTTAGCATCCATAGTTGAATCAGTCACAACTTCTTGTTTGGAACTTCTATAAATATCGACCCCTTCAATGAGGTTAAAGACGAATCTCAAGATTGATTTATATCATCAACATCACTCAAAAAGATTGATCTCGAGTGACTCTTCATAAGGAGTTCACTGTTTCCACATATCGAAAATAAATCCTTAGTATTTCTTAAATACTCAAAGATGACCTTAAATGTAACGACCAGGAATTTCACTACTTTCATTTTCGAATAAATGATTAATTTTAAGTATTCAAATAATAAATTTTATAATAAAAATAAAAGTCTTTTTAATAATAATTAATGATCGTGAAATTATTTTCAAATTTTGTTTACAAAAACATTTAGTTTGGTGAAAAGCAGAAAATGTGACCGGAAACCGTTTTTCGAATTTTCGACGTTTCATCGTATAAAAGTTGTTTGAAATGTTTTGAGCCTTATTTATATTTGAATTAACATTTAAATGGTTAAGGATGTAAATTATTTAGTATATACTGGTACATACATAGGTATATATACTTAAGTATATACATGAATGTACTAAAAGATGCCTTAAGAGACATGAGTTGACACTTTGGTGACTCAAATACAAACATGTTTAAATATGTTTTCTTTGACATAATGAGGGGTGAAGAAAAGGTAGAGGATGAAATCGCATGTGTGGTGGAGGTGTTGTCTTGGAAAAACAATGTGGAAGTTAGAAGTACGAGGGTAGTTTAGTAATTTATTTTTTCTATTGCTTATAAATAGTCTTTCACTTCTTCAAATTTTCCTCCTCTTCCTCCTATCATATTTTCCTTATATCCATATCAAATGGAGTTTTTCTTTTCTTTAAACCTGTAAAATTTTAGTGGCTACAACTTCTATTTGTATGACTTTTTCAAATTTTGAGCAAAGCTATGTCCAAGTCTCATTTCTTTTAGACCCATTTTCGGACCCATATTTTCAAGTCCGAAAATATCTCTTCTTCTTTTGACCTTATCTACCGCAAAACAAATCGAAATTGAGTGATTATTTTTTAAATGATAGAGAAAGTAATTTTGCAACAGCTTTTCTTTTGAGAAATTTCCAAGATTACGAGAGGAAATAGCTAAAAGTCTAGGGGAAAATGATCCATTTTTGAGTTGCTTTTTGTGGTTTTCCAAGCTTTGCAAATTCTAAGTATTTCAAGTTTTCAAAATACTTTTGCAAAATTTTGGTGAGTAAACTTTTAACTTTTTATGGATAGATTCAGCCTTTATTATGTTGCCTATTTGGTTGTAGAATATATTGTTTGCATGGTTGAATTATCATGTGGTTTGGATGTACATATATTGCTAGTTTATGGTTTAGCATGGATTTGTAAATCAAATGTTAAAGTGATGTTCTTGGTTATAAAGTTGTGATATTTGTCTTGTGATTGGTAGTGATATGGAAAGTTAGTAAGTAAATTTTGTAAATGGAAAAGTTAGTGGGCAAGCTTAGCACTTGAAAGGTGTTTATGTTCGACAGAGCGATCATTTGAGTTTTTTAATTTGATTACTTCCTTTGCTTTAAACAAAAAGTTTTATAAAGTTTCTAACTTTTTATTTTGCTTCCAAAACTTTATATTAAGTTCATAAAATAAGTTAAAGTTAAAAAGTAAGTGTTTTAAAAGATAGTCGCCATGGATGTAGTTTGATCAAAAAACCCTATTTTTGAAAAATTAATGTTTATATTTAAAAGTGTTTTGAAATGTTTTTAAAACTTAATAATAACGATTAAGGAAAGTTAATTAAGAATTTAATAATTAATTATTAATTAGTTTTGATAATTAATAATCAACTAAGTACTAAACAAGGTTTGTTAACTTTAATTAATTAAAGATTAGAACTAATTAATTATCTATTAAAAGTAAGATTAATTTTTAATTAATTATTAATTAAGTACATGATTTAATTTTAATTAATTATTAATCAAATATAAGGTCAATTATTTATTTATTTAATAAATCAACTGTTAATTATTTTAATGATAAATTAATTACGGTTAAATTTGAAAACAATTATTTATTAAAGGCTTAATTTTTATTTAAGTTTTAATTAAAATATTAATTAATAAATTAATTAATATTAATATTTAATTAGTAATAAAGGTTTTAAATTATTATTTAATATTAATAAAGGATTAATTATGGGTTTAATTTAAAAAAAATTATTTATTAAAGGTTTAGTTATTTATTAATTTATAATTAATTAAACTCAAATATAATAAAGGTTAATTATGATTAAATAAAGAGTTTAACTTGTAAATAATCATTTTAAAAAGGAGTTTTAGGTTTTATATCCTTTATTTCGTGAACCATATTATTTTAACGGTACTTCTTTTTCAAAAATGGTTTTGAACACAAGGGATTCAAGTATTGTTACCACTAAGTAGACAATTAATTGTGAATGAGTTATGTAAATGATTTGATTGTGTGGATATGTGTTAGCATAATAAATCCTTATTTTGCTATAGACTGGTTGTTTGATTGTAAGGACATATATATCAGCAGAATAAATCATCGTTCTGTTATAAGTTAATTATTTGATTGTTGGAAACCTATTTGGACAAATCACCATCCCACTATTATGTTAATTGGACATGTATATGCTAGTTGAGTTGTATTTACATATTATTCTCTGATTTTGATATGAATTGCATCTACATATATGTTGACTTATGTAAATAGATGCTTAAGTGACCGGGAAATGAAATTGATGTTAAATGGTAACTTAAATTACTACCATTGGGATTGCTAAGCTCCATTTGAAATTATAAAGTTTGATTTTGAATTAACTTAAATTATTTAATCAATTTTGGGAATTAAGGTCTATACATAATTTTTCAAGTTATGTTATTATTTTATAAATGTATATAAATAATGACTTGTTTATAAAAATGGGTTTATTAAGCAAAAAGGTTCAATTAAAGTGATTAAAAAGGATGATTTAAAAAGGATATTTTGTAAAGCATTTTTCTTAAAGAAGATTTATCAAAGAAGTTTTAAATGGAGAAATATTTTATAAATGATTTAGAGGTTTGTAAAGAGGTTTTGTAAATTGAATTGTAGACTTTAAGTACTTTTAAAATTGATTTTGGAAATTTATTAAGATATTTAAATGTGAATTGATATTTTAAAAGGGATTTTTTTTTATAAGGATAAGTAGTATTAAGTAATGTTTTCAATAATAAATATGAAAGAAGGAAACTTTTGTAAAGTTTGGTAGATATACTTATATCATTGAGATAAGTACATAAATGCTTTTCCAAGTATAGGAATAGTGTTTTAAAACGATCTTTTGATCAAATGTTTATAAAGTGATTTTAGTTAATTAAAGACTAATTAGTAAAGGCTTAATGGATCTCATATGGAATTGGATCAATGGTTGTTATTTGATAGTTAAATAACCGACATCAAATCTGGACATAAATGTAAATTTGGAAATATCTAGATAAATATGTGAGTTATATGGCAAAGTCATCCCCAATAATGTTATACTGTACGTATAATCTCATTTCGTTCTTCTATGAATAATGATAAGGAAATCCGTCCATAAATGGTTAGGAGGTGAACTTCACTCTTACCTTTGTCTGTTTATTTTCTAAAGAACCGGGATTGAGTTTATCGGAAACTATCAAAAAAAAATTGAAGAGACCTGGATCAGATATGTTATCCGAAAACCACTTCGATCCAACTCAACTGTTTCAAACTCAAGACATCATGAAGAGTATGGAATCAAAGACAGGGCATTGAAGTGCAAAGGCTGCTTGCTACTAGTCCTGAGGGTGATTCCAAAATGGATGTAGTAGAAGTAGCGCCTTTGGTTAGTCTTTATCCTGCCAAACTTGTATGGATGAATGCTTACACTACATTACTGCCTAGAAGGTAATGTTAGCATTCCAAGTGGGAATTCTATTCAAAATGTAAGCATAGCCTCAAGCCTCATCGACCAGGAATGACTAAAATCAAGGAAGACGGAGCATTGATAAGTGGGTTGCTCCCATTAGGTTGTGTCATCACATTTCTAGATACATCTACATATTTATAGATTGGTTGTGAATGAGATCTCAATAAAAAGGGTTGCAAAGCGACCCAGGTGATGGCACATACGGTACTATCCAGTAAGGGGTATGTAACGACCCGTAAATTTTAACTTTTTAATAATGTAATTAACTGAAATTTTGTGGAAATTTAATAATTAATTTTTGAAATAGAACTTTAATATATCGAATACGTCTAATTTAACATAGCAACTGGTAAATTTTCATCTGAAAATATGAAAGTTTATTTTCTAATGTAATTCTATTTCAATTCCAATCAGTTAAAAATTGATGGTAATAAAATATTTTCCAAACCTGAATATTTTTACATAATAAATTTGTAAATCATATTTTGAGTGAGACGTCATATTTCGTTTCTTCAAATTTGGAATGCTACTGCTTCGTTTATCTTATTTCTGATATTTTAACAGCATTTTCGGTACAGGTTATCGACTTTTGATCGGATGATCGTACCACTGATATATGTATACCATTTTGACCATCTCCTCGTGTTGATCTCAATGGTACATTCAATTCTGTTTCTCTGAATCCTGGTACATTGCGAAATCTATAAACGGTTAGCCGTTGCGGTTCGTTAAGTGAGCCTATTGGTTTCCATATGACCTATCATATATCCTCCATGTTAACCAACAGTCGTTTGCCATAAACATTTCTTGTATTCAATGATCGAACTTTTTCTATTCAACGGTTTCATTTATAATACCTATTCGTTCACTTTTCTCTCCCTTTTCATTTCGTTCAATCTAATTTTCAATATAAAAAAAAGTGAAAGGCTTTGTTGCTTGCTATTGCCTTCTTTTCGCCTCCTCACTCTCTCCCTCCCACACCTTCCTCCCCTCGCATAACACGAATTCCATGGCCAAATCAAAACTCCAATTCTCCCACCCTGACCTCGCTCCAGAACGCCGCCGTAGCCTTGCATCACCGTGAAGCCTCGCTTGTCCCGACCTTCAGGCCTTCACCATTCCTAAGCCTGACAGCAGCTCTGTTGTATATACATAAGGTATATATATATATATATATAAGTTATATATATATATATTCTCTTCACTGTTTATAGTATTATGTAATATGTATTATATGTAATGTTTTCATGTTTATAATATAAGTTCCAATTACATAGTTATATTAGTATGTTATATAGCTTATATATGAAAACAGTAATATGTTCACAAGTCATACGTATATTATATATTAGTTGTATATGTTTAGTTATAGCATACGTTCTATGTATGTATATATATAACCAAGTATATGCTTTATATAAGTTTTGATTACGGTAAGTTATATTTTCTGTTGATTTGAAAGTTTAAGTCCATGATAGTTTATATGTATATAGCCTCTGTGTGTGTGTGTGTGTGTGTGTGTGTGTGTGTATTCTCTGTTAGTCTATGTATAAATTTAATTTTTGTCTTTAAGTTCATATTAGTCCATATAAGAATATATATAAATCTATAGAGTTTCATATAGATGTCTTGTTACAGTTAAATGTTTGGTTTAAATATATAAAGTATATGCCAGTTTATATAAAAAAATCATAGTAATATATACATGTATATTTAGTTATAGTTGGTTTGGATAATTGTTTTGCAAAGTTACTTTAGTCTACTTTGGTCTAATGTTTATGTATGATGTCAATTATATAATCTATTTCTATATATGTATAAGAATTATGTAACCAGTTAGTATAAATTATAAGTTCATAAGTTGTTCTATCTATTTTACATTTAAATGGTTGAACTAGCTTTTATATGTGTACTGTAACATACGTACATACATACATACATATATATATATATATATATATATATATATATATTATATGTATGTTCTACATACTGTCTTATATTTATACTGTAACATTCCCGGTTTTTAAGCCAATTTAAATTGGAATTAATGTAAATTTTGGATTAAATTATGAATTAAAATTGAATTTTCCAAAATTAATAAAGATATGTGTTGTTTATTTTTATATATGAGTATAAATGGATTTTTAGTTCGAATTTTGGAATTGAAATTCTAAAATAGATATTTCGAAAAAAAATTGAATTTGAAAAACATTATATTTTAAAAGTTAATAAAACTTGTTTATAGGTATATATATTGATATGAAAGTTATGATCTAAATTTAATATGGTGACTTGAATTTAAAAAATTTTAAAAAACAAGAATAATACAAAGTTTTAATATGTATCTAGCTTTTGAAAGTTATAAGTATAAAGTTAAAAATATAACACATATGCAATTATAAAATAGATAATCTACATACATAAATTAAAATAAGTAGGGATTTAAACCATAATTTACAAATAAATTAGAGACAAGGATTTAAACATAAAAGTGCTTATTTTTAACAAGTGTAGGGAAGATTAATTCATGTAATTACAAGTGTAAAGATTTTAAAATATAATTAACAAGTGTAACTCTTTTGGGTATAGAATTTAAACAAGTGTCATGATTTTTAATTTTATTTTCATTTTTAATAAAAAATAAATAAATAAAGGAAATAAGCTATATATATGCACATCCATACTTTGCTACCATTTTTCTTTTATTCAAAATGTTTATACTCAAAGCTTTGAAACTTGGAAACTGTGATACAAACCAGAAAATAAAATTGACAAGCAAAAAAAAAAATCAAAACAAGCAAAGCTGTTTAAAGATCAACAAGCAAAGTTTAAAACCTAGGAAACAAAACACAAACCAGAGAAACAAGTTCAACCTGATTCAATCTGAAGCAAAGCAACCAAATCAACATCAATCTCGGCCTGAAACAAGTAAAATCAAATAATAATACAAGGATCAAATTCAACAGCAAGTTTCAGTTCAAATCATCAGTTCCAGGCCACTGTTTTTCAAAAAACTAGGTGAGCAAACTTTCTACCCTTAATTTATTTCTATGTTGATGCTTGTGAGTAAACATCTTTTAAACCTGATCTATGCTTGATGTTGTGAAGTAAATCTGTGAAGAATATTTGAATGTATGAAAATATGTTTATATGCATACAAAATATGTATACATTTGTTTATGCACGTCAGATATACAGGCAAATCACCTCTGTCCTTAGTTCCAGGTTTCAAAAACCTATTTAAAAACCCAATTCTTCTTCTTTAGTCTTCATTAAGCTTTAAAACCTAAATGAAATTTGTTTGTATGATCAAGATCTTGGTCTTAAAAATATTTTTGAGAAGAATTGTTTGAATTTATCTATAAAATTTAAAATATACAGAGCAACTTTGAAACCATGTTAAACTCGATTGCTTAGAATTCGTGTTTTGATTTTATAATGTGATTCGTCTCCGAAAATAATGAATTTTGATAATGGTATCAAGATTTTCAATTTTGTATTTATTGAGAACGGTCGAGTTGAAATGAATTGCTAAGTTAGTCGATTTCTGATGATCAATGCGGTGATGGTGGTCGCGATCAAGCCTGGAGGTGGGTCGTGAGCCGGGGTTCAAGGGAAAAATGATTGATGGATTTTTAGGTGGCCGTAAAAGTGGTGCGATGGTGATCTAGGGTTTAAGTCTTGTTTTTGGTTGATGTTCTTCCTGAAGCAATTACGACCTTGATGGTGAATCATGGTTGATCGAACCATAGGGAATCGTCATTTGGGTTCGTGGCAAAGCTATTGTGTGGTTCGCGTGTTCTCTGGCGTCGTCACGCGGCGAAGCAAGGCGTCTTTGGGTGTTGGGTTCCAAGTTGTTTTGGGTAGCTCGTGTGTTCGATTTCGAATTATGGCAGGATCGACGATACTGGATGCCTAGGGTGATCGGCGAGGTCGATGATGACTTGTTGAAGGTGGCATGGTTGATCGGAGTGGCTCCGACGATCTGTACACGTGTACGCATATACGATATGGACTGGGTTGTTTGATTGCTTTGGATGAAGAAGGTTTGTCTCGGGTCGATCGCAGGAAAATTGTGCGTTTGTCTCAAAGCAAAATGTGTTCGCGAGGGTCACGAGGTTCGCTCGGTGAAGTGTTCGGGTTTGTGATCATTTGGCTCGAGTTTCTTTGGGCTTTGTTTAAGTAACTAGATTTTTAAATAAAAAGTATAATTAAGTTTCAAATATTAATGAGTTTTTAATACAAAGTAAATGTTAAATCAAGTTTTAATAAACATTAGAAGATGAACAAGGTTTAATATGCAAGTTTTAATAAATTTTTAAATATGTACATAGATGAATTTTAAAATACTTAAAGTTTCAAAACAATTATCTAATAAAAAATTCAAAATATTAATGTTAACAAGATTTCAAACAAATTTTAAAGGAAAAACGTTAAGGTTAGAGTTTTTTAAATTTGTTTTGAAAATTTATTTGTTTTGAAATAAATTGTGATGATAGTGAATAAATTTCTAAGTATTTCCAAATAGATTTAATTATGATTGACTAATGAAAGTGATTAAGAAAGAATTAATTAATGAAAGTGATTAAGGAAGAATTAATTAATGAAGGTGATTAAAGGATAATCATTTTAAAGGATAATTACTTAATTAAATGTTAATTAAGGTTAATTAATTTAATTGAATAAAGGTTAATTAATTATTAATTTATGATTAATTAATTGATAATTAAAGGTTAATCAAAGATAAATTAAAGGTTAATTAAAGATTAATTAAAGGTTAATTAAAAATTGATTAAGGTTAATTAATTACATCAATAAGGTTAATTAATTAATGATTAAAAGGTTGATTAATTTGTAATTAAGGGTTAATTAATTTTTGTAATTAACTCAAAGTTAATTACTTATACGATTAATTTAGGGGTAATTAATTAAAGGATAATTAATTAATCATTTAATTATTTAATGATTTAAAGGTTGATTTATTTATTGATTAAGGTTAATTAATTAATAATTAAAGGTTAATTAATTTATTATTAATGGTTAATTAATAAATGATTAAAGGATAATTAATTAAAATGGTTTGTAATTAATTAATGTTAATTAACCAAGATTAGTAATTTATTCATAAGTAATTAATCTGATTTAAATTAATCAGATGACAAATTGATCTTACTTATGGATGTTTGGATTGTATGGAATGCTTTGAATTGTTTGATATCCCTGATGTATGATGCTTGGTGATATGAATTATTTTGGTGTGAGCTGTGATGAATGTAATTTATTTATCTACGATGAATCTATATTATTATCTGTGAATCTATGAATGAAGATAAGCGTTATAGGATTATACCGCTTGTCGATATTGCTGTGCTTGAATATGTGATGATTGATGATATTGCACTATTGTTTAAAACCCTTGGACTACACCATACACATAAAAATACGGATTTCATGAGGAAATCGGTTAAGTCACAGATATTTCGAATTTAAATATTATTTTATTTAAAAAGTTGAATTTTGAATACAAATGGTTTTGTAAATGGAATTGAATTGAATATGAAAAGATTTTGGAAAGAAAGTTTCGAAATCTAATTTAGTTTGAATATACTATATCTTATTATTTTGGAAATTATGGTTTAAAAAAGGTATACAAGTTATATAATAATATTTACATGGGTTTTGAACCATTTCAAATTTATTATTTTAGGGATTTAAATTTAACCCAGGTTTATACTTTGAAGAATATAACTTATGCATATTTGATCGAATTTTCCCAAAACAAAAACTCTTTGTTTTTGAATGATAATAGCTTTCATACAAAAGAAAGAATTTCCAGTTTTTGTTGAAAAGATTCCAAGTTTGAAATAGAATTGTTTTGGAAGCTATAAATGAATCTTTGTGAAAGATTGGTGAACTTTTTTCAAATTAAAGAAGATCTTAAAGGTGTCTCTTTTGTATAAAAGATTTGAAATGGAAATAGTTTTGAAAAATATGGATGAATCTTTGTGATAGATTGTTGAATTTGGGTTTCAAATTGAAGTGGATTTAAAAGGGTGAATCTTTTGGTTTAAAAGATTAAAAACGGTAATTTTTTAAACCATTTGAAGAAAGGTTTTGGGCTTCAAGTTGTGACTTAACTAAGATCCCAATATCCATATGGTTTTAAAATATTGCGCCCATTATTCGGTTTAGCCGGGAGAGGTCTTTATGTCATATAGCCCATTCCGAATAGTGATACGACGTAATGGATAGCATTTGAAGACAGGTGGTGAAGACGGGGTATTTTTTAGAACAAAAGGATTGCCCGTCGAATGTCTCTACACTGAGTCGCGCCGGTATAGAAATCTCCATATGTGATGGGGAGTCCGATCGGGATTATGAATACCCGAATTTCAAGGGATTCTTTTGAAGTGCCTTCGGTTTTGTTTAAACCCGGAACAGACTTGTATGGATGTATGTCTGACGTTACACTTTGAGATGTAAAGTTAGCTTCTATCAAATACATTTCTGTTTAGTGGCAGAGAATTTATTCTCTCAGCGTAACACCCTTCTCTGAGACGTACGAGCTCAGAGGTTATGTAGTTGATGGTTACTAGTGATACATTTCCAATTTGGTAATGTGGCATTTAAAGTGCTGCTGATCATGTGTTGATCGAAACATGGCTTTTATAGCAGCGTAGCTTTGTGGACGTGACCTCGTCGGACCTCACAACCCAGAAATGATCGAAACAGGAAAGATGCAGCAAGATTATGAGGGTCGCACCCTTTAGGGTATGTCCATTTCCTTCTGGAAAAGTGTGGTATCATGGTATGGAGCCCAGATATTTAACCTATGTGGTTACTGCAAATTTATTACTTTGTGGTTGTTGGTGTTGAGCTCTCGGATAAAGGTAGGTAACGACCGAGGAATGACATATTCGTGTAGTAGTTACCTAGTTACAGAGGTAACCCGACCTTGTGTTGGCAGAGAGCTGGTTAAGTTCATGAGGCGTCCCTCCAGAGGCGTACCCATGTGGCCCAGGATGTTCCTTAGTCTGACCATTTGTTGAAAATCCAAAGAAACAATACGCTCCATGTGCGGTTTTAGTAGTATAACATTCCTTTTACTTATGGTGGTGACCCGCCGTTTAATTGGTAGCTATAGTAGGCATAGTACGAAATGTCTATGCTGGCTAAGATTAATATTATACTTTCAAATGTTTTCTGCACTATGCGCTAATAATAATATCAAAAGGTTGCTGCGTATCAAGCATGTTTGACTATTATAAGGAGAAATCTCCTCCAATTGTGTGTTTGCATTGTGTGTATGGCGGGAGGCCTTATGGTAGTTTCATTTTCCAAAAATCAAAGCGGATTTCTTTTAAATTCTTTTGTTTATTTTGTTCAAATAAAACTGTTTTTGTTTGCTCACACCAGTCCCATGACTGACATGGAGTTTGTTGTTCCCTTCCTAAACTCTGGGTGCCTACAAATTTTCCATATAGGCAGCCTAGAGTTGGGATTTTCAGATAGTCAAATAGTAGGTGTAGATTCGATATCATCCAGCCTTTTGGATTTTGGCGATCGCATTCCGAACCTAATTTGCTTAGTTCAATGTGATGGTAATTCGAGCTTATGGTTTGAAGATCTTTGGAGCAATGGTGTCGCAGTATTGGATTCTTTCTTTTCTTCTCTCTTGAAGATTTGCATTGAAGATGTTATCTCTTCTATTATTGTTATTATCTTTCAGTTGTTGTATCTTGTCTCTGATGTATGTTCATATCATTTGTATCAATATGTTGTTGTGTATCAATGATATTATTCATTTTTCTTCCGCTGTATTGTTGTACTTAATGTGTTATAAGCTTCGGCGAACCAGATTCGACGTTTGAATCTGCGACATTTGAATATGGGTGATGTATTCGGTGCCCATTTTCGAAGGTCAAGTCAGGGTCGTCACATATACACTGTGTATACTCTTATTTTCCTTAGTTATACATATTTATATATGTTATAAAAACTAGTTTTTTTACCAAGAGATTTCTGTTCGAATATATAATAATATATAGGCATACTTTGACGAGTTATATAACTCACATGTTTTGGTTTTTCATATATATATATATATATATATATATATATATATATATATATATATTATAAATATTAATGTTAAAGATATAACAGGTAGGTAAGGCGTTTTGCATTTTATAAGTATATAAATATATTTTTCAAAAAAATAAGGCATAAATATGTTTGATTGTTATGTGTGTTTAATTTAAAAAAATGATTTTGAAATGTATATATATTTAATATAAAATGTGTTTAGAATATAATTATATATATATACACTTTATATATATATATATATGTTCACTTATATTATTTATCTTCCTCAATCCAGTTCCGATTTGATCTAGTCAACTCTGATTTATCAGCCTTGCCCGTCAAATTCGCGTTCAATCTAGCTTTGGTTTGGATTCGTAACTCCTCTCATTCTCGTTCATCTCTCTCTAGCCTCGAAAGGTGAGCAATCACATACGATAGTGCCCCAGTCAATCACAAGGTAATAGAATGGTATCGAAGAGTGTGTCCGATAAGAGGAGCTACCTCACTGGCCCGGAATCGCTCCTATTTTAGCCACCTTATGCCAACTCACGGGAGTCGGGTCCATGTATATACCTCAAAGGAATGCCGCCACCATCCTACTTTATTCTAGAATCTACACCGCGTACACGGTTGTTAAAGTGGTTTTCGGAGTTGGCAGAGAGTATGACAACTTCCGATCCCGATCTCTTTAACAACCAAATGTTATTATAACACTGTGGTCCTTTCAAAAAAATTATACTTCAAAACAAAAATATCATTGCCATTTCAAAACCATATAAATATGATATCATTTCCATTTCAAAATCAAATAAATACGACACCATTTTCATTTCAAATATATCCTTTTCCAATATCATAGCACTTTAAAGTTATAACACTTCGAAGTAAAAAATACTTGAAATATAACACTTTCAAACCATAATGCTTTGAAACTCATAACTTTGAAACATAACTTCCACCACTTAAATGGTTTAAATATTAAAATACTTCATATTGTAAAATAGCTTCCTCAATTTCACAAATCAATTCCAAAACAACTCGAATTTCTAAATTTTATATTTAACCAAATCCCAAATCATAAATTTCGGTTCAATCCAGTATCCAAATAAACTATTCTAAATTATATCGATTTCAAAACAGATTTGATCCACAGAATAACCCATTTCAAATTCAATATATTTCAAACTTTAAGCATTCAACAATTTCAAAACTAAGTTTGGTAATTTCATATATGTATCAAATTTAATTTTCTATTATTTAGTTTTGAAATATTTTACTTAATAAATCCATTATCATTTAAATAAAACCCAAATTACAAATAACTAAATATTTCCTTCAGTTTATTTATACTTGAAATATACATTATATTCACCTTAAGCCAAATCAAGTTATAAAAACCATATCCTTTAAAAATCTCAAATTCAATAAATTCAATTTTAAGTAAATTTCAAATTTATCTTCCAACCTTAATTTATTTAAAACATTATAAACTCTATATTAAAATAAAATTTAAATACTTAACAATATTATTCAATAAAAATCTAACTAATTATTAAGCTTATTCTATATTAAAACGAATTTATTCATAGCTTAAAATCAAGAATAAAATAACATTTATATAACATCTAGAATCAATATTTATATAAAACCATATATTTCTTTACAAAACCATAGAAATCATTTCAAAATATTTTTATATATGGACCACGGTGTTTGTATATAATTTTCTATCCTAAGGCCAAGTAATACGCATATGTATCATTTCAATCCGCAATTTGATATTTTACGGTTGTATATCATTTCAAACCGTAATCCCGAATTAATAATAATCCATAACGAACTTGCAGTTTATAACGATATAAACTAAACATCCATTCAACTAATATCAACAATCAACATCCATCACAATCATCATCCAATTCAATCAATAACATCAATATAGAACAGAAAATAGATAATAGGTATTTACTAGCAGTTTATATTCAATAATAAATTAAATAACTATTTTATCCAAATAAATTCTAATAAACTGAGATGATGACTCAAAATATGCCAAATAGTCATAAGTAAATTTCTAATCACATCACAAATCAAACTAACAAGCATAAAAAAATTTAGAAGTTATGAGTGGGTTAAATCACTCACCTTTCAAATTTAAATTGAATTTAAATCCAATTTAAAACCAAAATTCAAACGGTCTCAGAATTTGTCCAAACCAGCATCAAAATGTCCAGAATTTAAATACGATCCCAGCGCGAGAAACCACGCGTAGATTGGACCCCTTGTGTGAAAGTTATTTGAGTTAGAAGGTTTACTATTTTAAATTTCAAACAAATATAATAATAATAGAAATTGACGCGTCACCTTCCCCATCACGTAACTCAAACTCGGCCGAACCTGTCATGCAAAGAGTCGGCATCCACCACGTCGTTCGAATGCCGCCTAAGTCCATCGTCGCCAGCTGACCACAGCGACTCCGACACACCGTCTCGACCTCGTGCCACCTCATACGACGATGCGACCCAATGTCCAAGTCAGCCGCCTATATTTTTAAATCCTAATCGAATTTATTTGACCAATCCAGTCATTAACCGACAGAATAGATGATACCGATGGCCTTCACTCGACCCTCTCTCCGCAATGGTATTGTCGATTTGACGATCCATTGAAGTCCATCATGAAGAAATGAACGGCTGTAACTAAATCTACCAATTCTGGCCAGGCCAAAAATCTAGATCCAAAAACGAATAGCAGAATTAACTTGCACTCGTCGAGAGCTTCAAATAGATATATAGTTTGATAGGTATTGAGGAGTTTGAATTTTTTGGCTTTGAATATTATTTGAAATTGGAATTGGAATTTTAGTTTTGTCTGTCATTAGAATGAGGAGGAGCAACTGGAATTGTACGTACAGAATAATGAACGTAAGAAATATGCTAGGGTTTATAACGAGGTATATATAGGCAAGTTGAAATTAGAATGGACCGGATTGATTTGGATCGAAAGTTGAACGATAAGTGTCTCGAAAAGCCCATTCTAACTCCAGAAAGAAAATGAGTCAACCCATATATCAAAATAGATGTTTTTAAATATTTTAAACGCAATGGAACAGGTTTCAAGTCCAAACTCCATTGTATGAAGAAGTTATGCTAAAATCAAGTTATTTCAAATTTATTTCAACTGATTTCCATTAAGTTGATTTCTAGGCATTTCGAGCCCGTACGATCAAATGACAAGTCCGATCATTACGAAACTTGAATTCTAATAATAATTCACTGTTGCGGATCCGATGAAACTGGTTTCATCGAAATACGAGTCAATGGCCAAAACGGCTATATTTAAGTTAATTAAATAAATAAATATTAAATAAATTAAATCAAAATTTTCAGATTCCAATTCCAAAATTAACTGGTCATATCATTTTGATTTCTTAAACAATTACAATACTTTGAACAATTTAGATATCAAATTCAAAGTTAATTAATTTACCCATTTCCGTATTTAATTTCAATTTTAATAAATTTATTAATTATAATTAATCCCAATAAATTTAATTTGATTCAATTCCAATCTTCATCTTAAGTCCGTTATTATTCTATAAACCTAGTTACATTAGTTTTATATTCCATTACATTAATATATGATATTTACATCTTATATTTGTATTAATGACTATATTTCCAAAAATGTGTAATCTTGTCAATCACACACATTAATTAAGGTTTTAAATCAATCAATTAATTTACCTTAGTTCTATTCTTTTCCCAATTATTACTTTATGGATAAATTTAACATTAGCATATATCCAATTACCCTAATATTTTTACAGTCATCAACTAAATTCATACTAACATAGTTTTTAATTACATTTAATTGCAATGTATTTAGATCTAATTCAATAAATTAAATAAATGGGTAAAAAATTAATAATTATCACTATTTTCCTAATTTAATCCCATTCATAATTTATTATCAACCAACAGTTATTATAATTACTTATCTAGCATTGATTCTATCAAATTACAATTTAGTACGCGTTATTTCATCAATTAATATAATTTTGAATTTATTTTCCAATTTACTAATTACAATCAATTATAACCGTACGATTGTTTAAATTAATTGGGATTGCACTAAATTAGTTATTTATCAACTTGCATTAACATTATTACCTTAATTAACATTCAGTTACTATTAATCAATATATTATTTCATTGGTAAATTCAATACTTACTTTTATTTACTTATTTTCAATTTTATAACCAAGTGCAACAATTTACACTATTTCATCATTAGGATTTCACTCCATTTGTCAATAATTAATTTTAATTACCATTGCTACATTTCATTTCTAATATTCACTTCATTATAAATTATAACGTTTTTATTTCTTTCAAAATTTAATTACAAAAAGCTTATTAAATTAACCATTTTACTTATGGAAACCTACGGGTCATTACACTCTCTCCCACTCAAAACTTTTCGTCCCCGAAAAAGAAAAGAAGGGAAAAGAAAGAATTGAGTAAATAATACATCTTATTCAAAAAATATTAACTATATAAACAATGAATTTACAAAACCAAACAATTTAAATCAAATATACCAATTTATAACCATTAAATCTTTTTATACTCAAATTAATAAAGTTTGGAAAACATTTTTCAAAAATTTTCTAAGTCCAAAATTTACGGAAATTTTTGGCAGAGTCTCCTTTGTACGGGGAGGCTCGAAAGAAAATATAATATCATATATAACAATATATCACAATATCTCAAAATAATATCTCCCAACAACGGGAAAATAATATAATAACGCTATAAAACCGTAATCCAAGAACGTATCTATTTGTCGAGAAACTTACGCTTATTCTATGAAACCAAAAGCAGTAGCAATTGCTTCCATAACCTGTATTTCACTTATATAATCCCAAAAAGGTTAACAATTATATAAAATGAAATATTTAAGTTGTTTCAACCACTAACAAACAAATCAATAATAATCACTTGCAATCACAACATACAACCATCATATGAAGTCAATAAAATCAACCATCCATATATCCATAACAAATAAAACAAATAGTTGTTCGGGTTTAAAACTTTAAATTGTATAGAATGGAAAATAAACTACTAAGTGCATCATTTACTCAACAGTCTTAGATGAACTAAATAGATTATTCATACATCCAAACAATTTTAAAGTATCCTTGCCCAAACAACCATAAACCAAACAAACAACAATTTCAAGAATAAGGTCAAGTTCATTCTTATTAATTTCATTTCATAACATTTGTTGTTTGATTTCCTTTTTATCCATATAATGATTTATCTTTCTAATTCACATTTATTTCTTGCAAACATTCATTTATTTTCATTCATTTATCCATAGTGTTCATGTTCAATTCAATTTCTTAGCATATCAATACATTAACTTAAGTATATAATCATATATTTACAGTATTCATCTTTTCAATTTATTTTATTTCTAAATAGCTTCAACCATTTACTTAAGTTTATTATCATTTATTTATAATACTTACATTTCTATTACATTAAATTAGTAGCATTTCAATCATAACTTAAGTTTGTAACCACTATAACATCAAATTCTTATTTATAAAAGTAATTCATTGAACCTCTCTATTACATGAGTTTTACTTGTAAATTTTTGCATTACATTTTCTTATTAGACATTTCCACTTTTAAATCTTTTGGTAAATTATATACATGCTTTTTAAGAATGTAATTGAAAATTATACAAGTTTATCTTATTTCTTTTAATAAATTAAACATTCAATAATCATATCTTTTGCTTTTATAGGTTTTCTTGAAATTTCATTTATAACCTAGCATTTAATCTCTTATTTTAATTAGAGGTTCCCATTTATTAATTAGTTACATCCTATTTCACTACAATAGTTGATACTATTAATTAACGGAAACTTAAGAACTAAATACCGGGTTAAGTTTCAAATCATTTTAAAATAGTAGATAGATGTATAAACTTACAATATATATCCAATTATATTTAAAACAATTTGAAATTTAATTTTTTTATCAAAATAAATCTGTAGTAAAACTACTACAGTGCCTTTTCACTTCGAAACTCGAAAATGAATGTCGATGATGCGTGCATTCATCACCGAAATTATTTTCCAGCGACAAAGAGGGGAGTAAAGAACTTATTTCTTTTCGAAATTTCTTTAAAACAATTCTTTCAATTTATACTGAAATGTTTATATCAGAAAGTACTTTTAATAATAATATTATTATATCCCATAATTATTCGAAAGAAAGTTTCAAAATCTCGAAACTTAAGTTCTAAGTTTCCAATATTACTTTATTTTTATTTGTAAATTTTATTTTACAACCAATATTTATAAATTTCACTACCTACCAACAAATATATATTGTGACCAACTATATCATTTATAAAATTATTATTTCATATAAAAAAATATACAATAGGCAAAAAAAAAGTCATTTACCTACATTTCAAAACAAATATTATGTCGGTCTGTCCTGTTAAGTGTTTAGAAATCCCTATTGATGTCATAGCGTCCTATGCACCAACCAGAATTTATAAATACAAAACGGAACAAATTAACACAATATCAAAACCTTTTTACAGCAGTAACAAATACGCTCTCTCATATATACACGCTCAACTACTCATCATAGGGTATTACTACCCTATTAATAAAGAGTCAGACCCCCACAAAGATAAGGTTCATCGCAAAACCAAAGCTCTGATACCAAATGTAACATCCCGCCTTTTTGTACGTTTTAAATCAATGATATACCACGCACATCAGAATCAAACCATACAAAAGGGCGAATTGTTATTGGGGTGAATAAGAAACAGCAGAGAAAGAAAAAAAACAAAACAGAATCTTGCAGCGGAATGGCCAAATATAATAATCAAATAAACAGTTCATGAAGCTGTTTTACAAAACATTTGATTATACTTATATGACACAGATCAGAGTTGCACATATTAAAGAATAATAAATAAAAATTCAGTGGAACAGTATGAATGTAGTGGAATGATATAATAAATAACAATACAATCTTTGTCTTCATCCTCCAGCAATAAGGTCTTCAAATCCTGAAATGCTCAGGCTGACCCGAGCGAATTGAAAAGAGAAAACACTCGAGTTAGAACTAAAGGATATTATATGAGTTAAATCAACAGAAATAAATATGAGTGGAACGGCGTCAGAGATGTTTACGGGATTTGACATCTCCTATCCAGTGTCTACCGTGAGTGTAGTAACTTAAGAGATGTTCAAGATTCACACCTACTAAGGATCTGTTAAACTATTTACTATGTAGTAATATACGTTATTATAGTAATGTCTATAGTAAAATAAACTTACTTTCAAATAGTATCAAGGCTTTACGTTTCCACCTTAATACATAATAGTTCTAGTAATCCATCCAGTATCATGGTCCCTCATGATCGAGAAGCCACCAGAGGATACTCCACGGGTTACGGGAGAAAACCAAACTTGTATAAGGCGTGCTAGGGTAGGTGATACGGCAAAACTAGGCAATGCCAATGTAGATATACCAATTACTATCCGGACTGGTGGTGATGCATAGCGCACAGCTACCGCCCACCTTGAGCCACACCCCCAAAAAAATCAAAGGTCCCCAGTCAATCACAAGGTAATAGAATGGTATCGAAGAGTGTGTCCGATAAGAGGAGCTACCTCACTGGCCTGGAATCGCTCCTGTTTTAGCCACCTTATGCCGACTCACGGGAGCCGGGTCCATGTATATACCTCAAAGGAACGCTGCCACCATCCTACTTCATTCTAGAATCTCCACCGCGTACACGGTTGTTAAAGTGGTTTTTGGAGTTGGCAGAGAGTATGACAACTTCTGATCTCGGTCTCTTTAACAACCAAACGTTATTATAACACTGCGGTCCTTTCAGAAAAATTATACTTCAAAACAAAAATATCATTGCCATTTCAAAACCATATAAATATGATATCATTTCCATTTCAAAATCAGATCAATACGATACCATTTTCATTTCAAATATATCCTTTTCCAAAATCATAGCACTTTCAAAGTTATAACACTTCGAAATCAAAAACACTTGAAATATAACACTTTCAAATCATACTCATAACTTTGAAACATAACTTCCACGACTTAAATGGTTTAAATATTAAAATACTTCATATTATAAAATAGCTTCTTCAGTTTCACAAATCAACTCCAAAACAACTCGAATTTCTAAATTTTATACTTAACCAAATCCCAAATCATAAATTTCGATTCAATTCAGTTTCCAAATAAACTATTCTGAATTATATCGATTTCAAAACAGATTTGATCCATAGAATAACCCATCTCAAATTCAATATATTTCAAACTTTAAGTATTCAACAATTTCAAAACTAAGTTTGGTAATTTCATATATGTATCAAATTCAATTTTCTATTATTTAGTTTTGAAATATTTTACTTAATAAATCCATTATCATTAAATAAAACCCAAATTACAAATAACTAAATATTTCCTTCAATTTATTTATACTTGAAATATTCATTATATTCACCTTAATCCAAATCAAGTTATAAAAATCATATCCTTTAAAAATCTCAAATTCAATTTCAAGTAAATTTCAAATTTATCTTCCAACCTTAATTTATTTAAATCATTGTAAACTCTATATTAAAATAAAATTTAAATACTTAACCATATTATTTCAATAAAAATCAAACTTATTATTAAGCTTATTCTATATTAAAATGAATTTATACATAGCTTAAAATCAAGAATAAAATAACATTTATATAATATCTAGAATCAGTATTTATATAAAACCATATATTTCTTTACAAAACCATAGAAATCATTACAAAATATTTTTATATATGGACCACGTTGTCTGTTTATAATTTTATATCCTAAGGCCAAGTGATACGGATATGTATCGTTACAATCCGCAATTTGATATTTTACGGTTGTATATCATTTCAAACCGTTCCCGAATTAATAATAATCCATAACGAACTTGCAGTTATAACGATATAAACTAAATATCCATTCAATCAATATCAATAACCAACATCCATCACAATCATCATCCAGTTCTACAAAACATCAATATAGAACAGATAATAAATAACAGGTACATACTGGCAGTTTATATTCAATAATAAATTAAATAACTATTTTATCCAAATAAATTCAAATAAACTGAGATGATGATTCAAAATATGCCAAACAGTCATACATAAATTTCTAATCACATCATAAATCAAATTAACAAACATAAGAAATTTTAGAAGTTGTGAGTGGGTTAAAATACTCACCTTTCGAATTTAAATTGAATTTAAATCCAATTTAAATCCAAAATTCAAACAGTCTCAGAATTTGTCCAAACTACCGTCAAAATGTCTGGAATTTAAATACGATCCGAGCGTAAGAAACCACACATAGATTGGACCTTGTATGTGAAAGTTATTCGAGTTAGAAGGTTTACTATTTTAAATTTGAAAACAAATAAAATAATAATAGAAATTGACGCGTCAACTTCCCCACAACATAACTCAAACTCGGCCGAACCTGTAGCCACGCATGCAAAGAGCCGGCCTCTACCACTTCGTTCGAATGCTGCCTAAGTCCATCCCCGCCGGCTGACCACAGTGACTCCGACACACCGCCTCGACCTCGTGCCACCTCATACGACGACGCGACCCAATGTCCAAGCTAGCTGCGGCCTACATTTTTCAACCCTAATCGAATTGATTTGACCGATCCAGCCGTTGATCGACAGAATGAATGATACCGATGGCCTCCACTCGACCCTCTCTCTGCAATGGTATTGTCGATTTGACGATCCATCGAAGTCCATCACGACGAAATGAAGGCCCGTGACTAAATCTACCAATTCCGGCAAGGCCAGAAATCTGGATCCAAAAACGAATAGCAGAATTGACTTGCGCTCGTTGAGAGTTTCAAATAGATATACAATTTGATAGGTATTGGGGAGTTTGAATTTTTTGGCTTTAAATATTATTTGAAATTGCAATTGGAATTTTGGTTTTGTCTGCCATTAGAATGACGAGGAGTAACTAGAATTGTACGTACAGAATAATGAACATAAGAAATAGGATAGGGTTTATAACGAGGTATATATAGGCAAAGCTGAAATTAGAATGGACAGGATTGATTTGGATCAAAAGTTGAACGATAAGTGGCCCGAAAACCCCGTTCAGTCTCCGAAACAAATATGAGTCAACCCAATATCAAAATAGATGTTTTTAAATATTTTAAACACAATGGAACAGGTTTTAAATCCATATTCCATCGTATGAAGAAGCTATGCTAAAATCAAGTTATTTCAAATTGATTTCCTATAAGTTGATTTTTAGGCATTTCGAGCACGTGCGACCAAACGACAATTCCAATCGTTAAGAAACTTGAAATCCTACAATAATTCACTATTACGGATCCGATAAAACTAGTTTCATCGAAATCTGAGTCAGTGGCCAAAATGGCTATATTTCAGTTAATAAAATAAATATCAAATCAATTAAATCAAAATTTTCAGATTCCAATTCCAAAATTAACAAATCTTATCATTTTTGATTTCTTAAATAATTATAATACTTTGAACAATTTAGATATCAAATTCAAAGTTAATTAATTTACCCATTTCCGTATTTAATTTCAATTTTAATAAATTTATTAATTATATTTAATCCCAATAAATTTGATTTTATTCAATTCCAATATTTATTTCAAGTCCATTATTACCCTATAAACCTAGTTACATTAGTTTTATATTCCATTACACTAATATACACTATTTACATCTTATATTTGTATTAATGACTATAATTCCAAAAATGTGTAATCTTGTCAATCACACATATTAGTTAAGGTTTTAAAATCAATTAATTAATTTACCTTAGTTCTATTCTTTTCCAATTATTACTTTATGGATAAATTTAACATTAGAATATATCTAATTACCCTAATATTTTTACAGTCATCAACTAAATTCATATTAACAGTTTTTAATTACGTTTAATTACAGTGGATTTAGATCGAATTCAATAAACTAAATAAATGGGTTAACAATTAATAATTATTACTATTTGCCTAATTTAATCCCATTCATACTTTATTATCAATTAACAATTATTATAATTACTTATCTAGCATTGATTATATCAAATTACAATTTATTACGTGTTATTTCATCAATTAATATAACTGAATTTATTTTCCAATTTACTAATTACAATCAATTATAACGTGACAATTGTTTAAATTAATTGGGATTGCACTAAATTAGTTATTTATCAACTTGCATTAACATTATTACCTTAATTTACACGCGGTTACTATTAATCATTATATTTTTTCATTGGTAAATTCAATACTTACTTTTATTTACTTATTTTCAATTTTATAACCAAGTGCAACAATTTACACTATTTCATTATTTAGATTTCACTCCATTTATCAATAACTAATTTTAATTAACATTGCTACATTCCATTTCTAACATCTGCTTCATTATAAATTATAAAGTTTTTATTTCTTTTTAAATTTAGTTACAAAAATCTTATTAAGTTAACCAATTTACTTATCGAAACCTATGGGTCATTACACTATCCCCCACTTAAAACTTTTCGTCCTCGAAAAGGAAAAGAAGGGAAAAGAAAGAATTGAGCGAACATTACATCTTATTCAAAAATATTAACTATATAAACAATGAATTTACAAAAGAAAATAATTTAAATCAAATATACCAATTTATAACCATTAAATCTTTTTATACTCAAATTAATAAAGTTTGGAAAACATTTTTCAAGAATTTTCTAAGTCCAAAATTTATGAAAATTTTTGGCTGAGTCTCCTTTGCATAGGGAGGCTCGGAAGAAAATATAATATCAAATATAACAATATATATCACAATATCTCAAAATAATATCTCCCAACAATGTGAAAACAATATAATAATGCTATAAAACTGTAATCCGAGAACATACCTATTTGAGTAGCCTTGCATCACCAATGAAACCTCGCTTGTCTCGACCTTCAGGCCTTCACCATTCCTAAGCCTAGCAGCAGCTCTGCTGCATATACATAAGGGGTGTGTGTGTGTGTATAAGTTATATATTTTTTTCTCTTCACTGTCTATAGTATTATATGTAATATGTATTATATGTAATGTTTTCATGTTTATAATATAAGTTCCAATTACATAGTTATATTAGTATGTTTTATAGCTTATATATGGAAACAGTAATATGTTCACAATTCATACATATATAATATATTAGTTGTATATGTTTAGTTATAGCGTATGTTCTATGTGTGTGTGTGTGTGTATAAACAAGTATATGCTTTATATAAGTTTTGATTACAATAAGTTATATTTTCTATTGAGTTGAAGTTTAAGTCTACGATAGTTTATATGTATACAGCCTGCGTGCGTGTGTGTGTGTATTCTCTATTGGTCTATGTATAAATTTACTTTCTCTGTTTAAGTTCATATTAGTCTATATACGAATATATGTAAATCTATAGAGTTTTATATAGATCTCTTATCACAGTTATATGTTTGATTTAAATATATTAAATATAGGTTAGCTTGTAAAAAAAATATAGTAATATATACATGTATATTTAGTCATAGTTGGTTTGGATAATTGTTTTGCAAAGTTACTTTAGTCTACTTTAGTCTGATGTATATGTATGCTGTCAGTTATTTAATCTATTTCTATACATGTATAAGAATTATGTAACCAATTAGTATAAATTATAAGTTCATAAGTTGTTGTATCTATTTTATATTTAAATGGTTGAGCTAGCTTTTATATGTGTACAGTAACACACACACACACATATGTATGTCCGCATAAATTTTGTATGTGTGTTCTACATACTGTTTTATATTTATACACTGTGTACACACTTATTTTCTTTAGTTATATATATTTATATATGTTATAAAAACTAATTGTTTACCAAGAAATTTCTGTTCGAATATATAATAATGTATAGGCATACTTTAATAAGTTATATGACTCATATGTTCTGGTTTTTCATATATATATATGTATGTATGTATGTATGTATGTATGTATGTATGTATGTATGTATGTATGTATGTATGTATGTATGTATGTATTAAATATTAATGTTAAAGATATAACATGTAGGTATGGCATTTTGCATTTTGTAAGTATATAAATATTTATTTCAAAAAAATAAGGTATAAATATGTCTGATTGTTATGTGCGTTTAAGTTAAAACAATGATTTTGATATATATATATATATATATATATATATATATATATATTTAATATAAAATTTGTTTAGAATAAGACTATATATATACACAGTTATATATATGTGTTCACTTATACTATTTATCTTCCTCATTCCATTTCTAATTTGATCTAGTCGACTCTGATTTATCAGCCTTGCTCGTCAAAACACATTTAATCTAGCTTTGCTTTGGATTGTAACTCCTCTCGTTCTCGTTCATCTCTCTCTAGCCTCAGAAGGTGAGCAATCACTCACGATTACTGTTCTTATATTTGTTAAATTTGATTTCAATTAAAAAGACAATTGAAATATGCTGCTGTTAGTTATTTTCATTGCTATATATATGCTATTATCTGTTACCTGTGACATCTGACATCATTATCTATTATTTATATTGATGATATATGCCTGTTATATTATAATCATATCTATTATCACTCTGCAAGTTCTCTGTTAGTATAGAATTCCCTATGTTTTGAAATGATACATACCCGAATGATCTGTGGAATAGGAGAAAATCGTTATGGGTTGAATAATAAACCCAAGTGATTTTCTTTTGAATTGAATTTGGGATTGCGGGTTGAAATGATATACACCCATATATAAATATATTTAAATTGCGGATTGAAATGATAAATATTAGTATCATTTGACCATAGGATAGAAAATTATATACTGACACCGTTGGTCTATATATAAATATTTTGAAATGATTTCTATGGTTTTAGGAAGAAATATATAGTTTAACAAATATTGATTTTTAAGATATTATATATATATATATGGAAATGATTTCCAAGGTTTTGAAATTGAATTTATTTAAGAAATATACTCAAATAAGTTTGATTTGAAATTTATTAAATTTGGGATTTTAAAGATATGATTTTATAACTTGATTTTTGATTAAAAGTGATTTAAGTGAATATTTCAAATTTACATTCATAGAAATTGGTATATTTAGTTTATTTAAATTTGAAATTTGAAGTTTTATATAAATGTTGTTTGAAAGGTTAAGAAAATATTTCAAAATAAATAATAGTAAAGTGAATTTGATATATATATATATGGGATTATCAATCTAGTTTTGAAATGTTTGAATATTTAAAGCTTTGAAATATTGAAATTGAAATGCTTTATTTTGTGGCTCAAATCTGTTTTGAAATCGATATAATTTGAAATGGTTTATTGAGAAACTAAATTGAAATTGATGATTTGAGATTGGATTAAATTTGAATTTTGGAATTTGAGTTGATTTGAAATCAATTTGTGAAATTTGAGGAAGCTATTTATTTTATAAAGTATTTTAAATTATATTTAAGCTATTTAATATTTTACTTTATATATTATTTAATATAAACTATTTTAATATAAATCATTTTTAAAATAAACTATTTTAGTATACTAACCATTTTTAATATAAACTATTTTAACTTATAACTATTTTATATAAACTATTTT
This sequence comes from Allium cepa, assembly GCA_030765085.1. Lineage (NCBI taxonomy): Eukaryota > Viridiplantae > Streptophyta > Magnoliopsida > Asparagales > Amaryllidaceae > Allium > Allium cepa. The sequence goes on from CM060932.1 coordinate 953,903,039, forward strand.
ATTATATATACTATTTTAATATTTAATATCTAAACCGGATAAGTAGGAAGTATTATGATTTCAAAGTATTATGATTACTAAATTATGATTTCTAAAGTGTTTTGAATTTCAAAGTATTATGTTTGAAAGTGTTATAATTTCAAAGTGTTTTGATTTCTAAAGTGTTATAACTTTCAAAATTCTATGATTCTGAAAATGGATATATTTGAAATGGAAATCATATCGTATTTGGTTTTGAAATGGAAATGATATCGTATTGATACGGTTTTGAAATGGCAGCGATATTTTGGTTTTGAAGTATAAACTATTTTGGAACGGCCGCCGTGTTATAATAACGTTTGGTTGTTAAAGAGACCGGGATCGGAAGTTGTCATACTCTCTGCCAACTCCGAAAACCACTTTAACAGCTGTGTGCGCGGTGGAGATTCCAGAATGAAGTAGGATGGTGGCAACGGTCCTATATGAGGTATATACGTGGATCTGACTCCCGTGAGTTGGCATAAGGTGGCTAAAACAGGTGCAATCGACGGGCTAATGAGGTAGCTCGTCTGATCGGACACACTCCTTCGATACCATTGTATTACTTTGTGATTGATTAGGTGCACCTTTTGATTTTTTTTAAAGTGTGACTCGAGATGGGCTGTAGCTACGGTTATGCATTACCACCAGTCCGAAAGTGTAATTGGTATATCTACCCTGACATTGCCTAGTTGTGCCGTGTCACCTACCCTATCGTGCTTTACTGCAAGTTTGATTTGTGTCATACCTATGGAGTATCCTCTGGTGGCCTCTCGAATAGGAGGACTACGGTACTGTATAGACTATTGGCACTATAAAAGGTGTTAAGGGGATATGGCTAACGTCTTAACGCTATTTTTAAATATATTAAACTTTACTTTAGACATTATAATAATAACGTATATTACTATATAGTAGATAGTTTAATGGATCCTCAGAGGATAGTTATCCCAAACATCCTTTGAGTTACTTGTATTTCAGTTGTTATTTCACTTGAGTTGGATTTATTGATATTAGAATGTTAATCCTGAATCGAGTGTTTTGTGTTTTGCTTTACGCTCAGGTTAGACTGAGTGATACAGCTTTTGAGACTCACCTTTGGAGTTGGAGATTCGCTTGGAGATCCATCTACATCTTTTCAGCTTGCAGTTATTCAGTTGATTCCAATGATGTATTCTGATTTTGTATTTGACTACTGTATTTGAAACTCTATTGTATCTTATTTAACTCAGATATATATATATAGTAGCTTCATGAACTAATATTCGTTTTTTTCTGCTGCATATTGTATATTACTCTGTGTTTGTGATTCTGTAATTATTTTATTTACTGTATATGTTGAGTTTTTCCAAATATAAATTAACAATATGATATTTTGAGCACTTCAAGTCCGGCATGTGTGGATGCGAATGGTTGAAAATATCGTGACTTTACAGGGTAGGCCAGTCTTGTATTGGCAGGGGAATCTGGCGAGGTCCTCGATACATTTTTAAACGTGTACCATGATATGTGGTACCCTGGTGCCCTATCACAGTATGGAATCCAATCTCCAATACGTGCATTTACGGTTTGGATTGTAGAGCATAGTATGCTGGAATTTAATGATGGTAACAATTTCGGCTATTTTCATTTATTTATTTTGAACGCTTAGACATTATTATAATATTACTAGATTTTCTACAAAAAGTAATTTTGGTTATCATATGATAAAAACTCGTCCGTCTTTATATGTGGCGTGGTCTTACGAGATACGTTTGATTTTAAAAGGGTTTTAAACATAATAATTCAATTATTTGAGTTTACTCACACCAGACCCATGCCTGACCCGGATTTTGATTTTCCTTTCCTAAACCTCGTGGGTGCTATATTTTTATGGGCAGCCAAGCAGTTCATGTTTTCGCATGGTTGCATTTTGGAGGAGCTTGAAGCAGGAGGCTTCATCGATAACTAGTTATTATTTTGTTTTCGCTGTATTATATGTATCTTGTATCAGTTAGGTGGAGACAGGCTGTTATAACTGTCCTAGGGTAGAATTTGTATTAATATGCTCTGATGTATCATTTTTGAAATGACTTTGTAAAGCATTATGTTGATTAATATATGTTATTCCGTTGCGTTGTGAGATTCTATGATTGCTTAATTTTTTCTATCTCCTATCTCCTTTCTTGCTCCTGACAATCTGTCTTTTGGCACTTAGTTGTTCGACATGTGAATATCGAGGATGTATTAATGTCGACTTTTGAGATTCGAAAAGGTGAGTCGTTACATTAATTGTGTTGGAACTAACCCATTTAGTAGTGGACGAAAAGGGTAAATTAAAAAAATTCCCTATCTGGATTTTAATTAGCTATTGAAATCTATTAAATGACATTAGATCCAATGTATATATGTTAAAATAAAATCATATTTTATTTTATATATTTTAATTTTACATAATTAATTGTATAAACTAAGTTTATTTAATGCTTGTTTTGAATATGCCATATATATGTAAGTGTATGTGTGTGTTCATAGCATAGCACGAACCATAAGATATCCAATAAACTCAAATATATTATAGGTGCGATACATATCTCTGTGTATGTGTGTGTAATTTAGTTAAGTGTTTTATGTCGTATCATTTAGGTTGTGAAAATTCATATTGTTATTTATGGAGTATAATTTAGTAAATCGTAAATTTGATATGTGTGCAATTAATTAGGAGTGGCATTTTATCACGTATGGGCATAATAAGAAAGATCACATGGATGTATACAGTGTAAATTGCAAAGGAATACATATGTAAGACATGGTAACATAATAATACATGAGCATGTGTATAAATATATATATATGTACATAAAGATATTGGGATCTAATTAGGATCTACACCCATTGTACATACATACATACATATAATATTTGCATATTTATGTAATAATTCCATATGCATATCAAGAATATAAATGAATAATATGCTTAAACATAAAATAATATATGTATATGGTTTGTAGACACATATAGGTATCATATAATATGTAACAACCCTGGTTTGGAGATTACCATAAATATTAAATTATAATGATGATTATAATTTAATATTGGGATTAATTAAATTAATAGGAAGAAAATGTTGTTTATTCTAATAAACATTGAATTTGGATTAATTTGAGATATTGAAAATAAATAAATATGGAGAATAAGGAGAAATAATTGTTCCTTGTTGAATAATTGATGAACTTGAGCAGAATAAAGTTTTTTTTTCTTTATTTCGGAAATTTTTGAGTATAGTTGTTTGACTATATTGGATTTAATATATTGATCATGACAATATTGAGTTTATTGTCAATATTGCCGTTGTATTATTAAAACATAAGAAATAATAATAATTCTTAAGATTTAAATGATAAGCATGTGTGAAATGGATTTTTTACTTTATTCCATGAATTTTTAAATGTATTGATTAGGATACATTCAATTAAATTTAATAATTTGTCCAATATTGTGTTATTTGCCAATATTGCCATTTTATTAATTAAAACTCAAGAGAATTGATTAATAAAATAATTAATCATAGTAATTATGATTAAAAATGATAAGAAAATATTCATTTGGTGTTAAATCATGTAATTACAATTATTGGAGTGTAAAATATATTTATGTTTAACCAATTGTGACAAATTGCAATTTATTTGCAAAAATATGAAAATTGGTTAAATTGGAATAATATTAATAAAAATAATATTAAAATTATTAAAATTGTGTTTTTATCTTTTTATTTGGAATCTAGAAGTTGTAACGGTTCTAATGCACCTAAGTTTGTGAAAATCGGATTTAATATGTATAAGATATGGAGATTTAAAGAAATTACATAAATAAAATTTCATAAACTAAAAAACAAAGATTTGCCTAAGTCCTAATGGGATTTGTTGTGAAAATTGGATCCTTGCCCTAAGCCCAACTGACACTTCTGGAATTTTGTACATACCTTTCTTCTCTTCTCCGTTCATTTCCTTCTCCAAAAAAAAAAAACTCCAGTAATCATAACCATGGCCTCCTCTTTGTAAATCTTGCCCAAATTAAACCAAATCCCAGCTGAAATCAAGAGAATTTAAGTCTAAAATCAATAAAAAGGTAATCTCTTAACCAATTCTCATCTCAAATCCATGGAAATTGTAGATTTCAGATATTGTATGTGTTGTTTTGATGATTTTCTTTCATGCATGTCTTTTTTCAGCTTCTACAGGTAGTTTAGAGGCCACTACCAGCTGAAATACTCCATCTTGAAGCTCCAATCGACCTCCTCCTTCCCTGTAAAGGTAAGTGAAATACTTACAGCAACTGTTAGCAAAGAAATTGCGCTGCTTGAAAACATTGTGATGCTTAGTTTGATGTTTTAGGCATAAAAACTTTGATTTGGAAAGCTATATTTTGCTGAAAATGTCCATTGTTCTATTGATCATATCTGGCTCATCCGATGTCGGATTGATGCCATTCTTTTTTCAGATTGTACTGCACATTATCTAGTTTATTCCTGTCAAATTTCATCGATTTTTGAGTCCGTTTGGACCTCTGAATTTGCTGTGAAAGTTGCAAACCCGAGAGGGTTTTGCACAGGAAATATATTTCGCTGAATAGTAATTTTGGCATAACTTTTGTGTTTCAAATCGAAATTAGATAATTTTTAATGTTTCGGAAATATTATTTCATTGACTACAACTTTTGTTTACTGAGTTTTCTGCAATTTTGAGGTTAGCTATGTCAAAATTGAACCTTTCTACTGCTAACCCGAGAGCAAAATCAAACCTGCTCTGTTGTTGAGGCAGAAATGAAATCTTTCATAACTTTTTCGTTTTTACGCGGAATTTGATAATTTTGGATGTTTTGGAAAGCTTGTTTCAGTGGATACAACTTTCATTTGTTGTGTTTTCTGTGATTTTGATGTTTGCTATGCTAAAATTGCAAATGTTCTTCGTTGTCCTGTGTTTTGTTGCATGGACTAGTGTTGATTTTAAACTATTGAAAATGGTTTGCATCTATGAACATGTATATGCAATTTGTATCTTGGTAATATGATGTTAAACATTTTATTTTAACATTTTAAAAGTATTATACTACAATTATTTTATATTTAACCTATATTTTATAAATTTTAATCCCGTTTTCTCTTCTAAAATCTTTTATGCACAATTTTAGTTATTTTAATCATTTTTCATGAATGTTCGAACGTATGAGAAAGTATATTAAACGATTTAGTAAAAACCGCGATGTATGGGACTCGTGCGTAGTTGCTTTATCGATTAAATACAAACTTGTACGATCGAAATGAATTCGAGGAATTTTTTTTGAGATCCTCCAAGATTATTAACCACTATGTGGTACCTTGAGATTTATTTAGAGCATTTGTCCCGTATTAGGAAGATTAGCTAATATGTGGAAGTAGTCCGAGAACTCCCGATTGGAGTATATTGATTATGGACTATCAAGATTGTAGTGCTCCCTCCGATGAAATGAGGCAAAACCAATTATGGTTGATTATGATTTTATAATTTTGATTGGGCTTTCACTTGTCGATGAAATGAGACAAGTTTGAATTTATTTTTGGTTTATCGTAGCGGAATTGCTACGACTTGATTATTTACATTCGCCGATGAAATGAGGCATTGTGATTGTATTGATTTATGATTTTTCCTAATGTGGAACCAACGAGTGATTAGTAAACCATTAGGTGATAACTCATGGTATGGGACGTGGGTTATACCCTTATGGGTTCCTAGTCTCGATGTTGATACACATTCAAGATTGGACTAGTACTATGAGACACGAGTTTATTGGGGAATCAAGATTTGAATTATACCCTAAATCAAGAATTTACTATTACTCGGGTCTTTGACGTCACCGATTGGGATTGATTAAATTATAGGCTATGTAGTCGTCAAGATTGTCAAGATTTATCTAGATGACATGATCCCTATTATCACGATTGTTGGTACCAAAGTATAGTACTAGTGGAGATTCAAAAGCACGTGCAAAATTATCTTTTGATGCTTTATGCTTTATCGGAATTTGATGATTTCTATAGCCTTATATACGAATAAGGCGATATTATTTTGTGGTCCATGATTATTTAGATCATATCATGACTTGTTAGAGATTTATGAGATTTCATGATTTCATGGATGTTTATTATAATTTACTTAACTCAATCACATTTGCACTTATGCATGATATTAGAATATTAGCTTGACCTCTCCCTTGATTATCATTGAACCTTTCATTTATTCTGTTGGGTACAACAGAATGAATGCTTTCTTTTACTTGTTATCCTAGAGTTCCTTATCTACTGATGAGTTTAGTTGCCTGACCCGTGTGTTTCTTTTGCACTCGGGTCAGACCGAGTTGCAGGTTAGCTTGGATTTCCTTTGCCTCCAATTCAGCTTGATACTTTTTGTGGGACACATATATGTATATTTTGGCTAGCTAGTCTTCGTCTTTTGGGACTACTCCTTTATGATCACTTGTATATTTTTGGGATGTATATTTTGACACTTAGCTACCTAGTAGTTACTCTTGTATGATGTATTCTATGTATATGTATGGTGATGGTTATGTATGTATATGACTGATCTGGGTTTGCTTTTCTGTGACTTTGATTATTCCACATATTATATTACATTATTTCTGAAATGTTATATAGCCACCGTAGTGTGCAATAGTTATGCACTAGACGTGTCAACCACACATGAGGTAATGAAAAAAAAATTGACACATACTTGACATGTTTAGTTCATAGTTGTTGTATGCTATGTTGGTCGCTCCTATCCAGCCTTATTCTCTGCGTTAGTAGACAGAATTACTTGTTAATTCGCTTTACTAACGTGGGTCTCGGGTGGGGCGACACAGCTTGGTATCAGAGCGTCATTTCAGAAAATAATGTAATATACACAGAACAACACACGAGATACCATACATTTAGTATTATACATCTACATGTGTGATCCCATTAATCACAACCCGTTTCACCTTGTCTTATCTTTGTCTTTACCCATAATTCAAGTGTGTCCCTTTTCGATTCCTTTGGGGTAAATAGAAAAGAATACATCTAAGAATGTATATTTTATTTCATAGTATTCCTTACTTTTCACATTCGAATTTCTTATGAATATATATATATATATATATATATATATATATTTACCCTGCGAATAATCCTAGCTTATCTTTTCTTAAAGCTATGTCTGGACGTGGTAGAGGACGTTCTCCAGCGGCGGGACCGTCCAGTGGTTCTCGTCCTGAAGGTGTATACACGTCTACCATCCAGATTCTAGAGCTTGTGCGGAGCATTCAGTCTCCCGCTTCTGGTTCTTCTTCTACCCCGCAGAAGTCTGCCTTCGCACGTATGTGCAGTGACTTTACTCATCTCGGTGGCAAGCCCTTCAAAGGCACCGAGTCTGTTATTGAGGTCGAGGCTTAGCTCAGTTCTTGTGAGCGTATCTTTACCCGTATGGAGATTTCTAGCCGCCATCGGGTTCTTGTAGCATCTAGTATGTTGCAAGAACGAGCCCTTCATTGGTATGATCTTCTGATTTCTGAGGTTGATGAGTCCTCACTTGAGTGGGATCGGTTCCGTGAGCGGTTCGAGCTCAAGTTTATCGCTGATTCTTAGAGAGCTACTCTAGCTCGACGTTTCCTTGAGCTTAAGCAAGGAAAGCTATCTATTTCCGAGTATGTTACTTCTTTCGAAAGTCTTTCAAAGTATGGTCTTGAGCACATTTCCACTCCTTATAAGAAGAATCTTATGTTCGTTTCCGGGCTCAAGAAGTATTTGAAGAAGGCCCTTATGCTTCGTCTTGAGCTTTCTTTCGAGAAGCTTGTTGATACGGCCCTTCGTCTTGAAGTGGTCGAGAGGGAAAAAGATAGTGATGATGATACTAGTGTTCGGGCCAACCCGAACAAGAAGAAGTTCTTTAGCAAGCCTAAGTCTTTTCCTTCTAAGAAGAAGAAGAAGTATAGTGGTTCCTCTTCTCGGTCTCAGCCAGCTCTTTCAGCTAAATCATTTTCTCGTTTCAATTGTGGCTCCCCGGACCATCATGTCAGAGAATGTCCCAAACCCAAAAGGTGCCTCTATTGAAAGAAAGAGGGACATTTAGTTGCTTCTTGCCCCAAGAAGGGGAAAGGACCTCGTCAGGGACAGCTTAATGTTGCATCTGCTTCTGGTGATTCTTCTCAGCATAAAGGTACATCTTCCTCTGTTTTGGAAGGTTCTATTTTATTTCATGATCATTTTATTAGAGTGCTCTTCGATACGGGTGCGTCCCACTCATTCGTATCGAAGGAACTCGTTGATGCTTTACAGTTGGATGTGTCTTGCTTGCTTACTTCATTGCGGATTGCTAATCCTATTGGAGGATCTGCTACTTTTAGCTTATATTGTGATGATGTTGAGATTTTGATATGCGGTTATTCCTTCCATGCGAACCTGCATGTGATTCCTTTCCTTGGTTTCGATATGATTCTCGGTATGGACAGGCTAGTTCGATACGATGCCAGGATTCTTTGTTTGGAGCGAGTCTTATATATTCGACATCCTGATTCTTCTGATCAGTTATCTCTTTCTCTTCATGATTCCGATTGTGATTCCACGGCTTCTTTATTTGCTCTTGATTCTCGAGATGACGACGACGATGTATCCCGTATTCCTATCGTTTGCGACTTTTCAGATTTATTCGAGCCCGTTTCTGGTTTACCTCCTAAGTGAGCTATAGGGTTCCGTATCGATCTTATTCCTGGCGCACAGCCAGTTAGTCGTCCTCCCATGAGGATGTCTACACGAGAGAATGAGGAACTCAAAAAGCAACTTCTCGAGCTTGAAGACAAGCATTTTATTCGTTCTAATTCTTCACCGTGGGGAGCCGCGGTAGTGTTCGTGAAGAAGTCCGATGGAACTCTTAGGCTTTGCGTCAACTATCGCAAGCTTAATGAGTTAACCATCAAGAATCGTTACCCTTTACCGAGGATCGACGACATGTTCGATCAATTAAGTGGTGCTAAGGTCTTTTCACAGCTAGACCTTGCCACTGGTTTTCATCAGCTCCGAGTCGTGGAAGATAGTATTCCTCTCACTGCATTCCGAACTCGCTATGGTTCTTATGAGTGGCTCGTCATGCCGTTCGGATTGACGAACACACCTGCCTACTTTGTCGATCTTATGAATCGAGTATTCCGGGAATATCTCGATAAGTTCGTGCTTGTTTTCATTGATGATATTCTGGTATATTCAAAATCCGAAGCGGACCATGCTCGACATCTTAGAATTGTTTTGAGTACTCTTCGACAACATCAACTCAAAGCAAAACTTTCTAAGTGTCACTTTTGGGAAAAGAAAGTTAAGTTCTTGGGCCACGTTGTTTCTTCCGAAGGCATTTCATTAGATCCTTCCAAGATCGAAGCCATCCAAAATTGGAAGAGGCCTAAGAATGTTCATGAGATTCGTAGCTTTCTAAGCTTGGCAGGTTATTATCGCCGCTTTATCAAAGACTTTTCCCGTATTGTGCTTCCATTGACCAGCCTTACGAAGAAAGGCGTTCGCTATACTTGGTCTGATAAGTGTGAGGCTTCCTTTCAAAGATTGAAGGATGTTCTCACTAATGCTCCTGTTCTTGTGGTCCCTGAAGGGAATCAGGATCTTATTGTCTATACCGATGCCAGTCATAATGGCCTCGGTGCCGTTCTTATGCAGAAGGATAGGGTAGTTGCCTATGCTTCAAGGCAATTACGTCCGAATGAGATTCGGTACGCTACCCATGGTTTAGAACTTGCCGCCATTGTCTTTGCTTTAAAGATGTGGCGTCATTATTTGTTGGGAGAGCACTTTACTCTTTGCACCGATCATAAGTCTCTCAAATACTTGTTTACCCAGAAGGAGCTCAACATGCGGCAGCAGCGTTGGCTCGAGTTTCTAGCTTCATATGATTTTGAAATTCAGTATACCCCTGGCAAGGGGAATCGAGTGGCTGATGCCTTAAGTCGCAAGCATTCGGCTATTGTTTCCATGATGATTGCAGAATGGAAAGTCCTTGAGACACTTTCCATGTGTGATATTCACGATCGTGCGTCCACATCCAATTTTCCTATTCTATTATATAGCATGGAAGCTCACCCTACTCTTTTAGATCGGATTGCCGAAGCTCAACGGCAAGACTCCAATATATATGCTCTTATTCAGAAGTGTAAGTCTGAATCCCATGATAATATTGAGATAAGGGATTTCAGCATCGATATTCATGGGTGTCTTCGAAAGTAGGACCGTCTAGTCGTGCCTCCTATTCCAGAACTTAGGCGGGACATTCTAGCTGAATGTCACCGTTCTAAGTATACTATCCATCCAGGCAGTAGCAAGATGTATGCTGATATGGGCCGCTTGTATTACTGAGAAGGCATGAAGCGAGGTGTGGCAAGTTATGTGAGTAATTGCATGACTTGTCAGCTTACTAAGGCCGAGCATCAGCGACCCAGCGGTCTTCTTCAGCCTTTAGAGGTTCCATTATGGAAGTGGGACCAAGTTTCTATGGATTTCATTGATGGTTTACCTCGTTCGAGGTCAGGCCATAGCAGTATTTGGGTTGTTGTGGACCGTCTCACCAAGTCTGCACATTTTATTCCTATTAAGTCGAATAGGACCATTTTCGATTATTGAGCGCATCGGTCCAGTTGCTTATCGTTTGTCACTTCCGTCTCACTTATCCGGTATTCATGACGTCTTCCATGTTTCTCAGTTGAAGAAGTGTTTTCGAGATTCTGACTCTATCATTGAACCATCCGAGCAGCTTGAGCCTGAGATCTCACCGAGCTTATCTACCTTTCAACAGCCTATTCGAGTACTTGGTACGGAGGTGAAGCGCCTTCGAAACAAGAATGTACCCCTTGTCAAGATTCAATGGTCGGAAAATCCCAATGATTGCACTTGGGAAACCGAAGAATCTATCGAGCGTTCTTTTCCGGGTTTTCTTTCTTCTTTTGGTGATGGTGAGAATTTATTATCTCGAGCTATTTCTTGTTTCTTTCGTTTGAATCATTGAATTGTTATAGATTTTTCCCTTAGAAATTGCGTGTACGCAATTTTATTAAGGGGGGAAGTATGTAACAACCCTGGTTTGGAGATTACATAAATATTAAATTATAATGATGATTTTAATTTAATATTGGGATTAATTAAATTAATAGGAAGAAAATGTTGTTTATTCTAATAAACAATGAATTTGGATTAATTTGAGCTATTGAAAATAAATAAATATGGAGAATAAGGAGAAATAATTGTTCCTTGTTGAATAATTGATGAACTTGAGCAGAATAAAGTTTTTTTTTCTTTATTTCGGGAATTTTTGAGTATAGTTGTTTGACTATATTGGATTTAATATATTGATCATGACAATATTGAGTTTATTGTCAATATTGCCGTTGTATTATTAAAACATAAGAAATAATAATAATTCTTAAGATTTAAATGATAAGCATGTGTGAAATAGATTTTTTACTTTATTCCATGAATTTTTAAATGTATTGATTAGGATATATTCAATTAAATTTAATAATTTGTCCAATATTGTGTTATTTGCCAATATTGCCATTTTATTAATTAAAACTCAAGAGAATTGATTAATAAAATAATTAATCATAGTAATTATGATTAAAAATGATAAGAAAATATTCATTTGGTGTTAAATCATGTAATTATAATTATTGGAGTGTAAAATATATTTATGTTTAACCAATTGTGACAAATTGCAATTTATTTGCAAAAATATGAAAATTGGTTAAATTGGAATAATATTAATAAAAATAATAATAAAATTATTAAAATTGTGTTTTTATCTTTTTATTTGGAATCTAGAAGTTGTAACGGTTCTAACGCGTCTAAGTTTGTGAAAATCGGATTTAATATGTATAAGATATGGAGATTTAAAGAAATTACATAAAAAAAATTTCATAAACTAAAAAACAAAGATTTGCCTAAGTCCTAATGCGTTTTGTTGTGAAAATTGGATCCTTACCCTAAGCCCAACTGACACTTCTGGAATTTTGTACGTACCTTTCTTCTCTTCTCCGTTCATTTCCTTCTCCAAAAAAAAAAAACTCCAGTAATCATAACCATGGCCTCCTCTTTGTAAATCTTGCCCAAATTAAACCAAATCCCAGCTGAAATCAAGAGAATTTAAGTCTAAAATCAATAAAAAGGTAATCTCTTAACCAATTCTCATCTCAAATCCATGGAAATTGTAGATTTCAGATATTGTATGTGTTGTTTTGATGATTTTCTTCCATGCATGTCTTTTTTCAGCTCCTACAGGTAGTTTAGAGGCCACTACCAGCTGAAATACTCCATCTTGAAGCTCCAATCGACCTCCTCCTTCGCTGTAAAGGTAAGTGAAATACTTACAGCAACTGTAAGCAAAGAAATTGCGCTGCTTGAAAACATTGTGATGCTTAGTTTGATGTTTTAGGCATAAAAACTTTGATTTGGAAAGCTATATTTTGCTGAAACTGTCCATTGTTCTTTTGATCATATCTGGCTCATCCGGTGTCGGATTGATGCCATTCTTTTTTCAGATTGTACTGCACATGATCTAGTTTATTCCTGTCAAATTTCATCAATTTTTGAGTCCGTTTGGACCTCTGAATTTGCTGTGAAAGTTGCAAACTCGAGAGGGTTTTGCACAGGAAATATATTTCACTGAATAGTAATTTTGGCATAACTTTTGTGTTTCAAATCGGAATCAGATAATTTTTGATGTTTCAGAAAGCTTATTTCATTGAATACAACTTTTGTTTATTGAGTTTTCTACAATTTTGAGGTTAGCTATGTCAAAATTGTACCTTTCTACTGCTAACCCGAGAGCAAAATCAAACCTGCTCTATTGTTGAGGCAGAAATGAAATCTTTCATAACTTTTTCGATTTTACGCGGAATTTGATAATTTTGGATGTTTCGGAAAGCTTTTTTCAGTGGATACAACTTTCATTTGTTGTGTTTTCTGTGATTTTGATGTTTGCTATGCTAAAATTGCAAATGTTCTTCGTTGTCCTGTGTTTTGTTGCATGGACTAGTGTTGATTTTAAACTATTGAAAATGGTTTGCATCTATGAACATGTATATGCAATTTGTATCTTGGTAATATGATGTTAAACATTTTATTTTAAACATTTTGAAAGTATTATACTATAATTATTTTATATTTAACCTATATTTTATAAATTTTAATCCCGTTTTTTCTTCTAAAATCTTTTATGCATAATTTTAGTTATTTTAATCATTTTTCATGAATGTTCGAACATATGAGAAAGTATATTAAACGATTTAGTAAAAACCGCGATGTATGGGACTCGTGCGTAGTTGCTTTATCGATTAAATACAAACTTGTACGATCGAAATGAATTTGAGGAATTTTTTTTGAGATCCTCCAAGTTTATTAACCACTATGTGGTACCTTGAGGTTTATTTAGAGCATTTGTCCCGTATTAGGAAGATTAGCTAATATGTGGAAGTAGTCCGAGAACTCCCGATTGTAGTATATTGATTATGGACTATCAAGATTATAGTGCTCCCGCCGATGAAATGAGGCAAAACCAATTATGGTTGATTATGATTTTATAATTTTGATTGGGTTTTCACTTGTCGATGAAATGAGACAAGTTTGAATTTATTTTTGGTTTATCGTAGCGGAATTGCTACGACTTGATTATTTACATTCGCCGATGAAATGAGGCATTGTAATTGTATTGATTTATGATTTTTCCTAATGTGGAACCAACGAGTGATTAGTAAACCATTAGGTGATAACTCATGGTATGGGACGTGGGTTATACCCTTATGGGTTCTTAGTCTCGATGTTGATACACATTCAAGATTGGACTAGTACTATGAGACACGAGTTTATTGGGGAATCTAGATTTGAATTATACCCTAAATCAAGAATTTACTATTACTCGGGTCTTTGACGTCACCGATTGGGATTGGTTAAATTATAGGCTACGTAGTCGTCAAGATTGTCAAGATTTATCTAGATGACATGATCCCGATCATCACGATTGTTGGTACCAAAGTATAGTACTAGTGGAGATTCAAAAGCACGTTCAAAATTATCTTTTGATGCTTTATGCTTTATCGGAATTTGATGATTTCTATAGCCTTATATATGAATAAGGCGATATTATTTTGTGGTCCATGATTATTTAGATCATATCATGACTTGTTAGAGATTTATGAGATTTCATGATTTCATGGATGTTTATTATAATTTACTTAACTCAATCACATTTGCACTTATGCATGATATTAGAATATTAGCTTGACCTCTCCCTTGATTATCATTGAACCTTTCATTTATTCTGTTGGGTACAACAGAATGAATGCTTTCTTTTACTTGTTATCCTAGAGTTCCTTATCTACTGATGAGTTTAGTTGCTTGACCCGTGTGTTTCTTTTGCACTCGGGTCAGACCGAGTTGCAGGTTAGCTTGGATTTCCTTTGCCTCCAATTCAGCTTGATACTTTTTGTGGGACACATATATGTATATTTTGGCTAGCTAGTCTTCGTCTTTTGGGACTACTCCTTTATGATCACTTGTATATTTTTGGGATGTATATTTTGACACTTAGCTACCTAGTAGTTACTCTTGTATGATGTATTCTATGTATATGTATGGTGATGGTTATGTATGTATATGACTGATCTGGCTTTGCTTTTCTGTGACTTTGATTATTCCACATATTATATTACATTATTTCTGAAATGTTATATAGCCACCATAGTGTGCAATAGTTATGCACTAGACGTGTCAACCACACATGAGGTAATGAAAAAAAAAATTGACACATACTTGACATGTTTAGTTCATAGCTATTGTATGCTATGTTGGTCGCTCCTATCCAGCCTTATTCTCTGCGTTAGTAGACAAAATTACTTGTTAATTCGCTTTACTAACGTGGGTCTCGGGTGGGGCGTCACATAATATGTGTATACAAACCATACACATATATTATAGTATAGTTATAGATATTAAGCATTTATAATCCCGATATGAATATGAATTTATCATATGTATATCTAAGTATAATATATATGTATATAGAATGGATATAAATCTCAATATACATACATATATGTACATAATATATAGTATATATTATACATTACCATTTATATTTATATGTAAAAAATTCAGAATTAAATATATGTAACTAAAATTGTATATGTCTAAAATGCTCGACTAAGTAGAAGATATAGAACTGAAATATGTATATATATATATATATCTAAATACAAATTGTGTATGCCTAAGATATTATAAAATTAAACTCCAAATAAAAGGACTACTTCAAAATATATTAAAACCAAATATTTAAAATATCAATAATTCAATATATACATATATATAATTTTAAATATAAATAAATATTATATTATATATAAAAATAAATAAATAAATATAATAATAATAATAAACATTATTTACTTGCTATTTTATTTTTAATTTATAAATAAATAAATTTAAATTTAAATCCTGACCACTGAATAAAATAATCTGTTAGAACTAAACCTGAATAAGTCTTACCCTTTGTGACACCTTGATTCGTGAATAATCTTCTAGATTGCTTGAATCGCCACTTGATGTTGCTAAAACCAAATGAACCACTTTGTTTTAATTTTATTTGATACTATTTAGGTGATAATGAGTTTGACCATGAGGGAATAAGCTTGGAATGGTTAATTAAGAAATGAGGAGGGAAGGAGCAAATCATTGAATGAATGTGGAAGGTTTGATATTAATGGAGAGAAAAAGACCTTTCACCTTCCTCTCTTTGAAACAAAAGATCCCATATGTAGACCATATCTCACCTACTTATCCTCAACCAAACTTAGTCTCTTATATAGACCAAAAAAATCCCAATGCAAGTTAAGTAATTGATTATGCTTAAAGCATGTTTAAATATTTATCAATACATGATAATGTCTATATATACATCCAAATAATTACTAATAGTACCCAAAAATTTATGGAAGCTACCCCAGTTGCTAAAAACACCCTAAATATCAAACACATCAATAATTAATATTTCTTAAATATTAGTTAACTTACAACACTTTATAAATTAATTACATCTTATGCTTTTTTGAGAATTCACAAATACAGATGTTTGAGATAGAGGTGTGAATTTAGCCATCGATCAACATTAATAATTCAAATATTAACATTCACATGCCGCTTTAGCTAGTGATGTGATAGTTTGGCCAATTCATCGCTTACAGATCATTTCGATAAAGACGTATTTTACATTGCTTTAAGCGGTAACAATCGTGATAATATTTTACACACATTCTTTTTGCCAACACTATATCAATTTAGAATATATAGAGTCTGGTATCAGACAAAACTCTAATATTATCCACATTCAACTTAATTAGTCAAGAGATCAAGTCATTGTTTCAATAATAACATTTATTATTAACTATTCTACTTTGACCATACACTTCTACCTTAAGTTGACTACAGATAACCATGATACAAACCTCATATAACTAAGAAGACGAATTCTTTATTAAATAGTGTTTCACCTCTAATGCTTCAATTCAGACCAAACTATAGTAGCTTGAAGGTTGCCATCCCATGGTTTAACTATAATCAAAGTGAAGTATCAATAATGAAGTTCTACAATATTCTCAAGTCAACAGAACTATGTAACACCGTCACACTGAGATTCTCTGTTTGACCTAATCGTTATCAACTAACAAGAAACTCTCAAATGAGGCATTCCATAGGTATCCAATAATATGAATATGTAACCCCTTAGTTCCCATAGTAGACATGAGTAATACAGTATCCGACATTTGGAGAGCCTTATGTACTCTGATCTCAATGGATTGATCGATATCCTTTCTCGAAACATCTTAACCTGAAATATTTGAAACAAAATATTATACTATATTGTGATTATCTACTCATGATTGCAACCATTTGCAATTATAATCCCATAAAATAATATTTAAGGATAAAAAACCTTAAATTAGCTACTTAATTATTTATAATACAATACAATAATGTATATCAAAGAAAATAAATACCTTTATTACAAACAAGATTGATTACGGAGTTAGATATATATATATATATATATATATATATATATATATATATAATTACATAATTACCCCTAGAACATACCACTGACACTTTCAACATCCCACTGGCACTTGGGGCTAATTATGGATTCTCAGTTCCATTCCTTCGATCGATTTACTCAAAACTGATCGAGCTAGTCCCTTTGTGAAAGGATACACTATATTATTTTATTAGTGGAAATTAGCCACAAGGGCCACTTTAGCAAGTGTAATTAGTTTCTAGGACACACAATTGAAATAATTACTTTTAAGGACAAAATGTAAAATAATTAGTTTCTAAGGCTTAAATACTAATGAAATTATGTCGTTGAAAGTAATTAGACTGCTGACTTTGTCCTTAAAAGTAATTATTCAGCTGACTTTGGCCTTGAAATTAATTCTTGTGGATGTGTGTCCTAGAAACTAATTAGACTGCAAAGTTTGTCCTTCTAGTGAAATGCCACATTTTATTATCAATTTTGGCAATCAACACCTCTCTTTCATTGATAAACTACCTTTATCATGTGGAAGTTTTGGAGAATGTGTTTAGATATCTTTTGAGCAATGGGTTCTTTCACGATCTGTATCATGACATTGTTATCAAAAAATGATGTCACTAGATTCTCAGCACTTTTAACTCGATTATAAGTTAAACATATATGTACTTCTTTTATTATGGTGTTTTAAGGAGATGTACTTAGGCTTTTGTTGAATCAATCACGATCTCTTGTTTGGAACATTTCCTAATCAAAGCTCCTTTAACTCGGGTTTAACATGAATTTATGCCTGATAAACTACATTTGATATCATTTACGGAGTTTAAATTCGACATGCCTTCATAAGGAGTTAGTGGTTTCCATAAATAACTTTATACTATTTTGTAAATACTCAGGAATACTCTTAACTACTATTTAGCTACCTTAATTTCAATTTTATACTCGCTCAATGCACCAATTACATTAGCAAATTGTGATATAATACACTGCATAACATTTAAATGAAATTAAAATTTAATGTAAGTACTTACTCTTAAGTACATATCCTTTCAAAAAATAATTAACTCAACTTCACTCATCACTAATTGTACTTCATTAAAAAAGGTCCGGTTACCTCCTATCGATGCATCATTATGTATTATAAGGAGGAGGGACTTTGAGATTGAATTTTGTTTATTTTAGGTACATTTGGAACTCTTTTCCAAAGTGAATATTGATCAAATAAAAATGCTTTACTCCCTTTGGACGTTATATTTTATACTTTCGTTTTATTTTTTATTAGCTTATTATAGAAATATTGCTTGTTTGTCATTGGACCTTGGACTGCATTAGACCTTAGACTAGATATATATAAATGTATTTAATCCAAAAGTCTCATTAACTCTTTTGTCACTGCCAATGAATGCGTGCTTTTCCCTTATTCATTTGAGATACAACTCATTGACATCATATGATACGTAATCATATGACCAAAGAATTATTGCTCAAAGATATGGCTTAATCCATAATTTAAAAATAACAATTTTTTTTTGGATAATTTTATATTTTCTATTGCTTAATGCATCACTATTGTTATGAAAACAAATACCATTATTATAATAGATTTATCTTGTAACAAAAATACTTGTAATATTTACATCAAAAAAACACTATATCCATTTTTAATCAATCCAAAAAAAATTATTATTTCATAAATAACAGTTGGTATATATATGAAGATAATCTTCTACAATTTAATGTATCACTAATAAGTGTTATACTAGCAAATGAAATATAAAGCTCCATTCAATCACTTATTATATGCAACTAATTTTATCAATTGCACTGGTTTATGGTCAAAAAATTTAAATCAAATTACTTGAATTAAAAGAAACAACTCTTATAGAAAACAATTTTCTATAAGAAAAACATAATTTGAAAACAAAACACATTCATCATTCCATATTAAGTATCTACTAATATTTAATATAATTCTCATTCCATTGTCTTTTTATGAAGCATGGATGGCCATTCACTCTCTTTATCCCAACAGTGCCTAAGTTTTATCAAATCCTATGCATTCGCTTTCCTTTCCAATTGATCGAACCATTAATAGGAAACCCTTACTACAAGAATGCATCAAATAATTTAGAAAACTGCATTAGCTCATACTTAAACTTAAGGATATCGAATAAGTTACGCTTTATTTAAACTGATCAAAGTGACATTTCAATGATCGATTTCCTAAGTCCATACTATATCTCTTGGTCTAGTGCCACATCAAACACAACAAGATCCTTATTGTAATAAATTGTATCAAATACACGATCTCACACTATGGTTTACTTGCTCATTTCGAATGAATCAATTTCGTCGATATTTTGTATAACATGAACATCATCGCCCACCTTACAACCTTTTGTACATGCTTGAATATGTATTAAATCCATATTATTGCATTGCTTTAGAGCTCAAAACTCATAGAATAAAATACAATCTCAAGACTAAAAGAATTTAAGTAACAGACGTACGGATGTATTTAGTAGTTGTACAATTTGACACTTGTATGGGTCTTTGAGTGATTACATGCCAAAAGATTTATTAGTAAGTATATTTTATATTTCTTTGCTAATCTTAATTCAGTTTGTTATTTTATTTCAATTAACAAACAATTCCATCAATTAGATTAATTGCACAAATATATCAAAATTATAATTTTAACTTTGTATAGCTTGTGTCCTTACAATATTAGAAAGGTTAAATGTAATCAGTTTATTTTTCCTATAAGGTTACCACTATAGAAATCATTCAATTTCTCTAGTGAGTGTTAAGACTAGCTTGCTTTTGGATTTTGACTTTGAATTTGCTCAACAAATCATAGGCCTGTAATCGATGGACAACACTTTATCTGTTTTATCATATAAAACTCCTAACTATGGTCTTTGTCCTAATCTCGACTTGACGCTTAGTTTTCTCAATAATTCACGATTGATTATTCACTCTTACCTATGATTTCTCAACGGCTTAAATATAATTCATGTATCTGACCTTATTGGGTAATATATTAACGGTAATATATGTAACAGCACTAGCTTGAGTTTACTCAATAACAAATGTTTATGCCAGTAATATATCAAAAAGTAATTGACAGATTTGAAGATTTATACTATTTAGTACGTTTTGAGTGATGATGATTTAAGTAATAATGTATATATGATGAAATACCTATTGGAACTAGGCCAACCAGTAGCGGAAGCTATGAGTAAATTTCAAATATTTCCCTTATTGGATCTATATTAGGCCCATGAAGTCTAATTCATTTAGAATATTTCTAAAAATTATCTAAAAAAAATCTTATAATTTTATTTACATTTATAAATTCTATAGTTTTATTTATTTATATACAGGTATATATGTATCATATACATATATATATATATATATACATACATATTTATGTATGTATATGTGTGTAAGTGCATGTATAACATATCAACTCGTGCAGGGTATAACATGTCTATGTATAAATGTTGGAATTTACACCGCAACAGACATGTTATCTCATTTAATGTGCAAGTATATGTTGTTCAAATATATATATGTATATAAGCTATTATTTTATATAACTACTATAAATTTTTTTTGTGCGTTATATATATTAAGTAAGTTAAATAATCAGATATACACACACACACATCATATTTATAATATATTAACAAATATTTGAATATATATTATCTTATAGATAAATATTGATATTATGTATATACATATGATTATAATATATTAATATAAATATGAATATAAGTTATCTTCAATATTAAAGTATAAATTTACATATTATGAGCTGCGAATAATATGTATATACATATATATTAAAATAAAATAATATATTTACACATACAAATATATAGTATATATATAATATATAATATATATAATATATATAATATATTAATTAATTAAATTATTCAAGATAAAAAATATATTATTTTATTTCTAGCTTTTATGTTTAAAATGTTCTTTAAATAAATATTTATTCAAAATAAGAGAAACATTAATAAAAATTAATTTTGAAATTTTATTTCAAATTTCCAGAAAATCCTAACCGATTTTTACGACTTGAAGAACTTTTCCATATAATTTTGGCTTACATTCCATTTTAATAATGTATTGATGTACAGATGTTTTAAATAATTAAATTTTAAAAATTAGAAATATAGTTTTTTTATTCGAAAGCTTATCTGGAGCTAATAGGATTTTATAAAATTTAAAAATAATTTTTATAACATTTTCGAATTATTTTAGTTTATTAATGAAGTAAATTGATTTAAATAATATTAAACAATGATAAAAAATTAGTTTTTGCGGTCAAAGATTAATATCACTATTATACATTATAAATAAAATTACTACTTTTAACACCGATATAATGTTTTTTCTGGCAAGGCCAACTTGGTTAAATGGACTCATACTGTTTATTGATGCATCAAAGAGAAAAACAAACTGCACGTCAATCAAGCTTGAACATGCAAGAGAACCTAGGAACAAGATGCAACAATCACTAGAAGACAGAATAGAAAACCACAAAAAAGAAAACAACAACATTTTAAAGGCTGTGCAATCTAGATAGTATACCGAGATCATATGTAAAGTTCAACAACTTCAAACTTTCTCTAATCTCATGTATTATGTTCTTCTTTAATTGCTCATCCGGATTGGATTTTTCAGGACGAAAAATCATGTTGTTCCTCACGGCACACCACCATATTAAACTTCTTAAGCACACATAACATAAACCTTTTTTGGGATCTTTTCTACCATTTGTTTCATAGATCCTCTCCCATTCTTCAATATTGTTAAAGGTTACATCAGTTCTTCCAAGCTTCATCAAAACTTTTTTCCATAAATTTTTTATCACGTCACATTCAAAGTATTGGTGCTCGAACGTCTCTAGAAGAGAACCGCAAAAGGTACAAAGGAAGTCCACCTCTATCCCTATACAAACAAGCTTAAATTTGGTTAATAAGGCATGGTTAATAACTTTCCACATCATGAAATTGTCCTTTGCACAATTGTCTCTCTTCCAAATTCTTTTCTGCCATCTACAGTTCCTGAAAAATACATTATTGGTCAGAAATTTGTAAATTTTAGCATTGTAAACCTCTTGCCTTTTCCATCCCAACTTAGCTTTTCTTCGCATACATTACCAAAAGTAAGATTTCCAATTTGGTTCCAAACTATTTGAATTTTTTGATAGAGCTAACAGTGAGGATAATGCATGTACTACGTATCCAGTCTTTGACTTTTGCATTGGTATTAACCCCAGATTGTATAATCTCTTGATGAGTCACACATCTTCTAAGAATAAGACCTGGCTTTATACAGGGGTCATCCCAGAAGCTAACACTCCGGAAGGGCTAATTTTGTATTTGATAAGAGGGAGAACAATCTATCTGAGCTTGAATAGACATCTCCAGGTCCAACTGATATTCTGCGGTGAATGCATCGACCAAAAGTTTCTAACACATATCACATAATTTTTGGACCAAGAGACCCAAACACTATCCCTATCATTCAGGAAAGAGTCTCAATGCTTGGTGAAAGTAGATTTATTCCAGAGTTTTATATTGAAATTCCGAGACCGCCTTTTTTGATAGGCATTTCTATTCCGACGAAGTTTGTAGGAGCCACGTACCTTCTAATCGTTGAACCTGTCCACAAAAACTTCATGAAAGACGATCTCATCACATTGATCAATTTCTGCGGTAGAATAAAAGTCCTTGCCCGATAAACTTGCATTGAAAAGATGACCGACTTAATAAGTGTTACCATACCAGCCTGACTCAAAAAACGAGTCGACCAACACTCCATTATGGCGGTAATTCTATCAAATAGGGGAAGGCATTGATTCATATTAATTTTGGAGGAAGTAAAGGGGAGACCCAGATAGGAGATAGTACTAGGATTATCTGTTAGACCTGTAACAATTTCATTAGCCTTTTCTTCATTAACACCTGCCAACTTAATCGCAGACTTTTCTAAATTAATCTTCAAGCCCGTCATTGCATGGAATTGATTTAGCGTACATAGGATGGTAGTAATGGTAGCATCGGGATTACAAAAAATAACTAAGTCATCGGCGAACATTAGAGACATGATTTGTGGATTAAAACACTTCGGGTGAAGCTTGAACTGATTTTCAAGCCAAGTTTGTTTAGTAACAGCGTTAGCAAACAAGGATGAAAATGAATGCAAAAGTTGGATCACCTTGGCGTATGCCTTGCTTGCTTCCAAAGAATCCTACGCTAGAGCCATTAATGTTGATAGAGTATTTTACAGTTGAAAGGCAATCATAAATCCAAGTTACGAAGTGAGGGGGAAAGTTCATGTACCCCATAATTTGAACAATAGAATCCCATTGACGCAGATCGAAAGTTTTCATAATGTCTAGTTTCGTCATAGCTTTAGGAGAAGAATTCTTGTTCTTGTAACCGTCTAATAGCTCATGCGAAATTAAGACATTATCTAGTATGTTCCTACCAAAGATGAAGGCAGCTTGATTCGGTGAGATAAGTGAAGGCAGCACATACTTCGATCTAGTTGCAATAATTTTTGTGATGCACTTGGAGATGGTGTTGCAGTAAGAGATAGGTCGGAAAGCATTCACCACATTAGCATTCTTGATTTTGGGAATAAGAGCAATGTTAGTATAATTGAAGGATCCGATAAGTTTAGCCTTTTTGAAAAAGTTCTTGATAGCAAAGAGGATATCATTGCCAACAATGGGCCAACAAGTAGTGTAAAAGAAAGTGTTAAGGCCGTCTGGTCCACCATTAGAGTTTTTGTTAAGAGAAAACATTGCATGGTGAACTTCATTTTGTGTTATCTCATTGCACGGCCAGTTGTAATTATGATTGCTTAGCCTAGGAAGAATGTTAGGGTCAATTAAGTCAATATTAGGTTCAAATTTTTCAGTGTTATCAAACAATCCAGAGAAGTGATGTATGAAAGCTTCTTCAATCCCCTCACTCGTTTCATTCAAAACTCCAAGTTGGTCGACGATAGAAATAATGTTCTCCCTGGTTTGTTTGGCTTTCAATACCTCATGAAAATAAGCGCTATTCCTATCCCCATTTTCATTCCATCTTACTCTAGCCTTCTGCTTAATCATAGCACTTTCTTTGACTAATGCTTCATTATATTGCCGAGTAATGTAATATTCCATATTTGAGTGTTCAGCATTGTAAACTTCTTGTTGCATTAATTTTTAAATCATTTCCAGCTTCACTCTCTAAAACTCATATTGTTTGATGCAACTTCGATACTTCACTCTCGACCATTCTCTTAGAACATGCTTTGTGGACTTCAATTTTTCCTATAAAATAAACATAGGATTTCCATATTTTGATTTCCCCAAACTTCTTGAACAACAGCCAAGATTCCTTGACCAAAGAGTTAAAAATTTTGAAACTTATTTTTCCTCTCTTGTCAGCTCCTCTTAGGTGAAGGATTTGTGGTGAGTAATCTAATAGCACTGGTGGAGAAAGGTTGTTATAAATGGTAGGACATTCATTGAGGGTAGATTAGTTAAAAAAGGCATGGTCAATTTTGGAGAAAGTTCATCTGTGTTGCCTTCTTTTATTGTTCCACGGGCACTACATACCAGTAGTCTTTATTTCAATTAAGTCTGAATTGTTTATGGCTATTTTACGAGGCTTAATTTCATTGAGATACAAAGTGTTCCCATATATTCTTTGTTATAGAGTTGAACAGAAATTAAAGTCTCCAAATACCAGGGATGAGAGGATTGCCTGAGGAATGGAATATTTTGGAGGAAGTTGTTTCTGGCGTTAGTAGAGCCTTCGGTGTAGACAAATGATAGGTAGAAGGAAACTGACTTAGGAGAGGAAATGACATGGCAGTGAATCATTTGAGGAGTAGAGGTGATTGTTGAAAGTTGAAGTTTATCAGGATCATAGATTATCATGATCCTACCATACGTGGCCTCATTATGGTTGTGAATCACACCAGGAAGGCTTAATGTATCTAGCAGCTCGCAAAGTAAGATTAAGACTTAACTTGGTTTCCAGAATTGCAAGTAAACTAAGGTTATTTTCATAGATCACCATTTTGCATTTGTCCAGCTTGATGTCGAGATGAGCACCCCTTATGTTCCATATGCCTATAGTTTGTATTATTGGATAAACTCAGTGGCATTAATCATATCAATTTTATTCTCCTAGTCACTGCATGGTTAGACAACAGTAGTTATGAATTTCAGCTGAAAGAGGAGATTTAATGAAATAAGTGGCCTCTAAAACATTCTTTTGCTTGTTTAGCTTGGATGTGGTAGTTTGGGATACTATGCAGTTCAGATCACCAGGCTTAGGGTGGCAGTTCAAGTTAGACGTTAAAGTAGGTTTAAAAGCATAGGGGGAGCAATGTGCACGTATGGATGAGAGAATGTGGAAGCCGATGAGGTAAATTGAAGAGGTAAAGAAATGAGCGAGGGTGGAAGGATTTCTTTGGGGGGAGGGGTAACAGAAGGGGGAATATCAAGGATTCTCGAAGGTACAGTACTGTCCGAAGAGATTAAAGGTAGAGATGGGGATTTGGAAGAGATGAAGGCAACTTGGGAAGAGGAGTCTAAGTGTACAGATAGTTTAGATGTGTTAGAATGGTTAGATTTAGCTGCCAGCCTACAAACAATTGAAGGAGAGACAGATTTAAGAAGTGGTATAGTTTTGGACGTGGTACAAGTTGCATGGAAAGTTAGAGAGGTTGGTTTTGCATGTGCATGTCATGCAGTGCTGTGCACGTGCATGCTTTGCAATGTTATATTAGACCGCTTGTACAACTCCAATACAACTCCAATTGCTTATTATTGCAATTTTTATTGCCTTTTTCCTTGCCTTATTTTGCATGCTTTCAATATAGTTGGCTTGCTCCTTGATGACATTTCCTTCTTTTACTCGATTTGTTGCATTAGGCATCAAGGTACATTTATTGTTTGTTTCGACTGAAACAACAACTTTATTGTTATTGTAACTCTATTCTCTTCCTTCATTTTCATTGGTAACTGCCTCCACTTCTTCATTCACAACTACTTGCACCTCTTCACTTATTGCGTTTTCTTCCTCTTCAATTGACTGTAAGGCTTCAAACTTGTCACTAACTTCCGCAAATAGGTTGCATGTTATTGTCACTTCCTGTGTCATTTAGTCCCTTCGAGTTCTCCTTTAGTTTTTTACTGTTGTCTTTGAGTGTTCCTATACTTGTATCAATATGAACATTATTACCTTTCCTCATAATTCCTACCTCCCAAACCATTTGCACTCAGTGCCGGCCCTTGGACTGGGCAGCCTGGGCGACAGCCCAGGGACCAATTTCCAAGGGGGCACGTTTATTTTCTAAGCCTAGTATATTTTTTATATACTTAGAACTGCTGAGTAACCCTAAATCCAATTAAGTCTCTCAAATCTCAACACACGCAGAACGGCAGCAGCCACCAGCAGAAGAACAAAAGCCAACGCATTTACACCAGAAGCCGAAGTGGTCTTTTCAATTTTCAATGAAGCTAACGTTCTTCCCCAATTCAATTTCTCTTATTAATTCAGATTTTATTTCCGTTTCTAACTCTAAGCTTATCTGCCAATTTTTGTTTGCTTCTAGATTCAAATCCGATTCGAATTTCGTTTGCTTTGGGATTTCAGATTTCAACAGCAAGGTATATTTCTAAATCTAATTTCATAATTCAATTTTTTTTAATACTTTTAAATACATGTGAGCTTTCAAAATTTAATTAAACTAGTGCACTGACATGACATATTTTTAATCAGTTTTACTAACTTAAAAAAATATGTACAGAATTCAATTCTGGAATTTGGATAGAAGAAAGATGAGAATCGAGATATGATTGTTTGGTGAATTAAATTAGTTACTTTTTTTTTGTGTAGAATTCAATTCTGGAATTAAAAAAATATGTACAGAATTCAATTCTGGAATTGAATCAAACTAGTTGTTTTTTTGTGTTTCAGTTTTTTAGGTTACCCGTTAGCTGGAATTTGGATAGAAGAAAGATGAGAATCGAGATATGATTGTCTGGTGAATGGACTGCAGCGCATGAATCAGGTTGTATTGTTTTGATTTTTGTTCTCATTATTATTTTTTACTATTGTTAAAGCTTAGTTTAGAACAATCATGAAACAATTATCTGGATCTCAAAAAAGAAAAAAACGACAAAGACAAGAACTTATGACTCAAAGTTTACAAGGTTAGTTAAATAAATATTTTAACAAACAATCTAATTCATCAGTTGAATCCGAACAACAAATTGATATTGTGGAAAATGAAAATGTTGATGAATTATTAAATCCATTTGAGATGAAAAATGATATTGAATAGTTGAAAGAGGATGAGAGCACTGAAAATCAAGAAGTAAATGAAAAAAAGAAAACAATGTTGAAAAATTAAATGACAATGATATTAACAATTTTCAAGCAAATGAGTATATCGTCAATAATTCTAAGCATTTGAAAATTGATTTGGATTTAAAAAGTTATGATCCTAGAACATGGGATAATCTTCAAGGAAAACTTAGAAATTTACTTATTGAAAATGGACCTAAACGGGAAACTAATATTAATTTTCCAAAAGATGAATGCTCTCAAAGATTTTCTCCAAATTATTATATTCAAAATCTACCAAACGGAGAAACCCGTGATAGAGAATGGTTGGTGTATTCAAAAGATTTAGATAAAGTTTTTTTTCTTTTGCCTTAAATTATTCAGAACAAAACCATCAAAAAGTCAATTAGCAAGTGAAGGAATTAAAGATTGGAAACATCTTAGCAAAACACTTTAACAACATGAAAATAGCATCGAGCACCTTCAGAACTTGAAATCGTTGAAAATGCTAAGACTTGGATTGAATAAAAATCAAACTATAGACAAAGAATTGCAAATGCAAATTAGGAACAACACACTACATTGGAAAAATGTAATGGTTCGAATTATTTCTATTGTAAAATGTCTTGCAATAAATAATTTTGTTTTTCATGGAACAAATGAAACAATTGATGACGATGCTAAAGGTAATTTTTTGGGTCTTATCCAAATGATTTCAGAATTTGATCCAGTAATGCAACATCATTTTCCACTTATTAGAAATAAAGAAATCCATTATCACTATCTTAGCCATAAAATCCAAAATGAGTTGATTGACATTCTAGCGTCCAAAGTTAGAAATGCTATAATTAACAAAATTAAACAGGAAAAATATTTTTCTGTTATTCTTGATTGCACTCCTAATTCAAGTCACAAAGAACAAATGACTTTGATAGTAAGATGTGTTGATGTTTCATGTTCTCCAATAAAAATAGAAGAATTTTTTTTGGAGTTTATAAATGTTGTGGGTACAACTGGACTAGCTCTTTTCAATGATTACAAATTGCATTAAAAAATCTTGGACTTAACATTGATGATGTGAGGGGGCAAGGATACGATAATGGATCTACTATGAGTGGACGACATCAAGGAGTACAAACAAGATTGCTTGAGATAAATCCAAGAGCATTTTACATGCCATATGGTTCTCACTCTCTTAATTTAATATTATGCAATATGGCAAATTGTTCTCATAAAGCGAAATCATTTTTTGGAGCATGTCAATGCATATATTTAGCTTTTTTTAACTCAGCAAAACGGTGGCATGTTTTACTTGATCATATAAAGAGCTTAACTTTAGAATCATTGTCAAACACACGATGGGAGATTCATATTGAAAGTATTAAAGCAATAAAATCGCAACTTTTTGAAATTAGAGAAGCTTTATTCAAATTAGCAGAAATTACAGAAGATGCAAAGCTTAGTAGAGATGCTAAAACTTTAGCTACGTGTGAGCTTTCAAGTTTTGAATTCATATTATCTTTGGTAATTTGGCATGATGTTCTAAATAAAATAAATGTAGTAAGCAAAAAGTTACAATCGAACGATATGCGTCTTGATATTGTCGTTAAACAATTGGAAGGTCTTGTTTCTTTTTTCGAAAAATATAGAGAAAATGGATTTAATCTAGCAATTGAAGAAGCCAAACAAATAGCAATAGATATGGAGATTGAGCCGACGTTTCACACAAAACGACGAATTCGAAGAAAAAACATTTTGATGAACCATTTGATAATGACGGAGGACAATTATCTGCACAAGAATCATTTAGGATTGACTATTTTACCCACATAGTTGATATTGCACTCTTCCAATTAAGGACCAGATTTGAACAAATGAAACTCTTTGAGTCTATATTTGGTTTCTTATTTGATGCTCAAAAATTAATTAATTTGGATGATCAAGAATTACTAATTGCTTGTGTGAATCTAGACAATGCTTTAAAAAAAGATGATACTTCTGATGTGAATGGAAAAAATTTATGTTCTGAATTACAGGTATTACAAGTTATGTTGCTAAAGGAATCATATGAAATGAACAAGTCATGGACTTCGACAAGAATGATTGAGTTTGTGAGAGAAATAGACATGTTTCAGAATGTGATGATTGCTTATAGAATATTATTGACTATCCCCGTGACCGTGACATCTGCTGAAAGAAGCTTTTCTAAATTGAAATTTTTAAAATCATATTTGCGAACTTCTATGTCTCAAGATAGGTTGAATGGGCTAGCAATTCTATGCATCGAAAAAGATATGCTGGAAAATATTGAAGAAGACGATATAATCAATGATTTTGCTTCGAAAAATGCATTAAGAGAAATTTTCAAATGATGTTATTGTTGGATTTACCGTTTGTATTTCTAATGATTAAGAAGCTGCAAGTTTGTTACATTTTGGGATGTAATGAAAAATTAATTAGCTTTTGAAAAAAATATCACTTTGGGTATTATTTATATGATTATTATCATTTGAAGGTATTAGTTGCAATCACATGAAAGTGCCAAAATTTAAGTTTTGTTCATGGCCAAAAATGTCGTAGGACCGGCCCTGTTTGCACTATATCAAACTCTGTGCTCATTGCATTAACTTTATAATTAACGGCATGCATACATTCTTCCTTATCAGGACCTACTTCTTTGGTTTTCATTAATTCAATTTCTCCCTCCTCTATATTGGAAAAAGTTCTTTTGTTTTCTTATTTAGATTCATTCTCCTTGCCTTCTTTAACCTTCTCCAATCCACTCTTTTTTGAGTTCACTTTCTCATTA
The DNA here is from genome assembly GCA_030765085.1 of Allium cepa. Lineage (NCBI taxonomy): Eukaryota > Viridiplantae > Streptophyta > Magnoliopsida > Asparagales > Amaryllidaceae > Allium > Allium cepa. Next base: position 953,933,383 of record CM060932.1, read on the forward strand.
ATATTTTCCCTTTTCAAAATGTATTTTTTTTGTAGTCAGTTACTCTCTGCCAAGTTTGCATTTTTTTTCCTTTATTCTCATTCACGCTACTAGTTTTCATTCTTTGACTATTAGTTTTTCCTTTGTTTGCTGCCTTCACTTCCACTTAAACATCAATGGCACTGCTTGTCTTTATATAGCTTTGTAGCTCGTGCCCAAAAGAGTTACAATGACTACAAATGTCTGGTTTCCATAGATATTGAACATAATTTTTTTGCAACCCACCGTCAACAAGTTTGATCAAAAATTCATTAACAAATTCCTTGTTTGGTTTTACTTCAATCGGGCATTTAGCGTATAGAAGTCTTTCAAGCCCCTTAGTCATTTCATCCATACACAACATTTTTTCCAGTCTACTGCAAACCCAGTTAATCCCCAAGTGAACCAAGTGAAGAGAGGAATGTTGGGTAAATGAACCCACACTGGAACCAAAGACACATTACCACAAACATTGCTAACCGTTGCATCATACGGTTTGATAATAAACAACTTGTTATTCATAATTATAGGGTCACCATGCACGATTTTGGCTTTATCTTCAGCTCAAGAGAAGCAAAAAACAAAACAGTATACCGCCAGATTTAACTATGATAGAGCCCTGCAATCTTTAAATGGCCTTCAACCTTTGGACAACCGCTGTATACGATAGGGGTTTGTCGAGACGGAACCCTACAATAATCACTCCAGACTAATGAAGCAGCTTGTACAACCTCATCGAGAATCACCAAAGCATCGTCACAAAAGGTGGGAACAAGATCAACCGGGATGTACTTCCCAACTTTTCGAGGTTTATGCTTGAATAAGGTAGTCCATGCTGGTTGATCAACAGTGGTAAGATCAGAGGCCGGGAATGGAACCGAAGTTGTGGGAAGAAGGCTGGATGTTGAAGGAGTTGGAAGAAGGCCGGATGTAGATGAAGGTGGGATGTAGATGGAGGGTCTGGCGGGTTAGGCGGTAAAGGAGAAGGTAGGGCAATGGTAGAGGAAGGGTTAATGGACATTTGGGCTCGAGGGAGACGGTGAGGTACGGTTGAGGTTAAGAGATTGTGAGGAACGAGGGAAGCATACATGAGAGGAATTCAAAAAAATAAAATGAGCGAATATGAACATTGATATGACGTTGCAATTAACTATAAGATATACGCACACGTACGCAATAGAATAATATATATTAATTTAATAAATATAATAATTATATTATTTTATATGACTGATTTGACCTGACATATATGATTAATTTTTTTGTTAAGCATAAATATATACATGCATATAACCAAACTAATTTGTGACCACATTGCTTGCATATCAGAATCGTCACCTAACTAACAATATAATATACATATACAAATATGATGAAACGTTGCGCTAATAATTATTAACCATAAAATCATACATTAATTCCAAAGCCTTGAAGTACACCTTGAAAAGATAAACTCTCCTCTTTAAAGCCTTTTCTGATTCAGTAGATTGCTAGTCCTCGAACCGTTGACCTTTTATTATCGAACAACATTCGAATCTGACTTGATTTGAGCTTGTATTGATGGAGAAGCTAGGGTATGGATTCGGCCAGGAAAGAAGAAAGCATGAAGCAACCAAAAAGAACTCTAAAATTTGAGGATAGAGATGCTTGTATAGAGGAGAAATAAGAGATATTTTAGGATCAAGATCCTACATCATCTCTTACCAATTCTCTTCCATCTTAGTCCTCCATCTCAAACTCTATGTTGCATCATCTTATGATGACTTTAACCCCTCATTATGGTAGAATTTTCTAGCCCCTTTCGTACGATTTTAAACCCATTTAGATCCCAAATAAAATATCATACAATTAAATTTAATTTAATCGCATATCGATATCGTATATCGATTGATACATTTATAACTATTATAATTCTAATAATATTTATTTTTCAAATTTTACAGTTAATATTTCATAAATATTACTTAATTTAGTTAGTGTATAATAATTAAAATTAATTAAATCGTTTCGTTGAAGGGTAATTCATCATTTTAGTTGTGTGACTCGTCAGGCGTATGTTCGATCAGCGATTAATATCGAAGTATTCGAGTATTAACGTTCACATGTCATTTTACAGATGATGTGACATTTTTGCCAAATTTATTACTTACTTGGTTTCGGTAGAATCCAATTTTACTTTGGTTAAGCATTACCTGGTTGTGACTTTTATTTATACCAATTCTCTTCGTCAAAACTATATCACTTTGAACTTACAGAATTTGGTAACATTCACAATTCCAATACCATTCATATTCAACTTTATATCCCAAACACAAAGTCCTTTGTTTAATAATAATAATTATTATTAACCAAAATACTCTGACCATAGACTTTGACTTTGAGTTGACTTGAGTTGACCGTGATACGAACCTCATATAACTAAGAAGATGATTCCTTTCATGAATAATGATTCACCTCCAATACTTTCACTCGACACAACTATAGTCACTCGATGGATGCCATGCTATGATTTGACTGTAATCGAAGTGGAGCTTTAATATTGAAGATCGACAGTATTCTCAAGTTGAGAGAACTGTGTAAATCAGTCACATGATATTTTATGTTTGACCTTAGTTATATTAACCAATAAAAAACCATCGAGCGAGTCATTCTATATTTATCCAATAACTATCAGTATGTAATCTTTTGGTGCCCTCAGCGGCCATGAGTAATACATTATCAAACATTTGGAGAGCATTATGTACTCTAGCCTCAACGGATGTATCAGTATCAGATATTTAAAATGATATATTTATTTTTATTGTAATAAATTACTCACGGTTACAACACTTTGTAACTACCATCAAAAAACATATCATTTATGGATTTTCTGTTAAATATACTTTTAATTAAATTATCTAATTAACATAACATATTATATTAAGTATATAATAGAAAGAAAAACACCTTTTTCAAACAAGATTGGTCATCGAGTTAGATATATGTAACAAATTGCATAATTTACCTTAAGGCATACCACTACCTCTATCAATCACCTACTTGCACTTGGTTCAGCTATGGAATCTTATTCCAACTTCCCCATCGGTTTCCTCAAATCCATTCGGTTCAGTCCCTTAGTGCATAGTACGCTACTATACTTTCATCATCTGCTCTATCAGTTAACTCTCTTTGACATTGATAAACTACCTTTATCATATGGAACAAGTCAGAGTATGTCTCGACTTCTAATGAGCACTAAGTTCTGTTAGGAACTATATCTGATATTGTTATCATATAGCAATATTATGGGATTCTCAACATTTGGAATCATCCTCGGCTCCGTTATAAGTTTGTGCATTTATATGTACATACACATTGGTTTTATTGCGGTGCTATTCAAGGCAATGTACTTAGCCTTTTTCAATGAATCAACCACAGGAATTTATTATTGACATATTATACTCAATATCATTTATGAAGTTTGAGTTCGAACACGCCTTCATAACTGTAAACAATTCTCTAATATTCCATAGATACATGAGAACACCTCGGACAACCATTTAGTGATATCTATATGGATTGGATATTTGCTTCATGTATCAAATACGTAAATAAATCACGATATCATAGCCAACATAACATGTATGGTAATTCATATTGCAAATGCATCAGGGATCCATCTTGCATATTCCGTATTACACATTTTAATAAGGTGTTATTACATATTATTTAGGACATTCCCAATATATTTTATACTTACTATAAAAGACGTCATTTACAAATCCAACGTCAAATATCAAAACAACTAAAGCTAATTTTAACAGACGTACATCGTCAACAATTAGCAGTGTGTTGCTTACTTATGGTTTCTATGTATCTTTTAATGTTCTTTATTTTGAACACACACTTCCTCTGCATTTCAATTGATAATCAAACTATTTGATACTATCAAAATACTATTCAATTTTGATATTTTTCGAATGACACTTTCTTAAATGTTTTTGGATCGTATAAAAAACTCACAAACTCAATATCGCTTCCACTGACTTTGAAACACTTTGGTTATGATGTGTAAATAGTTTACTCTAAATCTATATTTATAACTTTCTACTTCAACATATATATACCAATACAAAAAGTCATACTAGGCGATAATTTTGTAAGTAAAATTCAAACCAACTTGAGTACATCAAATGGTGAATCTGCTATGTTAATTTCAACAATTGAAATAACAGTATTATTCTTATTAACGTGGCTCACTATATTCCAACTGCATTTGTCTTTCTCTTAAAGACACATTTGCGCCCAATGGATCATATCACTTCGGGAACAACTACTAAATTCATAATTTAATAATATATTTGGAATCTATTTTGGATCCGTGCATTCCACCATATCATAGAGTCAATACTCTTAATGTTTTAATTAGACAACCGAGGATTATTTATTCTTGACATTGACAAGAAACTCATAGTTTCTCTTTAATGTACAAAAATACTCATTGGATATTCCAATATATTGTGTTCATCTAAGTTCGGTCAATTTCATTTTATCTCTTGTAATCAGTTTTATCGTGGATCATATCCAAATCCATTTTATACCAATAATTTCTTAAAATAATTCCTTCGCTATGAAGTTCATATTTCTTAAAACAAAAGTTGTTTTTCTATGCAACGGAACGGGCACTCATAAATATTTTATGAATTTCCTTATATAAAACTGATTTTGCATTAGTTCAGAATATATTAATATTTTAGTCATCTAATGACTATATACCCAAAATTCTCTTACGACGATTCATACAAATCCCTTATGTACAATTATTATGTGTAGTCTTTCAAATCGCACAACTTGCCAACTCCGTGGACTACAATATGCAGGCTTTTCTTATAAACCCTTATCTCATATTATTTTGTAAACTATTCTTTAGATGATATTAATTTTAACCGTGTGTACTACTTTTACGTACATGACCTTGTTGAAAGAAATTAACTCACCTTCCCTCACAATTAACCGTATTTTGTCCAACACAGTTTGATTACTCCTTATTGATACATCATTATGTATCATAGAAAGGAGTGACTTTTTAGGTTGAATCTTTATTCATTTTTAGGCACATATGGAAATTTTTCCAATATACTCACATATTTGATGTGATCGAATCATTTCTATCACATGTTATTTTATTTACTTTCATATAATATTCTATAAGCTCATTAAATACTGATGCATGCATATCAAATACACATGTCCATGTCTGTGATAACTCATTGGTGCATATGACGAAGTATGTGGAACTATTTTCGTATTAGAAACTTGCGATTGCATATATTAATATGTATCAATCTGAAGAGTTCATCAACTCTTATAACACTCCCACTAAATAGGTACATAACCCTTAATTGTTTGAGATATAATTAACTGATACCAAATGATTCATAATCGTATAATAAAAATTTATTTCTCAAAACTACGTCTTAGTCTATAATACCATAATAATTGTAAATAATTTAAGACACTTCTGTATTTTCAATTCCACCACTTTTGTTGTGAAAACAAATACCAGATTATAATTTTATTTCATAATGAATATTCATAATATTCGCATTGAAATATAACTAAATAATTTTTTCAATCGACACCAAAAAATATTAATTATTTCATAAACAATGTTCGATGTGTTTTATGAATTTTTTTTCGTAATTTATTGCAATCAATAAGTGCTACATGGCATGCTCCCACTATTTCCGCCGTTATTATAATAGCATACTGATTTCGGAGGCCCGCCATTTATTTAATATTGTGACGACCCGTAAATCCACACCATTTGAATCGACAATAAACCCCACATATCTAAAATTCCTTTATTAACCAATCTCATTTATATCTCGTTTACATTTCAAAATCCAATTATAAGTTACTTATAAATCTCTTATCTACAAATTCACTCTTTTTATAACCTCATCCATTATAAATCTTATTCACTTATAAATTCATTTATAATTTCATTTTAAACACTTACGAAACTCATTTACATTTCCATTTATAGTTTTATTTATAAAACATAAATTTTATAAATCTTATATATATAGACCATTTATATAAAGTCAAAAATCTCACTTTAACTCTATATTTCAAATATCACAATCTGAACATAATTTTTATAACATAAAAATTGTAACTTCTTATTTATTTAAAATAAATTCATTCCTTAACCATTCAAAAATTAATAAAATATCTATTATAAAAATTACTTTGAAATCCTTTTTCAATTTGAAATCATCACTTTAATATTTTTTAAAATTCCAAAATATGCCCAATGCTGCAAAAATGCTAAACAAGGTAATCACATCAACCATATCAATCCTGGCATTCAAAACATCTTATATCATATGATAATAGGACATATCACAATATCTGTAAATAAAATCAACATTGGTGAGGAATCCGGTTGGATCCCTCCAACCTGTCACCTGCAATAAATATACATACGAGAAAGTATGCACAATGTCCGCTTTTGTAACGATCCAAGAGTTTTAACGATTTTTATAACATAATTAACTGAATTTTTTCTTGAAAATAAAACGATTAAATTTAGAAATGAAAATGTGATATTTCTAATGCGTCTATTTAAACATATCAAATGTGAAAATTTCATCAGAAAATATGGAAGTTTGTTTTATAGTGAAATTTCAACTTTAATTTAAATCAGTTAATTTGATGAAAATAAAATAATTTAAAAACCTGAATATTTTTCTATAATAATAATGCATATCATATTCTGAGCGAGACGTCATATTTATTTCGCCAAATTTGAACTCCTATAGTCCCGTTTATTTTATTTTCGGTGTTTTAGCAGCATTTTCGCTAGCGAAAAATCGACATTTGATAGGATGATCGTATCGCTAATATCTGTGTACCATTTTGTTTGTCTAGTCATGTTAATCTCCATAGTATTTTCATTTGGGTATTTCGGCATCCGATACGTGACGAAATCGGCAAAACAATTAGTCGTATCGATTCCGTATTTGAGCCCTTCTTGGTTTCGTTATGTCATTCAAACATCCACTTTGTTAAACCAACAATTACTGGCCCTTTTATATTTCTATAATTTATTTTAACTTTTGCTATTCCAATTGTTGAACTTACAATCGATGGTTTCTTGATTTCATTTTGTTCTTCTCATTCCATTTTCTTTGCCTAATTAAAAATAAAAATAAAAATACATATATACATATATAATACAAATCTATTTCGTATATAGTAGAGAATACCTACAGGCTTTGTTAAAACTGTTAGTTTGTCGTCTTGCCTTCATACTTTTTTTATTGCATTCATATTGCGTTGGGAATCTCACTCGTCCCTTCTATTTGCGGAGAAACATATATTTGTTATGTCTCTTGAAAACTGCATCTCTTCTCTATCTTCTTTTGCTTTGTTTATTGAAATATATATATATATATATATATATATATATAATAAAGTATATACTTTTTCCTGCTCGCCTTTTCTCCAATCGTACCCACCATTTTTCCCTCAGCCGCATCAACGTGTTCCGCCATTCAACCTCCGCCTCATCCCCTTCATCCGCCAACCTTCCACCTAAAGCAAACTCATCGCCACTATAGCAGCCTATCCCATAACGTCGCCCATGACCAAACCCTACTCACTCCATGGCATACACCTCCGAGAGCCACCAGCCGATAACCCAGTTCGCCTGCCTTCCCACTAGGCCTCTCCAAGTAGCGCCCTTGCTCCACTTCCACTTCTATGCTCCCTTTCACCGAGCATGTAGAAAACCTTTAATGCCCAACCATGTCACAACCTGCATCTTACCCGACACTCCACATCACCACAAACCCTTCCCCACGTGATGCAACCTGACAACCCATTCAGCCACTTCATCTGACTACTTGCTCCGACATCTCCTCTGACTTAGATAAGCATGGCCTTATCTGAACCCCGCCTACCCGTATCTACAGCTGTTCCCGCCTACTTAGCAGCTCCCCCTCAAACAATCCATCATCGAAATTTTATAAAGGTGTTTGTATATGCATGTCCTTTCAAAAATTTATAAAACAAATATATATATATATGTATGTATGTATGTATGTATGTATTGTACATGTATATATATTCGTTTTTCATCGGATTATCATGCTAAAAATCTGTTTTACTTGTCGCAGCAAATAGAAGTATCGTGCCCTATCCGTGTTCGTGTCAGCTGCTTTTCAAATTCCATTGTTCTCTAGCTACAAAAGGTGAGCAATCACTCATGATTAACATTCTTATATTTAGTTAATTTAATTCATATGAAATGACGATTGAATTATGCTGTTAAATTTGAATTGTTAGTTATTTAGTTGCTATATATGATATGCCATTATCTATATCTTTTTACGCATAACATATGACACCATAACCTATTGTATATATTATATTCAAATTTGTTAATGATGATATATGCCTGATGTTGATATGTTAAATTATTATCATATTTGTTCCCATTGCAAGTTCCTTTTAGTTAGAATTCTCTATGGGTTGAAACAATACATACCTGAACGATCTTATAGACTTGGAAAAATCATTGTGTGTTGAAATGATAAACCCAAGCTATTTTATTGAAATATTAGGATTTCGGATTGAAATGATATATACCCATAAAATAATAAATATAAATTTTGGATTGAAATGATAAATATCTGTATCACTTGACCATAGGGTAGAAAATTATATATGGACACCGCTGGTCTATTTTTTTTTAAAAATGATTTCCAAAGTTGAAGGTAATATATGGGATTGATAATTATTGATTTTAAATTATAATACAAATATTTATTTTAATATCACTACTAGAAAAACAGTAAATTCCAACGCCCCAGTTCCAACGGCCGCCAACGGCTTCCAACGGCCCGTTAATTTTTTACGTAGCCGTCTGAAACCGTTAGAAACCGTTGGAAAAGAGCCGTTTGCGGCCGTTGGAAGCCGTTGGAAAATTTCCTGCATATTTCCCGAGCCCGACCTTCAGCTCATTATTCATCTTCTCAACCGAAAATTACCCCCAAATCCACCATTCCATCATCTCCAATCTTCATTTGCCGGCCCAAACACCATCCCAACAACCTCCGACGCCATCTAGAAGCTACTCCGGCACATCTCCACCGTTCTAGCTCTCCAAATCGGTAATTTTTCTAAAGCTAATATTTAGGTTGTTTTTGATTTAGGGTTTAATTTGAATGTTGATTGATTCCTACTTGTTAGTGTATGCATATTACATTATATTATCCTCTAATTGCAACCATTATAACATAATAAACAAGTTATTATAATTGATTGAAAATTTTGTAATTTAAGATATTGCATTAGTTTATGTTATTTGGTTAGTATATTAAACGTATGTGTGTGATAGAGTTTATTGCATTTGGAAGCCGTTAGAACGGATATTTCATATGTGCGAATACGAGCTTTGTATTTGTGTGAACACGCGAATTAATTTAGTTTATAAATGAATTTTGTGTACAAATTTAGCGTATAAAATGAATTTAGTACTTATGTAATAAAACGGTAAAATATAAACCAATATTAATTAAACGAATTATATATTCGAATTTAATATAAACAAATATTTAAATCCTTAGATATTATTCGGCCCCGTCTGACAAGTGTTGTATATGATCGTTTTAGGGATATTCGTTTTTTCCACAAAACGGACAACTCTATTCATCTGATACATCATTTGTCGGATTTGTCCCAGTATTGGACAAGTTACAAACACTATAAAGTAATTATATTCCGTCAATCATATCACTTTAAACGGTTCACAAAATTTCGACGACATTTCCTTTACGTTCCTTGTGTACACACATTTGTGTACGATACAAGGAACACGGGGGAAATGCTGCCGAAATTTTGTGAATCGTTGAAAATGATATGATTTACGGAATATAATTACTATTGTGTTTGTAATGGGAAGTAGGATGACCGACCATCAAAGAAAGACACATAAGTGGCAATGAAACAATAGTTGCTTATTTAAAATATTCAATTTGTGAAATAAGCAGTTTGCGGCCGTTGGAAAATTTCGTGCAAAATATAAAATGAATGATTTATAACATTTTTACTCTATCATAGGTTTTCTAGTAGGGAAACATGATCAATTACTTCAATGATCGGAGTTGGATGTATCAAAGAAGGGAAACTAGTGGCGCAATAAGCGAGCATTTTCTAAAAGGGGTACAAGTGTTCATCGAATTTGCTATAAGTAATATTGCAAACAATGAAGAAATTCGTTGTCCGTGTAGTAGATGCAAATTGTCGAACTATTTAGAACCGAATATGGCTAAGGTTCATTTGCGCCAATTCGGTTTCGTACCCAATTATTTGCTATGGGATCGTCATGGAGAAATTGTAGCCCCTAATAATCAAGAACAGTCGGTGGAGGTCATCAGCGAAGAAGGTAGTACGAATCTCATAGAACATATGGTCGAAGATGCAGCACGATCAATGTTCCCTACCGCTGTAATTGATAACGATGATTTTAACGTCGAAGAGGAACCAAATGTTGGAGCGAAAAATATATATGATTTATTGGATCATGCTAAAAAACCCCTTTGGAATGGATGTTTAAGCGGCTCTCAATTATCGGTAACTGCAGAATACATTGCAATGAAATCAAAATACAACCTTACAGAAGCTGAATTTACGGCTGTTGTGCAAGCTGTTAAACGTCATATGCCATCCGATAATTTAATGTGCGAAAATTATTATGAAGTGAAAAAACTTATGTCATCTTTCGGTTTGCCATATCAAAAAATAGATACATGTCTAAAGGGTTGCATGTTATATTGGAAAGAAGACATCAATCTTAGAAATTGTAAATTATGTAATCAGGAAAGATACAAATCTAGGAAAAAGAAGGGAAAAGAAGTTCCGTACAAGCGTATGCATTATTTGCCCCTCACCCCTAGACTTCAACGATTATATGCATCATCTGTGACAACGCATCATATGAGATGGCACAGTGTGGGAACACCTCAAGAAGGTACGTTGACACACCCAGCCGATGGAGAAGCATGGAAACCTTTTGACAAAAAATATCCCGATTTCGCAGCGGAGAGCCGAAATGTTAGACTAGGTTTATGTACAGACGGCTTCTCACTGTTTTCTCAGTTTGGTTCTAAATATTCATCTTGGCCTATAATAATCACACCTTACAATCTACCTCCGTGGATGTGTATGAAAACTCCATATATGTTTCTCACGATTGTCGTCCCCGGTCCTGATGATCCGACACAGGGCATTGATGTTTACTTACAACCGTTAATCGAAGAGTTGAAAATATTATGGTATGAAGGAGTTGAAACATATGACATATCAAAAAAGAAAAATTTTCGGATGTTCGCTTCTTTGTTATGGACTATTAGCGATTTTCCTGCATATGCAATGCTTTCGGGTTGGAGTACGGCCGGTCGTTTCGCTTGTCCTTATTGCATGGAAGAAACACGAGCATTTTCTTTGCCAAATGGAAAGAAAATTTCATGGTTTGATTGTCATCGATGTTTTCTTCATATTAATCACCCTTTTAGAAGAGACAAAAAAACTTCATAGCTAATAGACATGAGACTCTACGACCACCAACGGTTTGGTCAAGCGAGGATATATATGAACTTGTAAAAGATTATCCAAAGATACACGAGACCGGACAACAAGAAGAAATTCAAGGTAAATCGACGTTTCATAATTGGTGCAAACAAAGTATATTCTGGGAATTGCCTTATTGGAAAAATCTATTAATCCGTCATAACATTGACGTGATGCATAACGAAAAAAACGTATTTGATAATGTGTTTTATACAGTTTTGAATGTGAAGGGCAAGACTAAGGACGATTTGAAATCTAGACGTGATATAGAGCAAATATGCAATCGTCCTGAGCTTCATATGACTCCCGACAATAAAAAACCCAAAGCATGCTATGAACTAGACAACAACCAAGTTAAAGTACTGTTACAATGGGTGGAAGGATTACGATTTCCCGATGGAATTTCCTCTAATCTTCGTAGATGTGTCGACTATAAAAATGGGAGACTGAGTGGAATGAAAAGCCATGATTGTCATGTAATGATGGAAAATTTGTTACCCATCGCTTTCAAAGAATTGTTACCGGTAAAAATTTGGACGGTAATAACAGAACTTAGTTTATTTTACAAGGAGCTTTGTTCAACTACGTTAAAAGTTGACCGTCTACTTAAACTTGAAGAAGAAATTCCTATACTGCTCTGCAAGCTGGAGAAAATATTTCCTTCGGGTTTATTTAATGTAATGGAGCATTTACCTGTTCATCTTCCATATGAAGCACGTCTTCGAGGTCCTGTGCAATATGGATGGATGTATCCATTCGAAAGGTATGTTACTATATCGAGTATGTAAATGTTGATTTAAGTATAAATATAGTAGTTAATACTTAACCCAAATATTTTTTATTAGGTACTTAAATCATTTGAAGAAAAAAGTGAGACAAAAAGCTCGAGTTGAAGGTTCGATTTGCAAATCATATATCGAAGAAGAAGCTTCTTTCTTTTTCTCTCATTATTTTAAAGACCATGTGAACTTATCATTTGTAAGTGTTCCGCGTAATGACGATCAGGCCGTTGAACAAGCTTCTTCTTCTGAATCAGTATTATCTATTTTTAAACAATATGGCCGACATGCTGGCAAAAGTGAGAAAGTATGGCTAGATGATAAAGAATACCATGTAGCACACACATATATTCTTCTTAATTGTCCTGAAGTTGCACCATTTGTTAGGTAATTAGCACATTCCAAGTTTTGTTAAATTTAATACTACACGTGTGAATAAATAATAATGTAATATATCATGTTTGTGTTTGCAGTATTTATGAATCACAAAATCCAGGTGGCGATTTAAGCAAAGATTTCAGTACTTGGTTTTCGAAATACGTTTCTGATCCCACAAATAATGTGCTCGATAAAGGACTGAAACATTTGGCGTTTGGACCGAAAAGAAAAGTTAATACGTATCCAATATATTTTGTTAATGGATATAAATTCAACACCAAAGAATACGGTGCTGAAAAATTAACAAACAATACTGGTGTATTTGTTAAAGGCAGTGATGACCGTAATAATTATATAAATGATTTTTATGGCGTGTTAACTCAGATATTGCAGTTGACATATTTTACAAGACCCGTGGAGGATGTTTATTTGTTTAGATGCAACTGGTTCAGCAATGTTCCAGGTTCTGGTATTAACGTTCATCCAAAATATAATCTTATAGAAATTAAACATACCTCGCGTTATCAAAAGTACGACCCATTTATACTAGCCAAACAAGCCCTACAAGCTTATTATGCCCCTTATCCATCTCTAAAAAGGGATAAAGCAGATTGGTCTGCGGTTTTTAAAACCAAAGCAAGATTTACGTTTGATGGACAAAATATTCCAGATGAACAAGCCTATCAAGCAGATCTGGAGGAAAATGCTGAAATAGCAATTACAGACGATCGAATCGATTTTGGACCTTTAAATGATGAGACAAATGTATTAGTCGAAGCATTTGAGAGTGTAGAGGAAAACGACATAGAGCACGAAACCGAGTCTGAATCAGAAAACGATGAGGACGACTGAGTAAGATCCGGTAATTTTTAAAAGTATTCACATTACATTGATCTCTGATTAATAATGCATTTATCTAATTTATACAATTTTAATGACAATAAGTGTATACTCACACACTCAACACGTACACAACATGACACATTTGTAGCATATTGTATTACATTTTTTAATGGTTCATCATATCATGATTATTATAATGTGTATATGTATGTATATATGGCAGGTATATATATTATGTCCGGTTCCGGTTCTGGGTCTCGGCGACGTGGCTCTTCACGTCATATTGGAGAGAGTAGTGGTGAGCCACCAGCTCGGCCACTTGTTTACTTACAGCCTAAGGCTGATGAGACGTAAGTATCATAATTAGCGAGCATAACATTTTAATTTTTTAATTGTACATGATATATCTACAATTGTCTAAAGTTCAATTTTATATTTAACGCAGTGGATTTGAGTTGGAGCCATCCAAAGTGGTTCTGAGCATTTCGAAGCAGGCGTACATGGCTAGGATGACCGATTGCTGGCCAAAGTGGGGCAAGATCCCCGAGGACGTGAGAGAGACGATTTGGCAAGATTTTCCGGTAAGTTTATACCGCTTTACAAGATGATTAATTAAATACAAATAAATTATTAGTAATATTTTCTCATTGTACAGGGCGCCGTAGATTTGCAAGAGCCTGACATCAATTTAGTTCAGCGACACTGGAACTCCAGGATCGCGAAGAACTATAGAGAGACTATGTCGGAGATTAATAAAGTAGGAAAGAAGCCCAAGTGGATGAGCGCGACTGTATGGGAGAAATGGGTTGATTGGTGGAACTCTGAGGAGTTCAAGGTAAATCTACAATAAATCTCAGCATTTTTTACCGTTTAATAAATAATTAATCATTCTAAATTTGCAGGAGGAGTCAGCTAGGAACTCGGCAAACAGGAGCAGGAATCCTGTATCACACCGTGGAGGATCCAAATCTTTCCAGCATCACCGCGAAGATTTGGTAAATTTATCTATTATCACATTTGTATATTGATCAGTTCAGTAATTAGTTATGCACAGTTAAATTATCCAAATTATCAATTGCAGGAACGAGCTCGTGGAGGCTCTGTTGGCTTAGTGGACGTGTTTGCTCACACCCACGCGTCTAGGCAAGTAGATGAGGCTGGAAATATCATATATCAGTGGGGTGAGCAAGATAGGGCGACCGAGGCATATGTATGCATTTTTTAATTTTTAATACTTACACTGATAAGTTTATTAATTTCTACCTACGCAAAATAATTACATGCTACTATTTTTCAACTGAAATTGTTTTTTTTCATTATAGTCGAGGTTGTAGGAGGCACAGGCTTATGCGCTTGAGCAGCCTGGTCGTGATGCGCTGACACAGGAGGAGCAGGATAACATTTTTACCGCTGTTATGGATCCGGCGCAACGGAGTAGACGTTTTGACTTCGGGAACCTAACGGTAATTAATCCTTTTACATATGTACAAAAAATCAGCGTTTAGATATATAATGTTATAATATTGTATATGCTGAGACAACCCTTTTGCTATTAATTTTATTTGCAGGCTCGACAAGCTCAAAAAGACCGAGACAAAGAAGAAATCAAGGAGCTTAGAGCTATGGTTGAGCAGCTACGGGTGGAGAATCGTCTACGAGCCATCCAGGTGGAGCAGTTGGATCAAAAGCTTGCGCGGTATTTGCAGAATCATGGTACCCTTCCTTCGTCGTCTGGTGCTTCTGGAGGCGACGAGGATCCTTGAGGAGGTATGTTTTTGAGTATTTGTGTTTGAACAATGTATATATTGACTTGGAGATGTTTTGATGTTGATGGTGATGTTGTATACATTGGTACGGAGTGGGTGAGAAGTATTTTGATGGTATGATCATGGTTTAGTGACATTTGTTGATGGTATATTTTGTGATGTTTGATCGGTTTGGTTTGTTTATATTGGTGTTTTATTGATTTATGTGCGTTGTTTGTATTGATATTGATATATATATATATATATATATGTGTGTGTGTGTGTGTGTGTGTGGAATTGATTGGAAATGGAATGGAAATTGAATAGACTGGAAATGGTGTGGTGGAAGGTAAATAGGCTTGCTGTTGTACAACAAAATAAACCCAGTATTTGCAACGGCTTCCAACGGCATATTGGCCATTTTATTGTAACGCTTTCTAACGGTTTCCAACGGCTATAAGCCGTTAGCGGCCGTTGGAAATGCCGTTGGAAATGGTCCGTTGTTTTCGTTAGAAAGCGTTGGAAGTCGTGGGATATATTCCAACGGCTATTCCAACGGCTTCCAACGGCCGCCAACGGCTAAAAGCCGTTGGAATAGCCGTATTATCTTGTAGTGTATGTGTAAAATTTAGATTTTAAATTATATGTTATGGAAATTTTCAAAATTGTAGGTTAAAGTTTTAAAAATGTAAATTATAATTTTTTTACTTATAATTTTATTTTATTTTTAAATATATAAAATAAGATTTAAAATAGATTTAATAATAAGATTTAATTTAATAATAATCAATATAATAATATTTAATATAATAATATTCAATATATTAATATTTAATAAGATTTTAATTTAACTAATATATGTATGAAAATTATGTTTGAAGAATTTATTTAAATTTATATTAATATTTTAAATTAGATTTTGTAATAACTTTAATAAAAGTTTAGGTCGAAAAGATAAATGGAGTTGACATGTAAATTTACTAATTTAAGAATTGAGTTTAATAAGTATTGGTTTGGAACTTATGATTTTTGAGATTTTTTTAAGAATATGACTTTATAACCTAATAACTTGATTTGGATAAAGGTGATTTAAATGAATATTTCGAATTTAAATAAAGTTGTGATGGAATATTTAATGCGATTTAAATTGTATTTTGTGATTTTATTTAAATATTTATAAAAGATGATTAAGTGAATAAGTTCAAATTAAATATAACTGAAATTGAATATTGCATATTGATTAACTGGTAACTTGAGATGTTATTGAAATCGGTTAAGTGAATATTTCATATTTAAATAGAATTAAAGTTGATTTTTTTGAAATATAAACGAAATTTATCAAATTAAGTTATGGTTATTATATGTAGTCCATTTCTTTTGCATTTTAGTAGCATTTGTTTCCAGTATGTTTTTCTTTTGTTGTTCTCTATTTCCGACATGTAATAAGGCAATTCAATTTGTCCCAATTCTTTATAATCAATAAAGGCTTGAAGCTATTTTTCTATGAACTATTGATGTTCCTTGTGTTATAACTGCATGGCAAAGTTAATTGCATTAATCTATCTGGCGTATGAATGCGCACACAAAATTAAAAGTCGATTAATAAACAATTCAAAAAATCTCTAAAAGTCGATTAATAAATGATTCAGAAAATCTCTAAGTCCCTAGAGAGTGGACTAGAGTATGCCAAGTCCCCGGAGCGCAGACTAAAGTATAAACGATTCAAAAAATCTTTGAGTCCCCAGAGCGCGGACTAGAGTACTCTGAGTCCCCGAAGCGGGACCAGAGTATAAACGATTTAAAAAATCTCTAAGTCCCCAGAGCAAGGACTAGAGTTCTCTAATTTCCCAGAGTGCGGACCAGAGTATAAACGATTCAAAAAATCTCTAAGTCCCCAAAGCATGGACTAGAGTACTCGGAGTCCCCAAAGAGCGGACTAAAGTATAAACGATTCAAAAAATCTCTAAGTCCCTAAAGCGTGGACTAGAGTACTCTGAGTCTTCGGAGCATGGACTAGAGTATAAATGATTCGAAAAAATCTCTAAGTCCCTATAGCATGGACTAGAGTACTCTGGGTCCCCGAAGAGTGGACTAGAGTATAAACGATTCAAAAAAAGGGGAAAAATCTTAGAGTCCCCAGAGCATGGACTAGAGTAATCTGAATCCTCAGAGTGCGGACTAGAGTACAAACGATTCAATAATATCAAAGTCCCCATAGCATGGATTAGAGTATATGTAATTCAAAATATCCAAGTCCTGTGAAAGTGGATAGGAGTTTACTTGACCCATAAGACTCTGAATTCCAATTAAAGATTAGACTATAAGCTAAGCGATGAGAGTCTGGGAATACAAAGAAACAAAATTTTATTTACTAATCAAAAAAAGTTTCATTACAACTTCTCCAAAGTTCGAAGCCAAAGTATATCTACGATGACTAGAAAAAAAAGGGGAAAAAACTATATGATTTTGGTTTATTTAAGCTAAGAGAGACATGACCAGACGATAGCTACTTCTTCGACCTTTTCTCCTTCTTCGGCTTCTCCGAAGTCTCCTCAGCTGAACGTTTTTTCCTAGGCCCCTTGCTTCCAAGCGACGTGGTATCCTAGGAAGGAAGAGGAACTTCCATAGGTGTGGTCCCACCGAGGAGAATGACCTTCAAGGGCCTATTTAGAGGATCGTCGAGTTCCACCGCCTGAGATTCTGTCTTAACTTTGGTTTTCTTTCTCTTCTCCTCCTCGATTTGATCCTTCATGCCAGGCTTGAAAGTTTGCTTGGAAGCGCCTGTGATTTCGACCTCGTCATGTTCATCTACAGGTGAGGGATCTTCAAGTTTATACTCATCTAGCGCCCCAATCACTTGAGCATCGGGACCAGGGATATCTCCGATATGAGATGCCCCGGCCTCTTTCTCTTCACGTTCTATGGAGACATTGCTCCTCGGAATCAGTGGCCTATATGTTTAATATGCGAATACATGATTTTTGTTTGATGATAATAAAAATATATATTCATTTAAATGTATTTGTTAATGTACTATTTTATTTTTCACAGATTAAATAAATATTTGTTGAATAAAATAAATAACACAGAATTTAAATTCAAATGGATATTTTATTCAAATAAATATTTATTACAATTTTGAATAGTACTAATATAAGCTCTCACTACATATATATACACACAATTTCAATTTTAATACAATTTCAATTACATTACAATTACCATTTACATATGCACCTCACTACCTTTCACTTCACGCGTATTTATCTTCAACTCCAGTCCAGATTGAACACAACATCTGAGCAATCAGCAAATATATACAATGATGCATTAAAATTGAAAATATTATTTGCCTCAGTTATTTGGGTTGTTCGTCATTAATTTTTTTGAATTCATCTACACGAACAACTTGTGACATGCACAGTGTGTCACTGTACATGCCACAAGGCCGTGCACACCAATATACACTTGATAAAATTACAGGGACATGTGAGCACAAGGTCAAAACCAAATCAAAAGCCAGGTTCAACTCAAGTGAAATAAATAAAGCCATGATACGAGCACAAGGTCAAACCCGAGCTTTAAGCTGGATTCAACACAGGTGCAAGTTCAATAAAATAGTCAAGAATCCAAAAACAACATAAAACAAGCCTCGACAAAAATTCAGTGAGAGAACAATGAACTGGTCACTACCACCCAAATCAATGAAGGTTCAGACATGAACCATAATTCAATATCAAACTAAACTACGCCAGAGCTCAATGCAATGAATGCCACCAGACCAGATACAAGAAAGATAGGCCTGAACATCAAGGAACAACAATATGATGAAGTTCCAAATCAACATCACTCGGCTAGCTAAATGAACCAGCTCACAAATCAGACTGAAGTACACAAATGCATCAGCGGATGATATCGCCAAGATCAGGTGGAGTATGCAACAAATATGAACACACATATATATATGTAGTGCATTGAAACTAAACAGTGGAACCAAACTACCCAGGCTCAAAGACAAATGAAAATACAATGCATCAGTAGACATGAGGACCAACTAAGTGAATATGTCAACATACACAGTGCAAAAGATGAATGCATATACATAGTAATATACAGAGCACAGTGACATGCACAGATAAAAGCAAAGGCAAGGCAATGCACTTCAATGATCAGGTCATACGAACCAGAGATTACAAACTAAAGGCATAAAAAATCAAAATCGAGAAGAATGCACAAACTCATATAAACCAGTGAAACCCATATGAACATGACCGAACCCGACACAATGCAACTGAAACTTTCTCGAAGCAAATGAGAATTAAATGCACAGAATCAAAGCAACTCAATGAAGCATGGTCAAACCAAACTGTAATGAATAAGTGTAATTCATGTGACAGCAATGCAGACTTGACAACAAGAACAACAAACATCAAACATCAAATGTACAAAGACTCTAAGCCTGCAAGCATTTCTGCCTTGAACTAAAATGGCAACTAGAAACAAGTGTTTCAAGTCCACAATAACTTAACCAAACTCAAAGTATACCACACCAGGTATGAAACTCATCATAATTCAAACTGCAACAAATGAAAACAGTGGTGCAATAGACAAAAATGAATATATGAATCAAATGGCCGAGACATATACAAGTGCATCGAACCATAATGCATCAGAAGTCCAGACATTACAAGTTTACACTGACTCAAGTACTATCAAAACAAGAAGGCAGGAAAAATAGGTACAACATAATGCAACAGTGACAGTGCCGAAGTCAGGTAATGGCAAAATTCAAGTTGAAGCCATGAGAAATTGAACAGAGTCAAAATATCATCAAAAATCACCATGGTCGAAGTCAAAGCAATGCCGAAGTCAAAATAAATCAACATCGTCAGAGAAGTCAGAGCCGTGATGATTAAGGAAGTCGAAGCAAGTCAGAAATCAAAGCCGTGACAACCAAGCAAAAATATACGATTTTGAAAAGGTCAGAAATCATCACAGTCATCAATGCAAAATCAAACGACCGAGCAAGTTATCAGACGAACTAAAATATAGGGGATCGAACCATATATAAATGATAAACATCATCGGCAAAAAGTGCATTCAAGTTCGAGCTAAACAAAGAAGAATAAATCGTAAAACTCGAATCGAAGTCGAGTGCTGTATGAATCGAAAAGTAAAAGCACATACCAGTTTTAACAATCGTACTCGACTAAATTGAAGAAGTTGCGACCAATCTAATTAATCGAAGAGAATAAATTGAAGCATGAACAACCAATTGAAGCGGCGATTCAATTTTTCCACAAAGCCCTAATTAGGAACGTAGAAGAATAAACACGAGGCCGCCATTCTTTTTGGAGCAAACCAGGTTGACATAATATAAAGGGAAAGTGGATTTCTTATTTAATTTTGGGCCGGCTATTTACTTTGGGATTCTGTATTTTAAAAAATTAGGGTTTCGTTTATAATTGTTTTCAAATTTGTATTTTTCCTTTTAAATGATTGTATTTTCTAGTCGTGTGACTAGGGGATTCGAGAATTCGCAATTCAGTGGCTGAGTTGTGGCAGGGTTTTGAACGTAGAGTTAAGGTTAGTCAATAGCAGGTGTCATGAGTTTACATGTATAAGTGTCTGACTGCTTAATTTCTAGTAGAAACCTTGGGGGAACATATAGGCAGGGTTTTGCAGAAGCTGGGTAAATCTGTGTGTTCCATTTTCTGCTTTTATTATTCTGTTATTATCTGTGATGCTATTATTCGACTGTTATCTATGTTGAATTTATTTTATATACTTCCGCAATAATTTTTATAATTAATACTATCACCCTGTTCACCTCCCTCTAGGGTGAGACCGATCCTACAAGTGGTATCAAAGCTAGGAACAAAATCCATTTTTTTTTTAAAAGTTTGATTTTTCAAAGACAATTTTTTTTACAATTTGTATTTTTAAAATGGCTAATTTTGTTGAGGGTCGGTCTAGTAATATCCCTCCTATTTTTGATGGAATAGATTTTTTGAATTGGAAATTGCAAATGGAATTTTATTTAAAATCTGTTAATGTTAAATGTTGGGATAAATGGGTGTAATATAACTGACGAGAAAATTATCTCGATTAATGCTCTTGCTATGCATATATTATATTCTCATATTAATCAAGATAATTTTAACTTTATCTCTCATTGTGAAAGTGCATAGGAAATCTGGAATACGTTTGATGCATTATATGGTGCAAAAGTCAATAGCAATGAGAAATCCTCCATAATCGACATAGAAACATGCTTAACAGGATTGACAAAAAGAAGTAGTGATGACGATGATGAAGACAGAGTAGTTGAGCTGGCATTACTAATGAAGAGATTCAAAAAGTGGAACCGCAAATACAGATATCCCGCGCTAAATCAAAAATTGAAAAGCAGAATAATCAAAGCACTAGACAGCCCAGAAGAACGAAAGATCATCTGTCATAAGTGAACAAACCCAGAAACATCAAGCCCAATTGTCTTCGAAATCGACACGGTCAAGAAAAGAAATCGAAAAGGAAAAGTTTTGCAGCCACATGGAATAAAAGTGATGATGATTATAAAAGCACTAGCAGTGAGAGTGTGAAAGGAGATCTGTGCCTTCGAAGTGATATAACTGATAGCGATGATGATGAGCCAAGCGAGGTATCGAAACTTACTCACTCAGAATTACTTATATATTTCCACGAAGTAAATGGATGTTCTGAACGACTTAGGGAAAAATATGCCAAAATTTAATCACAAAGAGATAGTTTGATAGAATCAAATAAACAGCTTAGTCAATTGGTTAAAAACTATCAAAGTAAGATCCCTAAGTATGATAAGTGTCCATCACTCGAAGAAGAGATTAAAAAATCAGAAATTAAAATTAAATCACTTGAAAATGAATTTTTGATTTTGAAAAAGAGTGAAAATACTAGGAGAGAGAATTCTATTAAAAAGTGCACAAAATTATTGAATGAAAATGAATCACTAAAACACAAGTCCAACAACTGTCATCGACTTTAGGAAAAAATTTATGAGTGAAAAATCGTTGAATTTGCTATTAGAAAAACAAACTATTAATGCAGATAGATAAGGACATGGATATAATCAATCTAAACTTGATAGAAGCAAAATTAATCAAGTCATATTCAAGTGCATAATTTGTGGAAATTTTGGACACAATCTCAACATTTGTTGGTATAGATCAAACAAGTGAAAACCATTCCAATTTGGGTTCCAAACGGCACAAAAATAAGATCTCTTAAAGTTAAACAAATCTGGGTGCCAAAAGGAACTTATATAAATAGTTATGGTTCTCCACAAAATTATTTCCCAAAATCATTTGCCACTAACAATCATGGACCTATAAAAACAAATATGTCACAAAATTTTCTCGTGTAGGTGTAGTTGCGGGCTAAGGAACTATAATAGTGTTACTTGGATTCTGGCCATTTTAGGGACACAATGGGCGATAAATCAAAGTTCCTTAGCCTAGTATAAAGGTGGCAGAATCAAAATGGACAGCAATAAAATATTATTGGTAAAGGTAAAAGAGGTAATGGTATATTCACCATGAACGATATATTAATGTGATAATCTGCACCATATCTGATTTGAATCAGCTAGTAATGTAATGATGAAATGAATGATGATTTTGATTCTAACTTATTTAAAATATTGACCAATCATCTATGAACTATAGATTTTCTTAGACTAATGATGATGTTTTGCTGATTGCGGATTACTCACGATACACATGGATATATTTGCTTATTTTATTGCTTCGATATCTGACACTATGGTCATTGTTTGATCATTTACACAGCTTCGATTCAAATTCATGAGAACTTCATTTAAAAGCTGTTAAAAATGATTTTAAGAAACTTATTGAAACTTCACAGTCTGGTCTATAACAATCAATTAATGATAATCTCGAGTGAAGAAAAATTCAGATGCAGATTACACTGGCAATCTAGTTGATAGAAAAATTACTAGTGGAACTTGATTTATGTTAAGACATTCTGTAGCTGCATCGATTTTCAAAGAAAAAATGTGCATATTTTTTATTTCAAATAATTTTCAAATTGCAAACATTTTTTTCTTTTATCGAACCCCTTCTAGAAAATCATTTTTTGTTGACCTTGTTTCAGCTTAGTCAATTTGAAAATTTTGATTTTATAATTATTTTTGGATTTGATTTTAAATAACTATATTGACTAATCTGACTCCCTATTGATTATCGAAAAGTTAGATAGTGATTGAAAAGGTGATGAGTGTTGATATTAATCATATATTATAACTTGAGACGGTATAATTAGTAAATTTCTTTACAAATTTAAACAAGAGTTAATAAAAAACTTTATGTTAGTAAAATTCCATGATCATCTCTATTCCTATCATATTCTATCAACCATCACTCATCAAAATCCAATATAGTTTGTCAATATGTGGTATTTTAAACAGGAATTATTTGTTTTTCATTTTATTATTTTTTGCAATATCCAAAGCATTCACTCTCATTTAAAAGTCCTCACGGTTATGCATGGGTGAATTACTTGGAACTTTTGATTATGTACTTCCATGCTCATTTAAAAGTCCTCATGATTATGCATGTATGGAACGACATCAAAATTGATTGATTAAATATACAAATAAACAACTTGATTCTAATCCCATTTAAAAGTCCTCATGGTTATGCGTGGTTAGAAGATACTTGAAATCATTTTTTTGTAAAAAAAATTGGAATACTACTAATCTCATTTAAAAGTCCTAACGGTTATGCATGGTTAGTAGATATTCAAATTCATGATATATTATATCACAAATAGACACAACTATAAGGTTTTATATGATGACATCATCCCTATCATTCTAAAAGTGGAATATGCGCCTAACAGAGTATTTATGATTTTTGTTTGATTTTTTATTGAAATTTAGTATTTATATTCGATTGAGTTTTAATTTTGTATTGATGCCTATCACTTTATCTCTATTTTTCTAACACTATTACTCTTTTGTTGATAACAAAAGGAGGAGAGAAAAGTTAAGATTTTGAAAAATAAAGGTCAAATATTTTCTATTTGCATCAAGGCTCGTTTGAATATTTGTACATGCATATATGAAGGGGAAGCTTGGTGTAGAGAGGGAGAATTAAAATAGGGGGAGCAAACTGAATGATCAAATACATTTAATAAATTCAAAATCTTAAATATATGTTTTTTATCATCAAAAAGGGGAGATTGTTGAATATGCGAATATATGATTTTTGTTTGATGATAATAAACATACATGATTTTTTTAATGTACTATTTTATTTTTCACAGACTAAATAAACATTTGCTGAATAAAAAAAATAACACAGAATTTAAATTCAAACGGATATTTTATTCAAACAAATATTTATTACAATTTTGAATAGTACAAATCCAAGCTCTCACTACATATATATACACACAATTTCAATTTCAACATAATTTCAATTACATTACAATTATCATTTACATATGCACCTCACTACATTTCACTCATTCACTCGTATTTATCTTCAACTCCAGTCGAGATTGAATCTAGCATCTAAGCGATCTGCAAAAATAAACACTGTCGCAGTAAAATTGAAAATAAAATATTTTTGCAATGTAAAATAAAATGTATTTTGAAAATATTATTTGCCTTAGTTATTAGGGTTGTTCGCCATCATTTATTTTTTTAATTTATCTACACGAACAACTTGTGGCATGCACAGTGTGTCACCGTACATGCCACAAGGCCATGCACGCCGATATACACTTGATAAAATTACAGGGACAGGTGAGCACAAGGTCAAACCCAAATCAAAAGTCGGGTTCAACTCAAGTGAAATAAATAAAGCTACGATACGAGCACAAGGTCAGACCCGAGCTTTAAGCTGGATTCAACACAGATGCAAGTTCAGTAAAATGGTCAAGAATCCAAAAACAACATAAAACAAGCCTCGACAAAAATTCAGTGAGAAAACAATAAACTGGTACTTCAACCCAAATCAATGAAGGTTCAGACATGAACCATAATTCAATATCAAACCAAACTGCACTAGAGCACAATGCAATGAATGCCACCAGACCAGATACAAGAAAGATAGGCCAGAACATCAAGGAACAACAATATGATGAAGTTCCAAATCAACATAACTCGGCTAGCTAAATGAACCAGCTCACAAATCAGACTGAAGCACACAAATGCATCAGTGAATGATATTTCCAAGATCAGGTCGAGTATGCTACAAATATGAACACACATATATATGTAGTGCATTGAAACTAAACAGTGGAACCAAACTTCCCAGGCTCAAAGACAAATGTAAATACAATGCATCAGTACACATGAGGATCAACTAAGTGAATATGTCAACATACACAGTGCGAAAGATGAATGCATATATATAGTAATATACAGAGCACAATGACATGCACAGATACAAGCAAAGGCAAGGCAATGCACTTCAATGATCAGTTCAGGTTAGGCCAACCAGAGATTACAAACTAAAGGTACAAAAAATCAAAACCGAGCAGATGCACAGACTCGTATAAAACAGTGAAACCCAAATGAACATGACCGAACCCGACACAATGAAACTGAAACTGTCTCGAAGCAAATGAGAATTAAATGCAAAGACTTAAAGCAACTCAATGAAGCATGGTCAAACCAAACTGTAATGAACAAGTGTAATTCATGTGACAGCAATGCAGACTCGACTACAAGAACAACAAACATCAAATGTACAAAGACTCTAAGCCTGCAAGCATTTCTGCCTCGAACTAAAATGGCAACTAGCAACAAGTGTTTCAAGTCCACAACAACTTAACCAAATTCAAAGTATACCAGACCAGGGATGAAACTCATCATAATTCAAACTGCAACAAATGACAACAGTTATGCAGCAGACACAAATGAATATATGAATCAAATGGCCGAGACATATACAAGTGCGTCGAACCACAATGCATCAGAAGTCTAGACACTACAAGTTTACACTGACTCAAGTACTATCAGAACATGCAGGCAGCAAAAACAGGTACAACATAATGCAACAGTAACAGTGTCGAAGTAAAGTAATGGAAAAATTCATGTCGAAGCCATGAGAAATTGAATAGAGTCAAAATATCATCACAAATCACCATGGCCGAAGTCAAAGCAATGTCGACATCAAAATAAATCAACATCGTCAGAGAAATCAGAGTCGTGATGACCAAGGAAGTCGAACCAAGTCAAAAATCAAAGCCGTGACAACCAAGCAAAAATATACGATTTTGAAAAGGTCAGAAATCATCACAGTCATCAATGTAAAATCAAATGGCCAAGCAAATTATCAAACGAACTAAAATATAGGGGATCGAACCATATATAAACAATAAACATCATAGGCAAAAAGTTCATTCGAGTTCGAGCTAAACAGAGAAGAATAAATCATAAAACTCGAATCAAGGTCGAGTGTTGTATAAATCGAAAAGTAAAAGCACATACAAGTTTTACCAATCGTACTCAACTAAATTCAGAAGGCACGACCAATCTAATTGATCGAAGAGAACAAATTGAAGCATCAGCAACAATTGAAGAGGCGATTCAATTTTCCCACAATGCCCTAATTTTGAATGAAGAAGAATAAACATGAGGCCTCCGTTCTTTTTGGAGCAAACCAAGCCAACATAATATAAAGAGAAAAAGGATTTCTTATTTAATTTTGGGCCAGCTATTTACTTTGGGGTTTTGTATTTTAGAAAATTAGGGTTTTGTTTATAATTGTTTTTAAATTTGTATTTTTCCTTTTAAATGATTGTATATTCTAGTCGTGTGACTAGGGGACGAACTATGTTGGTGTAGTTCGAGTATTCGCATCTCAGTGGCTGAGTTGTGGCAGGGTTTTGAGCGTAGAGTTAAGGTTAGTCGATAGCAGGTGTCGCAAGTTTACGTGTTAAGTGTCTGACTGCTTAATTTCTAGTAGAAACCTTGGGGCGGCACGTAGGTAGGGTTTTGCTGAAGCTGGGTAAATCTTTGTGTTCTGTTTTCTGCTTTATTATTCTATTGTTATCTGTGCTGCTATTATTCGACTTTTATCTGTGCTAAAATTATTTATGTACTTCCTCTATAATTTTTATAATTAACTGTATCACGCTATTCACCCCTCCTCTAGGGTGAAATCAATCCTACACCATATGAATTCATGAAAAACTAATGTTGGAACGCATTCGTCACTCGCCACAAGCGATGATTTCCTAAACTCTAGAAAGTAAAGCTACATACCAGCTTTCAACTAACTCTCAGTGGTCCCTGGAGTATCACCCTCGGGGATTGGAGATAAAATATGAATGCCAAGTCCGGGCTTCCCCGAGTCATAACCGACGTGCTGCTTAGGAGGCCCAAGTGACAAACTATCGGCAGACTGAACGGGAGGAGGAATTGGAGACTCAGTGTCCGATGGGCCAGAGATATCGTCTTACCCTTCGATGAAGGGGTGTCTCTTCTAAAGAGGGCTTTTTCCATGGATAAGTCTAAAGGCTCATTTCCTCGGAGCACTTCTTTTACGAGAGCCTCTTCATCGACCTCTTTGACGCCTAGCTTCACTCTCTTAATTTTTATCAAAGTATCCCATGCTTCGGCCAGTGATTCGAGATAACCATCGCCTAAGAAAGATAGATCACGATGCATGAGGACTCATGCATTGTACTTGGCGATGAGGGGGTCGAATAAAAACTTGATTTTTTTCTGCCGGTCTTGGTAGCTGCCTCAAGATGAGAGTCGACCTCTGTGAGTGCCATCTTCTTACCTTCCTTATGAGCTGCTTCTTTTAGTGCTTTAACCCTAGAAAGCTCCTCATTTAATTTTGTCTTTAGAAGCCGTGTTTCGACGATGTCATCGTAGTATCATTGTGACTCTTCATGCGCTACAATTTTCTCTTCTCTCTCTTTAAAGAGCAACTCCTCCAGCTCTTTGACCCATCGAGTGAGAATGTCCTTCTCTTTTGGGATAGCGTCTTTCTCCAAAGCTAGAGTGCTGCTATGTTGGATTGCCTCACTGATTTCTTTCTTGTGAGTGGCCTCCAAGCGACTAGCTTCCTTGGCTTTCTCCTTGGTATTTTTGTAGGTAGTCTCGAGCTAAGATTTGTATGAGGATAGCTCTTCATCCTAGCCCTTCATGATATCTTTGTCATGAATAGCTTCGAGTTTGAGGCGATCAATCGTGTTGGTGCTCAGTGGAAACCTCTGAAACTTTCTCCAACAAGGGTACGAACGCATCATGCTGAAAATAAACATCGTTGTTGTAGGCAATGGCACTCTGTTTTATATGTCCAGGGATAGGATGGATCGCGGGGGGAATTTCAGTCCATCGGAATATATCTTCGGGAATGTAGCCTTGAATTCGGATAATTTTTCCGCCATCGATGGATCATGAGCGGAGGCTGGAGGAGTCTGCCTAACTGCAGTCACAGATTTCTAATAAGGCTTACAAATTGCTTAGTACTCGAAGAGGCAGAATGTTGGTCATGAGGAACTTCGGACTGGGATCTCTTTTGAGCTGACTTCTCCCTACTATGCTCTGAATGAGGGGGAGGATCGTATGGATATAAAGAATGGTTGTAGGTTCTCCTTTTGGAAGACAAGGACTCTCCGGGACAATAATCTCTATCACCGCTATCGTCCCTGGCTCACCGTTTGCCAAATCCCGAGTCTTGACTAGAATGGTAGAAGATGAAGGATCCCCAAAGGCGGTCAATGCCATGTGTACACCCCATATCATCTGCATATAAACCCAAATAAGGACAAGTTAATAGGAATCACATGATGAGTGGAATTCAAGTTCATGGTGGAGTTAAGTGTTTGTGTGTATCCTTATGCATCCCCCTTGACGGATCAGTGTTTTTCACTTTACTCATTCGAGTTTTCTCTCCTTGATGATGAGTCTGAGCACCTTCATCCCTTCTCGCAGGCGAGTTAAATTTCATAGTTCGAGATTGTTGAAACCGTAATCCAGTATACCATGAGGGATGGTCAAGTCGGATAGGACTTTTAACGAGCCTTCTAACTTTGGGAAGACGACTCCTTTTCATTTGGAGTCATCGTAACCTTTGAAGTTTCGCTAACTGTTTTTTTTTTCATCTTGTAAGCTAGACTTTTTTTCTTCTTTGAAGGAGGTGGTGGTTCATGAATGTCGGGTGCATAAGTACTTGTGCTTGGTCGAAATTTACATTTTCGTCAGTCGCCATCGGCACCGCGGTTTCTTGAATCACGCCTTCCTCGGTAGTATCGGGGCCCCTTTGGCGGGGGCACCAAAGGTCCAGCTTGTTCTTTTCCCATTCCCGCAGCCATTCTTGTTATAGTGGCACCAAATGGAAGGCTAGTTTGGAAACCCTCTTCCAGTAATACAAATTTCGAGATAAGTTCGTCGGTAATTACAGACCTAATGTCCCTGTCTCATAAGGTAGTATCTCGAATGGCCTCGATGGACTTAGAATACTCGGCGCCTTCGGGTCATGGGTGAATATCTATAAAAGTTGAAAGAAGTTCAGAAAAGATGCACTTCGAGCCTTGAGATAAGGACTAGGATAAAAATGAGACTTACTCCCTTCTAGCCATCTTCTCGCGAACCAGGAAGACAACGTACATAGAACCACTCTTGTTTATACTAAGAAAATTTGATCCATGCACCCATCAGGACTTGGCAATTAGGATGTGGCTCGAGAAATATGTATGTTGGACTCTCGGTACGTCTTTTGAAGCGGTAAATATAACGGATATCCTCGAGAGTCGGGGGTTTGAGTAAGATGCTCATGAAAAGAACGCATGTACCGTGAATAAATGCATGGCTATTGGGGTGTAGTTGTGCTGGAGCAATCCCAATATACTGCAACAATTCACGGATGAATGAATTGAAAGGTGGCACACTTCCAGCCTAGCACATAAATTTCTTCCACGTAGTATACCTAGCTGGGGGAAAGTGAGGTCGATCTTGTGACGATGGAACTAGAACGCCTTCGAAAGGGACTCTGTGGATAGAACATAATCGATGAAGGGAAGACTCACCGATTTTTAGGCTTGAGAGTCGATGGGGTCATCTAGAACGACGACTCCATCTTCAACATCGGGAGTCGGGCCTATAACCTCGACAGGTGGATCCTGGATGCCAGGTACAGAGGCAGACGGTGGATTCAGAGTCCCCACTACCTCCTACTGAGAACTTGGCTCCGGCTTGTCAGAAATAGTAGCAGAGCTTGATTTTTTGGACATCTTCAAACGGCGACTGGTGTGAATAGATACATGTTTAGGCTATACTTGAAAGATAATAGATATCAGATATAACAACAAAGTATTCCCCCTTGTTGTGCGTGAACTAGTGCGATAATTCTAGAAAAGAGTATAGATAGATTGAAGTTCTAGAGAATAAAATATTGCGTGACAAGCTTTCTGTTGCCATCTCTAGAGGCCGTCATGCTGACCATCGCCAAAAAATTTCCTATGATCGATAGCATAAGTCTTGGGATCATATGTTATGAAGACTATTACTCGCTTATGATGGGTTAAATTTTCATTTATAATTGTTAAAACAATGGAGTTATTAGTCCGAACCAGTTCCACAAGCTCATATTCTTACGTTCTTGTCATTGTCCATTGTTCTATGATTAGGCATGAAAATGTGTGGTCCTATTATATTCTATGTTCGAGATGAGGTGATTTTGACTGCTAATGTCGTTCCCTCATACCACATACCGCTTGTCTATTCAAGCCTATATATACCGAGCCACACTACCTTCCTCGTTACTGACCCACTCATCTCCAAACTACCGAACGACGCTTTAAAGTTTGCCCTAACCCACTCACTCTCTATCCCTCTCCCTCTCTAATTGCCGACCCAGCCTCACTGAACCTTTACCGACCCACTCTTCTAGACTCCTACCGACCCACTCCCTTTCTAGTTTCCTACCGGTCTACACCATCTCACAAGGTACCGACCCACTCTCTTTCTCTCTCAATGTAACGACCCAAACTTTTCTGGACATCCTACCTAACAACTCCCTCTCGAAATACGAATCCAACCTTATAAATCCCTCTATCGAATGGCTACTATTGCAACATACCAACCCGCTCGCTCTTTCGAATCACCGACCCACAACGTCTCTCAAGGTATCGATCTGCTTCTCTAGTAGGAAAAAGCCGACGTCCTCTCCAATAAAACCTATGTCAAAAGCTCTCCACTATCTTTTCCCTATGCACTCGCTCGGTGCTTCTTCTTTTTTATTCTCCTTTCTCACTCATCACAAGGATCCATACGCTTATGCGATTAAGGCATGGTTCGAATTCGAGGGGTATGACCTATTAAGCCCTAGATGAAGTATAAGTCCTTACCTAGGCATTAATTCAGAGTTGGGGCGAGTGATTTTTGGGGTTTGAAGTCAAGAAAGATGGGTGCGACACGTTTGGATGGTATTGAAACAAAGTGGAGAAGCAACTCGGTGCGAGGTAGGATATCTAGGTTTGGGTGGAGGAAGGGAGGATTGAATAATGAACAGGGCTTGGAGGGGGGTAAGTTAGTGAGCTTATAAAGATAAAGTAGATGCGATAAAGAGAAGAAGATACAGTGCCTTTTATGATGAAAAGGAGGTGAACAGGCATCTTCCTGGAGACCCAGTCACTGTGCTTTAGTGGGTCAGGAGGATGATATGCCGACCCGATCCAGGAAATCGAACGAGTACGTTCGGCCTTAGCAAGCCGATCCCTTCCAATAAAAAAATAAAAAATAAAATAAATAAAAAAAGAAAGGAAAAAGAAAAAATGAATAAATGAAAAATATCTGTATATAATAAAAAAATGGGAGCATGGATGATAATAAAGTATATATATATATATATTTGAATATATACGCAAATAATGGTAATTGAGGATGGCATGTGATAAAGAGACGGATGCTGCCTGATAAGTGGAAAAGCGTAGGTTTGGGAAATCCACTATGATTCAGCCTTCGAAAGGTTGTATACATCTAGCTATTGAAAAGTTAAAAATGGGATTTTAAGAGCCTCTTCGAGATTGAGCTGATACATTCAGACGATGTAAAGCTTCGCCGAAGGCCAATGAAAAAGCGGCAGTCGGTCATCATTCTAAACAAGCTAGACTCTTAAGGAGGGAATTGCTCGTTGATTCAAAGCGCATCATGTTGATTCACACAATGCACTTTAGAGGGCAAATGTTACCCGGCTACTTGGCCTGGATATGAGTCAATAGTTGTAGAGGATATAGTCGGACCTAGACGAGACTCAAGCCAAGAAAGGTTTGGAATTATAAAGGATTGGTGTTACTTGTTTGGGTCGACTTGTATATATAGTTCAGTAGGTGGCTATTATGGAAGAGCATGTGTTGATAGTCCTTAGTGGGTTGGTCGTGATTAGGCCGGCCTAGGTAGTTCGGTGTGGGTTGGATCGGCCTCAACACACAGGATTGGTATATGTGGATCGGTGTTCATATATGGTTCAACCTAGGTATATGGTTCGGCACGTATGAGTTTGCTAGGGTGGCTTGGTGAAGGAAGGAAGGTCGAAGTGGTTCGGCCCAGGGTGGATCGGTTAAAGAAGGGAGGTTGAAGTGGATCAGCCAGGGTGGATCGGTCAAGCAAGGAAGGTCGAAGTGGATCGGCCAAGGTTGTTTGGTCATTGTGGGTTGGTCTTGGTGGGTCGATACATATTGATCGGCACATGTGGATCGGCAATTTTGGCTCTGCTACACTGGTTCGGCAAAACAACAAGGGAATTAGCAAGTCTACAATAGGGCGATACGATCGATACTTTTCACTTCGAGTCATAACCCCTCATTGCTAACGACTTTGCTTCGAGTCATCCAAAGAAAGACCCCATATCGGCATCAGGTGGATCGGTAATAGTGGGTTGGTGTACCTATATCGATCAACCAAAATCATCACTTATGGGCCGAGTTGTCTTGGTTGTGGGCCTACATAGAGGAACCAGCCTACCTTCGTCTATAAATAGAGAGGCATGGATCCAGTGGAAGGAACCTTTTTCCGAGGACTCCGGGGAAATTTGCCATTTTTTATACTTTCCTCTTCTTGATTCAAACTTATATCCAAGTGGTTTGTTTACGGATTGTATTTGTATTCAAGTGATTATAAAAGTAGTAAAGATTTTATTAAAGTGGACATAGGCAATTACACCGAACCACTATAAATCTGTATTCTCACTTTTGTTGTTCTTTTGCATTCAATTACACTATTTCTCTGTTTTAATTTACTCTCTTCATTAATCTCTCTATATAACTCTAGTAAAGGGTGTTAGTGACCAATTTTGGTGCTAACAGTTTCCACGTTCAGATAAATATATTTATTGCAACATACTTCAAGAGTGACATGAAGATTCCCCCTTGGTGATCAGAATATATAATAGGCAATTAAAAACTTTGCCTAAACAAAACATAACACAACAGAATCAAACCAAACAAGAACTCAAAATAGCTATAATCCTCCTGCACGTTTTCATAAGCTTATTCATCTAATGAGGTACCTGAAATCCTCAATTCTCAAGCTACACAAATTCAATTGAGTACCCAAGAGTTTGAGGGGAAAACATAAACTTTGAGTCAGACATAAAGCATGGCATGAATAATAATCTAACATCTCAGATTATTTAGATATCTAGTAAGACCACGGCGCTTACGGAACAGGTTTTGCCGCACTAGTATCTTAAAAACCTTTATAAAACATTTTCTGTGCTCCTTCATCCACAATAGTTAAATCAATTCAAAACATTATTATGTGATGATGTGCAAAACAATTGAGTCAATTCTAAATTACACATCCCCGTTCATTTGGACTATCTGTCATAGTTATAGTTTCTAGAATTACTATTAACCTAATAGTTTTCATGGGCCGACTAATAATCGGTTAAACATATATGGACTCCCTGTCCACTTATATAGTTTTCATGAGATCACTATGAACCTATTGGTAACTCCAATATTATTTCTTTAATCCTAGTTTTCATGGGATGACTAGGAACCTATTGACTAACTGTGAATATCTTTCTTTTATCGAATTTTTCATAGGCTAGCTAGGAACCTATTGACTATCTATCAATATTTATTTTCTTATCCGGACATAGTTTTCATGGGCTAACTGTAAACCTGTCACTGACATCTCTAGTTACACATAGTTTTCATGGTCTAACTATAAATCTATTGGCCCTTTCCAATATCCTTTCCCTTACACAGTTTTTACGGGTTACTGTGAAACTATTGGCCCGTGTTAATATCTTTAGTTTATATTCGCTAGTGGGTCAATCTAACTGGTTATTCTGCCTTTTCTTAAAGTACCGTTTTGGGTTCATTACAAAGTGAATATATACATATATGGAGAAGCAAATAACATAACTTGGTTAATTCTTTAACTCATTAAGGCTTCTTCAAAAATTCCATTTCAAAATACTTTGTTTATTAATATGCCATGGTTTTTCTTTTAAATGAGATTGAGTTATTTTTCTGAAAACTATACTTTTGAAATCATCGAAACCTTGCTTTCAACCTCACTGGATAGACTCCTTCGAAAGCATATGTCTCTTTTCAAAACATTAGACTCCTTCCTTTTAAAACACTTTAAAATCCTTCTTTCGAAACCTTTCGAATATAATAAAGTGTTACTTATTAATTATTAGAATCATAGCTTCGAAACCATCGGAAGTATCTCTTCCTAAAGTATTGAAAGTCCCCCTTTTGACATCATTGGGTTTACCTTTAAAAATATTATTTGGGTCAAAGTAAATATAAACGAAAGTATCACTTTCGAAACAATTCTTTACCATATAAAAATGTAGGGGAATTTATGATGGTGTCGAAAACATGCCTTTCGATAGGGTCAAAAGCATATATTAAAAATACCGAAGGATAAATTCAAAACCCCTTCCGAAGCCATTGCCTTCAAAACCTATAACCCTTTTGAAAGCATTTAGGAAGTGACTTAATACATCTTAAAACAAAATTACCTTTCCATGCATTGATGACTGCAATACACTCAAAATGCAAAAGAAACGGCGGTAGGCTTCGACTATATCGGAACCCCTTCTTTCGAATGCACTGATTTATAGTTAAAGGAACTCCTTCGAATGCCCTTTTTCTTTTAAAACAAATATAGCAACCCTTTCGAAAGCCATTATAAAACTCCTTTCAAAAACATATGTATTGATTAAGTCAAAAGCTTAGATAAACAAAGGCAGGCGCTTAACCTTTTAAAACAAACTAGGGTATCGACTCCATCAGAAGCATGCTTTCGACACCATACCTTTCTCTTTTCTCAATCCTATGTACCATCTAGATGATTCCCTACGTATTGGTTAGGGTTCTAATGGGTTTTCGACTTTTTCGAAGGCAAAAGGTAAGGGGTGAAAGGTGCCCATAATAGAGGCGGGACCCGTTTTTCTAGGTTAAATGTCAAATTAAGCAACTTATATCAACTAACATGCCTACGTGTAAACTGTTTATTGGTTGCCTTAACTTTTCCTATGCTTTTCAAAACAAACCGCCTTATTATTTTGGATAAGTATCAAGCTTAGAATTTTACAGATAAAAACTTCCATTGCGAATACAATTAAATTATTTAGATCCTCTTCTGAAAATAATTTAATTTTTATATTAAATCACTTAAGAAAAATTCATAAATATCATAGAAATTTACTTTGATCATGTAATATAACATATCAAAATTTCAAACCCAAATTCTCAATATATTTTTTGAATTAAATTTATAAACCCTATATGTTATATTTTCACTCAAAATTCATAATAATCTTTCCAAAGCTTGGAAAATTATCAAACTTTAAACCCAACTCTAAAATTATGTTTGCATGACATATAATTTTTTCCATGGCATTTAAACATTAATATCACATGGTTTTGGTCTAAAACCGTATGAATCGTCATTTAAACTATCTTGTTTAAATTTAAACAAACCATAATTCAAGCATATCATCATTAAACATCATATATTCGGTAAATAGAGATGGAAATTATTATTCACCTTAATCTTCAGGTAAGGAAAGTGGATTGAGATAAGTTTGATTCCCCTCTTTAATTCTTTAACTTTTTCCTTGAATATCTTCTTCTTTTCTTCCAATTAATGGTCTACCTTCTTTCTTTTTCTTATGTTTATTATTTGTCAAAAAATGATAATGAATGTGAATGGATTAAAGGACACACATATATAGTGAGAGTTATGGGAGGCCAATAAGCATGACCATTTACATTTATTCAAATCTCAATCCTTTTATCATTTAACATTTACATTATTCTACTAAATTTATCAAATTTAAAAATTCTGAATAATGTCATTTAAAAATTTGGGATGTTACGGCCTTCGAGTTTTCCGAAGGAAGGATAACAAGTCTTTGAGGTGCCAGCACCATGAACTTGAGGCGACATGATTTTCAAATGTAGGACACTGGAAGTAGGTGTGGTGGATTTGCCTTAGTCTGCCAAAGGCTTATTAGTTCTTGGTTCCTTCTTGATCTTAATCTTGATCTTATCGAATTTGTACTTCAACCACTCCATCATTGTGAAAGAATCATCCAGGTCCTTCATATTCATGATAGTCACCTCTTCCTCTTAAGATTGATTAACATCTACCAACCCTTCCATCACCCCAATTTTTCCAAGTGTGCGCTGGGTCCAGAACTAGAAGGAGGAATTGGAGTAATGAATGTTGTGGTTACTAAGGTATAAATCGTTGCAATGGCAATCGGGCCAGAGTTTCAGTGGCTAGGTGGTGGAGGTAATGACGGATGACCTATAACATGACACAAAAAAGGTATATATTAATTGCATCCTTAAGCGAGAACTAGCTTCTCAAAAACCGAAGAGACTAAAGATATACCTTGACTAGTTGGAGTGTCCTTCAATGGGGACTTGAGGACTTCTCCCTCCTCAAAAGTATGTTGGATCGGTTGAATAGTTGGAGGAGTGAAGTGTGGAGTTTCAACACAAGATGAAGTATGGATAAGCAACTCGGTGAGGGCAGCCTTAAAGGTAGCCACCATGGAAGTGATGATATCTGTTGAGGACTTCTTTTAAGTTAGAATAGAAGTTTTCACATGATTCGAAGCACTAGTACTAGCAAAAGCCTCGATAATTACCTTCCCTACAGCTGCTTATATGCTAACGATATATTTTTCTCTTCTCCAAGGCTACCAAATCATCTTCATCAAGAAACATCGATTTTAGATAGTCTCCTTCAACACCATGGCTGGATCTACCAGAGCTAGTAAGATTTAATCCCAAGCATCATCTAAAGTTACCAGGTAGTTATCTCCATGCCATTTCAGATTTTTCTTTTCTATGACATTGGCAAAGAACTGGAGGAGAGTAGCTTCCATATCTTCATTGGTTTAAGCGGCCTCTGCTTTGAGCTCTAGTACTTTTTTCCATGGGTCCAACGAGCTTGATTTGGACTTGGGCCTTAGATTTTGACTCGGCCCTTAAGTCAGTTTAAGCTTATCCACTTCGGCATGAAGCACCGCTAGTTGTTCCTCTTTGGCTTTGAGTTATTGTTCATACTTAGTCTTTAAAGTGTGGGTGCTCATCAATTGGTCATTTATGACTGTAGTCGCTTGCTTGTGGAACCATGATAGCTCTGTTATTCTTTCCTTGCAGTCCTTGGCTGATTTTTTTATTTCTTCCATTTTCTTTGTAACTTTAGCCAATTCTTATTTGTAATCTTCTACTATCTTGCCATGATTGGCCCTCTCTAGGTCAAAACTACTGATAATCAATTGGCTGGCTCTATTTGTGAGAAAGGCGGATTACGGATCTTAAGGCTAGGATTAACACTAGAGGGGGGTGAATAGTGTTAATAAAAAATTACTAAATTATTTTGAGTTTATGTTAATTTAGACACCGATGTATGCAATATATAGACACAGATATGACACAGAAACAAGCACAGATGCAGAAATAAAATAAAAGCAGTAAAGGAAAGAACACATCGGACTTTATACTGGTTCGGAGTTACCCTACATCCAGTCCCGCAACACAAGTATGAATTTCTTTTCAAAAGCAATTGTAAAATTACACCCTCGGTTTCAAGGCTACGAGGTACACCCTCCAAAATTTCTATCCTCTGGGTAGAGATACTTGATTTTTGGGCCACAAATTTACCCAATTGATTTACCAAGGCTACAATCACACCTTCTCTCTCTTGATTGATTTCCAAGGCTACAATCACACATTTTCTCGCTTAATAGATTACAAAGAAGTCTATAACTCTGAATAGCACTGAGAACCTTGTAGAGATAGTGATAGAGAATCAAACTAGAAGTAATCAAGTTTGATTCAATGTTGATATCGACAGAGTAATGGTAAGAATATGTATTAAGAAATGTGGAAGAAGAAGAGGAGTGAAAAACCAGAAAATCTGATATAAAATTCGCTGAAACTAACCCCTATTTATAGAAGAACAACAGCCATGTCCATTCATGAAGAGTTATGGCGAATAGACACTTCTTTTGAAATTTAAATTTTGAATTCAACTGACACCATGTCGACATGGTTACCCTAGGCATGTCGACATCCCAAAGCAATTTTTAGTGATTTGATTTTCTTTGAAAATAACCTTTATCGTATATTAAAACTATTTTAAACTTTACAAATATAGTTGACTATAGTTAAAATTCATAAGTAAATACAGAGAATAATATATATAGATTTTAACTATAAATTTATATTTAGATCTAAGTATAAAAGTTAAATATATAATTTAAAAAGATAGTTTAAAATCAGGAGTGATTGACTTTGAAATTAAAGATAATTTTGAGGCTAAAATTATTTAAAATTCGGATAGAGAGTTTTGATGTTTTTAAAAGGAAAGTTTTGAAATCATTTTGAAAACAAGATAATTTTGTAAAATCATTTGAATTAAAATTAGTGGATACAAAACAATGTTCCACTAGATTTTCGTAGGTTCCATCCTTCTTAGGGTTCCATCCCTTTAACAAGCTCGAAGTGGATTCCATTCCACAAATAAATTGGATTTTAAGATGTCAGTGCTTTTCTACGAGTTTTAACAAAAATTTCTATTAAAAATACTTATGCTTGAAATCTTGAACTCTTGATAATCTTGATACTCATGAGTCTTCTATCTCGATATCTTGAATATCTATACTGTACAGTCTTCATTCTTGGTACCTGCATGGTTAAATCCTGCACATACATATATATCTAAACTTATAATGTCAGTATTTATATTTTATAATCTATTCTAAGGTTGTTGTTATCAAATCCATCATTTCACGGACTAACACTATTGACATCGAAGAGACCTTTCATAACCTTTTACCATCCAAGCACCTGCCTTATGACCTCTTTATGTTTCTGAAGGCCTTCATTAGCTTCCTTTCTTAAGATGATCTTGAAATTGTAATCAAACATCACCCCCTTTAGGTGAAATCCACATAAAGTAGTCAACATCCTAGTAGTGATGGCTAAAGATTGGCCTATGGGGGTGGAAGAGGAGGAGTACAACCTGAAGAAACTCCCATACCGGCCCAATGAGATGGAAGCAATTGTGTAGTGGCATCTTCCTTGGATTGATGGGAGACGAAAACCGTTTTTTAAGTTTAAGTTAGTGGAGGTTGTTGTTGAGAAGACTAGAGTGAGAGCATGACTTATAAGGGTTGAATTCTCGTTCAGAGTGCTCGTGCATACCCCATTGTTCATTTAAGTGGCGTTATTTTCTTTTGGTGTGGTGTTGCTCCTAATAATCATCATGATGCACTCTATTCTCTTCTTTTCGACACTCCTTATCTTTCCTTCCCCTCCTTTTAGAGTCCAACTCCTGATAAGAGTTTGGGCATTGATAAAAAGAGTACGGAGTTAACGAATGATATTGGTCCATCCCTAAGCGGAGATGACTGAAGCATTCTCTGCCCATTATACCTAGAAAGAATAAGGCATATATAAGAGCTAAGACATTGGATTAGAATGAGTGTTGAGTGCTTATGTTGGTAATCCTAGAAGTCTGTGAATTATTGTGTTTCCCCAAGTAATCTACGGCCCATGCTCGAGGGTTCCTAGAGATGGAGCTTCAACACCTTAGGAAAGAGTATGCCTGGGAGGAAAGCTAAATTCACGAGGGCTGGTATTGATAATATATCCAAATCTTATAACCCCAGAGCCCATAACAAACAAGCTTCCAAAGCCGCCTCGAGAAACGAAGATGTTCCCAAAGAAGCCTACAGGAGGAGTTTCTTCTTCTATGGGTTCAAGACTTGCTCCAGGAGAAATATATGAAGACTTGGTGAATAATTGTTTTGGATAGGTAAGGGCCATGACTATGGTGCCTTTGCATGACGTCTCTCTGTATGATTCATCCCATCCGAGGTCATATTCCTCATCATCAACATCCTCATCTTCCTTTTTGTCTCCTACTTCTTCTCCTCATTCCTCTCTCCCTTTGTCCCTCTCCTCAATAGCATCCTCTTCTTCTCCTCTTACTTCCTCTTCTAGGTTGGTCCCGTCCTCCTAAACTTCTTCATTCCTCTAGTCTTCATCGTCAAAGACTTAAAACAGGGGTAGAAGGACCACTGGCGGTTTAATTTTGGTAAAGTGCTGGTTTGGAATAGTGCTCTTGCCATTATATTTAAGTTGATATTGGCAAGTTGTGCATTAATAAGATGATTAGAGGTTGTGTGAAATCCATAATCGCCTACCATGAAGAATTCTAAATTATTGGCATGTTCATCGTTGACTTCTCGTTCGGGGGGATCTATCAAGGGAGAAAAAGGCTATTAGACGCTTGGGTAAAGAAAAACTAAGTGAAAAAGAGACTCTAGATAATTGGACATATAGCCAAACAACTAAAGGTGGTTGAAGCATTAGGGGTAGAGAAGGAAGAAGTATTTTACCTTAAAGTAGTTTCGCTTGTTATGGAGCGCTTCAATAACCTGCAATGGTTATATGCCTCAACTATTAGCAAAGAGGGTGACTCTTGCCACTTTTTAAAGCTTAGAAGGAAAGTGAGATCTCCAAATGTTGAAGGACGATTTAATTGCATCACGTAGAGGATGTATTGAGAACTGAGCAAGGCATATCCATTAAGGTTTACTTGTGTAGCAGCCAGCCTGATTTCTTGAAGAAAAAAATTCATGAAATTGTTAAATGGTAGCACAGCTCCAAATAAGCACGCGTGCACATAGTGTGTGTATATGTGTATATATTGCATGCCGTATAGCTTGGAGGTGGGAGATGAGCCCATTGACCAAGTGTTGATAGAAGAACCTCGTCCTTGGAAATTATATGTTTAAGGCATATAGAATGGAGTGCATCTACATTGAGCTTGGATAATGTCTGATATTAGGGATTATCAAAGCCTATTGGAATGGATCATGTGTCCATTTAAGGATCTTAACCATGGCACTGTGCTGCTAGAAAGACCTAGAGTTGAAATTCCCAGGTTATAGAAAGCCTCACTCTAGATGGAGTGAACATAGAAGATTGAGCTATAGAAGAGCCTGCCTTGAGGGGTAGAAGGGCCAGTGCTAACTTTAAGTCAAGGAGATCATTGGGTCACTTTGAATTTGAAAAACTTGATGGAGAAAGTAGTCAAGAACGTTTTATTTATTGAATAGCTTTAATTAAAACCCTTGTAGCCGATGTATGGAATCCAACCGATGTCAACATATGTTGGCTAATCACATTTTGCACATAGACTAGGGTATTGTGAGTCTCGTTTTATTCAGTATGTGTCCTATCTCAGAGCACGATGAAGGTGAGTACTCTATGTAGATAGCCTGCTCGTGATGGCAAATGTGGTCCGTTGCACGGTGGAACCGCATGTACGATTTTACCATTATTGTAGAATATGTGATAACGGGACCATTGTCCAGAGTGACAAAGAGCTTTCTTTGCAGGAACAAAGCATTGTGACATTTAACTTGAAGTGTTAGCATGTGTATTCTACTCGGATGTTGGAGTGCATTCGATGTGACCATTTCTTGAAACCCTCTCATCGAAATCAGGCCATTGATTCACGTTCGACCGAAGATCGATAAAATCGATTACAACATCTTTTATGTGTTAAAATTTATCACATATCCAAACTCAAGGCTAGCTGTAGAAAGAACCGAAGCATTGGCTTTAGGGACTTGCCAACACCATTGGAAAACTTGGGTGCAAACACAAAGATGCTTGGTGTCGTTCTCTTGAAAATAGGGTTGTCCCAATAACTCTTATCCAAATTTGGCTTTCCAATATGGAGCATTAAGTTATGGTCGATTATTGATCAATGACAACCACCATGGCATCAGCCCTAGTGGCCCTAGCAGTATCAAGTCTAAGGTCGTTAACCCACCTAGGTGATGAAATTAGGATCTAGAAAAAGGGTGGTTTCTTGAACAATACAACATCGAATTGAAGTCAATGGTAGTGAAACTGATGATCTACTAGCAGAAGCAGGTTGAGGCAGTGCTAAGTGATGGCGGCTTAAGTGTCCAAGGTTAAAAGGCATCGATGACTAGAAGTTGATGGTTGTAGAGGGAACAAGGTCTGCTGTAAAATGAATCAAGCGGAAGAAATTTTTCGAAGTCCCTGAATATATAGGTACGATTAAGGAATTATGTTGGTATCAACATAATTATGATCAGTACCAACATTTTAGATCACCAATTTTTTTTAAAAAAGAAAATGGGAGAGAAAATTAAAATAGAAGAAGTCAGCCTGATTGGAACACGACGTAGCTTCCAAGTAGTTAGGAACTCCAACTTTATTACGGGAAAGGAATAGTACACCCAAAATATAAAGTGATGAATGGATGTTCTTGGAATAGATTTGATGCTTCGAAGATGATGATTGGTCGACTAGTGACTCTTGTGCAGCTAAAACTATATCGCTTGTCTTGATCCAAATCGGCTTTATTTCACGAAAGCATACTTTGGGAGGTAAGTATTATTTAGCATTTGAACCGAGCAACTCTTTAATAAATCTAGACTTCAAGACGAACATGAAATAAATCAAGAACTTAAAGGGATGCTCGAAATAATGTAATGAATAGTTAGGTAAACCGCTCATGTACTTTATAGAAAATGACAAGTCCTACATAGGACAAACATGATGGTACCGACATGATTTGGTGGAGCAACTTTGACAACTAAGCTTGAAATTTGAAGACATGGACAGGTACGAAGAAGCAAGCTATATGATGAAGAGTAATTATGCTTGGTACCAATCATATTTTGGTCGGTACCAACATTATTTTGATTTTGGAAAGACAAGTTCTTCCTTTCTATTTGCACGGATTTAATGCACTTCCATGATGCAGCAACTATGGTGGACAATTTCAACTATAAATACAAGTGATTCTACAGCAAGAGAAGGACTTTTATACTCTTAAGCTTTGGATCTTGATCTTTTCCCTTCCCATACTTCGACTTTCATGACAAAATACCATCGAACAGGAATTTGCATTATTATATAAACTTAATGCATTGTAAATTGTATGTATTCATGTTAAATCTCAAGCAATAAAATTAAAGTGGACGTAGGTAATGATTTGAGGCTAAATCACTATAAATCTCATCGTGTTCTTACATTCTTTTCTCATTTTGATTGAGTTACGCTAATTTCTAATCGATTTGGGGTGTTGTGTCACTTTTTGACCCAACAATAACATAATAATATATGAAAATTTATATAACTAAATATACACATATAGATTTTGGGATTTATTTGTTTGTGTATTATACTAACATATACATACGATAAATTGATATGCATATCATGAATATAGATGCCTGAGTATATACATTTGTGTAAATATATGCGATGACCCTAATTTTAGTTAACATTATTTAGAACATTTAATTGAGTAAATTAAATAAAAAATGTAAAAAGTTAAGGGATTGAGATTTGTAAATTAAGGAGGATTCGTGCCTTAATGAATGTGTTAACAAAAGGAAAA
This sequence comes from Allium cepa, assembly GCA_030765085.1. NCBI lineage: Eukaryota > Viridiplantae > Streptophyta > Magnoliopsida > Asparagales > Amaryllidaceae > Allium > Allium cepa. The sequence goes on from CM060932.1 coordinate 953,977,728, forward strand.
CTAAACATAATTAATAAGGAATATGATGAGGGTAAAATGGAAACATCCTTTATTTCTATACCCTAAATCCTTACATTCTCTCTACTTCCTCATTCATTCTACATTCACAAACTAAACAGGAGCAATGCTAGGCTTAGATTGGCCACCATTAAGAATATTAAAAGGGAAGATAAGCTAGGATTCTAGTAGAATGCTTAAAGAAATCAATCGAAGGGAAAATATCAACTTTCTTGACATAAAGCCAAGGTGAATAATATCTACCATCTCATGTTTTGATAATGATTTTAGTTTTAAAGGATAAACTCATTTATTTGCAAGTTATATACCATGTTATAGTGATTAAATGATAAAATGCTTTAAGTTGATGATTTATTTAATAAGAATTTTATGATATGTTTATATTAGAAACCCTATCATATGACATCCAAATGAGTTGCATTTTTTGTATACGGTCAAAAATATTATTTTAGAAGTGGGTTTCAAGTTACATAATTTTCTAAGTAATTATGGATTTATTATGAATTTTCTATGAGAGAAAATAGTTAATTTCAGGTTTTATTTATTTAAGGCAATTAAATAATGTTTTTGGTTCTGAAATTTATATATGTTAGAAAAAATATTTATGTGAATTATTGTGAATTTTGGAAATTTTTATTAAGTGTTTTATTATGGTTAATAAATTATTTAATTTAGAGGACTTAAACGTTTCAAACGTTTTATTAAGGAGAAAGACGTATCTACCTAATTAAAATGGTTAAAATGTAAAATTGTTTAGTATTTAAATTTCTAACTTGCGGCAGTAAATTTCATAAAGAAGTTAGCAAAGCAATTGTCAACCAATCACGTTTTGACAAATAGTGAAAGTTAGGTGAAAATGTGTTACTCTATAAAGCATAAAATCAGTTTTGCAATAATTTACCTTTTTGCCACTTCCATATGTTGGCTTCTGTCACCATACTCCCACTTGTAGACTTTCAATGTCCATTCAAAACTAACTCACATGGTATTAATTCATTGGTATGTAGTGTGTTGGAGATAGATGGAAGGTAAGATGGTGTCGAAAGCATGCATTCGAAAGGGGTGAAGTTGTCTTTCAAAGCTTTTGAACCTTTAATCCTGCCTTTGTTTAAAAGATCGTCTCGAAAGGGTTGTCGCTTTGAACACGTTCGATACCCTAGCTATCGCACCAATACTTTTACCTTAGATTAATGAGAGCAGATGGTTGGTTTCGAACCAACATCCCTCCGCAACCATTGAGCCGCTTTAAACCACCCATGGGAAAGGGAAGGTGTCGCACCTATACCTTCCGACACGGTTAAGATCGCTTTTCTTAGGACATATCTATACTTGCAGAAGCATGTTGCTATCACCCTAGGTGTTTTTGAAAGGATAGCCTTCAAATGTGTCCTCTTTTTACCTTGTAGTTTATTTTGTTTCAAACTACGGTTTCGAATGAAGTACTTTTAATTGGTTTTGAAACCATGCTTCCACAACTTTTTACTTGAACCCAATGCTTTCAAAAATATTTTGTTTCAAAAGAGTATGTCTAAGATCTTAAGTAATGATTTTGAAAGGTCTATTTCCAATGCATACGAAAGGACGGTTTTGGCCTTTCAGCCTAATGTTTTCAAGGTTAAAGTATTTAACTAGTTTCGAAGGGATAGATAACCTTATCGATTTTATGTTTTCATCAACATTGTTTTGTATAAAGCATATATCATGGCATAGATATTTTGAGTAAAGCAAAGAGTCTATTATCCTTGTTTAAGTATGATTTAAAAAAGGTTAAATCAATTTGAAAGAAATGTTTTCAAGGAAAATCGAATAGGGTGGTTAGCCCTAAGTAATGACTCGGATATTAGAAAACCAGATGGGACTCGTGCGGGGTCACGCTCTACACTTTAGCTAGTATCCCCTAGCTAATATAAATTCAAAATTTCAGTCTGTAGGGCTTTACTATAGGTAAGACTAAAATGATTTTATGCACAGAAAGGAATACCCAGACTAGAGATAGGTTATTGGTGAGCCCACAAAACCATTAGGATCGGTTGACCTTAGGAGAAGTTAGTTAAGGACGGACCATCCAGTACTGTGCCTAACAGAAGTTAGAGTATTTATTATGTTTGGTAGGCCCGAGCCAGCCAGTGGTTAATAGTCAACTAGTTAAAACTATAATGTTCGAACAGATAGTCCAATGATTACCTGATTTATATGCGTAAGTGTTATTGCTGTTGTTGTTGTAATCAGTTTGATTGTAGGATTTTGATTTACAAAGATATGTTTTTGTAACGACCCAAAATTTTAACTACTTTAAATTATTGAATTTAATATAATTATTGAACAAAAATGGTTAGAAATAAAATTCTGATGATATATTAATGTAGTTTATTGAATATAAACTTGAATAAAATTTTGAAATAAGCAATTTCGATGATTTTAGCAATAACAAGTATTGAAATGAAACTCTATGTATTGAATGTGTTTATAATCAATAGCTGGAATTGAATAACGAGTGTTGAATTACTGTAAAATGGAAGTGGTTGTTTTATTATTTGAATTCATTTTAAAATTTAAAATTTTATAAGTTAAATAACTTATATTTCAATTATAGGGATTTATTGGATAATTAAATTGTTTAAATTTAATATTGGAAATTATCTAAATAATTGAATCATGAATTTAATATGAATGAAAATGATTTCAAAGTGGATTTAAATTTTATTAAACAAGAATGAAGATTGTTTACTCTTAAAATTGAATTTAAAAGTGAATAAATAGAAATTGGAAATTTTATATTTAATTAACGTGTAAAAATAGCCTTTTTGGGCACTATCTTGGATTTCGACGAAACTAGTTTCATTGGATTCGTAATAGTGAATAATTATAGGATTTCAATTTTCGTAGCGAACGGACTTATCGTTTGGCCGTGCGAGGTTGAAACGCATAGAAATGAATTTAAGGAACTTAATTAAAATAATTTGATTTTGAAATGCTATCTTTTGAATATGATGGAATTGGCTCCCGAGACTGGTTCCATTGTGTTCGAAATAGGGGTGTAATATATAGTACACCAGGCGGCACGCTTCATTTGGAGTTTGGAATTGTCACGGACAGATTGGGTCGTAAACTTATATAATAAGCCACATTGTTTTCATTTCGTCAAAACCCTGACATCAGGAACATCGGCTGCTTCCTTTTTAAAAAGATTAATAGCTGAAAATCATCGACATTCTTTCCTTGATTTCTCCTCATCCGCTCATCGAAATCAAACGACGCCAAAAGGAAAAGTGTAGAGCACGACAAGCTCTACACACTATGCAGTTGGATCGAGCTTGAAGGACCCGAGGTTGCCTGAATTCGCCCGTATTCATTAACGTTTGTTTGGGTTTTTCACGCGTGTTACCATGCGTGCACGAAGGGAAGTTGACTGGAGGCTGTACAGCACGATCACGGCGGCGGCATCGATGTGGCGGCTGGAGGTCGTATGTGTTCGATCATTTTAAAAAAATGGAATGACGAAGATTTACGTTTGGCCTAGGTAAGGATGGTAGCGTGTGTGCGCCTAGAACGGGAAGAGGAAGATAAGTTTTGTTAAATTTAATTTATTTAAGTTTAGTTAATTTAATTTATTTCAAATGATAATTAGATTGTAACCTTTTCATGTGAGGTCCAATTCAAGCAAAATGGGTCGCGTTGCGATTGTATCAATGAAGGCTACTACACGAAGTAGTAGTGGAATTTATTATAAGCTAAAAAAGTTCAGTTTCAAATAAAGATGAGTGTTTAAAACCGCTTACGAATTACTAAAATATTTTTATGTTAGTCAAATTGAAATGTGAACTGATTTGATTTTATTGATTGTTGTTTGGTAATTTAACTAACATGGAAATCGACATAGAAATTCACATGTTAAAATTTTTGAATTAATAGTTAAATTGAAATTGGAACTAACCTGCTAATTAAGTTCCTGATTATTGTTAATCGGTTGTGATATATTGACTAATTTGGATGTTGATTGTGATGGATGACTATTGATTGATATTTTGGATAATTGAATGTTTATTTATTTTATATATATATCCCTGTAACCACCTTGTATATTATTGACAGCATATAAACTATTATTTGAATTATTTCAAATAAATTAAGAAATAGGTTGAAATGATATATACCTATGATGCTTTGATTTGGATTGAAATGATATATATCCATCGTTGGAATTAAATTGAAATAACCGATCACTTGGCCACATGATAGAAGATTATATACAAACACTGGATTGGTTAAATTAAATGGTTTTAAACTCTTGAATTTGAATCTATTTAAATGATTTTGTTTTAAAGAAATAAAAATCGAATTTATGATGATTGAAATAGATTTCAAATTTGAGCTTTGAAATGTTTAAATTGAAATTGGTTAAAAGAAATTGTTTTAAGAATTTATTTTAAAATGTGAAGTAAAAAACCGACATATGACTTGAATTAAGAAAACTAAAATTGTTTTAAAGGTTTGAACTTTTGCTTTAACTTCGAATTATGTCTAAGTAAAAGTGGTATGAATGGATATTTCAAAATTTGAGCTCGGAATTGAATTATTTTTAAGAATCTAAATTCGAACATTGAAGTTTAATTTGAATTAAATGATTTAAATCGATATTCGAAAATTGAACTCGAACTTTATATAAATTGAAATGGTTTAAAATTGTAAATTGAATAGAAACTTGAACTATTTGAATTGAATCAATGAAAATATAAATTGAAATTAATTCGAATTGAAATCGAAATTAATTTGAATTGAAAGTGAAAGTGAAATTGAAATTGATTTGATGTGAAATCGAAATTGAGTCGATTAGAACTGCATTGAGATCGAAGATGATTTAAATTAGAAGATTTGAAATTGAACCGTTTTGATTTAAATTTGGACCTGAATCCAGATTTATTGGAAATGGAAAGAAACAGCTTTGAATTTGAAATTAGTTTCACTATAAACTATTTTCCTATGAACTGTTTTAAAATTCATCTTTTTAAATTTCCAAACTATTTAAATTTTCAAATCATTTAATACATAATCTATTTTAATATCTAAGCTATTTTAACTATTAAACTATTTAAAACTATTCAAACTATTTTCTAAAAATTCAAACTGGTCAATGTTGGAATGTTTATATTTAAATCGTGGATTTAAATGCAACTTAAGTTAAAATGAAGTTGCAACTTAAATGGAAATTTGAAACGATTTTGGAAGTGAAATTTAGATATTGAGGTGAAAATGATTTTTGAAGTGAAATAACATTTTTTAAGTAAAGACGATATTTTGAAATGAAGGATATCTTGAAGCAAATATGATATTTTGATATCAAGTATCAATCGATTTTAAAATGTAAAAGTACCAGCTGATGTTTAAAACGATGATTGGTTGTTAAAAAGACCAGGGCCTCTTATTGGCATACTCTCTATCAATGTTGAAGCCACTTTAACAACTGTGTACATGGAGGAGACTCCAGAATAAAGTAGTTGGGTTTGGCGTACATTTGCTGGATTTTAAGAAAGAGAACGATGATGGATAGACCCTGGGACTTGTGCTGATTTGAAATGACAAAAATAGGACGGCTTGACAAGGCCGAGTGGGCTAGCTACCCATAGCAGACATCTATTCTTTAATTTCTTCTAGGACTTGGTCAATACTATTACCTTTTATGTTGGTTTCGATTGGCGCACCTTGATTTTAGGATGACCTCCCTTTGACTCGATATGGGATGGATGGACGCGGTGGCAGTCGTGGCTATGATACGTTACCACCAGCCTTGTGACCCGAACTGGTAGTATCCTACCTTGGACATTGCCTTACATGCCTTGTCATACTCTTATCCTTATACGAGACCACTGAGAGTTTGGTTTAGTGTTGTCGTATCATGACGCATCCCTATCCCCCAACGTGCTACTGGGGCATACGATAATGCTAAAAAACACTTTAAGAGAGATTAATGTAAAGCCTTTAACGCTAAAAAATATATTAATTTTACTGATTAGACATTACATATAAAGCGTTTTCTACTATATATAGATATTTTGATGGATCCTTAAGAGATGGAAAATCCCAGAACATCTCTTCAGTTATTGCATGCACGTTATACATTGAATAGGAGATGTAAAACCCCATAAACATCTCAGACGCTATTACATTCCTCTTATATGTGATATTGATTTGACTCACGTAACGATATTTTAGTCCTGACTCGAGTGTTTTGTCTTTTCAGTACGCTCGGGTTAGCCCTGAGTTTTCAGCATATTGAAGATTATTTTCCGGAGGACGAAGATGAAGATTTGGTATATTATTGTTACTAGTATTATTCCTGTAACAACCCGTAAATTTTCAATGATTTAATTTGTTAATTTAACGAATTTTGTTATTTAAAACTGTGAGAAATAAAAAGTTGTAATGTAATAATGAAATAATAACTAAGATGAAACGTAACAAGGTTAACTAAAGTTAATAAATAATGAACTTGAATGAAATTCCAATTAAAAAAAATAATTTAAATGTTATAACTTGGTTATAAAGTGAACATAAGAAAACAAGTGTAAATATTGAATCAATTGATGGATTAGTGTATAATTATTGATAATTGGATAAAAACAGTGTTATGTAAGCAATTGTAACATTTGTTTGTTAATAATAACTTATAAGTGTAATAAAAAGATAACGGTAACACTTATGGTACATTACCTCTTTATTTAACCTTTAAATTAAATTGGAAATAAATATGGATTGAATGATAGGATGAAATGTCAATTAAATGGAACAATTGAAATTTAACGTTGAAATTGATGGATTAATCAACTTTAAATTGACATCTAATTTTTTTTGAATTATTGACATCGTTCAAGGAATCAAAAATGATAAAGATTGCTAATTATAGAATTGGGTTTGAAAATTTGATTTAATTAATTTTGTTGATTATTAGGAAAATAGCCATTTTGACCACTAACTTGGATTTTGACAAAGCCAGTTTCATCGGATCCATAACGATGAATTATTGTAGGATTTCAAGTTTCATAACGATCGGGCTTGCCGTTTGATCGTACGTGCTTGAAACGCCTAGAAATCAACTAAATTGAAATCAATTTGAAATAACTTGATTTTTAGCATAACTTCTTCATACAATAAAATTAGGACCTGTACCATTAAGTTTGAAATATTTAAAAACATCTATTTTGATATATGGGTTGACTCATTTTCATTCCGAAGTCAAAATGGGCTCTACGGCGCAATATTGTCATTTCAAACCAACTCGATTTTAAATAGTAACCTATGAAAATGATAGAATTGAGCCTCGAAACTAGTTCCATTGTATTCGAAAGGCCTTTTTACATTAGGAACGTCAGGCGGCACGCTTCGTTTGGAGTTTGGGCTATTTTGGACCTCACGCTATAAATAGGCACGCAAAACGATAAAATAGTAATATATTATTCTGAAACCCTAGCCGCCGCTCCTTTTTTCTTTTCAATTGGCCGAAAGTTCCTAGACTTCTCCCCATGATTTCTCTTTATCCGTTCAACGAAATCAAAACCTTCCAAAACCAAAGTTGTAGAGTTCGACGAGCTCTACACATCCAACGGTTGATTCATGCTATTTCATCTCGGATTCGCCAAAATTGCTGCTTAAAGGTTGTGCATATTTTGGGAATTTCTCGTCAAACGGTGGCGGCTGGTGGGGAGCGACTTCGGGTTTGAGTGGAGTAAGATGAGGCGCATCTGATGGAGGCCCTTGATCATGCTTCGGTCAAGCGTAGGAGCGTGCATGTTTGGATGAGGATGTGCGTTAATGGGTTACGTACCTGAATCATCGGGGAAGAAGGTGTACATGCCTTTTTTAATTTATTTATTAATTATTATATATTAAAATTCAAATGTTCTAACTCGGATAACTTTTTCATACAAGCTCGGATTCACGTGCGGTTTTCTCCACTAGGATCGTATCGAAATTTCCGAGGTTTTGACACTTGTTTGGATGGATTCTGAGACTGTTGAAATTTTAAGTTTAAATTGGATTTAAATTCAATTTAAAGTGTTTTGACCCACTCATAACTTCTAAATTTCTTATGTCTGTTAAATTTGATTTATGATGTAATTAAGAGTTTATTTACGACTGTTTGGTATATTTTTATCATCATCTCAGTTAGTTTGAATTTATTTAAATTAAATTGTTATTTAAATTATTATAGAATATAACTGCCAGTTAAATACCTGTTATCTATTGGTAGTTCTATATCGAGATTGATTGATTGTTTGGATGATGATTATGATTGATGTTGATTATTGATATTGGTTGAATGAATATTTATTTATATCATCAAAATCTGCAAGTTCGTTATGGATTTATTATTATTAATTCGGGATTGCGGTTTGAAATGACATACAACCGTGAATTGTTTAAATTGCGGATTGAAATGATAAATGTCTGTATCACTTGACTATAGGATAGAAAATTTTATACAGACACCATGGTCTATATATGAAATTATTTTTGAAATGATTTCTATGGTTTTGTATTGAAATACATGGGTTTATATAAATATTGGTTTTAGATATTATATAAATGTTATTTTATTCTTGATTTTAAGCTATGTATAAATTTGTTTATTTACATAATAAATTTTGATTTTATTAAAATATAATATGGTTAAGTATTTATTTAAATTATATTTTAATATAGAATTTATAATGATTTCAATAAATTACGGTTGAAAGATAAATTGGGAATTGATTTGAAATTGTATTTAATTGAGAATTATATATAATAAAAATCGATTTGGAACTTATTGAATTTGAGATTTTAAAGAATATGATTTTATTACTTGATTTTGGTTTAAGATGATTTAAATGAATATATCAAGTTTGAATAAATTGAGGGAAATATTAAGTTATTTGAAATTTGGAGTTTATTTAAATGATATTGGATTTATTAGGCAAATATTTTAAAACTAAATAATAGTAAACTGAACTTGATATATATATACAGTTATCAAATTTAGTTTTGAAATGTTGAATATTGAAAGCTTTGTAATCTATTGAAATGGTTTATTTTGAGGTTCGAATCTATATTTGACATCGATATAAATTGAAATGGTTTACCGAAAACTGAAAGTGAGTTGAAATTTATGGATTGAGATTTGATTTAAAATGAATTTTTGGATTCAAGTTGATTTGAATAAATATGTGAATTCGAGGAAATTATTTTACTTTATAAAGTAATTTTAAATTTAAACTATTTATTTTATATACTATTTGAATATCGAAACCGTTTAAGTGGTGGAAGTTATGGTTTAGAACCTATGAATTTCAAAGTATTATGTTTTGTAATGTTATATTTTCAAGTGTTTGGTTTCGAAAATATTATAACTTTGGAAGTGCTATGATTTTGAAATGATATCATGTTTGGTTTCAAATGGCAATGATATTTTGATTTTTAAATATAAACTATTTTGAAATGATTGCGGTGTTATAATAACATTTGGTTGTTAAAGAGACCGAGATCGGAAGTTGTTATATTCTCTGTCAACTCCGAAAACAACTTTAACAACCATGTACGTGGTGGAGATTCCAAAATGAAGTAGGATGGTGGAAGCGTTCCTTTGAGGTATGTACGTGGATCCAACTCCCGTGAGTTGGAATAAGATGGCTAAAACAGTAGCGATTAACGGGCTAAGTGAGGTCATTCCTCCGATCGGACACACTCCTTCGATATTATACTCTGTCTTTTGGATCAATTTGGTGTCCACTTTGATCTTTTATTTAGGGGTGTGGCTCGAGGTGGGCGGTAGTAGCTGTTACGCGTTACCACCGGCTCGAAAGCGTAATTGGTATATCTACCCTGGCATTTCCTAGTTGTGTTGTCACCTACCCTAGCGCTCCTTATACGATTTTGGTTTTATATCGTACCTATGGAGTGCCCACTAACGACGCCCTGTATGGGGGAGATTACGGTACTGTATAGACTATGGGAATATAAAAGTGTGTTAAGGTGGAAAATGTAAAGCCTTAATGCTATTTTTAAATTATATTATACTTTACTGTAGACACTATTATAATAGCGTACATTACTACATAGTAAATAGTTTAACAGATTCTTAGAAGATGTGAATCCCGAGCATCTCTTAAGTTACTGCACTCACATTAGACACTGGATAGAAGATGTCAAATCCCGTAAACATCTCTGACGCCGTTCCACTCGTATTATTTACTGTTGATTTAACTTGCATAAGATCTTTTAATTCTGACTCGAGTGTTTTGTCTTTTCAATTCGCTCGGGTCTGTCTGACCATTACAGGATTTGAAGACTTTATTTCGGAGGACGAAGACGAAGATATTATTATTATTATTATTATTATTATATAATATGTTGTTCCGCTGCATCACATTGTTTCGCTGTATTGTTGTTTATTATTCTTTGGTATGTGTAATTCTGATTCTATGTTGTATAAGCATAATCAAATGTTTTGTAAAACAGTTCATGAGCTGTTATTTGATTATTATATTTTGTCATTCCGCTGCGAGATTCTGTTTTGTTTTCTTTCTTTCCTTTTCTTATTCACCCCAATACCAGTTCGTCCTGTTGTATGGTTTGAGTCTGACGTATGTGGTTTATCGTCGATTTAAAACGTACAAAAAGGCGAGAATTTACAGTTGGTATCAGAGCTTTGGTTTAGCGATAAACCTTAGCTTTGTGGGGTCTGACTCTTTATTAATAGGGTAGTAATACCCTATGATGAGTCACTGAGTGTGTATATATAAATACAAGAGAGCATATTTGTTAGTGTTATAAAAAGGTTTTGATATTGCGTTCATTTGTTCTGTTTTGTATTTATAAATTTTGGTTTGTGCATAGGACGTTGTGACATCAATAGAGAATTCTAAACGCTTAATAGGACAGACCGACACAATATTTGTTTTGAATATAGGAAAATGAAATGATTTTGCCTATTATATTTTCTACATATAAAATAATTTTTTTATAAAAGTTATATTTTGTTGTAATATATTTGGTTGTAATGTATTGGTGGTAGGTAGTGAAATTTATAAATATAGGTTGGAAATAAGATTTTAAAATAAAATAAATGAAAATTGAAAATTTAGAACTTAAGTTCCGGGGTATTGAAATTTCTTTTGAATGATTTTGGAATATGATAATAATATTATTTAGAAGTATTTTCTGATATAAATATTTCAACTTGATTTGAAAGAATTGTTTAAAGAATTTTTGGAATCAAACAAGTTCTGTACTCCCCTCTCTGTCGCCGGAAAATAATTTCGGAGACGAGTGCACGCATCGTCGACAATCTTTTTCGAGTTTCTAAGTGGAAAGACCACTGTAGTGGTTTTAATGCAGATTTATTTTGATAAAAAAATATAAATTTTAAATAGTTTTAAATATAATTAGATATATAAGGTGTAAGTATATACATCTATCTATTATTTTAAAATGATTTGAAATTTAACCCGGTATTTAGTTCTTAAATTCTATTAATTAATAATTTCAATTATTGTAGTAAAATGGAATGTAACTAATAAATAATTGAAACTTCTAAATGAAATAAGAAGTTAAATGTTAAGTTATAAATGAAATTACAAGAAAGTTGAAATTTGTAACTTATATAAACGACAGATATGATTATTGAACATCCAGTTAATTAAAATGATATAAGTTAAACTTGTGTAATTTTCAATTTGCATTCTTTACCATATATATAACTTACCAAAAGATTTAAAAAGTTGAAATGTTAATAAGAAAATGTAATAGAATATTATACAAGTAATACTTAAATAATGAAAGTGTTCAATAAAATTTACTTTATAAATAAGAAATTTGACATGAAAATAGTTGTAAACTTGAGTCAAAATTTAAATGCTACTAATTAAATGAAATAGGAAATGAGTAATGTAAGTAAAGATTTTGAACTTAAGCTAATGTTGAAACTATTTATAATTAAAGTAAATAAATGAAATTAAGTAGTGAATAAATGAATGTAATACAATAAAAAGAAAATCTACATAATATGAATAAATAAAAATAAATGAAAAATGGTAAGAAGTTAAATGTAAATTAAAAAGATAAAACATTATATGAATGAAAAGGAAATGAAACAATAAATGTTATGAACGAAAATTTATAAGAAGAAACATAAATAATGCTAGAATTTGTTGTTTTTTTAGTTTATGGTTGTTTAGGCATGGATACTTTAAATCTATTTGGATGTATGAATAATCTATTCAGTTTTATCTAAGACTGTTGAGTAAATGTATACTTAATAGTTATTTTCCATTCTATACAATTTAAAGTGTAGCCTGAACTAAATACTTGTTTTGGTTGATGTGGATGAATAAATTGATTTGTGTTGATTTTATGTGATGGTTGTATGCTTTGTTGCAAGTGATTGTTGTTTATATTGATGGTTTGTTAGTGGTTGAAACAACTTTAAATATTTCATTTTATATAATTATTAACTCTTTTTGGATTATATAAGTGAAATACATGTTATGGAAGCAATTACTACTGCTTTTGGTTTCATAATTAAGCGTTAATTGCCAGACAAATAGGTACGTTCTTGGATTACGGTTTTATAGCGTTATTATATTATTTTCTTGTGTTGGAATATATTATTTTGGAAAATACACGTTATATAATGTTATATTTGATATTATAATTTCTCCCGAGCGTCTCCGTACAAAGGAGTGTCTGTTGAAATTTTCCATAAATTTTGGAATTAGAAAATTTTTGAAAAATGTTTTCCAAACTTTATTAATTTGAATATAAAAAGGTTTAATAGTTATAAATTGATATATTTTATTTAAATTATTAAATTTTGTCAATTTATTTCCTTATAAAGTTAACATTTTTGAGTAAGATGTATTGACTACTTATTCTTTCTTTTCCCTTCTTTTTCCTTTTCAGGAAAGAAAAATTTTGAGTGGGGAAGAGTGTAACAACCCGTAAATTTTCGATGATTTAATTTGTTAATTTATCGAATTTTGTTATTTAAAACTGTAAGAAATAAAAAGTTGCAATGTAATAATGAAATAATAACTAAGATGAAACGTAACAAGGTTAATTAAATTTAGTAATTAATGAACTTAAATGAAATTCCAACTAAACAAAATGATTTAAATTTTATAACTTGGTTATAAAGTGAATATAAGAAAACAAGTGTAAATATTGAATCAATTGATGGATTAGTGTATAATTATTGATAATTGGATAAAAACAGTGTTATGTAAGCAATTGTAACATTTGTTTGTTAATAATAACTTATAAGTGTAATAAAAAGATAATGGTAACAATTATTGTACATTACCCCTCTATTTAACTTGTTAATTTAAATTGGAAATAAATATGGATTGAATGATAGGATGGAAGGTCAATGAAATGGAACAATTGAAATTTAACGCTGAAATTGATGGATTAATCAACTTTATATTGACATCTAAGTTTTTTTGAATTATTGAAATTATTCAAGGAATCAAAAATGATAAAAATTGCTAATTATAGAATTGGATTTGAAAATTTGACTTAATTAATTTAATATTAATTTATTGATTAATAGGAAAATAGCCATTTTGGCAACTGACTCGGATTTCGACGAAACTAGTTTCATCGGATCCGTAACGGTGAATTATTGTAGGATTTCAAGTGTTATAATGATCGAGCTTGTCATTTGATCGTACGGGCTTGAAACGCCTAGAAATCAATTAAATTGAAATCAAATTGAAATAACTTGATTTTTAGCATTACTTCTTCATACGATGGAATTAGGACTTGAAACCTATTTCATCAAGTTTAAAATATTTAAAAAATCTATTTTGATATATTGATTGACCCGTTTTCGTTCCGAAGTCGAAACGGGCTTTTCGGTGCACTATTGTCATTTCAAACTAACTCAACTTTAAATAGTGACTTATGAAAATGATAAAATTGAGCCTCGAAACTAGTTCCATTGTATTCAAAGGGCCTTTTTACATTAAGAATGTCAGGTGGCACGCTTCGTTTGGAGTTCGGGCTGTTTTGGACCTCACGTTATAAATAGGCTGCAAAACGATAAAATAATAATATATTATTCTAAAACCCTAGCCGCCGCTCCTCTTTTCTTTTCAACGGCCAAAAATTCCTAGACTTCTCCCCTTGATTTCTCTTTATCCATTCAACGAAATCAAAACCTTCCAAAACCAAAGTTGTAGAGCTCGATGGGCTCTACACATCCAACGGTTGATTCGTCCTATTTCATCTTGGATTCGCCAAAATTGCTGCTTAAAGTTTGCGCATATTTTGGGCATTTCTCGTGCGACTGATGGGGAGCGACTTCGGGTATGGGGTAGAGTAAGACGAGGCGCATCTAATGGAGGCCCTCGATCATGCTTCGTCAAACGTAGGGGCGTGCGTGTTTGGATGAGGATATTAAAATTAATTAGATGCGCCTCTAATGGATGCACCTCCATTAATTTAGATGCACCTCCATTAATTTAAAATTAATTTTGAAATTAATTAGATGCACATCTCCTATGAGTTGGCATAAATTAATGGAGGTGCATCTAATTAATTTTAACATATTTAACATATTTAACATATTTTAACATATTTAACATATTTAACATATTTAACATATTTAATTTCAAAATTAATTTTAATATCTAATTAATAGGAGTTGGCATAAATTAATGGAGGTGCATCTAATTAATTTTAACAATTTGAAATTGTATTTAATTGAGAATTATATTTAACAAAATCGATTTGGAACTTACTGAAGTTGAGATTTTAAAGAATACGATTTTATAACTTGATTTTGGTTCAAGGTGATTTAAATGAATATATCAAGTTTGAATAAATTGAGGGAAATATTCAGTTATTTGATATTTGGAGTTTATTTAAATGATATTGGATTTATTAAGTAAATATTTTAAAACTAAATAATAGTAAACCGAATTTGATGTATATATAAAGTTATCAAATTTAGTTTTGAAATGTTGAATATTGAAAGCTTTGAAACCTATTGAAATGGTTTATTTTGAGGTTTGAATCTATATTTGACATCGATATAAATTGAAATGGTTTTTCAAAAACTGAAAGTGAGTTGAAATTTATAGATTGAGATTTGATTTAAATTGAATTTTTGGATTCATGTTGATTTGAATAAATATGTGAATTCGAGGAAATTATTTTACTTTATAAAGTAATTTTAAATTTAAACTATTTTATTTTATATACAATTCGAATATCTAAATCGTTTAAGTGGTGGAAGTTATGGTTTAGAAGCTATGACTTTCAAAGTATTATGTTTTGAAATGTTATATTTTTAAGTGTTTGGTTTCAAAAATATTATAACTTTGGAAGTGCTATGATTTTGAAATGATATCGAGTTTGGTTTGAAATGGCAATGATATTTTGGTTTTGAAATATAACTATTTTGAAATGACCACGGTGTTATAATAACGTTTGGTTATTAAAAAGACCGGGATCAGAAGTTTTCATATTCTCTACCAACTCCGTAAACCATTTTAACAACTATGTACACGGTGGAGATTCCAGAGTGAAGTAGGATGGTGGCAGTGTTCCTTTGAGGTATATGCGTGGACTCAACTCCTATGAGTTGGCATAAGGTGGCTAAAACAGGAGCGATTGACGGGCTAAGTGAGGTTATTCCTCTGATCGGACACACTCCTTCGATATTACACTCTGTCTTTTGGATCGATTTGGTGGCCAATTTGATTTTTGATTTGGGGGTGTGGTTCAAGGTGGGTGGTAGTAGCTGTTGCGCATTACCACCGGCCCGGAAGCGTAATTGATATATATACCCTGGCATTGCCTAGTTGTGTTGTGTCACCTAACCTAGCGCGCCTTGTACGATTTTGATTTTGTACCATACCTATGGTGATCCCTCTAACGACGCCCAGTACATGGGACATTATGCTACTGTATAGGTTATGGGAATATAAAAGTGTGTTAAGGTGGAAATGTAAAGCCTTAACGCTATTTTTAAATTATATTATACTTTACTGTAGACACTATTATAATAGCGTATATTACTACATAGTAAATAGTTTAACGGATCCTTAGGAGATGTGAATTCTGAGCATCTCTTAAGTTACTGCACTCACGTTAGACACTGGATAGGAGATGTCAAATCCCGTAAACATTTCTGACGTCGTTCCACTCATATTGTTTACTGTCGATTTAACTTACATAAGATCTTTTAGTTATGACTCGAGTGTTTTGTCTTTTCAATTCGCTCGGGTAAGTCTGAGCATTATAGGATTTGAAAACTTTATTTTGGAGGACGAAGACGAAGATATTTTTATTATATAATATGTTGTTCCACTCATCACACTGTTCCGCTGTATTGTTATTTATTATTCTTTTATATATGTATCTCTGATTCTATGTTGTATAAGTATAATCAAATGTTTTGTAAAACAGCTTCATGAGCTGTTATTTGATTATTAGATTTTTTCATTCCGCTGCAAGATTCTGTTTGTTTTCTTTCTTTCTTCCTTTTTCTTATTCACCCCAATAACAATTTGCCCTGTTGTACGGTTTGAATCTGACGTGTGTGGTTTATTGTCGATTTAAAGCATACAAAAAGGCGGGATGTTACGATTCCCTGCATTATGTTATTCTAATGCATTATATTTTATTTCTATTGTATGTATAACTCTGATGGATGTTGTAAATTTTTAGTCAAATATATAGTATAAACAACTTCATGAACTGTTTATTACATTTTGTCATTCTGTTATGAGATTCTGTTTTGGTTTTCTTCTTTTCTTATTTTTCTTAATTAACCCTATTGATTATCTGTGTTTTGGATTGTTTAAGGTGGATATGTGTGAATTATTGTCAATTTTAACCTTTCTAAATGTGGGTTGTCACAATTGGTATCAGAGCTTTGGTTTAGCAATAACCTTAGCTTTATAGGGTTTGACTCACTAGAGATAGGATAGTAATACCCTAGAGTGAGCCTGCTTTGAGCGTATATACATGAGAGCACATACTTGTTAGTGTTATAAATTTTTTTATATTGTGTTTGCTTATCTGTTGAGTTGTTTATGAATTCCGGTTGGTGTGTGGGATGCCATGTAATCGATAAGGTTTCTAAATACATAAACTAGGCAAGTCGACATAATATTGTTCTAAAATCGGGTAAATTAAATAATTTTACCTAAATTGTATTTTATATATAAACGGATGATTTTCATAAACCTGTATGATTATTAATGAATGTTAGTTGTTAGGAGATGATAATATTTAATTATCATCGATTATTTGTTGAATTAAACTAAAAATGAATACTTCGTGAACTCTCTTTCACGAAATGTTCGATAATTAGATTGAATTGAAATCTAATGTTTGCAATAACAAAGATATAGATTAATGAAATGTTTTCATTATAACCCAATGAAATTGTATAAGTATATTTATAATATAGCTTATAAACAGAAAAGATTTAAAAAGTTGAGAATTTGAGAACTTGAATCCCGATGCTTTTGAAATTGTTTTCTAAGATTATGATATAATAATTACTATTATTTAAAAATATTTACAAATAAAAGTGTTTCAAAGGGAATTAAAAGGAAATAAGTCATGTACTCTCCTCTTCTGTCATCGGAAAATAATTTTGGTGATTGTGACCGCATCATCGACATTCATTTTCAAGTCTCAAAGTGGGGGAGGCCACTTAGTAGCTTTGCTATGCATTTAGTTTAATAAAAAGATTTTGATTTAAAATTTCTAAATATGATTTGATATATAAAAGATATATATATATATATATATATATTATTTCAAGATAATTTGAAATGAACCCGGTATTTGAATTCTTAAGTTCCTATTAATTAATGATTTTCAGTTGTTGGAATAAAGTGAATTTTTTGAATAGTCGAAAACTTCTAAAATAAGAAATAAGAAACTGAAACTAAGTGTTTAAATGAAATATGAGAAGTTAAATTATAACTCTTAAATTTCAAGATGATGGAAATTTAAACATGTGTAGATTATTGAACATTCTTGCTAACCAAAATGAATAAGATAAATTTGTATAACACTCAATTACATTCTAAATCATATATATAACTTACCAGAAATGTTTAAAAATAATTGAAATGTTAAATATGAATAGGTAATAGAATATTATACAAGTTTGAACTTAAGTAATAAAAATGATTCAATGAAATTGTGTAACGGAATGTTTATAAAAATATATTAAATTAAGTTGTTATAAGAAATGTTATGTTCTTAGTTAATGTTCTAAGAAATGGTAAACGAATAATTTCAGTACTAAAAAAAATATTATTTTGACATGAATTTAAGAGAAGGTAAATAAATAATAAATTAAATCATATATTTGTTAATTATTGTAAAATAAATTAAATAAATTTGCAAAAGATGTTTTAAGATTTAGTTGTAGCTTTATGAGATAATATAATTTGAATAATATTGTGTAAAAGAAGATATATTTGTATAAAATGAATATAAACTTAAGAAATAATTAATGAAATAAGAAAGTTGAAATTTGAATTATGAAATGAAATTTTACTTAAGTCAAGTTGAATGGAATGAATTATAAGATGAAAAGTTGAATGAAATTGATTGTGATAAAAAGAAAATATTATTAATATGAATTTGAGTTATAAAATAAAATTTACTCAGGTAAAATTAATGATATGAATTAGTGAAATGAACTATTGAAGTGAATCAATGAATCAATATAAACTTAAGTTATGAAGTAATAATAAACATGATTCGCGGTTTATAAAATGTTTATAATAAACCTAAATGGTTTTATGAAATGGTTTATAAATGATATTAGTATTAAAGAGAATATACTAAGTGGTAATGAAATAAAATTTAACTAAAATAAGATTAAATGAAATGATTTATAAATAGGTCCATGAATGAATTTAGTATGATGTGTTAAACAGAAAGTGAATTACTGAAATTTGAATAAATTGAATGTAAATGAAATATATGTGAATACATTGGAAGTAAACAAATTAATTGTTAATAAAGAATGAACGTTAATAAGAAATGATGGTGTATAAATTAAATATTGACATTTGAAAATGTAAATTGATGTGGTTATGAATTAATTGGGTGAATATTAATTATTTAATGGTTTCTTAAGTTGTAAATAAATATTAGTACTGCTTCCAATTGCATATTATTGTTATGGTTGTTTATTAGTGGTTGTGCTTATGATTTGGTGTAACAACCCGTTATTTCGCTACTTCGAAAATTAGATTATTTATTTATTTTAAATTTAAAATAATTTAAAACTTAATAAATAAGTTATATATAATAAATAATAATAGAGAAATTTTTTATTCTTATAGTAAATAATTTAAAAAGTATAAATTTGGATTTTCAAACATATCAGCAAAAGTTAAGTTTTGATAAAAATAAATAAATGCTTAAATAAATAGGTTTAAATATTTGTTTGAAAAGTTAAATCTTATTAAAAACACCTAATAAAGATAACAAAAGTATATTAAAATATTTAAAAGTATATTAATAATCTTTTTGCAAAAACATCCAAAATTTATCGCATTAGTCGGTTTTACATACACTGTAAATATAGAGATTTTTATATTATTTAAATATTGTTGTATAAAATGAATAGACGTGTTTAAATTTATTTAAAGGAGTAAGAAGTTCATTTTTAAGTTTGGTTTACTTTAATATATAGTTTAACAAAAACATCAAATTTTGACTGTAAAATATGTCCAAAAAACACCGCTTTCAACCAAAACAAGTCGTCGCAACGTTAAATGATCATACGCACTTTGTAACTTATATAATACCATTTTACAAACATGCACAATTTAGATTTCCATTTATAAACAAGTTCATTTTGAAAAGTCAACATTTACAAATAACCCAAAAAGTAACATGATTTGACAAGTTATGATTAAAATTATATTATTAAACATAATCATTACTTAGATATCATATCAAATTAATGAGATGTATGGAAAAGGAGCAAACAATAGGTTAAGTGTTTTCTAAGTTATGGAAAGTAACCAAATCATCACATAAGGACTAAAAACCTATCTTCTCACCATTAATGCAAGTCTCTTCATGCATGGAAACTAAGCAAATTAACATTTAAACATTTTGTAAATTAAGAAAAAAAGGCAAGCATCATTACAGGAATCAAATCATGACAACTTTCACCATAATTGCACTTATTATCATGTTGAGCAAAAGTCAAATTGTAACGACCCGTAATTTTAACTAGTTTTAATAACGTTATTAACTGAAATTTTGTGAAACTTTAAATAATAAAATTTTGAAATACAAATCTGATATTTGGAATGCGTCTAATTGAATATAGCAAACTGTAAATTTTCATCTGGAAATATGAAAGTTTATTTTTATGTGTAATTCTATTTCAATTTATATCAGTTAATATGTGATGATAATAAAATGTTTTTCAAACCTGAATATTTTTATTTAGAAAAATTCTAAATCATCTTCTGACTGAGACATCATTTTTCGTTTTTCCAAATTCGGACTTCTTTAGCTCCGTCGGTCTTATTTTTCTACGTTTTTGCAGCATTTTCCGCTAGTAGAAAATTCGAATTTTTATATTTCAATCGTACCATTGATATCTGTATATCGTTTTAATCATCTCGTCTTGTTGATCTCTGCGTATATTCAACTCGGTGTTTTAAAGTCCGATACACAGCGGAATCCGCGAAATGGTTAACTTATCGGTCCGTTTTGTTTCTTAATGACTATTCGTTATCCAACGTTTAGACCAGTGGACTGTTGCTTTTATTACTTCTTGAATTCAGCTGTAGACCTTTTATATTCCCTATGCCATCTTCGTTTGAGAAGTTATATGATATTCTATAGAATATATCTCGGTACTGCTATTCCACCTTCTCCCACTTCGTTCCTATTCCTCTTTATATTACTCACGAAAAAGCAGAATTTTTTTTTAGCTTTACTCCCTCCAATGGCCGATAGAAATTTCCACGCGGCCTTCCACAAATCTCAGCCTCTCCCTCCCACTCAAGTTCTTTTCTCCACCACACATTCTCCTAACTCCTCCTTGCCACCAAATTCTGCCATGTCGGCGGCACAGATTTAGTCTTCAAAGTGTACAATGCTATTGGAAATCGGTTCCTCGGCCGCCTCTTAATGGGATTGGGAAAAGGAGCTGATAATGGTGGTAGTGCTAAAAGTAAAGAGGAGAGAGACGTTTTTTGAAGCTTTCAATTACCGTTCTTTCTAGCCTTTTCCGTGTACCGGAGATTGCAGCTTCAAAGGAGATGGTTGATAAAGTTCATGATGCTTCTGAGATTATTTCAAACTTACTGGATGAAACTATCATCGAGGAGTGCTATGAATTTCTACTTCTAGTTGCTACAGCATCTCAAAATGGAAAAAATTAGTTTTATGTGCATGGAGTTATGGAGATGCTTCCTTCACATGTCTCTATTGAAAAAGATGGTGCCCAATCACTGGAACTTGCTATTAGACTATTGCAGATTTTGTTTAATAATCTACCAATTGAAGCAATAAATGAAGAAAATGTTTTAGGGTTATCTTATATAGTTGCTGCTGTAGCCAGACAGTTTGCTGTACTTCACAATGCCTTGAAGTTTGATGCATTGCATCTGCTCACACTACTTTTATCTCCAAAAGAAAAATTCTATATATACTCCACAATGCATTAAGGTTGATGCCAAGTGAAAACTGGACATTTCATATACGCATTGGCATTGCAGTAGTTCTACAAAATCGTGTTGTGTCTGAAGAAAAACTTCAAGCTCTTTTTCTTGCTGAATCCATGATGTTCATTGTCGGTGAAGATTGGCTAGCCAAACATACGGAGGACGGCAACCTTATTCAAATGTCCAATGATAAGTATATTTTACTTGTACTTGAAACTGCAAGAGTTGAAGTTGCTGTCCTTCTCAATGAAATTGCATATGCAAAATATAAAGCTGGGAAAAGTGCTGCAAACGATGAATCTATTCTCTTAAAACAACGAAGTCTTGCAGTAACATTTTCATTGTTAGAGAAGATCATTAGAATAATCTCAAATGCTAGTGAGGTTGAAGGCGGTCATATCAGTGAAGCACTTTAATGAAAGTGATTGGAGGATTGAATGAGACAATAAATTTGGTCTTTGACTTTTTACAAGACTCAAAGGATCATGGACAATGCAAAGGGGATGATATCTTAGCCACTGCTCGGATTATTGGAAGCTCTATCCGTCGAATTTGTGCCAATTTAACTTTGCTTTGGAATTCATGCTTGGATCCGTAATTCATCTCATTCTCATTCATCTCTAACCTCGAAAGGTGAGCAATCACTCACGATTAATGTTATTTTATTTATTAAATTTGATTTTAATTGAAAAGGCAATTGAAATATGATGCTGTTAGTTATGTACATTGTTACATATATTCTATTACCTGTATCTGTTCACCTATGATATCTGACCCCATTATCTGTTATTTATAAGATGATAATTCAGTTTGGTTGATAAATGATTGATTGTTTGATGTTGACATTGGACGTTAAATTGTCAATGTAGTAAGTGATAAATAATTTGAAATTGAAATTGACGCAGGATAGATAGATTTGATATATGTGTTAAATTTGATTAGATGACATTTGCATAATATAACCCCTTTAAATGTTTAAATATATTGACATGTAGAAATATGGTTATTCACACCTTGAACCATTTAAATTTATGTTGATAAATTGATATAGTATGAAATTGAATAATAGATGTCAAGTGAAGAACCGTATAAATATTAGTGTCATAATCTTTAATCTACATGAAATGACAGTGTAGATTCTAGAAATAATTATATTAATTTGTACAAACAACAATGTGAATTAATACGATTATTTCGAGATTATTTGAATTAATTATTGGATTGTTATTGATCATTGTTATTGCTTGTTTATATACTTTGACACCATCTCAGTTATCACACTGCAAGTTCCCTTTGCTATGCTTTGATTTTTGAATTGAAATGGAATCGGGTTGAAATGATAAATATCCAAATAAAATTTTGACTTAGGATAAAGAATTAAATAAAAACCCGATTGGTCAATAATTTGATTTAAAATAAAAAAAGAAAAAAAATATAAAAGATTTTATTTGAATAAAATAATAAGGGTTTTAAATGAAGTTGGAATTTGAATTTTAGTGAAATTTAAATGTTAATATTTTGATAATCTGAAACAAAATATTAACAAAGTAATTGAAGAAAGAACGTTGTTTAATTTAAGAAATGATTGAATTAAGCTTTGAAATTATTTAATAATTAAGTTTTTGAAATTATTTAATAATAAATTTTGAAATTATTTAATAATTTAATAAGATTGAATTATTTAATAATTAAATAAAATTGAATTCTTTAATAAGGGAATTTGGACTTCTTTAATAAGTGAAATTAAACTTCTTTAATAAGTGAAATTGAGTCTTTGTAATAATTAAGCTTTGGAAATTTGTTTAAATTAAAAAAGTAAATTAGTGAAATTGAATTTCTTTAACAAGAAATAAAATGTGATTTATTGAAATTAATATAAGACTTGAAATTTAAAGAATTTAATTTGACGAATTTAATTTAATTCAATTTGTAAGTTTGATATAATGGAGGTAAACTTAAGTGGTTGATTTAATAAATGGGAAATTAAATTGAAATTATTATGAAATGATAAAATTTTACTTAATTTAAATGATTACTGAATGAATCCATCAATTAATTTAAATTGTTTTGAATGTTAAATTAAATTAATTCAAATGATTATGGAATGAAACCTATATATGAATTTAAATCAATATTTGAATTGTTTTAAATCAAATTTTGAAGTTGAATTATAGAGTCTTGAAATGGTAATTTGGAAGATATGAAACGTAAATTATGGAAATTGTTTTAGAAAGAAAAATGAAATGTTGGTTTACAAATTCTAATTGAAATTGAATTTGAATTTGAATTGGTTTTAAAATTTATTAAACGACCAATCGGTGTAATAATTACAGAAATTATTAAAGAAACGGAAATCGGTTATGGACGTACTCTCTGTCTAAACCGAAAACCACTTTAATAACTATACGCGGAGTGTGATCCAGAATGAAGTGGTTGGAATGACTTACGTGATGATTGAAGAAAGGGAACGATAATGGATAAACTTGACACTTGTGTTAAATTGAAAATGACTAAAACAGGAGCCGTGCCGGGCCAAATGAGGTTAGCCACCTTGAGCGAACACACTTCTTCGTAACTACTCATTACTTGTTATTGATTTGGTGCGCACCCTTGAATTGGGAGTGCTGTTTCGCAGTGTTGCGGTCGTTGCGGCGATGCATTCTCACCAGTCCGGATCAGGAAAACGGTAGTTTCACTACCTTTGGTATCGCCTCATGTGCCTTGTCATACTTGTATCCCTATATGCGACCACTACGATTTGTTTTGTGTTATACCTATGGAGTACTCCCTTATACCCCACTAGTTTAAGGCGGAGTCTAGAGTGTTGCATAGACTATGACGCTTATAAAAAAAATGTGTTAAGGGTAATAATGGTAATGCCTTAACGCTATTTTGATACTTTATATTACTGATAGACATTATTATAATAGCGTATATTACTACATAGTAGATAGTTTAACGGATCCTTAAAGGATGGTTATCCCAACATCCTTTGAGTTACTTGTATTTTAGTTGTTACTTCACTTGAATTGGATTTATTGATATAAGAATGTTAATCCTGACTCGAGCGTTTTGTGTTTTGCTTTACGCTCGGGTCAGACTGAGTGTACCAGTATTCGAGGCTCGCCTTTAGAGTTGGAGTTTCGCTTGAAGATCCAGCTATCTATCCAGCTTTCTGATGTTCAGTTGATCCTAGTGATGTATTCTGATTCTTGTATTTGACTTTGTTGTACCTTATTTAACTCTGATATGTATATAGTAGCTTCATGAACTACTATTCTTTATTTCCGCCGCATTTATTACTCTGTATCTGTGATCTATGATTATTATTTACTGTATATGTTCAGTTTTTCCAAATTTAAATTAACAATTCGGGATTTTTAATTATTCAAGTTCGACATGTGCGGATGCGAATAGTCCAAAATAGCATGTCATTACAGTTGGTGTCAGAGCTTTGGTAGCTCTAGGCAAAACTCAGCATATAGGGTAGATGTATTTACAGAATCACTTTCATTCGAGCTTGAATCTCTTCCCTTTGATTTGAATTTCCTTTGAATTTTGGGACATCCCACAGTTCCGAAATTCATTCTTGTCCCTCACTATTCGTAGTTTTCTAAATTCTGGAGTATCGCATAACTCTACTTCGAATGATCTTTATAATGAATTGGCGATCTCGCCAACATTTTAGTAATTTGTAAAGGGGTGAAACTCCTTTACAATAGACATTGATTTACCGAAGACTTATGTATCCTCGGTTTACGATGCTATCTATCTCCTGCTATGATTGAATTCTATCTCTTGAGATCGAATGTCGATTTGTATCTGAATTCTGCATCGATCTTACACGGTTGACCCGATTAAGGTTGCCCGCGATTTATATAAACTTGTCCCTCTTCCTGTTTCATTATTTAATCATCTTATCTTTGTTTCAAACCTGTCTTCGAATCAAAATTCTCTTTATTTGAGTCCATCAAATTTGAATCCTTATCCTTGCTTTGAAATCCATTCTTGTATCGTCGAGTAAGTAAGTGTATTTGTAAATTAATATTTAAATGTTATATATATATATATATATATTGTGTTGTTTGAGTTGTTGATGTTGATTTGGGTTTTCGATCGTTCGTCTGATCAATGCTATCGATAGGAATTCCAAAACACTTGAGCAAAGCAAACTGACACGATATTCTTATCAAATTTGGTAAATAAAATAATTTTGTATGATTGTATTATATATAAGTATAATTTTTTCTGAATTAAATTGTTAATGAATTTGTTGTCCGAAATGATAATATTTAATTTTCATTTATTGTTTATAAACCATTGACTATTTCATAATATAAATAAATGATTTATAAAATTTGGTTATAATTTGATTTGGAGTTTGTAATGAATTTAAATCAAGAATTTGAGAATTTAATTTTCGGTGATTTCAAACTTTGGGTTTAAATTTTAAAATGCATATTATATAAAGTAATTTCGAGTAGAAATCATTTCTAAAGAATTTTAAATGATTAAATCAGTGCTCTCCTCTTTTGTCGCTGGAAAATAATTTCGGTGATGGCGGCCGCATCATCGACATTCATTTTCGAGTTTCGAAGTAGAAAGACCATTCAGTAGCGTTGCTACTCTTTTTTTTGGAAAATGGATTTGATTTGAACTTCTTAAGAATGACTTGATTTACAATATATATTATATATAAGCATATAATTATAGATATAATTTGATATATAGAGTATATGTATATTTATCTATAAAATGGTTTGAAGTTAATTGGAAATTTAATCCTTGAATTATGTTAAAGGATGATTTTAAATAAAGCCAAAATTTTGGATAAATATTTAAACTTGAATATTTTTAAAAAAATAAGGAAATTTTACTTGTATGATACTCAATGGCTTTCTAAAATATAACTTATCTAAATTACTCAGAAGTTAACTATGTAATTGAATAATATACAATATAAAATGATGCTAAAAGAAATTTTAAATAAATTTGAGTAGTTATAATAAGTGTAAATATACTTAATGTATGTGATAAGATATATTAAGAGGAATAAATTTAATAATAATTTGGAATAAAGAAAAATTAAATTTGTTGAATAAAATTTGATTGTAATAAATGACTATTCAAGTTTATGATTTTAGAAAATTATAAATAGAGGATAATTGGATAATAAGATAATGAATAAATGAGATAAATTAAATAAATTTTTGCTTTGAAGGAATTAATAAATTAACAATAAAATCAACTTAACGAAATATCTTGAATTTAAATCAATTATTGAATATTAATTAATTTAAATTGAAATTTTGTTTTGAAAGAAATCTTTTTGCATCTAACATTAACAAATGAGAAATTAAATAAATTTAATGGAAACCTTGAATGTAGTTGAATATTAATTTATTTAAATTGAAATTTATATGGTTTGAAGTAATTGTTTATTTTGTTTTTCAATCTATTTTCTTTCGGTTGTTCTATTCTCATACCTCCTTCTTTTTCGAGGACGAAAAGTTTTGAGTGGGTGAGAGTGTATGAACCTGTAAATTTAACCGGTTTTAATAACGTTATTAACTGAAATTTTGTGAAACTTTGAATAATGAAATTCTGAAATATAAATTTGATATTTGGAATGCATCTAATTGAACATAGCAAACTGTAAATTTTCATCTGAAAATATGAAAGTTTATTTTTTTGGGTAATTCCTTTTCAATTTATATCAGTTAATATGTGATGATAATAAAATATTTTCCAAACCTGAGTACTATTATTTAGAAAAATTCTAAATCATCTTCTAACTGAGACGTCATTTTTCATTTTTCCAAATTCGAGCTTCTTTAGCTCCGTCGGTCTAATTTTCCTACGTTTTTTCTGCATTTTCCGCTAGTAGGAAATTCAAATTTTTAAAATTCAATCGTACCACTGATATTTATATACCGTTTTGATCGTCTCGTCTTGCTGATCTCTATGGTATATTCAACTCGGTGTTTTGAAGTCTGATACACAGCGGAATCCATGAAATGGTTAACTGTATCGATCCATTTTGTTTCTCAATGACTATTCGTTATCCAACGTTTAGACCAATGGACTGTTGCTTTTATTACTCCTTGAATTCAGTTGTAGACCTTTTCTATTCCCTATGCCATCTTCGGTTGAGAAGTTATATGATATTCTATAGAATATATCTCGGCACTGCTATTCCACCTTCTCCCACTTCGTTCCTATTCCTTTTTATGTTACTCACGAAAAAGCAGAATTTATTTTTTAGCTTTACTCCCTCAAATGGCCGATAGAAATTTCCACGCGGCCTTCCACAAATCTCAGCCTCTCCCTCCCACTCGAGTTCTTTTCTCGACCACACCTTTCTTCTAACTCCTCATTGACACCAAATTCTGCCATGTCGACGACACAGATTCGGTCTTCAAAGTGTACAATGCTGTTGGAAATCGGTTCCTCAGTCCCTCTTAATGACCGGATTGGGAAAAGAAGCTGATAACGGGGGTAGTGCTAAAAGTAATTAGGAGAGAGCCCTTTTTTTGAAGCTTTCAATTACCGTTCTTTCTAGCCTTTGCCGTGTACCGGAGATTGCAGCTTCAAAGGAGATGGTTGATAAAGTTCATGATGTTTCCGAGATTATTTCAAACTTATTGGATGAAACTATCATCGAGGAATGCTATGAATTTCTACTTCTAGTTGCTACAGCATCTCCAAATGGAAAAAAATTAGTTTTATGAGCCTGGAGTTATGGAGATGCTTCCTTCACATGTCTCTATTGCAAAAGATGGCGCTCAATCACTGGAGCTTGCTATTAGACTATTGCAGCTTTTGTTTAATAATCTACCAATTGACACAATAAAAGAAGAAAATGTTTCAGGGTTATCTTATATGGTTGCTGTTGTAGCCAGACAGTTTGCTGTACTTCACAATGCCTTGAAGTTTGATGCATTGCATCTGCTCACACTACTTTTATCTCCAAAAGAAAATTTCTATCTATACTCCACAATGCATTAAGGTTGATGCCAAGTGAAAACTGGACATCTCATATACGCATTGGCATTGCAGTAGTTTTACAAAATCTTGTTGTGTCTGAAGAAAAACTTCAAGCACTTCTTCTTATTGAATCCATGATGTCCATTGTCGGTGAAGATTGGCTAGCCAAACATATAGAGGACGGCAACCTTATTCAGATGTCCAATGATAAGTATATTTTACTTGTACTTGAAACTACAAGAGTTGAAGTTGCTGTCCTTCTCAATGAAATTGCATATGCAGAATATGAAGCTGGGAAATGTGCTGCAACCGATGAATCTATTCTCTTAAAACAACGAAGTCTTGCAGTAACATTTTCATTGTTAGGGAATATCATTAGATTAATCTCAAATGCTAGTGTGGTTGAAGGCGGTCTTATCAATGAAGCACTTTAATGAAAGTGATTGGAGGGTTGAATGAGACAATAAATTTGGTCTTTGACTTTTTACAAAACTCAAAGGATCATGGACAATGCAAAGGGGATGATATCTTAGCCGATGTTCGGATTATTGAAAGCTCTATCCGTCGAATTCGTGCCAATATAACTTTTCTTTGGAATTCATGCTTAGATCCGTAATTCATCTCATTCTCGTTCATCTCTAGCCTCGAAAGGCGAGCAATCACTCACGATTAATGTTCTTTTATTTATTAAATTTGATTTCAATTGAAACGACAATTGAAAATGCTGCTGTTAGTTATGTACATTGTTACATATATGTTATTGCCTGTATCTATTCACCTATGACATCTGATACCATTATCTGTTATTTATACGATGATAATCCAGTTTGGTTGATAAATGATTGATTGTTTGATGCTGACATTGGATGTTAAATTGTCAATGTAGTAAGTGATAAATAATTTGAAATTGAAATTGACGCAGGATAGTTAGATTTGATATACGTGTTAAATTTGATTAGATGACATTTGCATAATATGACCCCTATAAATGTTTAAAGAAATTGACATGTAGAAATATGGTTATTCACACCTTAAATCATTTAAATTTATGTTGTATAAATTGATATAGTATGAAATCGAATAATAGATATCTTGTGAAGAACCGTATAAATATTAGTGTAATAATCTTTAATCAACACGAAATGAAAGTGTAGATTCCAGAAATAATTATATTAATTTGCACAGACAACAATGTGAATTAATATGATTATTTGGGGATTATTTGCATTAATTATTGGATTGTTATGGATCATTGTTATTGCTTTTTTATGTACTTTGACACCATCCCAGTTATCACCTTTGCTATGCTTTGATTTTTGAATTGAAATGGAATCGGGTTGAAATGATAAATACCCAAATAAAACTTTGACTTAGGATAGAGAATTAAATAAAAACCCGATTGGTCAATAATTTGATTTAAAATAAAAAAAGGAAAAAAATGTAAAAGATTTTATTTAAAATAATAAGGATTTTAAATGAAGTTGGAATTTGAATTTTAGTAAAACTTAAATGTTAATATTTAATAATCTGAAACAAAATATTAACAAAGTAATTGATGAAAGAACATTGTTTAATTTAAGAAATGATTGATTAATTTTTGAAATTATTTAATAATTAAGTTTTTGAAATTATTTAATAATAAAGTTTGAAATTATTTAATAATCTAATAAGATTGAATTATTTAATAATTAAATAAAATTGAATTCTTTAATAAGGGAATTTGGACTTCTTTAATAAGTGAATTTAAACTGCTTTAATAAGTGAAATTGAGTCTTTGTAATAATTAAGCTTTGGAAATTTGTATAAATTAAATAAGTAAATTAGTGAAATTGAATTTCTTTAATAAGAAATAAAATGTGATTTATTGAAATTAATACAAGACTTGAAATTTAAAGAATTTAATTTGACGAATTTAATTCAATTCAATTTGTAAGTTTTGATATAATGGAGGTAAACTTAAGTGTTGATTTAATAAATGGGAAATTAAATTGACATTATTTTGAAACGATAAATTTACTTAATTTAAATGATTACTCAATGAATCCATCAATGAATTTAAATTATTTTGAATGTTAAATTAAATTAATTTAAATGATTATGGAATGAAACCTATATATGAATTTAAATCAATATTTGAATTGTTTTAAATCAAATTTTGAAGTTGAATTATAGAGTCTTGAAATGGTAATTTGGAAGTTATGAAACGTAAATTATGGAAATTGTTTTAGAAAGACAAATGAAATGTTAGTTTACAAATTCTAATCGAAATTGAATTGGTTTCAAAATTTATTAAACGACCAATTGATGTAATAATTACGGAAGTTATTAAGGAAACCGGAATCAGTTATGGACATACTCTCTGTCTAAACCGAAAACTACTTTAATAACTATAGGCGGAGTGTGATCCAGAATGAAGTGGTTGGAATGACATACGTGATGATTCAAGAAAGAGAATGATAATGGATAGCCTTGATACTTGTGTCAAATTGGAAATGACTAAAACAAGAGTCGTGCCGGGCCAAATGGGGTTAGCCACCTCGAGGGAACACACTTCTTCGAAACTACTCATTACTTGTTATTGATTTGGTGCGCACTCTTGAATTGGGAGTGTTGTTTCGCGGTGTTGCGGTCATTGCGGCGATGCATTCTCAATAGTCCGGACCAGGCAAACGGTAGTTTCACTACCTTGGGTATCGCCTCATGTGCCTTGTCATACTTGTATCCCTATATGCGACCACTACGATTTGTTTTGTGTTATACTTATGGAGTACTCCCTGATATCCCACTAGTTTACAGTGGAGTTTACAGTGCTATATAGACTATGACGCTTGTAAAAAAATGTGTTAAGGGGAATAATGGTAACGCCTTAACGCTATTTTGATACTTTATATTACTGATAGACATTATTATAATAGTGTATATTACTACATAGTAGATAGTTTAACGGATCCTTAAAGGATGGTTATCCCAACATCCTTTGAGTTACTTGTATTTCAGTTGTTACTTCACTTGAGTTGGATTTATTGATATAAGAATGTTAATCCTGACTCGAGTGTTTTGTGTTTTGCTTTACGCTCGGGTCAGACTGAGTGCACCAGTATTCGAGACTCACCATTGGAGTTGGAGCTTCGCTTGGAGATCCGACTATCTATCTAGCTTTCTGATGTTCAGTTGATCCTAGTGATGTACTCTGATTCTTGTATTTGAATATTGTATTCGTGACTTCTGTTGTATCTTATTTAACTCTGATATGTATATAGTAGCTTCATGAACTACTATCCTTTGTTTCCACTGCATTTATTACTCTATGTCTATGATCTGTGATTATTATTTACTGTATATGTTCAATTTTGACAAATTTAAATTAACAATTCGGTATTTTGAATTATTCAAGTCCGACATGTGCGGATGCGAATAGTCCAAAATAGCGGGTCGTTACACAAATAGTAAGGTAGGGGTATTTAGGACATTAGCCGCTCAAACTCCACCTATAAATACAAGCCTAAACCCCTTCCTTCTTCACTACATTTTCATTCTACAAAATTATAAACTCCAATATCTTCCTCTTCCATTACTTCCTCATCCTTAGCTTTGCCCTACATCCCCCATCCAAGCACTACCTTGGCCAAACACCCCTTCCCTAACCCGTACCCACCTCCTACACTACCTACCCGCCTCCTCCAAGCCTCCAACACCTCACACCCACCCACCTACCCACCATTAAAGCACACACACCCCTACCATAAGCCACACCCCTAGCCGAGCCATACACCCTCCACTTAAAAAGAAGAAGAAAATGAAAAAGAAAAGGAAAAAAGAAAAAAAAGAGAAGAAAAGGAAAGCTACAAATTCGAGACATTCGAAAAATAGTACATTAGTTCGAGAGGCGCGTATCTTACGTAAAAGATTAACAGAGTGGAAACAAAGGTAAGAAAATTCTCATTGTTTTTCAAAGATTGAATTTTCATTTTATTATAATAATCATCTTATTTCATATTCAAGCATACACCCCTTTGAAATATTGATATGGATGTTTGGATATATATGTGTTATGTTTGAAAAGTTGCAAGTGTTTATGGTTGTGATTATTTATCATATTAGTTTGTGTATGGACCATAATTATGTTAGCGATAAATGTTAAAATTGGCTATGCTTATTTTGATTAAGTATTCCCTTTATTAAATAAAACCCTAATTCGGTGATATGATATACTTTGGAAAAATAAGTCTCTTTTTAAGTGGAATTGAAATTAAAGTAGAAATAAAAGAGAATGTGAAATTTGAAGTGAAACTATATTCGATAAGGATAGCTAATTTGAATTTGAAATTGAGATGAATAGTGAACTTTAAATCGATTTTGAAATTTTAATTTGATATTAAGGTTGAAATTTGAATTGAAATGAGAATTATATTTGAAATCTAAGTTTTAGTTAAGTTTAATTAGAAGTTAAAATTGAAAGTGGAATTTAAAATTTAATATTAAAATAACAGGGATATAATAATATTATAATATGGAAATAGTGATAATATCTTTTAAATACTTTAAAAAGGTGAAAATATTAATTTAAAATGATTTGTAATGGTTTTATAAGTAATAAAGTTCAATTTTAATAGATTTTTCAAGCGTTGAAAAATAAGTTAAACTAGGTGCGTCGCGCATTGGTAG
The DNA here is from genome assembly GCA_030765085.1 of Allium cepa. NCBI lineage: Eukaryota > Viridiplantae > Streptophyta > Magnoliopsida > Asparagales > Amaryllidaceae > Allium > Allium cepa. The sequence goes on from CM060932.1 coordinate 954,011,105, forward strand.
TTCACGATTTCGTGTCAAAAAGTTCAAATGAGTGTATAGAGTGGAATACAGCTCGGAATTCTTCGGCAGAAGAAAATTCTGGACTATTATATCCATATCTTCTAAACGAAGAAAGAAAATCAAAATTTCGTTCAGTAGATTTTGAAATATATCCAAATCAATTTTCTAGAAAAATCACGCTAGTGTAGTTAAGTGACCATAATGGAAAATGCATTTAAATGAACATTTTTAATTATGGAAAAATATGGAATAAAATTGATAAATCTATATAAATATTTTAAAATAAATTTAAAATAGAAAATATGAATTTTCAAATATTAAAAGGTGGTTTAAATTAAATAAGCTTATATAGCAATTTCCGCGGCACTTTTAAGCTGCGAATTCTATAACTTTTGAATATGAGTTTAAACGTTATGATTTTTCATGGAATCAATTATGAATGTTTTTAAAATGATAGTTAAGAATTTAAAAGATAATTTGGAATCTTAAAATCAATTCCAAAATAAAGTTAATAACTGGGTATGTGCAAACGACTAGTACATTTGTCTCGCCTGTGAGATTTGGAAAGATAAAACAAGGTGTTTAACTAAGGTTAGGGATGGAGCAACCAGTGCCCTGAACTTACCTAACCCCTTTTTTCTTTTCTTAGATGAGGGGTGGAACAGGTCGAAAGAAAAGCCTGGATGCTTTAAAAAAAGATTGTATTAAGTTTCCAAAATAATAGAAGATTGTTATTATCCAAAGAAAAAGAATGAATTACTTACTTTAAGACAAAAGGAAGATATTTCGAAGTCATCCCAAAAGAATTAAAGTGAAAAGAGACTTAATAAATCCTATATACTCATATTCACTTTTTATCGACAATTGGATTTCGAAGGAACCGGGGTCGGATTTGGGGGATTCCTATTCGAAAACTACTTCGAACCAATTTACGTGTTCGAAGAATGAAGATGTTTGAAGACAGAGATATTGAGACGAATAATAACGAGGGACTACTTGTTGATTAATTCAGGATAAACTTCTGATTCACTATATATTAATAGTGGTCACTTTGTTATGAAAAACCTCAAAACCACAAGGGCTTCTCGCTTGGGAATGGACGAGGAAAGTACCTTCAGTTTTGTTCAATCCCAGAATGAACTTGTATGGAAGAATTTCTGACCTTGCATTCCAAATCATAATGAGTGATCTCTATAAAAGTATATCAGTCGGTGGCAAAGAAGACACCATCTCTTAGCTTAATACCCTTTCTCAAGACATACGAACTCAGGAAGTTATACGTTTATAGAAATCAGTCGTGTGAATATGGAATGGCAATGCGGCATTCAAAGTGAAAGAAGATGTGCTATGTGAACATTTAATCATTGCCTCAAGCCTCATCAACCGGAAATGACTGAAACATGGTTAGATGTGGCAAGGCTAAGTGGGTCATTCCCAATTAGGGCATAATCATCCCCTTCTAGATATATTTCTTCCCGCTATGATGTACGGGATGTAAATTAATGTGGTTTGTATGCTAGAGCGCACTCGGTTAAAGGTCGGTAACGACTGAGGAATGACATATTCGGTACTGCCTAGTTAAAGAGGTAGGCTGGTCTTGTGTTGGTAGAGGACAAATACTTTGTGCCTCATGACATCCATCTATAGGTGTACCCATTGGAAGGTAGTCTCTTCACCTGGTTATCTGTATGGAAATCCATTCTCCAATAAGAACCTACGATTTTATTTGTAGAGCCTATTATGCTGGAACTTATTAATGATAACAATTTCGTCTAAGATTAATAAGTTTATTTGAAAATGTATTCAAATAATTTCATTAGAAATAACATCAAATGTTTTGATATAAAAGTGTTTTAGTTATCATAAAGTAAAAAACCCATCCGTGTTTATGTGTGGGCGTGGTCCTATGAGACACTCTTTCTTTTCAAAGGATTTTATTACCAAGGCTGATATATGACACAGTCATTTATTATTGAGTTTTCTCATGCTGGTTTATCAAGCCTGATCCGGGTATTGAAAAATACTCGGGTCAGATACGAGTAGTTTCAGGTTTAGTCGAAGACGGCTGGAGTTTTCAGAGGAGAGCTGGAGATATTCACTTACGTATGGACATATTCCTTTATCTGCTTTGCTTAGAGATGTGAGATTCTATTCTCTTTACTTTTTTATTACCCTTCATGTTCTGTCTTTTTTTTCAATTTGAGTTAGACATGCGTGGTTTATTGATAACTTAAAGGGTACGGAAAAACGTTTCATGACATATGGATTCAAAATTCATGTTATGTGGTTCTATCAAAGTCATACATGTTTCGATATCTTTTATATGCAACTAATATTCTGATTTGAGTTGATATGGTATATACGAAATTCGTTTGGACGTATACGCGGTTTGATTTTCTTTTTCTTGCTTAATATGAGCGAACTCGCTCGTATTAAAAATAATAGGTTACATACCTCGGATTACATACCGCACTTTTATATTTTTTCCTACAGGATGTCTCATTATTGAGATGAGATGTATATTTGGCTATATATGTATATTGTAAATTTTTACCATCGAGTGGCGCAAAAGAGATGCCGCCGAAATTTTTCGAAAATACGGATGTTTGAAAAGTTTTGGGATTTACAATTTTTTATAACCTGTTATTACAAATAATTTGTGATTTTCGTAAAGCTGGTATCCGAATGGCATAGTGGAAGCATGGTTATGGTTTTCTAATAAGATTTTTTGTTTTATATGTTGATTATTTTAAGTAAAATATATCAAATGTTAGATTCCTTACTAAACCCCTTTTCGAGGACGAAAAGTTTTGAGTGGATGAGATTGTAACGACCCAAAATTTTAACTATTTTAAATTATTCAATTTAATATGATTATTGAACAAAAATGGTTAGCAATAAAGATTTAATGATTTATTAATGTAGTTTATTGAATATGAACTGAATAAAATTTTAAAGTAAACAATTTCGAAGATTTTGGCAATAACAAGTATTGAAATGAAATTCTATATATTCAATGCGTTTATAATCAATAGCTGGAATTGAATAACGAATGTTGAATTACTGTAAAATGGAAGTGGTTGTTTTATTATTTGAATTTATCTTAAAAAGTTAATTTTTATAAGTTAAGTAACTTATATTTCAAATATAGCGATTTGTTGGATAATTAAATTGTTTAAATTTAATGTTGGAAATTATCTAAATAATTGAATCCTAAATTTAATATGAATGAAAATGATTTCGAAAGTTGATTTAAAATTTTATTTAAACAAGAATGAAGATTGTTTACTTTTAAAATTGAATTTAAAAGTGAAAATATAGAAATTGAAAATTTTATATTTTAATTGACGTGTAAAAATAGTCTTTTTGGGCACTACTAGGATTTCGTCGAAACCAATTTCATCGTTACATAATAGTGAATTATTATAGGATTTCAAGCTTCGTAGCGATCAGATTTATCGTTTGGTCATGTGAGCTTGTAACGCATAGAAATGAATTTAAGGAATTTAATTAAAATAATTTTGAAATGCTATATTCTGAATATGATGGAATTGACTCCTGAGACTATTTCCATTGTGTTCAAAATGAGGGTATAACATATAGATGCCAAGTAGCACGCTTCATTTGGAGTTTGGAATTTTCACGGATAGATCGGGTCGGAAACTTATATAATAGACCATGTTATTTTCATTTCGTAAAAACCCAACATCGAGAACATCGGCTGCTTCCTCTTTAAAACAATTAATGGCTGAAAATCATCGACATTCTATCCTTGTTTTCTCTTCATCCGCTCATCGAAATCAAACTACACCAAAAGAAAAGTTGTAGAGCACGACGAGTTCTACACGTTGTGCGTTGGATCGAGATGAAAGGACCTGAGATCGCCTGAATTCGCTCGCGTTCATTCACGTCTGTTTTGGGTTCTCACACGTGCTTGTGTGTGCATGAGGGGAAGTCTACTGGAGGAAGTGCGGTGGTGTTGCGCGGTCATGGCGGCAACGTCGATGTGGTGGTTGGAGGTCATGCACGTTCGATCGTTTAAAAAAAAGGAACGAGTAAGATTCGTGTTTGGCCTGGGTAAGGCTAGTAGCGTGCACGCACTTGGAATGGGAATAGAAAGATAGGTTTTGTTAGATTTTAATTTATATAAGTTTAGTTAATTTAATTTATTTCAAATGTTAATTGGTCGTAATTTTTTCATGCGAGGTCCGATTCGAGCGAAACGAGTCGCGTCACGATCGTGTCGACGAAGGCTATGGCATGAAGTTGGAGTGGACTTTATTTGAAGCTGAATAATTTTCAGTTTCAAATAAAGGTGAGTATTTAAAACCCCTTATGAATTATTTAAATATTTTTATGTTAGTTAAATTGAAATCATGAAGTGATTTAATTTTATTGATTTTTGTTCGGTAATTTAACTAACGTGGAAGTCAACATAGAAATTTACATGTTAGAAATTTTGAATTAACAGTTAAATTAAAATTTAAACTTCTTGTTAAATTCCAATTATTGATACTTAGTAAACTTTTGTTATATATTAACTGATTTGAAAATTGATTGTGATGGATGACTATTGGTAGATATTTTGGTGATTGGATGTTTATTTATTTGAGATATATCCATGTTATCCCCTTGTATATTATTGACTGTATATAAATTGTAATTTGAATTACTTTAAATAAAGTAAGAAATAGGTTGAAATGGTATATACCTATGCCACATTGATATGGATTGAAACGATATATATCCATCTCTGGAATTAAATTGAAATAACCGATCATTTGGCCATAGGATAGAAAATTATATATGGACACTGGATTGGTTAAATCAAATGGTTTTAAATTCTTGAATTTGAATATATTTAAATGATTTTGTTTTAAAGAAGTAAAAATTGAATTTAGGATGATTGAAATATATTTCAAATTAGATCTTTGAAATGTTGAAATCAAAATAAAAGAAATTGTTTTAAGAATTTATTTTGAAATGTGAATTAAAAAATGACATGTGACTTGAATTAAGAAAACTAAAATTGATTTAGAGGTTTAAACTTTTGCTTGAACTTCGAATTTGTCTAAGTAAAAGTGGTATGAATGGATATTTCAAAATTTGAGCCCATAACTGAATTGTTTTGAAGATTTGAACCTAAATTCGAACGTTGAAGTTTAATCAGAATTAGATGATTCAAATAAAAATTATGAAATTGAATTTGAACTTTATATAAATTAAAATGTTTAAAATTGGAAATTGAATAGAAGGTTAAACTATTTGAATCGAATCAATGAAAATCGAAATTGAAATAAATTCGAACTGAAATCGAAATTGAAATTAATTTGAATTGAAATTGAAAGTGAAATTGATTTGAATTGAAACCGAAATTGAGTCAGTTCAAACTGAATTGAGATTAAAGATGATTTGGTTTGAAAGATTTGAGATTGAATCAGCTGATTTAAATTTGTACATGAATCCAGATTTTTTGGAAATGGGAAGAAATAGTTTTGAATTTAAAAAACTAATTTCAATATAAACTATTTTCCAATGAACTATTTTAAAATTCATATTTTTGGATTTACAAATTATTTAAATTTTAATCTTTTAATATACAATCTATTTTAATATCTAAACTATTTTAACTATTTTAACTTTTTAAACTATTTAAAATTATTCAAACTATTTTCTAAAAATTCAAATCGGTCAAGGTTGGAATATTTATATTTAAATCGTGGTTTAAATGCGAATTGGGTTAAAATGAAGCTACAACCTAAATGGAAATTCGAAACGATTTTGGAAGCGAAATTTAATTACTGAGACGAAAATGATTTTTGAAGTGAAATAACATATTTTAAATAAATATGATATTTTGAAATGAATGATATTTTGAAGCGAATATGATATTTTGATATCAAGTATCAATCAATTTTGAAATGTAATAGTACCAACCGATGTGTAAAAACGACATTTGGTTGTTAAAGAGATCGGGGCTTCTCATTGGCATACTCTTTGTCAATATTGGAACCATTTTAACAACTATGTACGCGGAGGAGACTCTAAAATAAAGTGGTTGGATTTGGCAAATTTTCTGGATTAGAAGAAAGAGAACAATGATAGATAGACCCCGACACTTGTGCCAATTTGAAATGAATAAAACAGGACGGCTTGACAGGACCAAGTGGGCTAGCTACCCCTAGCGGATATTCGTTCTTCGATTTTATTCTTGGACTTGGTCAATACTATTACTTGATGTTGGTTTCGATTGATGCACCTTGATTTTGGGATAACCTTCCTTTAACTCGATATGGGATGGATGGACACGATGGGTGGTCATTACTACGATGCATTACCACTAGCCCTACGACCCGAACTGGTAGTATCCTACCTTGGGCATTGCCTCACATGCTTTGTCATACTCTTATCCTTATACGAGACCACTATGAGTTTGGTTTAGTGTTGTCATATCATGGCACATCCCTATCCTCCGATGTGCTATTGGAGCGTTATATGCAAACTGTACGACAATGCTAAAAACACATTAAGGGGGATTAATGTAAAGCCTAAACGCTAAAAAATATATTAATTTTATTGATAGACATTACATATATAACACATTCTACTATATATTGATATTTTGATGGATCCTTAAGAGATGGAAAATCTCGTATCATCTCTTGAATTATTGCACGCACGTTATATACTGAATAGGAGATGTAAAACCCCGTAAACATTGTAGAATATGCTAATATATGATTTATATTTGATGATAATAAACATATATATATATATATATTTGTTTAAATGTATTTTTATTGTACTATTCTATTTTTTCACATAATTAAATAAATATTTGTTGAATAAAATAAACAACTCGGAATTCTTATTTGAACAAATATTTTATTCAAACAAATACTTTATTACAAACAAAAATAGTACAAATTTGAGCTCTCACTACATTTACACATTTTTAATTAGAATACAATTTCAATTACAATACAATTTTCAATTTACAATTTCACCTCACTACAAATTCACTCTCACTCTATTTGATCTTAAACTCTGTTCCACCCTGTATCCAGCATCTGAACTATATGTAAAATAAACACTGACGTAGTGAAATTCAAAAAGAAAATATTTTTCAGTGCTCAATAAAGTGTGTGTTTTGAAAATATTATTTTCCCAAGTAAACAGATTGGTGAAAGGCTAACAGACATTGTCAAGGCTTGAACACAGACCAGATTAGACCAAGGCAACTCAACATGAAGTACACAAGCCAAAACAACAAAACAAAATAGAAAATGAACTGGACATGGTCAAGAGCATAGCCATAACAATCACACACTCACTAAGACACATGTATGCATATATGCAAATATATACATACACATGATCAGATCAGAACCAAAGCGTACTAGATTAAACAACATGTGGAACCAAACCCAGTGCAGACTCAAGTGAACAACACAATGGTAATCCAATATACAAACGGACTTGGGATCAGGTGAACAGTGTAACTCAACAAGCCAATGAAAGGAGACTACCAGACTACACACAAATAACTCCAAGTTCGAATGTCAGTTCACATGGATGTGCAAACTCAAAGCTACATGAAATAGAGGACTCTACATAAGACCAGAACAATGCACATTGGAGCATGTAAGCAGTTCAACATGCAACACGATTTCAAAAACAAGAAAAAAGAAATTACCAGTGCATAAACAAGACTTCAACATGAAACCAAACTACAAGAATGATGCAGCTAAGGCCAGAGAAGAAGTTGTGCAAACTATAATTCCTGAAAACATGAGTTTGTGGTGTAGTGTGATGAGTCATTCACGACTCAGTGAAGGCATGAGTCGTTGCCGAGCTAAGGAAGGAGGGCCACGAGTCAACAAGCCAAGGGGGAAGGTAGTCCGACCTAAGAAAGCATGGTCACGACCTAACAACGGAGTTTTGGGTCGTCTCCGACCTAAGAAAACACAGGAAGAAGCATTCCGACCTAACAAGCTCCGACCTAATGATATTGAACGAGATAACTGTGCCGAGTTACGAGCTAGTGATGTTGAACAGGATAACTTCGCCGAGTTTCGATCGAAGCAAGCTGAACTGCCTTCTATTTTAGGTTGTAGGGGATTGGGTCGTGTTGTATTTTAGGTCGTTACCGACCTATGGGTTGTGTTGGGTGTTAAGTCGTGTACATATGTTGTGTGTTGTATTGCTTAACTCGGTCATGAATGGGAAGTGTTAGGTCGCGTACGACCTATGATGAGTCGGTCGTGTTGAGTCAGGCGAGTTGGTCGTACTTGTTAAGTCGGCCAGGGGTTGAGTCGTGTACATTGGGCTGTATTGTAAAGGGGTTGAGTCGCGTTTGTTAAGTCGGTCACGACTTAAGTTGGGTCGTAGGTCGGCAACGACTTAGGGACTGGGTCGAAAACTCTATAAATAGGGGTGTGTGTTGTACATTTGAGGTGGTTGATTTTTGAATAAAATTCTCTTTTGTTAGCTTTGTGCTTTCATACCAATTGGTAGTTGAGTGTAATCTCCTATCTCCTCTTTCGGTTAATCGAGTGCGCTCGATTCAACGATCGTAGAAGCCGATTCACGGAATCTAGTGCGCTAGATCAACGTGCGAAGAATCGTAGATCTTAGAACACGGTATAGTGCGCTATCAACGTGTTTGAGATAGCTAGAGTTCGGTATCTCTGGATCAACGAACTTGGGCATTTTGGTATCTTCAACTCACCGATTGCTACATTTCATTGATTGAAGTTTTGTTTGATTAATCCGCTGCGTCATTATTGGTATCAGAGCCATACTTAGCCAATCATAGCTAAGTTGATTCTTGGAGCCAAGTTTTTGAAGTTTTTGAAGTTTTTGAAGTTCGAAGGAGTTCATTGTGTTCTTGTTGAATTTGTAACAACATTAGAGTGTTTGATTCATTTCATTTTGGATCGAGGAGTTGGAAATTGTTGGGATCTATCTTGGGTTTTTGCGCGCCAAGGTTTGAAGTGCTTGAATTTGTAACCGAGACAAGTTGGACCGAGGCAAGTCATAGCCGAGTCAAGGTTGAGCCGTGTAAAACCATTGCCGAACTAAAGCCTTGAAGAGTTAAGTGTTGAGCCGTTTCATATTGCCGAGACAAATTGTAGCCGAGTCATTGTTGAGCCGTGACATATTGCATTGTTGAAGCTTTGAATTTTTGTGTTCGAATTGTTGAAGTTTGAGAAGTTTTGCAATCATGCCACCAAGGAGAGCTAATCGTCATCAAAATGTTGAAGCTTTGTATCGTAGAGAAGAAGCCAAGCTTATGGAACAACGTATTAATGAAAAATTTGATGAAGGCATTGGAAAATTGGAAAGATTGATGAATGATTTGAATCAAAGGAGGAGATCACCAAACTCGAACCATGGAGGAAACCGAGTTTCGCCATCGGTTACGGAAGCGAGGAGGGTATCACCACATTCATGTAGAGATAGAAGAGAAACATCAATTTCATCACGAAGAGATCATCATGACTATGCACATGAAGAGGGAAGAAGTCGACGTGAATTTGAACATGAAGCATATAGAGATGAAGAGAGACATAGTCAAAGAAGCATGCATGAGCGAAGGGATGATAATGGTCGAGATCGATGTAGACGTACTTTTGATTTTGTTGAAGAAGGTGATAGAGCTAGTATTCATTATCGAGATCGAGACCAAGTTCGAAATTCTTATCGGGATGTTGAAGATGATCGTCGATGGGAATCGGGTATGAAAATGGAGATTCCGGAATTTAAAGGCGGGATGGTTGCTGAAGAGTTCTTAGATTGGTTGTCTAATGTGGAGGAAATCTTTGATTTCAAGGAGGTCCCGGAGAATCGAAGGGTGAAGTTGGTTGCTACTAGGTTGAGGGGGAGAGCTTTGGCGTGGCGGCAACAAACTAAACTTACTAGGGAGAGAATGGGAAAGTCAAAGATAGAATCATGGGATAAGATGAAGAAGTTGATGAGATCTACTTTCTTACCTTATAATTACCAATCACTTATGTACCAAAGGTTGCAGAATCTTAGGCAAGGGACGAAGTCTGTTAGTGATTATGCTGATGAATTTTACCAACTCATTGCCAGAAATGATATTATGGAAACGGAGGAACAGCTAACTGCTAGATTCATTGGGGGATTGAGAATGCAGATCCAGGATATGGTTAATATGTTTGATCCTAGATCAGTTGCAGAGGCACATCAGAAAGCGTTGGCTTGGGAGAAACAAGGAAGGCGTGGAGGTGGTGTGTTTACTAATTCCAATAATCAAGCAAGGGGTGTTGGTGGAAGTTCTAATGTTCCTAAACCTGTTTCAAAGCCAGTGGTGAAGGAGGCTGAGAAGGCGAAGGTTAGCAGTGGGTTCAAGTGTTATAATTGTCAGGAGTTGGGTCACAGAAGCAACGAATGTCCGAAGCCGAAGAAGAGAACCATGGTTGCAGAAGTTGAGGAGGACGATGGTGAGGAAACAGAATGTTCAAATACACCTTATGTTGAGGAGGAAGAAGAATTGTTTGGAGATGAAGGTTGTAATCTTATGATGAGGAGAAGTTGTTTGACACCAAAACAAGAAGAGGATTCTAGTTGGTTGAGAAGCAATATTTTTCAGTCGACTTGTACTATTCTGGGGAAAGTTTGCAAGTTCGTTATTGATGCTGGAAGTTGTGATAATATTATTTCTACAGAAGCAGTGAGGAAATTGAACTTGAAGACTGAGAAGCATCCTAAACCGTACAAGCTAGCATGGTTAAGGAAGGGTGGTGAAGTGAAAGTGTGTCGAAGAGCTTGTGTTAATTTTTCTATTGGGAAGAAGTACAAAGACGAAATTTGGTGTGATGTTGTAGACATGAACGTGTGTCATCTGTTGTTGGGCAGACCATGGCAGTTTGATAGAGCAGTTCAACATGACGGTCGTGCCAATAGTTACAGTTTCATGTTCGAGGGTACTAAAATCACTTTGGTTCCCAAGAAGCAACAACAGAAGGAGAGCAAGTTAGAAGAGATTGAAGAATTGAAAACTCTGTTGACTTTGAAGGAGTTTGTCAAGGAAGTGGAGGAAGAACCTGAAGTGTTTTTGTTGATTGGAAGAGAGAGTAGTGAAGAAGTTGAAATCCCAGAAGCAGCAAAGCCAGTTTTGAAAGAGTTTGAAGATGTATTTCCAGAGGAGTTGCCTAAGGAGTTGCCACCATTGAGAGACATTCAACATCAAATCGATCTTGTTCCGGGAGCAGTGTTACCACATAGACCACATTATCGAATGAGTCCGAAGGAACATGAGGAATTACGAAGGCAGGTGGAAGAGTTGTTGGAACAGGGACGTGTTCAGGAAAGCTTGAGTCCTTGTGCCGTGCCAGCATTATTAGTGCCGAAGAAGGATGGAACATGGAGAATGTGTACAGATAGTAGAGCTTTGAATAAGATCACTGTCCGATATAGATTTCCTATGCCGAGGTTGGAGGACTTGCTGGACCAGTTGAGTGGGGCAACTATATTTTCAAAGATTGATTTGAAGAGTGGTTATCATCAAATTCGAATCAGACCTGGAGATGAATGGAAGACAGCTTTTAAGACGAGAGAAGGGTTATACGAATGGTTGGTTATGCCATTTGGTTTGTCAAATGCACCTAGTACATTCATGCGGGTGATGAATCAAATCTTTAGACCATTCATTGGGAAGTTCGTCGTGGTTTATTTCGATGATATTCTGATATATAGCAGGAGTATGGAGGAGCATGTTCTATATTTGAGGGAAGTGTTGATTATTCTTCGTGAAGAACAATTTTATGCTGCTACGAAGAAATGTGTGTTCATGACGAGAAGTGTGTTATTTTTGGGATATGTTGTGTCTGAGAAGGGAATCCAAGTGGACCAGAGTAAAGTTGAAGCAGTCAGGAATTGGCCACAGCCAAAGACAATTACAGAAGTGAGAAGTTTTCATGGGTTAGCATCATTCTACCGAAGATTCATACCACACTTCAGTAGCGTGATGGCTCCAGTTACTGATTGCATGAAGGGGAAACAGTTTGTATGGTCAGAAGAAGCGGGAGTTGCTTTTGAGAAGATCAAGGAATTGTTGACGTCTGCACCAATTCTTGTTCTACCTAATTTTCAGTTATTGTTTGAATTGCATACTGATGCTTCGAAGGTTGGTATTGGAGGAGTTCTGAGTCAGAATGGGAAACCAGTTGCTTATTTCAGCGAAAAGTTGTCAGGGGCAAAGATGAGATACAGTACATATGACGTTGAATTCTATGCTGTTGTACAAGCTGTTAAGCATTGGAGACATTATCTATTTCAGAAGGAATTTGTTCTTTATACTGATCATGAGGCATTGAAGCACTTACAGGGGCAGGATAAAATTTCAGCGAGACATGCATCATGGATTGCATATTTACAGTAGTTTACTTTTGTCGTTAAGCACAAATCAGGGGTGACAAATCGAGTAGCTGATGCTTTGAGTAGGAGGAGTCATTTATTAACGACAATGAAAGTTGAAGTGACGGGGTTTGAAATGTTGCCAGAGATGATTGAAGAAGATCCTTACTTTGTGAAATATGTTGAGAAAGTGAAGGATGGGAGTACCGATGAATTTATGTTGGTTGATGGATTCTTGTTCAAAGGAAATCAATTATGCATTCCAGATTGTAGTTTGAGATTGAAAATTATTAAGGAGTTGCACGAGGAAGGGCATGTGGGCCGTGATCGTACTTTACAGTTGATTTCACAGTCTTACTTTTGGCCGTCGATGAGAAAAGAGGTTGAAAGATTCGTGGAGAGATGTCATATTTGCCAGGTTTCTAAAGGAACAGCAACGAATGCAGGGTTGTATATGCCATTACCAGTACCATCTAAGCCATGGGTTGATATTAGCATGGATTTCGTTTTGGGTTTGCCTAGAACTCAAAGGGGAAATGATTCGATATTTGTTGTGGTGGACAGGTTTTCGAAGATGGCACATTTTATTGCCTGCAAGAAGACAGCGGATGCAGTTCGAGTGGCACAATTATTCTTTAAGGAGGTATATCGATTGCATGGTTTACCAAAATCTATTGTTTCTGATCGAGATACTCGTTTTCTGAGTCACTTTTGGTTGAGTTTGTGGAAGATGGTGGGAACGAGACTGAAATTTAGTAGTGCTTATCATCCACAAACTGATGGACAGACAGAAGTTGTTAACAGGTCATTGGGAAATTTGTTGCGATGTCTTGTACAAGATAATTTGAGAAGTTGGGACATGAAGTTATGCCAAGCTGAATTTGCACATAATCATGCAGTGAATCGTAGCACGGGATTCAGTCCGTTTCAGATTGTGTATTCAAATTTACCCAGGGGACCGTTGGATTTAGCAGTCGTACCACAGACGAAGGGAGCAGTTAAACGAGCTGTTGATTTTGTTGATGAGCTGACTGAATGTCATAAAATCGTTCAGGAACGATTGGAGAAATCGAATGAGAAGTATAAGAAGTCTGCAGATTTAAAGCGACGAAATGTTGAATTTAACGAAGGTGATTTGGTTTATGCTGTATTGACCAAAGATCGTTTTCCAATGGGCGCATATAATAAGTTGAAAGCCAGAAAAATTGGTCCTGTCGAAATTGTGAAACGAATTAATAACAATGCTTATAAGTTGAAGCTGCCGGAGGATATTTACACTTCTGATGTATTCAATGTTAAGCATCTGGTGCCATATTATGGAGATGAACATTTTGATGAGAAAGAATTTGCAAATTCGAGGACGAATTTTTCTCAACCAGGGGAGGATGATGCAGCTAAGGCCAGAGAAGAAGTTGTGCAAACTATAATTCCTGAAAACATGAGTTTGTGGTGTAGTGTGATGAGTCATTCACGACTCAGTGAAGGCATGAGTCGTTGCCGAGCTAAGGAAGGAGGGCCACGAGTCAACAAGCCAAGGGGGAAGGTAGTCCGACCTAAGAAAGCATGGTCACGACCTAACAACGGAGTTTTGGGTCGTCTCCGACCTAAGAAAACACAGGAAGAAGCATTCCAACCTAACAAGCTCCGACCTAATGATATTGAACGAGATAACTGTGCCGAGTTACGAGCTAGTGATGTTGAACAGGATAACTTCGCCGAGTTCCGATCGAAGCAAGCTGAACTGCCTTCTATTTTAGGTCGTAGGGGATTGGGTCGTGTTGTATTTTAGGTCGTTACCGACCTATGGGTTGTGTTGGGTGTTAAGTCGTGTACATATGTTGTGTGTTGTATTGCTTAACTCGGTCATGAATGGGAAGTGTTAGGTCGCGTACGACCTATGATGAGTCGGTCGTGTTGAGTCAGGTGAGTTGGTCGTACTTGTTAAGTCGGCCAGGGGTTGAGTCGTGTACATTGGGCTGTATTGTAAAGGGGTTGAGTCGCGTTTGTTAAGTCGGTCACGACTTAAGTTGGGTCGTAGGTCGGCAACGACTTAGGGACTGGGTCGAAAACTCTATAAATAGGGGCGTGTGTTGTACATTTGAGGTGGTTGATTTTTGAATAAAATTCTCTTTTGTTAGCTTTGTGCTTTCATACCAATTGGTAGTTGAGTGTAATCTCCTATCTCCTCTTTCGGTTAATCGAGTGCGCTCGATTCAACGATCGTAGAAGCCGATTCACGGAATCTAGTGCGCTAGATCAACGTGCGAAGAATCGTAGATCTTAGAACACGGTATAGTGCGCTATCAACGTGTTTGAGATAGCTAGAGTTCGGTATCTCAGGATCAACGAACTTGGGCATTTTGGTATCTTCAACTCACCGATTGCTACATTTCATTGATTGAAGTTTTGTTTGATTAATCCGCTGCGTCAAAGAATAAGTGCACAAACAAACAATGGTGAATAGAACAAAACAACAGCAAGTTACAATGCAACAACAGAGGAGAATTCAGGCATAAAAACCAAAGTACAGGGACGATAACATGATGAAGTACACAAGAAAACCATGGACCAAAATATAAAGTAGTACGATATGCATTCAAACTTCATTGCAACTGGACATGAAGCAACTAGACATTTAACTCAAAGCAGGCCAGCATACATATATACATGCAAAAGTAATAGACAGTGTACAAGCAGGCTACAAAAGGGATGCATATCAATAAGCACAAGCAGTTCAGCATATATAAGTGCACATTAACAAAACAACATGCATCAGTTCAGTTCACATAAACATGCACAAAAGATAAAGCAAATGCAGATAACAACAAATGGCACAAGAATATGGAAGTACACAAGCATTCAAATAAAAACAAAATGTACAAGTGCAAAGCAAAATTGAACCAGACTCCAAATGTAGAAGTTCAATGAAATGGTTAGGAGCAACCCAAACATTGATGTACACATGAAGACTTCAATATGGAAACAGACAGCAGTATGTACAAATGGAACAACCAGATTTTAAAATGGGACAACTGCACATGAGACCATGATAACAAAGCAACCAGACCTCACATATATATTTCATAGAATACAAAGGCAACAAGTCTATCAGCCCAGACCAAATCATAATACAACAAATATGATGAAGCAGCTGTGGGTCATGAACCAGTCCTAGTTAAAAAAAGGAAGCAGTTTGAATAATGTCACAAAAATGGAACATGTGAACAAGTCAGATTTTATCAAGTCAAGATTATCTAAAATAAAAATGTCTAAGTCAAAATATATCTAAAATTCAAATATAAGCTGGAAGAAAATGATGAACAAGTCAAGGCAGTAAAGAATGAAAATCAAATTCAAATGATGATAAGACGAACAAGTCATAATAATCACAATTGTTCTAGCAAAAATCAAATGGCCGAACAAAGTAACTGACGAATTAAAACCAAAATATATGAATGAATATTTAGCGAATTTATCCCCTTTTAACCCAATTTCATTATCGGCAAATAATCATTCGAGTTTAAGCAAAATTAGAGAGCCAGCCTTGAAATAAATCACGAAACAATCTAGAACTCAAATTAAGTCAAACATAATCAAAATCAAAAAAAAAAGAAAAAATCGCATACCATTTTTCTTATCATTCGAGCTCGACAAAATTGGAACAACCACAAGCTAATAAAGCCAGAGAATTGATTGACAAGGCAAATCGAAGTGAATTCATCGCGGCAATCGATCGAAGTGTTTCGGCATCTTCAATTTACACCAAAACCGTAGTTTGTGAAGAGCAATAAAAAGGAATGGCAGAAAGTACTCGAACGAAAAATAAAAAGGGGAGACAATCTTTAATTATTATATTGGGCCATGTCTTTTTGTTTGTGTTGGGCTTTAGTTATATAAATAGGTTTTGATTTTTTAGTTTTATTTTATTTCCTTTTTAATTTGTGTAATCTTCTAGTTATGTAACTAGGTACAAACTATGGGGAATAGTTTGAAAATTCATAACTGAGTGGCTGAGTTATGACAGGGTTTTGAGCTTAGAGTTAGGTTAGTCAAGTTAGCGGGTGTCGCAAGTTTACGTGTGTTTGTAAGCGTCTGATTACTTAATCTCTAGTAGAAACCTTGGGGGCAGCACGTAGGCAAGTTTTTGCCGAAGCTGGGTAAATCTGTATGTGATCTCTATTACATTACTTTCTGTTTTTATTTTTATTTCTGCATTAATTTTTAGTACACCCTATTCACCCCTCCTCTAGGGTGAAAATGATCTTACAAGTGGTATCAGAGCAAGGTTAATAGCATAGATGTCTAACTCTAGTTGAAAATCTAGCGAGAGTCAGTCTAGTATTATTTCCTCTTTTTTTGATGAAATGGATTTTTTAAATTGAAAATTAAAAATGGAATTTTATTTGAAATCTGTTAATTCTAAATGTTGGGATATTATCGAATATGGGTGTGATATAGTAGACAAGAAAAATACTTTGATTAATGCTCTTGCTATGCATATACTATATTCTCATACTGATCGAGATAATGTTAACCATATCTTTCATTGTGAAAGTGCACAGGAAATCTGGAATACTGTTGATGCAATATATGGTGCAAAATTCAACAACGGTGAGAAATCCACCATAATCGAATCAGTCAAAGAAACATGCTTGACATGATTTTCAAAACACAGCAGTGACGAAGATTCAACAGCCGATGAGATAAGTGATTTTTCATTCAGTGATTTAGTTCACTTATGCCGAAAATTAATTGAAAATAATGAAGTTCTTGAGATGAAAATAAATAAATTGAAAATGGAACAATCTAAACTACTTCAGAAAAATAATGATTTGGAAAAGGAGCTTAAAAATATTTAGAAAAATAAAAATTCTAATTGCAAAAGGTGTTTGGACCATGAAAACATTCAAAAGTTAGAAAATGAAATTTTAATTCGGGAGAAGAACAAAACTGAGTTGATTTGTAAATATAATATTTTGCAAAAAAAGTTGGATAGTTTTAAGAGGTCGAAAAGTTGTAAATGTGCAATTTTTGGAAAAGAAAACATTATCTTGAGCAATTTGAAATTATTCGATTAATTCACGAGATTGAGAAAGAGATTGAAAATTTTGAGGTTTTTGAAAAAATTGAATTTAAAAAACTCCAAATCTTTGAAACTGAGGTGCTAAAAATTGAGACTAAAATTAGAGAGCTTGAAAATGAATAATTTTGAAAAGAGAGATAGTACCATTAGTTGTTGTTTGAAGCTAATAAATGAAAATAAACTTTGAAAATCCAAAGTTAATAAACTTGAGTTGATTACATAGAAAATTTTCACCAAAGAAAAATCTTTTAATATGCTCCTAGAAAATCAACTCTTAGTACATAAAAGGAAAGGATTTGGATTTGTGAAAATGCCAAAATACGAACAAACAACTAATAACACCGTTAAGGGGAAAAGTGTGAATACATAATACATCAAGTGTGGAGATGTTGAACATGGCAAGAATAATTGTCGAAATATATATAAACACAAAACTGTTAAACAAATATGGATTCCAAAAAGTACGAATATAAATGGTTTGAAATTTAAACAAATTTGGATACCCAAGGGTACAATTCTAGACGCTAACAGTTTGTTGTATTCAATAGATAATAATAGTGGTTCTACATCCTTAGTTAGACCACTTGCTTTCTTCAAAATTTAGACACATAAGTGGGCTAAGGAACAAATTTGATGGAGAAAGATTTCGAGTTGTTCTAGGTGATTGATAAACTAAAATTTAAATGTTCCTTAGCCTATAAAGATTAGATGGAGATCATCACATTTTTGATATCATGGCATCGAAGGAATATGAGGCATGATCTCTTAACTCAATTTTGTTCACATATTGTTAATTATGTTTCCATCGACAATGTTAAAGTATTTCTTCCATAGCTTGAGTTTCTTAACTCTGATTTGTAAAATTCAAGATGCTTTGGAAAATAGATTTGAAATGCTACAACTTTTATTTTTTGTACTCTCCCAGAATCTAAACTTAAATCGATGAAAAACTGAAAATCATTTAGAGTATCTTTTCAACGGTGGAATTTCTACCGAGTTAGAAAACCGTCGAAAATTTTTGAATTAAAATAACCACAAGTACATGACGTACACTTGTAGTACGTGGCGAATATGGGTCGATCCGCAGGGAGTTGTTGGTTTTAAAATTCTATTCAATCAAATTAAACCAAAGTTGATAATTGTTTAAGCTAGAAAAGGAGAAAAAACAAACAAAAGAAAATTGATAAAAATATGAGAGTGTTAAGACAATTTAGAGGCAATTTCCACTCTCTAAATCACATAAATCAACAATTTGAAGTTAAGATCTCTCTTTTCTTGTCATTAGTGTAATTAGTTGATGTGATTATCATAAGTATGGTATATTTGTGCTATTAATTAGCCCAACATAAACCATCAAACTATAACACAACCACTAATACACATTTAACTCTCATGAAATATGACAACAAAGTTGAAAGAAAAATCTATTGTAATCATGGCCTATTAACTATTGTTTAGAAATATAGACAATCAAATTTTAATTTCAACAATCACTTCATTACCATCATCATATGTAGATGAAGAGATGATTATTGTTTGTGATTGTTTAAGCATAGCCTATTTGATGTCAATAATATAAGCTATCAAATTCGAATAAAAAACAACAAATAAACCACTTCAAAACATTTCATTTAAGCACAAAAGAGAGCATAAAAAACAAAATGTTGGATCTACATAATAGAGAGCTTCATTACCCATAAATTGAAGGGATTAAACTCCCATATTTGTTATCATATGAACAAATGTAGAAAGTAACATCAAACAAGAAGAGAAAAAGAGAGCAAAATGAAAGGAAAATTTATTCTACTTGCATAAAGTAAAACAGATCTACACTACAACATGAAAGGAAAATAAACAAGAGAAGAAAAGAGAAATATATTAAAGTTGCATAAAAAAATACATGAAACAAAATGGCTAAGTAGCCATGGAAAAAGAAAAGAGAAGCTTTCTTTTATTTTCTAAACTAAAAACTAACTAAGAGAAAACTGAGGAAGAAGAGGGTTACAGAAACATAAGGGGTATATATACATGTGTTAAACCCTAATTCATATTTTTAGGGAATGCCCAAAATACCCTTGAGAAAGTGTGGACGCCAAATAATCGTTAGTTTCTACTAATCATCATTTAAGTGTATATGAAGCCATAAACTCTATAAGTATGTGCATTAGCCTCTAATTGAAAATCAAGGTAAGTGGGTGGGGTACTCAATGTTCTTCACTTTGAATTATTTCCATCTTCATTCTTTTGTATCTTCTTTGTGCATGCATATTTCATCATAAAATCGCTTGTAAAATTTACCAAATTTCCTACAAAACAACGTAGAAAATTCCAAGTAAATATTCGCAATTTAATAAATGCACAAAAATGACCATTCTACCTCTGTATGAAGATGAATATGTGACAATTTGAAAATAATTTGAATTTTGGTTTAAACTAGTTAAAATACCCAATATGATCATTTATTCAATTTAAATAGATTAAATATGGTGGTAAAAATACGCACATTTACGTGCACATCAAATTACCCCACACTTATCTTTTTATTCGTCATCGAATAAAGAAAAACCAAGGTAAATCCGTTTTCGTTGGAAGCACGTTTGCATTGAGCGTATGCAACAAGCTGTTAAACCTCTGGGTGTCCCCAGTAGGATGAGTGTTGTCTCCTGAGGGTTTTCATCGGATGTTACCCACAAAATCCAAATGCAAGGTGAAAATATTTACAAAATACAATATTTGTTTACAAAGAGATGAATGCAAGTTTTTGGAAATATTTACAAATGGAAGATTTACATTTAAATCGACACAAATAAGTTAAATATAGGTTTCGGTCATTATCTTGAAAATTTAAGTTATTTACGCGTCAAAATTTCCAACAAAAATTAAGTTATCATAACAAATAAACTATAGTTTAACTCGTTGTTTCGGTTGATAACAAAGTATAACTATGAAATGAATCCTTAGTTGATTATCAAAGTTTATCAAAGTAGTATATTCATTTCTTTTAAATAACAAGTCAAATCAAATAAGTTAAAAATAGTGCTATGATTTCAATTGCTTATTCTCTCTTGTATTTTTGAAAATTTTATTGACATTTACAATATTTATATGCCTAGCTCAAGTAAACTGATGCCAGATATATTTCTCATGCACTGCCTTGTGGACTTATGTGCGGGGAATACAGCGCGGCGAGTGAACACACGAGTGCGAACACCTATTGACTGTAGGCATTATTAATAAAAGAATTTTTTATACATACACCTAGCTCAGATAAACTGAGGCCAGATATATCGATTATGCACTGCATTTCGAGCTTACGTGAGAAAGGTACAGAGCATGGCGGTGTACACACAAGTGTGTACACCTGTCGACCAAAGGTGTTAATAAAATATATATATATATATATATATATATATATATATATATATATATATATATAGACACACACAAATGTTTTTTATATGTTTTTTAGAAAGTGAGAGAGTTTTGCAAAATCATCTTAGCACCATTTAACTTAGAAGACAAGAAAAATGTTATATCCTTTACTTTAAATCAACCACATTTTAAAACAAAGATTTTCAATTAGGATGTATTTCATAGTTAACACGTATGAATCCTCCTATATACTAGTTAAACCATTGTTATTTGTAATCAAACTTTATTTTTGTTTTTGTTAAGACAAATAAACTTTTAAAAATTTCAATTTAATAAGCCAGAACCATATATTTGTCCTATAGTGTTTCTTTAAAAATAAATCAAAAGAAAATTTGTTTTTAGGATTTTTTTTAATATTTTTTTTTGAATTTTTAAAAGAAAAGGCAAAAATAAACCATGAAAAATAAAAAATGAAGATGTGTCTCCCCTCACACTTGATTTTGACTATGTCCCTACAATCAACCCAAGTGGAAGGAGAAAAATAAAAACATGAGCTTTATTTAAATGAAAATGAAAAGATGATTATTTACATGACATCAGAAAGTATGTCGTTAAAGAGTAAATGAACCGATCTTCCAAAAATCGATTCATCTGTCTCGCCAAGTATGCGAGACACAGCTTAAGCGCAGAAAAAGAAATCGTGAAAGATTTTCGAATCGAATGTGGATTTGGAGAAACGAATATCGTTTTACTAAAAATCGTATGAGTTGTTTTATTTTCGATGATTTTTGGGGTAGATATAACGATTGATTGAAATTCAAGTTTATTTCACCAAATTGAAATTCAAATTTGTCATTGATAACTTCTTTAAAATTATTGACTTTAAAATCAAAATAGTGTTTTAAATCTTCCCCTTCAGAATTCAATAACTCATTTTCAAAAAATCTAAAAAATTCATGTTCATTAAATTCGTCTTCCTTTGTTGGATTATCGACAACTCGTTGCATATCTCAAGTTCAAAATCCAAAGTTGTTGTATTCAAATTTTCGAAATCGAGAAAAGAATTATCGAATTTTAAATCGAGTTTCTCATCCTCAAAAGAATTGAAATCCAACTCAATTACCGTGTTTTCAACAACTTCACTAAGATCGTCATTTTCAGTTTCAAAAGTTGTTATTTGAAAATCGTCAATTTTGGTAAAAGATGGATTATCATTGACTCGTCACACGTTTGGATTTGGTTTTGTTTCTCACGTTGTTTCATATATGTTTCGAACAACAAATCCATGTGATCATTGCAGATTTCAGCCATTTGTTCAACAAAATCCAATTTATAGTTATTTACTTGAGAATTTTCGACTCGGATTTGTTGGGAACAAAAAATTTCAATCGTATCATAGTCGAGATTATTCCCATTGCCAAAATTATTTGAAAAGTGGATCACATTTTCGTTTTGATTTTGAAATTCATTTTGGAGTTCAAAATTGAATTGGTATGGATTATACTCGAAATCGTTTGAATTTGAATTAAATTCAAATTTTGAAATTCTTGACTCGAGTTATTACAAAATATGAATTACATAAATCGTTTGTACTTTGATTTTGTTGTGTAGAGAATTCAAGTAAAGTTGAAATGCTATTTTCAAGAGTTGAGGGTTGCTCATCATTTTGAAAATTTTGTGGTTTGAAATTCGAAATGTTTATACAAAAGTTGTCGTTAAATATCCATAGAATTTGGAGTGAAATTATATGGATTATATTGATTTTCACAATTATTGTAAAATTCACATAAGTGGAAAACTCAGAAATTTTTAAGAATGTTGTTTGTTTTTTTATAAAGGAAAATTGTTTACAGATAGAATTTATTTTTCAAAATGGAAAATTGATATTTATTTTGTTTTGATTTTTCAAAAAAAAATTGTTTTTTTTGAAAGATTTTATATTTTTTTGGATTTTTAATTTTCTAAAAAAGACTAATTTGTTTTTTTGGAATTTTGATTTGAATATTTTCAAAGGAATAGGGAAAAACTAAGTTAAAAAATATTTACAATTTTTTTAGTTTTGGATTTTTGATTTTTTTTAAATATGCATGAACTATTGCAACTAAATGAATGCAAAGGTTAATTACAAATGATTTATCCTAAGCTTACCCAAAATTGTATAACTACACTTTGTCTTAAATCAACAAGATAGTTCTAAGCCAAGTAACGGATAGGATTTATCGGTGCACGACGAATCACCGTAGCAATGCAGCCGAAGGTTTAAGTATCTTCAGAGGAACAACCAATATAATATTTACGAATCACCGTAATATTTATAAATGATTATTACTCTGTCATAGCCTAGACACGAAGAAATTAAATTGTTCAAAGAGGACAATTTGTCAATATACAATTAAGTGTTATCGATGTCTAAGCGTTATTATTAATCAAAATTTTAGGATGAAATGCAAAGCAAAAATTAAACGTGAATTAACAATGCAACTACGATGGATTTTTTTTTTGTTTTTTTTTGAATTTTTTTCTTAATGCAAGCAACCAACAATGCAAGAGAAACAGAAAAGATAGATATATACAATGCAAGGAAAATAAAAAGAAAATTATAAATAAGGAAACAGTTACTTTTTTTTAGCAAGCTCAGCAAACCTAACAATTTATTCTTCCTTATCTGCTTCTGCAACCTGAAAATAGAAACAAGATATATACACAAGTTTATATATATATATATATATATATATCAAAGAAGAAAACAAAACAAGTGAAAAATGAAACAAATAAAAGTAAAATAAATGAAAATCAAAACAAGTGAAAGAAATGAAAAATGAAAATTAAACAAGTGAAGCTTTTTAAAAAAAACTAAAACAATTGGAAAAATAAACAAAACAAAATGAACAATTGTTTTTTTATATATCAAAAGAAGAAAATCAAGGCAAATGCTTTTTCTTTTTGGATTTCAAACAAAACACACTCACTCAACCATTGAAAAAAATATTAACCTAAACTAAATTTCACAATCCAACCCGTATAACCCAAACCCAAAGCCCGCTATCCTCTTTGATCTAAACCTGCCGTTCAAAAATAGAAAACAATTGCCCAAAGTTATCCTCTTTTTTTGTGTTAAAACAAAACACATCAATTACCAGCAAAATAAAAGACATATTTCTCAATTCAAACACGAAAAAGAAAAATCGATGTCGAATTTGCGATTCAAGCTTGAGTATCAAAGGCGAAGGCAGGTTTTGGAGTTGGTAGCAGTTCGATTGAATGGGTGGGCGAGTTGTTGGTCACGATCGATTTCAGTGGTGATGAAGGGCGACAGGGTCGGGAAGAAGTGGTCGCGAGCTATGAGTTGAATTGCTGGCGATTGTTTCGATTTTGGTAGTCACGAATTGAGGATTAAGGAAGGTGCAGTGGAATTGGGCGAGGTGGTTGCCGTATCGTGGTGGTTGCGAGTTCGTGAATTTGGGGTTCGATGTTCGTGGATTTGGGTGTTCGAAGAAGACGGCGATGTGATTCTCGTGTTTAGGTTGGAGGTTCAAGTAGTTGTGGTTCGGGAGTTTGATGGCTTTTCAAGGCAGAGGAGGGTGGTCAGTTGTAGGAGGATGATTGTCGGCTTGCTTATGAATGGTATGCGGAACAGTTGCTGGATGTATATAGTGATTTCTTGCAAGTTGATGGGGACAAGCGAGCTAATGGGTATGTGAACTGAAGTATTGTTTGTATGGGTTATTGCGGTGTGGATTTATTGATGGTGTAGGTAATTGTGATGGTGGATGTCAGAGGTAGGTAGTGGGGATGTGGCTGCAGATTGATATGACGACAGTTGGAAGGTGGAGTTATTATCGGCAAATGTAGGTGAGTACTGTCTGATTGTTGAAGGCACTGTCTGTTGAAGGCAGCAATGCAGTGCGAGCAATGTGCATGTGAATATGTGCACAATGATTTTTGATAGAAGCATGCAATGATGAACACGTGAACAGTTGAACAGGCGAACAAGTGCACAATGTGTCATAGTCGATGGAGTATGTATGAATTTGGTATGTCTTGTCGGATTTGATGATGACGCCTGTGAACTTGTACGAAGAGTGTTGTTAAGGCAGTATGGTTAGAAAGTTGAAGTAGTGGGTGCAAGACTACAGTATGAATTGACTGGCAGGCCGTGGAGGATAAGGATGATGATGACAGAGGCCTGAAGTTTGCACAGAATTGTAAAATGTGGATATGATTTGGTACAAACAAAGTTGATATTGTACAATCAAGATGAAAAATAAATAAAAAGATTTTTTTTATATTTTTGTGCATGTTGTTTTTTTAATATAGAAGTATGCAAATGCAAAGGAAAAACAACAAAGCACAAATGAAATGAAAACAAAAATCACACACAACACAAAACCCTTTTTTTCTAATTGCAACGCACATTCAAAATGAACACACACTAAAATCAAACAACAAATAATTCGAAGAATAGAAAATAAAAATCAAAACAAAATTCCCAGCAACGGCGCCAAAAACTTGTTCAACGGCGGAATTTTTATCGAGTTAGAAAACCGCCGAAAATTTTCGAATTAAAATAACGCAAGCGTACGACGTACACTTGTAGTACGTGGCGAATATGCGTCGATCCATAGAGAATTGTTGATTTTAAAATTCTATTTAATCAAATTAAACCAAAGTTGAGAATTGTTTAAGTTAGAAAAGGAGAAAAAACAAACAAAAGAAAATTGATAAAAATATGAGAGTGTGAAAACAATTTAGGGGCAATTTCCACTCTCTAGATCACATAAATCAACAATTTGAAGTTATGATCTCTCTTTTCTTGTCATTAGTGTAATTAGTTGATGTGTTTATCATAAATATGGTATATTTATGTTATTAGTTAGCCCAATTTAAACCATCAAACTATAACACAACCACTAATACACATTTAACTCTCATGAAATATGACAACAAAGTTGAAAGCAAAATCTATTTTAAGCATGGCCTATTAACTATTGTTTAGAAATATAGGCCATCAATTTTAATTTCAACAATCACTTCGTTACCATCATCATATGTAGATGAAGAGATAATTATTGTTTGTGATTGTTTAATCATAGCCTATTTGATGTCAACAATATAAGCTATCAAATTCAAATAAAAAAAAACAAGAAGTTAAACCACTTCAAAACATTTCATTTAAGCACAAAAGAGAGCATAAACAACAAAATGTTGGATCTACATACTATAGAGCTTCATTACCCTTAAATTGAAGGGATTAAGCTCTCATATTTGTTATCATATTAACAAATGTAGAATGCAACATTAAAGAATAAGAGAAAAAGAGAGCAAAATGAAAGGAAAAATTATTTTACTTGCATAAAGTAAAATAAATCTACACTACAACGTGAAAGGAAAATAAACAAGAGAAGAAAAGAGAAATATATTAAAGTTGCATAAAAAACTACGTGAAACAAAATGGCTAAATAGCCATGGAAAAAGAAAAGAGAAGCTTTCTTTTATTTTCTAAACTAAAAACTAACTAAGGAAGAAGAGGGTTACATGAAACATAAGGGGTATATATACATATGTTAAACCCTAATTCATATTTTTGGGGAATTCACAAAATACCCTTGAGTAAGTGCAAATGCCAAGTAATCATTTGCTTATATTAATCATCATCTAAGTGTACATGAAGCCATAAACTCCATAAGCATGCGCATTAGCCTCTAATTGAAAATCAAGGTAAGTGAGTGCAGTCCTCCATGTTCTTCACTTTGAATTATTTCCATCTTCGTTCTTTTGTATCTTCTTCGTGTATACATATTTCATCATAAAACCACTTTTAAAATTCACCAAATTTCCTGCAAAACAACATAGAAATTTCCAAGTAAATTTTCACAATTTAATAAATGCACAAAAATGACCATTTTACCCCTGTATGAAGATGAATATATGACAATTTGAAAATAATTTGAATTTTCGTTTAAACAAGTTAAAATACCCAATATGATCATTTATTTAATTTAAATAGATTAAATATGGTGATAAAAATATGCACATTTACGTGCACATCAGTATCGGTTGAAACAGTTTCAAAACTTTCTTAACATAGCTGTAGTAATTTGATCATATCTTAAACATCTCAACGTTGATTTTTGATATTCTTGAAGTTCTGGAAAATAAACCAATAATGCTACAACTTTTTTGTTTTTAAATTTTATTGATTCACTTTGGAATGTCATGAATAAAAAGTTATAAATTCAATATATAACTCAGAAAACAAATTTGTTTTACACAAACAGGTTATGGTATTTAAAGTATAATTTATGATTGATAAGACAAATTGACTTGAAACCAATCTGGATAAGTAGCATTTTTGAACATGTAAAATTCTCGGTTATGAGCCAAACCAAACTTCAAAGTTATATCTGCCAAATAAAGGTTTCAAATTAAGTAAGTCTTAGAAATAAAGATTGTCAACTACTTTGAAACAACAATCATTATTGACTCTCTTCGTTTCTATCAAATCAATTTTCAAAATTTCTTTGAGATTTTTGAATGTGTGTTTTTTTTTCAAAATAGATTACTTTAATTGTGCTTGATATAAATGGATGTGCTGAAAATTTCAAAAAATAATTCAAGTGTTGAGGAGTACACGTTTTTCTTATATACCACTATATATCACCATGAATACCTCAAATACAAATGGTATCTGGTATCATCTCATGTTGAAATCATTTTTGCAATTATTTAATTATTTATATTGATTTTCAACTAGAAGTAATTTTCACAAAACCCCCTTACAGAAAATTGATTTTCATTTATTTTAATTTTTGAAAATCATGTTAAAAATATTGTAGTTTATTTCGGCAAGAGATTTACTCAAGAAAAGATAACCATCGACTAAGTGAATATTTTGGAACTTATCAAAATTATTATAGTGCTTGAAAAGTGATGGATAGTGATTAAATTATATTTCATAACAAGAGGAAGTATAATTTTATTATTTCATGAAAATTAAACAAATTTTATAAAAATTTTAGATCAGTACTTATTCCATGATCATTTCTATAACTTTCACCTTTCTGTCGTTCCATACATCATAATATGGAGTGCAAAATTTGGTATTTCAAAATAAGGAAATATTTTTTTGTAAAATAATTATATCCTAAAGTATTCACTCTCATTTAAAAGTCCCCGCGATTATGCATTGGTGAATTACTTGAATTTCTATATATGGGCTTCCATCCTCATTTAACCTTGCAGTTATACATGGATGGGACACATATAAGAAAGAGATAAATATCAAGTATATTCTAATCTCATTTAAAAGTCCTTACAGTTATGCAAGGTTAGAAAATACTAGATATTTTTTTTCAAAAAAAAGGGGTAACTATTAACCTCATTTAAAAGTCCTAACGATTATGCATGGTTAGTAATTGCTTTACATTTTTTCTATAATATTTAAAAATGGAAAATGCACAAATTATTTCTTTATTGAAAATATTAAACTCTTTTCACTATATAAAAATTTCCATAATCCTACAATTTCTCTAAAGTGGAGTTTGTTTCTAATTAATAAAATATTATGATTTTTGTTTGATTAATTGGAATTTGAAATTAATAATTCCTCTTGATTTGATTTTATATTTTTAATCAAAATCGTAGCTATTTCAATTACTATTATTATTTTTGATGATAACAAAAGGGGGAGAGAGATTAAGATTTTGATTTTTGAGCGATATCCTTACTATATTCGAAAGTGTTTTTATTCAAAGTTTTTTTAATTAATTTTTTAGTTTTAACTACACGCATCTGTTTTGGGGGAGTTTTGTTGTAGGGGGAGTGTTCAAATAAGGGAAGCTAATAGAATTCATCAAGACCAAATACATTTAATAGAGTCAAAATCTTAATATATGTTTGTTATCATCAAAAGGGATAGATTGTAGAATATGCTAGTGTATGATTTTTGTTTGATGATAATAAACATATATATATATATATATATATATATATATGTTTAAATGTATTTATTATCGTACTATTTTATTCTTCCACATAATTAAATAAATATTTGTTGAGTAAAATAAATAACTTGGAATTCTTATATAAAAAAATATTTTATTCAAACAAACATTTTATTTCAAATTCAAATAGTACAAATTTGAGCTCTTGCTACATTTACACATTATCAATTACAATACAATTCTCAACTTACAATTTTCATCTCACTAAAAATTCACTCTCACTCGTATTTGATCTTCAACTCGGTTCCAGCCTGTATCCAGCATTTGAACTATTTGCAGAATAAATACCGACGCGGTAAAATTGAAAAAGAAAATATTTTGTCATGCTCAATAAAGTGTGTGTTTTGAAAATATTATTTTTCTAAGTAAACAGATCAGTGAAAGGCTAACAAGACATGGTCAGGGCTTGAACACAGACCAGATCAGACCAAGGCAACTCAGCATGAAGTACACAGACCAAAGCAACAAAACAAAATAGAAAATGAACCAGACATGGTCAAGAGCATAGCCACAACAATCAAACACTCACTAAGACACATGTATGCATATATGCAAATATATACATACACATATATCAGATCAGAACCAAAGTGTACCAGACCAAACAGCATGTGGAACCAAAGCCAGTGCAGATTCAAGTGAACAACACAATTGTAATCCAACATACAAACATACATGGGATCAGGTGAACAATGTAACTCAACAAGCCAGTGAAAGGAGACCACCAGACCACACACAAATGACTCCAAGTTAGAATGTCGGTTCACATGGATGTGCAGCCTCAAAGCTACATAAAACAGAGGAATCCACATAAGACCAGAACAATGCACATTGGAGCATGCAAGCAGTTCAACATGCAACAAGACTACAAAAACAAGGCAAAAGAAGTTAAATGCACAAACAAGACTTCAACATGAAACCAAACTACAAAGAGAAGTGCACAAACAAACAGAGGTGAATACAACAAAACAACAGCAAGTTACAATGCAACAACAGAGGATAATTCAAGCATAAAAACCAAAGTACAGGGATGATAACATAATGAAGTACACAAGCAAACCATGGACCAAAATGCAAAGCAGTACAACATGCATTCAAACTTAATTGCAACTGGACATGTAGAAACTGGAGATTTAACTCGAAGCAGACCAGCATGTATATATATACATGCAAAAGTAATGGTCAGTGTACAAGCAAGCTACAAAAGGGATGCATATCAATGAGCATAAGTCGTTCAGCATATACAAGTGGACGTTAACAAAAAAACATGCATCAGTTCAGTTCCCATAAACACGCACAAAAGATAGAGCAAATGTAGACAACCATAAATGGCACAAGAACATGGAAGTACACAAGCATTCCAATGAAAAACAAAATGTACAAGTGCAAAGCAAATTGAAGCAGACTCCAAATATACAAGTTCAATGAAATGGTCAGGAGAAACCCAGACATTGATGTACACATGAAGACTTCAATATAGAACCAGACAATAGTATGTACAAATGGAACAACTTGATTTGAAAATGGGACAACTGCATAAGGAAACCAACATGAAAATATGGGATGAGACCATGATAACAAAGCAACCAGACCTCACATATATATTTTAGAAAATATAAAGGCACGAAGCAACCAGACCTCACATATATATTTCGGAGAATACAAAGGCACGAAGTCTATCAACCCAGACCAAATCACAATATAGAAAATATGATGAAGCAGCCATTGGTCATGAACCAGTCTTAGCTAAAAAGGGAAGCAGTTTGAATAATGTCACAAAAAATGGAACATGTGAACAAGTCAAATTTTATCAAGTCAAGATTGACTAAAATAAAAATGTCGAAGTCAAAATATATCTGAAATTTAAATAAAAGATGGAAGAGAATGATGAACAAGTCAAGGTAGTAAAGAACGGAAAGCAAATTCAATTGATGATAAGATGAACAAGTCAAAATAATCATAATCGTTCAAGCAAAAATATAAAGGCTGAAAAAAGTAATTGACGAAGTAAAACCAAAATATATGAATGAAAATTTAGCAAATTTATCCCTATTTAACTCAATTTCATCATCGGAAAATACTTTTTCATGTTCAAGCAAAATCAAAGAACAAGCCTTGAAAATAAATCACGAACCAATCCAAAACGCGAATCAAGTCGAGCATAATCAAAATTGAAAAAGAAAAAATTGCAGACCATTTTTCTTATCATTCGAGCTCAACAAAATTGCAGCAGCCGCAAGCTAACAAAGCCAGAGAACTGATTGACAAGGCAAATTGAAGTGAATTCATCGCTGCAATCGATCGAAGTGTTTTGACGTCTTCAAATTTCACCAAAACCCCAGTTTGTGAAGAGAAACAAAAAGGAATGGCAGAAAGTATTCGAACGAAAAATAAAACGCAGAGATAGTCTTTAATTATTATATTGGGTCGTGTCTTTTTTTGTGTGTTGGGATTTAGTTATATAATCAGGGTTTTATTTTTTAGTTTTATTTTATTTCCTTTTAAATTTGTGTAATCTTCTAAATGTGTAACTAGGTACAAATTATGGGACGTAGTTTGAGAATTTGCAACTCAGTGGCTGAGTTTTGGTAGGGTTTTAAGCTTAGAGTTAGGTTAGTCAAGGTAGCGGGTGTCACAAGTTTACGTGTGTTTGTAAGCATCTGACTACTTAGTCTCTAGTAGAAACCTTAGGGGAAACACTTAAGCAGGTTTTTGCCGAAGCTTGATAAATCTGTGTGTGATCTCTATTGCATTACTTTTTGCTTTTATTTTTATTTCTGCATTAACTTTTAGTACGCCCTATTCACCCCCCTCCCTTTATGGTGAAAAGGATCTTACAAACATCTCTGGCGCTATTACACTCCTGTTATATGTGATATTAATTTGACTCACATAAGGATATTTTAGTCCTAGCTCGAGCGTATAGTCTTTTCATTATGCTCGGGTCAAACTTGAGTTTTTAGCATAATGAAGATTATTCTCTAGAGAACGAAGACAAAGATTTGGTATATTATTATTATTAGTATTATTCCCTGCGTCATGTTGTTCTGCTGCGTTATGTTTTATTTCTGTTGTATGTATAACTCTGATAGATGTTGTAAAATTTTAATCAAATGTATAGTATAATTCGCTTCATGGACTGTTTATTTGATTATTATATTTTGTCATTCCATTGCGAGATTCAGTATTTTTTCTTCTTGTCTCATTTTTCTTAATTAACCCCATTGATCATCAATGTTTCAAATTGTTTGAGTTGGACATGTGTGGATTATTGTCAATTTAAACCTTTCGAAATATGGGTCATCACACTTTCAAAAGGATATTAGTGAGGCAAAACCCGTTATGCTAAGTAGCATGGTCTCACTTAATATCAGTAAACCGATACATAATAGAATTAATCACACAAGGCTTTATGTTTGACTTGAAGTTTATGTTTTCCTCTTAAATTCTCGGGTGCTCAATATTTAATTTAAGTAGACTGAGAGATAAGGATTTTTTAGGTCTAGTAGGTTGGACGAATAAGCTTCCAAAGATGTGCAGAAGGCAAAGCTCGCTATGTAGGAGTTATTTAGTAGTATTTCTGCTCTGACATATTTATGAATGATATGTCTATCTATCTATTGTTCTGATCGTCCAAGAGGGCATCTTCATATGTCGCTCTTGGCATATTTTGAAAGAATTATATTTGATAAAAACTAGGAATCGTTTTAGGATTATGTAATGGAATATGAAATATTGATTGAAATGTAACCAGTAAAGCTATTTTGAGAGCTATGTTGATTTTATTTCATATTAATGTGTGGAATATGCAAGTATATGATTTTTTTTTTGATGATAATAAACATATATACATTCATTTAAATGTATTTGGTAATGTACTATTTTGTTTTTCATAGATTAAATAAATATTTCTTGAATAAAATAAATTACACAAAATTTGAATTCAAACAGAACAAGTTACACAGAATTTGAATTCAAACAGAAATTTTATTCAAACAAATATTTATTACAATCTTGAATAGTACAAATTCAAGCTCTCACTATACATATATATTTTTGATTTCATATGTACAGATAACCTCACTACATATCACTCACACTCGTATTTTTCTTCAACTGCATTCCAGTTTGAATCTAGCATCTGAGCAATCTGCAAAAATATTCACGACGCAGTAAAATTGAAAAAGAAATACTTTTGCAATATAAAATGAAATATGATTTTTGAAAATATTATTTGCCTCGGTTATTTGGGTTATTCGTCATCATTTACATTTGAATTCATCATACACGAACAATGTGACATGCACAGTGTATCACTGTACATGCCACAAGGCCGTGCACATCAATATACACTTGATAATGCTACAGGAACAGGTGAGCACAGGTCAAACCCAAATGAAAAGTCGGGTTCAACTCACGTGCAGTATATTTAAAATCATGACACGAGCACAAGGTCAAACCCGAGTTTTGAAACTGGATTCAACTCAAGTGAAATTTCAAAAATCAACATGAAAGGATGCAAAGACCAGAAGTCCAATTCAAAACAACTCAACAGAAGTATGTAATGCCGAGAAACAATGTACAAAAGATCAGAGACAAAGGATGTACACAAGTATACAACTACATATCTCAATGTCAAAGAAACAACTCAACAATATGAATAAGTGAAGCATCTGTGTCAAAGCATTGCAAATGTCAACATGAAGTATATGCAATTCGAAGTAATAAAGATTACAGCAAAATCCAGTGCCAACAAGTACAACGATCAATGAAGTGAGACACAGGACAACAAGGTTCAAACTCAAGTATGGAAGTGACTCAATACAGCATGTTCAAGGATCAATGAATTGAATGAACTCGACCAGACACATGAACAGAACATCAACTGGGCAGAGACAAAGCAACATAGAAACAGGTACAACAATGAAAATTCAAGTCAGATCAAACATAATGGACTGCATGCAACAGACCAATGGATGTACCAGAAACATGTGAACACAGCAAAGACCACAAGCCAATCCTAACAGCAACATGAATATAGATTCAAGCCAATCCTAACAGTAACATGATACAGATTCAAGTTCAAACTATTCCAGAAGGAGTTGTACAAACTCAACGACAGACCAGTGCCAGCAATGTCCAGTTACAACTACTAAGTTCAGCTACTCAAATAACACAGTGGCAACCACAAGTACAAGTTAAACCAACCAAAGAAATGCCACCAGTGTATACAGATGACTAGTATGCAAAATGGAGAACTGATACAAGAAATTCATGGAATGGCAGACACACATGAACATGGTGAGAAACACAAGTAACTCAGCATTGAAGTACATGCAGATTTAAAGAAATGACTGCAATATCAATAAACCAAATGAAAACCACAATCCAAACTAAAACTCCATGTAGTAATAACCAGAATGGATACAGATTACAAGACGGTTTGCAAGAAAATTCAAAGTGGAAGCACCACCAAAGACTCAACAGTGAATAGCAGTCAGGCACACATATGAAGCAACACAAGTGAAAATTCGACTAGTACATGAAGACTACAATACATAAGTCAGTGCAGTGATACATAGAATCAAATAAACAAGTTCATGTGGAAGCATACAGAAGTCATAGAAGTCAAAATCATAGAAGTTCATGTGGAAACAGTGAATAAAAATGAAACATACAAAATGCTCAAGTGAAGTTCATGTTTGAAACCACTCGAGTGCATCAGTGAATAATGCAACATGGTAAAGGAACAGTGATACAATGTCGATGTCGATGGCCAGAGACAAAGCTCACCGGGATGAACACAAAGAAATGATGATGGCCGAAAGTTATGCAGATTCACGATTGTATACAGTCAAGAAAATCAAGTGTTCATATCTTTTAAAAAGTCAGGAAGTAAAAGGGGAAAGTTGTTGCCGTATCAATAAAGTAAGTATCGAACGCATCAAAATCAAAGTCGTGAGCATCAAGTCAAAAAACATATCAGGAAAGCCGTGCGCATCAGGAAAACAAAATTTAGGAAAGTACCAAATTGAAACGAAGCAAATACAAGTGTCATGAATTCATATAAATACCAAACAACAAAGTCATCATCGACAATCGAATAAAAGGCAAACAATCAAACCAACAAACAGAGAAATTACATACCGAATCAACAACGAACTCGATCATCAGAGAATGAGCGAGCCAAGCAATAACCATCGATCAACAGAGAAGCAAAGCAAACCGTTGATCATCAGAGAGCCGTAAAACCCTAATTTAGGGGAAAAGAGGATCGGCCGCCAGTTTACAGTAGCAAAGGAAAAGGGAACGAAGCCCTAATTTCAGAACGAACAAAGAATACGACGTCGGCCGCAATTGTTTCAGGAGGAAGAAGAAAGGATCGGGTTAAAAGGGCCGACCTTTATTCTTATTCAAGGGCTTTAGTTTTATTAGGGTTTAATTTTTGAAAAAGAGGGTTTTTAAGTTTTATTTTGAGCAAAAATTAGGGATTCAAGTTTGTATTTTAATTTTTTCTCCTGCTTTTATTTTTGAAGTCTGTTTTTCTTTTCGAATCAAAGAATTGGTAAATCACCACCTAGGTTGTAGGTAGTGTCAGATTTTCTAGTTAGAATTAGTTCAGTGAGCAGGGTGTGCGAGTTTGCAAAACTCTATAGGCGGAGCAGAGTTTGCGAGTAAGAGAAACTCTATAGGCGGAGCAGGGTGTGCGAGTCTATGAGAGTGTTTGTGAGCAGGAGCAAAAGGGTTTGCGAGTCTAGTAGAGTGTTTGTAAGCGGGATACTGTTTAATTCTAATAGAAATCTGGGAATGCAGCAGTAGGCAGAGGTTGCCGAAGCTAGGTAAATTTTGTATGTGATTTACTTTTCAGCATATTTATTTCTGCAGTTTTTTTTACGTTTAAATCGAGAAAATTTGCTATAACCCTATTCACCCCCCCTCTAGGGTTAATCTAGATCCTACAAGTGGTATCAGAGCCCGGTATTTTTCTTTAACTCTAGAGTCATGAATTCATCAAATAATGCTTTTTCTGAGGGGCAATCTATTGCTAGGCCACCCATGTTTAATGGGAACGATTATGCTTATTGGAAAGTTAGGATGGGTATATATCTTAGTTCTGTTGATTATGATGTTTGGGACATTATTGAAACAGGCTATAAATCTCCCACTATAACCGTTGGTGATACTGAGATTCCTAAATCTAAGGATAGGTGGGATGCTAACGATAAGAAATTAAAAACCACAAATGCTAAAGCCATGAATGCTTTGATCTGTGCTCTTGATAAGAATGAATTTAATAGAATTTCTCATTGTAAAACTGCACAGGAAATTTGGCATACCTTGGAGGTGACACATGAAGGAACTTCTCAAGTCAAGGAGTCTCGTCTAGCCCTATTCAGCAATGAATACGAGAACTTTGTGATGGACAAAGGCGAGAGCATAAAGGACATGTTTGGACGCTTTTCAACTTTGGTATACAACGCTAGAGCGCTTGGGAAGGTATTCACTGAGGTAGAGTTTGTGAGGAAGGTGCTACGAGTTTTACCAATGAACTTTGAGGCAAAAGTCACGGCAATACAAGAATCGAAAGATCTGAGTAAACTAAGCATGGAGGAGTTGATTGGCAACTTGATGACATATGAGCTTGAGCTAAAAGAAAAAGAGGAATGCAACAACTCCGAACCAAAGAAGAAGACGATTGCCTTAAAGAGCAAAGAAGAAAGCGATGAAGAAGAAGATCCAATTGAAGAGCTTGCAATGGATGTCAATAATCTTAGAAAATGGTCAAGATTCAAGCCACGCAAGAAGAAAACATCTGGTAATAGGTCAAGAGAGTCTAACAATTCCGATAATGAATTGACGTGCTATAACTGCAACAAGTCTGCCCACTTCAAACAAGAATGCCCACTTCTCAAAAACAATCGAGGAAAGAAAAAGACGAAGAAGGTCTTTGCAGCGACTTGGGATGATAAAGAAGGAGAGGAAGTTTCGAATAGTAGCTCAGAGGAGGCTAACTTGTGTCTTATGACAAAATCGGATTCAGAAGCAAGCTCAGAGGAATCTAGTGAGGCAGGTGACTATTCTTATAAAGATCTTGTTTTTATGTGTCTTGATCTTACTAAAGAAGTTGATGCTCTTGAATCTAAAATTGAAAAACTGAAATCTGATAGGAGAGAACTTGCTCGTGAAAATTTTAGGTTAGAAACTGAACTTGAAAACATTCAACACCTAGACTGTAAAAATTGTAAGATTTTAGATTCAGAATTATCAAAACTTAGGAATAACTTTGAGAATCTTGAAAAAGAAACTTGAATCTTAAGGAAACCATCGACACTAGGAAAAAAGATTTTATAAATCGATGCACCTCACTTGTCACTGAAAACACAACACGAAAAAGCAAAGTCCAAAATCATGAGAAATCTTGGAATAACTTTTCAAGAGGCGAAAAATCTTTCAACATGCTATTGGGAAATCACATTTTTGCTAACAACAGAAAAGGACTAGGTTTTGGGAAAACGCAAGTTGAGGATAATGCAATAAGTAAGAGTGTCTTTGATAGATGTGAAATAATTGGACATCGTGTTGATAATTGTAGTCATAAGAACAAGAACACAAAATTTATACAAGTTTGGGATCCTAATAATTCTACAAACAAATTTCATGTCTATTGGAACAAGAATAAAAGGACTAAACAAGTTTGGGTTCCAAAGGGTTTGTTTATTCATAATGCTTCTGCCACTAACAATCATGGACCTATAAATAGGTCACAAAAATCTTTCATCGTGTAGGTATGGTGGCAGGCTAAGGAACAACAACAGTGTTCTCTGGATTTTGGTTGTTCCAGAAGCACAACGGGAAACAAAGCAAAGTTCCTTAGCCTAGTACAAAGGTGACAGAATCACAATGGGCAACCACGAAAAATTATCGTAAAGGTAAAACAGGTGAAGGTATACTTATCTGATCGATATATTAATTATGACAATCTGCACCGTATTCTGAATGAAATCAGCCACTATTGAGATGTTGAAAAGAAATGATGATTTTTTGATTCTGACTTGGTCTACATAATTAGCCAATTACATTTATGCCAAAAACACTATTCTTTGAATTACTTCATACATATACGTTTGGATTAAAAACATAGTGCTTTGCTGGATGATAATATTTCTGGTTATTTTTGGCTAACTCTATGTTCACGGTTTTCTGATTATTTACATGGCTTCAATCCAAACTCAAGAGAATGTCATTTAAAATGCTGTGAAAAATTGAGTTTGAAATTTTTGATGCACACTTCATTGTCTGGATTATCAATTTTAGTTAGTGATATTTTGGATTGAAAGAGAAACTCAGATGCAGATTACACTGGTAATATTGTTGATAGAAAAATTACTAGTAGAACGTGATTAATTTTTTGAAACATTCATTTGCTGCATCATTTTTCAAAGAAAATATCTGCATATTTTTCATTGCAAATAAATTTCAAATAGCAGAATTTTTTTCTCATATAACCCCTTCGAGAAAATCATTTTTGACCATGTTTTCAGATTAGTCATTTTTATTTGATTTTAAATGACAAATTTTGACTAATCCGACTCCCTACTAATTATCAAAAAGATGAACAGTGATTGAAAAGGTGATAAGTGTTGATATTTAACATACATTACTCAAGATAGTATATTAGGAAAATTTCTTTAGAAACTTAAATAAGAGTTAT
The DNA here is from genome assembly GCA_030765085.1 of Allium cepa. Lineage (NCBI taxonomy): Eukaryota > Viridiplantae > Streptophyta > Magnoliopsida > Asparagales > Amaryllidaceae > Allium > Allium cepa. The sequence goes on from CM060932.1 coordinate 954,049,659, forward strand.
AAAAACTTTTTGTTGATAAATATTCCATGACCATTTCTATTTCTATCATTTTTTTTCTATCGACCATCACTCATCAAAATCCAATATAGTAGGTCAATATGTGGTATTTTAAACGGGAAATCATTTGTGCTTCAATTTATTATATTTTTATCAATAAAAAATAAATATCCAAAGTATTCACTCTCATTTAAAAGTCCTCACGGTTATGCATGGGTGAATTACTTGGATTTTTGATTATGTGCTTCCATGCTTATTTAAAATTCCTTACGGTTATGCATGTATGGAACGCATATCAAAATTAATTGATTAAATAGACAAGTTGATTCTAATCCCATTTAAAAGTCCTCACGGTCATGCGTGGTTAGAAGATACTTGATTTCATTTTTTAAATTAAATTGGAATACTACTAATCTCATTTAAAAGTCCTAACAGTTATGCATGATTAGTAGATATTCAAATTCTTGATATAAGTGTACCACAAGTTGATACAATTGTATGATTTTATATGAGAACATCATTACCATCATTTCTAAAAGTGGAATATGCTCCGAACAAGGGTAGTTATGTTTTTTGTTTGATTCTTATTGGAGTTTAATATTTATATTCAATTTGTGTTTTAAAGTTGGATTAATATTGATCACTTTATCTCTATTTTCTCTAACACTATTATTCTTTTGCTGATAACAAAAGGGGGAGAGAAAAGTTAAGATTTTGTCAAATAGAATCAAGCAAAGGCCAAATAATTTTCCATTTGCATCTAGGCTCATTTATATATGTAGGGGGAGCATCATGTAGAGAGGAAGCATTTAAATAGGGGGAGCAATTAGTGTATATCATTGGTCAAATACATTTAACGCAGTCAAAATCTTAAATATATGTTTGTTATCATCAAAAGGGGGAGATTGTGGAATATGCAAGTATAAGATTTTTGTTTGATGGTAATAAACATATATACATTCATTTAAATGTATTTGGTAATGTACTATTTTGTTTTTCATAGATTAAATAAATATTTGTTGAATAAAATAAATTACACAGAATTTGAATTCAAACAGAAATTTTATTCAAACAAATATTTATTACAATCTTCAATAGTACTGAGACGACCCGACTTCCTACCACCAGAAAATCGCATCATCTTTAAGAAGGAAAGGGATAGAAAAGGGAATAGAAAGAAGAGAAGAAAGAAACAACATCAGAATCTAACAGCGGAACGAATAAATTATATTAATAACATAAATATTACATAGTTTACAACCATTATCAGAGTACACAGATATACAACACATACTAGACAGTTATAATCACCTGTCTAGTTATACAATTCAATACAACTCAAAGACAACAACTCAGAGAACACACAGCGGAATACTATATATATATCTACACGCGGAAGCCTCCTGCTCCATTGCTCCTCCATAATTCGTCAAAGCTAACCTGAATCCTAACCTGAATTCCCTTGGCTACTCGTAAAAATTTGAGTACCCAAGAGTTTATGAAAAACAAAAATAAACTTCGGGTCAGACATGGGTCTGGTGTGAGTAATAGGTAAAAGTTGCTTAACTTTCAAAACCTTTTGAAAAGAAAGGCATCACGTAAGACTTCCCACACATAAACATGGAAAAGTTTTTACCTTACGCTAACCAAAACATTTGATAGGAAATCCGATGATATTATAATAGTGTCTAGGGTTTTCAAATAAATAAGAAATAGCCGAAATTGTTATATTTATTAAATTCCAGCTACTGGCCACAAAAGTGGGTAATACAATCAAAACTGTTGGCACTTATTGGATTTTGGATTCCATACAATGGCAGGGCTACTGGGGTACCGCCAGTCACAGTACGTGGCCTAGATCAACGTACCGAGGATCACTCCCGATCCCCTGCAACACAAAGTCGGACCCATTCCTTACTGAATAGTTCTGAACAAGACAACCCCGTGGTTGTAGCTAGCAACCACACACACAGCCGAATATAAAGGGACTTCTAGACAGGGGTAAATCTTGCTCTCCAGTGGGTGCGACCCACGAAGCCTTGCTGCACCTCCCCTGTTTTAGCCATTCCCGATTGATGAGGCTTGAGGCTACGATTACCTTTATAGGACATATCACTTAGAATGCTCATCGTCCATCTGACGATGTTCTGAAAGCATTCAATCCATACAAGTTCGTTCCAGGTTCGAACGAAACCGAAGGCATTATCTCGTTACACTCATTTTGGAATCACCCTTAGAGTTAACGACGATAACCCTTGCACTCTAAACCACCATCTCGAATCTATAAGAACTAATTCCGTCAACTCATTACGGAATCACCAACAGAGTTATACTGACTCATAGTCCTTATACCTCGATTCTTCACAAAGCTCCATTTTGATTCACGACCTAACGTTATTTGGAATCGATGTGGTTTTCGGACATCCAAATATGGAAACCCGATCCTGATCTCATCGAAAACCAAAGCGTGCCTTTTAGGTCCGAGTTGTTTTAAAGGTTTAAAACAATTCAATATAGTATCTATATACACACTGATAGATAACTTATAAATCATAACTGATAATCAACATTATCACATAACAGGTAACCCACATTAGCAATATCAAATAGATATTCCATATATCACCATCACAATAGATAACCTAAGTTATCATCACAATGCAATCAAACATCCATACCACACAACAATACTTATCTCATTCCTGAGATCACAAAGCATCCAAGACAATCAATGTCATCCATTTACCCATAAGCAAAGATTTACTTATCACAATATAATTAATTTAAAATGAATTAAATTAACTATCACTAACTCTACTTAATTTAAAATGAATTAAATTAATTACTCTATCTTTAATTAATTTAAAATAAATTAAATTAATTACTTCACGAATATAAATCTTGCTTACTCAATCATTTAATTGATTACAATCAATTAATCAATCATTCAAAATTAATTACCTTAACTAATCACTTTTGATTAATTATACTTAATTACATTCATGTAATTATCCTTAATTAATTTCACAAATTAATTATCCTCAACTAAACAGTAATTAACCTTTAATTACTCAACTAATTAATTAATCATAATTAATCCTTAATTAATTAATTAATTACCTTAATTATCTATTATTGATTAATTAATCAGAATTAATTATCTTTAATTACATCATTAATTAAAATAATTAATAATCCTTAATTATTTCTTAAATTAATTACCCTAAGTAATTAACTAACTTAATTACTATAATAAACCAAATTAATTATCCTTAAATTAATTTCTCAATTAATTATTTTATTAATTACTAAATAATTAATCCAAATTAATTCATTCTTAAACATCTCCACTTAATTACAACCTGTAATTATTAATTAATTACTTAACTAAGTAATTTCTAAACCATTAATTACATAAGGTAATTATTTATAAAACCCAAGTGTTTAAAATTAATTAAACTTAATTAATTAAAAATAAACAATCATATTAAACTAAATTAATTACATTAAGTAATTAATTTCTTAATTACTTTTAGTAAATATACTCAAACCATCCATAATTGATTATTATTAAATTAATTAATTCTAATTAATTATAAAAATTAACTATATTAATTAATTGTTAAATAATCCTGGTTAATGACCTTCATTAACCATCCTCTAATTATTTTATTTAGTAATTAACTTAAATTAATTACCATTTAAATTATCCTTAATTATTCATAAATTAAAAATTAATTATTAAATTTATTAACCTTAAATTAACACTTAATTACATAATTAATATTCATCATTAATTACCAATCTAATTAATGATCTTAATTTTAGATTGATTAATCATTAATCAATTATTAATTCCAAATTCAATTAATTAATTAAATTAATTAATAAACCGTAATTACCTTGTTAATTAAATTCTAAAACATAAATCTTAATCAAATTTTCAAAAACATAACTTAATTATGTTAGAACAATTTAATTGAAACAAAGAGCTTTTTGAACTACTTTTAAATTTCCATTTTTAAATACAAGTTTAAATTAAAAGTAATTTAAACTTATCAAAGTTTGAAAAATTTTAAACTTATTTAAATTTCAAGACAAAACAAAAGTTTGTCTTAGAAATCAAATCATAAGAATTTGAAGTCAAATTCATTTCACAATTTTAGAAGTTTCAATTCATTTTTAGTTTAAAACTTTCAAATTTAAATCTTCTTTTTAAAATCTGAACTGAAGTTCATTTTAAACTCAGATTTCCAGTTTTAAAATTTATCTTTAAATCTTACTTCACATTTTAAAAACTTCATTATTAAAAATTTAAATATTTACCAAATTTAAATAGTTAACTAAGTTAAAAATTTTAAACTTTTATTTTTATTTAAAAACTGGGTTTTGAATTTAAATCAGAAATTCAAACTTGCATTGAATTTAAACTTGAACCATACCTTAACACAAAACTACAGATTTTAAATTTTCAAAAACCCAGATTTTTATACAGGCTTCAAACCTGGAAATTACAGGTTCAACCCGACAACCTTATTTTTACTTCGAGTCTAAAACTTATCTTCCCCGAGTCAAACACGCTACTGCTTCGGGCAACTCACCATATTTACTCGAGCAAACCAAACACAGGCCTACCCACATCAGTAATATCCCATCACCGTGCATATGCACGGCGTCGCCGGCCACACTAGAACGTCAGCGTCTGTCGCGTCACACCAGAAACCAACCCAGCATCCATCCTTGGCCATCGAATCAAACAATCACCCAAGAAAACAAAATTGAACTCAAAATTCCAAACCTGGAAAACATATTCAGGTTTTTACTTCAAACCTGTCAACGGCCAGTTTGCATTGCTCCGACCATCTGAGATCTGGCCACTCCGGCCTCGAACTCTGCACCACCAACCCAACGATTCCCAAAACATCAAAGCACTCGGTCAATCCATCTTCCTGAATTGCCTGATTCCTTCATACCTTATTAAAACTAGGGTTTAAAAATTCAAATACAAACTGCAACTATCCTACCCAATATAATCCTCATTTCTGATTTTTCTATGGATCTATGATCCTTACTCTATAGCCCAGAAAAATTTCCAAGTTTCTCAAATCACAGATTACATGAATTTTGCTCAAATTCATTTTTGCTTCAAGAATAAACTGCCACTTAATCAAACCCCTAAAAATCCTACTACTTGATTTAAAAATCAAGTTTTTGTCAATGCATTAAGTTTATGAAACTGGATTTAAATATATATTTTTTTTGAGAGAACGGGTGTGTAGCGTGAAGCTACACAGCCGATTAGCATAATATCATAATATAGATAAAGTTCGACCAACAAGCCTGGTCGGTAGCCAAATAAAACTTGATCAAAGAAAGTACATGCAGTTCGTGATTAGATAACAAAAAATAATAAAACAGCATTATAACATTAAGCATAACTGCATCCAAAAGCCTGATAAGATATACTGCTTCTAACTGTCTTCGTGCAAAGCTGGAGAAACACTACCTACAGATTCATCGGAGGGGGGACGCGCTGCAGGTAAGCGAAATCTGAATGGTACAGATGAGGACGCCCCTGTCCAATATGCAAAAATATGAGAAATTTTATTACATAAACCGATGGCAGAACTGGGAGGTTTGTCGAAAATAATGGCGTTCCTTTCCTTCCAAATAACCCAGCTGAAGGTGGCCAGGAGCGAGTCCAGGAGACAATTCAGAAGTCCATATTGCCAGTAATCGAAAAAGTCATCAATCAAATGAATTTGACCGAGATTGTGAGCACAAACCGAGACCCAAATATGGAAGGAGAAGTCGCATTCAAAGAAAAGATGGTGAATAGATTCGGCTTCAGATTTACATAGGACACAGATCTGATCGGATGTGATATTCAATCGCATAATCTGGTCTCTAGTGTTAATGTGCCCATGAATGAGGCACCATTGAAAAAATCTGACACGTGGAGGGACCGGACATTTCCAGACCCGAGCGAAGGTGACAAGGCGACCAGGATGATTGATGAATGAGTAGAACCGAGAGACAGAGAAACCTTGAATGGGCGAAAGAGACCAAGTGTGACAATCAGTAGACAGAGGATTAAGCGTGATAGATTGAAGCAAGCTCAGAATAGCCAGAAGTTCCTCAAGAATATCAAGGGAAAATAGAGATGATGGACAAAGATATGCGAAGCCATGGGCCACAGCGTCCGCCACGGTCAATTGAGGATGGTTGGAATGTGAGAAAAGTAGGGGGAAAGATCTGTAAAGGGGAGAAAGACTATGCCAGGCGTCGAACCAGAGGAGACAGTTAGCGCCGTTACCTATGTCCACCCGGATAAAGGGTTTGAAGCTGTTGATAGAAGCCAAAACACCAGACCAAAAGGGCGACGGTTTACGGAGAGGAGCGAAATGAGGAACAAGGAAGGGGTCAGAATTATAGTGCGAAGCTAAGATCCATTTCTTCCAGGTGAATTGTTCCGGCGAGAGGAGTCGCCGGAACCATTTTACTAACAGTGCTTGATTGAAAGAGACCAGATTGGGGACACCAAGACCCCCATGAGTCTCGTGCAAACATACGATCTTCCAACTAACAAGACATTTGATTTTACTGCCATTCTAGAGAAACGTCCGTCTAATAGTGTCGATTTTTTTAGATACCCAGATAGGAAGTTTGTGAAATGAGAGCCAATAGGTGGGAAGGGCTGAAAGAACTGCTTTAACCAAAACAAGTCTTCCAGCTGATGATAGTGAGTTGGCCTTCCAACCAGCAAGCCTGGTTTCTAGTTTGGCTATAAGAGGGTTCCAGTCTGATCGGTGTAACATAGTGGGACGCAAAGTGATACCGAGATATGATAAAGGGAATGAGTCAAGACGACAATTGAGAGTAGATGCAATAGTTGGGCCTAGGTGGTTAGCATTGCCAAGCATAATAATAGAGCTTTTACTGAAGTTGATGGATAAGCCGGAGATGAGTTCAAAAGAATAGAGGAGGACCTTGAGACAATGGATATGATCAGGTGATGGTGAAACAAAAATGATGGTGTCGTCTGCGTATTGAATATTAGTGATCATAGGGATGGGACCGGAACCGTGGGTGGAGCCAGGAGGTTTAATACCAGATAGATTGTTGTTGTCGATCGCCAAGTTAATCATACGATTGAAGACATCAGCCACCAAGACAAAGAGGAGGGGCGAGAGAGGATCTCCCTGTCTAAGCCCCCGAGCTGATTTAATATGTCCACCCGATATTCCTCCAACCCGAATGCTTGAGAGGCCCGAAAAGAGAATACACTGGATCCAATTACACCACTTGGGAGGAAAGCCTCTGTGTTTGAGGAGATCTAAAATGAAATTCCAATTTACTGAGTCGAACGCCTTAGAGAAGTCAAGTTTAAGCAGAACACCCGGGATATTATTCGAATGACACGATGAGATAACTTCTTGTGTAGCAGCTACGCAATCCAGGATATTCCTACCTTGAATAAAGGCCGACTGCTCAGTTCCTACCAGCGCTTCCATGTAAGGTTGAAGACGGTTAGATAGAATTTTAGTGATGATTTTAAAGGTGGTGTTAAGTAGGCTAATAGGACAGAAAGCTGAGAGGGAATTAGCTCCAGCTACTTTAGGAAGGAGGATAATATCAGCATAGTTAAGCCGGGCTATGGATTGGGGATTGGAACAAAACTCAGCACACATTTGTAAAATATCTACCTTAACCACACTCCAGAAGTGTTTGAAAAAGAATGGACCAAAACCATCCGGTCCGAGGGATTTATTGTCATCCATGTCTTTAAGAGCAGCCAGAATCTCATCTTCAGAAAAATGAGAGTCAATAGGGATAGCAGATGGATTAGGATATAACAGCTTCCAATCAATGGATGGGAGGGGAGTGGAGGGCGATCCAAGAATGGATCGATAGTAGTTGGTAAAAAGGTTCGAGATATCTGCCGGGTTGGTGAGTGAGACATTATCATGGATAATTTCCGGGATATAGAGGGATCTACGTCGGCCATTAGCACATTTGTGAAAATATGACGAGTTCTTGTCTCCTTCTTTTAACCATTTAGCTTTAGATCTTTGTTTCCAGCCTATCTCCTCCTGCTTCAGTAATCTCTCCAGCTCTCCCTCAAGTTCAACAAGCCTAACTTTGTCTATATTACTGAGAGGGGCCGTTTCCTCTTGAATATTAAGGTCAAGGATGTCTTTTTGAATGTCGGTTATACGTCTACGAAGGGAAACCCAGACAGATTTTTCCCAGGGCTTGAGCAGTTTTCTTAGTGATCTTAGTTTGCCAACTACACGCTCCGTTGCTGAGGTAGATCTGATAGGATAGTCCCAGACCCTTTTGATATAATCTTCAAAGGATGGTTCCAGCAGCCAAAGCCTTTCGAATCTAAACGGACGTTTGAGTAAAGACAGGGAGCCAGTATCAAGAACAATTGGACAGTGATCAGATAGAATCGTGGCAAGACCCGAACAAACAGAAAGAGGATGGAGGTCTTCCCAAGAAGGGTTGAACAGAAAACGATCTAATTTAGCAAGGGAAGGTGATAGACGTTTATTGGTCCAGGTGAAGAGTCTGTTGTTGTTTGGAGGCTCAATAAGAGAACAAGAGTTGATGAAGGCATTGAAATCATCTGAATCAGCGGAGAGATTTCCTGAGCTTCTTTCCTCCGGGAATCTGGTTGTGTTGAAATCACCGCCAATAATCCAAGGGCCATGCAAAAAAGATGCGAACTCCGAGCAGTTGTTCCAGAGATTTAACCTATCTTGAGGCACGAGAGGACCATAAAGATTCGAAATAAAATAAATTGTGTCGGATTGCATGTGTTTTAAAGCTACGTGAAGAACTGAGGGATACGAAATGATTTGGCAGAGAGACCAAATGGATTCATTCCACATGGTAATTAGGCCACCTTTTGAACCTAAAGAGTTGGAGTAGGCAAATCCTGCTAGATTGGGGCCACCTAATTGTTTGATATGGAAAGGACAGGGATCCGATAGCTTGGTTTCTTGAATTAAAAGAATATCTAAATTAAGGGGGGACAGAGATAGATACAAAGAGTGTCTCTTGGAGGGGTCCCCCAGCCCACGAACATTCCATGATACGATTTTCATTGGGATAAATATTAATGTGATTTGTTTTTGATCAAGATCAACATATATGATGTTGTCTTCTGTTTCCAGGGTCAATACCCATATTTCTTTCTTGAATTATATTTTTTTTATTAACTTAAGGAAAAACAACTTTGCTTTATAATTTTGTTTATATCAGGAAATAATTCAAGTGGTAGGTATTCAAACAGAATTGTGGTTGACTGGAAAATCAAAAGAAAACAAAACAGGATATTGAAAAAAAACAACATGCACATCATTTATAATCATATCAACAGTTATCTATAACATCAGTAAATAGCTATTCCATTTCAATAACTACCATGCAACCTATTTAAAATTTTAAAGTTAAAAGTTACTCACCTTAAAACAATGCAGAGCTTTATTGATCACTTTGAAATTTGCAGAAATAAGATATGCAGGCTTGCTCCTTTATACTTTATGTCTGAAATGATATGCAGTTTGCCTAAATTCCCTGACTTAGATTACTAGCATGTAGATGCTGTAGCTAATCCCCCCAAAGACATGTAGATGCTATCACTTTCCACTTTTAAACAGAGTGCAGAAAAATGCAGGCTCTTCTCTTCTTCTTTTTTTAAAGTGACATGCAGATCAATGCATATTTTTGGTAAACAGAGGTTGATGCAACTTCTTTGATTTTGAAAAAGTGGAGTATGCATATTTTTGGATTTGTACAGGGTTTAGAATATACATATTGATTTTGAATATGCAGGGTTTCAGAGTTTTGAGGAAATGCGGATTTATTGTTAATATGAAGATTTTGATTTTTTTTGTGAATGCAGATTTGTGATTAAGGATATGAAAAAATGAATTTTTGTCTTCATTTGATTAAGGAAATGAAAATGTAATATGAATGAATGAAGATGCAAGTTTGTACTAGATGTATTTCAGATTTAATGTAATAAAAGAAAAATAAAAACTAAAATTTACACATGTCAATTTTTACAACACTTGTCAATTTGTAAATTAGTTTTTAAACACATGTCTCTTTAAAATAGTTAGTACTAATTACAAATTAATGTATATGTTAGCTTAGTTTAAGTTGTTAGTTTATATTAAAATATGTGTATGAATTTATAAATGAAATAAAAACAAACAATGTTTTACAAATTAACTTATACGTATTAAAATTCAAACAATTAAAATTTATACTTTGGAATTTAAATTCAAACTAAATTCAAAACCAAACAATTTCAAATTAAGTTATAAATATAAATTCAATTTGAAATAAAAATTACAAATCTTATTCAAAACTTATTTAGAAAGATAATACAATATTAATATTGCTTTTATAAATCTCTTATTATTAAATAAAAATTATTTTTTGAGAAATTATATTTTTATCAATAAAATATCCATTTTATTAAGTCATGAAATCATTTTGTTAAATTTATTCTAAATTTAAAACTAAAGCTAATTTAATTTAAACATTTAATATTTTTCTTATCAATTTTTAAAATCATATTTTTATTTATGAAATAGTTTTAAAAACTCAATAGTAATTAAAATCAAAATTTCCAATTTATGATGTATATATTAGAATTTTAAAACATGGTTCAATTATTAAGTTTAAACCAAAATCATTTATTTAACTTTGAAAAGCTTAAATATTAAATAAAACAAAATTTCCAAATTATTAAAACTAGAAAATATGCTTTATTTATTAAAATTAAAACAACCCCAATCTATTTAAAATATAAACCAAATATTTATATTGTAAACAGAAATCAATTTATATTTTTAAAAGATAAAATAACCAATTTAAATATTTATTGAAGATGATTATTAAATATATTTGAATAATTATTAACAGATTATCACTATCAATTTAATTTTAACTACAGATTATTAAATTGATATTGTTAAAAATTCCGAGATATTACAATCCTTCCCCCTTAAAAGAGTTTCGTCCTCGAAATTTAAAACAAAAGTAATTTAATAATCTTACTGAATATTTAATTTTAAAACACAAGCATATATCAAACATATGCTAACAACCAAAACAATCAATCAAACAAATCTAATTATCCTGACAAATTCTGAATAGAATTTTATCGAGTTTTCCCAGGTATATATATATACCGGGATACTCGCTCCAGAGAATCCAAACAAACAATACTATGAAGCTATAAAGATCCTATATAACTATATCTACAACACTAGACAAGATATCAGACTACAAACGAGTCTGACTCAACAACCAAAACTCCAGAACTGCTGGTTCCACAACCAGAGATAGATCATACACGTACTCCCTCAGAGATACGTGAAACTCATCGAATTCCAGTTATCCAAACTGGCAATCGAAACCTGTAGATCAATCACTTAATCTTCTAGATCACAGAAAAGATCCAAAACACTTCAGAGCTAGCTTCTCAAACTTACCCAAACTGATAGCTCCTTTTGATCGGAGAAAACTTATCCAAAATTAAATCTCCGACTTCAGAGTTCAAATCCTTCCGACTCTTATCCACAAATCTCTTCAGACAATCCTGGGCTGTCTACAACCTTACTGATCAGCTCAACCCTTGCTGATGCTTCTAGAAACAAACTAGACCAATCAACACAACAAAATGATCTCCTCAAGATTCACCAAAACCAAGAACTCAAACTCTACTCCTTAACATCAGAAGACAACAACTTCTTCTGTCCGGGAAAAGAAAAGCGGATACACTTCCAAACTGCTTCCGCTGCTCAACTCTGATCCAAAGTAGAAGAGAATGTTGAAGAAGAATGCAAGCACAAATAGGACAACACACCCCAGAGATATGATTCCATAAGAAAAAATCAGAAGTTCCTCCAAAACTCCGAGCTTCTACACCAACTCAACTCTTAGAACCATTCTCCTACAAAGCTGAACCCCCGGTACCACTCCTGGAATTCCAGATGATAAGAAAGCTCAATCTCCAGATGCGAACCAAACTCTGACTTCTCTGAAGACATCCAGAAAAACTCAGATAACCCAAGAGAACACTCAAACAATCGCAAGTCACTTTTGCGATCCACTAAACCAAATCCAAGGAAAAAATGTTCTCCCTTCACCAAATAGAACATCTTACACTTAACTAGCCAACCCATCGAAGAAACGGGTCCACTTAACTGCTTATGAAATCCACTTCAGAAAAACTGCTAAGCCAAAAGATCTCTTGCCAACACCGAGAACACTCCAAGCTGCACTTCTGCCACAGATGCCAAAGAATTCCAAAACAAGCTCTTTGAGAAACTCGGACTTCAAAGCAAACAGAAACTCAAGCTGACCACAGCCACAACACTGAAGCAGACTCACTTCCTTAAGTTGTTCCAAAGAAAACATCTTCGGGAACATCCATAGTCACTGCATCTCATCACGCAGCTACTACTCCCTGAGGTATTCAAAATACCATCACATGCTTCTGCCAAGCCAACAGATCCAAATACTACTCATCAAACTTCAAAAATAGACTTCGAGCCTTCACAGTTTTCCTTCAGAGATTTATGAAGTCCTTCATCACTATAGAACTCACTCGAGACGGTATTAGGTCTACAGTCTCAACAAATAGACTTCCAACCTCATTCATTCAAACTCCAACCAATCGCAGTCGTGTTATACACACCGCTACCTCAATCTACCTTATAACCCATATTGGAAAACCCGAACAGGTAACCCAATAGATAGGTAGAAATAAAATATATATATATAAATATATTAAAATTACAAATACACTCTCTCAAGATAGGCACCACTCCAGAGCCTAGGTATTCACTAAACCTAATGCTCTGATACCAGCTGAGACGACCCGACTTTCTACCACCAGAAAATCACATCATCTTTAAGAAAGAAAGGGATAGAAAAGAGAATAGAAAGAAGAGAAGAAAGAAACAACATCAGAATCTAACAGCGGAACGAATAAATTATATTAATAACATAAATATTATATAGTTTACAACCATTATCAGAGTACACAGATATACAACACATACTAGACAGTTATAATCACCTGTCTAGTTATACAATTCAATACAACTCAAAGACAACAACTCAGAGAACACACAGCGGAATACTATATATATATATATATATATATATATATATACACGCGGAAGCCTCCTGCTCCATTGCTCCTCCAAAATTTGTCAAAGCTAACCTGAATTCTAACCTGAATTCCCTTGGCTACTCGTAAAAATTTGAGTACCCAAGAGTTTATGAAAAACAAAAATAAACTTCGGGTCAGACATGGGTCTGGTGTGAGTAACAGGTTAAAGTTGCTTAACTTTCAAAACCTTTTGAAAAGAAAGGTATCACGTAAGACTTCCCACACATAAACATGGAAAAGTTTTTACCTTACGCTAACCAAAACATTTGATAGGAAATCCGATGATATTATAATAGTGTCTAGGGTTTTCAAATAAATAAGAAATAGCCGAAATTGTTATATTTATTAAATTCCAGCTACTGGCCACAAAAGTGGGTAATACAATCAAAACTATTGGCACTTATTGGATTTTGGATTCCATACAATGGCAGGGCTACTGGGGTACCGCCCGTCACAGTACGTGGCCTAGATCAACGTACCGAGGATCACTCCCGACCCCCTGCAACACAAAGTCGGACCCATTCCTTACTGAATAGTTCCGAACAAGACAACCCCGTGGTTGTAGCTAGCAACCACCCACACAGCCGAATATAAAGGGACTTCTAGACAGGGGTAAATCTTGCTCTCCAGTGGGTGCGACCCACGAAGCCTTGCTGCACCTCCCCTGTTTTAGCCATTCCCGGTTGATGAGGCTTGAGGCTACGATTACCTTTATAGGACATATCACTTAGAATGCTCAGCGTCCATCTGACGATGTTCTGAAAGCATTCAATCCATATAAGTTCGTTCCAGGTTCGAACGAAACCGAAGGCATTATCTCGTTGCACTCATTTTGGAATCACCCTCAGAGTTAACGACGATAACCCTTGCACTCTAAACCACCATCTCGAATCTATAAGAACTAATTCCGTCAAATCATTACGGAATCACCCACAGAGTTATACTGACTCATAGTCCTTACACCTCGATTCTTCACAAAGCTCCACTTTGATTCACGACCTAACATTATTTGGAATCGATGTGGTTTTCGGATATTCATATATGGAAACCCGATCCCGGTCTCATCGAAAACCAAAGCGTGTCTTTTATGTCCGAGTTGTTTTAAAGGTTTAAAACAATTCAATATAGTATCTATATACACACTAATAGATAACTTATAAATCATAACTGATAATCAACATTATCACATAACAGGTAACCCACATTAGCAATATCAAATAGATATTCCATATATCACCATCACAATAGATAACCTAAGTTATCATCACAATGCAATCAAACATCCATACCACACAACAATACTTATCTCATTCCTGAGATCACAAAGCATCCAAGACAATCAATGTCATCCATTTACCCATAAGCAAAGATTTACTTATCACAATATAATTAATTTAAAATGAATTAAATTAACTATCACTAACTCTAATTAATTTAAAATGAATTAAATTAATTACTCTATCTTTAATTAATTTAAAATAAATTAAATTAATTACTTCACCAATATAAATCTTGCTTACTCAATCATTTAATTGATTACAATCAATTAATCAATCATTCAAAATTAATTACCTTAATTAATCACTTTTGATTAATTATACTTAATTACATTCATGTAATTATCCTTAATTAATTTCACAAATTAATTATCCTCAACTAAACAGTAATTAACCTTTAATTACTCAACTAATTAATTAATCATAATTAATCCTTAATTAATTAATTAATTAATTACATTAATGATCTATTATTGATTAATTAATCATAATTAATTATCTTTAATTACATCATTAATTAAAATAATTAATAATCCTTAATTATTTCTTAAATTAATTACCCTAAGTAATTAACTAACTTAATTACTATAATAAACCAAATTAATTATCCTTAAATTAATTTCTCAATTAATTATTTGATTAATTACTAAATAATTAATCCAAATTAATTCATTCTTAAACATCTCCACTTAATTACAACCTGTAATTATTAATTAATTACTTAACTAAGTAATTTCTAAACCATTAATTACATAAGGTAATTATTTATAAAACCCAAGTGTTTAAAATTAATTAAACTTAATTAATTAAAAATAAACAATCATATTAAACTAAATTAATTACATTAAGTAATTAATTTCTTAATTACTTTTAGTAATTATACGCAAACCATCCATAATTGATTATTATTAAATTAATTATTTCTAATTAATTATAAAAATTAACTATATTAATTAATTGTTAAATAATCCTGGTTAATGACCTTCATTAACCATCCTCTAATTATTTTATTTAGTAATTAACTTAAATTAATTACCATTTAAATTATCCTTAATTATTCATTAATTAAAATTAGTTATTAAATTTATTAACCTTAAATTAAAACTTAATTACATAATTAATATTCATCATTAATTACCAATCTAATTAATGATCTTAATTATAGATTGATTAATCATTAATCAATTATTAATTCCAAATTCAATTAATTAATTAAATTAATTAATAAATCTTAATTACCTTGTTAATTAAATTCTAAAACATAAATCTTAATCAAATTTTCAAAAACATAACTTAATTATGTTAGAACAATTTAATTGAAACAAAGAGCTTTTTGAACTACTTTTAAATTTCCATTTTTAAATACAAGTTTAAATTAAAAGTAATTTAAACTTATCAAAGTTTGAAAATTTTAAAACTTATTTAAATTTCAAGACAAAACAAAAGTTTGTCTTAGAAATCAAATCATAATAATTTGAAGTCAAATTCATTTCAAAATTTTAGAAGTTTCAATTCATTTTTAGTTTAAAACTTTCAAATTTAAATCTTCTTTTTAAAATTTGAACTGAATTTCATTTTAAACTCAGATTTCCAGTTTTAAAATTTATCTTTAAATCTTACTTCACATTTTAAAAACTTCATTATTAAAAATTTAAACTATTTACCAAATTTAAATAGTTAATTAAGTTAAAAAATTTAAACTTTTATTTTTATTTAAAAACTGGGTTTTGAATTTAAATTGGAAATTCAAACTTGCATTGAATTTAAACTTGAACCTTACCTTAACACAAAACTACAGATTTTAAATTTTCAAAAACCCAGATTTTTATACAGGCTTCAAACCTGGAAATTACAGGTTCAACCCGACAACCTTATTTTTACTTCGAGTCTAAAACTTATCTTCCCCGAGTCAAACACGCTACTGCTTCGGGCAACTCACCATATTTACTCGAGCAAACCAAACACAGGCCTACCCACATCAGTAATATCCCATCACCGTGCATATGAACGGCGTCGCCGGCCACACTAGATCGTCAGCGTCCATCGCGTCACACCAGAAACCAACCCAGCATCCATCCTTGGCCATCGAATCAAACAATCACCCAAGAAAACAAAATTGAACTCAAAATTCCAAACCTGGAAAACATATTCAGGTTTTTACTTCAAACCTGTCAACGGCCAGTTTGCATTGCTCCGACCATCTGAGATCTAGCCACTCCGGCCTCGAACTCTCCACCACCAACCCAACGATTCCCAAAACATGAAAGCACTCGGTCAATCCATCTTCCTGAATTGCCTGATTCCTTCATACCTTATTAAAACTAGGGTTTAAAAATTCAAATACAAACTGCAACTATCCTACCCAATATAATCCTCATTTCTGATTTTTCTATGGATCTATGATCCTTACTCTATAGCCCAGAAAAATTTCCAAGTTTCTCAAATCACAGATTACATGAATTTTGCTCAAATTCATTTTTGGTTCAAGAATAAACTGCCACTTAATCAAACCCCTAAAAATCCTACTACTTGATTTAAAAATCAAGTTTTTGTCAACGCATTAAGTTTATGAAACTGGATTTAAATATTAATGTGATTTGTTTTTGATCAAGATCAACATACATGATGTTGTCTTCTGTTTCGAGGGTCAATACCCATATTTCTTTC
This sequence comes from Allium cepa, assembly GCA_030765085.1. Taxonomy (NCBI): domain Eukaryota; kingdom Viridiplantae; phylum Streptophyta; class Magnoliopsida; order Asparagales; family Amaryllidaceae; genus Allium; species Allium cepa. The sequence goes on from CM060932.1 coordinate 954,066,804, forward strand.
TTGATTTTTTTATTTATTTATTAACTTAAGGAAAAACAACTTTGCTTTATAATTTTGTTTATATCAGGAAATAATTCAAGTGGTAGGTATTCAAACAAAATTGTGGTTGTCTGGAAAATCAAAAGAAAACAGAGCAGGATATTGAAAAAAAAACAACATGCACATCATTTATAATCATATCAACAATTATCTATAACATCAGTAAATAGCTATTCCATTTCCATAACTACCATGCAACCTATTTAAAATTTTAAAGTTAAAAGTTACTCACCTTAAAACAATGCAGAGCTTTATTGATCACTTTGAAATTTGCAGAAATAAGATATGCAGGCTTGCTCCTTTATACTTTATGTCTGAAATGATATGCAGTTTGCCTAAATTCCCTGACTTAGATTACTAGCATGCAGATGTAAAAGATGCTGTAGCTAATCCCCCCAAAGACATGTAGATGCTATCACTTCCCACTTTTAAACAGAGTGCAGAAAAATGCAGGCTCTTCCCTTTTTTTTTTTTAAAGTGACATGCAGATCAATGCATATTTTTGGTAAACAGAGGTTGATGCAACTTCTTTGATTTTGAAAAAGTGGAGTATGCATATTTTTGGATTTGTACAGGGTTTAGAATATACAGATTGATTTTGAATATGCAGGGTTTCAAAGTTTTGAGGAAATGCGAATTTATTGTTAATATGAAGATTTTGATTATTTTTTTTTTTTGTGAATGCAGATTTGTGATTAAGGATATGAAAAAATGAATTTTTGTCTTCATTTGTTTAAGGAAATGAAAATGTAATATGAATGAATGAAGATGCAAGTTTGTACTAGATGTATTTCAGATTTAATGTAATAAAAGAAAAATAAAAACTAAAATTTACACATGTCAATTTTTACAACACTTGTCAATTTGTAAATTAGTTTTTAAACACATGTCTCTTTAAAATAGTTAGTACTAATTACAAATTAATGTATATGTTAGCTTAGTTTAAGTTGTTAGTTTATATTAAAATATGTGTATGAATTTATAAATGAAATAAAAACAAACAATGTTTTACAAATTAACTTATACATATTAAAATTAAAACAATTAAAATTTATACTTTGGAATTTAAATTCAAACTAAATTCAAAACCAAACAATTTCAAATTAAGTTATAAATATAAATTCAATTTGAAATAAAAATTACAAATCTTATTCAAAACTTATTTAGAAAGATAATACAATATTAATATTGCTTTTATAAATCTCTTATTATTAAATAAAAATCATTTTTCAAGAAATTATATTTTTATCAATAAAACATCCATTTTATTAAGTCATGAAATCATTTTGTTAAATTTAATTTAAAACTCAAGCTAATTTAATTTAAACATTTAATATTTTTCTTATCAATTTTTAAAATCATATTTTTATTTATGAAATAGTTTTAAAAACTCAATACTAATTAAAATCAAAATTTCCAATTTATGATGTATATATTAGAATTTTAAAACATGGTTCAATTATTAAGTTTAAACCAAAATCATTTATTTAACTTTGAAAAGCTTAAATATTAAATAAAACAAAATTTCCAAATTATTAGAACTAGAAAATATGCTTTATTTATTAAAATTAAAACAATACCAATCTATTTAAAATATAAACCAAATATTTATATTCTAAATAGAAATCAATTTATATTTTTAAAAGATAAAACAACCAATTTAAATATTTATTGAAGATGATTATTAAATTTATTTGAATAATTATTAACAGATTATCAATATCAATTTAATTTTAACTACAGATTATTAAATTGATATTGTTGAAAATTTCGGGATCTTACAAGTACAAATTCAAGCTCTCACTATACATATACATTTTTGATTTCATATGTACAGATAACCTTACTACATATCACTCACACTCGTATTTTGTCTTCAACTGCATTCCAGTTTGAATCCAGCATCTGAGCAATCTGCAAAAATATTCACTAATGTGGTAAAATTGAAAAAGAAATACTTTTGCAATATAAAATGAGATATGATTTTTGAAAATATTATTTGCCTCAATTATTTGGGTTGTTCGTCATCATTTACATTTGAATTCATCATACACGAACAATGTGACATGCACAGTGTATCACTGTACATGCCACAAGGCCGTGCACATCAATATACACTAGATAATGCTACAGGGACATGTGAGCACAGGTCAAACTCAAACGAAAAGCCGGGTTCAACTCACGTGCAGTATATTTAAAATCATGACACGAGCACAAGGTCAAACCCGAGTTTTGAAACTGGATTCAACTCAAGTGAAATTTCAAAAATCAACATGAAAGGATGCAAAGACCAGAAGTCCAATTCCAAACAACTCAACAGAAGTATGCAATGCCGAGAAACAATTTACAAAAGATCAGAGACAAAGGATGTACACAAGTATACAACTACATGTCTCAATGTCAAAGAAACAACTCAACAATATGAACAAGTGAAGCATCTGTGTCAAAGCATAGCAAATGTCAACATGAAGTATATGCAATTCGAAGCAATAAAGATTACAGCAAAATCCAGTGCCAACAGGTACAAGGATCAATGAAGTGAGACATAGGACAGCAAGGCTCAAACTCAAGTATGGAAGTGACTCAGTACAGCATGTTCAAGGATCAATGAATTGAATGAACTCGACCAGACACATGAACAGAACATCAACTGGGCAGAGACAAAGCAACACAGAAACAGGTACAACAATGAAAGTTCAAGTCAGATCAAACATAATGGACTGCATGCAACAGACCAATGGATGTACCAGAAACATGTGAACACAGCAAAGACCACAAGCCAATCCTAACAGCAACATGAATACAGATTCAAGCCAATCCTAACAGTAACATGATACAGATTCGAGTTCAAACTATTCCAGAAGGAGTTATACAAACTCAATAACAGACTGGTGCCAGTAATGTCCAGTTACAACTACTAAGTTCAGCTACTCAAATAACACAGTGGCAACCACAAGTACAGGTTAAACCAACCAAAGAAATGCCACCAATGTATACAGATGACTAATATGCAAAATGGAGAACTGATACAAGAAATTCATGGAATGGCAGACACACATGAACATGGTGAGAAACACAAGTAACTCAGCATTGAAGTGCAGGCAGATTTGAAGAAATGACTGCAATATCAATAAACCAAATGAAAACCACAATCCAAACTAGAACTCCATGCAGTAATAACCAGAATGGATACAGATTACAGGACAGTTTGCAAGAAAATTCAAAGTGGAAGCACCACCAAAGACTCAACAGAGAATAGCAGTCAGGCACACATATGAAGCAACACAAGTGAAAATTCGACTAGTACATGAAGACTACAATACATAAGTCAGTGTAGTGATACATGGAATCAAATAAACAAGTTCATGTGGAAGCATACAGAAGTCATAGAAGTCGAAATCATAGAAGTTCATGTGGAAACAGTGAATAAAAATGAAACATACAAAATGCTCAAGTGAAGTTCATGTTTGAAACCACTCGAGTGCATCAGTGAATAATGCAACATGGTAAAGGAACAGTGATACAATGTCAATGTCGATGGCCAGAGACGAAGCTCACCGGGATGAACACAAAGAAATGATGATGGCTGAAAGTTATGCAGATTCACAATTGTATACAGTCAAGAAAATCAAGTGTTCATATCTTTGAAAAAGTCAGGAAGTAAAAGGGGAAAGTTGTTGCCGTATCAATAAAGTAAGTATCGAACGCATCAAAATCAAAGTCGTGAGCATCAAGTCAAAAAACATATCAGGAAAGCCGTGCGCATCAGGAAAACAAAATTTAGGAAAGTACCAAATTGAAACGAAGAAAATACAAGTGTCACGAATTCATATAAATACCAAACAACAAAGTCATCATCGGCAATCGAGTAAAAGGCAAACAATCAAACCAACAAACAGAGAAATTACATACCGAATCAACAACGAACTCGATCATCAGAGAACGAGTGAGCCAAGCAATAACCATCGATCAATAGAGAAGCAAAGCAAACCATCGATCATCAGAGAGCCGCAAAACCCTAATTTAGGGGAAAAGAGGATCGGCCGCCAGTTTACAGTAGCAAAGGAAAAGGGAATGAAGCCCTAATTTCAGAACGAGCAAAGAATACAACGTCGGCCGCAATTGTTTCAGAAGGAAGAGCAAAGAATCGGGTTAAAAGGGACGACCTTTATTCTTATTAAAGGGCTTTAGTTTTATTAGGGTTTAATTTTTTAAAAGGGGGTTTTTTGAGTTTTATTTTGAGCAAAAATTAGGGATTCAAGTTTATATTTTAATTTTTGCTCCTGCTTTTATTTTTGAAGTCTGTTTTTCTTTTCGAATCAAAGAATTGGTAAATCACCACCTAGGTTGCAAGTAGTGTCAGATTGTCTAGTTAGAATTAGTTCGGTGAGCAGGGTGTGCGAGTTTGCAAAACTCTATAGGCGGAGCAGAGTTTGCGAGTAAGCGAAACTCTATAGGCGGAGCAGGGTGTGCGAGTCTATGAGAGTGTTTGTGAGCGGGAGCAAAAGGGTTTGCGAGTCTAGTAGAGTGTTTGTAAGCGGGATACTGTTTAATTCTAATAGAAATCTGGGAATGCAATAGTAGGCAGGGGTTGCCGAAGCTGGGTAAATTTTGTGTGTGATTTACTTTTCAGCATATTTATTTCTGCAGTTTGTTTTTACGTTTAAATCGAGAAAATTTGCTATAACCCTATTCACCCCCCTCTAGTATTAATCTAGATCCTACATAATGTACCTATGATATTAAGGATACCATTAACATTACGTATTTTGTCAATGAAAGTTAATACTATAGATGACTGCAACATATGTAGTAGTTAGCTTCGGGCCTCAAAATAGGGGATGTTACAACTTGGTATCAAAGCATAGGTTTATGAAAACTTATAAGAAATTTTAAACTTAAAATGGTTTTGGAAAACATACTCCTAAAGAATCAGAAAAAAGATCGAGGTATATGATAACATTATGGTAACGTACTTGTATTTTCTATATATAAGTATACACTTTATCTATATTCTCCCCTCTCTTAGGTTATCTTTCATAACTTACAAAGGTTCAAACTTAGATTTAAAGGAAGTAAGATATGGATGCTAGGAATGGAAGAGTTAACCTTGGTGGAGGAAGCAAAATAACTAATGGAAATGCCAAATCGAATATTTGAAGGAATCCAGGCGAGAACAAGCTACTAATGTAGGTACTGGAGCACCCTAAGTTGATATGGGAGCTATGTATCAATTCTTCATCAACACGATGCAAGCTGGAGCAGCTATCGGGTTTAGTTGGAAGAAATGTTGGAGAAGGTAACCATGAAGCTCTGTTGGCTAACAACTATGCAGTATTGATCAGAGACTGTTAGGCTTGGAGGGAAGCTGTTTATCAGGACGAAGGATGCAATTGAAGTGGAGAATTGGTTGCTTCATTGCGAAAGGATTTTTATTGATTTAGGACTTAACGATGAGCAGAAAAAGATATTGGTATCCAGACAGTTGCAAGGAGCAGCACTGTACTGGCAGAATAGTGTTACTGTAGCTAAAGAGGCTACGACTTAGGCAGAATTCATAAAGAGGTTTGAAGAAAGATTCATCTTAGAGATCGCCAAGCCAACTCTGCTCAAATTTTTTGCTGAATTGGTCCTGGGAGACATGACAATGCTTGAGTATGCTACTTGATTTGAGGAATTATCAAGATACGAATATGCTATGGTTGATATAGTTAACAAAAGGAATGAGAAGTTCATCCACGAATCGAGACCCGAGCTTGCTAAAGCAACTTTACCATATATTGGAGATCCATGGAATGTAGCCGTTGAGATGGGTTTGAGGAATGAGGAGACGATCTCTTTCTTTAATGGTAACAAAGTAGTGGAAACTCAAGGTGGGGAGAACTAAAAGAGAGCTTTTCCGTAAGAAAGGAGCTCAAAAGAGTGAAGCTACCAAGAAAGGAAAGACAGAAGTTATCTGCTACAAGTGTGACAAGAATGGGCATTTCGCTAAAATGAATGTCGCTCAGGGAATGGAAAGAAGGTTATCGGGAAGAAGAATATCCAAGTTTTCAACTGTGATCAGATTGGACATTATAACAACCAGTGCAAGGAACTAGCCAAGGATGGAAAAGGAAAAGTGTTTGCATGGGAACCAGATGCCTCAAAACCAATAGCAGAGGTGAAAGGAAAAGCTGCGCTGGTAGGTACGCTTTTGATTCATGGTATGTTAGTTAAAGTTCTATTTGGCACTGTTGCATCGCATTCTTTTATATCTCATTGTTTGGTATATAAGCTTAACTTAGAACCCTCATACCTAGCCACAATGAAGAAACCACTTAGCCAACCCCTGCTTTGCCAGGACCTTCCTCCCTATAGGAGATGATGACCAAAGCTGAACTTGATAGGTTGATGACTGAAATGAACTAATGGACGTTGGCCAGACAGAGTACCATCTTTTGAAAAATAGAGAATAGCTCTGCCATGTTAGCCGAGCGACCATAAAGGCATGGGAAGAGATGTGAGGATTCATCATTTTCAAGTTCTAAGGAAGGTAGTTCATCTTCGTTGGGCTAGAATAGGAGAGAAGGAAAGTAGAAAATAAGGAGAAAGGATACTAGGGAAACGAAGATGTAAAATGGAGGAAGTGAGGACGTTTTGGCTATGATCAACATGGTCTTTACTAACCGAAATCATGTCAGTACCGACCATGTTGAAGGTGGGCCTAGCACGCAGCCACTTGAAGCTACTGAATTGTTTGACAGCGAGGATAACTTACAAGACACTGGTAATGACATTGGAAAGAATGCTGGTATATGGACTGATGGTGTTCAATTGAATGCCATAGAACTGGAAAGATAACGTAGGAAATCTATGCAAATGGATCCTTTAGAGATAGGAGAGCCTAAGCATCATGGAATGAACTGAGAGCATTTGCAGAGTTAAATACTCAGGGCAAACCTTGACCGTTGCCATCAAGCTGCGCAAACCAATGAAGAGATTATAGCCAACATGATTAAGATATTGCTAAATAAAAATTAGCATAGAAATAATGACTAATGAGGTTCACACCTAGTAGGACTTAATTAACAAATGTTATTGCACGAGAGTTGCCTAAGAAATTTGTTATGGTAATGATACCATCGTATAATGGAACGACATATCATAGATAACATCTACTGAAATATGAGTAGCATGTGGATGGTGCGAGTGCACCCGATGCTGTAAGATGTAGGTGTTTCCCCATATTCTTAATGGGTTGGCTACGATGTGGCTTACTTGGCTTACGCCGAGGTCCATATCTTCGTTCAATCAATAGGAAAACAGGTTCATGGAACGATTCAGGCTCCACATAGCTCGACCAAAGAAGGTGATGTCTTTGTTAAGAATCCGTTAGAGTTTTGGAGAGACTATAAAAGATTTCTTGAAATGATTTAACACTGCTATAATTAAGGTGAGCAACCCTAAGGAAGATATTATGTTGATGGCATTAAAGAAAGGAATACATCCAGATATGGACTATGGTTAATGGCATAAAGGAAAGCAGCCATGTACCATGGAAGAATTCTATCGTAAAGCATCCCAATTTCTGCACTTAGAAGAGGCAAACCTGGCCGTTGGATCGACTGGTGGTAGACCATCGAATGAAGTTATGCAAAGCAATGTCACTATTAAGAAAACTGGTGAGAGCCCTGGAAACGTTGCGGCAAACACCGTGAATAATAACAATCGGAACAAGAGAAATTAAGGCGCTGGTGTAAAGAAGAAAGATACCAAGAAGCATCCGAGCTATATGAGACCAAGAGATTAAACTCCCTTATATGATACAGTTGAAAACACTTACCTTTCCATATAAGGTACATAAAACTATAATAAACTACTGTGAAGGAGGCGACTGAAGATGAACATAGCTCATGCAAGTATTTTGCTTCTATGAAACTCATGGGCACAATATCAATGAGTGTTGTCTCCTGGGAGACGTGATTGAGGACATGATCTAAAAGAAAAAGTTATAATAGTAGGTGAGAGATCTAAAGATAGTGGAAAAAATGCTAAATCCAAAGGACAAAACACTCGGAGGAATTAGCCTAGGTCTAATAAGGAGGGAGTGAGGTGATCGAAAAGTAGAATTGTAATAAACATTATATTTGGAGGAACTTATCCAATGGAGAAAAGCTGGAATGAGATGGAGAGGTACGAAATTTTGTTAAAACATGTGACATACGAGAGTTGTTTTACTGTTGAAGATGGAGCTCTAGCGAGGATAAAGAGCCGATTGGATGAATTGATTTTTCCATATCCCAGGATTTACCAAAGAGTTTAAAGAGCCAATCGGATGCATTGATTTTTCCATGGAATTGGTCAAGGGAGACATCTAATGTAGGTGTATAATTTTCCAGTGATTGTTGAATTTTCAGCTTACAATGCTTTTTTTGCACCGACCGACCCTTATCGATTCATAGTAGCACTGGCCCCATGGCATTTAATGATGAAGTTCCCCATCGAGAATGAAGTTGATGCTATTTTAGGTGACTAGAGCACTTGTCGAGAATGTTGTCTTATTAAGCTCAGAGAGGTAAAGCGATATGTGAAGGGAAAGGATGCGGAGAAGGCTCTCAACATCAAGACTACTAGTGTATAGAAACTATCGTCCAAGCCCTGGCTCAGGTCCCATAGTAAGCTCTATAGGTCCATGTACATCGAAAAGAGCCAAAGGATGTAAGGGTGGCACCGGCAGAGCAGACGATCAACATCCCGATCAATGATAATGATCTCATTCTGGTTCTCAAGGTCGGATCTAAGCTCGGCTTGAAAATGAAAAAGGAATTGGTATGGTTTCTCTAAGAAAACCTAATGTGTTTTCCTAGACATGTTCCAATGTATATGGAATTCGTTAGAGATAATATGTCACGCATTGAATCTAGACCTAAGATGCCCTCTTATGAAGCAGAAGAGATGCAGCTTAATGTATCAAACCATGTGTTGGTCAAGAAGAAAAATGGAAAATGATAGACATACATTGATTATTTGGTCCTAAATAAAGCAAGCCCAAAAGTCAGCTTACTACTGCCAAAGTTCAATCAACTTATGGACTAAATGGTTGGACACAAACTGCTATCCATTATGGATGCGTAATCTGGCTACAACTAGATAGCAACATACTCTAGATCAAAAGCATATTGGTTCCAATACTGATTCAGGCATGTACTATTATCGAGTGATACCATTCAGTTTGAAGAATGCTAGAGCAATTTACCAATGAATGGTAAATAAGATGTTCAAAGATCGAACTGGATGAATGATGAAGGTTTATGTGGAAGATACGCTTGTGAAGTCATAGCGGCCGATGAATCACGTGGATGACCTAGTTGAAATGTTTGATGTGCTTTGAAAGTATGTAATAAAGCTTAATCCACTGGAATGTTCCTTTAGAGTTGCATTGGGTAAACTTTTGGGTTTCATTGTGAACTCAAGGGGTGATGAAGCTAATCCATAGCAGATTCAAGCAATGAAAGATATTATCGGCCCAAAGACAAGAAGGAAAATATAGAGCTTGAACGGAAGGTCACTACACTGAGTTGATTTATTTCGATGGCAACGAACAAAGATATACCATTCTTTGATGCCCTAAAGAAGGAAAAGGGATGTTTGTCTAGATGATGGAATGCAAGAAGGCTTTTTAAATTTTGTTGGAACACATGGAAAGACCACCAATCTTGTCGAAACCTTTGGAAGGAGAAAATCTATTCATTTACTTGGCAGTATCTGCTCATACACTGAGTGTAGCCTTGGCATATGAGGAACGTAGAATCCAAATGCTCGTATGCTATATTAGCAAGCAGTTTACTGGAGTGGAAAAGAACTATTCAAAGTTGGATCAACTAGCATTCTGCTTGCTGATTGCTTCAAGGAAGTTGTAACCTCGTATCTAGGCTCACCCAATAATGGTGCTGACTGATCAACCCTTAAAGCAAGTGCTGTAACAACCCAAAACTTCGAGGAGGTTGTTGAAGTGGAGCATCGAGTTGAGTCGGTATGACATAACATACCATCCTAGAAGGGCGATACGTGGATAGGCACTAGCTTGTTTCATTGTCGAATTTACCATCTCGGATGGAGAAGTGGAAGAACATGTGGTCGAACTATCTTAATAAAAAGTGTTCACTGATGGAACTTCCAACGAACATAGTTTCGAGGTAGAAGTATTCTTATGACCCCGGAAGGATGGAAAATATGCTACGCTTGAAGCTAGAGTTCCTAATGACAAATAATGAAGTTGAATATGAAGCACTCATTACAGGATTCGGAATGGCAAAAGAACTAGGAGTCAAAACACTGCCCTATTCAGCGACTCCCAGTTGATGGTCAGCCAAGTTAAATAAGAGTTTCGGGCTAAAGGAGCGAGACTTTCCCCTTACCACACAAGAACTAGACTATGGAATGACATTTAACACTATACGATAACACACATTTCCAGAGAATAAAATATGAAAGCTAAATCGTCAGCCAAACTTGCCAGCTCTAGAGATGTATAGCTTATGAGACTTGCTATAGTGGAGGTTTTGTCAACTCCAAGCATCGACCAGATGGATGTTAATCGGATCTGGAGGCTGAGGAAGAAAAGGAGTCATGGATGACTCCAATTAAAGGGTATTTTTTGAAGGGGGCTCTCCTAAATAAAAGAAATGAACATCAAAAGCTCCTATGAAAGATGCCATTGTTATGCAAGGAAAAGTGCTATATGGGAGAGGTTTATCGACCTCCTTGTTGTAGTATGTCACCAAAGATGAAGCTAAGAAGATCTATTTGATATACATGAAGAAAGTTTTGGTGATCACACTGGAGGTAGACTTTGGCTAGGAAGATTCTTCACTATGGACACTTTTGGCCAATGATTAACCGAGGCACACCCGATTATGGAAAACGATGTTATAGATGCTATAGTTTTGCAAAAATTCTGAGAGACCAATCTACAGAGCTTATGAAAGTGGTTAGCCCATGGAAGTTTATAGTTTGGGGAATTAGTAAAATCGGTGTGCTATCGATGTCAAAGGATGGACAAAATATGGCGTCAAAATTGTGGACTACTTCACAAAATGGGCTGCAGCGGAACCATTGGCCATGTTCACTATGAAGAAAGTGATGAACTTTGTGGTAAAGAACGTTATATGCAAATATAGAGTTCCATAGATTTTTGTAACTAGTACCGAAGTATGAAGAGCTTCTCCATAGTAACACACCTTCAAGCGAATGTGCAGGTGGAAGTAGTGAATAAAGTCATCAAATCTATCCTAAAGAAACGATTAACGAAAGCCAAAAGGCAACTGAGTTGATGAGTTACATTGGCATTGTGGGCTTATGTAATGACCCATAAGTCTGCAACCGGGTATACTCCATTGGCATTGGCCTATGGAGTTAGGCCATGGTTCTGATAGAATTAAAAGTCCCTTCTCATCGAAGAAAGCATTACGATCCTAAGATGAATGAGTAACTCTTGCCTGAGCCCCTGGACTTGGTTGATGAAAAATGAGAAGAGGCGGAACTAAGGATTGCTGGTCACCAAAAATGTGAAGTCAGATACTTCATTGCCAAGATCAAAAAATGAACATTTGAGGTAGGAGGCCTCATTTTGAAACGAACCCTACCTAGCAAGGGAGCAGATAATCCAAATTAGGTAGATCCCTCTGCAACCAAACAAAAGCTTGAAGATGGAACATTTAAGCTATCGATTGTTGGTGGAACCCTAATTCCATGGGTGTTGAATAATGAGTACTTACAATGCTATATCGCTTAGATTTATTTATTTTATGCAAATAAGCCATCCTGATTGGCTGGGGGCTATGTGATAGAGTTAAGGGTATGCTCTAGGGGTAATTATGTAATTTGTTACATATATCTAACTTGATAACCAATCTTGTTCAAAATAAAAGATATTTTCTAAATATTATATACTTGATATAATGTGTTGTAGTAATTAATTAATTTAATTAAAATTATATTTAATAGAAATCCATAAACGGTCTGTTTAGTTACAAATGTTGTACCCGTGAGCAATTTATCATAATGAAAATAAATATGTCATTCTAAATATTCCTAGTTAAAATGTATCGAGACTTGATATTGATACATTCTTCAAGACTATAATAAGTAATGCTCTCCAAATGTTGGATAGTGTATTACTTATGACTGATGAGGGACCAATGGGTTACGTTCTGATAGTTATTGAAAAACTATGAAATGACTCACTCGATAGTTTTCTGTAGGTTAATATAACTAAGGTCAAGTAGAGAATATCGATGTGACTAATTTGCATAGTTCTCTCGATTTGAGAATACTATTGATCTTCAATGTGGAAGCTTTGCTTTGATTATAGTTAATTCATGGCACAACGTCCATCAAACGACTATAGTTGGGTCGAGTGAAGCATTGGAAGTTAAACACTATTTAAGAGAGGATTCGTCTCCTTAGTTATATAAGGCTAGTATCACGATCAACTTAAGTCAACTCAAAGCCAAAGTCTTTGGCCAAAGCGGTTTGGTTAATAATAATTGTTATTATTGAATGAAGGAATTTATGTTTAGACTACAAAGTTAAATGTAGACGATACTTGAATTTTAACCATTACCAAATTCCATAAGTCATAATGTGATATGGTTTGACAAAGAGTATTAGTGTAAATAATTCTCACTATCGGGTATCGCTTATAATAAGTAAAATTGGATTTTACCAAAAGATGTGTAAGTGATAGATTCAGCCAAAATGTCGCACTACTTGCTAAGCGAAATATGAATGTTAATATTTGAATAGTTCAATATAATCGTGGATCGGATTTACAACTTTGAGTAGCATAATCATAATGATGCATTCTCTAAAAAGCCACATGATTTAATTAATATATAAAATGTTGTAAATTAATTAAATTAATTAATATTTGACAAATATTAATTATTATTCGATTTATTTGATGTTTGGAAGTTGTTTGTAATTATTTTAATGCATTTATAAAAGTTATATTTGCATGGATTAACATACGATATCGATGTAATTTAATAAAAGATAATTGAAAGAAATGATTTTTGGAAATTTTATGTTACTTGATGGCATGATTGGTGGAAATTTTATGTCATTTGATGACATATCATGTGAAAATAAATGATTAGAGAGAGAGAGAGACGATCAACGAAATTAATTAGAGAAGTTAACAAGAAAGGTTTCATTCTCTCATATAAAACATATTTTTTAATTCATTCTATACATACAATTCATTCTTTCTTATTCATTCTTTTTTCTCTCCTCCTAACTTTTCATGGTAGAAAAAAAATCAAAAAATTAAATTTTCGAACCTTCCAACTCCAAATAAAAACATAAAATAAAATAAAAGTGGTATGTCTATCTCTTGTAAGAATTGGGTGGGGATCTTGAAGATATGAGAACATATCATCATTCAATGTCCATTTTATTGGCTACATATTAAGGTAAAAATTATTTTTTATTTATCCATATAAGCTTCTTCTTCATATGATTATATCTCTTACTTAGTTTAACTTGATGCAATTCCCTTTTGTCACTTCTTCTTTAATAAATATGTTTATAATATCAATTTGATATAGATCCATTTTGTGGTATTTCATTTTGATTACATGTCCATATTCTTAACATTAGAGCTATGACATGTTCTTAACATTATAGCCATGACATATTGCATCTCATTTAATTAGTTGTTCATAATGTTCTTGTAGCTCAGATCTGAATTTTTTTACCATGAATTTATATGTGCCTAAGTTGTCCTCTTTGTTCCTATCTGAAATCATTCATTTATATGATTTATTTTATTTCAACTAACATAAATTACATATGTTGTCCCTGTGAAACCCTTTGAGAATAAATATAATGTTTATATGTTTTCGTTTTATTTTATTATTTATGTATTCTTTTGTTTAAAAGTAAAATAAAACATAATCGGACTTTTGTATAAACTGTTAACTTCTAATTCTAATACATGCTAAATCACAAACTTTACATATTTGTTTTCTATTTTAATTTTAGAAGTAGCTTGAAATTAAATATATATATATATCTGTGTGTGTGTGTGTGTGTGTGTGTGTGTGTGTGTGTGTGCGAATGTGTTGTTTTAATTCAACATTTGTAAAATTTACTTTTATGTAAAATCGCAATTTCAATTTTAAAGTTCTTCTTAAATTGAAACTTATTTATATTTGTTAATTCAAGATTTCAAAATATGAGTATGGTAAAAATTAGTTTTATATGCATTTATGTTTTAGAGTTTAACTGCTGATTTGAAATGACACTGATTGAATGAGTAAAAGAAGGAAAAAATCCCTCTACCTTTCTTCTTCATAAATGTTTACCTTTATTCATTTATTGCCCTTTAGTTAATACAAGTCAACTTTGTTTATTATTAAAATTCCTTTTAATATATTATGTATAAGCATAAGTTGAACTTATCTATACATATGTTATTGTTACTTACATGTTTTAAAATAAAATTTAGGCAACAAAGGCACATGTTAATTCTGTTGTAAATGTTAATTTGTCAATTAACCTAATTAAAAAGAGAGAAAAATGAAAAGTTTCTCTCTTTACATTTTTGGCCCCGTCCTTCCCAAATTATTTATTTATGTTAAGAGAAAGAAACAAAAGGTCTCTTTCTATAATCTTTCATGTGTTTATTTACATAGTTTTAGTTTTGTAGTAAATGTTAATTTGTTAACTAACCTAATTGTACATAGAGAGAAATGAAAGGTTTCACTCTCTATATTTATGACACATCTTTCCCTATTAATTATGTGTTAAGAAATAGAAATAAAAGATTTCTTTCTCTAACCTTTACATATTTATTTACATACTTTTATGTGATGCTTTTATGTTGTCCTTATCATTCAAACACATGAATGTATTTGATACATTTATCATATTACATGTTTATTTGAATTGAATTTAAAGCTCCTTTAATTACCAAATTAAATTAAATATTAATTTTATTTAAAAGAAAATTCAGATAAGATCTAAATGTATTTAGACTTCATAGGCCCATTAATCATCCGTAATGGTAATTTTTTTGAAATTCGTTCATTTCTTCCGCTGCGGGCTAGCCCGATAACAGCGTAATGAAATAAGGCAAGATTAACCATTTCTTTTGTTTATAAATAAATTAGCTTTTGGAACTAGTGGAACCTTGTTCTTAGAAGTTAAACTTTGTGCCGCTTGATTAGCGCACAGCCAGGTACTCGAAGATAGGTACCGATGAATTATTCTGATCCATAATTGGGTCATAAGAGTATAATCACACTAGGATCGATCAAACAATTTTCCCTTACCCATCTGATCTACTTCGACCATTGCCCAGAGATAGGCTAGATCAAGGGTTGATGAAAGAAGATAGGCATCAAAGATGCTGTATCCTGAAGATATGAGCTGGCATAGACTTGCATCCTATTATAGGATTGACCTTGCTTACGGGCCAACGAGGCGCTCTCAGTTCAGGATAAGCAATGACGGTCAATGAATGTACTCGACCAATGCTCAGAGATTGGATAGATCAAAGACGGATGCTCAGAGATAAGCATCCAAGACGTCGACCTCTGGAGATAGGGGTCAATGTATAATTAAACTTTTAGCAGTTAATGACCATGCTTACGGCCTGGAAAGATGTGCTTAGTCGAAGATAAGTGATGATGGCAGATGAATCTTCCCAATTGACACCTAAAGATAAGTAAGACCAAGAATGGATGCCTAAAGACAGACACACTAATTCCCGAAGATAGGAATTGATGTATAATCGGAATTTCTACAGACACGACTGCACTTATGACATAGCAAGACATGCTTGGTCGGATCTAAGCGAAGATGGATGCCTAGAGAAAGACATCCAAGGCACCGATTCCTAAAGACAGGATTCAGCATATAACCAAGTTTTTTACTGTAAAACCGCTTTTATAACCCAACATGATAGGTATGGCTAAGGATTAAAGGGGTTGATTGACCAAATATATGTAATTATCACCCGAAATAGGTGTAAATAAGACTTATTGTCTAGAGATAGACGTTCACACTCTCGTTTTCGAGAAACAGGAAACAGTCTGAAGTTAATGGTTGTTGTAAGTATATCCTTGATTACGATCAAATGGAATGTGACGACCTTGATTTTCGGACCAGTTAAAATTGCCGAAAAATCCATGCATTCTAAAACTACTAATGAAAACTACTAACTTAATACACCATATTTGATAAATATTCAACATTGCTAAATGTATAGGATACAATTTCAATTATACAACTTATCAGAGTAATTAATTTATTAATTAATCCTACAAAGTGTGCTTTAATACATACTAAATACAATGACTATAAATCTAGTACTGTACAACTCTGATGAGAGAGAAAGCACTATCCTTACCTGTGAACTCAATAAACAATTTAAATGCGGAAGAAAATAGTAAGCAAGAAAGAAATACAATAACACAAGATTAACAACCACCAATAACAGATAAACATGAAAATGTTATATTATTTTAGGAGCTGCATCACTACCACTTGTGACTGCCTACGTACCCCTATCTAATTAGATACAGGATCAAGCCAACGTAGTTCTCCCACCACAAATAGGACTCAGGGTGCATACGATGCAACAAACAATATGCAATTCCCAAAACTACCCACTTAGGCTTAATCTTCAATTTTAGATTTTCAAATCTAATTACCTTTATGGAAATTATCTCTTTGGACTTTATTCTCGAATTTTTATTTCAAAACTTTTGAAATATATATATCTTTTATATTCAAATTGTACTTTACTTGGGGATCTTAAATCAAATCACTTTTGAAAAGTTTATTCAAAAATCCCAAATACTGTAATAAAAGCATATCAAACCATATGTAACCAGATTGGGAGGTTTCTCCCAATAACAAGGCAACTGTGTCCCAGCCTTCATACAATTGATATATAAGTACATCCCTATATTTCAAGAGCGTACTATACCAAAAACATCCGCTTACTTTTTAGTTGTGTGTTACCCGAATCATCGGTAACATAACAAATTATTTTATACCCCAAAGCGATAAATCATTTCACACTAATATTCTCAAGTACTTTCAAATCTATAATAATTTTCATTTTCCAAATCCATTCAAAAATCATCTTAAAACCATCGGTTTTAGTCCTCGAAATTCTTTCCGTTTCATAAAACATTTCTATAAAACCATTCTTATATAAATCACTTTTATATAATATAACTTTAAAATATTCACTACCAAACATTTCTATTTCTTTTAAAGGGTAAACATTTCATAACATTTCCATTTAAAAATCACTTTTCAAAAAAATTCATTAAATTGATGTGAACAAAATATTACCACTAAACACCTTATAGTCAAATCGTGAAATAAATCACAAGGTGTTATACTACAATTATCTTCTACCCGGTCCATGTATATGGATAATTAATTGCTCATAAACTGGTTGAGAAAAGTCAATAATCAATAAATACTAATTAGCGCTCATAAACTGGTCGAGCGTAATCCAAACAACCAAATAATCAATTAACAAAATAAACACAACAATAAATGATAAATCAGCGCTTCATTCTATCAAATATTTATGACACGTTTTATTTTATCTTGAGTTAAAACGAATTGATATTTTTTTGAAGCATCCGGGCTTTCACTTCGACATGTTCTGTCCCTCGTCCAAGTCTCCTTGGATCTCACAGATGAAATACCTGTACTAGTCGTTTCCGCGTACCACATTAAGTATTTAACTTCTAAATTTTAAAATAATTAATTAACCATCCAAATAGTCAAACAAGGAAATAAAACCATTTTTTAGCAAACAAAGTAAACAAGCATTCAATAAGAGTTTCCAAACAAAACTTAACATTTAAAGTTCCTTCAACTTAGCAATGGTTTAATGAACTTAAAATAAGAAATAACTTACTTTGGATTCCACTCCGTCAAACTTTAAGACAAATTAAGATCTAACTCATGCTTCCTACCATGCTTCAGAATCAAATGATAATAAGTTCGAATTCCTCCTTTCTAATGCTTGGCTAAGGCTTGAAATGGAGGTAGGCCAAAAGTATAGAGAAGAAGTAATAGAGCTTTGACCTTCAGTTCTCAAAATTAGACCCGAAAAATCGGTCATCTTTTCTCTTGTTTTTGACTCTTTTACTCTCAAAATCTGAAAAACTTGTTAACTGAAAAATTGTTTCAAATTATTTTCTCTTGATTTCAAAAAATAAATACTTGATTTTGATTAGTTTTGAGAAAGATATGGTTAAAAGAAAAGGAGCTATTTTGAATTCACAAATATAAAGCCTGAAATATACTTCAAAGAATTGAGTTTCAGGAATAGCAAACCTCAAACTGAAAAAAGTGATCAACATAGAAGTTGTAGCCACTGGAATTTCATATGGTTTAAAAAATTCTTAGTTTGGATCTATTATGATCAAGTTACGATCAAAACAAAATAGCTATTCTCTGGCTTAAAAACTGGGCCAGAGAATGCACTAGAAAGAAGTGGATTTTCGACATGGTTAATTTCATAATGAGACAAAGTGGTCGTGATGAAAATTATAGCTACTGGAAAAATACATGATTTGAAAAAAACGATTTTGTATTTTGGTGCGGTTTTGAAGAAGTTATGGCCGTAGAACAAAAGGTAAAATATGAATAAAAAAAGGAGTTTCATTTGAAGAGGATGAACATTGATTTCTTTCGAATATTTTGTGAATATTTTAACATTATTTCTTTCTAATTTTTCCATACGGCTTGAAAGCCATTAAAGAGAAGAGGAAGAAGGTGAAGAAGCTAGATAAATGAAGAAGAAAAAAGTGAATGAAAGTGAAGTAGGAGGTGGATATTTATAGAAAAAGAAAGAAGTGGTAAATTTACCAAAATAATCTCTTCCCAAATTACCAAACTATCCTTACTTCATTGTAAAGCAACATCCACTTTTTCAATACTTAACATCATCTTTCACATCCTTACTTTATGTCTTAGTCACTTAAAGATTAAGTAAAGAAAAGTAATTATTTTGTTGGGTTTTGATGTGATTTGGATTTGATATTTACTTTTGACTTTTTTAATGATATTCTAGAAGTTTCTTAATCATAATTAGTAAAAGTAAACATTTTTAGTTATTAAAATGTGTAATATATATGTTAAAACATGTTAACAAAGGTGCACAATGTTGCGACAAATTATTTTGAACAAAACGTTGAATTTTGAAAAAAAGTTTTACGGTCATATTTTGACATTTTAGTTAAGCTATTTATTTATGAAAACAAATTATTAAATTTATATAATGTTATTTAAAAATATAAATACTCATAAATTAATTAAAATAATTTATTTAATCATTGAAACTTACTTTTCTGAAATTAGCATTCTATCACTTTTATCGATATAAACAAATGTAACTATTTTTGTGTATATTTCTATTTCTAAACCCTATCTAATATTATTTAAATCATAAAACCTTTTATATTTTATATTTAAAATCACTTTAAATAACATATTTTAAAGTGGTCAAATTCTGGTTGTTACATGGAACCTTGTTAAAAATAAATAAGATTGGCCATGAAATTGGCCAATGTGACATAACTCCACTTATAACGGGGCGAGATACGCTCGGCTGAAAACAAGTTATTCAATGAAATAAAGTTTGTTTAGCCAAGAAAGAAGTATATTGGCCCATTAATAAACAAAGCTAAGTAATGAAATAACATGGAGCAAATGCAGAGATTTATTTGTATGTACATGGTTACAGTAGATAAGTGCATTGCACAGACACATGCATGTATGATATAAATGTGATTGAACTACATATGATTATATTATATATAAAAGCAGTTATATAGACAAGTAAAACAAGAGTTGTAAAAATGTAAATAACGAAAAGAATTGAATAGAAACGTCTTTTGTTTACACAAATCTTTTAAACTAGGATTTACAATAATGAACAAAATACTGTCTTTCAAAACCTCAATTTCGGCTGGGCTTCTATTTGCTCAGAACCCATCATGCTTTTATAAATATAGCCTGAAACAATGTAATCAGTTTGTACAAAATCATTCTGAGAATAAAATAAAAACATATTGTTACAGGGTAAACTGGATCAAGGTTTATACAAATTCAGATATATGAGAAAAAGATCCTTTTGTAACAATGCAGTATGGTGTAGTAATGTCAGTACAAACAATGACAAAAATGTCAATATTCTTGATGTATGGCATTGCAAGTTAGGGCATCCTAGTTTTGATGTAGTCAAACAAGTATTGAATGAAAATAAAATTTCTTTTCCAAAATTGTGTAGTTCTAATATATGTACACATTGCCAAATTGGCAAGGGTCACAAATAACCATTTCAATACTCTGAGACTGCATATGAAAAGCCTCTAGAGCTAGTGGCAGCTGACTTATGGGGACCATCTCCACATAATTCAACTCAAAGAGACAAGTATTACCTATCACTTGTTGATGCACATAGCAGGTATACTTGGATATATTTTTTAAAGGCAAAATCAGACACATGCGGTGCTACGAAACACTTCATCACTTGCATTGAAAAACAGTTAAATAGCAGTGTGAAAATGATACAAACATATGGTGGGGGTGAATTCAAGTCCCTAAAGGATTTCTTTGCTATGAAAGGAATCATACATAGAATGACATGCCCACACACATCAGAACAAAATGGATTGGTGGAAAGGAAGCACAGACACTAGTGGAGACTGGTTTAAAACATATGTCACAAGCAAGTCTACCTATGAGATACTGGAGGAAGGCATTTGCCACAGCAGTGTATGTCAAATAGAATGCCAATCAGAGTGCTAAACCATGTCCGCCCCTTTGAAAAACTTTTGGTGTCAAACTAGATTATGAGCATTTAAGAAATTTTGGGTGCCTGTGTTTTCCTTGTCTCAGACCATATAAC
Source organism: Allium cepa (assembly GCA_030765085.1). Classification (NCBI taxonomy): domain Eukaryota; kingdom Viridiplantae; phylum Streptophyta; class Magnoliopsida; order Asparagales; family Amaryllidaceae; genus Allium; species Allium cepa. The sequence goes on from CM060932.1 coordinate 954,087,775, forward strand.
AAACATAAATTAAGCCTGAGGTCTTGTCAATGTACTTTTCTGGGTTATGCAGATAATCAGAAAGGCTACAAATGTCTAGACAATCAGGGCAAGTTTTATATTTCAAGACATGTAGTTTTTAATGAAAGTGTTTTCCCTTTTGCAGAAAAGGAAAAACATAAACAAGCAATAGACATCAGCAATGCAGGAACAAGTCAAATGTCTAACCTGTCTCATTGGATCAGCAAAGAAAACAAAATAAATTGTGAGTTAACAAAGAGTGTTCATAATGATAATTCAGAGCTAAGTGCAGTGGATAATTCACAGCATAATGCACAACAGCAAGTCAATACATAACAAAATCAAAGCAATGAAGACTCAACAAATGAAGCTACTGACCACTATAGGGTTGAACATCAAGTGCCACAACCAATCACCAGTCAACACCCCATGACCACTAGATCCAAAAGTGGTACCTTTAAACCCAAAATATTTAACACTCAAATCAATGATGTAGAGCCAACATCATATGAATCAGCAGTTAAAGATGAAAGGTGGAGAAAAACCATGGATGAAGAGTATAATGCATTGATTAAAAACAAAACATGGATCTTAGTTGACCCACCAAAACACAAGAATATAGTTGGAAGCAAGTGGACTTACAAAATCAAAAGAGATACAGAAGGCAAAATAATTAAACATAAGGCAAGACTTGTGGAAAAAGGCTATACCCAGCAGTATGGTTATGATTTCAATGAGACATTCTCCGCAGTCATTAAGCCAGCAACAATAAGAATTATATTAACCCTAGCTTTGCACAAACATTGGCAGATAAGGCAGTTAGATGTGCATAATGCATTATTAAATGGAGATCTAGTGGAAGAAGTGTACATGCAACAACCAAGAGGCGGTCGATTGCTTCTTCGTACACCATGAAATGGGGTTGCTGCCGAGGTACACACAGTAGCCAACAATGGATCTCCTGTCATCTAAATCATTGGCCTAATCTGAATCACTGTAAGCCTATAGAGTTGTACTTTTGCATGATTCTAATCTCAACCCATAGTGAATGGTTCCTCTTAGATATCTAAGAATACGCTTAACTGCACGCCAATGTTCATTTGTTGGCGCTTGCATGTACTGGCAGACCTTATTCACACTAAAACAGATGTATGGTCTAGAAATAGTCGCATACTGGAGTGCCCCAACTATGCTCCTGTATTGCGTGATATTTTCGATTAGTTCACCCTTGACTTTAGACAATTTGAGATTACTTGTCATGAGTGTGGGCAGTGCTTTTGCTTTGTCTATATTTGCTCTCACTAGAATGTCTGATATGTATTACTTTTATGATAAACTGATGCTTGAATCTGCATTTCTCTGAATATGTATGCCTAGGAAGTAATTAGCTTCCCCCAAGTCCTTTATAGCAAATTGCTTGTTTAAACACCTGATAACTGTTTCAATCTCTTGATAATTATCCCCTGTAATAAGAATGTCATCAATATACACTAATATGTAGATGTTATTACCCCTCTTCTTTCTTACGTAAAAAGATTTATCAGATTTAGTGGCAATGAATCCTAACATGATTAAAGTAGTCTTCAGTTTTTCATACCAGGCCTTAGAAGCTTGTTTCAATCCGTATATGGCTTTGTGTAACTTGCATACTTGATTGTTGTTATCCTTAGAGCTATAGCCTCTTGGTTGTTGCATGTACACTTCTTCCACTAAATCTCCATTTAAGAATGCATTATGCACATCTAACTGCCTTATCTGTCAATGTTTGTGCAAAGCTAGGGTTAATATAATTCTTATTGTTGCTGGCTTAATGACTGGGGAGAATGTCTCATTGAAATCATAACCATGCTGCTGGGTATAGCCTTCTGCCACAACTCTTGCACTACTACAAAACAGGCCATTTGCATCGCCTCATTTGAATCGGTTGAAGTAAAAACTGATGCAAATAGAACTATTTGCATCAGTTCTGTCTTAATAACCGATGCAATTGATACGTGGAAAGCAATAGATAATAAAAAATCAAATTTGCATCAGTTGTCACCAACAACCGATGCAAATACGTCGATGCAAATAGTTTTAGTCGCATCGGTTTTAAAATTAACCGATGCAACTACATCCAAAATAATTATTTTTGCATCGGTACACTAACGGAGGCGATGCAATTTCAAATTATCTAGGTTATTGGTTGCTCACCTGTTCCATCTCGCCTTTCCAAATTTTTTTCGTCGCTCCCATTCTTTTTCCCAAATAATTCGCCTGTTAAATAAAAATACGATTTTCCTCTAATTTTTTTTAAAAGATTGACTTTTCTCTGTTCAAGGCAAAGAAGAGGGGATTGTCGCTATAGATAAGTGGTACTCGTGGGTTTTCATTGCGGTGGTCGAGAGTCTCAATTGAAGGCGGGTTGATGTCGAGTTCGATTATGGATTCATGATTGTAGTTCGAATGTTGGAGGAACGGAGTTCAGTAGTGGTTTCGTGGTGGCACATTAGTGATATGTGGTAATGAGTTTGGGCTTGAAATGCGATTCTAGAAGGTTGATGCAAGTTCGATTGCATTTCATGTGATGATTTCGGGTGGTGATTGGGGTTGCTGTCAGGGGAGTCAAGAGCAGTGAAGGTAAGGCGTTGTCGTATTCAGGAAAGTTTCCGCACTTTTTTTTGTCAGTAGGAAGTGGCAGTGATTGGGATACAAGGCAGTTCTCTTATAGGCAAGTGTAGCTGTATTCAGAGGTTAGGAAATGATGGTTATGCAGTGGCTATAGGAGTTGTAACTGTGAATGTTGATGTTACAGGGGATGGCAGCAATATTTTGAGGAGGGGTAGTGCAAAAGTCAGGTTAGGTTAGGAGTGTGATAAAAGAGGGGGGAGTTGTTGATGAAGCTGTATGTGGTTGTTGTAAGAGGAGAGGAAGTTGTGGTTTTGGGGATTTCGCAGCAAAGTGATGGTATATGCTACTATTATCCTCTCCACTCTTGCATTTATCTTCGAAAGGTATTATAAACAATTGTGTACACACATTTACTACTACTACATTTCACTTTTCTTCTCTTAATTTCTTTATACTTTCAGAGACAGAAGACCACCATTTAACTTCCACTTCCTCTCACGCACATTCATCGTCGGCTTTCTCCAGTTAGTTTTATTTCTCTTCTACTTAGAATTCATAGCGTTTCGCATAAATGGATTCTAAACGTTATAGTTATGTTTCTTTTTAGGATATCTGGAGGTCAACTGCTATTAACAACGAGCCTTCGGTACATAAATGGAGCAACACAGACAATAATTTTGAACACGATACCTGTCGCAGTGTTTCATCTTGCAGTCATAACAAGGCATGAGCCTTTCAGCTTTAAAAGTGTATTGGGCCATGTTAAGTTATTGGCTCTCGTTATCTCTACCATTGGCGCTACCATGTTAGTTTTCTTGTCAAAATCAGAAGATGATTCGGGTTCCGGGTCGAGTTCGATGTGGTGGGTTAGGTGTGTTTTAGTTGAACTTGCTGTTGTTTTGGCTTCTGTTGGGTCCCTTTTGTGGTAGATTAGTTAATGTCTATGGTGTGTTACTTGCATGCTAGTTAATTTATTTTTATATTTTAGTTTTACAGAAATAATTATTCGATAAATTAGATATGTAAGGTTTAAAAGGTTTAATATATTTGCAGGAATTGGGCCAAAAAGAAGATTATCTTCAAGGTGGAGTTGATGAAGACTGATAGGAAGAGAAGAAATGGACAACGGTATCCGACTATTGAAATTATTACCTGCAACCTCTAGCTCTTTCAAGTAAGTGCAATTCCTTAAAGATTTGAAAAATGCATCAAACTTTATAGTGCTAGTTGATAGATTGTTGTAGGATGAATGAAGGTATTTTAAAAAAGGCCTTTTATCAAAAATACTAGTTGGTACTTCTTCTGTAAAATAATTTGACTCGAAATCTATCCATTCGAGTACAGAAAAGTTTGACATGGAATAAGGAATCGGACCCTCCAAATGGTTCGACCAGAGATTGAGAAATCTTAAGTTCTTGATCGTGCAATGGTCTTTCATTGTGATTTTTCCAGACAATGAATTGTTAGAAAGATCAATGTATCTTAAAGAAGTGCTATTACAAAAGAAAGTATCTAGAATCGAACCTGTAAGTTGATTCCGGAGGTAAAGGGAAATTAGTATTTCGACGAAGAATCATTTCTTAAGAAAAAAATGGACGTTTGAACTTCAAAATACACAATTCAAAACCTAATTAAATCTTATATAGAAAATGAAGGGGCTTCAAAACTAAAGAAACTATACTCGTATAGCATAAATTTCAACAATTGGTAGCATGTTGTAAACAGTAATAACATATCTTATATCTGACGAAAGATAAATGTTTCAATGCAGGAATTATTTTGTGACTTTTTCGTGTTAAGAAAAATGAAAGATGAAAGTCTTACAGAACCTCTTACTGTCGAATATTTTGACAAATGCTCAGTTGCTTAAAAATTAAGGACATGAAGGGAAATTTGAAGATTTCAAAAGAGTCGAGTGAGTTCTACAGTTTTACAAATGCGGAACTCATTTCTTCTTACAGTTTTACTTTGCAGTGACAAAGTTGAAATTTGGACCTTCTAATAAAATGATGGGGAGGGTAGCCCTATTCTTGATAGCAATTTTATTTTTGGCTCATTGCCCATAATCAGATGAGTTTATTTTAACTGTTCATGTAACCTACTTAACAAATTTTAACTCACCTGTGTAGGGCTTGACTTTTTACCAGTTTATTTATGCACTGTCTTTATTATGTAGCGGCTATTTGGTTTCTATGCTCCTGTCATTATATCCATTACTAATTATATGCCATCAAATGTATACCATTTGCAAAGGAGAGGATGAAAAAATACAACATCGCTCCTATATATACTATTATATTATTATTGAGTTTGGTTTCAAGAGCGCACAGGCCTCCCCAAATTTTGGAAAGTGAACCAGCTTTCTTTTTCATACAGAGTCGCATTTTTTCCTTTATATTGTTTCCACCTCTCTGATTCTTCCTTATGCTCCAAACCTTTCTTCGCCTCTTCAATCGCATCTTCCCCTTTCTTCCTTTTTCCTCCTCTTTAATATCCTCTAACCCTAAATTAAATTTTAAACACAGGCCCTCTAAAACTTGGTAGACAAATTTTAAAATGGAATGTCATGCGCGTATTGCTTTACTTTTAGTCCTCTGCTTTACGCTTCCTCCCTTGACATTCCAACCCTAAATTTTCTTCTATTCCTAATTTGCGACTTTGACCCACCATTGGCGTCCACCTCTCCGCTTATGCCCGTCGCATACCCTCCGTCTTCAAATCTCTGCATCCTTCCAGGCCCCGGATTGTTGATTTGCTTCACATCCAATGATCCCCTCGCCTCTTCCATCGTCCTCAGTTTCATCTCTCCAGCCCTCGAGTATTTGAAGGCATGTTTCTTAATCATATTGCAACTAGGTTATTTTGAATTTTTGTGATATTTTTGATAATCAGTAATATAATTAGGCCAGTTTCTTTTATACTTTTTGACATATACATCATTCGCATGTATATTGTCTACTGCTAATAATCACTATAAATCAGGGAGTTATGTGCGCAACAGGTTTCATTTTTTTCAAATTTTCCTTCTTTAGTTCATGACCTTCAATTGATACACAAGACTACGAATCAATGTACACATATATTAGAGGTTTGTCCATTCATTACAATTTTTTCATGTTAAAACATGTATATTCCACCTCTACTAGATATTCAGAGTTACAATTCATTACACCTATACTAGAAACTCACAGTTTCACATTCATGATTCATAGTTCTACCATTATTTATAGATAAACGGACTTTGATGTATAAAACCAAAAATATTGATTGTAGATAATGAGTACTAAAATTATTTTTGTGGCTCTTAATCGCAGTTAATGACAACCCTGGTATCGACTAAAATATGGTTCATGGTCGACAACGATACTGAGGCTTTAAGGTGACTTTGTAATTTGGATTGTATTACAGGTATGGCCGCTAATTCCAATGATGATATATTTGCACACTTTGATCATTTACTTCCTAGATAAGAATATGTTGTAGGATCTAGATTAACCCTAGAGGGGGGTGAATAGGGTTATAGCAAATTTTCTCGATTTAAACGTAAAAACAAACTGCAGAAATAAATATGCTGAAAAGTAAATCACACACAAAATTTACCCAGCTTCGGCAACCCCTGCCTACTGCTGCATTCCCAGATTTCTATTAGAATTAAACAGTATCCCGCTTACAAACACTCTACTAGACTCGCAAACCCTTTTGCTCCCGCTCACAAACACTCTCATAGACTCGCACACCCTGCTCCGCCTATAGAGTTTCGCTCACTCGCAAACTCTGCTCCGCCTATAAAGTTTTGCAAACTCGCACACCCTGCTCATTGAACTAATTCTTACTAGACAATCTGACACTACCTACAACCTAGGTGGTGATTTACAAATTCTTTGACTCGAAAAGAAAAAAAACGACTTCAAAAATACAAGCAGGAGCAAAAATTAAAATATAAACTTGAATCCCCAATTTTTGCTCAAAATAATACTAAAAAAAACCCTTTAAAAATTAAACCCTAAATAAAACTAAACCCCCTTTATAATACTAAAGCCCTCTTTTATAAACTAGGCCGGCCCATTATTCTTTAACCTGATACACAAGAAAAAAATGTGGCCGATCTTTTTTTTCTTTTGCTTGGCCCGTTCCTTTTTGTCGAATTAGGGCTTCGTTCCCTTTTCTGTGAAATTTGGGACTTTGTTCTGATGATCGATTCTCTGACTTGTGTTGCTCTTTCTCACGCTCGTTCTCTGATGACCGATGGCTTGCGTCGCTTGTTCTCTGATAATTGATTCTTCGAGATTGCAGCTGCTCCTTTGATCGAGTTCGATAGATTGGTATGTCTTCTTTTTCGTTGCTGGTTTGATTGTTTGCTTTTTAACTCGATGCCGATGATGATAGTTTGGGTTTGATATTTATATGAATTCGAATACACTTGCTTTCTTCGTTTCAATTCGATACTTTCCAAAACTTTAATCCTTGATGCGCACGGCTTTCCTGATTTACTTTCTGTCTTGATGCTCACGGCTTTGATTTTCACGCGTATGATTTTTCTTGAATAAAAAGGCAGAAACTTTCCCTTTTTCGTTGCTGAATTTTTCAAAGATACGAATTTGATTTTTGAATTCTGACTTCGGCCCATCTCTGCACTGTTGAATCTCGTTCATCCATTGTTGCTTTCGACTTTGCACGGCATTGATTCTCTGACCTTCAATTTAGCATTGCATGATGTTGTCTGGTTGTTCTAACTTGTTCATGTGATTCCATGTATTACTGCACTGCTTGCTTTTGAACTTGATCATTCGAATTGTATTCACTTCATGTTTGCCTACATGTTGTGGTTTTGACATTTGCACTTGTACACTCCATACTTGGTCGTGCTGTAGTCTTCAAACATGTTGCTGTTGACTTGTCTTGATGCACTAAACTATTTACTATCTTGTTTGGTTGAAGTTCTTTGTTTGGTCAGGTCATTGCTTCCATGACCTTGTAGGTTGTTTGGTTGATGTGCATGTCACTGTTGTACACTGCATAATGGTCTTCACTGTTGCTGTGTCATTGCTGTTGACATGTGCATTTGGTCTTGATCATATCTGATGTTGTTGAACCTGATTTTCATTGTGGGTCTTTTCATTGTGTTGGTTACTGATGCATACATGAGCTGTGTACATTTGTACTTGAGCATACTTGATTTTGTTCCTCGGTTTTGAATCTGTTCATTCACGGCTTTAAGTAAACTCAGGCATGTATTGTGTTGGGCTGCTTCATTATGTACTTGATGCTTGTGTAAATGCTTGTACCATCACTGTAACACATGTTACTGTCTACTTGAGTTTGCTTCTTTGGTTGTATATTGATGTTGCTTGTACTTCTACAAATCTGCCTGCACTTCAATGTGTCTTGTTCACCATGTTTGAACATAGCATTCATATTGTTGTGTTGTTGGCAATATTGACCCTTTGTTGTGCATGTCACTGACTTGCTTCTTTTCTCATTTCCATTGATATGTCTTGACTGTTTGGTTTCATGTGCATGTGCTTGTATTTCCAATGTGCACTTGTTTGTACTGTCATTTTGCTGGAATGACTTCGATATTATTTTGATGCTCTGTTTTTGACTTGTGAACTGCCCTGTGTTGAATCCAGTTTTTCAAAAACACGGGTTTGACCTTGTGCTTGTGTCGTGATTTTCAATATATTGCACGTGAGTTGAACCCGGCTTTTCATTTGGGTTTGACCTGTGCTCACCTGTCCCTGTAGCATTGTCATGTGTATACCGATGTGCACGGCCTTATGGCATGTACAGTGATACACTGTGCATGTCACACTGTTCGTGTGTGATGAATTCAAATGCAAATTATGACGAACAACCCAAATAACTGAGGCAAATCATATTTTCAAAAATCATATTTCATTTTCTGTTGCAAAAATATTTCTTTTTCAATTTTACTGCGTTAGTGAATATTTTTGCAGATTGCTCAGATGCTGGATTCAAACTGGAACGCAGTTGAAGACAAAATACGAGTGTGAGTGATATGTAGTGAGGTTATTAGTGTAAATTGAAATCGTGATGTATTCAAAAATTGTATATGTATAGTGAGACCTTGAATTTGTACTATTCAAGATTGTAATAAATATTTGTTTGAATAAAATTTCTGTTTGAATTCAAATTCAAATTCTGTGTAAATTATTTTATTCAACAAATATTTATTTAATCTATGAAAAACAAAATAGTACATTACCAAATACATTTAAATGAATATATATGTTGATTATCATCAAACAAAAACATATAAGCGCATATTCATACAATCTCCCCCTTTTGATGATAACAAACATATATTCAAGATTTCGACTGAGTTAAATGTATTTGCTCAATGATATACACTAATTGCTCCCCCTATTTAAATGTTTCCTCTCTACATGATACTCCCCCTACATATATGCATACAAATAGTAATATATAAATGAGCCTAGATGCAAATGGAAAATTATTTGACCTTTGATTGATTCTATTTGACAAAATCTTAACTTTTCTCTCCCCCTTTTGTTATCAGCAAAAGAATAATAGTGTGAGAGAAAAATAGAGATAAAGTGATCGATATTAATCCAACATTAAACTCAAATTGAATATAAATATTAAACTTCAATAAGAATCAAACAAAAAACATAACCACCCTTGTTAGGCGCATATTCCACTTTTAGAAATGATGGATATGATGTTCATATAAAAATCATACAGTTGAATCTTCTTGTGGTACATTTATATCAGGAATTTGAATATATACTAATCATGCATAACCGTTAGGACTTTTAAATGAGATTAGTAGTATTCCAATTTATTTATTTTTTAAAAATGAAATCAAGTATCTTCTAACCACGCATGACCGTGAGGACTTTTAAATGGGATTAGAATCAACTTGTCTATTAAATCAATCAATTTTGATATGCGTTCCATACATGCATAACCGTAAGGACTTTTAAATGAGCATGGAAGCACATAATCAAGAATCCATGTAATTCACCCATGCATAACCGTGAGGACTTTTAAATGAGAGTGAATACTTTGGATATTTATTTATTTTTACAAAAAATATGAAATGAAAAACAAATGATCCCTGATTATAGTACCACATATCGACCAACTATATTTAAGTTTTGATAAACCATGGTCGATAGAAATATGATAGATATAGAAATGGTCATGGAATCTTTACCCAACAAAAAGTTTTATAACTCTTGTTTGAATTCCTAAAGAAATTTTCCAAATATAATCTCTTGAGTAATGCCTGTTAAATGTATACACTTATCACCTTTTCAATCACTATTTATCTTTTTGATAACTAGTAGGGAGTCGGATTAGTCAAAATATTTGTCATGTAAAATCAAATAAAACTGACTAATCTGAAAATATGGTCAAAAATGATTTTCTCGAAGGGGTTATATGAGAAAAATTTCTGCTAAATGAAAAATTATTTAAAATGAAAAATATGTAGATTTTTCTTTGAAAAACGATGCAGCAAATGAATGTTTCAAAGATTAATCACGTTCCACTAGTAATTTTTCTATTAACTGTATTACCAGTGTAATCTGCATTTGAATTTAAATTTTACTCAAAATATCACTAACTAAATTTGATAGACCAGACATGAGGTGTGCATAAAAACTCAAACTCAATTTTTAATAGCATTTCAAATGACCTTCTCTTGAATTTGGATTGAAGCCATGTAAATAATCAGAAAACCGTGAATATAGAGCCAGCATGTTGAACAAGTCAGAATAAAAAATTATCATTTCTACAACATCTCAATATTGGCTGATTTCATTCAGAATACAGTGCAGATTATCACAGAAATATACCTTCACCTGTTTTACCTTTACGATAATTTTACGTGATTGCCCATTGTGATTCTATCACCTTTTATACTAGGAACTAAGGAACTTTGCTTTGTTGCCCGTTGTGTTTCTGGAACAGCCAAAATCCAAAGAACACTGTTATTGTTCCTTAGCCTGCCACCATATCTACACGGAGAAAGATTTTTGTGACCTATTTGTTTTCATAGGTCCATGATTGTTAGTGGAAGAAGATTTAGAAAAGTAACTTTATGGAGACCCAAAACTGTTTATATATGTTCCTTTTGGCACCCAAATCTGTTTAGCTTTGAGAGATTTTATATTCGTGCCTTTTGGAACCCAAATTGGTATAGTTTTCATGTGTTTGGGTCTATACCAACAATTATTTCGATTGTGTCCAAATTTTCTACAAATTGTGCATACTGAGTTTTCTTGATTAATCTCGCTTTCAACATTTCAGATTGATTATATCCAAGACCTTGTCTAGCTGTATTAACAGTTTGCTTTCCTAATAGCATATTCAATGATTTTTCACTTTTTGAGAATTTATCTAAAGTCATTGACAATTGTTGGACTTGTGTTTTGAGAGATTCATTTTCATTTATCAATTATGTGCACTTTTTAATAGAATTCTCTCTCGTAGTATTTTCATTCTCTTTTAAAATCAGAATTTCATTTTCAAGTGATTTTATATTGATTTCTGATTTTTTTTATTTCTTTTTCGAATGTTGGACACTTATCACACTTAGGGATCTTACTTTGATAGGTTTTAACTAATTGGTCGAGTTGTTCATTTAATTCTATCAAAGTATCTTTTTGTGATTCAAGTTTGGCATACTTCTCCCTAAGTCGTTCAAAACAGCCATTCACTTCGTGGAAATAAATAAGTAATTCAGAGTGAGTGAGTTTTGATACCTCGCTTGGCTTCATATTGTGCTCTCTGTTTTTTACTTTTTGATTTAGAGCTGGATTTCTGTATTTGCGGTTCCTCCTTTTGAATTTCTTCATTAGTAATGCCAGCTCGGTTGCTCCATCGTCATCATCCTCATCACACCTGCTATTTACCAATCCTGTTAAGCACATTTCTTTAATTGAGTTGGTTGTGGAGGACATCTCATTACTGTTGACTCTTGCACCATATATTGCATCGAGAGTATTCCAGATTTTCTGTGCATTTTCACAACGAGAGACGAAATAAAAATTATCACGATTAATATGAGAATATAATATATGCATAGCAAGAGCATTAATCGAGAGAATTTCCTTATTTGTTATATCACACCCATTTTTAATAATATCCCAACATTTAATATTAACAGATTTAAAATAAAATTCCATTTTCAATTTCCAGTTCAAAAAATCTGTTCCGTCAAAAATAGAAGGAATAATATTGGAACGACCCTCAACAAAAGTATTATCTGGTGAATTCATGACTCTAGAGTTAACGAAAAATACCGTGCTCTGATACCACTTGTAGGATCTAGATTAACCCTAGAGGGGGGGTGAATAGGGTTATAGCAAATTTTCTCGATTTAAATGTAAAAACAAATTGTAGAAATAAATATGCTGAAAAGTAAATCACACACAAAATTTACCCAACTTCGGCAACCCCTGCCTACTGCTGCATTCCCAGATTTCTATTAGAATTAAACAGTATCCCACTTACAAACACTCTACTAGATTCGCAAACCCTTTTGCTCGCGCTCACAAACACTCTCATAGACTCGCACACCCTGCTCTGCCTATAGAGTTTCGCTCACTCGCAAACTCTGCTCCGTCTGTAGAGTTTTGCAAACTCACACACCTTGCTCACTGAACTAATTCTAACTAGACAATTTGACACTACCTACAACCTAGGTGGTGATTTACAAATTCTTTGACTCGAAAAAAAAAAACAACTTCAAAAATACAAGCAGGAGCAAAAATTAAAATATAAACTTGAATCCCCAATTTTTGCTCAAAATAATACTTAAAAAAAACCCCTTTAAAAATTAAACCCTAAATAAAACTAAACCCCCTTTATAATACTAAAGCCCTCTTTTATAAACTAGGCTGGCCCATTATTCTTTAACCCGATCCACAAGAAAAAATGCGGCCGATCCTTTTTTTTCTTTTGCTTGGCCCGTTCCTTTTTGTCGAATTAGGGCTTCATTCCCTTTTCTGTGAAATTTGGGGCTTTGTTCTAATGATCGATTCTTTGACTTGTGTTGCTCTTTCTCACGCTCGTTCTCTGATGACCGATGGCTTGCGTCGCTTGTTCTCTGATAATTGATTCTTAGAGATTGCAGCTGCTCCTTTGATCGAGTTCGATAGATTGGTATGTCTTCTTTTTCGTTGCTGGTTTGATTGTTTGCTTTTTAACTCGATGCCGATGATGATAGTTTGGGTTTGATATTTATATGAATTCGAATACACTTGCTTTCTTCGTTTCAATTCGATACTTTCCAAAACTTTAATCCTTGATGCGCATGGCTTTCCTGATTTACTTTCTGTCTTGATGCTCACGGCTTGATTTTCACGCGTACGATGTTTCTTGAATAAAAGGGCAGAAACTTTCCCTTTTTCATTGCTGACTTTTTCAAAGATACGAATTTGATTTTTGAATTCTGACTTCGGCCCATCTCTGCACTGTTGAATCTCGTTCATCCACTGTTGCTTTCGACTTTGCACGACATTGATTCTCTGACCTTCAATTTAGCATTGCATGATGTTGTCTGGTTGTTCTAACTTGTTCATGTGATTCCATGTATCACTGCACTGCTTGCTTTTGAACTTGATCATTCGAATTGTATTCACTTCATGTTTGCCTACATGTTGTGGTTTGGACATTTGCACTTGTACACTCCATACTTGGTCGCGCTGTAGTCTTCAAACATGTTGCTGCTGACATGTCTTGATGCACTGAACTATTTACTGTCTTGTTTGGTTGAAGTTCTTTGTTTGGTCTGGTCATTGCTTCCCTGACCTTGTAGGTTGTTTGGTTGATATGCATGTCACTGTTGTACACTGCATAGTGGTCTTCACTGTTGCTGTGTCATTGCTGTTGACATGTGCATTTGGTCTTGATCATATCTGATGTTGTTGAACCTAATTTTCATTGTGGGTCTTTTCATTGTGTTGGTTACTGATGCATACATGAGCTGTGTACATTTGTACTTGAGCATACTTGATTTTGTTCCTCGGTTTTGAATTTGTTCATTCATGGCTTTAAGTAAACTCAGGCATGTATTGTGTTGGGCTGCTTCATTATGTACTTGATGCTTGTGTAAATGCTTGTACCATCACTGTAACACATGTTACTGTCTACTTGAGTTTGCTTCTTTGGTTGTATATTGATGTTGCTTGTATTTCTACAAATCTGCATGTACTTCAATGTGTCTTGTTCACCATGTTTGAACATAGCATTCATATTGTTGTGTTGTTGGCAATCTTGACCCTTTGTTGTGCATGTCACTGACTTGCTTCTTGTCTCATTTCCATTGATATGTCTTGACTGTTTGGTTTAATGTGCATGTGCTTGTATTTCCAGTGTGCACTTGTATGTACTGTCATTTTGCTGGAATGACTTCGACCTTATTTTGATGCTCTGTTTTTGACTTGTGAACTGCCCTGTGTTGAATCCAGTTTTTCAAAAAATCGGGTTTGACCTTGTGCTTGTGTCGTGATTTTCAATATATTGCACGTGAGTCGAACCCGGCTTTTCATTTGGGTTTGACCTATGCTCACCTTTCCCTGTAGCATTATCAAGTGTATACCGATGTGCACGGCCGTGTGGCATGTACAGTGATATACTGTGCATGTCACACTGTTCGTGTGTGATGAATTCAAACGTAAATTATGACGAACAACCCAAATAACTGAGGCAAATCATATTTTCAAAAATCATATTTCATTTTCTGTTGCAAAAATATTTCTTTTTCAATTTTACTGCGTTAGTGAATATTTTTGCAGATTGCTCAGATGCTGGATTCAAACTGGAACGCAGTTGAAAACAAAATACGAGTGTGAGTGATATGTAGTGAGGTTATTAGTGTAAATTGAAATCGTGATGTATTCAAAAATTGTGTATGTATAGTGAGAGCTTGAATTTGTACTATTCAAGATTGTAATAAATATTTGTTTGAATAAAATTTCTGTTTGAATTCAAATTCAAATTCTGAGTAAATTATTTTATTCAACAAATATTTATTTAATCTATGAAAAACAAAATAGTACATTACCAAATACATTTAAATGAATATATATGTTGATTATCATCAAACAAAAACATATAATCGCATATTCATACATATGTTTAGTTCCAAATTTGTGCAAATTTACATTTTTATTTAAGACTGTAAATTATATATGTTGTGAAAAATAGTGATAATATAGTTTCCTTTGTAATTACGTTGTAATATTAATAATTAACATATGAACTAGGTTCGGGTTAAATTTAGTAATTCTAAATTCATGGTATCAGAATTCTAATGGTTTACAAAAAAATACGAAATTTAAATCAATTTTCTTTATGTTTTAAATATAGTATTTTTAGCTTAATACTGAAGTTTTCTAGGATATTTACTTATTATCATAGTAAATTACTGTTTCGGGTATGCTAATATTAAAAAGAATCTAAATTACTATAGGGACTCAATAACCTTAAGCCATTTCTCTAACAAAATAGTCGACGATGTTTATGTTTTAAATTTTTAGGATTTTGTACATTAATTTTTAAATGGAAAGTATTTAATGGATCTCAATATATGGAGAACTAAACATGTTTCGACTAATAAAACAATGATATAAATAATAAAATGATTATGTAAATAAATTTCTCTTGCAATTTTTTAGTTTAAATAAATACAATATCATCAGTAACTACACAGCAATTATATATTATACCAGTCAAGATAAAATGGATACACCTGCAGGTAACAGAAACCAAACCTTAAATTACTCAGTTTTAAATATATTAGTTTGCAAATACTGATTCAATCAAAAAAAATTGTAAATTCTAACAATTTGACAGTTGTCAAGATAAAATGGATAACACCTGCAGGTAACGGAAACCAAACCTAAAATTACTTAGTTTTAAATATATCAGTTTGCAAATACTGATTCTAACAAAAAAAATTATAAATTCTAACAATTTAGCAGTTTACTAATGTTTTAAGACATCTATATATGGAAATAAATGGGTCAAAGTTTCAACGAAACTATATGCCAATTGCCATTTAACTAAGGTTATTCAAGTAAACTTGATATCTAAAAATGATTCAACATATACACACCTTGTCGAAAGTTGCAACCCCTGGCAATGTTCTTCCTTTGAGAATTTCCCATACAATAGATGCACTTCTAAACATTATCATTTTAGGTGAAAGAGGATCAGAACATTTAACAATTCTTTCTCATGCAGAATTACCAACAACAATGATTTCACAACTAGTGTTTTTTTAATTTTTTTTCAAGCATTAATAGCAATTTAGATTCTCTGTTTGTAGCTTCTATTGATGGATTAAATTTCATGGGACCGATCCATAAAGCCTTCTATGATCAATGAAGAAGGAAACAAAAATAAAGAATTCGACTGATATTAAATGATCAACTACAAGTGGTAAAATAGAGAAGTTCAAAAATAGCATTTAATAATGAATAAAGGATATATAGTATATTAAGCAACAAAAGAACAAAGAATATTGAAATGTAAATTTAACATTTCTCCTAACCATTTTGGCGCGCGCGCGCACACATATATATCTGAGTGCGTCATAATATTTTTAAAATACTAAACATACTATTGTTCACTATGCTTCTTTACAGTGGTTATATCTAAATCTTCATGAATACTAATAGAGAAAACTGTGCCAAATATATCAGTGTTTTTATCTGGACTTACTCTGTAATATCTCGATTTTGTTGTTTCATCATGAATTTTGCAGATCAGTAATAATGAATAGATATTTGTCAGAAAAATAAGCCATAAAGCACTGGAAGTATTGATAATAGAAGGCACTCAATATAATATAGAACAGGAATGGAAGAGAGTGTTGTTGAGAGAGGAAAATAAATATTTAGTTCTAGCACTGAATATGTGGGTATAACTACCACATTTTTTCGAGATAGTCTCATTAGTAAATTTGTAATTACGAGAAAGTAATTTAAATGTAGAAATGATAGCCGGTTCTCCTACGTTTTGTCTTGCTATTTGGCCTTTTTTTACGCCTTTACAATATAGTGAAACTATTGGTGTATGTGGTCATTTGAATATTCAATTTTGCAAGTTGACATTCACCACGGAATAGCGAAACATATATGGCCATTTGAGTAGGTTAAATATATTCAAACAATTACAAAATAGCACAATTGTTTGAATAAATAAACCAATTCATCAATAAAAAAAAGGTGAAGCATAAATGTTAATTTGAGCTAGTGTGTTGTACGACTAAAGTTTTTTTTAGCACCGTAGCCTCCTTATAAATTTTTTGATATAACGGTACATACCTGACTTTACTTAAACATGATTTTGACCAGTATGTTTTCTCATGGGTATAGATTTGAAACTTGCTTGCAAATAGAGGTTGCGTGGTGGTAGAGTTTCTTTTCACTGTCGAGTGGTAATAAAATAAAGATGAAATACCTTTGTTCACTCACATGAATGTCAAGTTTCGATAAAATAATTTTTCATCCTTATTTAGTTCGAACCAAATTTTCAAACCAACTATACTCGCATTGTACTTGGAGACATTTTGTATATCATTTTCTTTACTATCGTACCATCTTATCATACAAGTGTAAACTACTATTGGTAACATTTATATAACTTTAACTTGAACTAAAATGAATGCATTCATATTTCTATTGCTGAAAAGATTTCATGTATAAGAATAAGTAGATTACTACAACAGTTGATACGATAAATGAACTATAATATATAGTATGATTATTTATTTAGCGCAAAGCTCTTCATTATCATTTATATTTATATATGGTTAATTAATTATGGCAAGTAAGGCAAAAAAAGATGACATTTCACATATTTATATGTCTATATGCTTACAACTCCATAAAGAAATTTTAATTAGTGTCAAATGTTCATTGAATAGTAAGTATAAAGGTTGAAAAAAGAAATAAATTTAGTCATCAGGATAAAATAATTGCTAACATTTCGATAATTTAATTATAAAGTTCTGTGTGCGAAGCACGGGTTCACAGTAGTTGTCTCAGATAAATGTACATGGTAGCTATAATGTTAAAAGTCAAAGTGGTAAAATTATAAGAAGAAATTAGTACATTATAATTTTCCTATGCATATAACCTTCATGGCTATGCAAATCCTAACTTGGATCTTTCAATAAGTTTATCATATTTTGCTATGGAGGAAATAATGAATAAATGGAGTGACACAAACATTTCTTAAAAAAATTAATTTTACCAAAATTTCCATTAATATGGAGGATGTAATGAATAAATAGCATATGATATTTGAAATAGCTAATTTCATGTAAATGACAGTTACAAATGTCACAAAATAAATAGAGGAATCTATTTATGTGATGTTGTTGAATTTTAATTTCTTACAACTTTTTTTTGATATTGTAAATTTATTGTATTCAACAATATTTATGAAGCGTTATAGCTATTTGTTGAACGACTATATAAATGTTTACATTGTAAAATGTATAAACAGAGAAATCACAACATTTGCATTATGTTTTGGTTAGAATTAAGACAATATTCTCCTAGCATTGATAAAAATATTGAGTTTTGCAACTTCTAATAAATGTCGTTAATCCTAACGTTTTAACAATATTTTTGAAATGATGTCAAAATATGTTAGATAAATTATTTACATTGTTATTTAAGCTTGTAGCTTATGTATACTTTTGTAGCTTATATATATTATTTAAATAACAAAGGATAATGCATGCAAGGTCCAAGGTAAAATAATAAAACTTATAAACTCTAAAAAAAATACCCGACTAAGTTCCAAAATATTTTAGAAAATTGGAAAAAAACAATCATCAATATTCAAAAAGAATTTTAATTTTTTTTTAAATAATAAATAATACAAGAAATTATTATCAAGGATAAAATTTTCCAGCGTTTTAGGCTCAAGGACAGACCTTAAGTATTTTAGCCTGAAGGACAACTTTCTTTACGTATCAATTTTTATTTATAGATAGCAGTTTTAGGTATCAGTTTGTAGTTATCGGTAGCAGTATTTAGGTATCAGTTTTTAGTTCAGTAGCAGTTTTCGAAAAATGTTTGTCATTATGAATAATTTTGGAAGAATCTTTGTCCTTATGAATAATTTTTATTAGAATGTTTGTCTTTGTGCTTAAAATATTGAGGACGTGTCCCTGAGGCTAAGAATATACAAATTTTTCACCTTTAAATTGATTCCCTTAAATAAACAGCACGCTGATATATAAGTTTATATTATTTTTTTGGAAAATTCAGTATTATTAGGACTGGCACTTAGATGGTTACACATTTTACATGAATAAAAATTGAATTAAACAATCAAAATCAATTTTTGCTCAATTGAACAATCAATAAAACACGCAGGGTTTCCCCTCATTTTATGGCGGCAACGATGAAAAACCCTTGCTCCTTCATCTCCATTTTCCTTTTCCACTTCCCCATTAATAACTCACCATGCTAAAGAATATTTCCTTCCCCCGCAAAGTTCAATCTCCATGTCCCATCTACGCTACTTCAAGATTCACGGCAATAATTTCTATAAGTGTTGAGCCAAATTATAGGATTTTGTATCTTTACCTCATTAGCTATTCTCAAGTTAGATAAGTAGATTCAGGTAAACAGGTAAAAGAAAATTGTGTTTTTTAAATCCTTCCAGTTTTGAAACCTAAAATTTCATAATTAGAATACAATATTCATTGTAAATTTTCCAAATTTTTCATTAGCTTCTATAGCTCGTTACTGTAGCAGTACGTCTTAGATGTTTTCATCTTCTTTTGTCAACATTTTTCCCAAAACATTTTTCCCACCACGATGAAGTTTTTAATCCATAATTATTGAATTAGTTAGCTTTATTTTTTTGAATATATACTATCGCCTATTTTTATTATTGTAACATTCGTTTTCTTAGTGTTTTTACATAGGTTGGATGATATATACGAAGAAGCTTCAAATTTAGTGGATAGGCTTCAATCTTTGCGATAAATTTATATTTTATGAAAGTATTTCATATTTGTGTCAGTTGCCGATGCACATGGGACTAGTAGTGGTTTAAGCCTTTGTTGAAATTTCAAAATTGACTATTTTATGATGCATTTTGGTTTTGCCATTGGAAACCGTATAGCATTTACAAAATAAAACCCATCTAAACTATTATTTCTTTTCATAAAACTATATTTTAATTTTACAACAATCAATTGCAGAGTATAGCTGATACAATAGAGTATATGTTTGTTATAAAACTAGATGTAGGCATAGTATAAAACTGTGCTATCATGTTTATCATTTTTATTAGATGTAGGCATGACAACAAGCTGTAACCATTTTTTAATCATATACTATTGATTTCTACGATTGAACTTATTTTGTAGATGAAAATGTAAGAGTACTATTTGGAAACATTTTATTAGTTACCCTGTACAAAATTTATTTACTTTTAGTTACAAATGCAAGGTAAATGCATTTGAAACGTGGTAAAAAGCAACCTTTTAAAACCAAAAATGTGATTAAAACACTTATTTGAATCCTAATTCAATATCAATTTTTTCATTATTATATATACATACACACACACACATATACATATACACACACACACAAAAACTATTTATGGGTACACTATTTATGGGTCCGGCACTGGGCCGAGGCTACTTAGGCGGTAGCCTATGGTCTCGAGCTGAAAGGGGCCTCAATTTTTTATAAGAAGTGTTATACATAAACTGCTATTGTTACATATACTATTGAAGCTATATTTAGTATGGTGGTAAGGGTATTTATCTAGCTCCTATAGATTGCATTCGTTCTTTTAATGTGATTGCTACCCGAATATGTTAACCAACCAACTTTTTCTAAGTGGTGCTAGCACTGATATGGTAAATAACCAAAACTCTAAATAAGTCCAACATTTTAAGGACTGTATAATTTGAAGCTTATGTTTCAGTTTCTGCATCAATTGTAATGCACAGTTTCAGGTTTTACATCAATTGTCATGAGTTTTCAAGTTAAATGAGTTATTTCTTAAGGAAAGGTTTTGAATAAATCAACAAATTGAAACCACTGTTTTGCATCATTAGTTAAATGTACCTATTATATTGAAATGAATATGTATATATATAATTAAGCATATTTTTTCACTTTTATAAGGGCAGTTCTATTAGTTTTAAAAGAATCAATCAATATTTTTATTTCACTTGTTAGTCGTTCACTCATTCCTTTATTATTATTGGAAAAAAGTATGAATCGTAAGAGATGGGTTTTTGCTGTGAGGTGTATTTCTTGAAGATTTTATTACTGTTTTTTTTCTTTGTCATTCATAGCATGGTACAATATTGAACTACATCAGTTCATACAAGTTTGTTTGTTTTTGTCTTTGTTTTTTTCATCAGTTAGACAATTTTGGTGATCACCGCCCAAGACCTCTAAATTTAGGGTTGGTCCTGATTATTTATGATTGTTATCATATGTTTGTGATGCAATTTTTTACTACTTTCAGACTTATTTTATCACAAGGTTTTTATGTCTTTTAGTTTAAGTTATACATTTTGATATTTTTATACAAATAAGATAAGGTGCATGCTAATTGTTTAATGTATTATTTCTAGGCAGTAACTCTTCTTTTTCCACCCGTTAGTTGCTCTAATAGAATGGCAGTAACTCTTCTTTTTCAACCCGTTATACAAATAAGACAAGGTGCATGCTAATAGTTTGGTCCTTTTCTTCCTACATGTGCCATGCCAATATATATTATCTAGGTGTCAAAAGAGTGTACTTTTTAATCAACTGCCCAATTTCTGTTCCTGAGTTCATCAACCTCCAACTGATTGTATCCAATTAATGTCTTGTCCCATTCTAGCCTATATTCATTATCCATGTAAAAGTCTTTTAAAAGCTCCATTTCACATTTCTTGAATGTAGTTACACTCATATATTTCAATGGCCCATTCGTGTCACAATTCTAGCCTATATTCATTCAATGTCACAATTCGTGTCACAATTCAAACATATACTGTTTTGCACAGGAGAGGATGAAAAAAATAGAACAAGGTGAGGATTAATAAGCTATTGAAGAAACAGGAACACCAGGGGTTGGTTTAATTACATATAACTACATTAATTTGTTTCATTGAGTAAATTGTTGATTTTGTGATGCTATAGGTTGAAAGTTGGAGCTTATCACGTGTATCTGAATACAGCTACTCAAGATTACATGCTACTAAAGGGGATTTAAGTCTAGAGGTGAGTGTAACTTAAGATACTTTGTTTTATCAAATATAAAGTATAAATTGATTATAAAAAATTATACTTCATTTTCGTTAATTTTGCATTCAGTTTGTCAATTCCAACACAAAGGCACTGCAAGACAAGTTCCATATTATCAAGAACAACAGCAAATAGAATGACATATACTTGTGCATTAGAGTGTTTTTTCCTTTTTCTTTTATACTTATGATGGGAGGGTGTAATCAAAAGAAAGCTTTTTTATATTGGAAACTATGTATGCGTATTACTCAAGTTATGATTGATCTAAGTAAATATACATATTTACATTAGCAGTAATTACTACTCATTAGCTGCCAGGAATTACTTGTGTATGTTTTTTCTTATATATATATATATATATATATATATAAAGATTATCAATAATATATATAGTCTATTTGAGTGCTGTAATAATGGTTTCTGTGGGATTAATTTGCATCAGTTGTTATAAAAAACCAATGCAATAGAGGGATTAGTTTGCATTGGTTTTCAACAACAACCAATGCAACAAGTTACTTTGTTGCATCGGTTTTCATTACAACCGATGCAACATGAGGGCTGTGTTCAAGCAACCAACCATGATATTTTGCATCAGTTGTTAGTAACAACCGATGCAAAAAGGACATTTTTGCATCGGTTTCAGAACTGATGCAAAAGTGTTAAGCCTCTTGCATCGGTTGCATATGCATCGGTTGTTGAACTGATGCAAAAGGGGGATAAACAACCGATGCAAATGGCCTATTTTGTAGTAGTGTTGCCTTATGTTTAATTATTTTGCCTTCTGCATTTCTTCTGATTTTGTAAGTCCACTTGCTTCCAACTATATTATGGTGTTTTGGTGGGTCAACTAAGATCCATGTTTTGTTTTTAATCAATGCATTATACTCTTCATCCACGGCTTTCCTCTACCTTTCATCTTTAACGCTGATTCATATGATGTTGGCTGTACTTTATTGATTTGATTGTTAAATATTTTGGGTTTAAAGATACCACTTTTGGATCTAGTGGTCATGGAGTGTTGACTGGTGATTGGTTGTGGCACTTGATGTTCAACCCTATAGTGGTCAGTAGTTTCATTTGTTGAGTCTTCATTGCTTTGATTTTGTCGTGTATCGACTTGCTGTTGTTCATTATGCTGTGAACTATCCACTGCACTTAGCTCCGAATTATCATTATGAACACTCTTTGTTGGCTCACAATTTATTTTGTTTTCTTTGCTGATCCAATGAGACAGGTCAGGCATTTGACTTGTTCCTGCATTGCTGATGTCTTTTGCTTGTTTATGTCTTTCCTTTTCTGCAAAAAGGAAAGCACTTTCATTAAAAACTACATATCTTGAAATATAAAACCTGCCCTGATTGTCTAGGCATTTGTAGTCTTTCTGATTATCTACATAACCCAGAAAAGTACATTGACTAGACCTCAGGCATAATTTATGTTTGTTATACGGTCTGAGACAAGGAAAACACAGGCACCCAGAATTTCCTAAATGCTCATAATCTGGTTTGACACCAAAAAGTTTTTCAAAGGGGCAGACATAGTTTAACACTCTGGTTGGCATTCTATTGATGAGATACACTGCTTTGGCAAATGCCTCCCTCCAGTATCTCATAGGTAGACTTGCTTGTGACATAAGTGTTAACTAGTCTCCACTATGTGTCTGTGCTTCCTTTCCACCAGTCCATTTTGTTCAGATGTGTGTGGGCATGTCATTCTATGTATAATTCCTTTGATAGCAAAGAAATCCTTTAGAGACTTGAATTCACCCCCACCATCTGTCTGTATCATTTCGCACTGCTATTTAACTGCTTTTCAATGCAAGTGATGAAGTGTTTCATAGCATTGTTGAGTTTGATTTTGCCTTTAAAAAATATATCCAAGTATACATGCTATGTGCATCAACAAGTGATAGGTAATACCTGTCTCCTTGAGTTGAATTATGTGGAGATGGTCCACACAAGTCAGCTGCCACTAGCTCGAGGGGCTTTTCATATGCAGTCGCAGAGTATTGAAAAGGTAATTTGTGACTCTTGCCAATTTGGCAATGTGTACATATATTAGAACTACACAATTTTGGAAAAGAAAATTTATTTTCATTTAATACTTGTTTGACTACATCAAAACTAGGATGCCCTAACTTGCAATGCCATACATCAAGAATATTGACATTTTTGTCATTGTTTGTACTGACATTACTACACCATACTGCATTGTTACAAAAGGATCTTTTTCTCATATTGCTGAATTTGTATAAACCTTGATCCAGTTTACCCTATAACAATATGTTTTATTTAGCGAATCCCTGACAAGACAAAATCTAGGGTGAAACTCAAAATATTCATTGTTTTCTTTAGCAAATTGTGAGACACTGGTTATAACATAAAAATTATAACATTTATTTATTCAAAATAAATTCGTTCCTTTAACAAATTCGAAAATCAACAAAACGGATATTTTCAAAAATTACTTTAAAATCCTTTTTAATTTGAAAATAACCACTTTAACATTTTTAAAATTCCAAAAATAGACCCAATGTTGCAACAGTAATAAATACATTAATCACGGCATCTAAATCATCATATATCACATGGTAACAGCATATATATCAATATCTATAAATAAAACCAATATTGGTGAGGAATCCAGTTGGATCCCTCCAACCTATCACCTGCAACAAATATAAATACTAGAATATGTGTATAATGTTCGCTTCGAGGTAGATGCACGTACAAAGGGTCATCCGCTCATACACGCGAACGTATAGGGTCTTATATGCTCCAATAGGCAGGAATATATCCAAATATCAATCAATATATATAATACATCATATATCATCCAAACAATCATCAATCAGCATAAATTACATTTATTTTGCTTATATAAAAATATCAGTGAGTTAGAAAGAGTGAGTTGTACTCACATTGGTTCCAATAGCGGTTGCAGTGTTTTATTCAGAATAAAATTAAATGAGTGTTTAATTTTACCCAAAATTTACACAAGCTCCAATCAACTCCAAACTAACTCTAAAATGTAGTGCTCATCAATACGGATCCAACGCAACTTGTTTCGTAAAAAACGGACCTCATATAAAGAATTTATGACGTTTTAAAGTTTATACAATTTATGTACAATAAAATTATGATTTCTATTTTATTTTTAAACTTCAATTTTAGATCTGTACGTTGATTTTCTCTACTCCACGTCGGCCATTGCCTTCCTTTTCTCCCCCAGGTTTCGATCGCGATTAAACCCAATTGGCCGTCGTTGTTCACGAATTATCGCGTGGCCTACAATCAATTATACGTCGATCGAGCAATGCCATTTCGAAGACCTTTACGAGCTACACCTCTACCGTTAACATGAATAAACTCGGCTCCATCATCCCCTCAGAAAACGTGCTCGAACACGAGGCATACGCGGCCCTTTTTCTCACTTCTCGCTGCAAATTGGATAATCATATCTGTATAGATGGAAAGATCTCACTTAGCTCTAAAATTTCTTAGTTGAACATTTTTGCAAATTATTGATGGATTGAGAGTTATTGGAGGAGGATAATTCAATCTTTCTAGACTGTTCAAAAAGTTAATGGCGGCTAGCCCTAGATGTTTTAGGATTTTGGCAAAATGAAGAAAAATGTGGCGTTTTATAGCAAATTTACGCGCACTATTCATCGCCAAATGTTTCGAGTTCCAAACGAAGCGTGCCGCTTGGCGTTTACAATATTTTACCTCTATTTCGAACACAATGGAATATATATCGGGAGCCAATTCGATTGTATTTGGAAGATAGGTCTTCGAATCGAATTATTTTAATTAAAAATTCACTTAAACCAATTTCAACGCTTTTCAGCTTGCCACGACTAAATTGCAAATCCGATCGACATGAAATTTGAAATCCTACAGTGATATAACATTACGGATCCAATGAAACTTATTTCGTCCAAATCCGAGGCTGTATGAAAAATAACTACATGTTAACTAAATATTAAAATATTCAATTTCTATAAATTAACTTTTAATTCAATTTTAAAAGTTTTCTAATATCATTCTAATTCAAATAGAATTTACTTCTACTTTATCAATCATTTTCATTCACATTAAATTCCAATTCCAATTATTTATATAATTTCAAATATTAAATTAACAATTTAATTATCCAAATGAATCCTTATATTCGAAATATAATTTATTCAGCTTATAAAATTAAACTTGTGAATATTTAAAATCAATTAAATATCTCAATTTCAAATTACTAAAATTATAGGTTGTTACAAATTGTTCAAAAATTTCAAGTCAAGTTATACTACTTAACCAAAAAATTTACTTACTTTCCAAATCAAGTACAACAAACAACAAACATAAATTCATGAATATACATTCAGTAACAAGCATATAATTTTTCAAACACAAGCATGCAATTTTTTTTTTGTAAAATAACCTTAGAGTTAAGTGTTCTCACCCAAACTCCACCATATATCAAATAACAATACTAAATCTACACCTCTAAACCATCCTAGAATCCATGGCCTAGCCCCACACCTCTATATATGCTCGACCACACCCACTTTCCCATTCAAATTCACATCCATACACCCCCTTCACCCTCAAATCTCATGGCCTGAGCAAGGACAATGCCAAACTCCATCAAAAACTCCACCTTTAAGGTTATGGAAGGGATTATAATGATAATGTAAGCTTATATAAGAAGTTTGAAAAGGTTTTGAAGTGATTTGATAGCTTTTGATTCAATGATTTTGGTAAGAAAGGAGTGAAAAGAAAAGTGTTTTCAAAGCTACCATTTCTGTTTTCAAACTTTAATAGATGAAAAGTGAATTGTTTTGAAATGGAAAGTGACAGAGAAATAAGAATGGTTTTTTTGCATGAATTCAAATTACCAAATTACCAAACTAACCTTTTTACTCTACCATACATTCCTTCTTAGCCACATCATCACCTCATCACTTCACTTCTTATAGTTGTACTAATTGTTTCCTCTTAAACCAACACACATTTAACTCTTAGGTACTTAGATTCCTTTTTGTTTTTTAAAAAAAATTGGTTACATGTGACATCACCACATCACTTCACAGTTTATTAACACATGCAAATACTTATTTACCAAATTATTACAATTAACCAGAAGTAATCGATTGTACGCACGTGTATATGTTTACTAAAGTGTTTAATAGCATTTTCGACAACTTTTATATGATAAAAGTCGAAAATACGAAAAACATTTTCGGTCACAATTTTTGTTTTTCATCGAACTACCTATTTTAGCAAACCAAATTCAAAAATGAATTTACTACCATTAGTTCTAAATTAAAAGAGGAATATTTTAATTATTCCGCCTTAAAAGAATTACATCTCCGAAATTTCACCACATGTGCACCCAATGCTATTCATAAGTCTGCGAGATCATCCATATGCAAAATCGATCTTTATTCGAATACATAACTAAACTTCCAAACTAGTATTGCTCATTCGATTCTCTAGTGCAGACTCCGATCACACTTCTTGATTAGGAATCTCTATTCTCCTTACATAGTGATATACTATGATAGAAAACTTCCCTTTTGAGCTGGTTGTGTGCAAAGAGGGATTCGAATCCCCGACATCAGGGTTCATAGCCGCATGCTCTAATCTTCTAAGCTACAGGCCCCACCTTCGTCTATATTGGATCTATTCCCGGCATTACTCTCAAAAGAAACCTCTCTTCAGTCATTTCATTTTGAGTTAAGAAGCTGTGAAAGTACGTTGGAATATCTGGACAAAGAAGGTGATAGCCCTACGAATTCGTTCTGATGGAAAGATCCTTTCCAGTAAAATGTGGCGTGTTCGAATGATGATCGCTTCTATGCAAGAAAAGGGGGCCACCTTCTAAGCCTAAGCATTCCTCAATGTAAAAAAAGGATTATAATTTTTTGGTATTTTCAATATCTTATTATTATAAATCACTATAAAATGGTAGAAAACTTTGGTTCCATACCAAGAACCCTCATCAAGTGTTCGTCGTCAAAAATCAAGTGTTAGATCCTTATTTATAACCATGTGAAACACCTCAAAGTCAAGTACTCAAAATTGGGATCAAACCATATGAAAAGAGAAATGATCCATGCCCAACTTACATACTTATTTTGTTGGTTCTCACTGAAACCAATTCAATTTCAGTTAAAATTATTTATGAAAACATTTCATAAAACTAAACTTAGGTTTAACTTGTAAATACTCTATCACATTCTGAGATTATACCACTATCTGATTTAAACTTTTCCATTTTTGAATTTATTTCCTCTAAGTAAACTCAAGATCCAACTACCCAGTCTTATTTCAAAACCCTTTTTGAGATGAAACTATATATTTTAACTATATATATATATATATATATATATATATATATATATATATATTTCCCAAGAAACCCCAAAATAATACTAAGGAACTGGGTACTACCAAATAGTATCATACATTTCTTTACCACGAAAGGTAATACTAAAGAGAAGTGTTTTCCATCTAACACATCTCTTGCCCATTTTAGACATTTCCGAGCCACCTGAACTAGTTAACATAAAAATACTTCTATTACTTCAAAATTCCCTTTTTAAAACAATACTTTACATATTTCCAACAAAAAAATTATTACCAACCTACTTTGGGCTTGTTTAGACTTGAACTTATTTTGATCACCCAATGATTAAAAGAATAATTAACTAACTGCATTACCATATTTATAACAACCCTGTTGTTAGTGATCTGATTAATTAAATCTAGTTAAGGATAATTAATTCTAAATTGTGATTTGTGAAATTTAACTATGAAATTAAAACTATTTCTGTGAATAATTGAATTTTTTTTATCTTAATTAATTTTAAGATAAGTTTAGAAAATGTTGTAAGTTTAATTAAGTGTTAATATTGTGATGTATTGTTTTAAAATGAGAATTTGTAGTTAATAATTTATTTTCTTTTAATTAAAAATAATAAGAATAACTTGTATTTCAAAAGTTAAAATCAATTCTATAAAATATTTCTATAATAATGGAAATAGAAATTTAACTTGCATTTTTGTTTTGGAGAATTTGATAATTTAAATTGTGACTTTGTAAATAATTGTTTAGTGTAAATAGGAGGTTTAAATAAGTGATTAATAAAAATGAAATTAGCAACACTTCATCTTCAGGTGTCAGATTTTGACAATTTTTAATGTTCTAGAAACTTACTTTGTGTGAGATAACTTTTGTATTGAAATATTTGCAAATTTTAAGCATAGGCTGATCGAAATCCTGTTGCATACTCTCAGCTCTGTCACTTTGATAATTACATTCTATTAACTAAACAGTTAGTAAGTTAGCCATATATTTCTCGTTTATTATCATCTTTTAATTATTTTTAATTTTCTGGAAAGCTTACTTTGTGTGTGACATCTTTCAAGTTGAACATATTTGCAAATTTTGAGCATAGGTTGATCAAAATCCTATTGCAAACTCTCAGCTCTGTCACTTTGATAATCACATTCTCTGAACTAAACTCAGTTAGTAAATTGGAAATATCTTTCTCATTACTTATCAGATTTTGATAATTTTTATGTTTCAAAAAGCTGTCATTGTGTATGACCACTTTTATGTTTTATAATTTTGCAAAATTTGAACATAGCTACTTCGAAAACCTATCCCAAACAGAGTCATCCGCTATCCCGAATTTGAACTAACTTAAAGCTCTAATCCTTGTTTCTTTGTTGTTTTTGCTCGAGCATTATTTTGCATGCTTTCTTAATCAGCTCTCGCATTTTAATTTATATGTTAGGTTTACCATGGAGTTTATACACATATGTATATCTATGATATGTGTGAGTTTATATATATATATAGGTTTTGAGTAAACGTAATTTTACAAAACAAAGGATTACAATTCACCGGTTCAAACAAATTTTTGTACCAATTCAAGTTCTTCTATAAATGATTTTAACAAACAGATATTTACCTATAGTGTTGTTATTATAAAAGAATTATGGATTTGGAAATGTGGTTTTGGAAAAATATGAATCTAAATTCATTTCTAAATAAAATGGATTTACACAAGTGAATTTGGAAGAGAAATAAAAGTGGTTTTATAAAATAAATGGATTATGAATATGGTTTGGGAATATGGTTTTTAGAATAGTATTAAATAAATGGAAATTTGAGACAACATTGGGTATAAAAGTGAAATCTTGGAATAAATTGAGTTATGGGATATTTTACCCAATAAGTGAATATTATACTTAAGTTAAATAATAAATGGGTTTATGAAAAATTATATAATTATTTATAAATAATAAAAATCAGAGAGAAAATTTATTTTGAGAACCTCAATTTATAATTTAGGAAGTACTATTATTCGACTTAATATTATCGATTGTTTTAAATGCTTTCGAATAATGTTTCATTGAATACGGAATTACTCATTGAATAGAATGTTTGAGTGGAATTTATTAACCCAGTAGCAAATACTCGAATTCCACCTGGTCGTATGGGATGCCTTGGTTAAATTCTTGTGACCGTATTTGAAAAAGTATTTAACATTTTAGAGTTATACTCTCTTCGGATGTGTGACATGTGGTTGCTGGATCCTTAAAAGAATATAGTTCAGATTTTTCAATGGTATCTATAATAAATGATATTTACTAGCCTTTAGTAAATACTTAAGTAATTACTGAAGGCGATAGTTTTTGGCACTTTAGAGCTTACTCTCTTTTAGTATGCATTAAGGGGTTGTTATATCCTTAAAAAGTTACTCCTGGATTTCCTTTCAAGTGTAATAATATAGAATAGATCTGGAAGATTCGGTCATGGCTGCTATCCTTGAGATCGTCTTGTGATCCTGCGATTCCCATCCTGTGTACGATCCCTGGTATTGGATCGGTTCATGTGATATCAAATTGTTTGTTTGCTACGATTCTGTGTACGGTCATTACGGTCGTTTTGAGTAAGATCCCTTGTATTTTGGATATTTGGATTCTGTGACTATTTTGTGTTTGTGAAATATATATATATATATATATATATATATATATATTCTTGGGATCGTCAAAAATTATATATTTTTATGTCTTTTGTTCATGAAATAAATATATATTCTTATGTCTTGTGTTCGTGAAATAAATATATATTCTTGTGACTTATGATGGATGCTAAATTAAGTTTATTTTATCGTTTTGTGTTTAGTGACTAGTTTGTGTCTGTTACTTAAACTTATAACCATGTTTCGAGTTAGATTAATTCCATTACTCGTTATATCTTGACATCTGTATTTACTTATATGTTGTTTATTCTTGCGTTATATTCTGTTTTTATCATATTGGATATTTAGAGATAGTCTAACCCGGGTGTTATTTTGCTCGGGTCAGGCCAAGTCTTTTAATGTTACAGGACAAGTTGACCTTTGTATGTTTAGGCTAGCAAGGAGATAAACACTTTTGACTTCTTATTTTATCTCATTTAGGAAATTTGTGAATATGTTTATAAGATGAAGAATTGAGATTACAGAATTGTAAAACTCGTACAAAAATCGAGTTTAGTATTTCATTTTGTAAACTCAAAATTTGTATGTGTAAGTTAAGATTTATTCCACTGTGATTTGTGAATGTTTTTATATAATATATTGTTTTGATTTTGATAAATTAGTGTGTCTATTACGTTGTATTAATGTCGTACACGTCAAATTCAGTATATATTAAGTGAAAAGGTATAAATGATATGTCAGTGTTAGTATCAAGATATATTCATATTCGATCGTTCTTAACAAGCCGTATTTCGGATTAGCAGACGACATTACTTGTAATATTCTTTGCTAATCTAGGTATCGCAGTGGGGTCATTATAGCTTGGTATCAGAGCTATGTCAGAACATTATTGCATATAATATTATGGATCCTAGACCTAGATGACTTAGAGTCCTGTCCCCTAGGGTGTGTGGTAGATAATTATATTAATTATCTAATTAGGGATAGGAATATATAATATAAATAAGTCTTTACAAAATGTGATGAGTAACATATAATATAAACAAGTCTTTACAAAAGAAAAGGAACTATAATATACATATAAACATTAGAGTACAACAATAATCTGTCATTAGCCCAACATGGTTATAACAACCTATCCTTACAATACTGATAATATAACAAGAACAAGCAGCGAAAGATAAAGAAAATATAGAAGTACGTCTTGGAGGGATCCAGCTCGTCTCCTGAAAGCTCCAAAGTATCCAACTAAATATGAAAAACATGCTTTGGCTGACCCACGCATTACAAGAAAACAACGTCCGAATCAGTATGGTAAAACCAACGTGAGAAACTCAAATTACAATAAATTTTATTTATTATAACTTGTAAATCTTTTTAAAAATCAAAGATATCTCATAAGACCATGTTGCACATAAATACGGACGGGTTATTACCTTGCAATGACCAAAACATTTTCTATAGAAAATCCAGTGATATTATGATAATGTCTAGGACACTATTACATATTAATCATAGCAAAATTTATTACATTAATTAAATTCTAACATAATAGGTATATAACTAAGTGTGAAGGCACTTATTGGAGAATGCATTCCATGCAATGACAAGGTAAGGGACAACCTTACTATTGTAGACCTCTAGATAAAATGTACCTGGGGTTTGACAAGAACATCTTGTATTCCTGCTGCGTAGAACCGGCCTATCCCTTACTAGATAATACTGAATATGTCATCACCCAGGATTCTTTCCAACCTTTCCCTTGAGAGCTCTCATGCACAACCAAATCCGTAACAGTGATCTAGAAAGGCGATGATCATACCCTAATGGGTAAGACCTACATAGTCATTCCTGGTTAATAAGGCTATAAGCTATGTTTAACCTTTTAGAATAGAAAACCCAGTTGGAATGCTAACAATAGCCTCCAGGCATAATGCAATGTTTGCATTCATCCATACAAGTTTGTTCTGGGACTGAACAAAACCGAACACACTACTTCTACTACATCCATTTTGAAATCACCCTCAGGATAAGTAGAAAGTAGCATTTGCACTTCAAAAGCCCTGTCTTCGATTCCATACTCTTCAAAATATGTCAGTTCGAAAT
This sequence comes from Allium cepa, assembly GCA_030765085.1. Taxonomy (NCBI): domain Eukaryota; kingdom Viridiplantae; phylum Streptophyta; class Magnoliopsida; order Asparagales; family Amaryllidaceae; genus Allium; species Allium cepa. The sequence goes on from CM060932.1 coordinate 954,120,772, forward strand.
TCTTGAGTTGGATCGAAGTGGTTTTCGGATAATTTATCTTCATCTGATTCCGGTCTCTTCGAACCAACATTATCCGTAAACTCGACCCCGGTTCTTTCAGAAACAAGAAAACAATAAATAAAAGCAAAGATCACCTCATAACCATTAAGTGAACAGATTTTCTTATCATTTTTCCTAGAGGAACAAATAGAGATTTACACGCATAATATAGCATCACCGAAGATGACCATGTCACGTAACTCACGGGTTTCTCCTAGATATTTTCAGAGTTACGTTTTAGCCAAGATTTGATTTTTGGTTATTTAACTATCAAATAACAACAAACAAACATAGATTTAATTTCATGTGGGATTCGCTAAGCCTCATAAAATAAACCTTTTCGTAATCAAATCACTTTAAAATCTTTGATTCAAAATACCTTTACAAAAGATATTATTTACAAAACTCTTATATTCCTTCAATGCTTGGAGAACATTTATATATTTATCTCAACGGTATAATTTTATTACCAAAACATTATGATTTTCAATACTTTGAAAACATACCCATATACTTATCTCATCCGTATAAGTATATTCCTCTTTCCAAATTCCTAATAAATTCCATTTAAAACATTTCTTACAATAAAACCAAACCACTTATCCTTATAACAATTTTCTTTTTACAAGTCCATTTCATATTTTCAAATTCCTTTTACAAATCTGCAAAATAAAATTTTAAAGCTTCTTTTACAATCTCTAAAATAATTTATAACTAATTTTATATTTATAAAACTCTTTTACAAATCTCCTTTTATAACTCCTTTATAAAAATTCTTTATGAAGTATCGTTCAAAAAAGTTCATTTGTAAATCTCTTTTTAAATGAATTTTTTTTATAAACGATTTATCAATTATAAATAACTTACTTTAAATATCATATACAGAAAATCAATTAACTTTAATCTCATTAAATAAATAAGCAATTAATTTAGGCCATAACTAAATTAAGTAACCAAAATAATATCATTACGTAATTTTAACCAAAATAAATAATATAATTAAATATTTCCAAACATTTTTAATAATAAAATTAAATAACTTGCTTTAAACCCCTATTGATAAAATACTTAACCTCAAATTGATATAAAACCGAAGTTAATTAAATTCATAACTTCTACAGAATCAAAAAGACTTGGCATCCATCATAGTACCAAATCAAGTTACCATTTTGATTTCATTTGACTTTCAAGTCATATAACGGTTATTTACATAAGCTAACATGTATGTAAATAAAATCAATTAGAAATCACTAGCCAGTGCATCACTTATTCAATAATAATTAATTCACATATTAATTAACTGGCAAACAATTCAATGTCCAAACCAATATAATAGCAGAACGGAGATTTATTCTGCTAAACAGATGTCCACAATAACTAAGTCAATTAAGTTATAGCAGAATATGGATTTATTATGCTAATCAGATGTCCACAATAAGTATAACCTATTCACATTTGTATGGTGACTTAATGGTATCGAAAATAGATCGCTTGTTTAAAATCCATTTACTTTTAAAGAAACTTCCTTTAAATAAAATTGATATAGTTTAAAATAAACTTATATCTAATAATAATTAAATATTAATTTAATTACCAATTAAATCATAATTATCTCTAAATAAATCTTAATTAAACATAATTAAACCTTAATCAAAACTTAATTAAATCTACATAATTAGTTAATTAAACCCTACCTGGTTAGTAATTAATTAATAATTAAACCCTAATTAATTAATTAATTACACTTAATTAAATAAAATTAATTCTTAATTAACTTTTTATTTTATTAAAACTTCCTCAACCAATTAATTACAATTGACTTACTTAATTAGTACTTAAGTACTAAATAAATTTACTTAATCCATATTTAAATATTAATTATTTTTAATTAACCAATTAATTAAATAATTATTATACTCGTATTTTATCAAATAATAATTAGATTTTATACTTAACTGCTGATTTGAAAATGATTTTCAAAAACATTTAAAACGAAACATTTTATATTTAATAAAATGTTGATTTTTTGGAACTACGTCCATAATGACTATCGCTACGGTAAGGCTGTCAATGGAAACCCAAAAAATCCAAAATCCATCCACATCTGTATCCGTAAAGCGGATAAATATCTAATATCCAAAAAAACGGATGCGAACGCGGAGACGAAGGCATCCGCATCCGAAAATTATCCATCCGGTTTTTGCCAAGATTATAGTTTAAATTAAGTTTATTTTTATGCAGTGAAAAATATTCATTTATTATTTTATTAAGTTAGTAGTTTATATTATATGCACTTAATGCTTGTTAACTGTTTGAAACTATTTCTTATCTTTATATTTATTAATTTTTAACACTTTTATGATTAATGGGATTGAAAAATATTTATATTGAACTAAAATTTTCATTTTATAATTCCTAATTCATCGGTCGTTGGTGGATAGGATAATTGTCCAATATCCATCCATATCCACGGATGCGGAATTCCAATATCCGAAAATGATTTCGGATGCACATGCAAATATGGCAATATCCGCATCTGAAAGCATCCGTCGACATGCCTACGCTACTGATGTCAGAACTTAGAACTAGTTTCTAGGTTAATACTATTAACTTTTAACTCTAATTCCTAGCCACTTTACCTACTTTAAAAGTACAAAAGTAAGAGGTTTTTAAAACTAAGATAAAGTTTGAAGCTTTGAAATCATTTTAGTAATTTAAAACTTGTAAACAAAATTTATTTTCAAAGGATTTCAAGTCACTTTATTTGAGTCCATATTTTCAAGCCATAACCATCCAAACTCCCCATTTACATATGCACTTACTTTCTAAAGTAAGTTATATCAAGTTATGTACATTTACTAATTAAATTACATACTTTCCAATCTCAAGTTTAAATGTCCAAATAATCCAAGTCAAGTTATACTATCTACTTAATCAATTTTTTTACCTGTTTTCCAAAGTAAATAAAACCAACAACAAACAAAAGTCCATGAATGTACATTCCAGTAACCAAGCATATAATTATTTCAAACACAAGCATGCAATTTTTTGTATAATAACTTTAAAGTTTAGTGTTCTCACCCAAACTCCAACATACTTAAAATAACACTAGATTTACACCTCTAAACCATCCTAGAACCCACGGCTTTGCCCCACAACTTTACTTATGCTCAGCCCACCCACTTATGCGTTAAAACTCATGCTCATACACCTCCCTCGCCGTAAAAACTCACAATCTCAACAAGGACAAGGCCAAACGCCATTAAAAACTCCACCTTTCAGGATATGGAGGGGATTATAATGACGTTATGAGCTTATATAAGGAGTTTGAAGATATTTGATAACTATTGATTCAACAATTTTAGAAAGAAAGGAGCAAAAATAAAAGTGTTTCCGAAGACACCATTTTTGTTTTCAAACTTTAACAGATGAAAAATGAATTGTTTTGAAATGGAAAGTGAGAAAGATATGAAAATGGTTTTTTATATAAATTCAAAAAAACGAAATTACCAAACTAACCTTTGTACTCTACCCTCCATTTCTTCTTAGCCACAACATCACAGCATCACTTCACTTCTTATATTTGTACTAATTGTTCTCCTTTAAACCATTATGCATTTAAACTCTTAAGTATTTAGACTCCTGTTTGTTTGATTTTTAAAAGAAAATTAGTTACACGTCACATCACCACATCATATGTAACGATCCAAATTCCAATAGTCTGGATTTTTCGCAAAAGTGCTAAAACCCAAGCCCACTGAAGCCCAAGTTGGGTATCTGGTATCCTGCATATAGGCAAAGGCAAATATATCAGAGCTCAATAATTTATCTCAAAGCGGGATTGACTAAAATATAACAGTAAGTAAATACTCACCCAAATAATAACACTTTCTAAGCAAGTGTCATAAAGCTAAGAAGTCTTTGCCATGTACCTAACCTATAGGATGTTATGAGGAGGGGGTCAGAATAAAAGTTCCAGTGAATGAATAAATTATATACTTCTAGGCTTGATTCTACATATATTATTTTATTTCCATTTACTCTTATATTAGGTTCATTGGGTTACAATACTCTCACTTCTGTTCGTGAACCGTGCCCATCTACTCCATAGTAAATTACAACCTAATAACTATTATATACATATATGTAGCTATATGCCAAATGACCATATTGGTCCTAGGTACCATCCATGGTACCTTCTGTATTCTCCTCGAAAAGGGCTCCATCGTCTTGCTTCGAGAGTGTTCCATAACCATGTTTGTAAAGGACTGCTTCATATGGCCTACAATACAGATGCTCCATCGCCTTGCTCCATAGTTATATCTGTAAAGCACTACTTCGTAAGGCCTACAGTTTGTGCAGTTAGAGCGCCCTATCGTTCCATAGCATTTGAGGTGTGAAAAGTTCTAGCGGAGATATATTGGGGATATAGCAGGATAGAGCGGACAATTTTAAAAAGAGGAACAATGAAAATTCTACATTAAAAAGAGGAACAAGTATTACTTATTATTTCCCACCAAGCAAAGAAAGTTATAATAAAGTAAAGATAAATAAAGTTGACACTTAAAAAGTAAGAACTAGTTATAATAACAAACAGCGTATATCATTGTTACATCAACTTTGTAGTTACCATAAAATTTGAAAGCAAGACATCAAGCAAAATTCTTATTTATAAGAAAGGGAATATAACGGGGCAACAAAATCGGGGATATAGCGGGTGGATTATTGCCATAATATCAGCGATAATAGAGGATCCGCTATATTAGGCGACTTTATTGGAATATCGTTGCCCCAAAAGTTCACTATGGGACATATCGGGGCAATATCAGCCTACAATATAGATATTCTATGAAAATGTAAATATCGAACGCACTAGTCTATTACAGTTCTCGAACATCCACAATGTACCACCTAGTGCATACATTGAGGACTACGTAATCGTTCTGTCTACTATCTGAATCATGTCAACAAGGTCTACATTGTACGTAATTCAGTGGGGGTTTTTTGAAATCTGTAAAGGACTGCTTCGCTACGCCTACAATATAGATATTCTAGTTGGTATGTCTTTTTTCATTATGCCTATGGCCCCACGCAGCCACCCCTCAACTAACCGGAAGACTTCTAAAGAGTTAAGTGGTCGTGCCCCACTGCAAACAATCTAACATCCAAATGGAGGCGCCTCTTATCCAATGTCTCGATAGTGAAAGAATCGTTGGCATATTGGTTTAACTCTAGTCCTTCCCAAAATCGCTCCTGATCTTAATGTTGGCCGATATCCGCATGCGACTATCCTTAAACTTACTTGCAAGTACTAGACAAACGAATACCCTACTCTGAGCACCAAGCCCTTCTGACTGCCTAAAAAGGTCTGCTTCGTTAGGTCTACAATGCAAATGCAGTCAAGGCATACTCTCTTGATGGAACACCTATAGACCTGCCTCCGGGGGTGCAACTTCGTTAGTCTAACCAAAGGGCCATCCTAGAGTATCCTCATGTCCTGTTGAAGTTTCGTACTTCCTTAAAGACCAAAAATACTAAGTTAGACGTGCTTATCCATTTCTGAAATCCGTGATGAACTGCATAGTTAGATGCCTTTGGGCAACTCCGAACGCATCTCAATTCTTTTATTAACACCTAATTCTAATCTTTTAATTTGTGTTTAGTTTACTTTCTAATTCTGTTGGCGACTTATTTACCCTAATTAGCGCATTCTTTCCCTCGTCTCACCTCTATCTATTGTGATATTTCCATTTATTTAATAGGGAATGCTGTTGACATGAGCCACATTCATTATCTTGCTTATTTAACTTAATATAAATCTTAAGTTCATTAGAATAAGCCACTTTTATCGTTCCTGCTTTATTTTCTTATTGACTTAACATAAATTATTTAAATAAGCTTCTACCATTATTATTACTTATTAGTTTATTCAAAGTCTCAAAATAAGCTTTTCTGTTCTTATTGTTTAATTATAACATATGTTATAATTCTACCTGTAATTGTCATTTTCTCTTCTTTATAATATGTACATAATTCTAGCATTTCTTTTCTGTTCTAATCTGCCTTCTTTTATTATGATATAGAATATTCTTTTATTTTCTTATATTATATAATTCACTTATCATAATTGCTATTTTCTTAAATAGTCTGCGCAGTGAATGCAAAACTAGGTTCAGTATCGTTTACATCTTCAAGTTCTTATCTAATAATTTACTTGATTCATGTCATACTTTGCTTTATTATCTTCTATTTTATTTGGTTGGTTATGAAAACAATATTAATAAATCCATTTCCATATTTAAATATTAAATAACACTATAAACAATAATCCGTAACTGCTAGATATTTCTTTAACTATTTTGGAAAAGTGTAAAATGTAGTGGTTTCTCTATTTTACACTAATTCTCTTTTTCGTTCTTTTATTCTAGCAGTTACGTTCATTGTTGTCTTTTAAATATTAAATTATAGAAATGTATCCTATTTTATAAACCAACCAATTAACCTTTTAGTTACTCCCAAATCTAGTTATTAGATAAATTAACTTTTTTCATTTTAACGTTATTTATTACGGTAATTCCATTCTTCAAACTTTTATTACTTTACATCTTATTTCATTCATTTTAGTATTCTTAATTATTTAATCCATATTCATGTTTAATCTATTCTGATCCATAAAAGAATGATGCTTACATAGAAATCCAAAACGTACAAACAGATATAAATAAATACTAATACTGTAAATTTCTTATAGTTCAGCATAACTTAATTAATAGGATTAAGTATTGAATAAAATTATATAAACATTAATTTAATGATAATATATCTTAAACTTAAAAGATATATAAATAAATCCACTCGCATTGCTAGCTTTTCAAATCTCCCTGTTTTTATTTCAGATCTGTCCCTAACATCTATATTCACCTCCCTTGTAATCCCTATTTGGAATTACAAATAGTATATTTATGTATCTATAATATTTGAAAGAGAAAAGGAAGAGATTTGGATTATAAATAGCAAATAAAACTCAGATCTAAGGTTTTACCTTTGACATAGCCTTCTGATGTGACCCAATTCCTAATTCCCTAATTAGTTCTATTCTCTTTCTATTTAGATCTAAATTCGTATGAATTAGAATTTTATTATGAAGAAAGTGCAGAAGAGATAGAAAAATGGCAGAACTTCTGTAGTCAAGAGAAAAATAATGAGAATAAAGATGAGACTCTACGCCTATATTTATAGTGGTTCAAATCAGTGCTAACCGTAAGATATAAAACCCTAAAATCTAAACCCTACACTCAGCCTATGGATCTTCTGCCTTCGTTTTTATTTAAATCGATTCTCTAACAATCTTTCTATTAATCACTTTTCCCTTCTCTCTCGCAATCTATGGAAACATATATTTTTAAATGTGACATTTTTTATATAAGATTCCCCTATTAATCACCCAATTCATAGATTTCATATATACCTAGAATTAATTTACTATCCAATTAATCTTTGCCCGCGCTGTGATTTCTTACCAAATTAATATGTCAATCAACACCATATTAATTCGTCACATATGTGCATATTAATTCATTTTATTCCCATAATTGTTGCATGCATGTATTGTACAATTGAATTTTGAATCACAATCTTAATTATATATGTTAGCATAAGTCTCCATGTTTATTAATTGACAATTGGTTACTTGCATAAATTATTCTTCCTCCATTTTATTCTCTTGCACTAACATATATGTTTCTAATCATATCAATTAGTTGCTACAATATATGTTCCATTTCTTATCAGTTCCTGTCAATTAATCAACTCTACTAATTAATTGAATATTAATTTCCTTTTTAAATAAATGCCGTCAATTAATCTTCCCTATTAATAGATTTTATATAATTTTTCTCTCTAATTTATTTGTTACACGGATATATATGTATTCCAAATAATATTAATTAGTTGTCTCATTTACAAACATTTCTTTGTTTAAAATTTCAAACATATACAGCTTAATTAAATTATTTGCGTACATAATTGTAACTTAGCACGGGGTGTTACATTCTCCCCCCTTAGGAAATTTCATCCCTAAAATTTGATAAGGGTTCAGTTATGAAATTTCTTGTATTAATCACATCCATTTTGTGTACATCCAATTTTGCAACAATTCGTCCATAGTGCAAAGCGCAATACATCATAAAATATATGCATGTATAAGAATTTCTATGCGGTACCTCCTATATGAATGCATTTTCTTTCAGAAATTCCTTTTAAAACATGTGCACACGTCCTAAATATACTTGCAATTTCTATATGAATGTAATCTTTTGGAAACTCAAAATATTTTCATTCAATTTTTATCACACTGCTACTGAATATGAGCATAGTTCAACAAATTTTTACGTCCAACCCTACCACACAACTTTTAATTTTTGAATTTAGAAAATTCCAATTTTCCAAATTCGATTTCTTATGTTATAAAGAGGGTGGAAAACGGAAAAACTTCATATTTTTTCGATTTTCTTTTGCGCATGTCTTCCTCCGTACTTGGGATTTAGGCTACTATTCTAAAAAAAAATATTTACTTCCTCAAGCACATTTTACATAAGAAAATGTCTATTTTTAAAATTTTCAATTAACGTTTCTGTTGCTTTCTTTAAATTTTTTATTTTCCTTTTAGTTATCTTATTATGATTTTACTCTCTTTTTTATATAACAACTAAACACAGTTATCATCTAGAGCAAGGTGGTCTAGGACCATATCCACTTTGACACAGAAAAGTCGTACTCTAAGAATCCAAGTAACTCTTCTCCTGCCGTTTATTTCTTGTTACCAACTTACGCTATAATATTCATGACGAATAAGATCTATTCATCTCTTCTATTCCATGGTAAAAAAGGAATAACTTAGTCTCATTTACTGCAATGGATAAGGGTTTCAATGTATGCAGTCTCTATCTAAAAAGACAACTAAAGCTTGGGGAAATTTTCTCTTTACCTTTAATTTTTCCCTAACTAAGGTCTACCTATCTCAACCTCGTGTGTCTTATCATCTTACTAATATCATTTCACTATTCTTCTATAGTCAGAACACATGAAGCAACATTTCTAGGTTTTCACTAGTGTCCTGTACACTTTACGAGAACTTTTAATATTACTAAGAGTAGTTACTGCTATAACCTTATACTTTTCCCGTTACACCTATGAAATGATTCATATCTACTTCATATTTAAAATTCTGATTTGATTTGATATTTATTAATTTTTCTTCAAAATTAAAACTTCTAAATTATATCTTTTTAAAAAATTATTTACTTTTCCATCAAACCATATTTATTTAAAAATGTCTTGCTTGTTCTTAAAACATTTTTTTTTCTTATCTTTAAAAATTGTCCTCGCATGTTTTCAAAATATCCTTCTTTTTTTATAGATGTTCAAATTTAGCAGAACCGGGGTAAGTAAGAATAATTATTTTATCAAAAATCTGTTAACTTTCCTACTCTTTCAATTACTTAACGTTGAAGGAGTTACAAATTTACAACACTTAATGGTTTTATACCTTAATGTAATAGAATTACTTTCTTTTATGAGAAACCATTAGCATAAATCTTTATATGAATCCTTTAAAGGAGGATTTTATGTTTATATGAAATTGTAAGGAATTTATTTTATATTTAATCGAAATAGGCTGTACAAAATATGGTGCTTTCCATACCTTTACGTATTCCTTATAGCTTGCACAAAACAACTTTATTTGTGATTCATAGAAAATTATATCATTGTTCATTTCATTTCAAGAGATTAAGGTATGTTTACCTATATTTACTTACATAAGATATTTCCTACTAAATTCATTAATTTATCGTATATTATTTTTCAAAAGAACTCATTTTCAATACATCTTTATAACTAGAAAATATTTTCATGTGCTTATTTAAATAGTAAGTGTACATACAAACCACTTTAGAAATTATCTCCAAAACTCATTTGGTCAAAACAGATGTTGCGTAAAACACCGTTATTACAACCCAAAAATACTAATATATGGATTCAATTAAAATAAATATTAACAAATCCCGTATGCTATGTAAAAACACATACTTTGGGAGTTAACTACTATAACAATACTATCATAGTCTATGCTTCCTTTATGTTTACGGAAAACATTTATTACAACAATAAATGTTATGACCTACATTTTCGATACTTAACACACTCTAGGTTTTTATATTTAAAATCATTGTTCACCTATAAAGAAACTAGCGAGCTTCATGCTATATAATTCTTCAAAAAGAATTTCACTTTTAACAAAACTTACATCATATAAAAACCAATTTGAATTTCATACCATTTTTTTTTTTAAAACCTAATATTTACTTCCTCAAATATATTAATAATTATATTTTTCAACTTTTTAATTCCAAAGATTCATTTTTATTGGGTTAGAAATAAAGTGGATTTTCTTCATACTAAAGCCTCTTACTCTACCCGAAATAAAAACACTCTCCCAACTATCCCTAAGGAACTTCCCTACTTCCTAAAACATATGGATATAAATTTTCTCTCAAAATATGGCTTATTTGTATGTTATAAATCGATAATAACATAGGGCTCTACATACTTAGGTCATCCCAAACCCAACTAGCAAACTATGCACAATATACTTCTAAAAACTTTCCATATGTTAAAATCTATGATTGGGGACTATATGGATTTTAGTACATAATATTTATTTTTTATCCAAAAATACAAATACGTTCACTCACTATCTACCTAGGATCCTAAATCTAGGCTCTGATGCCAAATGTAACAACCGGAATTCTAGTGGTTTGGATTTTTCACAGAAATGCTAAAACCCTAGCCCACTAAAGCCCGAGTTGGGTATCTAGTATCCTTCAAATAGGCAAAGACAAATAATCAGAGCTCAATAATTTATCTCACAGCGGGACTGACTAAAATATAATAATAAGTAAATACTCACCCAAATAATAACACTTCCTAAGCAAGTGTCATAAAGCTGGGAAGTCTTTGTCATCTACCTAACCTGTAGGATGTTATGAGGAGGGGGCCAGAACAAAAGTTCTGGTGAATAAATAAATTGTATACTTCTGGGCTTAATTCTACATAAATCGTTTTATTTCCATTTATCCTTACATTAGGTGCATTAGTTACAATACTCTCGCCTCTGTTCGTGTACCGTGCCCATTTACTTCATAGTAGACTAAAACCTAATAATTAATATATATATATATATATGTAGCTATATGCCCAATGACCATATTGGTCCTAGGTACCACCCATAGTACCTTCCGTATCCTCCTCGAAAAGGGCTCCATCGTCTTTCTTCGAGAGTGTTTAGTAACTACATCTGTAAAGGACTGCTTCGTAAGGCCTACAATACAGATGCTCCATCATCTTGCTCCATAGCTATGTCTGTAAAGGACTGCTTCATAAGGCCTACAATACAGATACTCCACTACTTACTATGAAAACGTAAATCGCGTCCGCGCTAGTCTATGTCAGTGCTCGGACATCCATAAGTACCACCAAATGCGTACATTAAGGACTATATAATCATTCTATCTACTATTTGAATCCCATCAACAAGGTCTATCTTGTATGGAATTCAGTCGGTGAGTTTCTATATCTGTAAAATGCTGCTTCATTTGGCCTACAATACAGATATTCTAGTTGGTCTATCTCTTTTTCATCATGGTTATGACCCCATGCAGCCAACCCTCAACTAATCGAAAGACTTTTAAAGAGTTAAGTGGCCATGCCCTACTGCAAACAATCTAACATTCAAATGGTCGTGCCCATTATCTAATGTCTCGATAGTGAAAGAATCATTGGCATATTGGTTAACTCTAGTCTTTTCCAAAATTGCTTAAGGTCTTGATGCTAGCCGATGTCTGCATGTGACTCGTTAAACTTGCGTGCAAGTACTGGACGTACGAAAACCCTACTCCAAACACCAAGCCCTTCTAACTACCTACAAAGGTCTTCTTTGTTAGGCTTACAATGCAAATGCAGTCAAGGCATAATCTTTTGAAGGAACACCTATAGACCTTCCTTCGGAGGTGCAACTTCGTTACGCATACCCAGAAGGCCATCCTAGAGTATCGTCACGTCCTGTTGAAGTCTCGTACTTCCTTGAAGCCCTAAAATACTAAGTTGGAAGTGCTTCTCCATTTCTGAAATCCGTGATGAACTGCTTCGCTAGATGCTTCATCTTTTGGCTGCTCCACACGCATCTCGATTCTTTTATTAGACCCTAAGTCTAATCTTTTAATTTGCGTTTAGTATACTTTCTTATTCTGTTGGCTACTTATTTACCCTAATTAGCATATTCTTGCCCTCATCTCACCTCTATCTATTGCGAGATTTCCATTTATTGAATAGGAAATGCTGTTGGTATAAGCCATATTCATCATCTTGCTTATTTAACTTAACATAAATCTTAAGTTCATTAAAATAAGCCTCTTTTATCATTCCTGCTTTATTTTCTTATTGACTTAATATAAATTATTTGAATAAGATTCTACCATTATTATTGCTCATTAATTTAATCAAAGTCTCAAAATAAGCTTTTCCGTTCTTATTACTTAATTAGACCCTATGTTATAATTCAACCTATAATTGTCATTTTCTCTTCTTTTATAGTCCGTACATAATTCTAGCATTTCTTTTCTGTTCTAATCTGCCTTCTTTTATTATGATATAGAATATTATTTTATTCTCTTATATTAAATAATTCGCTTATCATAATAACTATCTTCTTAAATAGTCTGCGTAGTGAATGCAGACCTAGATTCTTTTTTGTTACAGCTTCAAGTTCTTATCTAATAATTTACTTGATTCATGTCATACTACGTAGATCTAGATTCTTTTTTGTTACGGCTTCAAGTTCTTGTCTAATAATTTACTTGATTCATGTCATAATACGCAGACCTAAGTTCTTTATTGTTACAGCTTCAAGTTCTTATCTAATAATTTACTTGACTAATGTCATAATTTGATTTATTGTCAGGAAGTAATTCTGTTTTATTTGGTTGGTTATGAAAACTATATATAGAAATCCATTTTCATATTTTTAATAAATAATAGTATAAAAAGTAATCCGCAACTGCTAGATATTCCTTTTACTATTTTGGAATAGTTTAAAATACAGTGGTTTCTCTATTTTACACTAATTCTCCTTTTCTTTCTTTTATTCTAGTAGTCACATTCATTGCTATCTTTTATATATTAAATTATAGAAATGTATCATATTTTTTTAACCAACCAATTAACCTTTTAATTGGTCCCAAATCCAGTTATTAGATTAATTAACTTTTCTCATTTTAACATAATTTATTACAATAATTATATTCCTCAAACTTTATTTATTTTACATCTTATTTCCTTCATTTCAGTATTCTTAATTATTTAATCCATATTCACGTTTAATCTATTCTAATCCATACGCGAAGAAAGAGAAGAAAATAGAAGAAGAATGACGCTTGTATAGAAATCCAAAACGTAGAAACAGATGTAAATAGACAGTAAATTTCTTATAGTTCAGCATAAATTAATTAATAGGATTAATTATTGAATAAAATTATCTAAATGGGAATTTAACAATAATATATCTTAAACTTAAAAGATATATAAATAAATCCATTCACATTGCATAGTTTTCCAAATCTTTCTGTATTTATTCTTGATCTGCCTCTAACATCTATATTCACCTCCCTTGTAATCCCTATTTGGAAATAGGAATAGAGTTGATTAGAAATAGCAAATAAAACTCAGATCTAGGGTTTTACCTTTGACATAAACTTTTGATTTGAACCAACTCCTAATTCCCTAATTATTTCTATTCTCTTTCTATTTTGATGTAAATTCGTATGAATTCGATCTAAAATTTTGTTATTAATAAAGTGTAGAAGAGATAGAAAAATGGTAGAGCTTTTGTAGGCAAGAGAAAAATAATGAGAATAAAAATGAGGCTCTTCACCTATATTTATAGTGGTTCAAATCAGTGTTAACCATTAGATATAAAACCCTTCAACCTAAAGTGTAACCTCAGTCTATGGATATTGAATTAATATGTTTTCTTCTGCGTTTGTTTTTATTTCAAACTGATTCTCCAACAATCTCCTCATTAAACACTTTCCCCTTCTCCCTCGTAATCCATGGAAACGTATATTTTTAAATGAAACGTTTCTTTTAAACAAGATTCCCCTATTAATCACCCAATTAATAGATTTCATATATACCTAGAATTAAATTACTATCCAACTAATCCATGTCTGCTCTATGATTTTTTACCAAATTAATATGACAATCAACACCATATTACTTCGCCATATACATGCATATAAATTTATTTTATTCTCATAATTATTGAATGAATATATTCTACAATTGAATTTTGTATCACAATCTTAATTATATATATTACCATAAGTCTCCATATTTATTAATTGACAATTAATTACTTACATGACTTACTCTTCCTCCGTTTTATTCTCTTGCACTAACATATATGCTTCTAATCATATCAATTACTTGCTACAGTATATGTTCCCTTTCTTGTATGTTCTTGCCAATTAATCACCTCGCTAATTAATTGAATATTAATTTACCTTTTAAACAAACACCGCCAGTTAATCTTCCCTATTAATTGATTTTATATAATTTCTCTTTTTAATTTATTCGTTACACGGATATATATGTATTCCAAATAATATTAATTAGTTGCCCCATTTACAAACATTATTTTATTTTAAATTTTCAAATGTATATGACTTAATTAAATTATTTGCATATATAATTGTAATATAGCGTGGGGTATTACATCACATCATACTTTGATTAACTTAAGTATTATTTACCAAAATATTATAATTAACCATAATTAATCATTTGCATGTGCGTGTATATGTTTACTAAAGTGTTTAACAACATTTCCGACAACTTTTTTATGACGAATAATCGAAAAATCGAAAAACGGGGTTTAGTCACATTTTCTGTTTTTCGTCGAACTACCTATTTTAGTAAACCAAATTCAAAAATTAATTTTCTACCATTAATTATAAATTAAAATAAGGCTATTTTAATTATTAAAGCCATTAATTTAATAATTAAGAATAAACTAAATATTTATAAACCAAAGTAATAAAATTTCCGACCGTTACAGAAATTTTGAAATAACTTGCTTTCTTGTAAACAGCTTTTAATTTCTGTTTTAAATTTTAAATAATGGATAAAAGCTCCAAACCATTTTACGTGGATCATTAGTTCATGAGAAATGCTATATGTATTTGTATGTATGTATGTATGTATGTATATGTATACATACATACATACATATATACATATACACATGTATAGACATACAACGATAAATTGTTGTAATTTCCAAAGATTGTTTGAATCGATTTAAATAAGCTATCTTTTAAAGAAGAAAAATTAAATCAAAATGAATCTGAACGAACCGTAAAAATTAATATCGCAGGATAGCTTTGTAAGGGTTGCAGCAATTTTTATATCAGGAAATTTTTTCCAAGGACAATTTTTAGGGCTTTTTTTGGATGTAGAACATCCCCTTAATTATATCTAAAGGACAAATTATCGTATTTTCTTTCCGACCCACTTTCGTGCGCTTCTTCCTCTTCCTCCTCCTCTACCTCCTTTCAATCAAATTTTCGATCGCGATCCAATATATCTCTTTCAATCAAAATATCGATCAACCTCATTCGGCCATTTCAATTTCTTTTTTCCGAAAATTGTATTTCAACGATCAAATTTTTCTCACGCACGTTTGTCGATCTCGTTCTTTTCATATTTCTACTGTGATCTCATTTTTCTTCAAATTGTATTAACTAGGTATGCTTATATTATTCTATTTTTCGTTTTTTCTTTTATACTTAAAAAAATCGATTGTGATTTCTAATTGTGTTCGTTTTCACAAATTACGTGCAGTGTTGTTTTTCTGATTGCTTGTTCGTTCTTCTATGTCAACTTTTGAAATCAGCAGCAATTTTTTTGTTTCTTTATGCAGTGTTCTATTCTAATATTCTTTAAATTTAATCTATCTTGCATTATCTGCATTAATGTTGGGATGATTAGAAAAGTATGATTGTTTGGGTTGTATATAAATTTGTGATAGAGTGGAAAGTATCATAATTTAGGTTAAATTTCTGGGTATCATTTTTATTTTTTCTTAGTATCATTTTTTTTATTACCAATAACTAGGTATTAGTTTTGTATATGGCAGGTATCATTTTGTAAAATGGAAAAACTAATGTTCTAAACCGATTATATTTTAACTAATGTTTTTATTTTATTTTTGCAGCGGTGATAATAGTCTTCTTTATCTGTTTGTTTTGAATAATAACACTTTTAGCACTCGATTGTCTATTGATTGCTCTTTGTATGATTAAAGAATGAGATATGTCGGTGTTGGTCTCAATTAATTCCTTCTTCTATCCAGATTTCTTATGTACTTGAGGACAAAGTTATTATGGTTGATACTGATTTTGATATTCAGAGTATAATTTGTTTTCAGTTATACAAGAAAGGTTCTTTCTTCAATTTTACTTTTAAGGTTAAGGGTTCTGAATTGGAATATGTTGATGGTGCTTCTATTTCAAGTTCATCTAATGTTCGTGCTTCTTCATCTTCTACTGCATCCGTCTGTTCAAATGTTGTTGTTAATGGTAAAAGTTATTTAAAAGATAGGTTGAGGAGAGGGTCGACATTATGCATTTTTGATTTTGTTAATTTTTGTTTTGGAGGAGTTGAACATTTTAAAGAATTTTTGATGGCATATCAAATTCAAAAGGGATATGAATTAGTATTTTAAAGAATTGCGCTACAAGAGTTACTATAATTTGTCCTTCATGTTAGGATGGTTGTCTTTTCAAAGTTTATGCTTCTTGTGATTTTGGAGAATTGAAGAAGTTTTTTATGAGAAATATGGTTGCTGGTCATTCTTGTGAGGCTGGTGTTAGAAATATGAATAATTCACACATATCTAGTTCGTTTGTTGAATCGTTAATTATTGACGAGATCCGTGATTGTCCTAATGAAAAGCTTAAAGATATTATAGTTGATTTTAGAAAAGAATAATTTTCAGTTGTCTTACTGTTATGCTTGTCATGAGTAACAACTTGCATTAATGGAGTTGAATGGTAATGATGCTTTTTCTAATAATGATTTGAGTTGGTATTTGAAACCAGTGTAGAAGTCTAATCCAAATAGTTTTTTTGACATGGATGTTGATCCTTGTAGTAATGAATTTGGGAGGGTAGTTTTTGCTTTTGGTGCTTGTTTACTTGGATTCAAGCATTGTCGTTCTATGATATTCTTATGTGCTACTCATTTGAAGGGACATCGAGGTGTTTTGATGGGTGCTACTACAAAAAATGATGATCAAGGTGTGTCTTTTTTTCAGTTTTGATTTATTTATATTCAAATCATAATAGTTGGCATTAGCATTAATATGTATTTATTATTATAATTTGTATTATGTTGGTATCAGTTTAAGATATGCAGTTTATAGTTAGCAAGTTTCTAGTATCAGAATTTGCATTGTATTAAATTGTAAATTTGTATTTGGTATCATGATTTCATAATGCTTAGTAGGCTATTAGTATCAATTTGTGTATAATGTTAGTATCAGGTTCATGTATGTTAATATATGGTATCATATATAGTTGTGTAGTATTGGAATTTCATTTGTATTATAATATATGTTAATGTACATTACTTCGTCGTGTTAGAATGAAGATTAATGTGTATAATGTCCTGGTTATCAATATTTTTATAATGGTCATATCAGGTTTTCGGAATCAGTTTTCTAATGTTAGTTTCAGTTTCATGAATAGTTTCAGATTTATGGTCAAACTTAGTTTTGGTTTCTTTACTAATTATTTTTGCATTTGCAGGTTTCTTCCCTTTAGCTATGAGTGTAGTTTCTCTAGAAAATATAGATAATTGAACATGGTTTTTGAATCATTTAAAACAAATGCTTCAAGAAGATCATAATTTGGTTTTTATGTTAGATCGACATCAAGGTTTGCTTTCAGGTGTTCGTGATGTTTTTCCTTCATCTTATCACAGTTATTGCTATTTGCATATGGAACAAAATCTTCTTTCAGCGGTAAAAGCCAAAAATGCAAATGTGTCTATTGTCGATCTATTCAAAATGTGTTCTAGAGCTTCTAATCTATATGAATTTGAAGGAGCGCATTCTAAATTCTATCAAATTGGTGGTGTTGCCGGCGTGAATTTTTAGGGGAACACCATATGCTGCGCAAGAAGCAGCTTTAGATGCTATTCAACTGTAGTAGATCAAGGTATGCAACGAGCAGAAGTTATGATAAAAGGTCCTGGTCTTAGAAGAGACACAGCATTACGGGCTATTCATAAAAGGATAAGCCTTTTGATAAATGGGTGGATTTATTTTTCCCAGAGAAACATTATGGTGAATATAGTTCGAATGTTGTAGAAAGTTCTAATAGTTGGATTTTAGATGAACGAGCATTGCCTATTACTTTGTGTTTCAATGGTATTTGTGTTAACATTATGGGACAAATGGCTAAAAGGAGAGTAGAGTGTCGTTTGTGGAAAACAACTATTTGCCCTTTTATGGAGTTGCGTTTAGGTGAATTGATTGAAGAAAGATTTGGATGGGATGTATATAAATCTTCTGATTTTTCTTTTGAAGTGAAATCTCCAAACTCTCATTTTGTTGATTTGAAGGAACCGAGTTATAGTTGCAACCAATGGAAAATTACAAGATTTCCTTGTGCTCATGCTATGAAGTGTATGAACAAGTCTAAGTTGTTTGTATATGATTTTATTGAGTATTATTTCATTGTTGATGCTTATCGATGTTCTTATGCCAATGCTATAAATCATGTTCCAAATTATGATAGGCCTATTTTTAATGGTAGCATTCAAGATGTTATCAAGCTACCAAGGAGAAACGTGGCGCTGGTAGAACATCAGTCAAGCGCAAAGGAGGATTTTCATATTTTCCGAACAAGCAAAATAGATGTGGCGAGTGCAAGCAGTTTGGTCATAATAAATGGAATTGTCATGCTTCGAAGAGGATATGATTTGATTTAACATTTTATATTTTTTCATATTAATAAGTGGATGTGTGACTTGTTTGGTGGTTTACTGTAATTCAACCTTGTTATTAATTTGTATTCAGTATAGCATATTACCAAACTGATTTTAATTTCAACTACTTAGTATAAATGATAGTATTAGTTTTAGTATTAGTTTTATGTTTTTACAGTATCAGTTCTGGTGTTTATTTATTTATTTATTTATTTCAAACATTTGTTTTGATATTTGTTGCTTACTGCTACTATCTACCGTTTAGTATCATTTTACGCATTATGTTGGTATAAAATATAGTATCATTTTTTGATTGTGTGACATCAGTTTTTTTCAATTTTGTATATTTCACTTATTTATAACAAAGTTGATTGCATAGTATATGGGATCTGATAATCATTGTGTAATTGATTGAAGAAGATGATTGAATTGATACATGCTTTCTATTGGTTGTAGATAATGTTTGTATGATTGGATATAAAGGACTTTAGTATCAGTTTTGGTTAGTTTTTAGTATCAGTTTCGTGTATTATAATATGTGCTACAATTGACAGTAGTACTAATAAATAATTATAATAATATCTTGTGTCAGCATGACACTGGCATTAATTGTTGTTTTCATAAAGTATGTTGAGTATCAATTTTAGCAAAACTGATACAATTAGTTATAAGAACTGATACCCAGTTAATGTTTTGTATTGATATATGATATGAAATCTTCTAATATTATTATACAACTGGTAGTTGCATCATAAAAATGATAATATTATGTAGGATTAATAGTTGCATGACAGAACATTTAATATATAATCTTGTGATAATATAAACAACAGGTAAAGAAAAGAACATCAACTACAACAAATCATTCCAGCGGATGATCATTTTTTTTACAAGTAAGATCAGCACTGCTTTAAGAACAGAACATCATTACTTAACAAGTATCAGATTACAACAGAGCATCATTACTTCATAAGTATCAAATTTAATTGTGAAACAATATAATGATTTATTTTAACACACAAAATTCTCAATTTCTGCACCTTCTTCTTTCCTTGACTGGTTATAAGTTACATTCCTACAGTGCTTGTTATCTGTCAATACGTCTATCGCTAGTTTTGCTCTACTTTTGATAACAGTGTGTTGTTGGATCTTTTTGGAATCATGTTTCTGTTCAGTGATGCAATGAAAATCATGACATATATTTCACAGTCAACGCTGTTTAAAACATAATATGTTAACAAAATATAAACTATGATAGAAGGTGATGGAATCTAATTTTTACATCACTAGAAATATGTTCATAGTTTGTGCGACAAATTATACTAATATCAAGCATTGATTGTATCAACATTAAAAAAGAAATTAAATTCAATTGCATATAACCAAATATCTAAAATGTACATCAATTCATGTGAAAATTGAAGCACTTTTTGCAAACTGATTGATTTGGTCATTAATCTTTCTTCTTCCAAACTTGACATGAACTTCACTAAGCTCCAGCGGTGCTCTTTGTCAGTCAATATCTCATGTGCAATTCTTGCTTTAGATTTCAGCATTTGTTCAGGGGCTATTTTGAGTAGTATTTGACTTTTGTTCATTGATATGATGAATATCATCACATATATACCATAGTCATGCCTATTTAAAAGAATATTTGCAGTATCAGTTTTGTGTATCTAGGTATTCGCTTTTGTCTGTAATTTGCAGTATCAGTTTAAAGTTTTATTTACTGTCATTATTGTTGTGAATGCATAGTTGTGCTCTTTCAGCCCACATTTAGATAAATACCAGTCAATTATCTATATTAACAACTAGAAAATGTGAGTTTTTGTTATTGGTGAAGGAATATTCAATAATAATTAGTATCTTTTATTTAAATAGTGGTAATATATATTACAAATTACAAGAATAATTAAGCATGAAATATGATGAAATAACTTATGGGCATTATTTTTGCACGTCTTAATATCATTTTTGCATATGTTATTAAATCAACTGCTACTAGAAAACAAAAGTTTGAATTTATATCAACTGCTACTAAGAATTAATTTTGCACCATTTTGGTATTTATTTTGTCACACATGACGATTAATACATAATTCAACAAACAGACCATCACTCTATAACAAATAGTAATTAGGTATCATTTTTGATTATATGTAGGTATCAGATTTGGTATAAATAGCATTGGAAATAGTTATTAGACATTATTTTTTGTAATTATTTTTATTGAAAGCAGTATTATTAAGCAAAAAAAAAGTGTGTATTGATTCATGTATGGCATTTTCTTCAAGAAGTTGTTGTATTACTTTTTTTGTTAATGTACATCCTCCTCTAATTGTGTCTTTATTTGTCCATGCTACATCTCTGTTTTAAGAAAATAGGCACATATCAATTATACAATGTTATTTTAATATGTAGCATTAGTATATAAGTTTGTAAACTTACTCTTTTGATGATGTCATAGCAAAGAAAGTGTTGATTCTATTTTGTTGTTCTATATTCAAGTATGCCAAGCTTTTGCTGTAGTGTCCTAGTCCTAAATATGAAAGTGTTAGCTCTATTACTTACTTGATTTAGCATTGGTGTTGACTCTTGTGCACTTTCTTTTTCATCATTTTCATTTCTTCCAGTTTTTCGTCATTTTTATTTTCTTCATGTTTTTGTTTTTTCGTTGTTTTTTTCATTCTTTGACCGTATTCAAAGCTGGGGGGTTTTTTTTTTCTTCCTCTTGTTTTTAATCTTTTTACATAAGAAGATGGATTATGAACTGTTTGTTTCCTTTTCCGATCAGAAGGTTTTGCTGGTTTGTTTTCATTGTCCATTTCTATTATTCCCTCTTGCAACTGTTGTGTGATATTGAGATTGAAAGATGGAGGTGTTAGATCTAGTGCTACATCACTGTATCATGCAACTTTGCTCTCTTTACTAGTATCTTCTTCTAATGTTTGAGCCTCTTCTATTTCATTTTGCGTCGTTTTATCTTCATTTGTTTGCAACACTGTTTCATTTGTTTTGTTCAACACGTCTTCACTTTTTTTTTGTGTCCATATCTTTATCTTCATTTGGTTGGAGCACATTTTCATGCATTTCAGTTGTTGTTTCAATCTCCATTCATGTACTTTCTTTTTTAATTATTTGGTGGACTTGTTCTGTATTAGTGTATGTAGTTGCGACTTCAACTTCTTCCACATATTTTCAGTTGAAGATCTATATTAACAATAAGAAGTTGTCGGTTATAGTTATTGGTGAATGAGTATAATATTATTAGTATCAATAATGTTAATAGTGGCAATTTATGGGTATCACTTTGCATTGATATCACTTTTTCCAAACAGAAAGTAAGTATCAGTTTTTCATACATATAGGTATCTGTTTTGATTTATTTAATAGTGAAAATTGTTTGTAAAATAACCAACCATGAGTTCTAATCAAATAACTACTACATATAAATTCTGCATTATTTTGGTATCAGATTTCTACTAAATGATGGTCAACATAAATAGTTCAATTACATACCATCAAGTTATAAGAAATGGAACGTATGGATCATTTTTTAGTACGTTTAGGTATTGGTTTATTTTAACTTATACTCAGAATTATTTATAATATAAGCAAGCATGAATTCGAATCAAACAGTGTTATTTTCAATAATAAAAAATCATGTACCTATCCATTTCTGTTATTTTTGTTTGACACTTTGTAGGTTCTTGTTGACACTCTGGATTTTCTTCTTCAATCCTTTCATTTGTAAATGTTTTTCTCTTCATTTTGGGCTTCTATATGTAAACATCCATCTTCACTTATTTTAGTTGTTGTGTTAACTTTTTCTACATGAGACTCAACATTTCTATCTTCATTTTTTTTCTTCATTGTTTTCAGTTGTGGATTTCTTTTCTATGTTTTCTATTTATGTTCTACATGTGCATGTTCATTTAGAATGTTGTCAAGTTCATCTTCGATGTGCTTACTCTCTAGTTCAACTTCTAAAGTTTTCTTTTCATTTTCTTCTAGTCTTGATTTGAGTTCTTTCGCTTGTTTTCAAATTTTCTTTTTCTACCTTTATCCTCAGCTTCTTTTCTTTGTCTAATTGCTTCTCTATTTTTTTAACTTCTTCTTCCAAACCTTTAATGTGCATTTGCAAAACATTAAGGCTTACAAAATTTTCAAAAGATCGAGTATTATGTTCAGCTTCTTCAACTTTTCCTTTTTTTCGTTGGTTTTCTTTTATTTTATTGCTTGATTCACTTTTTTTGATGCTATTTGGAGTAGCTTGTGTTCATGTGGAAGAATCATGCTTATTTCTTTTACCCGTTTAATTGAAATAGTAATTTTGTTTTAAAATTTAAATGCAAATGTTTTATGATAGTATTTTGTAACTTACAAGTCATAACTGACATTATAAAGTGATTAGTTTAATAGAAGAAAATATAATAGTAATGAAATTGATACCATGTACACTTACTAATTGATTATGTGCAGTGTTAAAAATGATACAAAGTATTATCGTATATTATAACTGATACTGTGCAAAATGACAAGATGTACCATGCTGAGGAAAAATTGATACTACGGAAACAAAAATACAAAGGTACACAATGAAACTGATACTAATCAGAAGCTAAAGTGATATTGCAAAGAGGCATAAGTGATACTATGCAGAGATAAAAAATTATTCTAAGAGTTGAAACTGATACTACAGACAAAGAGAAAATAAAATGTAAATTGATATTGACTAGTGTAAGTAAGATTTAATTTTAACTTACATTGCCAACTTTTATATCATTCAAAAATTGTTTCACAAACAATGTCTTTAAGCTTTTGTACATGCCATCATACAAATCTGGGTAAATTTTCAGCAAGTTGCCTTCTAGGTTGGATGAGGTTCATTTTCTCACAGATGTAATACTATAAACATTTAAAGATATAATTAGATAAGAATGTTGAATATAACATTTTTTTTCAATTAATAATATTTTGCATAACACATCTTACCAATGGAAGCATGGAACATTCAGACATGTTTCTTGGCTTAGAGATAAAAAAATGACAATTTTACTAAAAATTTTCTCTATTGTTTCTGGCCTTGAGATAGTCTGCATTGTATCACTATCAATCAAATAGGGTAGAATTTCCCCTCTCAGTTTTTGTTGGTTGTTGGAAAAGAAAATTGTTAATAGTATTTGCATTATTATCGACAAAGGTAGATCTTCTTCGTTTTCTTTTTTCCCTTTTTGATATTTCTTATTTTATTCATCTTTCCACAACATTTCTTGTTATGTAAGTACATGTGCCAAAGTTTCTAGTTGCAAATTCTTTGCAGTCTGGTGGAATGATTTTGCTCATCAATTTTTTTTGTTCTTATGTTTATTCCTTTTAATGGGAGATCAAACAACAAGCTTATATCTCTGGCAATGACATTCATTTTGTCTTCTTCTAAGACAAAGATATCAGTTTCCATACAATAGTACTTGTATAAAGCATCCAAGTTGTGTTGATGTTTTTTGCACTCTTCCATTGTTATTTTTTCTTCGTAGATGACTTTGAAGAAGTTGTAAAATAGTGTCTTCTGTAAGATGTCAAATTGTTTTTTGGTCAATCCACTTTTTTTCTTTGACCAGTTTTATTATCTTGAAGATAGCTTGTAAGCCACATCTATAAGCAGTTTCTGGCTTAATATGTTCAAATTTTGTTATCTGCTTGTTTGATCTTTTGATGTCGCATGCATGCTTTTACGACATGGATTGACAAAATCATCGTCGTCCTATTTCATGGAAATGTGGCATTAAGTTTCTAGTGAAACAAACAACATTGAAACAAAATAATATATAACATGATACAGCGGTATCAGTTTCCATAAATATGAGATAAAACATGACATTTTTATCTAATCAAAATTTGGTATCATTTTTGCTAAATGTAGGTATCAAGTTCTTAAAAATTATGGTTTAAATACTTCTAAAATTGCTACATAATAACTTCAAAAGAATCATATTGCATGTAAAATTTTTAGCTTATATTTGTATTATCTTTGTACAAATTACAATGAAAGTAATTCGTATAATAAAAGTATAAAGTTCAAAGAAAGATAAAATGAATATCATTTTTAAATGGTGTATGTATCAGTTTGGTTCAAACAAACAGTATATCAATTTTATGATATGATGTCCATAAACAGTAAAAACAGATAGTAGGTATCATTTTTGCACTATATTAGTGTCAATTTTATATTTGTGATAGAAATAATTTCAATTATGGAGTAGTAAATTCCACCAATGATGGTGGGTATCATTTTATGAATATAACTATATTGATTTTGTTATAAACTATTGAAAAATTACTTTTAAAATTACAAAGTTTTGACTTCAACTAAACAAACAATAGGTTCATTTTATGAAATATAGGTATCAGTTTGTAATACAGTGGATATCAATTTGTGAAATATAGGTATCATTTTATTGAAAAATTACAACATTGACATATGAACTAAAACATATTATACAGTGGGTACCATTTTATAAAAATTTTGTATCAGTTTTCCTAAAAAAAGATGGTGAAATAATCTGTAAACTAAAATGAATTAGCTACACACAATTACTAATAGGTATCACTATTGCAGGATGTTGGTATCAGTTTTTATGTGTGTGCTGAAATTAATTTTCTAAATACAAAGTATCATGTTAATTCTAATAGATGTTTGGTATAATATTTTCAATATATTAGTATCGGTTTTGTAACAAATGGCAATGAAATCTATTTTTTAACCAACTAAGCTTTGTCTTCTACCAAGCAAACTATAAGCATCACTTTTTGAACATGAAAATCTTTATAAGTGATATGACTTGTAATTTTACCGTGTTGGCTTATTCATCTTCATATTCCTCAACTGTTATTTGTTTCCCTTATTTATTTGAGCTTTTTCCTGTTAAACATATTAACACTATTAAAATACATCTAATGATTTAATAGTATCGGTTTCATAACTTAATCATATTACTTGCCTGTTGAAAGTTGCTGTTGAATTATTTTCTCATTTTTTATCTTTGATTTTAATTCTCTTTTTTGCAGTTGTTGTACAGTTGATTTGTTATCGGCTGTTCTTTCCTGCATGGTTTCTTCATTTTTCTATAAAATAAGTTCAATAGTATCATAATCAATCTAGAATGGTTTTGTTATGCTTCATTTCATACTATCATTTACCTTTTCTTATGTTCTGTTTTCTTCGTGTTTCCTTTTTGTTCTTCTTTCCTTTTTTTGTTGTATTTCTTCTTCCATTGGTATTTTTAATAGTGTTAAATTTGCAGATTCCTATTGCGTCTCTACTGCAGGTAGGATATTTGCTTCATGAAGATTATCAGATGCAGCTGCCAGGATATCAAATTCACGTGGTAGGTTTTCAATTTCGACTTGATTCTCATATTGATGTTCTTTATTTCCAGATTCGAGCTGATAATCAGAATGAGGCGGTAGAGTATTAGGTTTTCGTCGAATATCAGATTGAGGGGATAAGGTATCAGAATCGTGTTCAAACTTTGCTTGTTTTTTTATTGCCTAATGTATGCAATTGAGACGGGGATAGCGATTTCGTTATGGTTTTGTTTGTCATTTTTTATTAATTTCTATTTTGTATCGTAAAGAAGTATGCGAATTTGAAAATCAAACAGGAAGACGAATAAAGAAAATGAAAAAATGTTTTAATGTGCGAATGAGTTTTGGGCCCGTTGTTTAAAAAAAACTGTTTGTGCGTGTACTTATGAATAATTTTTTTAAATTATGTGTCCTTAAAAAGAAAAAATCCTTTTTATATTGCATGTTTAACCGTTCCCTTAGTTCATGTTCCTTGAACGAACTAGCTGAGCCAATTTCCATCTACATCGCCAATTCAATATATAAATTCGCCGCATGCATAAGCCAAGAGCCACTCCTTGGCAAAGCCTAGAAGTTTCCAGAACGCATAATTGACCAAAAGTATCAACCAGGCCTCGGTAAACTGGTTGACGACTTTGGAAGGTTGGAACAAACTTCATGTACCCCGTCCACGTTCTATTTTGACTTTCTCATTTTTCCATCTTCCTAAAAGCCCCCATCTATAAATTCATTACAACGCTCTTTATTTCATCATCATCAAAGTCAATATAACTAAGAACAACCTTGCTAAATTTTCTAATCTATTCATAATTAACTACCGCGGAATCAATTTTTCTGATATGGAGAAGCTACTGGCCATGTCGATCCTGAGTTCAACTCCTTCCGAGATTAAATCCGGCATAAGTTCGTCGTGGATGAACATGTCCTTCAGAAAAAATAGCGATCAGGACAGCAATAATAAAGATAGCAAAAGTGAGAGGACCGAGTCGAAGAAGAAGGAAGAGCAGCAGCAAAAGAATTCAAAGGGCACGAGTGCAGCATGGTTTGCGCCTGAGTTTGATGGCTTGAATTGTTATGAAACCATCGTCTCTCATTAATTCTTTCTTTTTTTCTTCCTTGGTATATATGATGACATAGTGGAATTTATGTTTCCCTCTTTTTTAACAATTTAATATATAATAGAGTGATTACTGATTTTATTCCTTTGGTTTTTATTCCTTTTGATCGGTTTATTATTTTCATTCTCGATTTACTTGGCTTGGCTAATTTTATTCTTGCATAGTATGAGATGAACAAACTTTTATTGATGGATGATGCCGGGCAGGGCCGGCCCATTCAGTTGGGTTGCCCAAGCCCAACTAAAATAAGAAAAAATGGTAGAAGTAAAAATGCAAAAATTACTACCCAGGCAGCATTGAACTTGGGTCATTTAACATCATCATACACAGCACAAACCGCTTTACCACATCTATATTTAGCAACAGTCTCACACTAACTATATAAACCTATGTAAAACACTTAGTTTGTTGCCCCTCCCCCATGTCTTGCCCTAGGCCCAGGCCTAGCTTGCCTGCCCCTTGGGCCGGGCCTGATGCCGGGGATTTTAGGCATAAGGAAGAAGTTGCAAAAAAAATTAGTCTCATGGACAAAAAATTTGATTTTTAGACCGAAGAACACTTATAGGGTAAATCACATAATGATAGTTGTAACTATCATTTTCAGTTTACACTTAAAAGTGTCATTCATACTAAAAAGCAAACTTGTTGTCTATGAGACTAAATTTTTTTGCAACTTCTTGCTTGTGTCTATTTAGCTTTTTTTTTATACAGACTAATAAGTTTGAAGAACATCATTTATCAATAATTAGTTTTAAGACCTATTTATAGGAATTTTAAATTATAAAAAAAATGTTAAATTCATCCAAAATTATTTTTATATAACTGAAAATGATAACTTCGTTTATGTTTTTTCTATGAATTATCCTTAAAACTAATTTTCCAAAAGTGTTGGGCTTAAAAACTGAAGAAAAAAAACCTCTCATTGAAAATCCTATATTATCAGTTCAAAAGAGCAAAATTTTGTTTCTTATTGCCTTTAATTAAGAAACTGATGGACAAATTATTACTGTACGAGCTAGTAAGTTTGTCTTAGTTAATAAAAGAAATGGAAAGGTTGAAGTTTCAATATACGCAAGGACGATGGCGTTGCTTTTTTGTTAATTAATTATAACATATTCTCTGTGATGCAAGTCAGTGAACATCGAAGCACCTATAAATGGATTCTGTATGTCTACGTAGATGATGTTTGGGGCACCATTTACTGCCATAAACTATCATCTGAAGAAACTACCTGCAGCTTGTATCTTTTCCTAACCTCGACTTTCTTTTAATTAAAAAGAATAATCACCAAAGTGATTAAGTCGGTCCCAATTACAAAAAAATTCATAATTATGAGTCTTGCATTGGAGAGGGATACACATCTCATGCCTTATGTTTAAATACAATATAATTAATATTATTTAATCCATGATTTATATTTATGCATAATATAATACATTTGATAATACAATATAAGTAATATGATTTGATATAATATTTGTTTGAGGGAAATGTTATCCTATGCCCTTAAAACACATGTTACGATACATCATAGAACACTTTGTAAAAAAATGAATCAGATCAATTCAAAACACATTTACATTAAATATGATTTGATGTAAACAAACTTTATTTATAATAACACAATAAAAAGGTCTTCTGCAATTTTAATACAAGATTTCTTTTTCTCAAAATTACCTCATTCACTCTTGTTTCGTAACCATACACAACTTCTAGCCCACCATTATACATTTAGGAGTCACAACAGTAACGCTCAATCATTTAATGAAATTAATTGAATGAAATAAAATTTAAAAGTTATAAATTATTGCAGAGAAATAAAAATAATGGTTATATAATTTATTTATTTATTATGACTAAAAGATCTAAAACTCAGTTGATAAATATATAATTAATGTACATTTAACTACTCAATTTATAATTGATGTACATTTAACTACTCAATTGGCCAAAATAATATTTTAATATAATAAATACAAAAATAAATGGGCCAAAACTTATTTAAAATATGCGCCTAGCAATAAAGGGGTGGGAGTTAATGGTTCGAAATTTCAATTTGGTAGGACTCTTCATGTTGAGCCATTTAGGGAGATCCAATGACGTCACTGATTTTGTATATATTCTAAGGGTGCATTTTTAACAAACGAAAACATGAAAGTTGAGCAAAACATCTGAGGAAGAAGTTGAGTGAACGAAGAATGCGTTTGACGATATAAATGAAGTATTTAAATAAAGTATTTGAACGAGGTATTTAAGTTGTTATTTTTAATTTAATTGATTTATAGTTTATTAATTTCTACTTTTATTATATAATATCGGTTTAATAATTAATGCAAATAACAAAAATTAAGCTCGATTTCTTTATTAAAACAAACTAATGCAATTTAAATTCATATACATGCAAAAAAATAACAAACTAAAACTACATACTACAACTACAGAATACATTCAAGTGGTATATCTTAAATCTTTGTACCTCTCCACCAGACAATGTTTCCACCATATCTAAGTTTATGAAATCATTACGAAACATTATCATGATCGCCCATCGTTGAACAGGTACAACATTAGGCAATATAGTAAAACAACACTGCATGGCGTTGATGAAACAATATGTTTGAATGAACGACCGTCCACAGACATGCCTGCTCGAGCTACCATGCTCGGTTTGTCTACTACGTATGGGCTGAACGGTTGTAATGTCACGGGCCACCCAATTGGAATACAAATCTACACCGGAAGTAGTGATAGGCTGAGCTGGTGGAGTTGGATGTATCAGATACTTGCAAGTGTCAATTCCTGTATAGTCTTCAAAAAACTAATCAAACTTTTTGAATTTGAGGAGTATTTTTTTTTTTTTGAATTTCTTATATCTTCGTGCAGTGGTGTTCCATCACCCATCAGAACCGTCTAATTGATCGTTCTCTTTATCCCACATCTCTCCTTCTATCTATAGAAGTTTGTTCCAATTAGTCCAAGAACGCTTTAGGTTGTTCCATTTTTTCTTCATCTGTGTGTGAGACCAATCAAGGTTCAACATGTCATTAAATGCAGCTGCCACCAATGCATAAAACCTGCTGATTGAACTCCTTCTATCCCGTAGAAAATCAATGGTTAGATTTATGTAAAGCTCCTCCCTTTTGAGTGTCCATAAAGCAATGGGCTGAGAGAAAGTAGAAGCGGTATTAGAACCAAAAGACGGTTGTGCCATACTGAAAAATGAAAATTGCAAAAATATAGGAAAAAATACCACAATATATATATATATATATATATATATATATATATATATATATATATATATATATATATTACAGAATATAGATAGGAAAAAAATAAACATAATAGCGGGAAAAATACCTAAAAAATGCTTGAACGATTCAGTATAAATTAAAAAAGGGAGGGTTGGGGGTTGTGTTAGCCGTAAAAATGGCCATCAACACCCAGTTGTATAAAAACACTAATATCCAGTCACAGATCGCAGATAATATCTACTGTAGAGAATATAATATGAAAAACAAACATACTAAAAATGAAAGCAAGTAAAAAGTGACAAGATTTATAGTAGTTTAGCTAATTCCGACCTGCGACCACTCCAGAATAATCATTTTATAATACTATAGTCCTTCACAGTTACAATCCAAAATCTAAGAATAAAATTGACAAAGTGTAGCCTAAGTTGAAGATAAAGAAAAATAGAAAGAAAGATCCATTTTCTGACGCCACGACTACTGCACTTATAGGGGAAAACGTGCACAGATCGGGCTGAAATTTCGACAGATGAACCCCTAGGCCATGATGAGGCCATACAAGGATTTTCAGGCCCATTAGGGCCTACAATAAGGATCGGTCTCGATCCCTATTTTGGTGTCCAAATGGAGTACGATCTCCCTAGAAGGTTCCCATGATGTTAGCTACCCACCCTCCAAATTTCATGTCATTCCACTAATGATTTGTGAGATATAGCGTTTTCCATGAAGTGGTGTTGCATATAGTTGATTTCAGCCGATCCCTTTGGAAGGAAAGAGGCTGATCCCTTCTAAGTATCCCATTTGATGTGAGATCCCTATGGGGTTTACACATATTGTAGTAAGCTCATGCTTTAAGTTTCATGTCAATTGGATGTGCAGATGTTGAGATATTGATCGCTCTTTGCAATAAAGTTGGGTTTAGTTGATCCCTAAGTGGGAAGAGGGACGATCCCTATTGAAGGATAGAGGTCGATCCCTCCAAACCTCTCCAAATGTCATGCGATCCCTAGGGTAGACTTTCTGTGGTCCCCTCTTTCTATTTTTAAAGTTTCACTTCAATCCACCTTATGATTGTTAAGTTGTGTTGTGTGCATTCTGTTTAATGCGATCCCTCTTCTAAGGGAAGTATCAGTTCCATACGTAGCCATTTTTGAGTGTTTTCCTCCGAATCCATTTGACTATAGTCCTTAATTTCAAATATAATTAATCTCCAATCCTAATAATCATCTCTCCAAGCTTTCTGCCTTGATGATCATAAAGTCTATTTGGTTAAATTCACATATATACTGCCATGCCGAAAGGCGAGTTAACGCTTTGCCTCCCAAAACATGCCTTGCGATAGGAAGGTGTGTTTTGAATTTCCATAAATCCAATATTCTAAGTCCATAATCCATTGGTATCCATATTTTCTAATCTGAATCCAATCTGAATCCAATTCATTGCCAATCCAAATCCATGATCTATCGTTTTTCCAAACCCTCGACCTCACCAGATTGTTAGCCAAATCCGGGACCGCTCTGATCCCATATCCAAGTCTGCAATCGGTCTGGATCAATGTCCAAATCCATAGCTGTTTGAAGCTAGTATCCAAATCTGTGACCTCTTCGGGTTCTTGCTGAGCACAATCCATATTCGACGTCCAAGTAAGTCGATCCATCACTCTCTAACGAAGCGGTGTTATTTCCTATACTTCGGTTCAATGTCCCTGAATGTCAGTTGTGTCTTGGCTTAAGTCCTAGGCCGATAATTGTCTCTCCGGACCCTTGCCGAGCATAATCCATACTCGATGACTTGAGTAGGCCAATCCTGTCGCTCTTCAGCAAGCGACCCACTCCTTTCTAGGTATAATTCATATCTAACATTCTATTGGGTTTTATTCTCCGACTTGGACTCTTCGATCGAGGACTTAATCCATATGTGAGTCCATTCTGTTGCTCTCTGACGAAGGGCCTCTCACCTTGCGATTACCGCCCCATCACTCCGATCGGGACAATAATCACATCCTGTTTTATCCACCACAGTAATGCGGATCATAAATAACCTAATAAATAAGAGTTCGTACATCTAGAAATCCAAAAAACTAAAAAAGAAAAAGGGTGCCACTTCCGGCATAACGGTTCATCATCATCTTAGAGCATGCATAGGGACCATTTCTCTTTTTTGTACATGTGTAAGTGACTTAGTTGCCTTATTATAGAGTTTATTATTATTAATATGGTCATAGTCCAAGTCCTAAACTCGGCCCTTATCATCACGATCTATTGATGACGATCCGTGACCCCGATCCAGGTTATTTCTGTTTCCATTCGATGTAGACGGTGGCTGCTCCTGTTCCATCATCGTTGCCCGATTCATCACGTACTATGATAGTCTAGCTTTCTTGACATGCTCTTCAATTATATACTTTAAATGTGTGCATTCATCCATGGTGTGCCCGTTCAATTCGTAGAACAATCAGTACTTTCTAGACATATGCTCCTGCTCCATGGGATCCCTCCTTGTCGGTTTCCGATAAGCGAGTTTCCCCTTAGTGTTAAGATAAATCTATTCTAAGCTTTCCATCAAATTCGAGTAGGAGGAGAATTTCAACTCCTGCTCTTTGCATCACCTTTTTGTCCCATCGTACCCATCATCTAGTTTCCATTTGTCTTTATCATTCTTGTTTGAATCTCCTGATGATCCTTCATTTTGCACAACGTTCACCTTCTGTTTGTAGGCTCGTGCGTTTTCCTACTGCAGGAACCTTTCTACTTCATGATAAAACTCCTCGAGATCCATAGGTGGATCATGCGCCAATGAAGCCTTGAAATCCATGTCATCGGCAATTCCTGCTACGGTTACCATCAAAATCATGGATGGATCTGTCATATCCACAAATGCCACAACGACATTGAATCATATTAGAAAACTCCTTGAGACTCTCCGGTCCTCTATTTCAGTGCCATCGATGACATAATATTCCTGGATCTCATGATGTAGACCCGAAATGCCTCATGAACCGATCTACAAACCGCCCCTTGTCCTTGTTGAACCATTCTCCAGCTGCCTAAACTAGAGTGCAGCTAACTCCATCAAATAAAGTAAAAACCACCTTGTCATGACTTCTCTGATGTCTTTGGTACTTCCGTGTCATATATATCTCAACATATGCATAGTTGGGTCCGACTTTCCGTCATATACTTCCAGCGCTGGTAGTTCAGACTCCGTGGATTTCTAGCATTCCCGATATTATGAGTAAACAGACTTCTATTTACATCTTCCAGATTCATGTTCGCCAATCCTCAACGCATAGCTCGCCTGATCATCTCTACAAGCCTATCATTGTCATCTAGCGGTAGTCTTCCATCATCATTTCCAAACCGCCCCTCGGGTCCACGAGGGAATTTTGGAACGTACTCCTTCGGACGAACATCCAAATTCCGATTTGCACCAAGCTCCATGGAATCGACCACAGATCCTCCATCATCGCGATCAACCAGACCCGGGGACATGCCCCCTAACCTTTGGGGATTAGGGCTGATCTCTCAAGAGGGATCGAGGACGATCCCTCTAAGATGGCCAAGTACTACCTCTGGTTACTATGTTCCAGTCCTTGTTCAATAGCTCCATCTCTATGTTCCCAATTCTGATTTCTGACGATTCTCGCTGCTTCAACTCCTTGATCTAAGTTATCATTAGCTCCTGCTACTCTATTCCCCTGGTTCTACACTCCAGATTGTTCAATGTATCGGAGTAAATTCTACAATATCTTCTCCCATCTTTTCAGCATCATTTCCTGCATAGTGTCCATTGTTTCCATTTCATCCCTGGTGATGTAGATAGATGCCTGATTAGCTCCAGCTCCTGAGAATGCCTCTTGACTCCCTCTATGGTGGCTCCTTTCCGGTAACACTCTCCTTGTTGATTTGTTTCACCATTGCTCCAAAAACCAAGCTCTAGATCTTTTCCAAGCTTCGAATCTAAACGCCAAGTCCATGGAGTCTAGATTTCTTGGTGAAAACACCAAAATGTTAGCAGCAGAAATGGCCACCAACACCCAGTTGTATGAAAGCATCAATATCCAGTCATAGATCTCAGACAATATCTAATGTAGAAATTATAATATAAAGAAAAAACAAATTAAAAATGAAAGAAAGTAAAAAGAGAAGATTTATAGTGGTTCGGCTAACTCTGACCTACGTCCACTCTAGAATAATCCCTTTTATTACGTCGTAGTTTGTTTACAGTTACAATCTGAAACCCAAGAATAAAATTGGCAGGGTGTAGCCTAAGTTGATGATAAAGAGAAGTAGAAAGAAGATTCATTTTCTAGCGCCATGCCTGCTATATTTATAGGAGAAGACATGCACGGATCGTGCTGAAATTTCTGTAGAAGAACCTGCAGGCTATGACGAGGCCACAAAAGAATTTTCATGTGCATTGGGGCCCATAATAGGGATCAGACCCCATCCTTACTTTAGCGTCAAAATATGATGCGATCCCTATGGAGAGTTCTCCATGATGTTGCTACTTGCCCTCTAAATTTTGGTGTCATTTCGACTTACGATTTGTGAGATATCACATTTTCCATGAAGTGGTGCTGCATGTATACTAATTTCAACCGATCCCTTTGGAGGGATAGGGGCCGATCCCTCTAAGTATCTCATTTGATGTGTGATCCCTATCGGGTGTTCCACAAGCTATACTAAGTTTATGCTCCAAGTTTCATGTCGATTAGATGTGTGGATTTTTGATATTGATCGATCTTTGCTATAAAGTTGGTTTAGCCGATCTCTATTGAGGGATAGGGGCCGATCCCTCCAAAGCTCTCCAAATGCCATGCGATCCCCAGATTAGATTCCATATGGTCACCTCTTCCTGTTTCCAAAGTTTTATTTCAAAGCCTAATGGTTGTTGAGTAATGGAGCGATCATCGTTGGGTTGTGTTGTGTGCATCACATTTAATCCAATTCCTCTTTTATGAAAAGTATTAGTTCCACACTTAGTCATTTTTTGAGTGCCGTCCATCCGAATCCATTTAACTATAGTCTATAATTTCAAATATAATCGATCTCCATTCTGGGTAACCATCTCTTCGAGCTTTCTGTTTTGATGATCATGAAGTCTGTTGAGTTAAATCTGTATACAACTGCCTTGCAAAAAATGAGTTAATAGGTTGTTTACTGCTGGTGTGGGAAGAGGGTGGGGTGAAGGGTGAATGCAACGAGGAGGAGGGAAATGAAAAAATGCAGTCGTTGGAGTGAAACGACATGACGGATTCGATGTGTTGGAAGCATACATATAATTTTTGTCCAAACATGGCGACATTCCAATTTGAATTTAGAAAATTGAAGCAGTTGACGCGTCGGATGTATCATCAACAATAATGGAGTAATTTTTTATTGTGTAGGACACCTAATATATACCTCTTTAGGCGGGTTTCTTTTCACAGTAAGCCATCCATCTCTTTGGATCAAATAAAACAACTTATAAATATCCTGCAAACTTTATATGCATGTCATTCTCATTTTATGGACCATACACGCAAAATATGGAATTTCAACTATTATATCCCCTATTGACATTTCCATTAGGAGTTAGATAACTATTGTCTACTACTCACACTCAATTGCAATTTTCAACGGGTTGCACTTCTGAAATAATACAATTCTGTAAACAAATGATCAATTTAAGAAGACCATGTTGACAAAAATCAGACCAATCCAACACCTTTTAACATGAAAAAAAAGAAGTGATGAGGATACATATTCATGCGTTCTTACTCACATCAAGAAATAACGACTCTTTATTTTCTTTAAATAGAACTGAATCATCAGCACATACTGAACCCATTGCGTTTATGGTCCATTGGAGCGCATAAATAATTATGCATTATAATCTCCACCGAAAAAAAATACATAGAGATAAGTGGAAATTAGGTTAAAGGGTTTCTATTTGCATGGTAATAAGTTTTAAGGACAGCATTTTTGAATAATTAGTTTTAAGGACAATTTACAACATAATGATAAATTCATTTATCTTTTTATGTTATACAGGAAAATGATAAATCCTTTTATCATTATTTCTATATAACTGAAAATGATAAATTCTTTTATCTTTTTCCTGTAAAATGTCCTTAAAACTAATTTTTCAAAAGTAGTGTCCTTAAAACTTATTACCCTGCACAAATAAGCCCTTGAAGTGAAAATCCCCAGAGATAATAAAACACGGTGATATTCTAAGAACACTGTTGAAGATTATTCTCACTTAATCCAAAATGAAACAAAAATGTATTTGGCCTTTCCTACATTAATCTGGGAATATTATAGTCATCTTAATTCTTAACCATATCTTGGCCTATCCCCTGCAAGCTGAATACAATTATTTAGGCTATTAATTTTATTTGGAGGTCCGAGAAAAAAAAACTGCTTTCAATTTTAGGTCTCGTTTAAAACTTACTATAAAAATTATCTGGATTTCAGCGGAATACGATTTTTATTTGTGTAAATTTTACAATGCGCAGGTACATAATTACAATTTGTACTTTTGCATTTTGAAATCTTACAAGTACAAATTTATTTTTGTAATAGTTTGTGCTTGTGCAAATTTAAACTGTACAAATATAAAAAGCTGGTCCATTAAAAAGAAAGTTTATTACTCCACTAAGTTTTGAACAAGACTTAAAAGTTGAATTTTTTTTCCTAGGGCCTATAACTAAAATTTGTTTTGGTTAGCGTTAGAAAGATGATTTTGGATATAATAAGTCACGTAAATTTAGCAAGCATATGTTTGAAAATCTATTTGTATCGTGTTTGCATACCGTGAATCACAAAAAATTTGTTCATCTGTTGCTTCGAGTTTATTTGACAGCATTATCATTCGTCCATCGTGGATCGAGAGAAAGTTAAAACGAACATTTGTCTAGGGCATCTAATCGCGTGGGGCAACATATATTTTTTCGTTCTTCAAAAAATTGTAAATCAAATCACGGTGCCCTTCTTCCAACACGAGTATACGACGTTGCGAGCACCTCCATCTGCCATGCCGCAGCCACCTCCATCAAATCGCGGTGCCCCTCCTTAAGCGTGAGCACACAACGCGGCGATCACCTCTTCATGACTGCAGCAGCAACATGCGCGACTACTCTCCTCCATCGATCACCACCTTGTAAGTTGCCACTGCTCAACCCTAATTTTTGCAGTAAATGAACTCTGGTTTGCTACCTCTAGAATTTGGACGTCCCCTAATTATAATTCACATTATTTCACTTATCAGTTTTACTTGTCCAAATTTTTGTTTTTTTAAAGGTATGTTTTTGCAAAGCCCGCCGTTGTTCATGAAAAGTGAAGACTTATTGAATTTTATTGTAAAATTGTGACTATTCAAATTGATTGAGAATTTTTAAATTGCCATTGATCTTGTCAACAATAAATTTATGGATTGGCCAATGATCTAAAATTCTTAATCTCGGTAGATGTCTATTAATATTCTACGATTTTTTTCTTGGTAAATCATTTTCATTGATTTCATTCATTGATTTGATATTGGTTAATTTGGTTAATGATTCAAAATTTAAGAATTTAGGATAAATGTTTGGGTTTCTTATTGAATTTTATTGTAAAAACATATATTCGAACACCTATATTGTAAAAAGATTAAGTGGATTAGTTATTATTTCAATTAAAAGTGAGTATTTGGGGTAAATTTAACTATAAGAAGATCATCGAGGAGTTTGCTTCAAAAATTGCAAGAAGTTGTTTTCGTTGGCATGTAAAAGGTATGTTAAGATATCATTGTGACACTTAGATTTTTTGATATATAATTTAAATGATTTAGACGATCAATATTAAATTTTATAACTAGATTTTGCATTTGATTTTTTGCATATAAAGTACTGTTATTTTTAAAAATGGGGTAACAAAAACGATAAAAAATTGTCGTCTAGGCCATTAAATGCTATTGGGCTGGCCCTATCCAGGCCCGGTCCAAGGGCAAGACAAGCGAGACATTTGTCTAGGGCCTCAAATCGCATGGGGGAATAAATATTTTGTCGTTCTTCAAAAAATTGTGGACCGACCCTTCTTCTAGCACAAGTATATGACGTCGCGAGCACCTCCATCTGCCATGTCATAACCACCTCCATCAAATCGTGATGCCCCTCCTCAAGTGTGAATGCACAATGCCGTGATCTCCTCTTCACGACTACAACAGCAACATGTGCAACTACTCTCCTCCATCAATCACCACATGTAAGTTGCCACTTGCTCGACCCTAATTTTTGCCCTAAATGAACTCTGGCTTGCTGCCTCTAGAATTTGGATGTGCCCTAATTATAATTCACATCATTTCACTTATTAGTTTTACTTGTCCAAATTTTAGTTTTTTTAAAGTATGTTTTACAGGTTGTTCATGAAAAGTGAAGCCTTGTTTAGTTTCATTTTAATGACTATTCTAATTGATCAAGAAAATTTAAATTATCATTGGTCTAGACATCAATAAATTTATATAGCGGCCGATGATCTGAAATTCTTAATCTCGATAAATGTCGATTAAGATTCTATGATTTTTTTGGTAAATCATCTTCATTGATTTCATATTGGTTAATTTAGTTAATGATTCAAAATTTAAGAATTTATGATAAATGTTTGGGTTTTTTATTGAATTTTATTGTAAAAACATATATTCGAACAACTATATTGCAAAAAGGTTAAGTGGATCAGTTATTATTTAAATTAAAAATGAATACTTGGGGTAAACTTAGTTAAGAGAAAATCATAGAGGAGTTTGCTTCAAAAATTGCAAGAAGTTGTTTTTGTTAGCATGTGATGATATGTCATGATATCATTTTGACACTTAGATTTTTTGATATATAATTTAAATGACTTAGACGACCAATATTAAATTTTATAATTAGATTTTGCATTTTATTTTTTGCATATAAAGTACTGTTATTTTTAAAATGGGGCAACAAAAACAGTAAAAAATTGTTCGTCTAGAGCATTAAATGCTATTGTTCGGCCCTGATTAGGCCACGTCCCAAAGTAAACACACTAACACAACATTTACCATACTGTAGTCATGTAGATTTTACTATAGCTATGTATAACATGGCATTAATTATTGATCTGGAAGTTGTATGCAATAAGAACGTGCTCAAGAATAAGCCTTTCAACAGTATAGGTTTCGATCTGAGCCTGTTCCGAATCCGCTTTATTAGTATGGTTACGTGTTTTTTTTACAACCCAAGCTCGACCCAGATCCAACTCGGTTACTATTAAAATTGGATATGGTTTTACCAAAGCCCGACCTAGTTAGAACTACTCAATTATTAGTTTTCCGTCGTATCAAAACATGAATGTGTATGTTATTTGTTTATCATTTTGATTGTTTGCATGTAGATGTTCTGCATACTTTTGTTGTGAACATGGCTACATAATTATCCAATTTTTCTATTAACATTGTTTGTATATAAACTTTACAAAAATTACAATTTCAAACTATGCTTTTAACGTACATATTATGAGTTAGATATATGTTTATTACGCAACGGGCTTAAAATGCCTGACAGGTCGGGTTCATATATTGGTTTGAAATATCCTACGAGTTCTGGACGATCTTGGGTTCAAATTATCATAGTCGGGTTTGAGTCCGGGTTTTATGATACCCGGCCCATTGACAGACCTACTCAAGAACATGGAACTCTGTAAGTGTAGTTCTAAATAGATAAGTCAATGTGGTCTATCATCTCACAAGTTTTGTACTACTTAGGATCCTCATTGAAACATAGTATTCCATATTTTTGATTAATTGTGATAAATATTTCCCCATGTTGATTCTAAGATTGGATAGGACTAAATTAATTTTATTTCAGTAAACTTTTGTTCAATAACGGATATTTTATATGATAAATAAAATTCCCATCTAAAGCATATGCATTTTAGCATCTTTAGCATTATTCAGGTGAACGTGCTGGCTATATCTTGGAGCGACATGGTCAAGTTAGTTTGAATTAATCTCTAGATATTGTGTTTGCAGAGAGATGATAAGACTTGTTACAAAAAATCAAGATTATTATCCTAAAAATATTTAATGGTATTTAGAGGAGTAAATAGTAAGGTGTTCTACTATCTTGTACCTAATAACCAGATTCATTGGCAACGTTTAACACACTTTAAAACATATTGATTTTTTACGGGCAATAAGACATCCTTTTAATTTCCTAATAGGAAATACAGAATGATTACTCGAGTTCATGCCAACAATTACTTTAGTCCATGCCTAACATACTAATAGTGCAAAATGACATAAAATTCAAGATTAAGCCACAAATGATATCTAAAATGGGAAAAAAATAATTTTAAAACTTTTTTGATATAAAAATAGTAATAAATAGTTTAAATTGTATATATCCTAAAAAATAAGTGAATATGTAAAAAGATTACATGGTGCTGATGCTGCTTTGCAAGTTTGCACATACAATTCAAAATTAAACAAAGGATGAAATATAATGAATAAACACATACATAAAAACGCCATAGCAAAACAAAATGATTTGTGGGAAAAACGATCCAGAAAGGGGGAATTATCTTTAAACAAAAATCATGGATGGAATAAAATTTCATGATATAGTCAGCCATCTTATGCCTGGCTAGAGTGGATCGGCCAGGCCTGTGCTGTGCTTTTTTCTCATCTTGATGAATTGGTTGTGAATGCTGTCGAGAGATAAGACGGCCGGTTTTTAGGTTGGTGTTTTTACGAGTTGATGTACTAGTTTGGAATCAACTTGAGCTTGGGCCAGTAGAAGAATTATTGGGTCAGCTTTGACTTGGTCGGATCGTGTCTTAATCGACTTGCTAATTACTTGTGAGAAAATTGAGCAATATTTTGCCTCCTAAGCCCGTACCCGTAAACAGATGTGGCCTTGTCAAATCATAAAGATCTTGCCGATCGGCTACCATGCGAAGCATTTAACGTGGCAACCACGTGGCACTACACCATTAACTCTGATGGCTTGCTTTTTCAAAACATATCAAGGGGAGCATATTTTTGACGTGGATGTGAAGTTGCATTCACTACACGTAGACGATCGAGATTCAAAGTCGATTTGAATCCTACAGTTGAGATCAAGGTGGTAGGTTTACAAAATCCATTTTCCTTCCTATTCTTACTTTTCAACTAGCTACTAATAAAATATCTTTGTACGCATAGCAGGGCGGGTGCTATCATGTAAAGTCACTATGCACTGGATCAAAGATGACTAACGGTAATAAATAATGTAAATGCAGTGGAAAGAGTAAAGGATCATATAGTCAATTTTATATTAGTTCGGACCTCCCTTCTTACGTCAAGTCCACAAACATCCTTTTGGAATTTCACTAACACACTGGAAGGAATATGTCTATAAACAACACCACCTGAAGACTCCCTCTATAGGATTTTATTCTTTTTCTTTATAAAGAAATAATTTGACCATATATAGTGTCTTCAATACATGGATTCGTTACACTTTTAGTACAAATCACCTATAACCACCCCAAACAATATGGAGATGAATGAACTAAGTGTATAGGAAGTTATATGGTTTTTATTGGATAAAGATAAGTGACAATACGAGGCATAAAGTATCTTAATTTTTTATTCTAAATGATTAGGAATAGGAGTTTTTGATTGGAGAACATAAAAAATATTTTCAATAGTAGTGTTCATGAGGTCACAGGCACTGAAAGCAAAGCATGGGTCTACAATTAGCTTGGTCGACTAGGTCGGTTGTACGAGGAGCTGGTGGGATAAATTTTACAGCTGCTTAAGAATCCAGGTGCGTCCTTAAGCCATTCACTTCTTGGACAAACTGACTCACACTTGATAGATATGGTAACATAATACATTACATTTCTTCATTAAAACCAAGATTGGGTTAGACAACATTAGCAGCAACGTTGCCATTAGTTTCATGCCCGTTGGAGTTGTTACTTTCGAGTGGCGGAAGATTGTCCATAATAACAAGTCAGATCAAATTTTTGTAAAGAAGAAAAGTGAAGAAATGTGAAATCGTTAGGGGAAGACCCTCCTTCTAGCATCAAAATGTTGACTAGAATTTTAGTCAACCTTAGAATTAA
The DNA here is from genome assembly GCA_030765085.1 of Allium cepa. Classification (NCBI taxonomy): domain Eukaryota; kingdom Viridiplantae; phylum Streptophyta; class Magnoliopsida; order Asparagales; family Amaryllidaceae; genus Allium; species Allium cepa. Next base: position 954,163,750 of record CM060932.1, read on the forward strand.
ACGAATGCATTGTGAATAGTAAAGGTTGCTTGCTTATCACTAGTCTTAAAATGGAAAATAAGGGAGAAAGCAAGTAATTAAAGTAAGTGACGCCAAATATAGAGTATCTTGGCAATCTTGCATACATCCACTATGAAGTTCTCTTACTTATTTTTCACTTATGATTACAGTGAATTATAGAAGAATATAAAAAAAATGAAGCACTTAAGTCTAAGAAAGTGGCTAACCTTACAAACTTGTTGTGTGAAGAACTCCGAAGTGTAGATAGTACTTACAATTCTTTTATTTTCCAACCCCTTTGAAGTGACAATGTAGGGGATATTTATAGTAGTTAAGACAATGATAGATGGCTGAGACTATGCTACGATATTGGCGAAAAGAGCACTTGGTCATTGATCTAATTGTCTGGCTAATGGGAGACAGCTGTAAATGTACAAATGGATGTGTGCCTGAGAAATGTACTAGTTTTCCCTTCATACTAGGTGTAGACTTGGCATTTAATGCTTATTAAATGCTAATGGCTTGCTACAGGAATAGAGAGGTGCTTTATGTCACTTTGCTCTATTGCTCTGTAAAGATGGTTGTAGGTTTTGTCGTTTACTTTTGTGTATCTATTAGACCTGTCAAATGGGTTGAGTTGGGTCAAAATGGGTTGGGTTGAGTTTGACCCAACCCATTTATGACCCATTCTTTTTTACCCACTTATGACCCTAGCCATATATGACCCAACCCGTTTAATAAGCGGGTTACCCATTTAACCCATTTAAAGATTTAGGGGCCGTTTGGATTACAATAAATAAGTTGTTTTTTGCTTATAAAATGAAAAAATTAAAAAGTCAATATGAAATTAAAATCTACCGACTTTTAAAAGTCAATTAAAATCTACCGACTTTTAAAAGTCATTTTTCAACTTATTGCAAAAGCAATTTTTTTTGCTTTTCGACTCACATAAGTCGATTTTTTATATGAAAAAATTCTAAAAAAATGTATTTTCAAATTTCAAATTTTCACATTTCAAAATTCAAATTTAAAATTTTCAAATTTCGAAAATTCAAAATTCAAAATTTTAAAATTCAAAATTTTAAAATTCAAATATCAAATTTTCAAAATTCAAAATTCAAAATTTCAAATTTCAAAATTTCGAATTTTAAAATTTGAAATTTCAAAATTTTGAACTTTAAAAATTCAAATTCCAATTTTCAAATTAAAATTTCAAATTTCAAAATTCGAAAATTTTAAATTTTGAATTTTAAAATTCGAAATTTTAAATTTTGAATTTAAAAATTGAAAATTTTAAATTTTAAATTTTGAAATTCGAAATTTCGAAATTTAAATTTGGAAATTTCGAATTTTGAAATTTTGAATAAATTTTAAATTTGAAATTTTGAATTGTTTGGAAATTTCGAAATTTAAATTTTGAACTTTTTGGAAATTTCGGATTTTGAAATTTTTAATTTTGAAATTTTTGGAAATTTCGAATTTTGAAATTTTGATTAAATTTTCAAATTTTTGATTTTGAAATTTCGAATTTTGAAAATTTGAATTTTGAAATTCGAAATTTGAAATTTCGAAATTTAAATTTGGAAATTTTGAATTTTTGAAAATTTTAAATTTGAAATTTTGAAATATTTGGAAATTTCGAATTTTGAAATATTTGGAAATTTCGAATTTTGAAATTGGAAATTTTTAAATTTGAAATTTCGGATTTTGAAATTTTTGGAAATTTCGAATTTTGATATTTAATTTTTCAAATTTTTGGAAATATCGAATTTGAAATTTGGAATATGAAAATTTGAAATTTGAAATTTAAATTTTGAATTTTTTGAAAATTTCGAATTTATAACTTGAAATTAGAAATTTTAATTGCAGTCTGAACAGAAAAAATAGCGGCTTCTACAGTCGGTGAAGTTCAAATATGAAGATACAGTGACCTGTTATTTTTTAAGTACAACTGTCAATTTTCATGAAAAATACATTGTATGTTTAAAATTCTTATTTTTCAAATTTATATTAAAATTTAATGTTTTTAATAAATGGGTAAATGGGTTACCCACTTATAACCCTTTTAAAAATGGGTCAACCCAACCCATAACCCATTTAATAAAATTCATAAATGGGTTGACCCAACCCACTTAAAAGTAGGGTAAATGGGTTGGGTTAATGGGTTGGGTCATATTTTGACAGGTCTAGTATCTATGTGGAAAGGCTTGCTAAGTTGGTTGGTCGGTTATCGAAGGTATGCCTAAAACTGAGAGTAGCTAAGGACCGAACCGGAGAGATGATTCCAGCTCAGATGCGAGATGACATGAAGGGCTGCTTAGGACTGATTAGAGGTGGCTGTACTGAAGTTAGGCCAAGAATGGACCATGCTTAAGCGAACCTTTTCAGATGTATTGTGTGTTGAGGCATCCTGGAGTAGTACCGGCCGCCAACTGAAGTGATGCCAGTGGATGGACAGACTTGGAGTCAGATTGAAAGTAGGTCGACATAGTAGAGCAGACCGTCTTGCATCAGGATGGAGTGGATCGGGCAGGGAAGTACTTAGCTTTGTTCTCATCTAGGTGAAGTGACTATGAATGCTACCGAGGGATAAAACGAGAAGTCTTCAGGTTGGTGCATTCCTGAGTGGATTGGTGGGTTTGGAACTAACTTGAGCTTGGGCCGGCCTGAACGGGCTAGTAGAAGAATATCTAGACTGGCTTTGGTTGTGTCAGGTCGTTCCTTAATTGAATTGCTAATTACTTGCGAGAAAATTGAGCAACATGTCTAGTATTTACTTATTAATTTATTTCACATAATTAAAAATATGCATATGGTTATTTACTTAATTTAATTTTTCAATATGCAAAGCAACATAATAAACCTAACTCTTGGCAAGTCTGCTGTAGTTATTACAAGATTGAGTCAACGGAGGTGTCCACCACCTAGAGTTGGATAGATGATGCTTCGATTGAGTTTGCATTAAGTTATCCGTAAAACTTCATTTTAATAATACTTACACACACATTCATTTGTTTCTATTTCAATAATATGTAAAATGCAAAATAGGTGAAATACAAGGCTAGGATTAATGAGCTTCAAAGTAAGTATACTATGATAACAAATAAAGTGTTGGAATATGTACTCAGTGCACTCATCAGAACTATATCCAAAAGTATGGATCGTAAGCCTAATTATGGCAATATTGCAAAGGTAAGTTCTTAAAACTTGGACAAGGCTTTACACTATTACTGCATATTATTTTCACATTCTCTTTGATTTATTTTTTGAGAATTCTTGTTAACTTCGTTTTCTAATGGTTTTTAACCTCATTTTTGTTTTAGCTAGAAAACAGTCAATACTACAGACCACTCGCATATATATTATAATTTATGTTGTCAAAGGTAAATAAAATTACTACTGTAAACAAAATACCCATGAATCCCAATGGAAATTAAATTGAGGAGTACTAAAATGTTTTATAAAATTGGTATTTATTATTACATTATATATACCAGGAGTTATTTGTCTTATCAACTTGTATGTGTTGATTTGATACTAAACCTTTCACGTTTAATGAAAAATAGGTAAATAAATTAAATTATAAAGCTAAAGAAAATGCATAATATAAAGTTTGAAGTAATACATTATAGTATAAAATTTATTTACATAATCATAAAGAAAACATGTGAACCTAAATTAAATCTATGTCGTATAGATTAAACAACGACTTCACTTGTAACTATACACAGTAAATGTGCATGAGTGTAGATGAAACTTTTTTGCATACACGCGCAAACTATTTGCTATGATTACTTTGTTATATAATATGTGTATATATATATATATATATATATATATATATATATATCAATTGAAGGGACTTAGCAAATAAATATTCAATATATTTCACACAAACGAAAAAAATATAACCTACAGCTACCCATGCATCTTTCTAAACTATTGTAATCTGTATTTTTATAACAAGTACCACTTACCTTATAAAAACAAGTACCTTGCTCCCTATCGTAGCATGGACTTTAATCATCATCCACACTTCTTTTGTTGAAGCTCTCATGCTTTAAGTTAGACCTCAAGTCATCTACGATATTCACTATAATCCAAGAACTACATCAAACTATAAGTTATAAGTCAATGTCAATTATATAAAACAACGAGATCTAGTAAATGTACTATGTAACAATTTATAGATGTATAATTATAATAGTCCAAACTAGTCATTTTACTATTGGAAACTATTCTAATAACCATTAGCACCCTTTTTAGAAGTTAGAACTTAGAACCACCAAGTTATACTATTGATAAAAAGAAACGATGTTCAAACTCATTTGTTTTAAAAATTACTAAAATAATTAATGTGCAAACACTTAAAATACATAAAAGAGAAGGATATAAGGAGGAATATGTGTTAACCTGCTTTTTATCCAAGTAGATTTCAAGTGGACTTAGAAGATCAAAACAAAGATGAAACGACTCAAAAACTTGGAAACGCGCTTAGAAGGAATAGAGGAACAACTCGGAGAAGTTTCAAATGGATTAAATCCAAGGACATATCTTGGTACCAAGCTGCATAAGTTGGTACTTATTATAGTTCCTCTCCGAATCACCTCCCAAACTCCATGCTTCTTATATAATACTCCAATAGCTCATGATTAAGTTGTTTTCCTAGAGTATAGACGACCAAATCCACGGTTAATGAGAAGAAAGCCAAGAAAGTAGGTTAACTCAAGTGATAGAGGAAAGATTACTAAAATCAAAAAAATACCAATGAAAAGAGCTTGGAACATATAAACTAGAAGGTAGAAGAGTAGAGCAAGGGTTGAAGTAGGATTTGTGCCAACACTTATAGCTCGATACCGAGCTATATAGGTTGGTACCAATCTTTCCTATCGTGTCATGGTGTTCTGAATTCGCTCGTATAACATCGGGACTCCATATAGAATCCAATCCAAGCAAGCTTCTAACCCATTACCTCTGTTTCCATATAAATACAAACCTCCTGCAACCAAAACGGAATCTGATCACTCTTTCATTGGAGACTCCTTCTTTTTCTTCTTCACATCTTACCTCTTCTCCATTAGAGCCATTTAAGAGGCTACAATTTGTTGTTCTAGGACTTGAATCAACAAATCCTTAGAACTGGTGGGCTCTCAAACACTTTAGAAACTCCATTGTAAATTTAAGATCCATTGGATTATAGTCAGATTTAAGATAATTAGTTGTAATCTAGAGATAGAACAACTAATAAAAAAGATTAAAGTGGACGTATGTCGGAGATTACGCCAAACCACTATAAAAATTCTTGTGTCTCCTTTTACTTTATGATATTTCCTTTATTTCTACTAGAACCGGTTCTTTCATTTGATTTCAGGGTGTTGATTTATTTTTTGGGTTAATATTTTTCTTGCGACCACTGAGATTTGAAATAGATCTGAAGGTATAAATCTTGAATCAAATATTTGGAGAAGATGGAAAGACCTAACACTAAATCTAATGCTGAAGGAAGCTGCTGGAGCATAGGGGTAGTCCTTAAATTCTCAATAATCCATCCATGTGACAGGGAAGAGACGAAGAAAACGATGAAGGAGATGCAAGATGGATTAATGACTCGACAATAGAAAATGCTAGAAGGATTCTTCTAAAGGATGAGAATAATGAATAGCGATAGCTGCGAGAATTCAGAACCAAGTGCTATGATCTAATGTTGGAACAACTGAATTTGGAGCGGTGCAAACATGAATGTTACCCCCATAAATAGTAAAACTCGATACCGCCTCAAATTAACTCGGTATTTAGAGAATTATGCTTGGACCAACGCTAATGTGAACTTAGGTTATGCTTGAGTAAATGATGTTGGAGCTAGAAACACAAATCAGAATGGAAATGCACAAAAGTCAAAGGAATATGTGCCAGACCTTCCCCATAGGAACGAAAGATAGAATGAAGCTAGAGGAGCATGTCAGAATGCTAATGTGTAGCCAAAAGAGTATGTGCCAGAGTATTTGTCATAATTCCCTCCTAGGAGCATGGGGTAGAACATCACTTTTGGTCGAAGACCATCACAGAACGACGAAAACTGAATTACTGAGTTGGTAAAGAGGATAATTAAGGATTGACCTCTAAATTAAAGCATAGAGGATGTGAGTAGGAATCTGTTCACTTCTAATATCCGAAATGTGAAGAGTCCACCTAATTTTAAGCTTTCGATGATGGAAGGTTATGATCGAAAGTCGGATCCGACGGTTCATCTAATGAAGTACATTCGACATATGGAGATATTGGGTGATTTTGAGAAGGTAATGGGACAGTGCTTCCTATTACACTTAACGGACTTAGAGGCGATGTGTTTTAGACAACTGAAGAATCGGTTCATAAGCACGTGGATCAATTTATGAATAAGTTCTTAAGACAGTTCCGATTTCATGTCTCACGACTGCATAACGTGATGATGCTATCAAGCATGAAAAAAGGCTAAGAGTGACCTTGAAAAGCAATTTGACAAGGTTCAATGAGCCATCCGCAGTCGTCGATAAACTGAGTCCATCTATAATCTTAACAGTGACAATATCTGGAGTCGCGAGCAAGACCGACTTTGAAGTTGCACTGGAAAGGGATCCATGGATGGATTTTGTGGACTTCTACCATGAAGCTGAGAGATATTTGTGTTAGGTAGACATTGAAGCTGATGATGTTGAAAGTATTGTTGTGGATAACAAAGGACTGTCCGAAGTAGGAAACAGAAAGGACAATGAAAAGAGAAGAGCTAATGATGACTTCAGAGAACTGAAATGGAAGAGGAGGGAACAGAAGTTCTCTTCTTACACTGAGCTAATAGGGAACCACTAAAGAATATATCTGGACACTATGGGTTTATGCCCCCATCAAAAGCCAGTAGGAGATACCCCACCGACCAGAAGAGAAGACCTGGAAAGTTCTACATCTTCCATGAGTTGGATGGACTTGGAACGAATGAGTGTCAACACCTTCATGATCTGATAAATGAACAAGTTCGGAGCAATTAGCTGCAGCCATGAGGAACCAAGTACAATGGTGTGGTCAGAGAACCACCATCTGCAATGAATGCATTAGGGAACAACCAAGGATTTAGTCTAAGACTCAAAATCTCATGATCGGGACGGTTGGGTTTCAGTTCGACTTCCTTACTTTGCTTTTTCTTACTTTTAATAATCAGGATAATGAAAATCTCATATCGCTTATATGTGTACAAGGCCAATATTGTCTTTAAGTATGCTTTGAGTAGGGCTTACATTTAGCACACCAGCAATCTCAAACACCAATAATTAGGATAATAAAAACCATTTAGCACACCAATAATCTCAGACTACTTACACTTGTACGAGACCTAGACTGGTCCCTAGGCAAGCTCCTAGTCAGATGTCTAAGATGGATAACTAGGACTTCTTCTTGTTTGCTTTGATTCGAATATTTGACTTCTGAAAAATCCTCATTGAATGCGATGAGCGATATAGATCGCTTTAAGTCCCATCAGGTGATATGGGAATGAAGTGCACGGTCCCCTCACGAAAGAGTGAGTGGATGGACTTGTACAATATTGATTGCTTTAAGACCCATCCAAAGGGACGAGACTTGAGTGCAGAGTGTAATTCCCCTCGTCGAAGAGCAAACAGATAGACTTGTATGATATTGATGAAAGTCTTGTGGATCGTATATTATCTAACTTGTATATAATATGCAAGTGTATGTGCTAATGCTAAAGTAGACAATAAATAATAAAGTATAAAAAGCATGTAAATCAAAGTTTTTATACTGGTTTGGACCTTCCGTCCTAGGTCCTGTCCCGCTCCCCTTCGATATTTCCTTTAACCAAATTACCCTCGCTTCGCTTGGAGGAATAGGCTAATACAAAAGTATATCGCTCACAAACTTGTGTTCCAAACAACACAGTCTTTGACTTATAGTACAAATCTTCTTACATATTTTTGAGTATGTGAATATGAATGCCTTGATTGTAGGAACTGGTTTAACAAAAATTATATTTTGCTTGTTATAGATGAGAACTTGTGAACAATGTATACGCAAGAAAGTGTCTAAAAATCAAGAGAGGAAAGAATAGATTAATTAAAGTTAGTTTATTTCTACATCTAAATCAAATTAATATTTATAGATTCTAAAAGGTCCAGATGAAGAGCTGTTACTATTTGAGATCTATTCATTTTTATGATCGCAACCTTTTGATGAGGGGTGATAGCTTTTTGTTTCAAACAGAAGCGTCTATTCAAAATTTACGGTTTTTACATATAAAAGACATTTGTGATTTTTATCTCAGACGTCTATGAAGTGTAAAATTAGTTTTTCAACTTTATTTTAATGTATAAGAAATTGTGTGTGATCGTGTATGCATATACACTTAAGGAGACCTTAACAATAATTTATCTAAGGCTTTGTTATAGTAGAATAACCTTACTATTGGTAGTATGGTCGTCGTTTCTCTTTGATTCTCAATATCTTTGAGCATGATATCTTTTTGTAGTATATACCCCTAATCTTGATAAGGTGTGTATATATATGTGTGTGTGTATGATTATGTAGTTGTTATCATTGAAACATCAACTGAAGGTTCTGACAATCACCTCCTTTTTTATGATGACAACTATACAGTCAAAAATGAAAGTATTATTATGTTTGTCTCCCTATGTATATACCTAGATTTCTCCCCCTTTGTCATTATTAAAATGGAGGGAAACGATAAGATATAGAGATATTAAATAGACATAGCATGTTATCCATTAAGATCATGGAAAATCAAATACGGAAGTTCAAATAAAATTAGAGACAATTGTAACAAAAGTTGTAAATAGTGAAATAAACAACCTTAAGAATTGCAAAATAAAAGAAAACTCTGATTGTACTTATTTTATGAGTAAGATAAGCTCCCATAATTCTCAGAGTATTCCCAATAATAAGATGGATCCTGGTCTGATACCAAATGAAATGGTATCAGGGCTTTTCTTTAATTTTCCAAGTTGACATGCATCACATACATTTTTAATTTTGAAATTTACTTTGGGTAATCGTCTTACCAAGTTGTTTTTAGCTAATTTGTTTATATGTTTAAAATTTGTGTGACAAAATATTTTGTGACATATCCATAGATCATCATGATTTGCGATTAAACATAAATCATTATTATGATAAATATTCATGTTTAGATTATAAATATTTTGATTTCTCGTTCCTTCAAAAATTAGAGTTTTATTTTGATCGGCATTGATCTTTTCAAATCGATTCTAGATCCCTTATCACATAATTGATTTATATTAAGTAAATTATGCAGTTTTTAACTAAAATACATTTGAAATAGGAAAAATAGATATAGCGACATTATGGCATTTCCAGTCCCAATAACATATCCTTTGGAATTATCCCCAAAAGTGACCATGCCAGCATCCACATAGGTGATGTTTGATAGCATGTTTGCATTTTTCGTCATATGTTTGGAGCATCTACTATCGAGTATCCATTTCTTCTTGTTATTAATTTTGTTTTGGGTAATTGCAAAATAATAAAAGTCTTAATTGGTACCACTTCCTTTGTTAGGGTCCTATGTATTAGTAGGAGAGGGTTAGCCATAGCCATAAGGGTTTGGAACCTTTAGAGATGTAATTTTTATAACAATGTCTTTTAAACACACATCTATGCGTTGTTGTCTAATCAATTTGTTATTTGTTTTAGGATTCCATATTTTATCATTTTTGTTCCCTTATTTTCATATTTAAATTTTGTTTTTCTAAAATTAGTATGTAATGTACTATGCTTCTTAAATCCTTGATTATTATTGGAAACCAAATTATTTCTTGAAAATTTATGGTTTTTTGTGTTAAATCCTAATTCCTTTCTATTTCCTGATGGTTTTGTAATTTTTATCAAATTTTCTAGATTTTTCTTTCCTTTATTAAATTCTGAAATATTGTTAGTAATTTTATCTAGTTTATTTTTGAGACTAGAAATTTCTATATTAGCTAATTCTGAATTTTGTTTTAATTCACACTTTTCCTTTTCAAATTTATAATTCTCTATTTTGTTATTTTCTATATCATGTATTAGAGTAGCATTTTGAGGTGATATTTTTTTAAAATTCTTTTTGTGCCAATTCTAATTCTTCATCTAAAATAGTTTTCCTATCTTTCAACAATCCAATTTCCAATTTAGCTCTATCTAATTTTTCCACATTTTCTTTATTTTTTTAATTCTCTATATTTGGCATCTAATTCGATACTAATTTCAGGAATCTCATCATATGTTAATTCAGGACGCACCTTATTCATGATAGCAATGAAGTAATCATTTTTTTTGCTCTGAGTTATTGTCGCTATTGGATAAAGAGGAAGAGTTGGAGTCGTCCCAAGCTACTTGAAATGCTTTTCTTTTTCTTGAAATTTCCAAATTTGTTTTTCTTTTTATCATTATTGAGTATTAGACAATCTTTCTTCATATGGCCAAATTTCCCACCTAATGCATTTCATTGATGTTTGATTTGAGGAATTTTTGTTGCTGTTATTTTGGAATTTCATCATCCTTTTGAACTTCTTGAATTAGTTGTAATTTTTGGCAATGAAAACAATCCCATCTTCTTCCATGTCGAAGTTGTCATTATTTATATGAAATGCAATGATTTTCTTTTCCTAATTTTGTTCTTCTCTTGCCTGTAAATTAGCTTCATATGACATCAGATTTCTTATTAACTCTTCGGCTTTGAGTTGGGAAGATCGTTAGTTTCTTTGATGGCTAAAACTTTTCTTTCCCATTTGTTTTTCAGAAAATTCAAAATTCATGTGACTAGATCAAAATCAATGAATATAAATCCTAGTGCTATAAGATTGTGTTTTATAGTTTGAAATCTAGCACACAAGTCAATAATTGATTCGTTTGATTTCATTTTAAAAGATGAAAATTGATTTTGTAGAACAGAAATTTTTGTTTGCTTAACTTTGTTTGCGCCTTCATGAATAATTTGTAATGTACGCTATATATCAAAGCAATAGTGCAAAGCATAAGAAATAGTGCAAAGCATGACTCATCAAAATTCCTTTTTATCGAGTGAGCAAAATAATACATTCATATATTTTGCATTGTTAGATGACTGCTTTTTCTACATCAGCCCATGTGCCTATATTGACGTTAGGTGCTTCTTATTTGTTTTGAGCTGCTAGCCATATTTCTAATCCATTTGCTTCCATAAAATTTGCATGTGTGTTGACCGATAAGCATAAATAGAACAAGTAAATAGTGGAGGACGAGTAGTTGATTGACCTTCTTGAAATGTACTTTCCATTTAATGATTTCAATTACATGTTAATGTAGATTGAAATAATCTTGCTCTAATACCAAATGAAAGTTTTGTGGATCATATATTATCTAACTTGTGTATATTATGCAAGTAAATGAGTTGGCGCTATAGTAGACAATAAATAATAAAGTATGAAAAGCGTGCAAACGAAAGTTTTTATATTGGTTTAGACCTCCCATCCTACGTCCAGTCCCGAAACTCCCATTTGATATTTCTTTTAACCAAATTACCCTCGCTTTGCCCGAAGGGATAGGGTAATACAAAAGTATATCTCTGACAATCTTGTGTTCCAAATAACATAGTTTTTGATGTATAGCGCAAATCTTCCAATGATCTCCTTCGAGTAAGTGAATTAAATGCTTTAAGCTGTAGGAAGTGGTTTAAAAAAATTGTTTTTTTGTTATAATAGATCGAGAATTTGTGAAAAATGTATACGCAAGAAAGTATTTAAAAATCAAGAGAGGAAAGAAAAGATTAATTCAAGTTAGTTTTTTTTCTACACCTCAAACAAAGTAGTATTTATAAATTCAAAAAGGTGAAGATGAAGAGTTGTTTTAATGGTTGCAACCTTTCGATGAGGGGTGATATCTTCTTGTTTCAAACAGAAGTGTATTCAAAATTAATAGTTTTTGCATTTGAAAAATGTCTATGGTTTTTATCTCAGACGTCAGTGAGGTGTAAATTAGTTTTTCAACTTAATTTTAATATATATTAAATCATGTGTGATCATGTATGCATATGTACTCAAGGAGACCTTAACAATAATTTATCTTGGATTCTTTTACAGTAGAATAAACTTACTAATGGTAGTATGGCCGATGAATCTTCATTTCTCTTTGAGTCTCAATATCTTCGAGCATAGTATACTCTTTTATTATATACCCACAATCTTGAAAAGTATGTGTGTGTGCGTGTATATATATATATATGATTGTGTGGTTGTTATCATTGAAACATAAACTGGTGTTCTAAAAGTTGATCGCGTTAGGTCCCGACCGGAGAGTCGGGACTGGAGTGCAAGGTGCGAGTTCACTTGCTAGAGAGCGAGTGGATGGTCTTATACAAAAAGTAAGTCCCCTATCGAAGAGTGAGTGGATAGGCTTACTTGGTCGTTGGGTCCTCTTGCCAAAGAGCGAGCGGATTGGGCTCAACAGGAATCTAGGAAGATCAAAACCCTAGATTTGACAATAAATGAACCGGAGAGATCAATCATTAAATTAGAAGATTAATGGCCCAACGAAACCAAGCCTCGGATCGAATACAGATTTAATAAGATGATATGAATGCCTTATGATTAGAACAAAAAATAACAGCCCGGATAAACAAAGGATGATTTTGATATATGAAGCAATAACACTGAATGAAATCAAAATATTTGTGATGTATGAGCAACACTTAAGTAAAGACTATAATCTGTAGCTATAAAAAGTTTAGAACAACCTTTGATTTGCAAGAGAATCCGAAGGAATCAGATGATTCACAAAGACCGAATCGATGGAAGGTCAGAGAGATCGACTACTGAAGAATGATTGATGTTGGAACTTGTTCTTAAGCAAAGCATACCTTATGTTAGAAAGACGTACTTTGGAAGGCAAGTGTTAACCCGCTTTTTAGCCAAGTAGATTTTAACTGGACTTAGAAGATCAAAACAAAGAAGAAATGAATCAAAAACTTGGAAGCACACTTTGAAGGACTAGAGGAACAACTCAGAGAAGTTTCAGATGGGTTGGAACCTAGGAATAGTTCAGTACCGAGCTACATATTTCGATATTCACCTATAATTCCATTCTAAGTCACCTCCCAATCTCCATGCCACTCATATATAATACTCTAATAGATCCCGATCAAGGTTTTCCCAGAGTATAGATAAACGATTCCACAGTTGATGAGAAGAAAGCCAAGAAAGTATGGTAACTCAAGTGATAGAGGAAATATTACTAAAATCCCCCAAAAGCCGATGAAAAGAGCTTGGAACATATCAACCATAAGGTTGAAGAGTATAGCAAGAGTTGAATTAGGATTTGTGCCAATGCTTATAGGTTGGTGTCGAGCTATATAGGTCGGTACCGAGCTATCCTATTAGGTTGCAGTGCTCTGGTTTCTCTTATACAACATCGGGCCTTCATCTATACTCCAATGCAAGAAGGCTTTGACCCATTACCTCCTTTTCCCTTTGAATACAAGCTTAGCTGCAACCAAATGAGATCCGATCTCTCTTCCATTGGAGACTCCTTTTTCTTCTTCACATCTTACCTCTTCTCTATTAGAGTCATTTAGAACGATAATATTTGTTGTTCTAAGACTTAAGTCAGCAAATCTCTAGAACTAGTGACTCTTAGACACTAGGAACTCCATTGTAAATCCGAAATCCACTAGATTGCAGTAAGATCAGAGATGATTAGTTGTAATCCAAAGAGAAAACAATTAATAAAAAAGATTAAAGTGGACTAGGTTGAAGATTATGCCAGACCACTACAAAATCTTGTGTCTTCTTTTACTTTTTTGCTTTTTCCTTTATTTTTACTAGAAATGGTGCTTACCTCTGATTTCTGGATATTGATACATTTTATGGGTTAATATTTGGGTGCTTCCACTAAGAATTGAACTAGATCTGAAGGCTTAAATCTAATATTTATAAAAGATAAAGAGACATAATGCTATATCTACGGTTGGAGGAAGCCAATCGAAAGATGGGGTAGCTAGGAGATGTCCTCAAATTCTCAATAATCCATATATGTTACTAGAGAAGAGATAGAGAAATGAAGAAGGAGATGCAAAGTGGATTAATGGCTCAATAGTAGGAAACACATGAAGGATTTTTCCAAAGGATGAGATAATAAGGAATAACTAGAGCCGTGGGAATTCAGAACCAAGTGCTAAGAGCTAATGCAGGAACCACTGAAGTTAAAGTGAAGCAAACTAGAATGGTACCCTCACAAATAATATAACTCGGTACCGATCCAAATCAACTCGGTACCCAAAGAATTGTACTCCCAGGTAATGCTGGTGTGAACTTGAGACGTGCTGGAATGGCAAGAGAAAATAATGTTGGAGCTAGAAACTCAAATCAAAATGCAAATGCGCAACAACTAGAGGTATTTGCACCAGAGCCTCCCAATAGGAATAGAGAACAGAACAATGCCAAAGGAGTAAGTCGGGATGCTAATGTGCAGCCAGAGGAGTACGTGCCGGAGTTCCCTCATAGGAGTAGGAGGCAGAACATCGCTTTTTGTCAAAGACCATCACTGGATGGCGAAAACCGAATTGTTGAGCAGGTAAGGGGTAATTAGGGGTGCACCCCTAGATCAAAGCTAAAAGAACATGATATGGAATCTATTCCCTTATAATATTTGAAATGTGAGGAATCCTTCCAATTTTAAGCTTTCAACACTGGAAATGTACAATGGAAAGTCAAATCCGATGGTTCAGTTGATGAGATACATTTGACTTATGGAGGTGTTGGGTGCTTCTGAGAGGATAATAGGATGGTGCTTCCTATTATACTTAATGGAATTGGCAGCGATGTGGTTCACACAACTGGAGAATAGGTCTACAAGCACATGAACAATATGGGGAATAAGTTCTTAAGACCATTCAGATTTCATATCCCATAATCGAAGAACGTGATGACCCTTTTAAGCATGAAACAAATTCCTGGAGAGACCTTGATATTTGACAAGGTTCAATGTGGCAACTACCATCGTCTATATACAGGATCAATCTATAATCTTAATAGCAGCAATATCTAGAGTTGTGAGCACGACTGACTTCAAAGTTGCACTGGAAAGGGATCCACCAAAGGATCTTATGGAATTCTACCATGAAGATGAGAGATATTTGTGTCAGAAAGAAACCGAAGCGGAGGATGTTGAAATTATTATTGTGAATGATAGAGGACTATCTGGAGCAGGAAATGAAAAGACAAAGGAAAGAGAAGAGTTGATGATGACTATGGAGAACTAAAATAGCAATGAAGGAACCAAAGTACTCTTCGTACAATGAGCTAACAATGACCTCCGAGAGGATGTATTCGAAAATTAGGGGGCAGATCCCCTATCAGAAGCTAGCTAGGAGAAAGCCTGCTGGTCGGAAGAAAAGATCCAGAATGTTTTGCATCTTCCATAAGCTGGATGGGAATGAAGCGAATGAGTATCGACACCTTCATGATCTGATAGAAGAACTGGTTTGAAGCAACCAGCTGTAGTAGTATGTGAGTAGCCGAACTGCAATGGTGTGACCGAAGCAACGACCACTAGCAACGAATGCATTAAGGAACAATCAAGGATCTGATCCGAGACTAGAAATCCCATGATCGGGATGGTCAGGAATTAGGTTCGACTCCCTCACTTTGCTTTTTCTAGCTTTGAATAATTATGATAATAATAACCTCAGACCATTTACACTTGCACAAGGCCTAGATTTGTCCCTGGGCTTTCTTTGAGTCAGATGCCTAGCATGACTATTCGGGGAAATTATAACCTCGGAATGCTTACATCTGTACGGGACCTAGATTGGTCTTTAGACACGCTCTAAGTCGGATCGCTTTAAGTCCCGCCCGATGAGATGGGACCAAAGTGCAAGGTGCATGTCCCCTTGCCGAAGAATGAGCGAATGGACGTATACGATATTGATCGCGTTATGTTTCGGCCAGAGAGTCGGGACTAGCATGCAAGATGCAAGTACCTTTGTCTAAGAGCGAGAGGATGGACGCATATGAAAAGTAATTCCCCTCACCAAAGAGTGAGTTAATGGGCTTTCTTGTTCATTGGGTCGCCTTGTCGGAGATCAAGCGAATTGGGGTCAATATGGATATAGAGAGATAAGAACCCTATATTGTACGATAAACAATGCAGAGAGATCAAAACTTAGATTGGAAGATGAAAGGTCCGGCAAGACCAAGCCTCAGAATGGATGTAAATTTGATAATAGGATTTGAATGCCTTGTGATTAGTATAAAACAAAACAGATAAATCCCGTATGAATGCGGGATGATATTGATATGTAAAGTAATAACTCCAAGTAAAATCAAAATATTTGTGATGTATGAACAACATTTAAGCATAGACTAGAGTCTTTAGCTATAATAGATTTAGAATGACCTTTGGTTTATAAGAGAATATGAAGGAACCGGCGACTCACCAAGATCGGGATTGATGGATGGCCGAAGATATCAACTACTAAGGAATGAATGCTACTGGAAGTTGTTAATGAGCGAAGCACACCTTACATTTGAAAGGCATACTTTGGAGGGCAAGTGCTAACCCGTTTTTTAGCTAAGAAGATTTCAATTGGACTTAGAAGATCAAAACAAAGATGAAACGACTCAAAAACTTAGAAGCACACTCAAAAGGACTAGAGAAAAAACTTGGAGAAGTTTTGGATGGATTGGAGCCAAGGATATAGCTCGATATCGAGCAACAAAGGTCGCCAACCCATAATTTCTCTCCGAATCACCTCCCAAACTTCGTGCTTCTTATATACTATTCCAACAGCTCGTAATCAAGTTTTTTTCCTAAAGTACAGAAGACCAATTCCATAGTTGATGAGAAGAAAGCCAAGAAAGCATGGTAACTCAAGTAATAGAGGAAAGATTGCTAGAATCAACCAAAAGCCAATGAAAAAAGCTTAGAAACATATCAATTAGAAGGTAGAACGGTAGAGCAAGAGTTAAAGTAGGACTTGTGCTAACACTTATAGCTCGGTACCGAGCTATATAGGTCAGTGCTAATCTGTCCTGTTGGGTGGTGTTTTGATTTCTTTCGACAAAATCAGGCCTTCATCGAGACTCCAGGGCAAGCAAGCTTCTGACCCATTATCTCTATTTTCGTATAAACACAAGGCTAGTTGCAACCAAAATAAGATCTGATCTCTTTGCTATTGGAGACTCCTTTTTCTTCATCATATCTTATATCCTCTCCATTAGAGTCATCTAGAAAGCTACTATTTGTTGTTCTAGGACTTAAATCAGTGGATCTATGGAACTAGGGACTCTCAAACACTCTAGAAACTCCATTGTGAATCTAAGATCCACTAGATTATGGTCAGATCTTGGATAATTAGTTATAATCTAGAGAGAGAACAACTAATAGAAAAGATTAAAGTTGATGTAGGTTAGAGTTTACGTTGAATCACTATAAAAGTTCTTGTGTCTCCTTTTACTTTTTTTTCCTTTTCCTTTATTTTTACTAGAACTGGCGCTTTCCTTGTCGATCCATTTTATGGGTTAACAATATGGCTGTATATAATTATAAGTGGTGTAAAATTATATTAGATATTGGGTAAATAATTTCCATTTTGAGTTATAATATTCATCCTATCTGTATTTTAAGAAGTATAAAGTTATATTAGAAAATGACATCAAAGTAAATGGAGATCAATGAAAAGAGGTGCATGTATGTTGTCAAAGATTTGAGAAAAAAATAATTAAAATCAAAGGCAAGTTATTTGTATAAGGGTGACCAAAAGCTCAAAAATAAGAGATGCGATAATTCCTAGATGATGATGGTGATGTTGATTGACGAAAGGGTGTAGGGGAAAAATAAGTATTTATGCTTGTGTTGTATATTTATATGTAATGTATTACTAAGGATGGAATGTATTACTGACTATATTGTTTGGATGACGTTGTACTTAGGTGATGTTGTATTTGTATGATTCTGGATTTAGATATGTTTTTTTAGAATATTGGTCATTGATGAATTTATTAATTGTGCTTATTTATGATAATATTGTGGTGTATTTGCATATTATTGTATTATTTGATGAGTATTTAGTAGATTTATTATGGAGTTATTGAATGTAAGGTTAAAAAATGCAGTAGAAATGCTGCAATTTTTTTCCATAAATGATGTCGGTAAGGCGTTGACATAACATCAGTAAATCCTGATTTAGCATTTTGAACTAGCATCGGTATGGCATCGAAATGGTGTCATCTCAACATTGGTAATTTTTTTAGAAAGGCATCGACATGACATCCATACGATGTCGATAACATGGCATCGTAACGTCATTGATATGATGTTGGTGTGGAATTAATGAGTTATTGGTAACATACCCTACAGAAATCACTGATAAAACATCTAGAAATAATTTTCGACTTGGTATTTACCAACTCCATATACGGTGTCAGTATATTATTTGTCGACGCTGGACCGGCGCCAAAATGAGGTTGGTAAAGCATCTTTTTGCAATAGTGAATAGATGAGATTTTGGAGACAATAGGGATGAGATAAAATTAAGGATCTAGTTCCCTCATATATACATATATAGGATAATAATAAATACATAATCGAAGCACACAACATACCTTAAGTTTTGAATGACTTAGAATACAACTGTTGCATCCTTTCATGGTCCTTTGAGTGTAATCATTAATCACAAAGCACTTTGATTCTTTGCTTTATAAATAATGCTATAATCGAAACTTTAAGTATTTCAATGTAAATGCAAATGGAGAGCTTTATTTCAATGTAAAAGAAACTTCAAATCATTTCTTCTCAGCCAACACTCTTTACCCTAAATAATTTTTGTTTTTAAAACACTATTTTTCAAAGAACACCCCATAAGTGAAAATCCTTACAACAAAAATCAATTTTTAGAAAATAATTTTCTAAAATCAAATATTCTCTTTGATAAAAAATTCTTTCAGATTAATATTTTATTGTATTAGTTACTCCAAAAAGATACTCTCAAGTTAAATGCTTTCATCAAACTATTTTCAAAAATTTCCACTAGTAACATAATTTCTCAAATATAAATATTTCCACTATATTATTTGCAAACTCTTCTTGTGATAAATCTTCTCTATATCGTATAGAATACTTCAGTAAAATATTTATTTTCTTTTAAAATAAGGGCTCCCATAGAACGTTCTCTAACAAGGTACTTTTGATAAAAATATTTTAAATTATATACTATTATCAAAATATTTTCTCTTCCTCAAAACGTATTATTAAGTGTAAATACTCCTCAAACCTTACATTACATATTTTAAAATATCCTTTAACAAAAATATTTCTTTCCAAAATATCCTTTTGCAAAATATTTTGCAAAGTATTCTAAGTTATAATGGGGTTACAAAATGCCCTTTTTCAAAGGAAGTTCTAAAATCTATTTTTAACTAAAATGTTCCCAATAAAATATTTTTGCCAAAGTAAATATTTTAAATCGAACATCCTTTCATAAAATATTTTCAAATAAAATTTTATCAAAAATTTTCCCTTTTCTTAGATAAAAGTTTTCCACTTCTAATAAAATATCTGTAAATCATAATACCTTTTATAAACGCAGTCCAAAGGATATTTTAAAAGCAACTAAAGTTTCTTACATAAAAATTGTTTCTTCAAAGACTGAATTCAACCTCTGATCTCTAGTTAAAATAATTTTTTGCTAAAAGTACTTTCAAATAAGATATTTTTACTATGTCCACATTTCTTTTTGAAAATGTCTTCACAAAAATATTTTATTTCCAAATACTTATGTTGTTCTTGTCAAAAATTTCAAAAAATCACTTTCCTGCTCAGAAATAACCATTTTTTTCCTTTTTAATAAAATATCTTTAAATCAAAGGTATATATTTTATAAAGTTTCCAAACATATATTATTCAAATTCAAAATAAGAAGTGATTCCGTCTTACCAAGGTCGAGTTTCTATAATAATTTAACATCGAAAGTGTGTCATTCAGGTTATAACTGACATTTATATTCCATACAAAGGTCATCATAAATAAGAATCATTTTATAGGTGTAACAACCAGTATTTTCGAACTAGTCAAAATCGCTAAAAAATCCATCCGTCCTAAAACTATTAATGAAAACTACCATCTTAATACATAATATGTGATAAATATTCAACATTACTATATGTATAGGAAACAATTTCAATTATATAACTTATTAGAGTAATTAATTAATTTATTCTACAAGGTGCGCATACTGAATTCAAACATAATAAATCTACCACTGCATGCGCTTATGGGAGAGACAGCTGACTGCGAACTCCATAAACAATGTAATGCATAATGAAATAGTAAGGGGGAAAGATACAACAACCAACAATAGATAAACATAAAAATGGTTATATTATTTTATATTTAAAATCACTATAAATAGTATATTTTAAAGTAGTCAAATTCTGGGTCGTTACATTCTCTCCTACTTAAAATAATTTCGTCCTCGAAATTACAAGGATGGAAAAATATGACGAAAAAACACCAATTAAAGAAATTTAAGCACACCAAAAATAGCAATATCACCTATAACCCCGATCGGAGGTACAGTGCCTTATTCTATCCATTTTACTTATCAAATATCACTCAAAACTACTAATGAAAACTACCATCTTAATACACAATATTTCATAAATATCCAATATTACTAAATGTATAGGATACTATTTCAATTATACAACTTATCACAGTAATTAATTAATTTATTCTACAAGGTGTGCATACTGAACTCAAACGCAATAAATCTACCGTTGCACGCTCTGATGAGAGAAAGCAATATCCTTGCCTACGAACTCCATGAACAATGTAAATGCGGAATGAAATAGTAAGAGGGAAAGATACAACAACACAAAATAAACAACAACCAATAACAGATAAACATAAAAATGTTTATATTATTTTATATTTAAAATCACTTTAAATAGTATATTTTAAAGTGGTCAAATTCTAGGTCGTTACTGTGATAACCCGGATTTTTGGACATAAGATAATTGGACAATTATCTGATTAACTATTGAAAATACTGATTTATAAATTGAACAAATAAATCTGATAATAAATATTTATATCTGGATAAGTATTTATTTGACTACTAATATAATTATTTATCATTGGCAAATTATTCTTTTAAAACAAATAATGTGTTGTTAAATATATATATATATATATATATATATATGAGTTGATTTTAAATTTGATTTTAAATTCAAATTGAATTTGAATTGGGAATTCAAAAGATAAATATTTTAAAATATTTTGGATTTAAAATTAAATATATTATATATGATTTTATTTCTTTTATATAATTGGTTTTATTATTTTCTTTAAAAGATTTATTTTTATAAATTAAAATAATATATTTACTTAATAGAAAATATATAAGTTTTATAAAAAAAATCATTTAAAAACATATTAATACGCGGAATTACAAATGTAAGTTAAATGTTTACATAATCACAAATGGAAGCTTAATATCTAATGACAAGAGTAAGCCAAAATTTACAAGTGTCTTAATTTTTATTTCTCTTTTTAATTTTAATAAAGGATAAACTAAGTTATATAATCCTCTCCACTTCTCTCTTATTTTCTTTGATCAGTCCATTTTAAAAAAACAAAAAAATAACAAGTACACCAAAACCTGTGGCCTGTAAACATTTTACAAACCAAAGAAAACTAAAACAGCAATTTAAAAAACAGAGAACAAAACCAAAGGAAATTTAAAACAATCTCCTTCTAAATTCAAACCAGAAGCTAAGCAAGGATCAGATCAGTAAGCAAATCAAAATCAAGAAGCAAAACAAATTTCCAGTTTCAAAAAGCAATTCCATTTCTCCAAAGACCACGTTTCCCGATTTCAAAAACTCTAGTCTCAAGCTTTCAATTCTAGTTTCAAACTTCTCTGTTCATTCATTAACCGGTGAGTAAACTCTTAGAAATGGATATATCTTGGAATTGTATATGATGAATCCTTGAAGTATGTATGGAGTATGTTGTGCACGTTGATTTTATGCATATGTATGTGTGTTAATATATGTGTTTATGATTAGGAACAGGAAAAACATGCCTCTGTTCCAAATATTACGGGTTTATCCTGATTCTAAAATTCAAATCATCCAATTGAATGATTTTTAGGCTTTGATCTCTGAACAAAGTATGTTTGTTTAAACATAAATTAAAATTTGAAAAATATTTAAGTAGGATAGATTTGAATATCATCTGGTTAATGGAAAGGACAGTGAAGACTTCGGAAACATGTTAAAATCAAATATCACAATTCTTAGATTCATTTATATAATCTTGTTCGCCATCAAGAATCATGAATTTTAAGAAGTGAATCCAGATTTTTTGTAAGGACCCGATTTTTCAACTTCCAAAAACTGACATCAATACGTCCATTGTATCAACTGCCGAGAAATCGAATGCCCAAAAACCGAACACTTAGGGTTTTAAGAAAAAGAAAGAGACAGAAGAAGAGATAAGAAGATAGAAAAATAGAGAGGAAAGAAAATAGAAAATAGAACGGAATAGGAAACAACAGAACAATAACAGAATCTCACAATTCGCAGCGGAACAACATATAATAAATAAATGAATAATCTTTAAACAAAGAACTATATCAGTTATTACATTACATCACATTTCATTACATCATCAGAGTGTACAACACAAACAACAACGAACAGCGGAAAAGAAATACTATATACTAATAATACGCCATGCCATCCAGCTTGCCTCCAGCAACTCCAGAATATCCTGATAAACCTTAACTCTCGACTGCCCGTGTGGTAATTGGTGGGCACCCAGAGTTTAGGAAGGAAAACAATAAACTCCGAGTCAGTCATGTGACTGGTGTGAGAACTCAAAACAGTTTATTTATCTTTAAAAATCAAAATAGAGGAATATTTTTAAAGTCAATTCGCAATGCTTTTAAAAATGAGACTACCATAAGGCCTCCCGCACACACACACAATGCAAACGCAGAATCGGAGGAGATTTCTCCTTATGATAGTCAAAGATGCTTGATACGCATTTAAAAAGAACATTTGATATTATCATTAGTGCATAGTGTAGAGAAAAATTCATTTCAAAAATAAAGATATAAATCTTAGCCAGCATAGACATTCCAAACTATGCCTACTATAGCTACCATCCAAACAGTGGGGCGCCACCATAAGTGAATGATAGGTTCTACAACTAATACCGTACAAGATCGTATTGTTTCTTTGGATTTCCAACAAATGGTCAGGCCAAGGAACTTCCCATTGCCACATGAAAACGCCTCTGGCGGGACGTCCCGAGAACTTAACCAGCTCTCTGCCAACACAAGGCCGGGTTACCTTTATCACTAGGTAACTACTACACGAGTATGTCATCCCCCGGTCCTCTGGGACCTTTCAACCGAGCGCTCGTCACCATCATCACACAATTATAAATAAAGTGTTTCAACATGAGTAAGTATCTGGGCTCCATACCATGATACCACCCTTTTCCAGAAGGAAATGCACATACCCTAAAGGGAGCTACCCCTCATAACCTTGCTGCATCTTTCCTGTTTTGACCATTCCGGGGTGTGAGGCTCGACGAAGTCACGTCCACAAAAACATACTTTATACAAAAGCCATACTTTGGGTCAACAAATGATCATAGAAATGATCACCAAGATAGACGATCAAACAAATGATCCTATCACCAATGATCAACACAATGATCATTTCACAGCAACACTCAGCATGTCACATTACCAAATTGGGAATATATTGCTGATAACATTCAACTACATAACCTCTGAGCTCGTACGTCTCAGAAAAGGGTGTTAAGCTAAAAGAATAAATTCTCCGCCACCAACAGAAATATATTTGAAAGAAATCTGCTTTATATCTCAATTTGTAACGTCAGACATACAATCCATACAAGTCTGTTCCGGGCTCGAACAGAACCGAAGGCACTTACAAAGAAGTCCTCGCAATCCGGATATCCATAATCCTGATCGGATTTCCCATCACATATAGAGAACTCTATACCGGAGCAACTCGGTGCAGAGTCAATCGACAGGTCATCTTATCGCTCTCGCAAATACCGGGTCTTCAACACCGATCTTCAATGCTATCCATTACGTCGTATCACTATTCAGAATGGGTAATCCGAATAACGAGCGCAATAATTTAAAAATAAGTGTAGCATTCAAATTCAAGCAAATCACAACAAATACCTTTCAAAGGTAAATATTGATAGTCGGTTATTGAACTATCAATGGATATGCACAACATCACCAGATTCCAAATAATTTTCCCAAATTATTTAAGATTCCAAATAATTTTCCCAAATTATTTATTTCCCAAAAATATCTTTACTAGATATATAATTTCACACTTCAAAAATAAATCAATATTTATTTTTAAACAAATTCCACTTTCTTTTATAAATTCCTTAGTGAATTTATATTTCACAATATCTACTGATATCCGATTTCAATTATTCATTTTCAATTTATCTTCAAAAAGATAAATTCTCTAAACGTTTCATTTCACATTGGAAAAACATTTCCATACTTATTTATTCATAAGTAATTCACAAATTTTATTTATTTTCAACCTTTGGAAAATATTCAATATACTTAAATCAGATTAAGTATATATTTCATTCTTTAAGGAAATCATTCTCTTAAACATATTTATTTGGGCCAAAATGAATGTTGCGTAAAACATCGTTACGACAACCCAAAATCGCTAGTATAGGGATTCGAAATTAAAATAGATATATAAATCCCAATACTATACAAAACATTTCCTTTTGGAAATCATTTACTATAACAACAGTGTCATAGCCCACCATTTCCTTCTATTTCTCGAAAACATCTATTTCAACAATAAATGTTGAAATATATGGTTTTGAATCTCAACACATGTAAAACATCGTTAGATCGTTTTAATTCAATTTAAAACATCACATTCAAAACAATTTCTTTAACATATTATTCACTATTCAAAAACGTGAATATACAACGTTAACAATTTCATCACTTCTATTCATTTTATTTCAAAGGATTATTCACAGTCAAAAATGTGAATATAACTCCATTAATAGGTTTCAACAATTTTCTTATCAAAATAAGTCGTTTGCGGATTTATAAAACAATATTTATAAACACCATTTCTATTTATTTTATAACAACTTCCTTTTATAAATCCCTTTATTAACCTATTCAATTTATAACTCAATTATAAAACAAAAGTTCTTGTTATAAGTTAAATACTTAGAATTTATTTGTTTGCACAATCGTTCCTTTGAACTTCATAATTATAAATCTTATAACTTATAAGATTCAATTATTTATCCAAAATCATTCTTTCAATAACTTTATAAATTTTATAAACCTACTGCTTATAAAATTCCATTTATAACTTCACCGTTTATAATTCTACAAATTTCATTCATTTATGAAATTCATTCTAACACTTATAAAAGCTCGTTTTATAATTCAAATATTTTAATTTACAAATTATCAATTTATAAATCTTTTATATAAATCAATTTATACTATTATTCTTTTAAAACATCTTTAATCCCCTTTATAATTCCATCATTCTGATTGATAAAATAAATAAATTTCATAAATCCTATTTTTAAACTTTTCACAATAAATTCTAAAATCCCAATTTAACTATTTATAAAATCATTAACCCCATATTTTCAAAAATCAACTTTTTAACTATATTTCTCAAAAATCATAATTTTTGTAACATTAAAATTATAACGTTTATTTATTTAAAATGGATCAATTCCAAACATATAGTATATTTTCAAAAATCACTTTAAAAATCATTTTAAAGTTCCAAAATTTGGTCCAATGATGCTACATACCAAATAGTCAATTACGACAACAACGATATCATATATCGATATGATAATCCATCAAATATCAAAATATCTGAAATCAAATAAATACTGTTGAGGAATCCAGTTGGATCCCTCCAACCTGTTTTCCTGCATCCACAAACATTAGCACAATACCAATTCCGTTCCAGTACGAAATTATCGCGGTATATGGGATTTAAAATATTATCCGCTTAATAGATGGCGCAATAGGGTCTCATCCGCTATACAAATGCGGGAAATCAATAACTCCAATATATACATATGCCAATATATATATATATTGCTATTATATATAATACCAATTTCACTATTTATGAAATATTCACGGTATATGTTTTTAATAAATAACATCCGCTTACTAACGACGCATAATGTATATTTTAACAATCAATAGATAACAATCATCATTCAAACATGCATTCAAATATTTTAAATCTAACTATTTAAAATAAAAATCGAACCTGATTCGATTAAGTGAGAAGTTCTCACCTTGATTTCAATTTCGTTTTAGCGATTTATTTCGAATAAAATTAAACGCACGTTTAATTTTATCCGAAATTCTCACTAACTCCAAACAACTCCAATCCAATTCCATCACGTAGTGCTCATCCATACGATTCCAACGCTTCCTGTTTCGCGCGTTTTCGACCTCGTATGAAAAAGTTATGAATTTTTAAAGATTACTCAAATTTTATATACATAATTTACAACTTAATTATATAATTATAAACCCACATCTCATCATCCACCATCCATTCCCTTTTTGCTTCAGATCTGGCCGTTCGGCCCTCTCTTCCTCTTTCACGTTCCAGGCCGAACAAAGAACCCATCTTCGTTAAAAACTAGGGTTAATTTATACTCCATCATACGTCGACGAAAACACGATCAGCAAGTGCCATCTGGAAGCCCCCAACCTGCTCCACCCTCGCCTGAGATGCGGCCACCCTCGGCTACGCCTACAGCCTCGAAATGCGTGCGCAACTGCAGGGCTTCTAGCTCGATTTGCCGCCAATCCGAAGCACTAGAAACGATCTTAGCCGTTGGATTTATAGAACGTGTTGTGCTCTACAATTTTCATTTAGAAAGTTTCTCGAATTACTTGATGGATTTGAAGAAATCAAGGGGAAAAGAAACGAAAATTTTTGGCCTTCGGTTCAGGGGTGGCGGCTGTGCATTGCAAATTAGGGTTTAGTTTATATTTTTTTTTATTTGTGAATGGAGATGGTCTATTTATAGGAAATAAAACGACACTATTCATCTGGGTTTTCTAAACTCCGATTTACGCGCCGTAACCAGCGTTTCTAGGGTTTGCCCCACGTTCCGGACACAATGGAACAGGTTTCGAAAGCTAATTCGGTCATCTGTGCGAGTTATGGCAATAAACGTTCAATTTAAAATTAAACCGATTAAATCGATTACGATGCATTTTAATTTGTACCGGACAAACGGTAAATCCGATTGACACGAAATTTGAAACCATACAATAATATCACATTACGGATCCGATGAAACTGGTTTCGTTGAAATCTGAGACTTTTTGAAAAATGGCTATTTTAACTCGCCAAATTAATATTAAAACAATTTCGATGCGTTTCGAGCTGCCACGATCAAACGATAACTCCGATTGCTACGAAAATTGAAATCCGATAATAACTAACTATTACGGATCCAATGGAACTGGTCTCGTCCAATTCTGAGACTGTTCAAAAATTGACTATTTTCACTAGTCGATTAAATACTAAAATATTCAATTTTCACAAATAAACTTTTAATTCGATTTTAAAAGTTCTAAAACATCTTTCTAACTTCAATATGATAAAATAAAATTTTACAAATCATTTTCAATCATATTTAACTCAATTTTCAATTATTTCCATAATTTAACATATTAAATTATCGATTTAATTATTCAATTAAATCCAATTATTCAAAATAAAATTTATTCGACTTATAAATTCACTTATTTATATTTAAAATTAATTAAATATTCGAATTTAAATTATCAAAAATTCTGGGTCGTTACAATCTTCCCCTCTTAAAAGAATTTCGTCCTCGAAATTATCAAGTAAGAAAAATTACAGAATCTATCAACTTTCCAAAATTCATAGTTTAAACTTCTTACAATAACTTACTAAGTTTTCAAATCATACTTAGTTATCTTTTCAAAAACAACTACTATTGTTTAACTTTCAATTCCCAATCAAAGTTATAGTTTTCAAAATTTCCAATTTTCTCAAATTTTTTCTAACGCCTTATATTTTCGGAAAAATTCGCCATAGTCTCCTTTGCGCGGCTCGATCCGAAAAAAAATGACAGTATATATATCACAAATATACATCTCATCAAGTAATGAGGCATCCCGCAGGGAAAAAAGTATAAAAGTACGGTATGTAATCCGAGATATGTACCTTATATTTTATTAGCAAGCATATACGGCTAATATTGCGCGAAAGCGAGCTCCAAATACGAAGCAAACGCGATCCGCACCTACTAAACACTCAACAACAACATGAGAAACATGTATATAGACAATAGTATCGATATACAACATATAGCAACATAATAACTATATATGCCAACATAGCAAATGTGTAGTAAAAGCAACAAATGCAAACATCAACCAACTAGCATTCATAACCAATAAATATTCATTCATATTCTCATTAATATTCAATGAAATAGGTTTTCAATTTAATCACATCTGATTCATTAACATTGGATGTTCTTACTAACATTCATTCTCAATTAGTTTATATTCACTAATTCATATTCAAGTTGGTTCACTTCCAAATCAAATTCAATTCTATTTAAGATTTACTTAACTTCCAATTGAATTCCAATTACTTTAGCTTCCAATTTCATTAACTCAATTTCATTAACACTTAATGAATTATATACAATCAACTAACAATCATATAACAACCAATGTATATTAATTACAACCAAATCCCTTTGCTTATATTCATTCAATTTGGTTTAACACCTTTACTTTCAATTGGTTTAATTAAATTGATTTTCATTCAACTATTCAACTTTCCATAACATTAGATTTTAATGAATTAACTTATATTCATTATTTCATATCAACTTATTTTACATTCAATTGATTTACATTCAATTCATTAGTTCAATTCAATTGCTATTTCCTTTAACAATATAAAGTTGAATTTCATTCATATAACTCAAGTTCAAATTTATCATTAACCTTTGTTAATTTACTTTGATATCAAAATCAACTTCATTCAACATCTATTAAGTTATACTTCCTTTTATAAACATCACCTGGTTTTACATAACTTAAATTCCCACTTATAAATCAATTCAGATTCCAAATTCTAAAGTAAATTTCCATTTAACTTTAAATTCATTTTTATTTCAACTCATATTTATAAATATATTCATATAGTTTCACTTCTCATATATATAAGTTTATTTCACAATTGTAAATCACTTTAATTATAATTCCATTCTTATAATTCATTTGCTTATACAATTATTCTTTTATTTAGATGTTTTTATTTAACTTATTCAACAACCAAACAATCAACTTACATACACTTTAATAATTTTGAAAAATTATTTCTTTATATATAAAATATAATTAAGGTAAAAGTATTTCATTTACCAAATTTAAGACAATATTATTTCAAATTGTTCTATTCAGGTGTTTATAAACCCTTCGGCATAGTTGTCCAGACCGTGCTGACGAAAGTTCATATGCCACTCAATAAACCAATCATCACAATATAAAACAATTTTTTTTTATATTCACTAACAAATACGCTCTCATAGCTATTATTACACTCAAACTCATTCTAGAGTACTACTGACTCTATCTCTAATGAGTAATACCCAACAGAACCATGGTTGTCGCATAACCATATGCTCTGATACCAGATGTAAGGACCCGATTCTTCAACTTCCGAAAACTGACATCAATACGTCCACTGTATCAACTGCCGAGAAATCGAATGCCCAAAAACCGAACACTTAGGGTTTTAAGAAAAAGAAAGAGACAGAAGAAGAGATAAGAAGATAGAAAAATAGAGAGGAAAGAGAATAGAAAATAGAACGGAATAGAAAACAACAGAACAATAACAGAATCTCACAATTCGCAGCGGAACAACATATAATAAATAAATGAATAATCTTTAAACAAAGAACTATATCAGTTATTACATTACATCACATTTCATTACATCATCAGAGTGTACAACACATACAACAACGAATAGCGGAAAAGAAATACTATGTACTAATAATACGCCATGCCATCCAGCTTGCCTCCAGCAACTCCAGAATATCCTGATAAACCTTAACTCTCGACTGCCCGTGTGGAAATTGGTGGGCACCCAGAGTTTAGGAAGGAAAACAATAAACTCCGAGTCAATCATGTGACTGGTGTGAGAACTCAGAACAGTTTATTTATCTTTAAAAATCAAAATAGAGGAATATTTTTAAAGTCAATTCGCAATGCTTTTAAAAATGAGACTACCATAAGGCCTCCCGCACACACACACAATGCAAACGCAGAATCGGAGGAGATTTCTCCTTATGATAGTCAAAGATGCTTGATACGCATTTAAAAAGAACATTTGATATTATCATTAGTGCATAGTGTAGAGAAAAATTCATTTCAAAAATAAAGATATAAACCTTAGCCAGCATAGACATTCCGAACTATGCCTACTATAGCTACCATCCAAACAGTGGGGCGCCACCATAAGTGAATGATAGGTTCTACAACTAATACCGTACAAGATTGTATTGTTTCTTTGGATTTCCAACAAATGGTCAGGCCAAGGAACTTCCCATTGCCACATGAAAACGCCTCTGGCGGGACGTCCCGAGAACTTAACCAGCTCTCTGCCAACACAAGGCCGGGTTACCTTTATCACTAGGTAACTACTACACGAGTATGTCATCCCCCGGTCCTCTAGGACCTTTCAACCGAGCGCTCGTCACCATCATCACACAATTATAAATAAAGTGTTTCAACACGAGTAAGTATCTGGGCTCCATACCATGATACCACCCTTTTCCAGAAGGAAATGCACATACCCAAAAGGGAGCTACCCCTCATAACCTTGCCGCATCTTTCCTGTTTTGACCATTCCGGGGTGTGAGGCTCGACGAAGTCACGTCCACAAAAACATACTTTATACAAAATCCATGCTTTGGGTCAACAAATGATCATAGAAATGATCACCAAGATAGACGATCAAATAAATGATTCTATCACCAATGATCAACGCAATGATCATTTCACAGCAACACTTAGCATGTCACATTACCAAATTGGGAATATATTGCTGATAACATTCAACTACATAACCTCTGAGCTCGTACGTCTCAGAGAAGGGTGTTAAGCTAAAAGAATAAATTCTCCGCCACCAATAGAAATATATTTGAAAGAAATCTGCTTTATATCTCAATTTGTAACGTCAGACATACAATCCATACAAGTCTGTTCCGGGCTCGAACAGAACCGAAGGCACTTACAAAGAAGTCCTTGCAATCCGGATATCCACAATCCTGATCGGATTTCCCATCACATATGGAGAACTCTATACCGGAGCAACTCGGTGCAGAGTCAATCGACAGGTCATCCTATCGCTCTCGCAAATACCGGGTCTTCAACACCGATCTTCAATGCTATCCATTACGTCGTATCACTATTCGGAATGGGTAATCCGAATAACGAGCGCAATAATTTAAAAATAAGTGTAGCATTCAAATTCAAGCAAATCACAACAAATACCTTTCAAAGGTAAATATTGATAGTCGGTTATTGAACTATCAATGGATATGCACAACATCACCAGATTCCAAATAATTTTCCCAAATTATTTAAGATTCCAAATAATTTTCCCAAATTATTTATTTCCCAAAAATATCTTTACTAGATATATAATTTCACACTTCAAAAATAAATCAATATTTATTTTTAAACAAATTCCACTTTCTTTTATAAATTCCTTAGTGAATTTATATTTCACAATATCTACTGATATCCGATTTCAATTATTCATTTTCAATTTATCTTCAAAAAGATAAATTCTCTAAACGTTTCATTTCACATTGGAAAAACATTTCCATACTTATTTATTCATAAGTAATTCACAAATTTTATTTATTTTCAACCTTTGGAAAATATTCAATATACTTAAATCGAGATTAAGTATATATTTCATTCTTTAAGGAAATCATTCTCTTAAACATATTTATTTGGGCCAAAACGAATGTTGCGTAAAACATCGTTACGACAACCCAAAATCTCTAGTATAGGGATTCGAAATTAAAATAGATATATAAATCCCAATACTATACAAAACATTTCCTTTCGGAAATCATTTACTATAACAACAGTGTTATAGTCCACCATTTCCTTCTATTTCTCGAAAACATCTATTTCAACAATAAATGTTGAAATCTATGGTTTTGAATCTCAACACATTTAAAACATCGTTAGATCGTTTTAATTCAATTTAAAACATCACATACAAAACAATTTCTTTAACATATTATTCACTATTCAAAAACGTGAATATACTACGTTAACAATTTCATCACTTCTATTCATTTTATTTCAAAGGATTATTCACAGTCAAAAATGTGAATATAACTCCTTTAATAGGTTTCAACAATTTTCTTATCAAAATAAGTCGTTTGCGGATTTATAAAACAATGTTTATAAACTCCATTTCTATTTATTTTATAACAACTTCCTTTTATAAATTCCTTTATTAACCTATTCAATTTATAACTCAATTATAAAACAAAAGTTCATGTTATAAGTTAAATACTTAGAATTTATTTGTTTGCACAATCGTTCCTTTGAACTTCATAATTATAAATCTTATAACTTATAAGATTCAATTATTTATCCAAAACCATTCTTTCAATAACTTTATAAATTTTATAAACCTACTGCTTATAAAATTCCATTTATAACTTCACCGTTTATAATTCTATAAATTTCATTCATTTATGAAATTCATTCCAACACTTACAAAAACTCGTTTTATAATTCAAATATTTTAATTTACAAATTATCAATTTATAAATCTTTTATATAAATCAATTTATACTATTATTCTTTTAAAACATCTTTAATCCCCTTTATAATTCCATCATTCTGATTGATAAAATAAATAAATTTCATAAATCCTATTTTTAAACTTTTCACAATAAATTCTAAAATCCCAATTTAACTATTTTATAAAATCATTAACCCCATATTTTCAAAAATCAACTTTTTAACTATATTTCTCAAAAATCATAATTTTTATAACATTAAAATTATAACGTTTATTTATTTAAAATGGATCAATTCCAAACATATAGTATATTTTTAAAAATCACTTTAAAAATCATTTTAAAATCCCAAAATCTGGGTCCAATGATGCTACACACCAAATAGTCAATCACGACTAACAACGATATCATATATCGATATGATAATCCATCAAATATCAAAATATCTGAAATCAAATAAATACTGTTGAGGAATCCAGTTGGATCCCTCCAACCTATTTTCCTGCATCCACAAACATTAGCACAATACCAATTTCGTTCCAGTACGAAATTATCGCGGTATATGGGATTTAAAATATTATCCGCTTAATAGACGGCGCAATAGGGTCTCATTCGCTATACAAATGCGGGAAATCAATAACTCCAATATATACATATGCCAATATATATATATATATATATATATATATATATTGCTATTATATATAATACCAATTTCACTGTTTATGAAATATTCGCGGTATATGTTTTTAATAAATAACATCTGCTTACTAACGGCGCATAATGTCTATTTTAACAATCAATAGATAACAATCATCATTCAAACATGCATTCAAATATTTTAAATCTAACTATTTAAAATAAAAATCGAAACTGATTCGATTGAGTGATAAGTTCTCACCTTGATTTCAATTTCGTTTTAGCGATTTATTTCGAATAAAATTAAACGCACGTTTAATTTTACCCGAAATTCTCACTAACTCCAAACGACTTCAATCTAATTCCATCGCGTAGTGCTTATCCATACGATTCCAACGCTTCCTGTTTCGCGCGTTTTCGACCTCGTATGAAAAAGTTATGAATTTTTAAAGATTACTCAAATTTTATATACATAATTTACAACTTAATTATATAATTATAAACCCACATCTCATCATCCACCATCCATTCCCTTTTTGCTTCAGATCTGGCCGTTCGGCCCTCTCTTCCTCTTTCACGTTCCAGGCCGAACAAAGAACCCATCTTCGTTCAAAACTAGGGTTAATTTATACTCCATCATACGTCGACGAAAACACGATCAGCAAGTGCCATCTGGAAGCCCCCAACCTGCTCCACCCTCGCCTGAGATGCGGCCACCCTCGGCTACGCCTACAGCCTCGAAATGCGTGCGCAACTGCAGGGCTTCTAGCTCGATTTGCCACCAATCCGAAGCACTAGAAACGATCTTAGCCGTTGGATTTATAGAACGTGTTGTGCTCTACAATTTTCATTTAGAAAGTTTCTCGAATTACTTGATGGATTTGAAGAAATCAAGGGGAAAAGAAACGAAAATTTTCGGCCTTCGGTTCAGGGGTGGCGGCTATGCATTGCAAATTAGGGTTTAGTTTATATTTTTTTTTATTTGTGAATGGAGATGATCTATTTATAGGAAATAAAACGACACTATTCATCCGGGTTTTCTAAACTCCGATTTATACGCCGTAACCAGCGTTTCTAGGGTTTACCCCGCGTTCCGGACACAATGGAACAGGTTTCGAAAGCTAATTTGGTCATCTGTGCGAATTATGACAATAAACGTTCAATTTAAAATTAAACCGATTAAATCGATTTCGATGCGTTTTAATTTGTACCGGACAAACGGGAAATCCGATTGACTCGAAATTTGAAACCATACAATAATATCACATTACGGATCCGATGAAACTGGTTACGTCAAAATCCGAGACTTTTTGAAAAATGACTATTTTAACTCGCCAAATTAATATTAAAACAATTTCGATGCGTTTCGAGCTGCCACGATCAAACGATAACTTTGATTGCTACGAAAATTGAAATCCGGTGATAACTAACTATTACGGATCCAATGGAACTGGTCTCGTCCAATTCTGAGACTGTTCAAAAATTGACTATTTTCACTAGTCGATTAAATACTAAAATATTCAATTTTCACAAATAAACTTTTAATTCGATTTTAAAAGTTCTAAAACATCTTTCTAACTTCAATATAATAAAATAAGATTTTACAAATCATTTTCAATCATATTTAACTCAATTTTCAATTATTTCCATAATTTAACATATTAAATTATCGATTTAATTATTCAATTAAATCCAATTATTCAAAATAAAATTTATTCGACTTATAAATTCACTTATTTATATTTAAAATTAATTAAATATTCAAATTTAATTTATCAAAAATTCTGGGTCGTTACATTTTTAATTTTTGATCGAGTGTGTAATTAGTAGTTGATCAGATTTGGGTTTTGGACAATTTGTGGTGATCGGGTGTATCGGGAAGGTCGGGTCTTCTGCTGTAGCTAGCCTGGGGGTTGGTGAGCTTGGAAAAAATGGTAGGGAAATTTTTAGTTCTTCATGGCGAGGGCGAATGGTCGATTTAGGGTTTTAGCATGGAATTTGGTCGAGGTCGGAATTGCGACAACTGCATCGTCGTCATAGCATCGGAAGAAATCGATCATGGGGGAAAAGAGAGTGGGGACTCGGGTGTAGCTCCGGGCGCGGTGACGTGAACTACGGGGAAATAATTTGGGTGGTGTCGGTGGAATAGGTGGTGGGTTTCTACCTAATGGGTTCGAGTGTGTTCAACTTTGTTTTAGGGGAAGGCTCGGGGTTTTGGACGATTGTTCGTGATGGGATGGTCGTCGTTGACTGGTGGAAGATCACGATGGTGGCCGGAGCGTTGGTAAGATGATGTGCACGTGCACAGGTTGCCTTTGTATCGGTTGTTGCTGGTTGGTTGTAGGGATCGGAGGAGATGATGAAATGTCGGGTTCTTGATAAAGGAAAGAAGGTTTTGGCTTGAGTTTTTGTCAGGGTAGTATGTGTGTGAAGCTCAAGTTTGTTTGTTAATTCTGGATTTTTAAGTTATCAGGCTATGAAATTTAGAAGTAAATTTGTACCAGATTATTTAAGTTTAAAATGAAATATGACCAGGTAATTGTAGAAACAAGGAATGCAGGGTTAAAGTAAAAGTAAATTTGTTAAATATTAGAACAAGTTTCAAGTATAGAGTTATAAATCAAATGTTTTTGAATTTACACTGTTTGATTTAAAATAATTATATAATATGTTAATTATTTTATTATATTTCTACATGGTCTTCAAACAATAGTTATTAATGATTAAGTAATTAATTAAGATAATGGATTATATTAAATTAATTAAAATGATAAATTAAGGATAGTTAATTTAAGTGATTAATCAAGACTAATTACTTAATTAAGGACGGTAATTTATGGGTAATTACTAAATGTGATTTATTAAATGATAATTACTTAATGAAAGTAATTAAGGATTAATTAATTAGTTTAATTAATAAATTAAAGGATTGATTAATTAAGATAATTAATTAAAAGGTTAGTTAATTAGTGAATGAGATTAATTAAAGGATAATTAATCAAAGAAAATGATTATAGAATTATTAATTAATATAATTAATTGAGGGTTAAAGTAATTAATTATAATTAATTAATTAAGATGGTAATTAAAGGTTAATTAATGTGATTGGTTGAAGGATAATTAATTTGTGTAATTAATTAAGAGCTAATTACTTAATGTAATTGAAGGATAATTAATAATCAAGGATGATTAATTTAGATGATAATTAAAGGATGATTAATTAATTTGTTAGTAATTAATTAATAATTAAGTAAGCAGGATTTTAAAAGGGTGATTGAAGTAATTAATTTAATTTATTTAAATTAAATTAAATTAATTAGGAATTGTGTGACTAATTAATCTCGCTTATGAAGGATTAAATGATATTGGGTGCCTTAGATTATTGATATCTCTGATATGAGATTTGTGATGCTTTTGTGGTATGAGATACTTTGGTTGAAATGTGATAATATGGGTTTTTTATCTGAGATGAACTATTGTGTGGATATGATATCCTGAGTATAAATTGTAATTGTTTAATCTTAAATAATTTGACTTGAGGAATGACATTGGATTCGAAGAGACCGGGGTCGGGTATCAGTAAATACTCAAAACCATGTCGATTTGTAATCTATAATAATGCTTTATGGATTTTGACCTTGGAATAAATAGAATGGAATGGAATAAATGATGTAAACTTGGTCATTTAATCCGAGTAATAATGCTTAGATATGATTGTAAGATGTGTATTTGACGATGGCAAGTTAAGAACTCGTAGTAAGGCACGAGTTACCTTGGATTAAATAAGTTCTATGCATTAGTATTTCGTGATAGATGGGTTTACTCACGTTGGTTTCCAGCCTAATCGGGGTGTTACTTTGATGTAATGCTCGGGTCAGACCGAGTATTACAGCTTTTCAGGTTAGGATGTTCTAGAGCTCAGGAGGCGAGCTGGATTGCAGGAACGTATGAAGTTTATCGCGGTATATTTGAGAGTAGTATTGATTGTGGTCTGGGACAGGTTGATATAATTGTCTAGTTACGTGTATATGGTTGTAACTCTGATGTATTGAATCTAAAGTAACAATTTCAGCTTTCATTTAAATGCTATTTTGTAATATTATATTTTGATCCGCTGCGAAATGTGAGATTCTGATTTTTGTTTTCTATTCTTCTTCTACCTCTTTCTTCTTTTCTCGAATAATCTGGGATTTTCGGAGTCAAAAATTTCGGGTCTTCGCATTTTGGTATCAGAGATAAAAGTTAAGCGAGAACCTTGGCTTTGGAAGGATTACTCATTAAGGATAGGGTCAATGGTACCCTAGAATGAGTTAGGTGTAGTATATATGAGGGCTTATCTGTTATTTTCTTATAAAAGATTTTTAAACGGTTTTAAAATTAGTTTTTATATAAGTTTATATTTTGATATAAAGCAATAGTTTTTCTAATTATTAAGGTAATTGGTTGTTGATTATTGGAAATAAGAAAAAAAGAATTAAGTGGTAACAGGAATACAACCAAATTGAATTAAATCAAGATAAGTATGAAATGGATCCAAACTGAAATTAAAATCCTGTATTTGTAAAAGTGTTTTCAAAATAAGATAATATATATAGTAACTTGGTTTTCAGATATGATAACCTTGGTTATTATCCTAAAATGTATGTTATATCTTGATAATGAAATGTTTGTAAATGATTGAGCAAAAATGAAATGTTTTTAGAAAGTAAACATTTAGGTGAGTATGACTTATAAATTGGAAATGAAGAAGATCTAAATTATGATGTTCTAAAATCTAAGTCCGAAATTTGGAATTTGTTTCAAAGTGATAAAAGAAATAATAAATAGTATTATTTACAATGTAATTGAATAAAAAGGGCATGTTTCAAACAAGAGTCATTTGAAAATTATAAAGAAATTTGTTTTGAATTAAAAACCAAAGGTGGTTTAAAATTTAAAGTATAACTTGGGGAGTAAAGGAAATAAATATGTATATATGAGGGATATACATAATATAAAAAGATGATTTGAAACAAACTCTAAGTGTTGAGTTTAAACTTTTCCTTGGAATGTGATATGAAAATCTAAAGTGAAATAAGTTTCTGAACTTATAAATGGGAAAGCATATTGATTAGAAGTTTAAATTTCAAAATGAAGAATTCAAATTGGGTAAAGTTGACTGCATTAAATTGAAGTGAGTTTAACTTAGGAGAAGTTAAATAAGTTTAAAACAAACAACCTGAATTGGAAATTTCAAGATGAAATTGAGATTTAACTTGGGAAGTTAAATGGTTGATTTGAAGTAGGAGTATGTGTGATCTCAAAATGGGTTTGAGATCTGGAAATTGGAATTAGATGATATTGATTGGTATTTGGATCAATTTGGATGTTTACTTATCCTGGTATCATCCTGTTATTATTAATAACCTTTGAAACTGTGAATTTGATTATTTTAATTGAATTAAGAAATGGATTGAGGTAATATATATCCATTGCAGAAATTAAATGGAATCACATTGAATTTAAGAATTAAATTTGCAAACTAAATTGTTAAGAATTAGTTTCAAATTAGAAGTTAAAATTTTGGTGATAAATAAAATTCTGAAGATTAAATTGATTTTGATCTCTTATTTGAACTTTGAAATGAGTTAAGTAGAGGTAAATTAAAATGGAATTTTGAAATTTTGACTCAGAATTAAATGGTTTAAAAATTTTAAGTTGTTAATTTAAAAATAAAGGTTGGTTTGATTTAAAGGATTAAATCAACATTTAAAAATTTAACTCGGATTTATGGAATTCGAGATGGTTTTAAGTTGAGATTTGAATATAATTAGTTCAAATAGAATTTGATTTGAATTAATTGGAATTGTGATTGAAGATGGATAATCATAAAATTCAAATGGAAAATTTGAATTGAATTATTTTGAAGTGAAATTGAAGTTGAAATTCAAATGGGATTTGAATTTGGAATAGGGAATTGAGGTTAATTCAAATTGGATTGAAATTGAATCAATTTTAAATGGAAGTGGAAATTGGATATTTGATTGGAAATAGAGATTGGGAATTGAACAGTTTGATTCTGAACTATTTTTCGAATAAATTATTTCAATATAAACCGTTTTAAATCTATTTTTTCTAGCTATTTACTATAACTTTTCTTTTAAAAAAAAAACCAAAACTATCTTATACTTATTTTACAATTATTTTGAAAACTAATTACTATTTTACTACTATTTTGCAATTATCTAACTATTTTATAACTATTTGACTATTTTATAACTATTTTATACTTACTTTACTATTTTACTACTATTTGCAAATAATAACTATTTTACAACTACTTATCTATTTTAAAAATTTTCAAGCTATTTTCTTAATACAAACTGGTTGAAGTGCAAACTATTTATGAGTAAATAACAATTGAGATAAGAGTTGAAGTGATAATCCAAATGGAAGTTGAAGCAACTGTGAATAAGTGAATAGAATCATAAATGAATGAGTATTAAAAAAAAATTGATTTAGCTAATAAACAATGGAGATAAACACGTAGGGTGTACATATATTATTCTATTCGTATAGTGATTTGATCCAGATTTGAGCATAGAATTTCGAGATAATTATATCGATCCGAGTTGGGATTTTTCACTCGCTTTTCGACAGTGAATCTAGATATGGATTTTTGATTGGTTCTGGAAATTCTCTATCATAATTATGATTATGCAAGGAGAATGACGGTTTCTGATCAAGAAACCAAATCTGAGTCCGCACTAGGAAGTCGGGTGGACGATACTAGTTCGGAAGTGAAATTGTATGATCGAGTGAGCAATCATATTTGATATAACATACGGATAGTATATGTACATCGTACATGCTTAAATGATATTGGTATTATAATTTTGGAAGAAATGAGAAATGGTTTTGAAAGGAAAACTATATTTTAAGAAGTACATACGAATAAAGCTGGAAATTGAATATCTTTTGAAATTCACTTTATGGAAGGTAAGTGATAAAGTAAATAATTTTATAAAAGTAATAAACTTTGAATATTTGATTTGGGAAAAATGAATTATGTGTATATGTATATATTGGTGATATAAAATAAACTCGCTTTGTTGAATCTAAACCAGAAGAAAGTTTCTTTTTTTTTGAAAAATATTGGAAGTATAAAAAAGAGAAATCTATACAAGTGATCCAGTGATTATTTTCAAGGTCGGAAAGGATAAGTTGTGTATATATATAAAGGATTTTATGAAAATGATTTTGGGAAAGGTTTTGGAACCTATGGATTTGGGAAAGGCTGTTGATTTTTGGAAAAATCAAATTTTGAGAACTTGGAAAGCCTAGTTTGAGAATTATCGATTTTGGGAATCGATTTTGCGTAAAGGAGATTTATGTAAATCATAAAGGGTATGATTTGAAAGATACTATAGGTGTATATTATAAAATGTTCTGAGATTTGCTCTGGGAAAAAGGCGCTCCCATTGGAATGATCATTAGGAGATCCATGGGGTGGGTCTGCCTCGAGTCCTAAGGGGAAGGCTCTAAATTGAATCCTGGGAGGAATTTCGGACAAACTGAAGCTCTTGAGGATTATGTGTAGTGGGTAATGAAAGTCGAGGGCTCTGATGCCTACAGAGACATTTGGGTTATGCTACGACGACAGCGTAACTCAATGTCACTGCGATCTACTATGGACCATAGCGAATGTCGTGTGTACCGTGAGAGCCAACAGTTTACGTTTGATTTTGCCGCGATGGCAACGTAACATTGGTAGACTGCGACCTATGGTGACATAGCGAAAGTCAAGAGGCCGTGAGAGCTTAAGGCTACATTGGGACCTGAATGATGTAGTCTGCGACCTATGTGGGAGTGGTGAAGTTTCATTTGACAGCGAAAATCGAGGGCGCCGATGCCTACAGTTACATGGACTATTACCGTGATGGCAACGTAACCCAGGATGTAACTGCTATATGTGGCGGGTTCCATGGCGTAATCGAGGTGCACGAGTGCCTACAGTTATCTATGGATTTTGCCGGAATGGCAACGCAACCATCGGGTTAACTACGACCATGGAGGGGGTAATGATATTACAGAGCATTCTCACCAAAGATGTTTCCTCTATTTCAAAAATGTTTTCTATATTTTCATAAATCTTTCGAAAATGTTTTCCAAGTATCTTCATTGGGTGTTGAAAATGGATCTGCTAAATACTTATAGATTTTCAGTCCTATGCGTAATCAACGTATGACCGTATTTCTGTAAGAATAAGGATGGACTGGTTGAGACATCGAGTTATAAAAATTATTTTTATAAAAACTATGTTATTATATTATGTGGATTTTAAAAGTGCTTTAAAAATGATCAAAGAATAATTTATCTGGTTTTTGATAAATTCTAGTTTCGTTCCTTTTCGTGGACAAAAAGATTCTAAGGGGAGAGGGATGTGATTACCCGGATTTTTAGGCATCAGATAATTGGATAATTATCTAATTTAACTATTGAAAATACTGATTTATAAATTGAACAAACAAATATGATAATAAATATTTATATCTGGACAAATATTTATTTGATAATCTACTTATATAATTATTTATCATTGGCAAATTATTCTTTTAAAACAAATAATGTGTTGTTATATATATATATATATATATATATATATATGAGTTGATTTAGAATTGAAATTGAAATTGAATTGGAAATTCAAAAGATAAATATCTTAAAATATTTTGGATTTAAAAATATATTATATATGATTTTATTTCTTTTATATAATTGGTTTTATATTATTTTCTTTAAAAGACTTAAATATAAATTAAAATAATGTATTTACTTAATAGGAAATATATAAGTTTTATAAAAAAAATCATTTAAAAACATATTAATACATGGAATTACAAATGTAAGTTAAATGTTTACATAATCACAAATGGAAGCCTCAGAATATATCTAATGATAAGTGTAAACCAGAATTTACAAGTGTCTTAATTTTTATTTTTAATAAATTATAAACTAAGTTATATAATCCTCTCCACTTCTCTCTTATTTTCTTTGATCAGTCCATTTTAAAAAAAAAAAAAAAACAAGTACACCAAAACCTGTAGCCTGTAAACATTTTGCAAACCAAAGAAAATTAAAACAGCAATTTCAAAATAGAGAACAAAATCAAAGGAAATTTAAAACAATCTCCTTCTAAATTCAAACCAGAAGCTAAGCAAGGATCAGATCAGTAAGCAAATCAAAATCAAGAAGCAAAACAACTTTCCAGTTTCAAAAAGCAATTCCAGTTCTCCAAAGATCAAGTTTTCTGATTTCAAAAACTTCCAGTCTCAAGCTTTCAATTCCAATTTCAAACTTCTCTGTTCATTCATTAATAGGTGAGTAAACTCTTAGAAATGGATATATATTGGATTAATATGTGATGAATCCTTGAAGTATGACATGGAGTATGTTGTGCATGTTGATTTTATATGTGTGTGTGTGTATTTGTGGTAGTATCTGTGTTTATGATTGGGAACAGGCAAAACATGCCTCTGTTCTAAATATTACAGGTTTAATCCTGGTTCTAAAATTTAAATCATCCAACTGAATGATTTTTAGGCTTTGATCTCTGAACAAAGTATGTTTGTTTAAACATAAATTAAAATTTGAAAATATATTTAGTAGGATAGATTTGAATATCATCTGGTTAATGGAAAGGACAGTGAAAACTTTGGAAACGTGTTAAAATAAAATATCACAATTCTTAGATTCATTTATATAATCTTGTTCGCCATCAAGAATCATGAATTTTAAGAAGTGAATCCAGATTTTTAATGCTAGATCAAGTGTGAAATTAGTGGTTGATCAGATTTGGGTTTTGGACAATTTCTGGTGATCGGGTGTATCGGGAAGGTCGGGGTCTCTGCCGTAGCTAGCCTTGGCGTTGGTGAGCTTAGAAAAAATGGTAGGCGAATTTTTAGTTCGCCACGACGTGGGCGAATGGTCGATTTATGGTTTTAGCATGGAATTTGGTCGAGGTCAGAATTGAGGCTGCTGCATCGCCATCGTAGCATCGGGGAAGATCAGTCATAGGGGAAAAGGGAGATGGGACTTGGGTGTAGCTCCGGGTGTGGTGACATGAACTACGGTGATCGGATTTGGGTAGTGTCAGGTGGAATAGGTGGTGGTTTCTGCCTAATGGGTTCGAGTGTGTTCAATTTTGTTTTACGGAAAGCCTCGGGGTTTTGGATGATCGTTCGTGACGGGATAGTCGTCATTGACTGGTGGAAGATTGCGATGATGGTCAGAGCGTTGGTAAGATGATGTGCACGTGCATAGGTTGCCTTCGTATCGGTTGTTGTTGGTTGGTTGCAGGGATCGGAGGAGATGATGAAATCTCGGGTTTGTGCTAGAGGAAAGAAGGGTTTGGCTCGAGTTTTTGTTAGGTTAGTTTATGTGTGAAGCTCAAGTTTGTTTGTTAATTCCGGGTTATAAAGTTATCAGGCTTTGAAATTTGCAAGTAAATTTGTACCAGATTTTTTTAAGTTCAAAATGAAACATAACCAGGTAATAGTAGAAACAGGGAATGCAGGGTTAAAGTAAAAGTAAATTTGTTAAAACAAGTTTTTAAAAAAGCAAAGAAATGAAGGGTTTCAAAGAAAAGTAATGTTAGCAAGGTTTCAAGGTTAAATATTGGAAAAATTTTCAAGTATAGAGTTATAAACCAAATGTTTTTGAATTTACATGGTTTGGTTTAAAATAATTATATATAAGTTAATTATTTTATTATCTTTCTACATGATTTTCAAACAATATTTAATAATGATTAAGTAATTCATTAAGATAATGGATTATCTTAAGTTGATTAAAATGATAAATCAAGGATAGTTAATTTGAGTGATTAATCAAG
Source organism: Allium cepa (assembly GCA_030765085.1). Lineage (NCBI taxonomy): Eukaryota > Viridiplantae > Streptophyta > Magnoliopsida > Asparagales > Amaryllidaceae > Allium > Allium cepa. The sequence goes on from CM060932.1 coordinate 954,208,232, forward strand.
AATAATTACTTAATTAAGGAGGGTAATTTATGGGTAATTACTAAATGTGATTTATTAAATGATAATTACTTAATGAAAGTAATTAAGGATTAATTACTTAATGAAAGTAATTAAGGATTAATTACTTGATGTAATTAATATTTTAAACGATTGACTAATTAAGATAATTAACTAAAAGGTTAGTTAATTAATGAATGAGATTAATTAAAGGATAATTGATCAAAGAAAATGATGATAGAATAATTAATTAATATAATTAATTGTGGGTTAAAGTAATTAATTATAGTTAATTAATTAAGATGGTAATTAAAGGTTAATTAATGTGATTGGTATGAGGATAATTAATTTGTGTAATTAATTAAGGTCTAATTACTTAATGTAATTGAAGGATAATTAATAATCAAGGATGATTAATTTAGATGACAATTAAAGGATGATTTATTAATTTGTTTGTAATTAATTAATGATTAAGTAAGCAGGATTTTAAAAGGGTGATTGGAGTAATTAATTTAATATATTCAAATGAAATTAATTAGGAATTGCGTGGCTAATTAATCTCGCTTATGAAGGATTAAATGATATTGGGTGCCTTAGATTATTGATATCTCTGATATGAGATCTGTGATGCTTTTGTGGTATGAGATACTTTGGTTGAACTGTGATAATATGGGTTATTTATCTGAGATGAACTATTGTGTGGATATGACATCCTGAATATAAATTGTAATTGTTTAAACTTAAACAATTTGACTTGAAGAATGACATTGGATTCGAAGAGACCGAGGTCGGGTATCAGTAAATACCCAAAACCACTTCGATTTGTAATCTACAATAATTCTTTATGGATTTTGACCTAGGAATAAATAGGCTGGAATGGAATAAATGATGTAAACTTGGACATTTAATCTGAGTAATAACGCTTAGATATGATTGTAAGATGTGTATTTGACTATGGCAAGTTAAGAACTCGTAGTAAGGCAAGAGTTACCTTAGATTTTAAATAAGTTCTATGCATTAGCATTTCATGATAGATGGGTTTACTCACGCTGGTTTCCAGCCTGACCCGAGTGTTACTTTGATGTAATGCTCGGGCCAGACCAAGTATTACAGTTTTTCAGGTTAGGACGATTTAGAGCTCAGGAGGCGAGCTGGATGGCAGGAACTATGGAGTTTACCGTGGTATATTTGAGAGTTGTATTGATTGTAGTCTGGGATAGGTTGATATAACTGTCCAGTTACGTGTATAAAGTAACAATTTCAGCTTACTTTTAAATGCTATTTTGTGATATTATATTTTGATCCGCTGCGAAATGTGAGATTCTGAGTTTTGTTTTCTGTTCTTCTTCTACCTCTTTCTTCTTTTCTCGAACAATCTAGGATTTTCGGAGTCGAAAATTTTGAGTCGTTACAGTTATAATAGGGAGGTAATGGTGATTAAACAAACAAAACATACACAGAAAGCATATGATTACCAATCCAAATGCTCTCTCATTCTATATCCTAACCCAATCTAAGGCATAAATCATCATAACCTAAATGGTCGAACCTACCCAAGGCTTAGGGTATCGCTAAACCTAAGATGATATCAAGTGAGACGACCCACTTTCTTTAATATTTAAAAATAATTGTGAATGCCAACAAATACAATTACAGCTAATTTTAAATGCTAAAGATAGTGAACCATGGGTATATAAAATTAAATCTTCTAGGATAATGAATAAAAAGGGAAAGCTAACAGTGGAATCTAAATTAATGTTCATATATACATACATATCAATTCAATAACTAAATATTGCTCAAACCTTATATGATACATAATATTCACATTTTAATACATCAATTACTAAAACAAAAACTGTGTAACAAGGATGTAAGAGATATACCGGTCTTCCCTATTGATACAACTTCTTTCAGGCCCTTTGCTTCTTTCTTTGCTCTCACCGGCAAAATTAGAAATATACATAAAACAAAGGAAAAATATGTCAACAATTTTTGGGAATACACCAATTTTTGTACAATATAACCACAAGGGAACTATGGGCTATTCCATTATTGAGCTGAAAATTGCAAAACACCCAAAGCCCTGTAGAAAAATAGAAATATAACAGAGAATATAAGAAAACAGGGAGAATCCTAAGGATTTTAAATTGGCTGAATAGTTTCTTGCCTATGACTACTATAGTTTTTATCGGTTATATATCCTAGTGTCACTAGTACAAGGGATTGATATTTTCTCACAGCCTAGAACAACCAATAATGTCTACCTGAGTGACTATGGTGAAGGGAGATAGAAGATGAACAAAACCAAAAAGCCAAAAGTTCCCTAACAAATGCTGTAGGCTTTCTGTTTATTGGGAAAACATCCAACGAAGGCCAAAATCTATGAAATACCATGTCCAAATCCAGATTTGAGAATGCAGGAAGGGAAGATGGAGTCCCTAAGCAATAAATTCTACTTGGTACCGACTAGAAGTGCTTGATACCGACACGAATTTTAGAGAGGGACCAACTCCCTCTTCCCTTCTTTCTTCTTCTACCTTTGTTCCATAGAGTAATTTTCTTTAAGGATTTCCTAATATCCCTTATACTCGTTTGCTTTCCTATAGAATTCCGTTGGAGTTGTCCACGTTTTCCTTGAGAAATGCACTTCAAGATGATCACACAAGCGATCCTTCCATGAACCATAGCTTCGGGGACCTACTATGGACCAAATAAGTGGTTGGTAGTAGTAGATTAGCTTGGCATAAAGTGGTCCCCTTAGCTCCAATTGTTTGCAACTTCCTGAGTCTATTTTTATAGTCTTCCCAAGTATGTTCCTTAGTCCGTGAATTGGTTCATCTTCATCTTGACTTGCAAGTTCGTCTAAAACCTCGTTAAAATGTCGGATAACACTATTCCCCCGCGCATGCTTCTATTAGAAACAAAATGTGCTCTGGAATAAGACAAACATGTATCCATCTTTATATATCATTTGGTTATCTAAGAGTTATTTCAAAGCATTGTATCTATCCATTGATATCTGTTCAAATGCTTCATATAGTAAAAATTCCATTTTCCATGCTAATGACAAGATCTATACTCTAGAGACCTTTCCATGCCTTAGCTAGGTATGCTCTACCTTTTACTTTCTTTTTCTCTAATTTTTATACTAAAAGTTTAGGCCGGTACCAAGCGGTTCTTCTCAGCACCAAATGATTCTTCTCGATACTGGGTCCTTTTTCCCATCACCGAGTACTTTATATGCTTAGTAGTTAGAATTTTTTTTCTTACTCCTTCATTTCGTGATTGGGCTTTCTTCTTCCACTGAATCATTTAACTTCAACTTCCTACGACCAAAATCGATCACTGCTTTCTCCTAAGCAATATCATTGATCTCCCAACATCGCTGCCATCCACCTGACACTGCCATCGATAGATATTTGCCCTAACTACCAATATTCTCAAAACTGATCGACCTCGATTGCTCCCTTGACCTTAGATCTAAGAAGTCCAAAGGTAGATTCTAGTTACCGTCGGTGGGGTTGTTTTGGCGACGACGTGATGGTTCATGCAATTGCAAATGCTTGGTTTAGCAAACCCTAGTTTTTCCAAGATTGTTCGTGGGTTCGACCCAGAGTACGTTAGGGTTTGATCTGGGGTGTGCTTGGAAGAAGTGATTGATTATTAAAACTCAAGTCTTTGCATTACAAAATTCCTCCGTTTTCTTTAAATAACACTTGACCGATCAAACATCGCCGTAGTATCAATAAGACGGTTCTTTTCCAAAGAACGATCGTATTGAATGTGTTCAATTATTTAATTAATTCAATTGCATTGCACTTCCGATAACTACACTTCTAGTGTTTCTATAAAGAAAAACTTACACGTCACTTTGGACGATGGTTATTTTTCAATTATCCAACGATAATGGGTAAGATCTGATGCGCATTTCCTTCGTGCAGCGTGGCTTTTTTTTCTAGCAAAAGCGAGCTATATACAAAGGATGGTCCATTCATTATTTACAAGACATATAATTCACATTGTATAGATTAACACATACACTTGCATCGATCAACGTTCAAAACTTGGTTGGTTAACAAACATCGACATCCATTAGGTCCTGGACACGAGTCACATGGGTTTAAATTTAACATAGAATTCTAACAAATTGTACCTAACAACGTGGAATGCAAAGTTTTCCTATTTAGAATGACTCGTCACTCATCTAGATTCCATACTGGCATCGGACCATAAAATCCTGCCGAAGTTGGGTCTACTATTGCTCAAGCATCAACTCTAATAACTTTCGTGCCTAGGCATTCAATTACCATCGAATTGCAAAGAATGATTATTTCGATAGAACAAATTTAAAACAACTACCTCTTATAAACAAATATATTAGCGTAAGACTTCTTGATGATCCGCCTAAAAAATTTCAATAATTCTTCCTCCCAAAATGCTTTAGAACATCTACCGACAATACGGAATTCCTGAAGGCGATGTTCTGCTTCCAACTCAAGGCCAGTGAGCACACAATCCTATGATGAGCTATACTACTTGCAATAGATACATGTGCCTAGATAGCGTCATTCCACCCTTTAATCCATTTTCACATACGATGCTCCAAGAGCTCAGGTTAGCTTTGTCCCAAGTCCATCCCAATAGATATTCAAAACCGAGCTCCCTTTATGTGTGTTACAAACCAACTCCAGTGACCTCCCAACTTTAGGTAGTTAACTCACATCATGAGCTTCAAACATTAGCAAGACTCACTATCTTACATAATCATGGAGGCTTGGTGCAAATTCAAAGTCATAGAAAAACTCCACAACAAATGTTTGTACTTTAAAAACGAGTATTTCTTCGGTCGATCCCCGTACGGCTTCAATAGAACTTGTAGTAAGTTATTTTTCTTTTCACTTCTCACCTACCGAGGTTTCAACCATCCAAGCATTTAACTCATCATTCAATTCCTTTGCAAATATTCCCGCTCTAGATACCAATAACGAGTACACTGGAACTCTAAAATCTCTTAAAAGCATTAGCTTCCTACATCGCACAACTGCTTACCTTTTAACAAATAAGAATCTTTACCAGTGTGGCTTATTACTACCAGGCCACTCTACTATTCCCACAACTACTCCATGCAGAAACTCTAGAATGCCTACTTAATCTTTAACTACAAATCCTAGCTTTGGAAATAATCTTCAAAGGAAAGTTGAAGGACCATCAGGTATGGAAAATGTTAATGAGCTAGTTGATAGAGCAACAAAAGATCTCGCTGTTGATGAAGTTTGAATAGAAGGAGATGTAGGAGCTAGAATGCAAATAATCCATAAGAAAGTAACATAGAAGGAACTAGAAAGGGAAAGGAAGAAGAAAGATAAGGAGAAAGTGATGTGGAAGGCGACAGGTACTACATCGTTAGCCAAGAAGGAGACGAGTCATATAGCGAGACATCTGCCAAAGGTACTGAGCTTCTTGTCAGTCCCCATCCGAAATGCGTAATAATCAAATCTCCTAAGAAAGCCGCGGAACCGAGTATGTTACCATTAGCCCAAGCGATTCCTTCTTGTCTTATGAAGATATCTTTGGTTTATTGAGTGACTACGATGTTGTAATCGTCGATCTCCTTAAAGATAGTTCTCTAGAATTTAGCTTCCCGTTCAAGGATATCCTAACTGAAGGAGGCGAGACTCTATTTTTACTTCCACCTGAACACAATCTATAGAGTACTTAGGGGGGGCTTCGACACTCTATGCACTATTAGGAAATTAACACACATTCCTTGCATCCATCTGAATCTTAATATTCCAAGACTTACACAACCCTTTCTCTCATTTCAGGTACCATAGGAAGAGACAGATTCGACAACCTTCATTGTGCTATTAGCGAGGAGAGAAAGTGAATTCCTGAACTTCCTCATTCTAGCTATAGGACTCGTAAAGAGAAGAAGGAGGAGAGATTTCAAAGGAAGGGGAAAGAGCAAGAACCAAAAGAAAACCGCCGAGCCAAGAGGGATAAGGAAAAAAGGCAGGCTGAGCAGCAGCTAACCTAAAACTAGGGAAAATGGCATAAAGGCACATATGATTACCATTGGTATTCCTCTACCTCATTCTCAGCCCTAACATCTTACGCACCAAAAAATTATGAATTCTGCTTCCTTGGCCACAACCTATCCCCTTCAATCCAAAGGAATCATAACTCCTTCAACTTCTATTCCAGTTCCATTATCCTACATGTAGGCTTCCTTCCCTGACCTATGCTTAACTACTGTCTTGTTTGACCATGACATCAAAAACATTCCAAAGGAAGAAGCAGACCAGAAGGTCCGATGGGTCTAAGAGCTCATCGATCAAGGTTGTGGATAGAAGAAACTCACTTATGCCCTCTCTAAGGTTAATCCAATCAACTAGATGAACACTTAATCATTTGAATTCGAGAAGAGGACCTATGAAAGCCTTATTGAGGGGTATAAAGCAGATGTGGAGAAGATGCAGACTAAGAGAAATGCGACTCTAAAATCCAAGGCTAGTTCTAGGAGCCTAATGGAATAGACGAGAAAAGCCCGTACCGATGTAGATATCATAATAAAAAATATTCTAAAGACTTCCAATGAGAAAAACGCTGCTTTAAAGACGTAGCTTGTTGAGAAAGACTTGGCCTTCACCGCCAAGTCTTTCTCTATCAGGGCCAAGGATAGAACTACTGAAGACCAAACAATTGAGATCTAAAAGATCCTGGATGAAAAAGATAAGTTAAAGGAAAGTTTGCAACTAGTAAAGGATGAGAAATTGGACATTGAGGTTAAATATACCATCGTCGCACACGATCTAAAAGCGCTCAAAGAGAAAAAACCCAAAGTGCGAGAGGAACTCAATGACAATCTCCAGCACTTCTTCGCCAGTGTTATACAATATAAGATCCTAAAGTGGCTAGGTAGTAGGTATGTTATCACCCTCGTAGATGCATGGGATGAATTGTTGCACCATGTATAGGCGATTGGTTAAGGCTTCACCAAAAAAGAGTTAACGGCCAAGTATCTCGACGCTGACGATATAGCGAAACTTAAAGAGGGAATGGCTATCCTGACAATATAAAATGTTACCGCCAAAACTGCCACTTGAACTCTTATCGACCCAAGTGCATCGGGTCTGATAGAATCGTCAACTCCTAAATATCAAGAGATTGCAGCGAATATTCATGCAATTGAGGGGGCCAGATCTGAGGCCACCTAAGTCATTCTGATTTCATCTATAATCAGTTCCATCGAACCTTTTGTTCCCCCATTATTGATTCACCAGCTTAGCACTTAATCGAAGAGAGGGAAATTTCTGAGTCCCCAGTCCAAAAATCAAGGAAGAATGAAGGTATATCCCCTACCTCTCCAATATTCAAAGTCCTTTGATTCTCGCCCAATTCCATCTTTAATCTTTATTATTCTATTTGTCAACTTGTAGATCATCTGCATCTTCCACCTCCACCATCGGCCAATCAAGGCCTAGGTTCTAAAATAGTTTTTACCGCATCAACCTCTATTTCAATAGGACCTATCGCCTCTGTTACTCCCTCTTATTCCGGCCCAGGGCCTGATTCTGAGAGAATCGCTGCTTTGGAAAATCCGAGGACATGTCTTTGTCCTTGGAAAAAGATGTTGCTATTACCACTGTTGCAGACCCAACCGACCAAATCAGCATGGCAAAGAAACCGTGGATTGAGCTTTCCAAGATCAAGTTTAAACTCAAACCTGGCATTGATAATCCTTCAAGTGTGGAAAACCATTCCTCTTATGATCCTCCTCTTATTATTTGTCCTCTGAAGAGCAGCAACATTAGCGCTACTACGAAGACTTTTGGGCTTCTATCTAGTCATCTTGACGATCCTACCACCATCGTTTCCAAAAACGATACCACCCTTTTAAAGGTTCAAACCAAGGATGGCTAGGGCCAAAAGAGGCCACATAACGATTCAGGTGGCCAAGCTGGGAAGAAGTAGACTTCTTAGCTATTCGCCCACGAAGGCGACGCAGTCTCTATTTGTTTTCTTGGGGTATGCCTTTCTGTTTTCCTTTGTTTGTATATAGGCCGCATTTGTGCGAGAGCGTCCCTCATGAACCTTAATATAAAATTTTAAAGTAATGGAAGACTACTTTTCCTTTTGTAATTTCTATTCAATTTACTATTCTGCACTTTTACACTCTGTACTACCCTATATACAACTATCTGCATATATAATAAAATTACTTGTACTAAAATTTATCCATATCATATATGTTTATTTCTATGTAATGCTTTTATTTACTACAACTTTGCATATAAATAAAATTCATTTAATTTATTTAGTTACATTACTTTGTTCTTTTTTTGTAGCGAAAGTGCTCCGCTTGGCTAGACAAAAATACGATTTTTAACCAACTCTGTGGTTATTCCTATTTATTTTACGTTGATTTTCCTTGGGCCATTAATGAGTTATAAATAACCCAATTTAATGTTATTCTATATCTCTAGTGAATAACAGTTTGGATGTCTGGCCCTTGACATCCCCAATCTAGCCGACGATTGGGTGTGATCGATGTTATCCATAAGTTTACACTATCAAAACTTAGGAAAGCGTATCCTTCTTAGCCATGTGTGAAAGCATGAATCTTTTGTATTATTATCAATTAGTGAGTCCTCACTTATCAATTAGGCATTGATTGAGGAAATCTATTAATCGTCCTCACTTATCCTTAGCCTAGTGTATCCTATTAGGCCGCTAGCATAGCCAAAAAGTTTATATCCACGCACTAGCTTCTTTCTCCCGAAACTGGCGCTTTAGTCACCTTATCCTCAGCGTTCCTTCTTCACCTGCCTAATTTCTAGCAATAGTAAGTACATGAAGGTCAGAGCCGAATTATCAAATTAACCACTATGTTCATTCTCCTTGGTCCTAATTCAGGACCAAAGGAGTCGATACCAATTTACAAGTACCCAAGCATACATGGTTGAATTATCCGATCAACCCTTGAAATTATACTTACCAACATTGTTCCTGAGCATGAGGAGTTCAGTCCTAACTATAATGATAATCGCACAGTATAGGATTTTGCTCACAAGAACACAATTCCATTGGTTCAAGAAGCTAATTTTTATTTATGAACAAAAAATTTAGAAAGTCTTTCCATATTGCATTGCCCCTAGAATCCTTTGATGGCTTATTTGCAAAAACATAAATTAAATATATTAAAGCAGCGATGTTGCAAGTTTCTAATCCATGCAAGCGGAATCGAGATTCGGTTGAGAATTGCTAGCTTGAACGTTCCATCTCTAAGTTTTTGCTTAATTGCATAAGGACCTTCCCAATTTGGACCAAGTATCGCTGTAACATGAGAACTCGTTTCAAAACAAGATCCCTACCTAAGAAGTACAGTTCTGAATCTTGGTGTTAAAATGTTGTGCTACTCTTTTTTGGTGAGCAACAACTCTTAAGTTTGCTTCCTTCCTTTTCTCCTCAACCAAATTGAGGGACACAAGCAAGATTTCCTCGTCTACCCTTAGGTCATAAAGTCTTTTAGGATTAGAAGGGGTCTCCAATTCTATTGGGATTATGGCTTCTGCTCTGTATGCCAAAGAAAATGGCATATGTTCGGCCATTGTCATGTGGGTCATTGAGATGATTGTTTTGAGGACAACAACCTTAGGACTTGTTAATAAATGTAAATACTAATATTCTTGTCTATATATATATATATCTATGTATGTATGTATGTATGTATGTGTATGTATATGTATATGCAGGATATATATGCAGGTACTAAAGAATGAAAATTGTACAATATAATGATTTAAGAGTGAGTATAGAGATTCAAGACTAATGAATTCAAGATTGAAGAAACCAAGATTGAAGACTCATGAGTATCAAGAGTTCAAGATTTCCAGAGTTCAAGATATCAAGATAAGTAATAATGTCTAGATTTATGTTAAAACTTCATAATAGCACTAAAATCTTTATTCGGATTTTAATTGTGGAATGGAATCCACCTTCTCGCTTTAATAGTAGGATGGAACCCATGACTTTCTCTAGTGGAATGGAATCCATGAAATTTTCAAAATGATTTATTTTAAATATTTTCCAAATTTTTTTAAAAGTCATCTCTCTCGGTTCAAATATTTTAGCCTTAAACTATTTTTATTATCTTTTATGTTTTGATTTCAAAATCATCGCTTGTTTTTAAACTATCTCCCGATTTTAATATTATAGCCTTTAAATCTCAAAATCATATTCTATACTAAGTTTTTAATATTATTTTTGTATTATGGATTATATATATTTTAAGATTACTTTTTAATCTTAGTTATAAGTTAAACTATATTCAAAATAGTTTGTGAACTTCACAAATTATTTTGACAAGTTTTAGAAAGAAAATCTCTTTTAAAAACAAAAATCAATTTTCAAAATTAACTAGGGCATGTCGACATACCCCATCCCCCTATCAACATGGTAGCCATAGAAATTCAAATTTTAAATTTTCAAATGAAGTGTCTATTCGTTATAACCTTTCACGAATGGACATGACTATTGTTCTTCTATAAATTCCAGCCGTTTTCAATGAATTTTAAGTTACTTTTTCTTCATTTCTTCACTCTTTCCTCTCTACTCGAATATTCTCTTATATTTAAATAAAACTCTGCCAAAATCCTAAGTGAATCAAACTCGATTATCTCTACTTAGATTCTCTACCACTCTCTCTCAAAGATCTCAGTGCTATTCATAGTCATAGGATCATTTGTAATCAAAGAAGTGTATTGAGTCTCTCTATCAATCAAAGTAATATTGGAAATATTGTGATTGTGGCCTGTAAATCAATTGGCTGTGATTGTAGCACGTAAATCAATTAATTATAGCCTGGTTAAATCAAGAGAGTTTTCCATGGACTCGAAGACAGGAGGGTGTATCTCGTGGCGTTGTTATCGAGGTTGTAATATCGATAATATTTTTGAAAATAAATCTACATAACAAATTGTGTGGGACTAGATGTATGGTAACTCCAAACCAGTATAACAGTCCAGTGTGTTTTTCCTTTATTACTTTTATTTGCTATTTGCATCTGTGTCTGATTCTGTGATTATTTCTGTGTTTGTGAATTGCGTCTGTTTGGATTTACTTTGAAAAGATTTCAAAAATATTCATAAAATTAAATAAATACTATTCGCCCCCCTCTAGTGCTAATTCTGTCTTAAGATATGTAATCCACATTCCCTACATTTGGTATCAGAGCATTGGTTTTCAAAGTTATCATAATCTGAATTTTGAAAAGGTTTAAAATGGAAATTTTTGGAAATTTTGTAAGCACTAATTCAAAAATGTCCATATCACCATTGTTTCATAAGTTTTCATATTATTATTGTAGAAAATCAAGTTATCTACTGAATTATTGTGTTGTGTAGGAACAGATATGTTATATGGACTTTGAAGAATCAACACTCAATGGATAAATGGTGCAAATCAAGAAAAACAAATGGATACTTGATACTAAATGTTCGAGACACATGACTGGTAATCCTGAGATACTGAATGACATAATTTATGAAGATAGAGGAACGGTCAACTTTGGAAATAATTCAAGAAGATATGTGATTGGCATCAGCAATGTCGGTAACTCTAAAACTCCTACTATTTTTGATCTTCTACTAGTTAGGCATCTAAAACACAATTTACTTAGCATAAGTCAACTATGTGATAAGGGCTACAAAATTAAATTTGAAAAGGATAAGTGTCACATCGAAGATAATAAATCAAATATCATCTTTGAAGGAATTAGGAAGAAAAATATTTATATTCTCAGTATGAAAATCTCAAATGATAACCTATGTCATTTGGCTAATACAAGTGACCCTCTGATTTGGCATTAAAGATTTGGACATTTGAATTACAAACTCTTAACTAGACTTTAAAAACTTGATTTAGTAAGAGGTCTCCCTAAAATGAATTTTAAAGTAGATAGTATATGTGATGCTTTGTAAATTAGGAAAACTTAGAAAGATTTCATTTAAATTGAAAGATATGATTTTAACTTCAAAACCTCTTGAATTACTTCATTTAGATCTGTTTGGTCTATGTCAAATTCAGTCAATAAATCAGAGTAAATATGTTTTTGTAATTGTAGATGATTATTCTAGATTTACATGGACAATTTTTCTAAAACTTAAAAGTGATGCTTTTAATTTATTTAAAAAATTTGCAAAAATAATTCAAAGTCAACTTTCTTTAAAAATCAAGACTATTCGTAGTGATCACCGTGGAGAATTTGAAAACGAAAATTTTGAGAATTTCTATAATAAAAAAGGAATAACTCATAATTTTTCCTTTCTAAGAACTCCACAACAAAATGGAGTAGTAGAGCATAAAAATAGGAGATTCAAGAGTGTGCAAGAACTATGCTTCCAGATAGTAAATTACCAAGAAATTTTTAGGTTGAAGCAGTCGCTTAAGCTTGTTATATTTTGAATAGAATTTTAATTAGACCTCTAAGCAATAAAACACCATATGAACTTCTTTTCAATAAGAAGCCAAAGGTATCTTATTTTAATGTTTTTTGGAAGTAAATGCTTTATTCTAAATACAAAGGACAATTTGGATAAATTCGATACAAAATCCGACAAAGGAATCTTGTCAGATATTCTAACAGAAGTAAAGCATACAAAGTTTTCAATTTAAAAACCAACACCATTGAAGAAACAGTTCATGTATCCTTTGATAAAAATTTCAAAGATTTTGTTCAAATAAATGATGATGATGATTTTGTTACTCTAAATAATGAATCAAATGAAACAAATTGTGAAACCGTTCATCCTAATAAAAAGATCAGGCTTTTAAAAGATCATCCTCTAGAAAATATACTAGAAAATATAGAATCTGTTGTTAGAACTGGAAATTAATTAAACAAGATGAGTAATGTAGCTTTCATATCAACAATTGAACTCAAAAATCAAAAGGAAGAATCATCTAATAATTCATGGATTCTTGTTATGCAAGAAGAACCGAATCAATTCACTAGAGAAATGATGTATGGGAACTTGTTTCTTGACCTGAGGACAAAACTATAATTGGTACTAAATGGGCTTATAAAAATAAAATGAATGAACAAAGTGAGGTCGTTAGAAATAAAGCTCGGTTAGTCGTGCAAGGTTATTGTCAAAGAAGAAATAGATTATGTTGAAACCTTTGTACCCGTGGCAAGATTAGAAGCCATTAGAATTCACTTTCTTTCACAAACCATAACAATTTCAAATTATTCAAATGGATGTCAAAAGTGAATTTTTAAATGGTTTTGTTAAAGGATATGTTTATGTTGAACAACCCCCACTTTCTGAAGAAGAAAAGTTTCCAAATCATGTTTACAAATTTAAGAAACTTTATATGGTCTAGAAAAACCTCCTAGAGCCTAGTATGAAGACTAAGATCTTACCTATTACAATCAAAATTTGAAATTGGAAGTAGATAATACTCTTTTTTATTAAAAGAAACAAAAATGATATCCAATTAGTACAGATTTATGTAGATAATATAATTTTTGGATTAATAAACAATAAAATGACAAAGAGTTTTTTGAGATAATGACAAAAGAGTTTGAGATGAGTCATATGAGCGAACTTACTTTCTTTTTAGGATTGCAAATAAAACAATTAGATAGTGGCATTTTCATTGGTCAAGAAAAGTATGCTAAGGATCTAGTAAATATGTTTTGTATGACCACTATGAGTGGAAAACCCACCCATATGGCAACTAATGAAGCCTTAAATAAAGAAGATATGTCAAAAGATGTTGATCAAAAACTATACAGGTGAATGACTGGATCGCTACTCTATATGACTACGAGTAGGCCTGATATCATGCATAGTGTCTGTCTCTATGCAAGATACCAATCTCAACCCAAAGAGGCCCATTTAAAAGTTGTTAAATGTATCCTAAGATATGTTAAACACACTTTAGACTATGGTCTATTTTACCCTAAAAATGATTCATTTGATTTAATCTCATATTGCGATGCTGACTATGCTGGTTGTAAATCAGGCCGAAAAAGTACAAGCGAAACTTGTCACTTTTTAGGACATTCTCTGGTTTCCTGGTTTAGTAAAAAGAAAAATACTATCCCACTATCAACAACTGAAGTAGAATATATCTCTGCTGCTTTGGCTTGTTCTCAAGGTATCTATATGCAATAGACGCTAAAGGATTTTGGATTAAATATTTCAAAATCACCAATTTTTGTGACAATGCAAGTGCAATAAATTTATCTGAAAATTCCTCTCATCATGCTAGAACCAAACATATTGATATCTGACAACATTTTCTAAGAGATATTATAAGTAAAGAGATTATTTCTCCTGAATTTATCAACAACGAGAATTAAATAGCTGATATTATGACCAAACCCTTGAATCAATCAAGCTTTACTAAATTTAGATGAGAACCAAGTATTCGTTCTATAACTGAGATATAGAATATAGATATAGTAACATATATATTAAATAAATAAAGAAAAAGAAAATTGTCAAAAAATTTCCAAGGGATGTCAAAATGCCCCTACCTCCCATGTCGACATACAACGGTAAAATTTAAAATTTTGATTTTGCTTCTAAAATTAGTTTGGTGGTTATATAAACCACAATATTTCTAATTCGTTTGTCTTCTCTCTTCATTTTCTCTGTAATAAACTTCTAAAAATATAAAATAATGGCCTCCTCTCCTAAATCAAACCAAAATGCGACCTTTTCTTTCCCTTATCCTAATGTTGGTCCAAACGTTGAAGGACTCTCTGCAGATGATGACTGAGTTGCAAGTCATGCAAATAAAGATGGCAAAGTAACAAGAGAAACAAGGCAAAATCCTTGGAAAGTTGCATAAATTTCTAATGGATAATCATGCAGACAGATCGTGATTGAAGATAACTCCTCTAATATTCATATTCATAATCCGTTAGAGGAAGACGGCGGAGAAGAAGAAGAAGAAAAAGAAGAAGCACAAATGGACGAAGACGATAAAGTTATTTGCGTTGGAGAAGTCTGTTTTGATAAGGATGGTAATTTGGTCGAGCAATGTGGGAGCTTTTGTCTCCATTACCCAAATTGTTCGATTCACAAGTCACCAATTATCAAAGACTCTCATTAGATTGCTCTTATGTTAATGTTTTTACATATTGTGTTTATTTGTATATATTTGTGTTTATATTATACATACATACATATATATATATATATATAACAAAATTATATTTACGTTTCTCTTAATTATACTACGTTATTAGCATTTAGTTCCATAGTATTAGTTAAAGAGGGAGTTATGTAGTTTAGGCTTAGTTTTTGTTGATGACAAAGGGGAATAATTATAAACTAGATTAGATAGACTTAGATTAAGAGGGAGTTAGCAGATTAAAGGGGAGTTTTTGGAATAAGGAGGAGTTAGAGTAGAATCAAAGTCATGGTGGAGTATATTTTATAAGCATAGGCCATCATCATTAAAAAAAGGGAGATTGTTAGTTCCTAAGATGATGGTTTTGTGGACAACAACCATAGACTTGTTATAAAATATAAATACTAATATTCTTGTCAAGATATATAAATGTATATGCAGGATATATATGCAAGTATTGAGGAATGAAGACTGTATAGTATAAAGATTCAAGACCGAGTATAGAGATTCAAGACGGACGAACTCAAGATTGAAGAAACTGAAGACTCATGAGTATTAAGAGCTCAAGAGTTCAAGATATCAAGATAAGTAATAGTGTCTAGATTTATGTAAAAACTTCACAATAGCACTAAAATCTTTATTCGGATTTTATTTGTGGAACGAAATCCAACTTCTCGCTTTAATACTGGGATGGAACCCATGATCTTCTCTAGTGGAATGGAATCCACGAAGTTTTCAAAATGATTTAATTTAAATATTTTTCATAAACTTTTTCAAAATCATCTCTCTCAGTTTAAATATTTTAGCCTTAAACTATTTTTATTATCTTTTATATTTTGATTTCAAAATCATCTTTTATTTTTAAACCATCTCCTGGTTTTTATATTATAACCTTTAAATCTCAAAAATATATTCTATACTTAGTTTTTAATATTACTTTTGTATTACAGATTATATTTTTTTAAGATTACTTTTAATCTCTTTTATAAGTTTAAACTATATTCAAAATCGCTTATAAACTTCAGAAATTGTTTTGACAAGTTTTAGAGAGAAAATCTCTTTTAAAAACAAAAATCATCTTTCAAAATTAACTAGGGTATGTCGACGTACCCCATCCCCCTATGTCAACAATGGTAGCCATCGAAATTCAAATTTTAAATTTTTAAATGAAGTATCTATTTGTCATAACCTTTCACGAGTGGACTTGACTATTGTTCTTCTATAAATAATAGTTGTTTTCATCGAATTTCAAGTTAGTTTTTCTTTATTTTTTCAATCCTTCTTCTCCACTCAAATATTCTCTTATATTTTAACAAAACTTTACCGAAATCCTAAGTGAATCAAACTCGATTATCTCTAGTTTGATTCTCTGCCATTCTCTCTCAAATATCTCAGTGCTATTCAGAGTTATAGGAACATTTGTAATCAAAGAAGCGTATTGAGTTTCTCTATCTATCAAAGTGATATTGGAAATGGTGTGATTGTGTCATGTAAATCAACTGGGTGTGATTGTAGCCCATAAATCAATTAGGTGATCTTGTAGCCCGGTTAAATCAAGAGAGTTTTCCTTGGACTCGAAGACAGGAGGGTGTATCTTGTAGCGTGGAGATCGATGTTGTAATATCGACATTATATTTGAAAGTAAATCCGCACAAGAAAATGTGTGGGACTGGATGTAGGGTAACTCCGAACTAGTATAAAATTCCAGTATGTTCTTTCGTTTAGTACTTTTATTTACTACTTACATCTGTGTCTGGTTCTGTGATTGATTCTGTGTTTGTGAATTGCATCCGTTTGGATTTAATTCGAAAAGTTTTCAATAAGATTCATAAAATAATTAAACACTATTCACCCTTCCCTCTAGAGTTAATTTTTCCTTAAGATCCATAATTCGCACTTCCTACAGTCATCCTGTAAGCCAATAATGCCAGTGGACTCATTAATCCAATTGCCTTTAGTTGTCATTAATCATTTCTTTATGGTGGACTTGATGATTTTGTTTACCGCTTCTACTTGCGCATTCGTTTGTAGATGTGCTACCGTTTATAAGCTCTTCTCAAATCTTGTACTGTTTGTATAAATCCTTGAACTCGACACTTTCAAAATGAGTTTCGTTATTCGTTATGATCTTCTAAGGCAATTCGAACTTGCAAAAAATGTTCTTTGTCACAAAATAGATTACCATTTTCGTTGTATTCAATATAAGCAGTTTTGTTTCATCCCACTCTATGAAATAGCCCACAACATCTATTGCGTACTTAGCTCCTCTTTTCGCCATATATAGCACATGGATAATATCAATTCCTCAAATTGCAGTTTACCAGTGAAAAAGTGTGTGGTGATGTGATAGTGTACGAGTGCACGTACTAATATAGTACACACGGATCGTGTAATATGGAATATTATATAAATGCGGAAATAGATGATAATAACACAGTAAATAAAAATAGAAAAATCACACCAGAGATTTTTATACTGGTTCGGAGCACCGTCCTACGTCCAGTCCCAGACTTCTATCTGGATTTTCACTATTAACTACCTCACTTCACCCGAAGGAACAGGTTTACAACACCCGAGCAAACGAACGGGATTTTACGCCTCTAATACACTAAGGACTTCAACGCTTGCCTCTTACAACACCGAGGACTTCAACACTTTCCTCTTACAACACCGAGGACTTCAACAATGATGAATATAATTGTTTGTTGACGGTATGTGTTCTTGCTAACACAGTTTTGTTACTTGTAGTACAAATTTCCTATAATCTTATCCTCAAAATATGTGAATGATGTTTTGTGAAGATTAAGGGAAGTATATTACTTATTGAATCAAAAGATATGAAATAATTTCAATGATTCAATAAGCAATTAAAATAATTGAGAGCTTTTAGAATGCATGAGTATTTAGAAAGTAAGATCAGAAATTAGAGTAAAAAGAATATATTTTAATGTGTTTGAATCAACGATTTAGATGAGTTTATATAGAGAAAAAATGGTTGTAACTCTTTGTGAACAGTAGCCATTAATATATATGATCATTGATGAAAGGTAAGAGATGCAACCATTGAAGAAAGAAGTGTCTTTTGAAAAGGTTGCTCTTGTTTAAAAACGGTCGACAGGTCAAAAATTGGCCAGTAGACAGGATTTCAAATATATAGTCGTTATGTGCATGTGTGCACGTTCATTGTGCATTTTACACAGAAACGGTCGACCGCCTGTATTAATACCGGTCGACCGGTTACTGTTAAATTGCACAATGAATGTGCAATGATATTCAAATATATATATATATATTGATTATATTGAGGTGCATGATTATTTGAGGATAGATTTTAACAAGTCTATCACTATTACAATATCAAATAATCAACCTATAATCTAGAGTACCATATGTAGCTCTTTTGTGCCTCTTTATAGCCATGATGTCTTTGTTTTGTCGATCGCCTTTATTTCTTTGTCAGAAATCAAAAACTTCATAGAATCTGTATCTCAACATTCTCCCCCTTTTTGATTGATGATAACATATATCTAAAGTTCTGAATCTCCCCCTGAATATGTGATCTCCCCCTGAGATTTTGTTTGTATTCTTTATATATATATATCTATATATATATATATATATTCCTGCAAATTATTGTTAGCACAAATTCTCCCCCTTTGTCATCGACAAAAAGGAATAATAGATAATGAAATAACACAAAAGTATATCAACCGGAATATTCATGCATAGCAAAAAAATATAACATATCCAAACATACCAGAGTATCATACACACCATAATATCATACGAATAAAAGTAACGACACTATTTAGTACAAGTGTCGAAAGATGTTTTAAATTACTAATCCAAAATATAGAGATAGAAAATAGAATCTAGCATGAGTCAGAAGCTGTCTCCTCTTAAATATCTTCTTCCTCATCATCATCATCTTCCTCTTCATCGTCCTTTCTAGATGATTCTCCACGACCATGTCTACTAGTACCAGCAGACTCCTCAGTTGATGACCAGTTGAAAGCAGGAGGAGCAGGACGTTTGCCTGGGTCTTGAGCAGAGATGGATGTGCTATATGAAATAGCATCCCATAAAATACCAAAGAATGACTTGAGTTTGTTGAAGCGTTTATCAATTTTCGTGTCCATGCGCTTGAGTCTTGATTCAAGCAAGAATTGGTTACGCACAATAGTTTCAAGTGATTCTTTTGTGGTGGATTTTGATTTCAACATTTTAACTTCTTCGGAACGAGGTCGAGAGGAAGTAGCTTTTTGTTGTGTTGGACCTCTTTGTTGCCATTGTTCAAACGACATAATCTGAAGGTAAGGAGGAGGGAGCTTCATGCGTTTGATGGTTACGGAATCAATACATTTTGGTTTCGAGGTGGCAGAGTCAGGAGGTCTTACGCCACAAGCTAGCAAAATACGCATGATATATTCATTGTAGAAAAAGTGAGGTCGCGTAGAGTTGTTCACCTTGAGAATCTCGTCAAAAAGCATATGAACCCAATTGATTTGGATATCTCCATAAATAGCATAAAGGGCCTTGAAGTTTTCTTTGTATACAGCGTCATAGTTTCCTAGTCTAGGAAACAAAGAAAACATCAAGACGCGATGTAGTAGCCTGGCGGTGGGTCGATGTCCAATTGATTTTGTGCCATCACTGTTTTCCTCCATGAATTGATGGCCGATGCTATTGCGAGTGAAGACTTCACAGAAATGTGATGAAAACTCATCGCCTTGATTTGGAATACCCAGTATAGAAGCTATCCTATCATGAGTGATAAAAATTTGTTTGCCACATACGACAGACCAAATGACTCCGTTCGGATCATCAGGTTTATACTCGTCCAGGTTCATGTTGGCATAGAATAATTTTATCATCAAGTGATTTATTTCAACCTTATTTTCTGAAAAATCGATCAATGGAGTAAGATTGGAGTTATTTGCTAACCTACGGATTCCATAAGATGTGAAATCATCAAACTTGATGAAAGAACCCGGATGAAACTTGTAGTCAGTCATTTGGTTCTATCTTGTGATAGCTACCGGATTTTCGAGCCATTTCTTAGCGGAGATATTGAGTGATGAAGTTCCAGAGGATGATCCTTTCTTGGGTTTCTTTTGCGGAGGAGCCATTGTTAGAAAATTTGGAGATTTGGAAATTGAAATTGAGAGAATAGGGTTTTTGGAATTTGGGGATAAATAACCTGTTGAGACAAATGAGGAGAAGGATGAAAAAAAGTGACGCAAAGTGTATATAAAAACTGAATATACGTATACTGGTCGACTGCTATAATATGGCCGGTCGACCGTTTTCATCCAGAGGCTAAACGGTCGACCGGTCATATTATAGGTGGTCGACCGGTTTTGTTGCCTGATGAAAAACAGTATGTTTTGCAGTTTTTTGAGAATATGTCGAGCTATATAATTCATATTTCACTCTTATTATAAAATACAAACGTTATTACAAGAGTTATAGAGAGAAAACGATGCAACAAGTATATATATATATAAATTTAATGAGGAGTGGAAGAATCGTCATTAGAATTTTCTTTATTATCTTTAATACGATGTGACCATGGACTCCAGTTTTTCTGAGCACCTTCATTCCTGTTATAATTCTGATCCCAAGAGTTAGGACTCCTAGATGTTGACGGCCTAGACGGCATCGGTTCATGCACATCATGCTTGTTTGAACCACAAAAGAATGATGCCATCTTTTCTAAAACAGATAAACGTGCCGATGTTCGTTGTTGCTCATGATAAAGCTGGCTTTGTCCATAATGGAGCTGTCTTTGAAGATCTATTTGATGTTTCTGATAGTGGTGAATCTCGTCGATCTGTGCTTTGGTATGAGGAGAACAAAACAGCGCCTTCTTTACTCGTTTTGAGGTTGGTGTACTACCAGGAGTACGATTATATTGATGTGGATATTTTGGTTTCTGTTTTGGTGTTTCAGGAGAATAATACTCCTCCGGCTCGGAACTTGTAACGGAAAGTTGTGATTTTTGAGCCCACTTATCACAAATGTGAGCCATAGAAAA
The DNA here is from genome assembly GCA_030765085.1 of Allium cepa. Taxonomy (NCBI): domain Eukaryota; kingdom Viridiplantae; phylum Streptophyta; class Magnoliopsida; order Asparagales; family Amaryllidaceae; genus Allium; species Allium cepa. Next base: position 954,229,419 of record CM060932.1, read on the forward strand.
TTATGTATAGAACCTTATGCTCGGATAAGAAAAGATGAATAAAGAGAGAAGTTTTGACAAGCTTATAATGAAATTCCTTAAACTTAAGCCTGTGGATGAGAGTGAATAAAGAAATATGACCGTGAAAGCAAGCAAAGGCTCTTATGTAAAGAAAATAAATAGCTTTCCTTAGAAAAAAAATGCTATAGTTAAAATATAACCAAAGGAAAAGATAATCATTAGTAATTACTAGTCAAAATCTTTTCTTGAAATTAAACCAAGCTCTCTTCGTAATCTAATAAAACTAGATTCGAGCAGAGGCTTAGTAAAAATGTCCGCTAATTGATTATCAGTTTGGACATATTCAAGACATATATATCCTTTTTCAATATTATCTCTAAGGAAATGATGACGGATATCAATGTGTTTGGTTCTAGAATGATTCACTGGATTCTTAGAGAGATTTATAGCACTTGTGTTATCACAGTATATAATAGAATTTGATAAATGAATATCAAAATCTTGAAGTGTTTGTTGCATATATAGTACTTGAGTACAAGCGAGAGCTGCTGATATATATTCAGCTTCACATGTTGATAGTGAAACACAATTTTGTTTCTTACTAAACCAAGAGACAAGTGATTTTCCAATAAAATGGCACGTACCACTTGTACTTTTTCTATCCGTTCGCGAGCCGCCAAAATCAGCATCATTATATGATACTAATTCAAATGGACATTCTTCTGGATAAAAAAGACCGAAATCTTTGGTATTATTAAGATAACGAATTATACGTTTCACTGCTCGTAGATGTGATTCCTTTGGATCTGCTTGAAAGCGTGCACATAGACAAACACTCATCATTATATCTGGACGACTAGCTGTAAGATAAAGAAGAGAACGAATCATGCTTCGATATAATTTCTAATCAACGCTCTTACCATTTTCATCTTTTTCAAGATGTGTAGTTGTACTCGTAGGAGTTGGTTTACCAGATGTATTTTCTAATCCGAAGCGTTTGATAAGATTTCCGCAATATTTTTCTTGATTGATAAAGATACCACTCGGAAGTTGTTTGATTTGAAGTCCAAGAAAATATGACAGTTCTCCCATATGAGACATTTCGAACTCTTTGGTCATAATACTTGCAAATTCCTTGCAGAGTTTATCGTTTGTTGAAGCAAAGATGATGTCGTCTACATATATCTGGATAACTAGAATATCCTTTCGAGAATGTTTAATAAACAAAGTTTGATCGACTTTGCCTATTTGAAATCCTGAGTTAATAAGATAGCTACGTAATCGTTCATACCAAGCACGAGGTGCTTGTTTTAAACCATACAGAGCTTTCTTAAGTTTGAACACATGGTCAGGATATTTTTCATGTACGAAGCAAAGGAGGTTGTTCGACATAGACATTCTCTTTGATAAATCCATTGAGAAAAGCACTTTTGACATCCATCTGATAAAGTTTGAAATTATGGTGACAAGCAAAAGATAATAGGATTCTAATAGCTTCTAGTCGAGCAACTGGTGCATAAATTTCTTCATAATCAATACCTTCTTCCTGATTATACCCATGTGCTACTAATCTTGCTTTATTTTTGGTGATATTCCTTGTTCGTCAGCCTTATTTTTATAGACCCATTTAGTACCAATAACTGACTGATCAGTTGGTCTTGGAACAAGTTCCCAAACGTCATTGCGCTCGAACTGATTTAGTTCTTCCTGCATGGCAATGATCTAGTAATCGTCTGTAGCAGCTTCTTTTAGATTCTTAGGTTCGATATTTGAGAGAAAAGCGACATGACCCATTTGGTTGAGTTGACTCCTTATTCTGACATGTGATGTTACTTCACCGATTATATTTTGGGCCGGATGGTCTCTTAATATCCTTGGTGGTGATTGTAACTCACATATTTGAGGAATATTCTCAATAATTATTTCTGAGTCAGAATCAATATTCATGATGATTGGATTGTCAGTGACTATTGATTCGTCATCATCTGATATAGTGTGAGGATGCTGATAGGATTCATCAAAAGAGACATGAAGTGATTCTTCAATAGTTTTGGTTCGTTTATTAAATATACGATAGGCCTTACTTCATTCTGAATAGCCGACAAATATTCCTTCATCGGCTTTTGGATCGAATTTGCCAAGCTGGTCTTTCATATTTAAGATAAAACACTTGGAGCCAAAAACTTTGAAGTATGAGATTTTAGGCTTCCTTTTGTTAAATAATTCATAAGGAGTATTCTTGGTAAGAGGTCTTATGGACACACGATTTAAAACATAACAGGCAGTTGCGACGGCTTCTGCCCAGAAATGTTTTGGTAAGGTGGTTCCATTCAATAATGTTCTTGCACATTCTTGTAAAGTTCGGTTCTTCCGTTCTACAACTCCGTTCCGTTGTGGAGTTCTAGGAAACGAAAAATTATGATATATACCTTTCTTTGTACAAAAATGTTCAAATTCATTATTTTCAAACTCTCCGCCATGATCACTTCTTATATTTTTAACTTTAATCCCTTTTGATTTTTGAATTCTTTTGACGAAAAATTTGAAATGATCGAAAGTGTCACTTTTATTTTTTAAGAAAATTGTCCATGTGTAATGAGAGAAATCATCAACAATTACAAGCACATATCGACTGTGATTTATTGATTGAACCCTAGTAGGTCCAAATAAATCCATGTGTAGTAACTCAAGTGGTTGTAATGTTGATATGACTTTCTTGGATTTAAAAGATGATTTGGTCAATTTTCCTAATTGACATGCATCACAAATGTTGTTAACTTTAAAACTCATTTTGGGTAGTCCTCTAACTAGATTGTTTTTGGCTAGCTTGTCAATAGTTCTGAAGTTTATATGGCAGAAGCGTTTGTGCCATATCCGTGGATCATTATCATTAGCCACAAGACACATATTTGAATTATGATTAATATTCATATTCAGAATATATATATTTCTGTCTCTATATCCTTCGAAAACTAAATTATGGTCTTTATCTAAAATACTACACTTATTATTCGAAAAGGAAACTATAAAACCCTTGTCACATAACTGACTAATACTAAGTAAATTGTGTTTTAAATTTCTAACTAGCATGACATTAGTAATAAGAGGTAAGTTAGATGTACCGCAATTGCTCACATCGCCTTTGCCGATGATATAGCCTTTTGAATTATCTCCAAAAGTGACGGAGCCACCATCTGAGTATGTAATATTTGTTAATAAGCTCTTGTCTCCAGTCATGTGCTTCGAGCAACCACTGTCCAATATCCACTTTCCTCTTTTCTTAAGTGGGACCTGCAAAAAATAGAATTAAGTTCATGGTACCCACTTTTTATAGGGTCCTAAGAGTTAGGTCTTAGGAGTCCAAACCCATACGGGTCTGGTATCCCCTTTATATACATAATTAGTATTATGATGCACAGTATTCATGAAATTCTGAATATATTTGTTCCTAATCAAATTGTTATTTGTTTTAGGAACCCATATTTTGATTGTCTTGATATTTTTCTTTTGAAATTTCACAACTGGTTTCGGTTTGGAGTATAATAAACCAAGATTTTTCTTAGCTTTAGTTTTTTGTACTCTCTTCTTTCTTTTATTACCAAGATGTTTCTTGGTTTCATGTTTGTTATATCCCAAACCTTGTTTATCTGAAATAGATTGTGAACTTTCAATGATTTTTGTCAAATTTTCTCGACCTTTGTTAAAGTTAGAAACATTTTGAGTAATGTTATCAAACTTTGTTTGTAAACTAGCTTTTTCTAGGTCTAGAAGTTTGACTTTTTCCTTAAGCTCATGATTTTCAGTAGTGAGAGTATTATTTTTCTCTTTTTGAGCTTCTATTTCTTGACTCAAAAGAGATAGTTGAGAGTCAACATTAGATGATGATTCTTGAATTTTTTCAAGTTCTTTATCTAATATTTTCTTCTCATCTTGTAACATTTCTCGTTCAAACTCTGCTCTACCTAAATCTGCTTTGACTACTTTTAATTGACGTTTTATGTCTTTATATTTGACTATCAATTCAGCATTAATATCAAGCAATTCATCAAGTGTAGGAATTTGTACCTCATCTTCTGTTGCCATAAAACAAACATTAGCTTGTTCATTCTCCGAATCACTTTCACTTTCTGATGAAGATGAGTCTGAATCATCCCATGTTACTGAGAAGGCTCGTTTCTTTGACTTGTCCTTCTTATATTTGAATTTGTCATTTTCTGACTTCTTCTTTTGTTCTGGACAATCCTTCTGCATGTGCCCCTTTTTGTGACAGTTGAAGCATTCTATAGAGGATAATGTTGGTTTATTTGATCCAGATTTCTTTCTGTTATAGCGACTGGCTTTTCGCTGTTTTAGGAATTTTTTGAAACCTTTTGCTATGAATGCCAGATCTTCGTCTTCAGACTCTGATTCATTTTCGTCTTTTTCAGCATGGAATGCCACGTTCTTCTTTTCTTCTTTTGTTCCTTTCTAGTCTGCAAGTTAGCTTCATAGGACATTAGATTTCCTATCAATTCATCTGGCTTCATGACGGAAAGGTCATTAGCTTCTTCAATTGCTAATACTTTTCCTTCCCATTCACTAGTAAGAGAATGTAGGACTGTTGAAACAACATCAAAATCAGAATACTTTTGTCCTAAGCCAATAAGTGCATGGTGGATAGTTTGAAACTGTGAATACATATCATTGATTGTCTCATTTGGTTTCATTTTGAAATTTTGAAATTGACTTTTCAGCATGGCTATTTTGGCTTGTTTAACCTTGTTAGTACCTTCATGAGTGATTTTTAGCGTTTGCCAAATTTGATATGCAGTAGTGCAGATACTAACACGGTTATATTCATTTTGGTCTAATGCACAGAACAACATATTTATTGCTCTTGCATTTACGGCTGCTGTCGTTTTCTCAGCCGCAGTCCATTCTGAATAATCAGTTGTTGGATTTACTATTTCTTTTTGAGTTGCATTCCAAGCATCATAACTAACATACGTGTTGCCCAATAACTATAGTTAAGACCATTGAAAAATGGAGGTCTTTGTGTTGATTGACCTTCCATGTAAGTGGTGTTTTGAGTGCTAGTGCTTGCGTTATTTGCCATATTACAAGAATATATCAAATAACCGTGTTACAGTTATATGATAACCTTGCTCTGATACCAAATGAAAAGGTGTGTGGTGATGTGATAGTGTACGAGTGCATGTACTAATATAGTACACACGGATCGTGTAATATGGAATATTATATAAATGCGGAAATAGATGATAATAACACGGTAAATAAAAATAGAAAAATCACACCAGAGATTTTTATACTGGTTCGAAGCACCGTCCTACGTCCAGTCCCAGACTTCTATCTGGATTTTAACTATTAACTACCTCACTTCACCCGGAGGAACAGGTTTACAACACCCGAGCAAACGAACGGGATTTTACGCCTCTAATACACTGAGGACTTCAACACTTGCCTCTTACAACACCGAGGACTTCAACACTTTCCTCTTACAACACCGAGGACTTCAACAACGATGAATATAATTGTTTGTTGACGGTATGTGTTCTTGCTAACACAGTTTTGTTACTTGTAGTACAAATTTCCTATAATCTTATCCTCAAAATATGTGAATGATGTTTTGTGAAGATTAAGGAAAGTATATTACTTATTGAATCAAAAGATATGAAATAATTTCAGTGATTCAATAAGCAATTAAAATAATTGAGAGCTTTTAGAATGCAGGAGTATTTAGAAAGTAAGATCAGAAATTAGAGTAAAAAGAATATATTTTAATGTGTTTGAATCAATGATTTAGATGAGTTTATATAGAGAAAAAATGGTTGTAACTCTTTGTGAACAGTAGCCATTAATATATATGATCATTGATGAAAGGTAAGAGATGCAACCATTGAAGAAAGAAGTGTCTTTTGAAAAGGTTGCTCTTGTTTAAAAACGGTCGACAGGTCAAAAATTGGCCAGTAGACAGGATTTCAAATATATAGTCGTTATGTGCATGTGTGCACGTTCATTGTGCATTTTACACAGAAACGGTCGACCGCCTGTATTAATACCGGTCGACCGGTTACTGTTAAATTGCACAATGAATGTGCAATGATATTCAAATATATATATATATATATATATATATATATATTGATTATATTGAGGTGCATGATTATTTGAGGATAGATTTTAACAAGTCTATCACTATTACAATATCAAATAATCAACCTATAATCTAGAATACCATATGTAGCTCTTTTGTGCCTCTTTATAGCCATGATGTCTTTGTTTTGTCGATCGCCTTTATTTCTTTGTCAGAAATCAAAAACTTCATAGAATCTGTGTCTCAACAACCAGGGGCTGACCATTTGTGTAAGCTCATCGATAAGGCTCTTGGTATCTTCGCAAATCTTTTTCAATGATCAAATCTTTTGGTGTAAACGGTTGCATCTCGATTTACTATTGGTCAGAAATATCCATAGCGAAGTACATTTTTTTACTAGCATATGCCGTTAGTGTGATTGCTCCCTTATGGATCACCTATGCAAGGGGTAGAAAATCATCTTCTGTACAACAATCCTTGCATCACGAACCATGGTGATATTCGAAGGAGTTTCTTCCACTCGTTCTTGTATCTCGAGAGAATTACTTTAAGCAAATAATATTTGATTGGAGTCATCCATGACTCCTTTTCCTCCATAGTTTTTAAATTCCACTCTACATTCATCTAATCGATATTTGGAGTCGTCAAATCCTCCATTGAGCCAAATCCATTTCATATGCCTCTCTAGAACTAGCCTACTTGGCCAACGAAAAAACTTTTGATTCTCCTATTTAAGGTTGTGCGTAATCATATAATGCTCTATATCATCCAACCGCTCCAGTGCATTCGTCAAGTAAGGAGCAAGTTTTGCATCCTTAGCTTGATATTCCTTCCTCACTTGACAAACCACAAGCTGGAAATCGTTGAATATCTGCAAAGTCCTTATCCTTAATTCGTCTGCTCTCTTCATCTCACTATTAATGCTTCGTAATCAGCCTCATTGTTAGTTGTGGGAAATTCCAATATTAATGCATAACAACTAATTTTCCCTTTATAATTACAAGCAATACTCCAGCACCTGAACTATGTCTGCTTGAAGCACCATTTATAAATAATTTCCAATCAGAAATGTAATCGTATCCTATTCCTCTTCACTATCTCGTGAGATAAATTCAACTATGAAATCCACCAATGCCTGTTCGTTTATCACTCTCTTTGGATGCTAAGTGATGCCATACTGGCTTAATTCAATGTTTCATTTTAGTAATCTCCCCAAGATCTCAGGTCGATACAACACCTGTTTCAAGGGTTAATCCCTTAGCACGTTAATCGAATGAGCCTGGAAATATTATCACAACTTCCACAGCGCAATCAATAAAAAATAGGCAAGTTTCTCCATATTTGGATAATTATTTTTAGCTTTGGTAAATCACTTGTTGAAGTAATAATCCTACCTTTGAATCCTCATCTACTCACGTACCAATGGTGTGCTTAGTACATGAGTAGTTTCCACTAAATAAATGTAAAAGTCCTTTTCATCCAATGGTTTGGATAAAATTGGCGGTGTTTCCATATGCTATAGAAACTTCCCGAATGTATTTTGACAATACTCGTTCCATTCAAAATCCTTCTTACCATTTTTGAGGGAATTAAAGAAGCATTTGTTAGTTGCCTTTGACATAAGCCGATTCAAATGGCAACTTTTCCATTTAAGATTTGCAACCCCTTCTTCATAGTCGGGGCTGTCATGTTCCTCAAGGCATCAATATGCTTCAGATTAGCCTTAATGCCTCTTGAACTCACGATTAATCCCTAAAACTTCCTCGATGCAACTCCAAATGGGCATTTCAATGGATTTAACTTTATTCCACACTTCCACAATACCTTAAATATTATAAAAGGTCATCCATGTGATGCCTTGATAGCCATGACTTCATCAACATATCATCCACATATACTTCCATCGTTTTTCCAATTTGCTTTATGAACATGAAATTCATCAACCTCTGGTACGTAGCTCATGCGTTCTTTAAACCGAATGGCATTACTTGGTAACAGTATAATCCCAAATCCATTATAAAACTAATGTGCTTCCAATCTAGCATATGCATCGGTATCTGGTCATAGCATGAATAAGCGTCCATAAACGACAACAACTCATGTTCCGCTGTCTCGTATAGCAGTTGTCGACCCTTGGCAAGGAAAAGCTATCCTTTAGGCATACTTTATTCAAATCAGAATAATAAATACACATCCTCCACTTTTCATATGATTTCTGGATTAATATGGGTTCGATACTTATTTCGAGTATAAAACATCATGGATAAAGCCATTTGTCATCAACTTTCCACTTCTTCCTTTAATACAATGCATCGCTCTGGACCCAGATTACGTCTATTTTGCTTCATTGGAGGAAATTTTGGATCCATGTTCAGTACCTGACATGCTACCTCTGGCGATATCCTGCATATATCCAAATGCATCTAACTAAATACGTCCGAATTCCCTTGAAGGAAATTAACCAATTCATTCCTTAGTCCATACCAAGGCGAGATCCTCGCTCAAAAATCCAAGAAGGATCAATTATATTGACTGACATGTCAACCGTCAGCTCAGCCGGTGTTGTCTGCACTTCCTATGACTTCTTCATGTGATACATAGACTTATGCAACCTGCTATGGCTCACGAGCCAGGGCTTGGACTGTAACTATCGTGCTTTCGAGTTCTTAATGCACAGAGCCTTCTCTATATTCTTCCCTTTTCCCATAGCTTTTCTTCTCTTAGATCAGCAACATAACATCTCCTCTTATAGATCTGACCCCGTTCACCATGGGGAACTTCATCATTAGGCACCAAGAAGCTAATTCCATCCTAAAATCTTCCAAGGCCAGTCAGCCTAGGAAGGTATTATACCAAAAAATCATCTAGTATAACAAACTTTCAGATTCAGAAAACCTTGCGATCTTTAACACCCAACTCAATAGACAAATCAATTGTCCCAATCACTTTTTTCAACTTGCTAGTAGATCCCTAAATCTTGGATTTAGAAGGTTTAATTTTCTTCACATTGATTTGCATTTGGTCAAATCTCTTTTAAAAAAGATATTCACCGAGCTTCCATTATCCACTAAAACTCGATGCACTACAGCAGGACCAACGACGGATGAAATCACTATGGCGTCAACGGTTAGCACTTCGACTCCATCAAAATCCCTATTCCTGAATATAATGTCATTTGTAACCATCCTTTGTTGCTTAGCTAGAGCTCCATCATCTATGTTAAAGAAACTCTCCTGTGGTGCATGCTTTAATGAACTCACGTAGCATTCCATTTCCTTCCAATTTAATCTACTGGATGAGGTCCCCATGTTATAGAATTTATAACCAACCTTCCATCAATATGCCCGGATCCTTCTCTACTTGGTCCAAGATGTTTCCCTTAGGCATTTGGCCCTTGGGGCCTAGCAATTTATCCATCATCCTATGGATCTCTGACATAGTTTTTCAATTTTTCTTCATTATCAGTTCCTCAAAGAAATCTCTCAAATGTTGGTACTTGTTCATATTGTTTCCATGAGTTTCATAGAAATGATAGTACTTTCCTAAGCGCCTTTCTACTTCACTCGTCTCTTTCCAAGGCGGCCTTTTATGTTATTCTGTTCCTTGTGTCACAAGGTATATATTCTGAAATGTGTCATTTAAAGGCATGTAATCATCCGATCTCATAATCCTCGAACACTTTTTAGATTTGTTCCGCCTACCACTAGTGCTCTAATTTCTTTTCCTTAGATTATTCAAATTTCCAACATTTATAACCACATTACCGAAACTATCACTGGCCTGTTTAATTGTCATATTGCTTTGAATCACCTCCTTTGAGTGTCCACCATCAACCTTTTAAATAGCCCGACTTGCTTCTTCCAACCCAAGAATTTTTTGGCCTACTTGTGGAATGCCACTATAGTTTTTAGCTAGTTCATTTTCAACCGTTTTCCAAAGTCTGTGTCTGGATATATGCCCAAAACCCAGGCCATAAACACTAAATATTCCTTTGGGTTATTAATCTCCATTACTTCAACATTAAACTTGTTCAAGAACCCCTTTAATGACTCCTTAAATCCTTAGGCCGAGCGTGTGGAGCTTGAACTGCTCTATAAATTTCTTTGCTAATTAATCAAAAGTTAATATGGATTTCGACATGAGCCGAGTAAACCACATCGATGCAACAATTTCCAAAAAAATGGAAAAACACCTATACCATACTGCATCTGTCGCCCTGACACCATCCATATGTCATTCATACTTAAACAAGTGCTACTTGGGATCTTAGGATCTATGGTCCCACTATACGATGGCATCATCTGCATTGTAAACCTCCTAGGATATTCCTACCTTAGAATGTTCTCATGAATGGAGTTCTGCTTGGTGCAGAACCCCGTTCCTTATTCTTTCTCCACTTATTTTCTTCCACCAACCGCTTAACCATGTCTGCTATTTACTCTTTAATTGCTTGAAACTCTAAAGCACGACCTTTAGGTGATGCGCCAAGTGTTTGATTCTGCGAATGGTCTTGGTTTGCTCATTGACATCTAGGATCTTCAATCTTTGCAAGAACCATTCCTTCAGATATTTTCTAACCCCTAATTGGCTCCATTGTCTTTGGTTTGTACTCCAGCATCTCAAATAGCAACATCAAGCTCATAATCATCACCATCATACTGCAGGTCATCCTCTAAATCAGACATGATCATCTTTGAGTTTGGTTGGTACCGAGTTGAATTCCTTATAAGGGCACCTTTTGACTTCCTTTAACAAAATCCCATCCTCCCCAAATAGCCATTTCATTCTCCTTTTGTTTTCCATCTCTTTTTCCTCGATTGGAAACAGTGAGTTCTCTTCCTCAGATCCAGTAAATGAAACTTCCCTCCTGCTCCTCTGTGTCTCTGGGTCAGTAGGGCTATGCTAGCATCCATTTTTTCCAATAGAGCTTTCTGATTATTGGCCAACATTTGATTCAACTCCTCATTATTTTGTCAAACTCTGCTCTTATGATCATCTCCTAAGGAGAAGATGACCCTTGGAATGCCTACTGGCTGCTAACCTCCACTGATAGGAAGCTCTTTCATCTGCACTAGCTACTGCTCCTGATGATCTTCTCGATCTCCTAGGTGCCATTGATTCCTATGAGAAAATCCCTCAAGTTCCTTGATGAAATTCTTTTGGATCCAACATATGAATGCTCCAATCCAAAATAGAAAGCCAAATCTATGCCTGAGAATCTCATTTCCCAATGAAAGCACCAAATGTTGAGCTTGAAAATGGCACAACACCCAAAGTATTTTAGAAAAATAGAAATCTAGTAGAGGATATATGAGAAACAGAGAGAACAACAAGGTTGTTAAACTAGCTTGACAATCTTTGGCCTACGTCCACTATATTTATTTATTGATTATAGATTTAGGTGTCACTTGTACAGGGGATTGACAAGTTCTTACAGGCTAGAACAGCCAATAATATCTACCTTAGTGACTATGGTGAGTGGAGATAAAAGATTAAGTAAACCAAAAGGCAAAACGTCCTCATGCAAAATCTATAGGCCGTGTATTTATAAGGAAACATCCAGCAGAGTCAGAATCTACGAAATACTAGATCTATAAATTCTACTTGGTATGGACCAGAAGTGGTTGGTACCGACATGATTTTTTGTGGGAGACTACTCCATCTTCCCTCTTTTGGTCATCTATCTTTGTTCCATTGTACTCTGAGTACTTTTCATTAAAGAGTGTGTTGTTTTCGAGAGGTCCTAGTATCACTTGTACTTGCCTACTTTCCTTCAGAATTCCCTTAGAGTTGTTTGCCTGTTCCTCAAGAAATGCACTTCAAGACGATCGCACAAGCCATCTTTCCTGAACCATAGCTTCGGGGGTCCACTAGAGGCCAGAAAAGTGATCTGTGGTAAGTAGATAAGCTCGATAACGAGTGGTACCTTTAGCTCCAATTGTTTTGCAACTTCCTAAGTCCACTTCTACAGTCCTCTCAAGTATATTCCGAAGTCAATAAATCGCTTCGTTTTGATCCTGATTCCCCGATTCATCTAAAAGCTGGTTAGTTAAAAAGCTAGATAACATCCGTAGAAATAACAGCTTATGTACCCCTTTTGGGGACCAATCCCACGTAGTTCTATTTCCCGCTCTTCTCCTGTATCCAAATAATTGTTAGCACATAACAACAGTAGCATCCATACAACCATTGCAAAAAATGCAAACATCACAATATTAAATGACAATGCAATGCAATCCATCTAATAAGAAAATCGTAATGCATAAAGATACTTACATACATCACATTCGTGTAAATATAATCCATCAAAAATGCACTAGTCCAATCAACATTAGTGACATGACATCAATTATCGAATAACCATAATTAACTACCCATAATCTAGTAACAACAATGTTAAAACATCATGCACTCATCAAAATGCGATACCATCGTCAAACATCTAATTTATGTGATAATTACAATCAACAACGACTTATATGTCCAACAACTATCACAATAATACATTTGCACCTATTATTCTCTTGAATATAAAATCAATTTATCATTTGTTTATTATAAAGTCACTTTTTATTTATTGCATCTTAAAACAATAATACTTATTCAAAAACGATAATATACTTCTCAAACCCTTTATTATACTTCATTTCTTCAAACACCCCGAAACATCGTATTTTAAATCAAAAGATAGTAATCTTCATCAAATCACTTTTTAAAATGATACCATTATTATTTTACATCAAAATAATAGTATATATTAAAAGCGCTTTAATGCTTTTCAAAACCAATTTATTACTATTTATTCCAAAAATACAACATTTTGTTTTGAATCATCAAAACTCCTTTTTAATTCTGTTTATCTCAAAATATTTTATCCAAAAATACTTTTGGAAAACATTTTTTACTATTATTATTATTATTTATAAGATACCCTTTTCTGTTATTTCTCAAATCATAATAATAATATTTTCTACCATAAATACGCTAAACTAATCATTTAGTCACTTACACAAAATGATAAAATTTTCACTAAAATTCACATTATTATTATTTAAAATATCATTCCATTTTATAAATAATATCCTTTTCAAATATCAATTTAAAATATAATAATTATTTTTGTTCATGAATTTACACAGGAATTCAAAAATAATAACCTTACTAAATTCCATACTTTAATTTTAGAAAGGTTTGTTAAATCATTGTTTTTAACAGAAACAACCCAAAATTTGTAAATAACCATATTTATCATTTATTTATCTAATTTTCTTTTTATTAACATATATATCCAAATTTATTATTTCCATTCCAAATCAAAGAATTTATTTTAATTAAATATTCAAAAATAGCGCAATCGATAATAGTTATCCAATCAAGGCGCAATACATCCAAAATATTATAATAACCAAACAACCATCCATATAACACAGCTTAAATTAAAAAATATAATTTTTCCATCAACAGGTATATAATTTAAAATTTGATTAATTAAATTAAATTGAACATACCAATGTGCTTTTGCAAACAATCTTAGAATTTAGCAAACCCAAAGCCAAGTCGTATGGATTCCCGCCACCGGTGCAATGGAGGAAACCGTGTATGAATCAGAATTCGTATGCGAGTGATATGAAGGTTAGAAGTTTCCAGGTCTAATTTTTTATTATAAAAACTAAAAGGATTAAAGTGCAAAACCATATTCTTCCTCTTTCAGTCGCTACTGATGTCAACCAATATAAAGCCAATTTTGAACTTTAGTATTTGTCACCTCTAACCACTACAATGTCGCCACATATCACCATCGCATTACACACCGTCTTCATGACCAAAACCCCTACCTTCGACCTCCCATTTGGTCACCAATGTCATTGGGAATTAGTGTTATCCGACTCTAATTCAAAAATTCAATCCATCTTAGACTGAATTGGCAAGTACCACTACCATCGATTTCCTCCTAGCTGCGAGTGCCATCAATTCCAAACCCTCAATTTTGCCAATTGTTGATGAAATAAAAAGGCTAATTAGCCCTCTTTGAATTTGTATGTGCTTCCTTTAACAGAGAACTATGGTCTATTCGAGCTTTTTTGCAATAATCAGACACTTGTCATTTATTCGCCTTGTTGAAAGCTTCAAAATGACATATTAATCGATAGGTATCAAACATTTTGATTTTTTAATCAATTTGTAATTGGCGAAATTCATTCTCCACTAAAATATGATTAAAAGGAATTTTGAGACTAAGAAGGAGAGAAAAATATGTTGGCTACTCTGTAGGGTTTCTAAGCATTTTTATATATGCAATGAGGCAGGTTCAGTTATGCGTAATGCATTTGGCCCAAAAGTAGTTACATACCATATTTAAACACTATATTGTCTCTATTTGACAAATTATAGCTCCAAATCCATCAAAATTATACATCAAACTGATCAGCTTGGAAAGATCTTTACAATGGTCATAATTACAATATCAAATTCACCTTTTGATTAAAAATTTATTTTTTTAGTTTATTATTGAAAATCTAGTAATGTATTTGAAGTAAATTTAAAAAAAAATTGCATAGGAAGGTTGCAGTGGCTATTTTGTGTTTTTATGGAGAATATGATATTTCATGTTATTGCTAATTACCTTCTTATTCCTTTGGAGAGGAGCGAAAGTGCTAGAATAGACATGGTAAGTGGCATATTTGGATTTATGGGATAAAGTGACCAAGTCTTGTCGCTAGGGAGATGCTTGAAGAGGGGAAAATAGAGCCTTGGAGGTTGGTGGTAGAAGGTACGAACATCCGGAGTGAGGGTCTTGCGATTCCGGAAAGGGAGAATGGTCGTGTGGATAAGAATATGACCACCACAAACACTTGGAGCGATCTTTCTAGTCTCGGTCAAACCGGAAGTGCCTTTCCCTTTCCTTATTATCTCTTCTTTCCCTGTCTTTCCTCCTAGCTCTCACTTCCTCGCATTCATATTGGTATTATGAGGAGCTTAATTGTCTTCAACTAGAATAGCTAGATTTCTTTCTACGGCCTTCATACATGAAACATCCATGGCATCTGAAAGAAAAGGTTTGGATTACAACATGGAACTGATAAGGGTACATGAGAAATGAATGTGCTTATGATTCTATATGTTGTGTAGGGTGTTTATATGCATATTGGTTCTATATACCATGCTCGTAAGATTGAGAAGTTGGAGTAACTTCCCTCATGCAAGTGACATCAGCGGAAAATGGGAAGTCGGTAGTTTGGAAGTCATCGGGATTGAACTCGGGTCTGGGGAAGTCGGCAACATTGTCGAAATTGGATAAGTCACTGAAGAATTCATATGTATCTAGGAGGGTAAACAATCCCCTAAAAGGACCCCATTGGAGCTTAGTTTCTAATGTTGTCATTTCGATTTTGGGTTTAAGCAGCTTAGGAGGATGGTAGAGTAGTATCTTCCAAAGGATTAGTCTCCCCTAGTCGATTCTTTCCCATCGTCTTTTTCATCATTATCAACTTCATCTTCTTTATCATATTCTTCTTCTTATATCTCTCCTCCTTATCCTCCATCTCCTATGTTCCTCCCTTCCTCCTCATTGCTGATCCTATAAACTTCTTTGGCCACGTTTGGGTTGTCTTAGGCATGAGGGACGAAGGTTTGATTTTAGCTTCTTGAGCGTTTTGGGTGGCTTATGCAGCTCTTAATGTAGAAAGCAAGTAACCAAGCCATTTACCATTGTATAGTAGTCGAAAGTGGCATAGTCTTAGGTCAATAAGGAAATTGGTTCTTTTCATGTCTCCTTCAAGGATGTCCTTTTGAAACTAAGTGAGTTTGCTAGAGCGGTATTTTCATTCCTTCGAGGTATATATGTTAGATTAGACGTGGATAAAATGTAGGGAATTAAGTGAAGTGGACTCTAATGGATTAGGATGTAAAATTGGAACTTACATTCGGATTGTCATTTCTGAGTGAAATCGATTGGACGTCAGATGAAGAAATATCCATCCTTGAACTTGCTTGGCTTGTTATGGAGGTTGTCTCAACTATTTGGCAACCATGATATCACTTCATGATGGTGAGGGATGGACTTTTAAATCTCTTTTTGAAATTGTAAAGGTATCATATATCCTCGAATGTTGGCTACCTACCTAGGTGCTGGACGAAGATCATATATGTAGTTTAAGGCAGCATGTCACTTTGGGTATAGTTGTATTGGAGCTAGTTTCATATTTCAATGAGTAGGCCTCAAGAGATGGTTGAATGGCAAGACTATTCTGGAAAGGCCTATGTAACAGTTAAAAGCGGTGTAGCCCTCTAGAGGATTATGTGCTCTACGATATGGTAATAAAGTTGGCATTTCTTCTAAGTGCATGCCATGACATCCACAGATCGTTTTGACATCCTTAACTGTTAGCCTCGAGGTAGAAGAATCTGGGGGTATCGAGGATGACCACGCCATGAAGATTGGAGTCAAGAGTGATGCAACATGAGGTTCCCTTGTTCCAACTTATGGAGCAATATGAAGATTTCTTCCGAGTTGGGGTCAAGGTTGCCTAACCTTTGAAGGTGTTGAAATAGAAGCAGAGAATGGAGAAAAACCAAATGCATGGGAAGTAGAAAGGCCCGTAGAGGCAAAGAGATGCCATGAATGTCTAAGGTCCATTCTATAATGAAAGCTTGAGATATGAGCATGGTCGGATATGATTTATATTTGATTTTCAAATTGACAAGTCATATGTAAGGAATTCAACGGATATCGACCTATGTTGACCAATCATATTATTTACACCAACCAGGGCAGTAATTTGTTATTCAGTCTATATAGTGCGTGTCATGTGTTCTAGGCATTAGGGCTGTCACTTTCCAGCATGACCCGAAGATTACATGGAAATTAGAAAACTAACCCGACCCGGTTAATTTGGTGGGTCATTTTCAGGTCAACCTGAATTTGACCCATTTATAAAGGGGTGGGTTTCGGGTTGACCCATGAATCTGAATTTGATCCGTTCATAAACCATTTATACCTATATGGGTTGATCCGACCCAATTATGACCCGTGAACCCGAATTTGACTCGTTTATACTTATATTGGTTGACCCGAACAAATTATGACTCATTAACCTAAATTTGACCCATTTATAACCCGTTTACAATCCATTTATAACCTACTTATACCTTATATGAGTTAACCCTACCCGTTTTCAATCTGACCCAACTCGACCCAGTTATAATCGGGTTACACAGGTTAGGTCAACCCGTTTACAATCGGGTCGGGTTCGGGTTGAGCTATTTCTGACCTGTTTAATGGGTTGACCCGACCCATTTAAAATCAACCCAAACCTGATTTGACACGACCCGAACCCAACCCGACCATTGACAGCTCTATTTGGCATGATGAGCCGATGAACTTTGTGTAGGTACCTACTCATGTTAGTAAACGAGCTCCAACATGCGATGGAATTGTGTCTCAAATGTTATCCATGTTTATGTTAGCAAAACCATTATCCAAGGCAATGTAGAGCTTTTATATTTAAGACTATAGATATGTGATGTTCAATCATGAGTCTCAATGAAAAGAAAAATAAAATGTTTTTTGACACTCACAATTATTGAATGTTAAAGTGTGTTCATGTAGTAAACTTCGCAAATGGACTCAACCAAGCACTCGATACTGACCCATCTCCATAGGCATCCCAAGATGATGTTTTCTTCTCTCCACCATCTCAACCCTTTGGGTTTTTACTATTCTTATTTGAGGATAGGGTTAGTAATGGTGTAAGGAGGAATAGGGCATGGAAGTGAGCTAGTGGAGACGATGACGTAATGGCGACCTTTGTAGTAAAGTTTTCGGTCATGGGAGATAAGAAACAACATCAAGAGACTGATAGTGAATCGAGACCTAAAGCTGATTTCTTATGGATCGAGCTTCTAAGGTGGATCGATGGCAATGATTTTGGCACAAATTTGACGGAGATAACCAAGTTTGCTGCATGTGGGGGTAATAATGGAGTCAAGGTCACAAAGCGAAATAAATCAAAAGGCATGAAAGTGTATGAATGCCAAAATGAGAAGGATGGTTGAAAATTTCCTAATTGTCTTGTATTTATATGAAACATTTCTTATTGTTCGATACCAAACGATATCAATTTGTACCGGTCGATATGGGTGTGTATTTTTAAAAATGTGATAAACATGATAATTGAAAACAAGTGAAGGATAATGTAAAAGAAATGAAGTTCTACCTGACTAAATAAATGGTATAGCTTTTCGAAACTCTCGGAGTTGAGAGAAGAATTCAAATGGAGAACTTCAACTTTATGTCCGTCGAAGGGATACAATTCTATAATTACTTGAAGCAATATGCCAAAATTCTCTATGAAGATGTAATGTTTCATGAAAAAAGTTCAAATGATAGAAGCATCTTTTCAAATCTGGATTCAAATTCAGTTGCTTGTCTTAGTTCATAGCATGCTTTGTGATCATAAAAGCAAACTTTGGGGGTAAGGGTTATCCGAAATTTGGACGAAGCAACATTTTGATCGATCCGAGATAACATGGGAGACATTAAGAGTACCAAGATTGAAAGATAAAAGAAGTTGCAGTGAAATTTGTAGAAGTCATATAGGTCAGTACCGAACGATTTAAGAAATAGGGGAACCCATCCTACCTTTGTAACAACCCATGAATTAAACAAAAATCAATCAAAAAGAAATTAAAAATAATTATTAAAGATAAAATGGGATTTTCATAGATGTCATAATTTGGATATGAAACTTGTGCCATTTTGATCGTGGCAATTTTCTAATTAACTTTCATATATAAAATTTTACGAACAGAGTTCAAACGAAAATGTCATTAATAATGTCTGAAGATTTCAAATTGGAACAATTATATATGTAATTAAGGAAACAAATATAACTAATTAACATTAACGAATATTTAACATTTAAGCATGGTTAACGTTAGATAGATCAAAAGAAATCGATTCAATTAGGAAGCAAAGCAACCAAAAAGTAATAATTAAACATATAAAGGCGAATGGTCGACATCCTTATTGGGAGAGGTTAGGATTGACCGATGGTAAGTTGGCAGCAAGTATTAAATCTAGGCAAAACTGTTTGAAATTAATATATCTAATCTAACGGTTGGGATTGACTCGAACATCTATAAATACAAGCATAGCCCCTCACTTTTATTCTTATATTTTCTAAGGAAACGGAAAAGCTTCGCTATTTTCTTTTCTCCATAAATTTTAGCAATTGTACAAACTATAAATTATACACATATAAGTGGAGAAAGCAGAAAACACTAGAGAAGAAGAATGGGGTCGAATCAAATTGCCAAAGCCAAAGGTAAATTATAAAACTAAATCCAAACATATATTTAATTCAGATCTCTTCTCAAATCTTTAATTGTAATAAATATGTATATCCTCTTTGATACCTATTTTGGTAGAAAGAAAGGGAGTCAATTAGGAAAAATGGGTTTAGGTCTGGAGGTTTAAAAGCTTAGATGTGAGTAAAAAATTATATATTTTATATAAAATTGGATCTATATCATTATGAATATGTTCCTTGTATGCCTAATTATAATTTTGGAGTTGTATGCTTAAATATGAATATGTGATAAATTGATAACCTTGCCTACACGTTCCGTTAATTGTAAAATTTGATTAAATATCATATATACCTAGATTGGGAAAGTAAGCGTGAAAGTAGTCCCGAAAGTTATGAATAATTCATTAATAAGATTTCTGTGTAAATTCCAAGTTTGTTATCTGAATTATATGCTACTAAACAAGAATTGAAGATTGTTATCAATTGATTGAATTTAGGTAATATTTTAATTCATTGGAATGAGGTATGTTGCAATGAAAATTTCTATAACTTATCCAACTTTATAAGTATATCTAAGGAAGAATTATTTGAAATAACAAAGAATATGACTAAAAAAGGGACATACAAAATATGGATGCTACATATTATGTGCTTTCTATTTCAATAATAATAGAAAGATAATTTCTTGTAATTCCAAATATAATACTAATTCTGTCTGAGCTAATTTATGCAAAATTATAGTGTTAACAATACCTTTTAGGAAGATGTAGTTCTATGGCATTAAAATATAGAAATCCTTAAAGGTAAAACTAAAATCTTATAATAGAAATAATAACAATAATTCCATTATTAGTCTAATATTTATGTTTAAAAGAATTGGCAAACAAATAATAAGTGATGAAAGCGAATCCATGGGATAAGAAAGTAAAAAAGTTATTATAATCAAAGAAGCATAATTGTTAGTAAAAAATGAACAGTAGAACATATCTAATTATACTAGATGGAAATCAAGTGGTAAGAAGTACTTAATCTATTAAATTAGAACTAAGCAGTAAAATACATCTAATAGTATAAAAGGAGTAAGAAGTAAGTTCATATAAAATTATTTAAATACTAATAACTAAACTTAGGAGACAAGGTAATTATACAGCTAACTATATAGCCTCAAGTATATATTCATGATTAGTGTGAATTATTGAATCTAGAAAAATGTCCAAATTAACTATGAATGACATAGTTATTATTAAGGGTTTTAATGTGAGGTCGGTAATATTGCACAATAGAAGTTTGTGTTTTGAAATGGTCTACTGGTGATTGTGTATATATTGTACTGAAGTGAGACATTCCAACTGTAGGAACCATAGGAATATACGTTTGTGTATAGGTAAAGGGAATATACTAAAATGAGTTCGCCTCAATCTAAAGTCTTAAACGACCAAGTTGGGTCTACTTCAACCATTATATGGGGTATTAAGTAACAAGTGAGCATTTCGTTGATTGCATTAGACAATCTAAATGGAACGATGAGCATAGGCTCGACGCTATGTTAGCAAGGTTGGTACCATATATGCAAAAGTAGGGGTGTATACATTGGTCGAGATCGTCATTGCTTCTAGAGTGGTCATTATAAAGACTTGGGTTATGCCTTGATGGACTACACCTTCTATTAGTGTAGGTTGACATGCACCACCACAAAATTGATTGTTAGTTAGTTTCTAGTTAGAAGGCAAGGCTAGATTGCCCATAGATGAGTCTTTAAGATGAAATGGAATACAGCTAAATAGTTGTAATGTCGTTCTAAGCACTAACATGAGATTATTTAGTGTAAGCCAGTAATTTAGCCTAGACATTGATGATTGATGCCTAACATGGTGCAAAGTTATGGATAATAGCGAGGAATCTATCTTGGTCCATTCGAGGACCGTGGTATGTAGACACATACACGTATGTAGTTATTGTATACCTCAAGTAGATTGGGTGTATTCTACATGAACATGAAGTTAAAATGACTAAACTTAAATAACAGACAAATGCATAATGGAAGACAATCGACATATACTAGTATTATGGATAAAGTATGTAATTTAATAGTCACTAGAACGTTGTTCTGACCGCCTCCTCATTACAGGCCACATGATAGATTAGAGGGATATGTATTGGCACAAGGCGAGAACAACCAAAGGATTAATTTTCTTATCCATACTCGGCATTGAAAAGGATACTAGATAACAGAAGTATCGGCCTTGGTCGATATATATGTAAGTTTTTTTATTATTTATTTATTCTATTGTGAATTCTTATCAGTAGTCCCTGATATAAGTTTCCTTATTACAGGATACCAACCCTAAAGATCCGTACTCTAATGGACTTGGGTTTTTCAATTTATCAAAAATTCGGGATCTATAATGTGCAAGTTGTTACATTTGATATAGAGCCAGGTTAATCGATCATAGGAATTAAAATACACTAAGTGAACGTATTTGTGTGTGTGTATTATTGCCAAAATCTATAAATTTTGACTATAAAAGTAGATGTAACTATATTATAAAAACATGGATAAGTCGACTATGATTTGGAACAACAAGTAGAGTTAAGAATATAAACCTAAAGTGATCACCACATGGGAGATAGGTCATATTGAAAGGCGTTGACTTAAGAAGAGCATGAATGTAACATATAGAAGAGTCCTTGAAGATGGATGATATGCGAGTCCCTTGTTGGGTCTAGGCAGTCATATAATAGTAGGTACCCATAGGGATTCCTAATTGATGATGTATGTTAGATCCAGATAGATGAGAAGTAAAGACTGCATATGTTGAAGATATCTGAAGGTAAGAATTAAACAAATTCCTAAAAAAAGTTATGTAGTAACGACTCCAAGATGATAGCCAGATTATTAATATATTTTGAATGAGGATAGTCAAAAAGTGAAAACCAAAAAATTCAAAAGAAGGGACCAAAAAACCACTTTGAGTTCGACCTATATAAAATAATTTAGTAAAAGGTTTAATAATAATAATCTGGTTAAAAGTAGAAAATTCTACTTCTGAAAAGTAAGCAAATATTAAAGTTTTCCACAAATTTAAATGTTTTTTATATTTTATTCAAGTAACATTTCTAGTAGAAATTAAAGTTTGTTTAGAAAGGAAATTTCAGTTATAAGGGGTTTTAATAAAGAAGTATTTCTTTTGAAAAAATAGAGCATATGTATAGATTTTCGGTTTTTCTGGTTATGAAAAGTTTAAGTTTTAAAATTCTTTCAAAGGGTGGAAAATAGAAAGTAGCATTAGTTTTAAATAGAGTAAAAAGAATGAAAAGGAGACAAGAACCCGAAAACAAAGCAGTAGACAAACACACTGTGATGATTCAATAAAAAAAACAATCAATTGAGAGAAATTATATATATAAAAAAAGCAAAGTAAATTTAGGTAGAAAAAAGTAAATAGCAGTAACATTATAAATAGAAACAACACTAGGAATTGATATTAAATAATGTTAGTAATCTAAATAGGAATAACATCAAAAAAATGAATGGTTTCAATAAATATGTGCAATAGTTACATATACCTTTTAGAAGTCTCCCTTAGAGGCCATCAGAATCTCCGTTAAGGATAAAAGTGAAAAAAACATAAGTGATAAGAAAATAATAGAATGAAAGTTGTCCCTGTCTACTACATTTTTATTGTTTGAAGTTATAAAGGATGTCTTAGAAACATATTAAAGTGCATTTTTGAAAAATGGTTTGGAATGAAAATTGAGTTTTTGGGAATACAAAATAAATGATTTGAGTTAAAAACCTGACTTTTTAAGGAGTAAATAAGGATGACTGGTTAGGTAGGGCGGGATAAAAGTTATGGCTCTAAAGGAAATAAATACAAATACTCTTGGAGTAGCAACAAGGAATCTCCATAGAACGTAAGGAATATTGGTATGAACCTAGTAATATTTTATTTGGTATGTGTGGAAGTTACAAGAAGAACCTAGGAAGGAATGATGAATGATGTCAAAGTACACTTCTGCAAATTCTAAAGTATACTTCCGTGAAAGATTAAGGATAATGAATGTAAATACCAAAATTGAGAATACTATCAAGAGATTTGAATTAAAAGAAGATTGAAATAGAGGGTGATAGATGGAAAACACATATGGAGGATGTTGGTAGATTCAAGGTTACGGAAGGCAAGATAGATGGTGGAAAATTTATTCCGTCAAGCCAATTTTCCAATGAGTTAATATAAATGTGCATAGTTTATATTTCTTATCCATTACGGTGAGGGAATGCACAGTTTATTCCATAATCAGGTGTGTTGATTAATGTAATAGATGGACCTTATTTATTAGAAGCCAAAAATGAGTTGAGACATGTGGGTTATAGTATAATAACATACTAGAGATGCCCAACTTAATTAAGTAAGAAGTGATAGGACCACAACGTCATTAATACTACTTGATATTGAAGGGCAGCTTCCAACAATTATTCCTTTAGCCTTTGGGTTGTAAGATTAATTGTCTTAGTTTGTATAAAATGCGTACGATATTATGGGAAAATATTCTGTTTTATTTGTTTTCTAAACCAACCCCTATATTTATTGGAAAACAATATAAATAAGGAAATCTCATATAAGGCGCTTAGTTAATGCAAAAGAACACACACACATATACACACACATAAGACTGGAGGTTTAAAAAATAAATTAGAAAATTTATTAATTTGGCTACAAAAGTTAAGACATAAGTCCCAAAAGGTATTAAAATTGATGGGAGATAAATTTAGCAGCTAATGGATATAGAAAGTTTACTGCGCAACCACGGGTCACTATCTCCATATCTTAAATGATAAAATTTAAAAACACACCTGTGTGCTAATTATTGCTCTAAAATAAAAGAATTTTTTTTTTGAAATTAGAAAATTTACTATGTAATAGGAGGTAGTCAATCATATACGCTAACTCCTTCACTAAATCCTGATTTGGGGAGATATGGCGTAATTTGTTTTGAAAAGTTAAAAACAAATACTTTTAATATTTTGTTTAAAATTCTTCGATTTTTAAAGTACAAAATACTTTTATAAAAGTTTAGCAAAATGCTTTTTTATTTTTAAAATTTTCCAACTATTTCAAAAATTCACTTGAGAATGATTTTGAATGAAATGGAGATTTTTTTTTAATTTTGGAATTACTATATGCTTAGCACAAGGAGTTAATGGGTTAGCAAATATGAATTCTACTATTTAGCCGAAATGATAATATGTAAAATGTAGTCAATGATGAGGGAAAAAGCAATTTTAGATTTAGAATCACTTTTTCCATACCTAGTTTGTAAGAGGACAATCACTTGTTTTGAAATAATTATATTTAAAAAAGTTTAAATTTAAAGATGAATTTCCTTATATGGATTGCACTTGGAAAAGTTAAAAAATTAGGGCAAAATGAGAAAGTTTCAACGTACATTGGAATGGGTACACAAGAGAAGGATGAAAATATGGAACTCTCCATCTAAATCCATTTTTGGCCAAACGATTATAGGTTTAGAAAATTGGATTTTCAAAATTTTGGATGTTAGAAATGCCGTTCTAAGTAATGGATGGTAGGGGTTAGATGAAGAATTGGTTAAATCATGCTCCTATTCGTAGGGGTGTTGAAAAATTGCATGAAAAATGATTTTTTGCTTTTGAAAACTTGCATACATATAAAACTACTAGTATATATAGGTTGTTTGTATCATATTTTCAAAAGTTGTTTTAAAGAATGCGTTCATATAAAAATCACCGATTAATTATTATTTAGCATACATATCATATAAGTTAGGGTAAACCATACACTGGCACATGATTGACTACCAAATTGGTTGCATACTAATTGGTTGGATAGCTTAGAATGGTTGCATGTTATGTTAGATGATTCAATCCTTAAGGAATTTCAAGAACGAAATTCATTTAATGAGGGAGAATGTAACACGCCGTAAATTAAACGATAATTAATTAAAAATAATTAATAATAATTATTAATGCTTGAAAATGGAATTTTCACAATTGTTAGAATTTGGCTATGAAACTTGCACCACTATTTTCATGACGATTTTCTGATCAATTTTCATATATAAAGTTTTACGATCAGAGTTCAAATATAAAAGTTATTAATGTTTACAGATTTTGAATCTGAAACAATTATATATGTAATTATGGAAACAAATATAAATAATTAATGTTAATTAATACTTAATGTTTAAGCATGGTTAACGTTTGTAATGACTTAGAATTTGACCACTATAAAATATAATATAAGATCGATTTTAAATATAAATTAAGTAAGATTATATGATTCAAACAATATTAGATAGGAATTGGAAAGAGAAGTATAAACTAAAATAGTAAATTTGCCTATACCGACAAAAGTGATAAAATGCTGCAGAAAAGTAAGTTTCAATGGTTAAATACATTATTTTAATTTGTTTATGAGTGTTTATATTTTTAAATAGCAATATAAAAATTTATTTCTAAATTCGGTTTACTTAAATAAATAGCTTAACTAAAACGTCAAAATGTGACCGTAAAACATTTTGTCGATTAAAAGTTGTCGCAACGTCGTTGCACCTTTATTTTCTTATATAAAAATATATATTTAAATAGTATAAGTATTGATTAATTAACTAATCAAGTTTATTTTTACTAAACATACTTAGAAAATTGTAGAATATATTTAAGAAAAAGTAAGCACAAAACGACAAACATGTCATTTCAAAGCAAAAATTAAACATCAAATCAAACCAAACATAATTATTATATTGCTTACTTACCTCTTAAGTGAAAATGACATAAAGTAATGATTTGAAACGTGATGTTAAGTGTTAAAAAAAATAAGGCTGCTTAAAAAGTAAGTAAAGGGTATTTTGGTCATTTTACATAATAGTATTTTATTTCAAACTTTTTTCTACAAATACTTACCATTTCTTTCACAAATTCCACACACTTTCCATTCTTCTTCTTCTTCTTCTTCTTCCTTTCTAAGCTCTCTTCTTCTTCTTCCTTAGAGCTTTAATGACTTCTTCTCTTTCATTTCCTTATCAACATTTTCAAAACCATATCAAACAAAGTCAAAACTCCATCAAACTTTGCCAAAGAACTTAGAATATCATCATAACATGGCTTAACATCTAAGAAGTGAAGAAATAATGGATGAAGGGGAGGATCAAGGGGAGGCCGAGCCTTATTGATGTTGTTGGAAGGTATGACCAAGAGCAAAGAAGAGGGAAAGACTTATGGTTGAGAGTAAGTGGAAGTGAAGTGATGGTCGAGCACTAGGAAGCGAAGTGGCATTGTTTAGATGATGGTTTGGTGAAGTTAAGATGATTTAGTGAAGTGTTGGATTAAATGAATGTTGGTAGGAAGTTAAACGATTTGCTTAAAGGTGATTACTCATATTTTAAGTTACTAATTCTTAAAAAAATATTTCAAGTTAGTTATGTGAAAAGTTTGTTATATGTTAGATGATTTAATAGATGATAACTCGGTTGATATTATGGTTGCTTTTATATTTGTAAAATTGATGATGACTTGATTGATATTATGGTTGATTGTATGTTTATGATATGGATGATAACTTGGTTTGATAAATGATAAGAGAAATGTTTAGCAAGCATAGTTAATTAAATGAGAATTAAATTCATATAAATGTATGGAAATTATTTAGCCTCTTAATAATTTTAAAATATCTAAAAAGATTGAAAATGATAATATAGTATTATAATATGAAATGAAATGAAAAAATCGTTTGAAATGATGAAAATACTGTTTGAAATAAGTTAAAATAGTTTAAATATGGTTTAAAACAAATTTGAAGTGTTTCGAACAAGTTGCCAAGCAATTCATAAAATTGGTCAAAATCGAGCTCGTCACGTAGCGGTAGTTCGTAAATTTCGATCCGTAACTTCAAACTAATGTAAAGAATGATTTATAAGTCGGATTTTTTCGAACTAAAAATTCTTTGGTTCACAATGATAATAGTTCCCCAACGAAGAAAGAAAACGAAAATTTTATCAAGTAGAGTTTGAAATATATCCAAAACAATTTTCTAAAAATATCATGGTTTTGCAGTTCGGAATCAAAAAAAGGATTTTTTATAAATGATATTTTTAAATGATTAAAAATATGAAATAAATTTGATAAACCTATTAAAATGGTTTAAAAGAGATTTGGAATGGAAAATATTAATTTTCAAATATTAAAAAGTTGTTTAAATAAATAAGCTTATATAGCCCTTTTCGTAGCACTTTTGTGCTGCGAATTATATAACCTTTTGAATACGGGTTTAATCGTAACGGTTTTTCCTAGAATCAATTATGAATGATTTTAAAAAGGAAAATTAAGAGTTTAAAAGCTAATTTGGAATCTTATAATCAATTCCAAAATAAAGCTAACAAACTGAGTATGCGGAAACGACTAGTACATTTGTCCCGCTTGTGAGAGGTACACGGTAAAACAAGGTGTGTAACTAAGGTTGGGAATGAAGCAATCAGTGCCCTGAACATACCTGACCTTCGCTTTACCTTTTAGATGAGGGGTGAAACATATCGAAAGGAAATCCTGTATGCTCTAAAAGATCGCATTTAAATTTTTCCAAGATAAAAGAAAAGAAACAAAATTCTTTGAATGTTAATTAACCACTTAACATCTTTTATTCGATGATAGGTACGAAGGAACCAAGATTGGATTTGGGTGATTCATATCCGAAGAACCGGGATCAGATTTGGGTAATTCTTATCCGAAAATCACTTCAAACTAATTTAATGAACTTAACATCTTTTATTCGATGGTTGGTAAGAAGGAACGGGGATCGGATATGGGTGATTCCTATCCAAAAAACTCCTTTAAACTAATTTTTAAAATAAAACATATTGAAGACAAAGATTATTGAAGATAAAGATCTTCATGATTACTTGTTATTAGTCCCTAGAGGTGAAATTTACCATATCTAAGGTGGCAGTAGTGCACTGTTATGAAAATCTTCAATATGCACGAATACGATTTGAAGTTAAAAAAGAAATCTTTGATTAAGATTTAATGAATGATTTAGAAAAATTTTCCTAATTAAAAGAGAAAATAGTTTGGAACTATTTTAAGAAATGTTTAAATAAACCAAATGATTTGATAAATGAGGCTTAATGATTACATACACTCTTGAAAAGAAAATATAATAAATTGAAAAGAATACATCTAAGAAAGATATTTTATAAAAGATGAACTACTTGATCGATGATTGATATCCACATATGAACTTAACATCTTTTTTTTATCGATACTTGGCTTTGAAGGAGCCGGGGTCGGATTTGGGTGATCCCTATCCAAAAATCACTTCGAACCAATGTATACATTCGAAAGTGAAGACATAATGAAGATGATGATTATTGAAGATCGAGAATCTTCATAGCATGAGGACTGCTTATTGACATGCTCTGGGTCGCTCCCATTATAGAGTTATTTATAGCAGTGGTCTCCTCGTTGTGGAGATTTATTCGGATTGCAAGGGCATCACGCCTAGTAATGGCCGAGGAAAGTGCCTTCGGTTTCTGATGTGCACATAAACGTGCATATTTTTACCACCATATTTAATCTATTTAAATCAAATAAACGATCATATTGGGTATTTTAACTTGTTTAAACCAAATTCAAATTTCAAATTATTTTCAAATCGTCACATCTTCATCCAAGGGCAAAATGGTCATTTTTGTGCACATATTAATTTTCTAAAATTTAGTTGCAAATTTCTATGTTGTTTTGTAGGAATTTAATTTCAAATACAAGTGGCTTCATGAAGACATGAATGCACAAAAGGAAACAAAACAAATGAAGATGAAAATAATTCAAAGTGATGATCATGGAGGGCCTCATTTACCCATCTACCTTAATGTACACTTAGGAGCTAATGCACGTGCTAAAAGGTCATTAAATCTTCATGCACACTTAATGGATGATTAATGGAGATAATTTGGCGACCACACTACCTCAGGGGTATTTTGGGCATTCCAAAAAAAAGAATTAGGATTTCTAACTTATTTAAATACCCCATATCTTCATGTAACATTCTTCCTTTTAGTTAGTTTTTAGCTTAGAAATAAAAAAGAAAGCTTCTCTTTTCCATTCATGACTACTTAGTTATTTCTTTTATGTAATTTTTTATGCAACTTTAATACATTGCTTTTTTCTTCTCTTGTTCATTTTTCTTTCATGTTAGTATAGGTTTATTTTACATTTAAGTAGATTAATTTTATTTCTTGTTAATTAGCTCTTCTTTTATTTAGCTCTCCTTTTCCTCTTCTTTTTGTTCAATGTTGCATGCTACAATTGTTGATTTGATAACAAAAATGAGTGGCTAAACCCCTTCAATTTAGGGGTAATGAAGCTCTCTAATTATGTAGTTTCAACATAACTTGTTAATTTTGATCACTTTTGTGCTTAAATGAATGTTGATGTGGTTTATTGTTTCATATTGAATTTGATAGTCTATGTTGTTAATAACAAATAGGCTATACTTAAACAATCACAAACAAAAATTGCCTCTTCGTCTATATATGATTATGACAAAGAAGTGAATGTTTAAATCAAAATTTGATGGCATATATTTCTAAACAATAGTTAATAGACCATGCTTAAACAGATTTTCATTTTCAACTTTGTTGTAATTTTCATGAGAATTAAAAGTGGTTTAAATGTTGTGTTATAATTTGATGGTTTATGTTAATTAACAGCACAAATGAGTCATATTTATGATAAACACATCATTTGTATTCACTAATGACAAAAAAAAAGATCGTTATTTCATGTGTGTTGAAAAATGTGATCTACAGAGTGGATTTATGTCTAAATTGTCTTAAAACTCATATTTTTATCAATTTTTTTGTTTGTTCTACATTTTTAGTTAATCACATGTTCAACATGGTTAATTTGATCGAATAGAGATTTAAAATCTAACAATTTCCTACGGATCGACCTGTACTCGCCATGTACTAAAATTGTACGCCGTGCACTTGCGGTTACAAATTTAATTCAAAATTTATCGACGGTTTTTAAATGCGATAAAAATTCCGCCGTTAAACAAGTTTTGACGCCGTTGCCGGGAAATAGTTTTGATTTTAATTTTCTATTTTTCGAATTATTTTTATTTGACTTTTATTGTGTGTTTGTTGTGCCTGTTTGCATTAAAAAATAATATGTGTTTGTCGTTATCATATTTTTTGTGTAATTGTTGCCTTCTATTTGCTTTGCATTTGCATTGTATATATAAAAAAACACAATTTCAAAACAAAAAATATATTTTATTAATCCACATTTGCATTTACATATTTCATTTTTTTTTTTTTTTTTTTTTTTTTTTTACATTTACGAAAAAAACACAGAACACACTGTGCATATTTCCTGTGCACTGCACATTCCCTGTTTTCTTCCCCTGGCACTGTGCCAAACCATCCATCCAAACACTGCAGCAGTTCACCCGACATCCTCCTCATTCACCCTAACCACACTGTCCACTACATCACTTCTCTGCCAAACAAACTGCACCAATACAACAGTGCACATCCACCTATACAAACTTCTCTGCCATCCTCCTTTTCGCCATTCAACATTCACAAACATTCAAACAAACCAACCTCCACCATACATCTACATTCACCCCCCCTTAAACATACATCTGCCTATTCACTAAACCATTGCCCTCTGCCATTTGCATTTCATAACTTCATCACTGCTCCACAATAATGCAACCTCCCACTTCATCCATCAACCGATGCTCCACAAACTTCACCAGTGCCAACAGCTAACCACTACCACAATTTCCACCATATACAATTCAAAGCTGCTGTCACGCCACATCCACCACTTCATCATCACCTTCTCTTCGCATAAACAGGAAATCACCATCCCACAACTCCTCACTGACCATTTTTGACCACACATTTCTAGCAAACTGACCACCTGAAACAGACTTACCACATTCAAACATTGCTGCAACCTTGCATTCCTCGATCATCATACTTACTGCTGCACCATTCATCACTGCTGTCACTCAACACATATAACATACCCCTGCCTGTAGCTGCAAAAACCACACCACGTGCACAACTCAACTGCTTGCGACCATCCACCATTTACTTCCCACTGCCTCCTGCCTACAACACTGCCATAACCAAACTCCTTCACCACTGTGAAACAAAACACTTTAACTAAAACATCCTCCCTCACATACACTTCAAACATAAACAATCACCTACCTGCTAACTGTTGCACAGTGGCCACCATGAGACACTCCTCCTCCTCGACACTCCAACTACCTCGAAACTCCCCTCCAACTGCCTCGACATCCAGATGCCTGCAACATACTGCCACCATATAACTCAAACACCCTCCACCTTCCTTACAACATCAAGTCACAGCTTCGTCACTGACTTCACTTACAACCATCCACTTCGAACCCAAACCCACGAATTCCAATCGCACTCCTTCCTCGAACACAATCAGACTTCACCGAACTTCATCACAACCACCTAATCACAACACGAACACACCCACACTTGACCATCCACCATTCCAACACTACAACCTAAACCAACTGCCTGGCTCCTCTGCCTTCAACCACGAAACCACCAGCATCCCTTCAACTCCGTGACCTCCATCAATCACTGCCTATCGCCTTCGCATCACGTCACTTCGAAATCCACCCCTGACCAACGGCTGCTCGAACTTGAACACAAACCGCAACCCAAAACCTCTGCTATCGCCTCGACGAACCCCTCCAAACCGCATCCCGAAATCCTCAGCCTAAAGCTGCAACCTTCCTCACCATCAATCGACTGTCTGCATCCCCATAATCGAACACCTCAACCGTCTAACAATCCTGAATCGACTTCAAAAAGAAGGGAAAAGTTGGTTTTGCGAATCATAATTCGATTGGGGTGCAAAAATTGGTTTTAGAATTTGGGAAATTTGACGAGTTCAAAAACTGTTTAATTTCGTTTATTTGATTGAGAATGTGGGAAGGTGAGAGTTTGGGTACAGAGTTTATTTTTATTTTTATTTGTTTCTTCTAGTGGGCCGGTGGCTTCTTTTATTTATTTGTTTTTTTTTTAATTTCTATTGTGCTAAAGTCCATTCTCCCTTTGTTCCTTCATCTTTTTTCTTTAAAATCAAAAAAAAAGAGCTTGCTCACTTTGTGTTGTCTAGTTTGTTTTTAGTTTAGTTTTTGTCTTAGCCTTAAAAAAAATGTTTTGCTTTTACCCTGGTTTGTTTTAATTTGTTAAAAAAAAACTATATATATATATATATATATATATATATATATATATATATATATATATATATATATATCTTTGTTTTATTTTTCAGGTTGCAAAAGAATAAGGAGAAGGATTGCGCAGCTTAGCTTGCAAAAAAAAAAAAAAAAAAACTGCCTACTTGCTTATAAATAAACTTTGCTGGTTTTAACCCTTATCTTTTTTTTCTTGCATTTTTTTTAAAAAACATTTCAAAAACCAAAAGAAAATACGGAAACAAAAATCCATTCGTAGTTGCATTGGTAATACACGTTTAATTTCCGCTTTGCATTTCATTTTATAATTTGGATTAATAATAACAATAGGTCTTAATTTTATATTGACAGTTTGTCTTCTTTGAACAATTTAATTTCTTGGTGTCTAGGCTAAGGCAGAGTAATAATCATTTATAAATATTACGGTGATTTGTAAATATTATAGTGGTTGTTTCTCTGAAGGTACATAAACCTTCGGCTGCATTGATACGGTGATTCGTGGTGCACCGATAAATTCTGTCAGTTACCTAGCTGAGAACTATCTTGTTGATTTAAGACAGGGTGTAATTATACAATTTTGGATTAACTTAGGATAAATCATTGGTAATTAACCCTTACATTCATTTAGTTACATTAGTTCATGCATATTTAAAAAAAATTCAAAACTCAAAACTAAATTTTTTTTGTAAATATTCCTTTTCTTTTACCTTGAAATTTTAAATCATTTTTCTTTGAAATTTCAAAAATCCAAAAAAAAATTGAAAGTGTATGTGTGTGTATAATCTTTTCAAAAACAAAAAAAAAATTGAAAAACCAAAATACAAAACAAAAATTAATTTTCCATTTTGAAAAAAATAAATTCTATTTGTAAATATTTTCCTTTATAAAAAAACCAAAAAAATTCTTGAAAATGTCCGAATTTCCATATTCACTTGAATTCAATAGTTGTGAAAATCAAAATAAACCATATGATTTCACTCCAAATTCTATGGATATTTTAACAACAACTATTGTGTAAATAATTCGAATTTCAAATAATAAAATTTTCAAAACGATGACCAACCCTCGACTCTTGAAAATAACATTTCATCTTTACTTGAATTCTCTACACTACAAAATCAAAGTATAAATGATTTGTGTAATTCATATTTGTGTAATAACTCGAGTTATGGATTTCAAAATTTAAATTCAATTCAAAATTCAAACGATTTCGATCATAACCCATGCCAATTCAATTTCGAACTCCAAAATGAATTTCAAAAGCAAAATAAAAATGGAAATAACTTTTCAAACGAATTTGGCAATGGAAATGATCTTAACCACGTTACAATTGAAAACTTTTGTCCTCAACAATTTCAAGGTGAAGATCCTCATGTTAATAACTATAAATTGGATTTTGCTGAGAAAATGGATGAAATTTATGATGAACATACGGATTTGTTGTTCGAAACATATATAAAACAAGGTGATAAATAAAGTCAAATCCCAACGTGTGACGAATCAAAGTAATAATCCACCTTTTACCCAAATCGACGATTTTCAAACAACAACTTTTGAAAATGAAAATGATGATGATGATCTTAATAAAGTTTTTGAAAAAACGGTAATTGAGTTGGATTTTAATTCTTTTGAGGGTGTTAAACTTGATTTAAAATTCGACCTTACTTTTCTCGATTTTGAAATTTTAAATACAACAACTTCGGATTTTGAACTTGAGATACACAATGAAGTCGTTGATAATCAAACGAAGGAAGACGAATTTAATGAACATGATTTCTTTGGACTTTTCAAAAATGAGTTGTTAAATTATGGAGGGGAAGATTTGAATCATCATTTCAATTTTAAAATCAATAATTTTGAAAAATTTGTTGATGATGAGCTTAACTTTCAATTTGGTGAAAATAAACTTGAATTTCAATCAATTGTTTTATCAACCCCAAAAAATCATCGAAAATAAAACAACTCATACAATTTTCAATAAATGACATTCGTTTCCAAATCCACATTCAACGTCGAAATCTTTTACGATTTGGTTTTCCTAGCTTGAGCTATGTCTCGTATACTTGGCGAGACAAATGAATTAGTTTTTGGAAGACCGTTTCATTTACTTTTTGACGATATACTTTCTGATCTCGTGTAAATACCGTTCATTTTCATATAAATAAAGGCCATTTTTCTCCCTTCACTTGGGTTGACTGTGGGGACGCAGTCAAAATCAAATGTAGGGGGCGACTCATCTTTTTTTATTTTTCATGATTAAATTTTCATTTTTCTTCCAAAACTCTATAAAAAGTCAAAAACAAAAATTTTGTTTAGCATTTTGATTTATTTTTAAAGAAACAATATAGGATAAATATATGATTTTGGTTTATTACATTGAAATTTTTGAAAATTTATTTGTCCTAACAAAAATAAAAATGAAGTTTGATTACAGATAACGATAGTTTAACTAGTATATAAGAAGCTTCGTACGTGATAATTATGAAACATATCCTAATTGAAAATCTTTGTTTTAAAAACTAGTTGATTTAAAGTAAAGGATATAACTTTTTTTTGTCTCCTAAGTTAATTGGTGCTAAGATGATTTGGCAAAACTCTCTTTTTCGAAAAAAATAGAAAAAAAAACATATAAAAGAAATATATATACATATATATGTATGTAAATATTTTCTATTAACACCTGTAGTCGACAGGTGTACACATATGTGTGTACACTGGCCATGCTCCGTACCTTTCTCACGTAAGCCCGAAAGGCAGTCACGGTTGGTTATCTGGCCTTAGTTTATCTGAGCTAGGTGTATGTATATAAAAATTCTTTTCTTTTATTAATAACGTCTACAGTCGATAGGTGTTCATACTTGTGTGTTCACTCGCCACGCTTTGTATTCCCCTCACATAAGTCCCCAAGGCAATGCACGGGTAATATATATGGTCTTAATTTTTCGAGTTAGGCATATATAATATTGTTAATATCAATATAATTTTCAAAAGAAAAAATGGAGAAAGCAAACAAATGATATCCATGCACTATCTTAACTTATTCGATTTGACTTGTTATTGAACTGAAATGAAAATACCACTTTGATAAATTTTGATAATCAACTAAGGATCTATTTCACAGTTATACTTTGCTATCAACTGAAACAATGAGTTAAACTATAGTCTACTTGTTATGATAACTTTGTTTTTGTTGGAAATTTTGACGAGTAAATGAATTAAATTTTCAAGCTAATGACCAAAACCTATATTTAACTTATTTGTGTTAATTTGAAAGTAAATCCTTCATTTGTAAATACTTTCAAAAACTCGCATTCATCTCTTTGTAAATAATCTTGCATTTTGTAAATATTTTTGCTTTGTATTTGGATTTTGTAGGTAGTATCCATTGAAAACTCTCACGAGACAACACTCGTCCTATTGGGGATACCCAAAAATTTAACGGCTTGTTGCATACGCTCATTGCAATCGTGCTCCCTATGAAAACGGATTTATCTTAGTTTTTCTTTATTCGAGGACGAATAAAAAGATATGGGTAGGTGTATTTGATATGCACGTAAATGTGCATATTTTTACCACCATATTTAATTTATTTAAATCAAATAAATGATCATATTAGGTATTTTAACTTGTTTAAACCAAATTCAAATTATTTTCAAACCGTCACATATTCATGTTCATCCAAAGGCAAATTGGTCATTTTTGTGCATATATTAATTTTCTAAAATTTAATTGCAAATTTCTATGTTGTTTTGTAGGAATTTAATTTCAAATACAAGTGGCTTCATGAAGATATGCATGACAAAAGGAAACAAAACAAATGAAGATGAAAATAATTCAAAGTGATGATCATGGAGGACCCCACTTACCCACCTACCTTAATGTACACTTAGAAGCCAATGCACATGCTAAAAGGCCATTAAATCTTCATGCACACTTAATAGATGATTAGTGGAAGCTAATGATAACTTTGACACCATACCACCTCAAGGGTATTTTAGGCATTCCCAAAAAATGAATTTGGGCTTCTAACTTGTATAAATACCCCATACCTTAATGTAACCCTCTTCCTCTTAATTAGTTTTTAGCTTAGAAATAAAAAGAAAGCTTCTCTTTTCTTTTCATAGCTACTTAGCCATTTCTTTTATGTAATTTTTTTTATGCGACTTTAATACATTGCTCTTTTCTTCTCTTCTTTATTTTTCTTTCATGTTAGTATAGATTTATTTTCCATGCAAGTAGATTAGTTTTATTTCTTCTTAATTAGCTCTTCTTTCATTTAGCTCTCTTTTTCCTCTTCTTTTTGTTTAATGTTACATGCTATAATTGTTGATTTAATAACAAAAATGAGTGGCTAAACCCCTTTAATTTAATGGTAATAAAGCTCTCTAATTATGAAGCTTCAACATAACTTGTTAATTTTGATCTCTTTTGTGCTTAAATGAATGTTGATGTGGTTTATTGTTTCATATTGAATTTGATAGTCTATGTTGTTCATAACAAATAGGCTATCTTAAACAATCACAAACAAAAATTGCCTCTTTATCTTTATATGATTATCGCAAAAAAGTGAATGTTTAAATCAAAATATAGTGGCCTATATTTCTAAACAATAGCTAATAGACCATGCTTAAAATAGATTTTCATTTTCAACTTTGTTGTCATTTTCATGAGAATTAAAAGTGGTCTAAATATTATGTTATAGTTTGATGGCTTATGTGAGCTAATTGATAGCACAAATGAGTCATACTTATGATAAACATATCATTTAAATTTATTAATGACCAAAAAAAGAGATCATAGTTTCATATGTATTGAACTATGTGATTTAGAGAGTGGATTTATCTCTAAATTGTCTTAACACTCTCATATTTTTATCAATTTTCTTTTGTTAGTTTTCTATATTTTTAGCTAATCACATTTTCAATTTTGGTTAACTTGATTGAATGGAGATTTAAAATCTAACGATTCCCTATGGAACGACCCATATTCGCCACGTACTAAAGTTGTACGCCGTGCGCTTGCGGTTACAAATTTAATCCAAAATTTATCGATGATTTTTTAATGCGATAGGAATTCCACCGTTAAACAGTTTTGTTCAGTCTCAGAATGAACTTGTATGGACGATTATTTGACATTGTATTCTAGATAACATTTGAGTGGTTTCTATAAATGTATATCAGTTGGTGGCGGAGAAGGTAACTTCTTTTAGCTTAACACCCTTTCCCGAGACATACGAGCTCAGGAAATTGTACTTTTCTAAAAATCAGTCATGTGACATGGAATGATAGTGTGGCATTCAATGTGGAACCTGTTATGATCAAAACGTGGTTTTGTATGAAAAGCGTGACTTTGAAGAAATTGAGCGTAGCCTCACTAGCCTCACATCCCAAAAGATGATATGGGATACTATTTGGTCCGACATACATAAATTCGGAATAAGTGAGTATGTATGGTGGTGTCCAATATGTTGGGCCCTTTGGAGGAAAACATCCCTTAAGGCATTTATTGTCGCATTTTGATAAAGTGATTAGCTTGAGAAAAACGGGGAATTACCAGTTATCAGTGGTAGTATAGCAAGTACTGTTCCAAGTGACTAGCTTGAGAAAGGTGAATAAGGCACCGAAGAACTATATTTGTTATGCGTGGATCGGAGAAAAGGCCATTAGTTCCCTATCATGTTGGAAATCCAATCCCAATATGATATTTATGGTTTTGATTGTAGTCCCAAAATAGCTGTAATGACTATCAAACATTTCAGCTACCCTTTTGGTATCATGCACTCCGTTCGATATATTCCGTTGACCCAGTCCGAGTATATTCCCTTAGACATAGTCCGGGTATTGATATCTTATTTGAACAAATTTATTTGAAAGTGTTTTCAAAGGAATGTCATTAAAAATAATATCAAGTGAATTTTGGTATAAAAGTGTTTTGGTTATCATAAGGTAAAAACCCGTTCGTGTTTATGTATGGGCGTGGTCTTATGAGATACCCTTATTTTTAAAGGTTTTGATAACATAGTCATTTTAAAATTTTGAGTATCTCATGCTAGTTTATCAAGCCTGATCTGGGTATTTTTAATACTCGAGTTAGATCCGAAGTTTCATGTTAAGTTGAAGACGGCTAGAGTTTCCAGGGGAGAGCTGGAAATCTTTACCATTTTTTGGATGTATTCTATTATCTGCTGCGTCTATTGCATTTGTTTTGTTGTTTTCAGCATTTGTGAGGATAGGGGTTTATAACTGTCCAGACTGAATCTAGGTTAGACTCTGATATTGCATTTAAAAAATTTATGCTTTAAAGATTATTATTGAAATAATGTATGTTATTCCATTCGTGTGAGATTTTGTTCTGTCTTTATTTTCTTTCTACCCTTAATTATCCGTCTTTTCATGCAATTTGAGTTAGGTATGTGTGGTATATTGTCGATTCAAAGGATATGGAAAATGGACTGTTGCATTTGGTATCAGAACTAAAGGTTAAGCGAGAACCTTGGCTTTGGTGGGGTAAAAACTCATCTGAGATGGGTTTAGTAATACCCTAGGATGAGTGACTCATTAGAGATAGGGTTATAACACCCTAAAATGAGTGACTCGTTAGAGATAGGGTTAGTAACACCCTAGAATGAGTTTGAGTGTATTATACATGAGTGCGTATTTGTATGTGACTAATAAATTGTTTTGTGTTGATTTTACCAGTTCAGTGATTTATGGATTCTGATCGATGCGCCTGATCCTGTTATCGATGAGGGTTCCTAAACATTTAAACAAGGCGAGTCGACAATTGATTTTGGAAAAAAATTAGTAAATGAAGTAATTTTACCTAGGATTATATTTTGAATATAAAGTATATATTTTTAAAAGTTGTATAGTTAGAAATCAGGATTAGTGATATTTAAATAAGAACATCTTATGATTAGAATTTCATAGTTTGATTATAAGATGTTTCATAAAGGTATAGATAAGTAAGAAATCTGATAAGGTAATTAAGATCTTTAATATTTATTCCAAAACAATAAATTAAGAAATGATAATGTTAAGTTACTATCATAAATTGATCAATTATTTGGTTTAAAAGTTTAAGTACAAATACTTTGTGAATTAAGCTTCACGATTTGACTATGAGGTGTTGATAATAAGATTTGTTTAAGGAATGAACACATAAGATAAAAATGTACTTAAATGATAGAAAATAATTATGTAAAAGGAAAAAATATATAAAAGAAATAAGAATTTAAATTCGAGTAAAAGAATTGTGGTAATTTAAATAAAGATAATTAATATAAGATAAAATGAATATATAAAATATGTTTTATAAAGTAATCTCTAAAGGATTTTGAAAATGATATTATTTCAAATAAAAAAGAGGTATTTTATGATAACTAATTCGATTGGCTCGAAAATGAACTAAAAATAGGCAAGAGATGTGTTCGGATGGTAAACACTTCTCTTAAGTATTACTCTTCTTGTTAAGAGGATAAATGATACTATAGGTAGTACCCAATTCCTTAGATTGTTTTGGAGTGACTCGATCTATATAATTTTCTTAAGTTAAAGAAATAATGTGAATCATAGTCTAGTAATTTTTACAAAGTGTTTAAACCAAAGATAAATTGAGATCGCTAATTGATAAGATAAAATAAAATTCCCGACGATTTTAGCAAAAATTTCCGAATCGTACCTAACTCAGAGCGAAGAAATTTGTGAAAACTTTTGGTAGAGGATTGTGAAATACTTTGACTAAATGAAATAAGATAAAGATAATTCATAAATCTGAATTGTAAAGAAAAAAATTATAATATAGATAAATCATCTTTTGAGTGAAAAATGGTACCTTTGGAATATTTTCCTTTAATAAAAATATTTGAAAATAAATAATTAAAAGGATTATATAAAGAAGCACCTTATAAAGTGTTTGAGCTTAGAGTTAATAAATACACACACACACACACACACACACACACACACACACACATATATATATATGTATGTATGTAGATCATTTCATCACACAATTTTGAGAACATAATAGCCAACCTAATTCATAATCACAGAAGAAAGCTCCTCCATAATCCAACTCCTTCAAGCCCCATGCATACTGAAACCAGCTCCAACTAGTTACGGTAGAGTGGGGACCTGTTTGGACAACTAGAAAGTAAAGTAAACAAGTCAAGTCAACTCATAAGTCAAGTGAATTAACCTTCCCCTTCTCTTCATGCATCCGATTACACCACCGGGCGGCTCGCCTAAATGCCGAGTCTTCCTCCGCCGCCAACTCCACGTCGTCGTAACCAAGCCTAACCAAACCGTCATGGTCACGGGTACTTTTACGTCATTGGACTTAGCATGAGTACCCAGCTAATGCTAAGTAGCGTTCCAACCCATTTTAGTGGAGGGGCATGTTATTTATTTAGACCCATTAGTTTGTAAGGGCCTTGTTGCTTGGCTTGGAGCAAATAGCGCAAGGAGGAGGTGCATAGCAATTTCCCGATTGAGTGGTGTAAGCGAAGCGTGGTAGTACTGACCTATAGTAAAGTAAATGCTTGAGCTTGAGAAGGGCCCGATGGTCCATAAAACTCACTAGGATAAGCGGTATTATTGAACCAAACATATCTTAATTGTGGACGTTCGCTACCGTTAGATTAGCTAGTAAGAGAAGGTGCATGGCGTAAATCTTAGGGCTATAGAACCCCTTCCCAGAATAAGAGGGTCATGGGGTGAGCAAGCTAAGCAAGGTGCCTAGATACTAGGGGGTTGGCTTCGCACTTCTCCTTAGTATTAATGCCGGATATCTCCGGAAGCAAGTAAACAACCTCCTCTTCAAGTTGGTCTCTCAATTCTTTTATCGCCCCATCCCCACAGGGCAGAGAACCCAGGAAAGAAGGACTAAAAGCTAATTGCTACACATAAGCCTTATCCATGAAGAAAGCTCCGATAGCTTAGCTCATCCCAGAGTGATAACATGTTTTCCTGAGTAGTTCTATGATCACCCGGTAAAGGTGCTTATGAAAAACGCAAACTAGAAATAGCTAGGGAATGGTGTATTTTGGCATTGTACTAGATTCCTAAGAGGCACCCCATTTTTACTACTAGAACAAAAGATTATATAAAAGACTAGCATATCAAAATCTCGATTTTCTTACATAAAAATTCTTTACTTGTTACTAATAAAGTCTAGCCTCTGTTCTTCCTTAGATCTCTTATTCCACTTCCATAGTATCATATTTTAGATCGAGGTCGATGTAGAAGAAATGAATGCATTTCCATACTATAAATAAGCGGGAAGACTAAGCTGGTCCAGCTAATGGTGGAGCTGGCATTTTTTGGGGGGGGGTTTTTACGACAGAGTGGGCAGCATCGCTTTCCCTCATGTAGCTATGATGCCATTCAGAAACAAGATAAGAGATTGCTAGAAACTAGGACCTGAGAGAGTCCCTGTTGGAAGGGCGAATAAGAGATTCTGTTGTGTCTACTTGTGATGTGCATGACCCGAACAAGGAGATGTCTAGCCAATCAGAGGGGCTGTTGCACAGCGGTGCTAGCTAAGAATTCGACGTTATCACCTAATAAACTTGCACCATGGAGGGCAACAAAAGTCGACAGCCCTCCTAATTGACACCAACGAGTAAAATACCCTTGTGCTTCAATATGCCAATCCTCACATGAATAACTAAAGATCCAATAAGTCCAACATTGATTCCTTCAGACGTGTCAATTGTTAGTTGCTTCTCCCATCCAGGATTTAGTATTATTGGATTAGGCTTTACCCGACTTCGTTCTTTTTTCTATGACAGATGGTCAGAACTTCTTCTGGGTTCCAATCCTATTGAGAGATCCTCTGCATCCCCAAGTGCACTGTCCTCCTAGGTGTGCAACACTAAGTAATCCAAGCCAACCCACATTACTAACTAACGATGGATAATCATCTTTCTTAGAGGTACTAAATACAACTCCAAGTGAAAGAGTCAGTGACATAATTGTTGGCCTAAGTCTTATTTCTTTGGGCAAAGTAACATTTCAAATAACTCCAGCAATAACAATACCTCAGGTCTAGTCTCAAGTAATTTGGCCAATAGTGGGTCAAGAAATATTAAATGGCGATGCCCATTCCGAAAGGGAAAGGGGCTGGCCGTTAGGTACAAAGTTGTATGCCATTGCTGTGGTGTCGATAGATTCACTACTTCAGACAACAGAGCCATCATTATGGGGAGGGTAAAGAGCATCGTGCTCCTTATGATTATTCAACAAGTCAGGTGCGTATCTCTCTATAGTCTATCTATGGAGGTGCCTACGCACTCTTCATACATCAGATCCACTTTGAAGTTGACTTATTCGCTCGGCCAATTGTCGGGATATGTAATTACGTCAGTAAAAGAAAGAAGCAAACTAACTTGACCGATTCGTTTCCAGTAGATTCTTCATCTCCTAATTCTCTTAACGAACAATGTCAGATGCAGACCAAGTCAAGAAGAAGATAGCCTCTTCCACGGGAGATAGACGGAAAGAAAGGAAGTAGAACATCTAGGTGCACAGACCTCATGAAGAGGTCGCCAATGTCTATACTATGGACCTCGCTTGCGAGGTCGTCTTTATCCATTCTTCAAGCGAATCAGCCGTCTCGTATTTTTTACTCAGATGGATCTAAGATTCAAGTTAGGAATTTTGAGGTGTTTACATCGGTCCAAAAAAGAATTTATCACTCGATTCTTGACGACGAACATTGATATGGGCTTGTGATTAGATACTTGAGTTTTCTATCATAGTTAAGAACCATGCAAGGAAAACAAAGGTTTCTGAGCAAAGAGCCTGATTAAGTCCACATTCGAGGATCGAGGGATCGATACTAGTTCGAAAAATAAAGTTTTGTATTTGAATAGGAGACCAAAGAGCCTGAACAACTTGGTTAATATTATGGTTGATTATATGTTTGTGAAATGGATGATAACTTGGTTGATATTATGGTTGATTATATGTTTGTGATATAGATGATAACTTGGTTTGATAAATGATAAGAGAAACGGTTAGTAAACATAGTTAATTAAATGAGAATTAAATCCATACAAATGTATGTATGGAAATTATTTAGCCGCTTAATAATTTTAAAATACCTAAAAAGATTGAAAATGATAATATATATTGTAATATGAAATGAAATGAAAAATGAGTTTAAAATAATGAAAATATTGTTTTAAATAAGTTAAAAGAGTTTAAATATGGTTTAAAACAAATTTTAAGTGTTTTGGACAATTTCCAAAGCAATTCATAAAATTGGTAAAATCGAGCTCGTCGCGTAGTGGTAGTTCATAAATTTCGACCTGTAACTTCAAACTAATGTAGAGAATGATTTATAAGTCGGATTTCTCGAAATAAAAATTATTTGGTTCACAATGATAATAATTCTCCAACAAAGAAAGAAAATCAAAATTTCATCAAGTAGAGTTTGAAATATGTCTAAAATAATTTTCTGAAACATCGTGGTTTTACAATTCAGAATCCAAAAAAAGATTTCTTTATAACTGATATTTTTAAATGATTAAAAATATGAAATAAATTTGATAAATCTATTAAAATGGTTTAAAAGAGATTTGAAATGGAAAGTATGAATTCTCAAATATTAAAAAGTTGTTTAAATCAAATAAGCTTATATAGCACTTTCTGCAGCACTTTTATGCTGCGAATTCTATAACCTTATGAATATGAGCTTAAACGTAACGATTTTTCCTATCAATTATAAATGTTTTTAAAAAGGAAAATTAAGCATTTAAAACATATGTTGGAATCTTATAATCAATTCCAAAATAAAGCTAACAAACTTAGTATGCGGAGTACATTTGTCTCACTTGTGAGAGCTAAATAGTAAAACAAGGTGTGTAATTAAGGTTAGAAATGGAGCAACCAGTGCCCTAAACTTACTTGACGTTCGTGTTGAATATGCGCTTATATGAATTTTGTTTGATGATAATAAACATATATATATTCATTTAAATGTATTTGTTAATGTACTGTTTTATTTTTCATAGATTAAATAAATATTT
Source organism: Allium cepa (assembly GCA_030765085.1). Lineage (NCBI taxonomy): Eukaryota > Viridiplantae > Streptophyta > Magnoliopsida > Asparagales > Amaryllidaceae > Allium > Allium cepa. The sequence goes on from CM060932.1 coordinate 954,274,155, forward strand.
ATTGAATAAAATAAATTACACAGAATTTGAATTCAAACAGAAATTTTATTCAAACAAATATTTATTACAATTTTGAATAGTACAAATTCAAGCTCTCACTATACATATACAATTTTGATTGTAATTACATCACAATTCAATTTACATAAATGCCTCACTACATATCACTCACACTCGTAGTTTATCTTCAATTTCATTCCAGTTATAATCCAGCATCTGAGAAATCTGCAAAAATATTCACTAACGCAGTAAAATTGAAAAAGAAATATTTTTGCAATAAAAAATGAAATATGATTTTTGAAAATATGATTTACCTCAGTTATTTGGGTTGTTCATCATCATTCACATTTGAATTCATCATACACGAACAATGTGACATGCACAGTGTATCACTGTACATGCCACAAGGCCGTGCACATCGATATACACTTGATAATGCTACTGGGACAAGTGAGCACAGGTCAAACCCAAATGAAAAGCCGGGTTCAACTCACGTGCAATATATTTAAAATCACGACACGAGCACAAGGTCAAACCCGAGTTTTTAAAACTGGGTTCAACACAAGGCACAATAAAATTGAAGCATGAAGCAGTCTCAAGTGATACAAATGCACAACAACATGAATACTGCAACAAACAAAGCCAAGACTACAAGTACAAGGCACAGTGCACCACTGACCATGAAGCAAAACCATGTTCAGATTAATACAAGGAATATAACATGCAGTTTTGCAATGATACAAGGCAAAATGGCAACAACAAGTTAAAGTGAAACAATACATGATGAATCAGACCACACAGCAAACAAATCAGTGTAGCACCAAGTCATATACAAGCCTCACTGAATCAAAGGAACATCAAATACATGAAGATAAGACCAAACTGCAACAAGACCACTATGCAGTGTACATGAATGCAACAGAAAGTAGTGTAAGTACAACTCGAAGCAATGCAAGTTCATATGTACAACAAGCTACAATCTCAATGAATTGGATGAACAAGGCAAGTACACATGTATGCAGTGACACAACAGTTTTGAACAAAGACTCAATTCTCTTATACAGACTCGACCACAAGATGCCGGCATAAACAACATCAAAGAAAGCAACCCAACAGCATTGCATGCAATAGAGACTCAGGCAAATGTCCAGACAGCAACATGAATGCTACAACAAAATGCCAAAGTTCAGTGAAACCCAAGAAAGTGCATATCCATACCAACATGAGTGCAGTAATGACCACCGAGATAAATTCAAGTAAAGATACCAACTACACAAAAGTTCAAGTGAAGCAAGTACAGGTTAAACCAACCAGAGAAGATGAACCAAACAATACAAGCTCGAGGCAATATGAGTGCAGACATACACATATATACATTCATGTATGTATGTATACAAATGATCAGAACTTCAACCAAACATGACAATGCAGACACAACAATGAAGACTACAGCAAATGTCCAGAAAAGACTGACAAGTACATAGCGGTGTAACCAAGTCAGAGCCAGTGGTAGTCAAACATCACAAATTCAATGCTGAGAAACAATGTAACAAAGATGGCCAGAAAATCAAAGTCGTAATTCACAGTGAAGTAGAAGATGACAGAAGATTAAAAGTGCAGAGATGACCAAGTCAAAAAAAAAAATCAAGTGCGTATATGCAATCTTTGAAAAGGTCAAAAATCAAAAGAGGAAAGCTTTTGCCGTATCATTCAAGTAAAAATCGAACGCTTCAAAATCAAAACCGTGTGTATCAAGTTATAACAATATCAGGAAAGCAAGAATTAGGAAAGTATCGAATTGATACGAACAAATTCAAGTGTCTCGGAATTCATATAAATACCAAACCCCAAATTCATCATCCACATCGAGTTCAAGCAAGCATTAAACCAGCAACGAAAGGGAAGAGAATACATACCGCAATCTATCAAACTCGATCAACAAAGGAGCAGCTGCGAACGAGCGCAAGTAAAGCATACAGAGAATCGATCATCAGAGAAGTAGCGAGCAAGCCAACACTCAAACCAGAGAGTCGATCAATATAGGCGTGCATCGAAAAGCCCCAATTTGGATCGAAGAACACTAGCCCTAATTTCAGAGCGCAAAGAGGAATAATCAAAGAATCAAAGCCGCCATGTTTTTTTTTTCAAGCCAGAGAAAAGAGAACGGGCTAGAGAAATAAAAATCGGGTCGGCCTTGTTGTTTTTGAAAGGCTTTTAGTTTATTCTTTCAATTAGGGTTTTAAGTTTAAAATTGTTTTAAGTTTGTTTTAAATTCTCTTTTAAGGTTCAAATCTTGATAAATCATCACCTAGGTTTTAGGTTGTGTCAGATTGTCTAGTTAGAATTAGTTCAGTGAGCAGGGTATGCGAGTTTGCAAAACTCTATAGGCGGTAGCAGGGTGTGCGAGTCTGTTAGAGTGTTTGTAAGCGGGAGACTGTTTAATTCTAATAGAAATCTGGGAATGCAGCAGTAGGCAGGGGTTGCCGAAGCTGGATAAATTTTGTGTGTGATTTACTTTTCAGCATATTTATTTCTCTACAGTTTGTTTTTGCGTTTAACTCGAGAAAATTTGCTATAACCCTATTCACTCCCCCTCTAGGGTTAATCTAGATCCTACAAGTGGTATCAGAGCAAGGTAATTTTTCTTTAACTCTAGAGTCATGAATTCACCAAACGACACTTTTTCTGAGGGGCAATCTATTGTTAGGCCACCCATGTTCAATGGGAATGATTACGCTTATTGGAAAGTTAGGATGAGTATTTATCGTAGTTCTGTTGATTATGATGTTTGGGACATTATTGAAACTGGCTATAAATCTCCCATTATAACTGTTGGTGATACTGAGATTCCTAAACCTAAGGATAGGTGGGATGCTAACGATAAGAGATTAAAAACTACAAATGCTAAAGCCATGAATGCTTTAATCTGTGCTCTTGATAAAACTGAATTTAATAGAATTTCTCATTGTAAAACTGCACAGGAAATTCGGCATACCTTGGAGATGACACATGAAGGAACTTCTCGAGTCAAGGAGTCTCGTCTAGCCCTATTCAGCAATGAATACGAGAACTTTGTGATGGACAAAGGCAAGAGCATAAAGGACATGTTTGGACGCTTTTCAACTTTGGTGTACAACGCTAGAGCGCTTGGGAAGGTATTCACTAAGGTAGAGCTTGTGAGGAAGGTGCTACGAGTCTTACTGATGAGCTTTGAGGCAAAAGTCACGGCAATACAAGAATCGAAAGATCTGAGTAAACTAAGCATAGAGGAGTTGATCGGCAACTTGATGACATATGAGCTTAAGCTAAAAGCAAAGGAGGAAGCAACAACTCTGAATCAAAGAAGAAGACGATTGCCTTAAAGAGAAAAGAAGAGAGCGATGAAGAAGAAGAAGATCCAATTGAAGAGCTTGCAATGGCTGTCAATAATCTTAGAAAAGGGTCAAGATTCAGGCCACGCAAGAAGAAAACAAGTGGTAATAGGCCAAAAGATGCTGACAATTCCGATAATGAACTGACGTGCTTTAACTGCAAGAAACCTGGCCACTTCAAACTAGAATGTCCACTTCTCAAAAACAACAAAGGAAAGAAAAAGAAGAAGAAGGCCTTGCAGCAACTTGGGATAATGAAGAAGGAGAGGAAGTTTCGAATAATAGCTCAGAGGAGGTTAATTTGTGTCTTGTGGCAAAATCAGATTCAGAAGCAAGCTCAGAGGAATCTAGTGAGGTAGGTGACTATTCTTATAAAGAACTTGTTTTTATGTGTTGTGATCTTACTAAAATAGTTGATACTCTTGAATCTAAAATTGAAAAACTGAAATCTGATAGGAGAGAACTTGTTCATGAAAATTTTAGGTTAGAAACTGAACTTGAAAATATTCAAAACCTAGACTGTAAAAAATGTAAAATTTTAGATTCAGAATCATTAAGACTTAAGAATAGCTTTGAGGATCTTGAAAAAGAAAACTTGAGTCTTAAGGAAACCATTGACACTAGGAAAAAGGATTTTATAAATAGATGCACCTCACTTGTAACTGAAAACACAACACTAAAAACCAAAGTCCAAAATCTTGAGAAATCTCTGAATAACTTTTCAAGAGGAGAAAAATCATTCAACATGTTATTGGGAAATCAAATTTTTGCTAACAATAGAAAAGGACTAGGCTTTGGGAAAACACAAGCTGATGATAATGCAAAAGGTAAGAGTGTCTTTGCTAGATGTGAAATAATTGGACATCGTGTTGAAAATTGTAGTTATAGGAACAAGAACACAAAATTTATACAAGTTTGGGCTCCTAAGAATTTTACAAACAAATTTCATGTCTATTGGAACAAGAATAAAAGGACTAAATAAGTTTAGGTTCCAAAGGGATTGTTTATTCACAATGCTTCTGCCACTAACAACCATGGACCTATTGTTGGGCGAATTTTCACCCAGAAGATCTTAAGACCGAGAAGCGTCAGTTTCACCCGGATTCGCAACCTCCATTCCATCCGGTTCCTAAGTCCGTTCGGCAATTCAAGGGTTTAAGGCTCCATTCGGCAATGAAGGGCAAGATCTCATCCGGTTCAATCTCATTTGGCGTACCCCATCCGGTCCAAACGCATTCGCCCCATCCGGTCACAAGCCTCCACTGCCGAGCCAAGCTCCATTCGGCCACCGAGCCAACCTTCTCCAAGAACTCAACACGACCTCTCCCATGCATGCCGAACCAAGCATCCACTACCGGTCCACCATACTTCACCACCAAGACCGGACCAACCCACACAGCAACCACCATCACCGGTCCAAACCACTACCGGACCAATCACAACCCCTTCAATACCGAACCAAAGCAAGGCCGAACCAAGTGGCTATCTCATCACCACCGATCCAAACCATCACCGGACCGAACCATCCACAACCGGACCGAGCTCCAACCTCTCCAAGCACGGCCGATCTAAGGCTTCGCCGAACCAGAACGCTGCCAGGCCAGATTGCTCCAGCCCAGGCCCACCAGCAGCTATATACATCCAAGACCTCTGCCCCCTACCTCACTCTATAAATAGAGGGGCAGGGGTACAACAATGGCAGACAAGTTTGAGAGCTCAAGCACGGAAGGAACTTTCAAACTACTTTCATATACTTGTACACAAAGCATTGTACTCGTAATCTGAAACAAAGAAGATAATAACATATAAAGTGGACGTAGGCACGTTCTGGCCGAACCACTATAAATCTGTGTGTCTTTTACATTTCAGCCCCTGCTTTTTTCATATTTACCTAACTCATCTAAATCATTAAGAATCACATAAAATCAACTAAATCACACGACTTGGAGGTGTTTGCCCATTTTTTGCGCAAACATTTTTGGTGCTTTCATTGGGAGCTTCGAACTCGAAGCTAAAGCTTCCCTCATTCAACCTTCTTTCCCAATAGCACCCTTCATTGCCTAGGAAACATGACTTCCAGGCCAAGAAAAGACGCCAACAAGGGAAAGAACGTTGCAACCAGCAGCGCTCCAAATCCAGTGGATCCAGATCAAGAGAACCATCTCACTACAGCAGCAGTGCCGCATGTAGATCAGGCAATTCCAACAGCCCCTGCCGCGGAACAACCGGCAGTAATCATTAGAGCAGACCTAGACAGAGTTGTGGAGGAAGTGACTAACCGCTTCGTATCCAAACAAGAAGCTTTGGTGAACCAACTCATGTCACGCTTGAGGGATGTCGAAGAATCCAACCGCAACACTGAATCATGGGGTGAATCTCAATCTGGAGGATCTCGGAGACAGCAAAGGTCTTCCCTCTTCGAGAAAGCCATCAACAGGAACAACAATGATAGGGGCCGCGTCCGGACTCAGCCCGAACTCCGACTCGAGGAAGCGCTTGGAACCGAACCCAGTGGGGGAGGCGCCAGGCGAGGGTCGGATGTAGCTGAGCCAGTCATGCCACCTAATCATAGAAACCCCGCTGAACGGAGCCGAGCTAGAACCCAGCCCGAAGTTGACCCCATGGAAATGCTCGAAACAGAACCCCACAGGGGAAGATCAAGGCAGGGGGCAACTGTAGCTGGTCCTAGCATGCATTCGAGCAGCCAGAGGCAACCACTGGATAACGTCAGAAGTGATAGACTATACCATCCCTACAGGTCATCTGGACGAGACCGATCCCGCAGGGAAGAACCAAGTTCATTTCTATCCGCTCCAAATTCTGATGAAAGAATGGCACGATTATTCAGAGAATGCGTCCAACGGGAGCAAAGGGACCGAGGAATAGGCGCTAGGGTCACCAGCCCCTTCACCCGCAATATCGAAACCGCCATCACCCCCCGGGAATGGAAAATGCCAACCATGGAACCTTACAAGGGAACTTCCAACCCCATCGTACACTTACAGAGATACACCCAGCATATGCTCATGAGCGGAGCAACAGAAGCGGTGCTGTGTAAATGCTTTCCGCTATTCCTAGCAGATCTAGCTACCTCCTGGTTCTGCCATCTACCCCAAGGATCTATCAGCTCATGGGAGATGTTGAAAGAAAGGTTCATTAGCCAGTTCCGCATCCATGTAGAACAACCCAAGGATGCTTATTCTCTATCCAATGTCAAACAGAAATCCGGAGAGACACTGCAACAATATCTAACCCGGTTCAACGCCGCAGCGGCCGCAGTCCAAGATGCCGATGAGAAGCTCACCCTAATGGCCCTCTATAGTGGTGTACACCCAGATACCAAGTTCGCTAGAAGACTAACTAAGGAAAAACCAGCTACTTTACCTGATTTCTTCCATGAAGCTGGAAAGTATATGAGACTTGAAGACGCCGCCACTGAGAGGCAGTCAGGGCAATAAGGTAAGACAATTTCGGACAAGGTTCCCGCTGCAGCTAAGGACACTCGAAGAAATGAATCTAGAGACAATGCTGGGGGTAGGAAGGTTGAAAAACGCCAATATCGACCAGGACCAAGATTTGACTCCTACACTCCTTTGAATGAAACAATCGAAAACATCTTTCTAGCCACTCAGGGCGAACTCGGATACAAGCGCCCCCCGTACAAGAAAGAATCTGATAAAGCACTCAAGTCTGGAAAGTTCTGCCGCTTCCACGAATCCCACGGACATGACACCAATGAATGCCACCATCTCCGGGACTTGATCGAAGAACACATCAGAAGAAGAAGGCTGGAACGCTATGTGAAAGGTCAGAACAGGACTCCAACTCCTGCCAATGAGAACTCAAAGCGACCCCTCCCAGAAGTAGGCGGAGGGAATCGCAACACCAGTGGCTCTAGTCAAGAGAAGATAGTGGTCCATACCATCTCGGGAGGACCACACATCGCCGACAGAAGTTGGGCAGAGATGGAAAGATACGGCAAGTCACTTAGAAATGCTAAAGGCTATGTTAACTCCATCATGGAAGAACGCCACCCGAAACGGAAAGAGAGTGACGACATCGTATTCAGTAGGCGTGATTTAGAAGGAAGGCAGTATCCGCATATGGATCCCATGGTCATCTCTGCCTGGTTCGGTCCAGCTAAAGTTTTCTGAATTCTAATAGACACAGGAAGCTCCGTAAATATCCTATTCAAGCATGCTTTCGACAAAATGAAGCTGTCAATGAAGGATGTGTCTCCCTGCAACAAACCCCTGCACGATTTCACTGGAGATGCGAAAATGCCCCTCGGGCAACTTGACCTCTTCGTCGAAATAGGAAGTCATTCCCGCTCCGTTGTGCGAAAACAAACGTTCGTACTAATAGAAAACCACTCGGCCTACAACGCCTTCTTGGGAAGACCAGCCTTATCTGACTTCCAAATTGTCCTAGCCCCGTGGTGCCTAAAGATGAAATTCCCAACAGATAACGGAATAGGAGAAGTTGAAGGAGATCAAGACGCCGCTCGAGATTGCTATGTAACTGAACTTCGCAATAACCATAGAAAGAATAAAGGGAAAGATGCAGAAACTACTCTCTGCATGAAAAGCTTGGAAGCATAGCAACTAAAGAAAGCCCCTCCTCTTCGATACACCAGCGATCCTTTCAATGAACTAGACCCCAGGGATAAGGAGGAAGAGGCTACCGCTGAGCCTGCAGAGGCCATGGAATTCGTATCTGTAGACAAACATGATTCAAGTAGACTATTAAAAATAGGATCTCAGCTAAAAACAGAATTGAAGGATCAACTCATTGACTTTCTCCGCCATAACTTAGATGTATTTGCGTGGACACATGCCGATATGACAGGAATCTCCCCAGACATAGCATGCCACATGCTAAACGTCGATCCCACCAAGGTACCGATAAAGCAGAAAAAGAGAAGCATGGGAGCAGAACGATCAGCTGCCCTCGATGAGGAAGTAAAGAACCTACTTGCTAATGACTTCATACGACAAGCCATCTACCCAGAATGGATCGCTAACCCGGTACTAGTAAAGAAAGCTAATGGGAAGTGGCGAACATGCATTGATTTCTCCAACTTAAATGACGCTTGCCGAAAGACTACTTCCCGCTCCCCCGAATCGATCAACTTGTGGACAGCCCTGCCGGGCACGAACTCTTATCTTTTATGGATGCATACTCCGGATACAACCAAATTCCCATGCACGCTCCCGATCATGACCACACTAGCTTCATCACTGACCGGGGATTATATTGTTACAAAGTCATGCCTTTTGGACTCAAAAATGCCGGAGCTACCTATCAGCGCCTCGTCAACAAGATGTTCGCGGAATTAATAGGATGAACCATGGAAGTATATGTGGATGACATGTTGGTAAAGTCCAGGAGAGTCGATGATCATGTAAGCCACCTGGGCGAGATGTTTCAGGTACTTCGCCGATATGGAATGAAGCTGAATCCTCTAAAGTGCTCCTTCGGAGTGTCATCGGGAAAATTCTTAGGATTCATCGTCCATGCCAGAGGAATTGAAGCAAACCCTGAACAAATCCGGGCTCTAAAAGAAATAAGGATACCTTCCACTCGAAAAGAAATGCAGAGCCTAAACGGAAAGGTGGCCGCCCTAAGCAGATTCATTTCCAAAGCAACTGACAAGTGCGTCCCTTTCTTCGAAGCTCTCAAGAAAGACAAAGGAAAGTTCGAGTGGACCGATGAATGCTTAAAAGCCTTCCTTAATCTGATCGAACACCTTCAGAGACCACCAGTACTCTCAACTCCAAACGAAGGCGAAGAGCTATACCTATACCTCGTTGTATCATCTCATGCTCTAAGCGCTGCCCTGGTAAGAGAAGAAGACCGCACACAACGCCCGGTATACATCATAAGCAAGAGATTTACAGGGGCAGAAGCCAGATATCCTAAACTTGAGAAATTGGCATATTGTTTATTGATCGCGTCACGAAAACTGCAACACTACTTCCAATCTCACTCCATCAGAGTTCTAACCGATCAACCACTAAGACAGGTGCTCCATCGTCCCGACACTTCTGAACGACTCCTCAAATGGTGCATTGAACTAAGTCAGTATGACGTCACCTACCAACCTCGCACCGCTATCAAGGGGCAAGCCATGGCCGATTTCATTGCCGAATTCACTACCAACGAAGGCAAGGATCAGTTTGAAATAGCAAAAAACATCAAGTGGAACCTCTTTGTAGATGGAGCATCGAACGAACAAGGCTCGGGGGCAGGTATTGTGATAATCACCCCCAGGGGAAGAAAGCTGTACTATGCATTAAGGTTGGAATTCGCGGCCACTAACAACGATGCGGAGTATGAGGCAGTAATAGCGGGATTGGAGCTTGCCCTAGAAATTGGAGTCAATTCTTTATGTCTTCATAGTGATTCTCAACTTATCGTAAACCAAGTACTAGGAGAATTCCAGATACGAGGAGAACGACTCACAACATATCTAAAGAAAACCAAACTGCTGCTCGATCAATTGGACCATTATCTAATCAAACACATTCCTCGAGAAGATAACCAAGAGGCCGATGAACTAGCAAAGCAAGCTAGTATGAAGAATAGCACCATTTCCGGAGCATTAGCCATCTCAAGGCAGCTAGCCCCAAGTTTCGAACAAGTGAATCTGATAACTGCAATCGAAGAAGGAACTTGGATGACTCCTATCCGGAAATATTTGCAGGACGGCACACTACTAGACAAACGTGATGAAGTCAGGAGAATTTTGAGGAAAGCTCCCCACTACACAATACAAGAAGGCATCCTCTATCGGCGTGGCTTCTCTAGCCCCTTATTCAGATGCGTCGCTGGAAGGGAAGCCAAGGAAATCTTATTCAACATCCATCAAGGAAGTTGCGGAGATCACACTGGAGGGCAGACTCTGGCGAAAAAGATACTCCGATATGGATATTACTGGCCCACACTAAACAAAGATGCCTTAGACTTCGTCAAGAGATGCGACAGATGTCAGAAATTTGCCAAGATTCCTCGACTACCCACAAATGAGATTACTCAAATGACCAGCCCTTGGCCCTTTGCTGTATGGGGAATTGATTTAATTAGCGAACTGCCAACGGGCAGAGGCGGAGCCAAATATGCTATAGTGGCAGTCGATTATTTCACCAAATGGGTGGAAGCGGAACCCCTAAATAAAATATCTTCAGCAAAAGTTATCAACTTCTTGATCAAAAATATTCTGTGCAGGTACGGAGTACCACTCAAGATCATATCGGACAACAGACTCCAATTTGACAGCGAAGAATTCGCCGACTGGTGCCAAGAGCATGGAATTCATAAAAGCTTCTCATCAGTAGCTTATCCTCAGGCAAACGGATAAGTCGAAGCCGTCAACAAAATTCTCAAAACCCTAATCAAGAAGAAACTTGAAAAGTCAAAAGGCGCTTGGGTGGACGAACTTCCTACGGCACTTTGGGCCTACCGCACATCTTTCAGAATATCAACGGGACATACTCCTTTCTCTTTGGCATACGGATCGGAGGCAATGCTCCCTGTTGAGACTATTGTTCCTTCCCACCGTAGGATCCACTACAATCCAGAAGAAAACGAAGAACTCCTCCTCATGTCTTTGGATCTGATTGAGGAAAGGAGAAACGATGCGGCACTCAAAGCAGCAGCTCACAACAAAAAGTGGCAGCACTATACAACTCCAAAGTCAAGCATCGCATCTTACAAGAAGGAGATCTTGTCCTCAGGCGAATCTTTCCGTGCCCCGGGGCACTGGACCCCATCTGGGACGGACCATATGTAATTCATAAAGATCTCCACAACGGAGCTTATATTTTGTCAACAGTGGACGGAGAGGTGTTCCAGAGGGCATGAAACATCCGACACCTCCGTCGATACTTTTCTTAACTTGTACTTCCCATATGAAGTGAATTAACAAAGAGAATCAGTGGATGTAGGCATTTTCATGCCGAACCACTTTAAAAAATCTTGTCTCTTTTTAACTTGTTCCTTTATATCTTGGCTGCTTGTTAAGCTTTATCCTTTTCTGTTGAACAAAATCCTATGGCATCTCCACTCAAGACGCACCACGGCCTCATCTGGACAAGGCCTAACAGGTACGCTACGATTCTATGCACTCGCCAATGAGACTCTTTTGCCCCAGCATCCCTCTGCTGCGGGTTAGCTCATTGCTCGCGACTGCCCTCAAAGCCAACTGTAATGAGCCGATTATAAGTCATCATAAAGGCCGACTATAGCCGATGGCAGCTCATTACGGCGTTCGGCTCGCCGGCAACTGTGAACCTACTTTAAGCCCCAACATAAGGTGTGGCCAGCCAGGGGTAGTTCACGGCCAACGGCATCCACGCTAGCCGGCCACGGTAAATCGAATAATACCCACGATTACGGACCATAATGGTTTGGGTAGTTACCGTGTGCGATCTCGGCTCCGATGTGTCTTAAGTGCGGCTGTGGTAAAAAAGAAAACTCCCCGCGGAGGCGTATGATGGGTGACAAATGTCTCCAAGACCCACAGCTAGGGAAAGTGACTACAAAACCCGTTTGCCACGAACTTAAGCACATCGACGGCCTTCCGTGACTGGAAGTTTTACTTTTCCCATATTTCCATTTCATTTAAATACTTTTCTCCTATCCTGTATAACAAACTCTAAAGTACAGGAAACCAAATAGGGAGCATTCACTCATGAGAATCTAAGCCTGCGTACTGGGTGGCAAGGTACTCAGCTATATCCATGATCAGTTACACAAGACGCTCAAAGCTACCACCTGCAACTAAAACATGAAGGGCGGTACTCTCTTCTCTTGTACATGAATATGTAACTACAGTTTATTCATACGTCACACTAACATTGCAAAACATGAAATTATATTTCAAGCAACAGCTTAACATCAAACACAACTAAAATCACAGGTATATGCATACTTCTCACACACCACATCAAAATGACAACAACATTTAACATAACAAAATCAGCTTATGTCATAATATCACATAAAGTTATTCTTTGCAAATAATATTATTACAGTCACATCAATGCTTTGGACTAACATAAACAGCGATAAAAGGAAATAAAAAGGTGGCCAAATCCGGACAAGTAACCAGCTGCGTCCACACTTCGCTCTCATCCTACCAACTCCCCCAAGCCTACTTGGCCGCAGGGTCGGAGCCCCCAGCGTGTTGATCGGAAGTTCCACCTGTCCAATTCAGAAGAGGAATTCATTAAACAAACGATAAACGATCAAGTTATGGAAACCCAGAAAGAAAAGGAAAAGAGAAGAATAACTCACCAGCGTCCGCCGCTTGATCCTCATTCTCCAGTTGCACACCCGCTTCCTCCGCAGCAAGCAACCGCATCCCCTCCTTCACCGCCGCTTGCTCCTCTTTCGAGAACTGAGCAGTGACCACATCCAGACTAAAAGCCACTCCACCTTCCTTACCCGCATTGACCCTGGCCTCCTCTAAAGCCCGAAGATATATCTTGGCCATGACCCGAGGATAGTCATCCATCCAAGACAAGCTGCCCTCCTTCCAAGTGCGGAAGTACATGTCCTGCAGCATCTCGTCCATCATCCCCTCATTCTCCTCAAACTCCCTCACCCGGGCCTCGGAAGCCTGCAACTTGGCGACAGCGACATCCCTCTCTGATCGGTATCTCAAGCAGTCAGCCTGGAGAGACCTCCTCATCTCCTCCATCTCCTCCTTTAACTTGACTTGAGCCATCTCCGCGGCCTCAAGCCTCCCAGACAACTCCTCTACCTGCTCGAGATCCGCATTCCGAACCTCATCCACTGTCGCAATGGCCATGTCGATCCGCTCCTTACAGGCGGCCTTCATCTTCCGTAATTCTGCCCTACTAGCCTTTTCCATGGTCTCTTTCAGCCGCCTGGAGGCTTCCTCGTGCTGAGAAATCTGAACGGCTTGACCGGCAAGCTGTTCGGCCTGATCGGCAACCTTCAGCCGCAACCGAATATTAGCACTCCCAATCTCCTCCCCGGCCTTGACCAATTGAGCATGATACTTCATTAACTTCTTGGTCTCTTCAGCCACCCGATCGATATTAGATTTGGCTTCGTCTCCCATGGTAACTACCCGAGTGGTAAGCAGATCAAGATCTAGGGACTTAGCCTCGTCTAACACTCGTACCATGGGGTTGCGGGGAAGAAGGTGCTCACCCGTGGCCTCATCAAATGAAATATCCCGAGAGCTTGGATCTAAATCAGGGTGACCGGCAAAGGGGTCGCGAAGCACGTCAGGACGCCTTATACGGATAACAGTGGGATTCTTAGAAGGAGGTGGAGGGGGGATAAACTCCGTGCTCTCCTCCGTGGTATCACGAGGGGGCTGAACTGGAAGCTGCGGACCAGGTGAAGGCTCGAATAAGGAACGACTCCTCTTCTTTTTCTGAATGCTCTCTTCAATGACCCCAAGAAGAGGACGGTATCTGACCACGTTCCCAGGACGACCAGTAAGAGGCTTCGGCTTATCAGAAGCTCTCATCAACTTGAATTGTTCGAGGCGGTGTCGAACGTCTGACGTTTTAGCCCCTGGCCTGCCCCTGGAGTAAAAAACAAGTGTTATGAACATACGACGATCCATAATTCAAGAAACATGTTAAGTTAAAAAGAAAGAAAAAGTGAGAATGCACATCTATTATACAAACCCTGCGGAGGAGTGGGATACTGCAATAAGTCCTGAATCTCATTTCAGGACGAAAGTGAACCATAAAATATTTCTAAGTCCCTATCGTAAATGGAATCGGCAGAGGACAAAAGTTCACCTTGCACCGCCGGAGTCACCCTGGCTGAGGAGCCCTTTGGGGATAGATCGGCACCAGCCCCGACCTTGCCAGTCTCCTTCGCCTTCTCCGCTTCCGATTCTCCCTCCGATTCCCCGAAGGCCTGGCGGAGAGCCTCATCCAGTTCAGAGTCTTGCCCAGAGGTTAAGGCACCAGCACCACTGCCACCCTGACCATCTCCATCTCCTCCGCCCTCCGACTCTCCTTCCATATCGCTTCCTTCGCCCTCTTCCACACCTTCCTCCTCCGGGATGATCGGGCAAGTACTAGGAGAGGGGCCCTCAGACTCCTTAAGCTTCTTGCCTCACACGACGGAATGTTGTGCGAAGGGCTTCCTCTTCCCACTCTTCACCGTGGCCCCCTCCTTAGCTTTAGCGGCCTTCTCCTCAGCCGTGTCCCTCTGCTTAACCACGGACTGGTGCGGCTGGATCAAGTTGTACTCCAGGAGGGTAGCGTTCCTGATGAGGAACGATGCCGACCTGTCCCGTGCGGGAATGGCTTTTATTTCAGCAGCCATCCGCGCCAAAGAATCATCTTCAACGACTGCAATGCCACCTGTCGCTAGCAAGAAATAGAAGCGTGTCAGAAGAAGCACTACAGTCAGAATATGGAAAATATAAATGAAATTCATCTTACAGCCGGAAGTGAAAAGGCGGAAAGAAACAGAATCGTCCTTCATAAAAAACCATTCTTTCTTGAACATAGTAAACTTTGAATATAAGTCCAAGACCGGTTTGAAGGGCACGGCCGCTTCCAGGCTAATATACGGAGACCCCTTCTTGTAACCTCTCAGGTTATACAAATATCGAATTTCCCGGTTAGAAGGAGGGCGCCCGTACCTCCTCTGGAAGATAACGAAAAGGCTCACCAGAATGGCATAAGAGTTCGGCTGGAGCTGGAATGGAGCCACCTTCAAATATGTGGTAAAGCTAACTATCCAGGCATTGATAGGAGGGATAGCACCACACATGCAATGATATCTGCTGTAAGAAAAGTGGCCTTCGGGGGGATTATACGGCATCACTCCATCTCCCGGCAACAGCATGTGAGCCCTGTCTATCCCGAAGGAACGGGATATAACATCAAGTTGCTCCTCCTTTAGGGAGCTAGGAAAGCAATCGGGAGGGGAGACCAGAAGTTCCTGGGGACCGTACCCATCCACTAACGACCTCGGGGCAGGCCCATGTGGCAACGGTCTTGGTTGGGCTGGGGCACGGAGGAGGATGACTCTCCTCTACCTTTAGATTTCTTTTCATCCGATCGGGTTTCCGCTTTGCGAAACATTTATCTGCAGCAAAAGAAAAACATGATATTAGAACAAGAAGTACAGAAACATAAAAAAGCAAGTATCTAAAGCAAGCGTATAAAAGCCTAAGATTTCGCTCAAGATTCAAGTTCCCGAGTCTCATTCGGCATAAGCCCCATCCGGTATTGAAGGTGTGCGTTCATTCGGTGGCCAAGTTTTGCAAGTCTCATTCGGTATATGCTTCATTCGGTAGTCCCATTCGGCATTGGAAGTTCATTCGGCTATGCAAACACACATCTTCATTCGGCAGTGAAAAAACCTTTCGTGTTTATTCGGCGAAAGGACATGTACCTGATACGAAGCTGATTCGGCAAGGGACTGATTCGGTATAGGGTTGATTCGGCTCTCTCTCTTTGATTCGGCAAAGGTTTGATTCGGTAGAGGGTTGGTTCGGCTCTCGTTGGTTCGGTAAGGAATAACTAAGGGGGGTGTAGCCCCTATATATAGACGAGGGCAGAGGCACCGGACCAACCGGTTCGGCATACCGGACCAAACCAAAACCGAATGAAGCTACCAAACCGGCGAAGACCAGAAGCAGGGGGCATGCAAAGCGCCTCGCTCAGATAAGTACCGGACCCTAGGATCTACTGATAAAATAGAGATTCTGAAAACGATGAACAAGTAGTAAATTCTCACTAACATGGGTTAATCATTTACACATGTACGCGACCACGAACGGTCCACAGGCATGCTCTGAATGGCTATTAACCCTATCGTTGTGAGAATCTACACTTTGACATCCTTTTAAATTCATCGGTTGGATGGATATTTAGCTCTGCTAATTCTGAAATGGCTAAGCTACTTACACATGTACGGGGTTGCGAACGATCTTTAGGCATGCTCTGAGCTGGCGATAAACCATCTTCACAAACGATCCAGGGACCCACACGAACGAAAACCTGGCATCAATAATGCTAAGCCCCCTCGGGGCACACCTATTCGCCTCGAACGGCACCCGACCTCGAACGGTCACATCTCGCCCTGAACGGCACAATTCACTTCGCCTCAAATATTTCGATCCCGAACGGTCGTCATTTGAAATCACATTAAAACTGTAAATTCCTTTGCAGGAAATCAACAGGATATGGACATCCAGCTAATTGCATTACAAAACACGCATTCCTACCGCAAGGCATGAGGACACCGATAGGATATGAACATCCAGCCCATGGCGTTACGAAACAAGCTTTCCTACCATAGGGAAACAAAGCGCGACACATGACAAGCACGTGCCCCACTTTGGGGGGCAAATGTTGGGCGAATTTTCACCCAGAAGATCTTAAGACCGAGAAGCGTCAGTTTCACCCGGATTCGCAACCTTCCATTCCATCCGATTCCTAAGTCCGTTCGGCAATTCAAGGGTTTAAGGCTCCATTCGGCAATGAAGGGCAAGATCTCATCCGGTTCAATCTCATTCGGCGTACCCCATCCGGTCCAAACGCATTCGCCCCATCCGGTCACAAGCCTCCACTGCCGAGCCAAGCTCCATTCGGCCACCGAGCCAACCTTCTCCAAGAACTCAACACGGCCTCTCCCATGCATGCCGAACCAAGCATCCACTACCGGTCCACCATACTTCACCACCAAGACCGGACCAACCCACACAGCAACCACCATCACCGGTCCAAACCACTACCGGACCAATCACAACCCCTTCAATACCGAACCAAAGCAAGGCCGAACCAAGTGGCTATCTCATCACCACCGGTCCAAACCATCACCGGACCGAACCATCCACAACCGGACCGAGCTCCAACCTCTCCAAGCACGGCCGATCCAAGGCTTCGCCGAACCAGAACGCTGCCAGGCCAGATTGCTCCAGCCCAGGCCCACCAGCAGCTATATACATCCAAGACCTCTGCCCCCTACCTCACTCTATAAATAGAGGGGCAGGGGTACAACAATGGCAGACAAGTTTGAGAGCTCAAGCACGGAAGGAACTTTCAAACTACTTTCATATACTTGTACACAAAGCATTGTACTTGTAATCTGAAACAAAGAAGATAATAACATATAAAGTGGACGTACGCACGTTCTGGCCGAACCACTATAAATCTGTGTGTCTTTTACATTTCAGCCCCTGCTTTTTTCATATTTACCTAACTAATCTAAATCATTAAGAATCACATAAAATCAACTAAATCACACGACTTGGAGGTGTTTGCCCATTTTTTGCGCAAACACCTATAAAAACAAATAGGTCACAAAAATCTTTCATCGTGTAGGTATGGTGGCAGGCTAAGGAACAACAACAGTGTTCTCTAGATTTTGGTTGTTCCAGAAACACAACAGGCAACAAAGAAAAAGTTCCTTAGCCTAGTACAAAGGTGACAGAATCATAATGGGCAACAACGAAAAATTATTGTAAAGGTAAAACAGATGAAGGTATAATTTTTGAACGATATATTAAATGTGATGATCTACACCATAGCCTGAATTAAAATCAGCCAATATTGAGATGATAAAGAGATGATGATTTTTTGATTCTGACTTGTTCAACATAGTTTGCCAATTATATTTATGCCAAAAACACTATTCTTTGAATTACTTCATACATATACGTTTGGATTAAACATGGTGTTTTGTTGGATGATAATATTTTTGGTTATAATATGGCTAACTCTATATTCACGGTTTTCTGATTATTTACACGGCTTCAATCCAAATTCAAGAGAATGCCATTTAAAATGCTGTTTGAGTTTTTATGCACACTTCATGGTCTGGTCTATCAAATTTAATTAGTGATGTTTTGAAGTGAAAAAGAAATTCAGATGCAGATTACACTGGTAATCTAGTTGATAGAAAAATTACTAGTTGAACGTGATTTTTGAGACATTTAGTAACCGCATCGTTTTTCAAAGAAAATATCTGCATATTTTTCATTTCAAATAATTTTCAAATAGCAGAAAATTTTCTCATATAACCCCCTCGAGAAAATCATTTTTAATCATATTTTCAGATTAGTCATTGTGAAAAATTGATTTCATAATTATTTTTGAATTTGATTTAAATGTCAATTTTAACTAGTCTAACTCCCTAATAATTATCGAAAAGATAAATAGTGATTAAAAAAAAGTGACGAGTGTTGATATTTTTCATACATTACTCAAGACAGTATATTTTAGAAAAATTTCTTTAGAAATTCAAACAAGAGTTATAAAACTTTTTGTTGGGTAAAGATTCCATAACCATTTCTATGTCTATCATATTTCTATCGACCATCACTCATTAAAAATTCAATATAGTTTGTCGATAGGTGGTACTTTAAACAGGAATCATTCATTTTTCATTTTATAAAACAAAATAAAATCCAAAGTATTCACTCTCATTTAAAAGTCCTCACGGTTATGCATGAGTGAATTACTTGGAATTTGTTATGTGCTTCCATGCTCATTTAAAAGTCCTTACGGTTATGCATGTATGGAACACATATCGAAATTGATTTATTAAATAAACAAGTTGATTCTAATCCCATTTAAAAGTCCTCACTGTTATGAGTGATTAGAAGATACTTGAATTCATTTAAAAAAAATTAAATTGGAATGCTACTAATCTCATTTAAAAGTCCTAACGGTTATGTAGGATTAGTAGATATTCAAATCCCTGGTATAAATGTACCATAAGTAGATGCAACTGTATAGTTTTATATGATGACATCATTTCCATTACTTCCGAAAGTGGAATATGCGCCTAACGAGGGTAGTTATGATTTTTGTTTGATTTTTATTGAAGATTAATATTTATATTCAAATTGAGTTTTAATGTTGAATTAATATCGATTAACTTTATCTCTATTTTCTCTAACACTATTATTCTTTTGCTGATAACAAAAGGGGGAGAGAAAAGTTAAGATTTTGTCAAATGAAATCAAGCAAAGGTCAAATAATTTTCCATTTGCATCTAGGCTCATTTGTATATTTCTATTTGTATGCATATACGTAGGGGGAGAATCGTGTAGAGATGAAGCATTTAAATGGGGGAGCAATTAGAACTGTATATCATTGATCAAATACATTTAACACAGTCAAAATCTTAAACATATGTTTGTTATCATCAAATGGGGGAGATTGTTGAATATGCGCTTATGTGAATTTTGTTTGATGATAATAAACATATATATTCATTTAAATGTATTTGTTAATGTACTATTTTATTTTTCATAGATTAAATAAATATTTGTTGAATAAAATAAATTACACAGAATTTGAATTCAAACAGAAATTTTATTCAAACAAATATTTATTACAATTTTGAATAGTACAAATTCAAGCTCTCACTATACATATACAATTTTGATTGTAATTACATCACAATTCAATTTACATAAAAGCCTCACTACATATCACTCACACTCGTAGTTTATCTTCAATTTCATTCCAGTTATAATCCAGCATCTGAGAAATCTGCAAAAATATTCACTAACGCAGTAAAATTGAAAAAGAAATATTTTTGCAATAAAAAATGAAATATGATTTTTAAAAATATGATTTGCCTCAGTTATTTGGGTTGTTCGTCATCATTCACATTTGAGTTCATCATACACGAACAACGTGACATGCACAGTGTATCACTGTATATGCCACAAGGCCGTGCACATCGATATACACTTGATAATGCTACTGGGACAGGTGAGCATAGGTCAAACCCAAATGAAAAGCCGGGTTCTACTCACGTGCAATATATTTAAAATCACGACACGAGCACAAGGTCAAACCCGAGTTTTTAAAACTGGGTTCAACACAAGGCACAATAAAACTGAAGCATGAAGCAGTCTCAAGTGATACAAATGCACAACAACATGAATACTGCAACAACCAAAGCCAAGATTACAAGTACAAGGCACAGTGCACCACTGACCATGAAGAAAAACCAAGTTCAGATTAATACAAGGAATATAACATGCAGTTTTGCAGTGATACAAGGCAAACTGGCAACAACAAGTTAAAGTGAAACAATACATGATGAATCAGACCACACAGCAAACAAATCAGTGTAGCACCAAGTCATATACAAGCCTCACTGAATCAAAGGAACATCAAATACATGGAGACAAGACCAAACTGCAACAAGACCACTATGCAGTGTACATGAATGCAACAGAAAGTAGTGTAAATACAACTCGAAGCAATGCAAGTTCATATGTACAGCAAGCTACAAAGTCAATGAATTGTATGAACAAGGCAAGTACACATGTATGCAGTGACACAGCAGTTTTGAACAAAGACTCAATTCTCTTATACAGACTCGACCACAAGATGTCGACATAAACAACATCAAAGAAAGCAACCCAACAACATTGCATGCAATAGAGACTCAGGCAAATGTCTAGACAGCAACATGAATGCAACAACAAAATGCCAAAGCTCAGTGAAACCCAAGAAAGTGCATATCCATACCAACATGAGTGCAGTAATGACCACCGAGATAAATTCAAGTAAAGATACCAACTACACAAAAGTTCAAGTGAAGCAAGTACAGGTTAAACCAACCAGAGAAGATGAACCAAACAATACAAGCTCGAGGCAATATGAGTGCAGACATACACATATATACATTCATGTATGTATGTATACATATAATCAGAACTTCAACCAAACATGACAATGCAGACACAACAATGGAGACTATAGCAAATGTCCAGAAAAGACTGACAAGTACATAGCAGTGTAACCAAGTCAGAGCCAGTGGTAGTCAAACATCACAAATTCAATGCCGAGAAACAATGTAACAAAGATGGCCAGAAAATCAAAGTCGTAATTCACAGTGAAGTCGAAGATGACAGAAGATTAAAAGTGCAGAGATGACCAAGTCAAAAAAAATCAACTGCGTATATGCAATCTTTGAAAAAGTCAAAAATCAAAAGAGGAAAGTTTTTGCCGTATCATTCAAGTAAAATTCGAACGCTTCAAAATCAAAACCATGTGTATCAATTTATAACAATATCAGGAAAGCAAGAATTAGGAAAGTATCGAATTGATACGAACAAATTCAAGTGTCTCGGAATTCATATAAATACCAAACCCCAAATTCATCATCGGCATCGAGTTCAAGCAAGCATTAAACCAGCAACGAAAAGGAAGAGAATACATACCACAATCTATCGAACTCGATCAACAGAGGAGCGGCTGCGAACGAGCGCAAGTAAAGCATCCAGAGAATCGATCATCAGAGAAGTAGCGAGCAAGCCAACACTCAAACCAGAGAGTCGATCAATATAGGCGTGCCCTAATTTCAGAGCGCAAAGAGGAATAATCAAAGAATTAAATCCGCCATGTTTTTTTTTTCAAGCCAGAGAAAAGAGAACGGGCTAGAGAAATAAAAATTGGACCGGCCTTGTTGTTTTTGAAAGGCTTTTAGTTTATTCTTTCAATTAGGGTTTTAAGTTTAAAATTGTTTTAAGTTTGTTTTAAATTCTCTTTTAAGGTTCAAATCTTGGTAAATCACCACCTAGGTTTTAGGTTGTGTCAGATTGTCTAGTTAGAATTAGGTCAGTGAGCAGGGTGTGCGAGTTTGCAAAACTCTATAGGCGGTAGCAGGGTGTGTGAGTCTGTTAGAGTGTTTGTAAGCGGGAGACTGTTTAATTCTAATAGAAATCTGGGAATGCAGCAGTAGGCAGGGGTTGCTGAAGCTGGGTAAATTTTGTGTGTGATTTACTTTTCAGCATATTTATTTCTCTGTAGTTTGTTTTTGCATTTAACTCGAGAAAATTTGCTATAACCCTATTCACCCCCCTCTAGGGTTAATCTAGATCCTACACTTCGCTTTATCTTTTAGACGAGGGGTAGAACAGATCGAAAGGAAATCCTGGATGCTCTAAACGATCACATTTAAGTTTTTCCAAGATAAAAGAAAAGATACAAAATTCTTTGAATGTTAATTAGCCACTTAACATTTTTTATTAGATGATTGGTATGAAGGAATCAGGATCGGATTTGGGTGATTCCTATCCATAGAACCGAGATCGAATTTGGGCGATTCCTATCCGAAAATCACTTCAAACTAATTTTCGAAACTCTATATGAACTTAAAATCTTTTATTCGATGGTTGGAATGAAGGAATAGGGATGGGATTTAGGTGATTCCATTTCGAAAACCCCTCAAACTAATTTTCAAAATAAAACATATTGAAGACAAAGATCGTCGACGACAAAGATCTTCATGATTACTTTCCACTAGTCCCTAGAGGTGAAATTTACCTAGTGCTCTGTTATAAAAATCTTCGATTTGCAAAAGTACGATTTGAAGTTAAGATAGAAATCTTTGATTAAGATTTGATGAGTGATTTGGGAATATTTTCCCTAAGTTAAAATTTATTACTTGAATATAAGAAATCTTCGATTAAGATTTAATGAATGATTTGGAAAAGTTTTCCTAAGTAAAAGAGAAAATGATTTGGAATTATTCCAAGATTTAAGAAAGGTTTAAATAAACCAAATGATTTGATAAATGAGGCTTAATGATTCCATATACTCTTGAAAAGAAAATGGAATAGATTGAAAAGAATATATCTAAGAAAGGTATCTTATAAAATATGAAGTAATTGATTGATGATTGATATCTATATATGAACTTAATGTCTTTTTTATCAATAATTGGTTTCGAAGGAACTGAGGTCGGATTTGGATGACCCCTATCCGAAAACCATTTCGAACCAATGTATGTTCGAAAGTGAAGATATGTTGAAGATGATGATTATTGAAGACCGAGGATCTTCATAGCGTGAGGACAGCTTGTTGACATGCTCTGGGTCGCTCCCATTATAGAGTTATTTATAGCATTGGTCTCCTCGTTGTGGAGATTTATTCGGACTGCAAGGGCTTCTCGCCAAGTAATGGCCGAGGAAAGTGCCTTAGATTACATTCAGTCCTAGAATGAACTTGTATGGACATTTCTCTGACATTTTATTCTAAATCACATTTCAGTGGTTACTATAAATGTATATCAGTTGGTGGTGGAGAAGTCAACTTCTTTTAGCTTAACATCGTTTTCCGAGACTTACGAGCTCAAAAAGTGATGTGGAATGACAATGTGGCATTCAAAATGGAACTTGTTATGATCAAAGCCTGGTTTTGTATTGGCTTTGAAGAAATTGAGCGTAGCCTCAATAGCCTCACATCTCGAAAGATGATATGGGATAGTATGTGGTCTAATAGACACAAATTCAGAATAAGTGAGTATGTATGGTGGTGCCCAATATGTTGGGCCCTTTGGGGGAAAACATCCCTCCAGGCATTTATTGCCCCATTTGTATAAAGTGTTTAGCTTGAGAAAAGCAGGGAACTACTGGTTATTAGTTGTAGTATAACAAGTACAGTTTCAAGTGACTAGCTTGAGAAAGGTGATTAAGGCACTGCAGAAACTTTGTTTGTTATGCATGGATTGGAGAAAAAGCCTCTAATTCACTACCATGTTGGAAATCCAACCCCAATATAAGATTTGCAGTTTTGATTGTAATCCCAAAATAGCTGTAATGACTTGCAAACATTTCAACTATCCCTTTTGGTATCATATATTCTGTTCGATATATTCCGTTGACCTAGTCCGGATACATTCCCTTAGAGTTAGTCTGGGTATTGATACATTATTTGAATAAATTTATTTGAAAGTGTTTTTAAAGGAATGTCAATAAAAATAATATCAAGTGAAGTTTGGTACAAAATTGTTTTGGTTATTATAAGGTAAAAACCCGTTCGTGTTTATGTATGGCGTGGTCTTATAAGATACCCTTCTTTTTAAAGGTTTTGGTAACATAGTCAATTTAAAATTTCGAGTATCTCACGCTGGTTTATCAAGCCTGATCCAGGTATTTTTAATACTCGGATGAGATCCGAGTTGTTTTAGGTTAAGTTAAAGACGGTTGTAGTTTTCGAAGGGGAGCTGGAGATCTTCATCATTTTTTGGACATATTCTATTATCTGCTGCGTCTATTGCATTTGTTTTGTTGTTTTCAACATTTGTGTGGATATGGGTTTATAACTGTATAGGCTGAATTCAGGTTAGACTCTGATATTGTATTTAAAAAATTTCCGCTTTAAATATTATTATTGAAATAATATATGTTACTCCACTCATGTGAGATTCTTTTTTGTCTTTATTTTCTTTCTACCCTTATTGATTCGTCGTTTTGTGCAATTTGAGTTAGACATGTATGGTATATTGTCGATTCAAAGGATACGGAAAAACGGGCCGTTACAACGCTAGCCGGACCAAATGAAATTAGTTCAATTAGGAAATAATGCAAACAAATATCACTAACTAACATATAAAGGCGCCGGTCTACCGCCTTATTAGGACTGGTCAACCTCTAGCAGTCGACCTATGGAAATATAGCGGTCAACTAGTGGTAAGCTGGCGGCATGTAATGTATCTAGGTCGAATGGCCTTGATTTAATATAATTTAATCTAACTGCTAGGATTGATTCGAACCGTTATAAATATAGGCCTTGCCCCTCACTTTTCTTCTCATATTTTCCAAACCAAAGCCGAAGCTCTACCATTTTACTCCATGGATCTTGAAATTGTACAATCTATAAATTATATATGTATGTATGCATATATAAGTAGAGAATAATAGAAAACAATAGAGAAGAAGAATAGGGTCGAATCGAATCGCCAAAGCCAAAGGTAAATTCTAAATCTAAATCGAAACCTATATTTAATTCAAAACTCTCCTTAGATCTATAATTCTAATAAATATGTATATCCTCTTTGATACATATTTTGATAGAAAGGAAGGGAGTTTATCAGGAATAACAGATTTAGATTTGAAGATTTGGAAGTAGAGGTGAGTGGGAAATATTATATTTTAATATAATATTCGATTTTATCGTTGTGAATCTGTTCGTTCTATGCTAATTGTATTTTAGGAGTTGTAGGCTTTGATATCCTTGCCTACATATTCTGTAAATTGTAAAATCTGATTAAACATCGTATATACCTAGAAGTGGAAAATAAGGGTGAAAGTAATAGCTAAAGCTATGAATAATTCATTAATAAGATTTCTATGCAAAGTCTAGGTTTGTTATTTGAATATTTATGTTATTAAACATCAATTGAAGATTGTTACGAATTGGATTGGAATTTAATTAATATTTTAATTCATTGCTCTGTAACTCTGAATGAAGGTGTATTTTTAAAATAACAAGGAAAATGACTAATAGAAAGAGATGTACAAAACAGGGATGCTACCATATTTTGTTCTGCAATAACAGAAAAAATAATTTCTTATAATTCCAAACATAACACAAACCCTCTCTTAGGTAATTTATGGAAAATTATAGTATTAACCTTACCTTTTATGAAGATTGTAGTTCTAATGCATTAAAATATAGAAATCCCTAAATGTAAAACTAAAATATTGTAAATAGAAATAGTAACAATAATCAAGCGGTAAGAAATACTTAATCTGTTAAATTATAAATAAGAAGTGAATGGAATTTAATAATATTAAAGAAGTAAGGAGTGAGTTTATGTAAAGTGTTTGGATATTAATAATTAAACTTAGGAAACATGGTAATTATACAACTAAACTATATAGCCCCAATTATAAGTTTACGACTAGTGTGAATTATTAGATCTATATAAATGTTTAAATTAAGTATGAATGACATAGTCATTAGTAATAATTGAAATGTGAAGTCAGTAATGTTGCACGATAGGAGTCTTCCCTTCGAAAAGGGCTACTGGCAGTTGTGTATATATTGTACGGATCTGGCACATTCGAACTGTGGGATCCAAGTGAATATACGTTCGTGTATTGGTGTAGGGAATATGGAAAAGTAGAACTCGGTCAGAAATTTGGGTCTACTATGATCCTTATAAGGGTTATTAAGTAACAAGTGGGCATTTTCTTGATTTCATTAGGCAATAAAAATGAGACAGTAAGCTTAGGCTTTGCGCTATGTCAACAAGGTTGGTACTATATATGTAAGGAGTAGGACGATATACATAGATCAAGATCATCATCTGTCTTGGAGAAGTCATTAGAAAGACTCGGGTTATGCCTAGATGGACTATGCATCATACTAGTATAGGTTCCATATGAGACATGCACCAACTCAAAATTGTTAGTTAGTTAGTTTGTAATTAGGAGGCATGGCTAGATAACACATGTATTAGTCTTTACGACAAATTGGAATATAGTTAAATGGTTGTAATGTCGTTATTAGGCATTAAAGGAAGACTACTTGGTGTACGCTAGAATCTCGACCTAGACACTAATGGTGGTTCCTAGCACGATGCGGAGTTATGGTTACTAGCGGGGAATGTATCATGTTCCCTGTGGTACTTTTATATGTATAGATACGCACACATGTAGTTATTGTACACATCAATTAGGTTAGGCGTATCGTATGCGAACATGAAGTCAAAATGACTAAACTTAAATAATACACATAACATGTAGTGGAAGCCAATCGATATAAACTAGCGTTATGGATAAAGTTTGTAATTTACCAGTTACCAAAATGTTGTTCTGACTCCCTTCTCATTACGACCCACATGATAGGTTTTGATGGTTACGTACTGGCACAAGACGGGAATGCTAGGAGGACCGATTTTATTATGCATGCTCGACATATGACAAGGATACTAGATACCAAAAGTATCAGCCTTGGTCAGTATATGTATATGTTTTATTATATTTTTTATTCCGCTGTAAGTTTTTATTAATGTCTCTGATATACTTGTGCTTGTTACAGGATACCAACACTAATGATCCATGTTATAATGGACTTAGGTTTTCGATTTAGCGAAAATTCGGTCCCATTAAGGTGCGGGCTGTTACAAACTTATACAAGATCTAAAGCTCAAAGTTGAGAGAAGGAAATTGCATAAAGTGACATAAGTCGGTACCGATCCATATGGGTCGATAACTAACCATAATGGTTCAAAGACTTACCGTTAAAGGAAGTTAAAGGATTTGTGCAAGCAAAGAAAGGTCAAAAAACAGTCAAAACAATGGGTTTGTACTGATCCATATTGATCATTACTGAACTATAGTTATTCCTGGATTTCGTGCAATTTGACATGTTCTTTCTACCAGAACTTCAGATCTAAATATTTTCTCGTTTAAACCAGATCTAGTGATTTGTGTACTTTAACCATCTATAAATAGAAAGCTAACATTGTCAGGAAAAGGACTTTTGATCTTCATTAAATTTTGAATCTGTTGCCAAATTTGATATTTTTTTTCTGGGCCTAAAATCGATTGTAATTTTATTGTAATGTTGAATCCTATCTGAAATAAAGATGATAGTTGACGTGGGTACTAGTTTTTGGCCGAACCACTTAAAAATTATGCTCTTTCTTTTTCCTATTTTGATGCTTACCAATTGTTGCTTTTAATTTGGTTGGGGTTTTGCCCGTTTTACCTGCAAGTAACATAATTTTAAATTCAAATTTTATATATTGTTATGCACAAGATCTTTATAGTGCTATCATGAATGATGTCGATAAAAGTTATATTTAACATGTTTTTGGATGAATTATATTTGAGTTTTACTTTATGTTGTATTATAATTATAATAATAGTATTAATTTAGTTACAATGTTGTTTTTTACGTAAAAAAATTGTACTATATAATTTATTATCAATTTAAATAAGATTTGTTCAATTATAAATTTAATAATAAAACATTTAATCATATATAATGACCTAAATATGTATGTATGCATATATATAATTTTAGCTTTAAACAATAAACTAAAATTATTATAAATTGAAGTGGCACTTGTTTAAATTTCATATTTCATCAACTAATATTATGCATTTAAATGATTATAATTTGTTGTAATTTAAATATGGATTATTCGAATATGACGAATACTGTCTTAATATATTAACATTAAATGATAGTTTTCATATCAAATATCTAACTTAATATTAATATTTAAATGTCTTATTTAGAAAAACATAAATATTCGTATAATCTACCATTTGATAATATTAATGTGTTCAGAATTGGGTTATGAACTCGTCAATGTAATTCATGCATAAAAAGGAGTTCGTACGTGAAAGTTATTATAGTATGAATATTCATGGATAAATTTGTAATTTAAAAAGGTTTAGGGACTTGTTGATAAAATTAATCTTCCTCCTTAGAAACCCTAGCGGCCCCTTGCTAAAATTTCATCTAAATTTTGACTTCACCATCGACCACCAGAGATGTCGTCGTTATCACTACTACAACCCTCTCGCTGAGCAAAATTCGATGTTGTCTCGTATCCATGTTCAATGCTATCCTCCTAAAACCGTAATTTGGTCGACTTGTTCGGCTGCGGCAAGGAGATACAGATTCCTACAAGAGAAGGAGAAGCTACCTATAATCGAATGCTTTGGCTTAAACAAATTTAATTGACATGAACGTTGACGCCATGGTTGTAGCTCATCACCGATGATGAATATGTCATGGTCAATCTTACAAGAACTAATATGCATGAACAATGCAAACCAAAAAATTATTACATATAATTTAAAACAAATATTATTTTTAAATAATTGAAAAGGTAGAAAAACAATTTGGAAATTTTCTTTGATAATCCTGTTGGTCGAGTACACCTTGAACCTTCAGCTTTGCCTTTGAGGGAACAATTCCATAACACTATGCTGGAGTGGCAAAGTCCATCATTAGGATCTACTTAATTTTTCAAGATGATAATAAAATTATATGCATGTAAAATGAGGCATCGTGGTATATTTATAGCACTAATGAGCTATGTAAAATATCTTATTAAGATCCATTATTCAAGGTATGACCCAAAATAGGTGAGATCTTATCACGCTAAATTAATTAATACCCATTTATATTTTTTCCCACCTTATTTAAAAAAAAATTAAGAATATAGGCTACCAATATATGTATATATATGCATGTTCATACGTATATTATTTATTATTTTTAAACTATTATATTTGCCCAAAAAATAATTAAAAAATATATATAATAGTTATATATTTCATTAGTTATGTAACGACTTGGCATTTCGAACCATTCAAATCGACAATCATCCACGTATGTTAGACTTGAATTACTCAAAATAACAGATTGTTAATTTTATATTTGGCAAAACTTAGCATATACAGTAAGTAAATTAATCACAGAATCACAGATACAGAATTATATAACAATAAGCAAGGGAATAGATAAATAGTAGTTCATGAAACTACTACATAAACATCAGAGTTCGAAACAAAATATAATAGAAACTCCAAATACATAGAAGTCATAATACAAAAGCAACCGACAAGTCTGAACATAAACAACTAGAAGTAACTGAAATAACTAAAGCTGAATAGATAAAAATGGATCTTCAAGCAAAGCTCCAAGCTCTAAAAGTGAGTCTCAAATATTGTGACACTCAGTCTGGCCCGATTTGTTTAGAAACATAAAACAACATATATTAAAATAGTTTATAGATTTAAAATGGTTTCAAATTAGAATTACTTCTTTCAATTTCACAAATCCGTTCACGTCAACTTTAGTCCAAAAATTCAATTAATAAATCATAGTTTAACAATTTCAATTAAAAAGGTTAAAGGTTAAATTCCAATTCTAAAACCACTTAAATTCATATTAATTGTAAATCCAGGTTTAAACTACAAATTTAAACCACTTTCAATTCAATATTTTCAAAGTTTATCAAACATTTACTATAACTCAATTTGATAAATTTCATTTATATTTCAAAATTCACTTTATTTTATTTAAAGTTGAAAATATTCACTTAGTCATTTTTAAATACATTTAAATAAATTCTCCAATTACAAAATTAAATAAAATCAATAACTAAATATCTAACTTCTAATATAATTAATTCTAAAATATTTACCTAATCACTTTTAATAAGCATTTAAATAAAATCTCAAATTACCAATTTAAATCAAAAATTAAATATTCAGTCTAAATCTTATTTAAATATGAAAATATTCATATATTCACCTATAATCAAAATCAAGCTATCAAGTTATAAAATCATATCTTTAAAAATATCAAATTAATAAGTTTTCGAATCAATTTTATTTAGGTTCGATTCTAAAATATATTAAATTACAAATCAACCTTAATTTATCTTTCCCTCTTTTATTTATTAAAGTTATTATAGAATCTATTTTTAAAATATTAATATAATAAACTATTATATATGTATATTAACTAAATTAAATCTTATAAACTATATTATATTAAATTAAATTAAAACTTATTATTAAATTTATTTTCATATTAAATCTTATTTTATATATTTAAAAATAATAAAATTATAAGTAAAATCTTAAGTTTACATTTTTCAAAACTTAACTTATAAATTAATTTTTCAAACATATAATTTAAAAATCTAAATTTTACACATATTTTAAAATAACATCTTATATTATATTTAAAAATCAATATTTATTAAAAACCCATATATTTCTCTTCAAAACTATGGAAATCATTTTTAAAAAAAATAGACCAATGGTATTTGTATATAATTTTCTATCCTATGGTCAAGTGAAACGGATATTTATCATTTCAATCCGCAATTATTTAAATTTACAGGTTTATAACATTTCAATCCGTAATCGCAAAATTTCAAAATCAGTAAAAACGCTTGGGTTTATCATTTCAACCCATAATAATTTTCCCTAATCTATAAAATCATTCGGATATGTATCATTTCAACCCATAGGGAATTTCTAAACTAACAGTGAACTTGTAGTGTGGGAACAAAAATAATAACATAGAATGACATGACATATAAATGGCAATACGATCATAGTTAACAATTTAAATATAATAAGACAGGTTATAGTTATCATATGTCAGTTAATATAAGTAAACAAATAATATATCATATTCAACAATATTTCTAACTAATTCAATATTTAACAACATATTTCAATAGTCATTTCATGTGGATTAAATTTACTAAATATAAGAATGTTAATCATAAGCGATCATTCACCTTTCGGGGCTAGAGATAATAGACAACACAATAAGTTATGAATCGGAATCCGGAGTTCTACAAGTGCTACCGATCCAAATGAAGATTCCAAAGCAAATCGGGGTGATAGGACTTGAGTTAGATGAAAACAACAGTGGGCTCGAGATTGATGAAAATAAAATATTTAATTTTGAAAATCTAATTTTTTGCTCACATATTTTAAATAAATCTTTATATATTATATTTTAAAATCAATATACTGTTTAAAACACATATAAAAATAAAATCTTTATATATATACTCTAAAATCAATATTTTATTAAAAACACATATTTAAAATCCAAAATATCTATATATGTAATATTATCAAAACAATACTTAAAAACAATATATTTTTTTTCTAAATATATAAAGGTATAACAGTACTACACTTAAAATTCAAAAATATTCAAATATTTAAAATTCAACAATTTATATATATAAGTTTCAAAACCTCAATATTTAAATACACTTGACACTTATAAAACTGCAAAAAGAAAAATGTATAAAAAACATAAACTCTTATTTTAAACAATTGGAAAGGAAGAAAAAATGAAAACAGGCAGTGGAGCTTGGTCGGGCGAGGCGATGGTGTTCTTGTTTGGGGTGGCCGCTTAAGGCTGTCGTGTATGGTTGGGAAGGCAAACGAAAGGCTGGAGAATAGGAGAGTGAGTGGACTGGGTGCATGAGTAGCTGCTAGCGGGTGATGCGACCATGTTGGTGGCTGCTATGTGGAGATGGAGGATCTGGTTAGAGCAACTATTGGTGGAGGCTGGCTATACAGGTCCGACGAAGAAAGGGGTTGCAAAATAGGGTGTTGCGGCTGTTGGTTAAGGCCGTGGTTGGGCAACGGGGGGAAGGTGTGCGTGCGGAGGCAGAGATGGACTATGGACGAGGCCGAGTAAGGTGAGGTTGGGGAGGTTTACTCGGCTAGCTTTCAGATTCACTTATGTAACTTCATATACTCTTTTTTTCATATATAGAACAAGAAGGAGAAGGGATGGTTGGCTATAGTTTGGGTTGAATGAAGGCGTGCTAGCGGTGGATGAAAAAAGTGGACGTCGAGCTGAGTTATGGGCGACTGGTGTTTGGTCTCAGGCGCTTAGAACTACAGTGGGAAGCAAGGTGGCTAGAGGCAAGGCATGGAGGGGTTTGTTTCGTGTGGAGCATGGGACAGAAGAGGGGAGTCGATGGCTACCTTGGAGCTACTACAGTGGCCGAAGCTTTGTCAGGAGAGAAAGTGGCGGGTTGAAGGACAAGGTGCGACAGTGATATGGTGACGAGGAGGCGAAGTATGGAGGGGAAAGGATTTTATCTGACACGGAGATAATTAGAGTTTATTTCAAGCAGAATGAAGCAACAGATTCCCAAAGCAAACCTTAAATATATACAAAATTTCTCAAAGCAAGCTTATAAAAAATTTCTCACGGTAAAAGGAAGGTCGCCTGGAGAGAGAACGAACAGAATATATTGGAATGCTATGAATGGCAAAAGTCATGGCTGGTGATTTCAATACTAAGCACACATCCCAGAAAGAAAACTTAGTTAATTAAAACATCTCCGGCAAGAAAACATACTTTGCAGGTTCCTGTTTTTCATTTTGGCTGTTTTTTCCCTAAAATATCCATCCGCTTCTTGCACGATTGATTTTAATAGGGAGCTTATCTTTTTTGATTTCATCTTCTTCTACATTGGCGAACTTATCTTTCTTGATTTCATCTTCTTCTTCAATGACGAGTTCAGCTTTCTCGATTTCAATGGGAAATTGCAATTATACACAATAGTTGCAGAAATTTCTGCAAGTATATGCAATAGTTGCAGACATTTCTCCAACTATACCATATAGTTGTAGAAATTTCTACAACTATATGCAATAGTTGCAGACATTTCTGCAACTATATGGTATAGTTGCAGAAATGTCTACAACTATTTGCAAATTTGTAAATTTGAAAAAAAATCGAAAATGTTCAAAATTTGATGAATTGTCTGCAAATATATGAAATAATTGAATCTTTACTACAAATATGAATTTTTGGTATCGACAATGGATCTCGTTTTAATGATCATAAAATTTGTGATTTTTTGGTGAAAACGGTATGTTGATCCGATTTTTCTACATAAAGTTATACGCGTCTGAAATGTTAAAAACATAAAGGGTATTTTGGTCTTTTTGCGTGCACGAATTTGAAAATAGAGACTAGAAATATAAGTTTAGTTTGTGAATGATGTTTTCTCTATTTTGAAACTTATTAGGGATGTGAGCCAAACTTACCCAATATAAAAAGTTAGTGACCATTTGTTTCCAACCGATGAACAAACGAAAGGCCATAGAAAATCCAAAAGGCTCGAATGCAGAACCAATATGGCAAATCGTTTTCCCGTTTTCGTCGCGTACCAGACACTGAATTATAGGAATGAATATACTATAGAGATCATCACAACGAGACGAACAGAACAGCGAGACGTGCGATTAGATCCGCGGGTGGTTGTTTCCATAAGAATGTAAGTGGCAATGATGGTAAAGAAAGACGTATATTCCACCATGTTACAGGGGTTGGCCTATCTTTATTGGACACTAGCGATCATGAGGACAAGTGTGACTATAATGGTTGAATACATTTGCGACAAGAATGCCCTAACCCGTAAAATAAACAATAGATATATTAAAAGGAATTATAAATAATTCTTAAATCTAAAAAAGGGAATTTGATATAACGTCAGAATTTAGCCATGAAACTTGCATCATTGTGTTAGTGATACTTTTCCGATCAACTTCCATATAAAGCTTCGCGATTATAGTTTAAATGAAGAAACCATCAACGTTTGAAGGTCTTAAATAAAAAAATAATTAATAAATAATTAAGGAAATAAATATTGATTAATATCAAAATTAATAAATGCTGGACGTCCACCGATCGATAGGCTGATTGGGCTGGTCGACTACCTATGGGGAGCAGTCGACCAATTTATGTTGTAGTAGCTAGGGTTGAACATCAGTTCAACGATCTGGATTTAATAAATATTAATCTAATGGATAAAATTGATTAAAGTGCCTATAATTACAGGCCTAACCTCTCATTGTTCTTCTCAATTTTTTGAACAGAGCGGTAAAGCTCTTTCATTTTCCCTTCTCCACTTCTTCTAGAAGTTATAAAAAATACTATATATATGTGTGTGTGTGTGTGTTGGAGAATGACGAAAAATAAAAGAGAAGAAGAAAAGGAGTGAATCAATTCTCCAAAAAAGGTAAACTCTATGATTATAAATTCAAATTCCACTTAACTCAAATCTCCTCTCATATATGTTATTCTAATGGGTTTGTACACTTTAAAATACATATTTTGGTTGGAAAGAAAAAATGGAGTCAATCAGGAGGAATGAATTTGGATTTGGAGATTTGAAAAGCTACAAAGGTAAGTGGAAAATTATATGATTTATATATGATACAGAAATTTATATCATTATATTTTTTTGAATGTCATGCATATACAAGACCAGTTGAATTATAGGCTTAAAGTGAATGTATTTAAATTGAAATCTCGCCTACATATTTATAAGTTATGTAATAAAGATGGAATGGCCTATGCACCCTAATTGGATATTTTGCGAAATTAGTCCCTAAAAATTGTAAAGTATATGTTGATAATATTGTAATGTTTATTTCAAATTTATGTTAATTGGGTTGTAATTTTCTAGTATTCATTTGGAATGCTCTAATTTGATTGAGAATGTAAATTTCTATATTTTAATTTACCGGGATTGTTAAATTTAGTTATATCTATTTCCATGTAAGTTTCCACAGACTGTCTAACTACTACACATCAAAAGTACGTCGTTTGGAATACTAAGCAATTTCGCCTGAATGAAACAGATGTCCTTCTCCGTAATTTGTACTTTCTATTTCAATAGAAATAAAAAGACATAATCTCTAGTAATTTCAAATGAATAAAATGTCTCACTTTAGAGTTTATGCAAAGTTATAACGGTGATAATTTCCTTATTAAGGAAGGATAGCTATAATATACTGAAATATGGAAACAAATATTCATCATATAATGTACACAGACGTTACTAAATGAAGAAATTAAAGAGCTATATATACACACACATCCCTTCAAAATTGCTCCTTCCAGTCTAAACCTCTCTCTGCTACAACCTCATTACTTCTCCACCATCTGCTGCACTCGCTCACTACAAAACAACCACCGGCCATTACATCTATAATATCCTGTGCCACTACCATCTATAATTGCTTGGACTACAACAACTAACCATCAGCCAACTTATTTCCTCCACCATATCATTTCAGTACATTTCTGTTACATCAAAATATCACACAATTGTGCACTGTTACATTAAACTATGCTTGCTATGCACATCTTCCACAAACCCATCACGACAGTCACAACTTCCACCATCCCACCTCTGCTTACCACTGTTGCACATAGTAGCTACCATAGACTTCATCATTTCACTGTCAATAGTACACCACCTCCATCGCTTTATACAACTCAGACAATCTACCCAATGTTCATCCGTCAATATTGCCACCACCACATTTTGGTCACTGACTTACTATTGCATTTACCCCTCATCACGTACTTCACTTCAGCCAATATTTCATCCACTATCTCATACCACACACAACTGCCATTTCATTGCTGTCATTTCATTCTACCATAGCCATCCTATCTCCACCATATCAGTACTTACACTGCCTTTCATCATCTCCATATTTCAACACTGCATTTCAGTTCTACCACACATATTATTTCATCTCAATATCATTTCAACACTGCATTTCATCTCCATATCAGTCCATTTAAGTTTCTGTTTTTGACTCTACATTTCAATTCTACTACACATATGTTTCTGCCCCCTTGCATCTGCTGATCCACCACCCTTCCC
The DNA here is from genome assembly GCA_030765085.1 of Allium cepa. NCBI lineage: Eukaryota > Viridiplantae > Streptophyta > Magnoliopsida > Asparagales > Amaryllidaceae > Allium > Allium cepa. The sequence continues at coordinate 954,310,505 of CM060932.1, forward strand.
CTGCCTTTACATCTACTAACAGAACTGCCTGAACCTTCAACAGAGCATACTTTGTTATTCGCAACTACTGTAAAGCGTCACGAAACCAACTGTAACTTCAATCACAGTTACAGAATAATACAGAAGTAGTAACGGCAAAAACTGTCACTAATTTTCATAAATTGTAACACAAAAATGCCTGACTAGACCCGTATGAAAAGGATTACCGATTAAAGAGTCCGAGTCCAGTAGAAACTGTTTCCTTGAAACAATATTGCCGCCGTATGTAGTTTCACGGGTGTTAGCAATTTGTTCCCCAGGATGAAACGGACCAGCCCCGCAGCGTGGTGGTTGCAGACATAGCGCCGACGAACTGAAGAGATTATAGCACTAGAACAGAGAGATGCTGGAGGAAGAAGGAACAGAATTTGAGATAAAACCGAATAATTCATTCTCAGAGTGGCCGCCTATTTATAGGCTGGAGGAGGTGCCTATTTGGAGCGGTCGTGACTGTTGGAAAGGTTGCGACCCTTAAACCAACACTAGCGACTGTTGTGTGCGCGCGTCTGGAAGTGAATGGCTGCATCTGGTGACCAAAGGAACAGACTCATCCGATCGAAAAATAGCCGTTTTAGCGCATGCAGGCCCAAGCGGCAGTCGATGGCCCTTTTAATCACGAGACCCCAAGAGCCCCAAGGCCCAAGGCCCAATCTTTGACATTTTAAATTTAATATGAAGGCCCAAAGCCTACATTGCCACAAGTCTTCATGTCACCTTCTTCTTTTCTTTTGAATTAGTATAATGGGTTGTGATATATAAGGTGATATTGAAACAAATATCCCATGATGTGGGACTTTGTTTCAATACACACTCTTATTCTTCCTCTTCCCCACTTCCTCATTCATTCATTTCTAACAATCCCCCACATGAATGAACAGTTGTTCTTAGTTTCACGAACCATTTATCGTATCGGTTAAAGTAGCACAGAGGCCTTGAACTTTCCTAGTATTTACCTATTTGAATTACAGGCGAATCAGTAGACATAGAATGTCCTTGAACTGTAAGCCTTTTGTGTAATTCTACAATAGATAACACACGACAAATGTTTCTTATAATCCTTCGTTCTCTGTATGTGTTCATTTTTTCCTTGAACACCTGCCTGGTATCATAAGTGCTTAGAGAATTTGGCCTTATAATTCTCTTTGAAGCGGCGCCTTCGCACTTACATAGGTGATTCTGTAAAGGGTATTCACAATTCCTCAAGTACAGACATCATTAAAAGTATCAATACTTATCCTATTTTTCCAACAAACAAAGCACTGACTTATCATAGGAATGGTTTGTGTGTAACAGTGCTGTCAAGTTTCTCTTAAACTTAGTTGCCCCTTTGAACCTAGATCTTGGGATCTCCAGTCAACTAGGTGGGGTTTCCATTAAAAAAACTTTTATTCTATGGGCCTTAACCCCATTCCCATCGATAAGGTTTGAACTTTCTCTCTTGGCAAGCCTTTAGTTAGTGGATCCGCTATGTTATCCTTTGACTTTATGTAGTCTATAGTGATAACTCCATTAGAGAGAAGTTGTCTAATTGTTTTATGTCTACGACGAATATGCCTAGATTTAGCATTGTATAGTGTACTATTAGCTCTTCCAATTGTTGATTGACTATCACAATGTATACATATTGGGGGCACAGGTTTGCTCCAATTTGGAATATCTTCCAAGAAACTTCGAAGTCAGTCTGCTTCTTCTGCGGTCTTATCTAGTGCAATAAACTCTGATTTCATCGTAGATCTAGCTATACAAGTCTGTTTGGATGATTTCCATGATATTGCTCCATTTCCTAATGTGAACACATATCTACTTGTAGACTTTGTATCTTGTGATCCACTTATCCAGTTGGCATCACTGTATCCTTCCACTGTTGAAGGGTAGTTTGTATAGTGTATACCATAGTTCTGTGTATACTTTAGGTATCCTAGAATTCTGATTATCGCTTTCCAATGATGTTTACTAGGATTGCTGGTAAATCTACTCAGCTTACTTACAGTGTATGCGATATCTGGCCTAGTACAGTTCATAACATACATGATACTTCCTAGTATACGAGAGTATTCAAGCTGGTAGATACCATCACCAGTGTTCTTTACCCAATTTTGGTTCATATCTACGGGTGATTTTGCAATAGTTATATTATATTGCTTGAATTTTTCAAGTATCTTACCGATGTAATGTGATTGGGATAATGCATATCCCTTTGGTGTTCTCAAAATTTTGACACCCAATATCACATCATCCAGTCCTAGGTCTTTCATATCAAATCTAGAGGATAACATATTCTTTTTAAATGTTATTATGGCTTTGTTATTTCCTAGGATCAACAGGCCATCAACATAAAGACAAACAATGACATATCCTAAATGTGTGTGTTTCATGTAGACACATTGATCTGATTCATTTATTGTGAATCCATTAGATAACATAGTTTCATCAAATTTCTCATGCCATTGTTTTGGAGCTTGTTTAAGGCCATAAAGCGACTTTACTAATTTGCATACTTTATTTTCCTTTCCATAGCTCAGAAACCCTTCAGGCTGCTTCATATATATTTCTTCCTCTAGGTCACCATTCAAAAATGCAGTTTTTACATCCATTTGATGTATTTCTAAATCAAGTATGGATGCAATTGCAATAAGCATACTAATTGATGTTATCCTCGTCACTGGTGAATATGTGTCAAAATAGTCCGGTTCTTCCTTTTGTCTGAATTCTTGGACTACAAGACGAGCTTTGTACTTGTCTATTGAACCATCATGTTTCAATTTCTTTTTAAATATCCATTTATTACCTAAGGTCTTGCATCCTTGAGGTAAATCAACTAATTCCCATGTATGATTAGCCATAATGGATTCTATCTCATTGTTAATAGACTCTTTCCAGTAAAGGGGCATCGCTGGAGGACATAGCTTGTTTGTATGTCAATGGATCATCTTCTAACATAAAGGTATAGAAGTCTGGTCCAAAGGTTTTTGAGGTTCTAGACCTTTTGCTTCTCCTTGGTTCCTCCACCTGTTGATCAACACTTATTTGATGAAGGTTGTCTTCAGTATCCTCAAGAGAATTAGAGATTTCATCTTCCCTTGGTCTCTTATGAGTATCACTGTCAGTGCCCTGCTTTAAAGGGAATATATGTTCGAAAAATCTTGCATTTCTCGACTCAATGATGGTATTTTCATGAATATCATCAATTTCAGATTTAAGTACTAAAAATCGATAAGCAGCACTGTTTTGTGCATATCCAATGAATACACAATCAATTGTTTTTGGTCCTATCTTGACCTTCTTTGGTTTAGGTATCTCTACTTTGGCAAGACACCCCCACACTTTTAAGTATTTGTAGGATGCCGGTCTATTTTTCCAAAGTTCGTGAGGAGACTTGGATGTTTTCTTTCGTGGTATTTTATTTAAAATATGGTTTGCCGAAAGAATAGCTTCTCCCCAAAAGTTATCTGGCAAGCCAGAACTGATTAATAAAGCATGCATCATTTCTTTAAGAGTTCTATTTTTCCGTTCGGCTATACCATTGGATTGAGGTGAATATGGTGCTGTAGTTTGGTGTATAATACTGTGCTCAGCGCAGAATTCCTCAAAAGGAAATTCATATTCTCCTCCTCTATCACTTCTTAAAGCTTTAATTTTACTATTGAGTTGATTCTCAACTTCTGCTTTATACTATTTAAACATATCGAATGCTTCATCCTTGCTTCTAAGGAGATACACATAGCAGTACCTAGTACAATCATCAATAAATGTAATGAAATATCTTTTTCCTCCTCTAGTTTGACACATTTTCAAATCACATACATCAGTGTGTATAAGGTCTAGAGGTTCAGTTTCTCGTTCAACATTATGAAACGAGGTTCTTGTCGATTTTGCTTCTGCACAAACTTGACATTTATAGTTGGAGTCTATGTTACATTTTGGTATACATTCTAGATTAATCATTTTTCACAGTGTATCAAAATTGACATGCCCTAATCTAGAATGCCATATGTTAGAAGAGTCAACAATATAAGCAGAAGATTCACTTTTATTCATATCAATTTTTGGTACAATAGTTGTTACATTTGCCTTGAATAAACCATCATATACATATCCTCTTCCTACATACACTCCATTCTTTGATAATACAAACTTATCGGATACAAAGGTTAATTTGAAACCATGCTTGCTAAGAAAGGACCCTGATATCAAATTCTTGCGGATTTCTGGAACATGAAGAACATCACTCAAAGTAAGCTCTTTTCCAGAAGTTAGTTTCGGCACAACTTTTCCCTTGCCTTCGACCTTTGATGTAGATGAATTGCCCATGAAAAGTTGTTCATCATCAGTTGCAGTTTTATAAGTTGTAAACATCCACTTATTAGCACATATGTGTCGAGTGGCACCTGTGTCTACAAACCATTCCCTTAAATTACCAACAAGGTTGCATTCTGAAATTACTGCACATAAATCCATATCAGAAATGCCATTTGTAACTTCAGCCGTATTTGCTTCTAATTTCTTCTTTTTGGGTGCGCGACATTCGGCTGCTTTATGCCCCTTCTTTCCACAGTTATGGCAAGAACCCTGAAATTTCTTCTTCGACTTCAGAGGTGCATTCTCATGTTTTCTCTTGTTAGGTTTATCTGACTCAACAACATTTGCTTTGGCAGCCATATTCTGAGAGATCTTTTTCTCAGAATTTCTATTATCTTCCTCTATTCGCAGACGAACTATGAGTTCTTCCATTGTCATTTCCTTACGCTTATGCTTAAGGTAATTTTTGAAGTCCTTCCACGATGGAGGAAGTTTCTCAATGGTTGCGACAACCTGGAAAGATTCGCTAAGTATCATCCCTTCATCATGCAGTTGACGGATGATCAGTTGTATTTCTTGAGTCTGGTTGATCACAGTCTTTGAATCTACCATTTTGAAGTCGAGAAATTTGTCAGCAATGAATTTCTTCATGCCTGCATCTTCAGTTTTGTACTTTCGGTCCAAGGCCGTCCAGAGTTCCTTGGATGTTGCAACAGTACAATAGACATTGTAGAGGCTGTTATCCAGACCATTCAGAATATAGTTTTTACACATAAAGTCAGAATTTTTCCAAAAATTTGCGGCCTCCACTTTGATTGCATCGGGTTCGAGTTCGCCAACTTCAGGAGCATCTTCGGTCAAAAACTTGGCGAGGCCTAATGTTGTTAGATAAAACAACATCTTCTGTTGCCAACGTTTGAAGTCTGTCCCGTTGAACTTTTCTGGCCTTTCTCCATGAGACAGTGCCATTGTCGGAAGCAGAGGCGTTGGCTGAGTGTTTGTCACCGTTTGTGATGGTGCAGCATTATTGTTTCTATTTTGAGACATTGTCGTCTACAACAATCAATATTGTTTCAAGAATGTTATTCGCAACTACCGTAAAGCATTACGAAACCAACTGCAACTTCAATAACAGTTACAGAATAATACAGAAGTAGTAACGGCAAAAACTGTCACTAATTTTGATAAATTGTAACACAAAAATGCCTGACTAGATCCGTATGAAAAGGATTACCGATTAAAGAGTCCGAGTCCAGTAGAAACTGTTTCCTTGAAACAATATTGCTGCCGTATGTAGTTTCACGGGTGTTAGCAATTTGTTCCCCAGGATGAAACGCACCAGCCCCGCAGCCTGGTGGTTGCAGACGGAGCGCCGACGAACTGAAGAGATTATAGCACTAGAACAGAGAGATGCTGGAGGAAGAAGGAACAGAATTTGAGATAAAACCGAATAATTCATTCTCAGATTCTGGCCGCCTATTTATAGGCTGGAGGAGGTGCCTATTCGGAGCGGTCGTGACTGTTGAAAAGGTTGCGACCCTTAAACCAACAGTAGCGACCGTTGTGTGCGCGCGCCTGGAAGTGAATGGCTGCATCTGGTGACCATTCAAACGAACAGACTCATCCGATACGAAAAATAGCCGTTTTAGCGCATGTAGGCCCAAGCGGCAGTCGGTGGCCCTTTTAATCACGAGACCCCAAGAGCCCCAAGGCCCAATCTTTGACATTTTAAATTTAATATGAAGGCCCAAAGCCTACATTACCACAAGTCTTCATGTGACCTTCTTCTTTTCTTTTGAATTAGTATAATGGGTTGTGATATATAAGGTGATATTGAAACAAATATCCCATGATGTGGGACTTTGTTTCAATACACACTCTTATTCTTCCTCTTCCCCACTTCCTCATTCATTCATTTCTAACATACTTCACTTCACCAGTTCAAAGCTTCAACCTTGTTCCAGACCACAAAACCATAACAACCCTCCATAACATTCGATAGTATTGGCGGTGTACCGAGGAGCTTTTGTAGATCTTTGAAGGTTTTCTAACATTTGAAGGTCCGTTCGAATGTTACATGATTCTTAAGTACATTGAAGAAAGGAATGCACTAATTAGTTGATCGACTTATGAACCAGTTTAGGGCTGCAATCTTCCTTTTTAAGCTTACTAGTTCTTTACTGTTAATTAGTGCCTTCATATCAGTTATTGCCTTGATTTGATCCAAATTAATTTCAATTCCCTTAGCGCTTATCATAAATCCTGGGAATTTTCGAATTAAGTTCCAAAAGAACATTTTTGAGGATTTAGCTTCATATGATATTTCTAAAGGACCTCAAACATTTACAGCTAAATTTGGAACATGACTTTTAGCTTGTTTGGACTTTACCAATATATCATTAACATAGACCTCCATATTTTGAGCTCTCTGATTTCTGAATATTCATTTTACTAATCTTTGGTAGGCTGCCCCCGCATTTTGAAATCAAAGGGCATTACTTGTAGCAAAATAGTGTCCCATAATTGTCACAGTTTGTATGTTCTTCATCTGGCTTGAATATAGTGATTTGATTATAATCAGAATAAGCATCCATAAATGAAAGAAATTGATTCTCACCAGTGGCGTCAACTAATAATCAATTGTTGGCAGAGGGATATAGTCGTTTAGATAGGCTTTATTTAAACCAGTGAACTCTATGGAAGTCATCCACCTACCATTCGGCTCTTTACTAGTACTGGATCGACAATCCACTTCAGATAGTGGAAATATCTTATGAATATTTTTTTGAGCAATATCTCTACTTCTTCTTGCAATGCAGCATATCAGAATTTATCAAGAGGTCATATCTTTTGTCTTACAGGGGCATATTAGGATCAATAAACAGAAAATGACATGTGACCAAAGCGTTTATTCCTATCGTCTCTTCATGGAACCAAGCAAATGCATCCAAGTTATGTTGAAGGAAAGATATCAACTCTACTAGGACCATGAGATGAAGGTAGGTTCCAATCTTAATAGTTTTAGACTGGTCCTTTGAATCAATATGAATTTCCTCAAGGGTTTAGTTACTTATTGCTTTCTTAGTTTCGGTTCTCAAATCTAAGCTAAATTCAATACATTCTCCTTCTTCCGGAACCACTATGTTATGTAAACTAGTTTCCTCTTTCGGTCGAAAAACTCGCTAGTTTGGCTTATTTGTATTTTGTTAAACAGCCTTTAGTCACATGATACTTGAACTATTCTTTCTATGGTTGAGTTCTCTCACTACAATACAGGCTTCGTTTAGTGACGGGTACTAGCGACGGCTAAAAAAGGCGGCCGACGCTAGCCGTTGCTATGCGCGCATATACAGGCACACCCGAGAACAACAAAACACAATCCCCTTTCCCAAATTCACTTTAGCAAACCTTTCCCCTCCTCCACCGTCGACGCCCCAACCGCCGCCCTCGATGCGAGCTGCCGATCTTACCATCGTGAAAGCCACAACGCTTCAAAGCTTGAAGGTATGCTATTGCTTTTCAATTTCTGCTTAATGTAGGTTTAATCAAAACCCTAATTTTGAAAATTGATTATATGTGATAGAAATTGATTTAGGGGTTTGGAATTGGATGATTTAGAGGTTTGGAAGTAATGAATATATGTTATTAGTTTTTGATATATAGTTTATTATTTGAATTGGGTATATAATGATAAACCTAATTTAGAAAATTAGTTAATTATGTGTTTGAAAATGGTGATTATTGCGTATTAGGTGATGATAATTAGTGTTGATTTGGTGGTATTAATTAGTGAATTTATTGTTTACTATATTGTTAAAAATTGTAGCTAATTTAAAATCCAAAAAATAGTCCATGATTATTGAATAATATGTTTATTGATAAGTTTACAAGAATGTTTGTTAGACTGTTGTAAGTGCTAATTTCTTATTTAGTTCACAAAATCGTTAATTAAAATTTATGTAGTTAAACAAAAGTTGAAATACGTTTTAAAATTTTAGATTTAATTAATAAATATTTAAATAGTTAAATGAATTATAAAATAGTTTTTGTAGCTGTTAAAATAGTAACGCATAGTTTCCATTTGTGAGATAAGGCATATTTTCCGAATTACTAATAGTTCCCATGGATTTTGATTCATAATTAAGTGTATTCTATTTGGCTACATTACTAAAAAAAATTTATGATCATTATTTCACTACAGACCATTAATACTTCAATATTAATATTTTTTAATTTGTGCTTTATTTATGTGAACCCCATAGAGAATTTTTGGCCCCGTCTGACAAGTTTGTATATGATCGTTATATGGATATTCGTTTTTCTACAGAACGGACATCTATATTCATCTAATACAACATTTGTTGGATTTGTGCTAGTATTTGGACAAGTTTCAAATATAATAAAGTAGTCATATTTTATAAATCATTTCAGTTTAAATGGTTCAGAAAATTTCGATGGCACTTCCTTTTTTCCCTGTGTACACGCATTTGTGTACGATACAGGGAATAAAGGGAAATGCTGTCGAAATTTTTAAGAATCGTTTAACCTGAAATGATTTATAAAATAAGATTACGTTATTGTGTTTATAATGGAAAGTAGGCTAACCAGCCCTCAAAGTAAAAAAACAATAAACTTAAGAATTTAAAATTTGAATGTAGTATTTATTTGAATTTGTTAAAATAGTAAAGATTTATATATGAATTTTTTCAAGGCTTTAATATGAAGTGTGTTATTCAATCTTCTAACCTACATTTTACAAATCAGAAAATATGTTCGATTATTTTCTCGATCGTAGTTGGATGTATGAACCTCGAAAAGGCATGAAATGATCTATAAAAGAACGTTTCTGTAACGTTGTATACGTATTTATTAGATTTGCTCAATCTAATAATCGAAACAACGTAGATATTCGTTGTCCGTGTAGTAAGTGCAAACATCTGAAGCATTGGAAACCAGATGTGGTAGAAGTATATTTGTACAAATTTGGTTTTGTGTTGAATTATTACTTATGAGATCGTCATGGAGAACTTGTTCAACCTACACCTAATCTTGTAGTGTTAGAGGACGATAATACTATGACCAATCCATAGAAAACATGGTGCAAGATGCTGCACGATCAATGTTTTCTACCTTTGACCAATGTGATGATGGGAACAAAAATGTTAATGAAGAGCCGACCGCGGAAGGTAAATTTTTTTATGATTTATTGGATTCTACTAAGAGGCCATTGTGGGATGGATGTACAAGCGGAACCGAATTATCTGTAACTATCGAATACATCACTATGAAATTGAAATTTAATCTTACAGAAGCCTCATTTACATAAGCTGTATAAACTGCAAAATGACACATGCCACCTAATAATTTGATGTGTGATAGTCATTATAAAGTAAAAAAACTTATGTCTGCTTTTGGATTCCCGTACCAGAAGATAGATACATGTGTAAAAGGTTGCATGCTGTATTGGAAAGAAGACGCTCATCTTACTAAATGTAGAATATGTAATGAGAAAAGATACAAACCAAGAAAAAAGAAAGGAAAAGAAGTTCCATATAAGAGGATGCATTATTTACCTATCACTCTCAGACTTCAACGATTATATGCATCTTCTGCTACAGCATATGCCATATGCGATGGCACAGTGCGAGAACATCAGAAGAAGGAACTTTGATACATCCATCTGATGGAGAAGTATGGAAACATTTCGATAAGACTTATTGAATTTGCGGCAGAGAGCCGTAATGTTAGGCTTGGCTTATGTACGGATGGATTTTCGCCATTTTCTCAGTTTGGTAGTAAATATTCATCATGGCCTATTATTATTACTTCTTACAATTTACCTCCATGGATGTGTATGAAAACTCCACATATGTTTCTAACGATTGTCGTCCTCGATCCCGATGATCCGACACAAGGAATTGATGTTTATCTACAGCCACTAATCGACGAGTTGAAAACACTATGGCATGAAGGAGTTGAGACGTACGACATTTCAAGAAAAAGGAATTTTCGTATGTTTGCTTCTTTATTATGGACTATTAGTGATTTTCCCGCGTATGGCACGCTTTCAGGTTGGAGCACATCTGGACGTCTAGCTTGTCCTTATTATATGGATGAAACACGAGCATTTTCATTAAAGTATGGAAAGAAAATTTTGTATTTGACTGTCATCGGTGTTTTCTACATATCAATCATAAATTTAGAACGGATAAAAAGAACTTTAAAGCTAACAGCGTAGAGAGTATTCCACCACCTAAGGTTTGGACAAGTGAAGAGGTATATGAAATTGTAAAAGACTACCCAAAGATAATTGAACAGAGGTACAGGTTGAAATTCCAGGTAAATCGGACATTCATAACTGGTGCGAGCAAAGTATACTCTGGGAGTTACCGGACTGGAAAAATCTCCTACTCAATATAACATTGACGTCATACACAACGAAAAAAACATGTTTGACAACGTGTTTAATACAATTTTGAATGTGAAGGGGAAAACCAAGGACGATGCGAATTCAAGACGTGATATATTATACTTCAGTAAGCGGCCCGAACTTCAATTATACGATGATAATAAGAAACCCAAAGCATGTTATGAGCTAGACAATAAGCAAGTAAAACTCGTTCTAAAGTGGGTGGAAAGACTCAGATGCCCTGATGGGATTTCTTCTAACCTCCGTAGATGCGTTGACTTTAAAAACAGCAAATTGAGTGAGATGAAAAGTCACGATTGCCACATTATGATGGAGTATTTTTTTTCCATGATTTTCAAAGAACTGATGCCTGCAAAAATATGGAGTGTTATAACAGAATTAAGCATGTTTTATAAACAGCTTTGTTCTACGACGTTAAAGGTAAATCGTATACGTAAACTTGAAGCAGAAATCCCTGTACTTCTATGCAAACCGGAAAGAATATTTCCGTCTAGTTTTTTTTAATGTAATGGAGCATTTACCTATTCATCTTCCATTTGAAACACTCCTTCGTGGTCCTGTGCAATATGGATGGATGTATCCATTTGAGAGGTAATTTAATTAATTTTGGTTTTTGTACCACCATATAAATTTAACTAATTTTGTTATAGTGCCTGAATCATTTGAAAAAAAATTAGACAAAAAGCACGAGTAAAAGGTTCGATTTGCAAATCGTTCCTTGAAGAAGAAGCTACATTTTTTTCTCACATCACTTTAGTAACGATGTGAACTTATCGTTCGTAAGTGTTCTCCGTAATGAAGAAACTATTGAGCAGAATTCTTCTCAAACAATGCTATCTATTTTTAGACAACATGGAAGACTTGCTGGAAAATGTGTGGAAATATGGTTAGATGATAGAGATTACCATGTGGCACAACATATGTTTTTCTAAATTGTGCTGAAGTTGCACCATTTTTCAGGTAATCATGAATTCATATATAATTCAATTATACATGTATAATACATATTAATTATACGAATCACAACATCCATCTGGCGATCTCAGTAAACAATTTGCTGGATGGTTTTCAAACTACGTTCATGATACAGAAAACTGTTTTGTTGACGAAGGATTACGACATCTTGCTATCGGACCAAAACGAAATGTCAAGACTTATCCAATATTCTTCGTCAATGGATTTAAATTCAACACCAAAGATTATGGGGTGTAAAAATTAACATATAACAGTGGTGTAGTTGTCAAAAGAAGTGATGATCTAGAGGAGCATATAAAAGATTTCTACGGCATCTTAACACAAGTTTTAGAGTTGACATATTATATACAACCTGTAGAGAAAGTTTTTTTTATTCAAATGCAACTGGTTCAGCAATGTTCCTGGCTCTGGAATTAACGTGCACAAAGATTATAAGCTAATTGAAATAAGGCATACGTCGCATTACTATAAGTATGATCCTTTTGTATTAGCTAAGCAAGCTTTATAAGTTTATTTTGCTCCATATCCGTCCTTAAAAAAAGATAAAGTAGACCGATGGGCTATTTTTAAAACGAAGACAAGATATACATTTGATGGAAATAATATTCCAGATGAAGCAGCGTATCAAGCGGATCTCGAGCCAAATACTGAAATAGTGATAACCAATGACATTGATGTAGGGTCTTTGACTGATGAATCGAATGTTTTAATAGATGCATTTATAAGTACTGAAGAAAATGATATAGAGTACGAGACCGAGTCTGGATCAGAATATGATGAAGACTGATCATAGATGGCATCGCTTGTTGTACAATTGTGAGCTATGTATTAACAATAATGACTATGTTCTGTAATATTCTGAGCTATGTAATAATAATGATGACTATATATGATCTGTATCATTCTGAGTTATGCATTATTCTTTTCACGAACGCTTTTTTCGATGATTATGTGCAGAGTATGCTTATGTAATAATTATCACTTGATTAATAATTATGTGTTGATTATGCAATGATTAATGATTATGTGAGATTGATTGATGATTATGTGATGCATATATTATCAGTACTCTTTTCTAAGTAGTGTATGATATTATATCTATGTTTGTCAGTTATGTCTGATAGACGACGTAATCGACGTAGTACATCTCAATCACCTTCACTTGGAGCAGGTCCGATTAGCTCTGAGCCAGATCTTTGTCGAGTTGTGGAGATAGTTCCGCAAAGTGCTGGGTATGTATCAAATTTGAATTATATTATATGAAATATATTGAATATATACATCAACATTTCTACAGAGGGTTCTAGGTGGAGCCGTCCGAGTTCATTTTACAAGTATCTTAGAAAGCGTACAAGAGTAGGATGTCCGGGTGTTGGCCTCAGTGGGATAACATCCCAACACATATAAAAAATGCAATATGGGCTGATCTTATGGTAAGTACAACTTTGTAATATATAATTATGCCTTATATGAAACCAAAAACAATATGCCATCATGCCTTATGATATCAGTTTTACGTATTCTGTTCTGTTGATTGTTTTTTAGTTATATAATCTCTTTTACATAACACGTATGGTAATTCAATATGCAGACAGCTGTTCATGTGGATCTGCAGGATATGGATGTTCTTATAAATCATTGGAATAAAAGCTATGGAAAAATTACAGAGACTCTGTCAAGGGCTAAGAGTTCAGGGAAAAAGCCAAGTTGGTTGGGAGATGATATTTGGGCTGGATTCCAACAATATTGGGAATCTGAAGCATTCAAAGTAAGTTATGTTGTCACTATATTTTTACATTTAAATGTATTAAATTATTTTACTTAATAGTGTGTATAAATTAATAGGAATTATCGGCAAGAAACAAGGCTAATAGGAACAAAAACTCCGCTTTACATCGTGGTGGCTCGAAATCCTTCCAACAATATAGAAGGAAATTGGTAAATAAATTAATCAATATTTATGTTATTGATGCATACATTTACTAGTGTCTCTTTACCATATATTCTATTCTTGTATACAATCTATTCTTGTATATACTCATGCAAATTATCAATATAATCTATTCTTGTATATATTCAGTGGGTAAAATATGATAAGGAGCCTACAGTGGCTGAGGCTTTTAGAGTCACATATGCAGTGGAGCATACAGATGAGGATGGGAAAGTTTCATATGATTGGTCAGACGACAAAGCTGCTTCTGTAATGGTAAATATGTTTATTTCTGTAATGAAAATATTTCATATTCGTTTATTTCATGGTAAATAAGTAAATTGTACAGCAATTGTGTCAAATATCTATTCGTTATTGTAGGAGAGATATAATGCAGAGCATGCACGAGCGATACAAGCGAGTGGACGGGAGTCGCTTACGGTTGATGGGTCTAATCGGATATGGGATTCAATCATTGAACCGGCAAGTCGAAACAGGTGTTACGGTTTCGGCAATATAGTATGTACTCAACGTTTACAAAGTAGAAACCTATATGCCATGAACTTCTTATTCACTTGAGTTTATTATCAATAACTTGAGTTTTCTTATTGTTATTGTATCCCATGTACTTCTTATTCACTTGAATTATTTCACAGGCTCTTAATTTTCAAAGGGCATATAGGAGATCCATAGATGAGGAAGAGATTGCTTGGATGCAAATATAATTGGATGAGCTTAATGATTGGCGGAAGAGTCGGTTGGCGGCGCAGATAGATGAGCATATTGCTGCCTTCTATCAGGAGCATGGGTCAATGCTCGGGGAAGGAGGTGCAGATGATGATGATGATAATGATGCTTAGCTGGTTTGTTTTGATGGGTACGCTTTATATATATATGTACATATTATGATGGGTTTGACATTTGGTACTTTGGATGTTGTGATTGATACTTAGTGTTTTGGTGGATTTGGTATTTTGGTTGTTGTGATTGATACTTTGGCACTTCATATTTTAGTATTTTGGTTGTTGTGAATATATGTTAGAATATGCAATATTTGATGATTTGGTTGTGTTGATATTGATTATATGGTATGATGGAATGATATTATATGTGTGGAATGATGGAATTATATTATTTGGATTGATTGGAATTGGGGGTTGAAGGAGCTGCAAACTGGTTGCAAATATATTCCAGTTTTGCAACGGCTAGCGATGATCATTTGGTCAAATATAGCGACGGCTCGCAACGGCTATATTGCAACGCTTTGCATCAACAACCCGAGAAACCAACAACTCCAACGGTTGCTTCCACGTGGACACTTAGCCGTTACAAGCTGTTGTAAAAAGAACAACGGAGCCGTCGCTAAGGCCGTTGCTTCTTTAGTTGCAACGAGATATTTTGCAACGGCTTAAAGCGACGACTAGCGACGACTAGCAACGGCCGTCAACGGCTATTAGCCGTCGCTAAACAGTGCTTCTTTTGTAGTGTCTTGCCTCAGTGGAATTACTAAAAACTCGGGTATATCTTACAGTTTTAGAATTGGCGTTGTTAATAGCCCTTTTATCTTTTACTTTGTATTTCGAGGAAATAGTAATGCCTTTTGGTTTGACACCATTCGCATAAGCCAAATTCTATCCCATATTTACCATATTTGAACTAACATAATATTGCTATCATGAGACCCACTAGTCTCCTCTCACTTGCTTTACCTGTTCAATGAGGAATTTAAGTAATAAATGTTTCATCGATACACACCCCCCGATTGTGTCAAGAGCTAGCCTCCTAAAGAAGGCATTGTAAATGGATGGTACATCCATAATCATAAACGTAGCCTTAAGAATTTTAGTGCATGCTCTGGTACCAACATTTACATTGGAACTGCACTCCCTGAAGGGAATGACTCCTTCATCATTAAAGCAATATATTGGGGTTTGACTTGGTTTTAAGCAAGCCCATTTTGTCAATGACATAGTTGAAGTTAATATTTACAGCAGCCCCGGTATCCACTATAATTTTCAAGACTTTTGAAAGTTTAATATGGGCTATGATTACTAGAGGATTATCGTGAGGGTGGCGGACACGCTGCTTATCAATGTTCATGAAGGTAACCCTTTGTTCCAATTTCCTGACTTCCTTAGACATGCCTATCTTGAACATGGTCTTCTTGCCTTCTTTGGCTTCCTTAATGTACCTTTTCCAGCCACTGTTGCTGGATTCGACCACGTGGGCCACCTATGATTGCATTGTTAAAGTTTTGGGGTGCCGGCAATTATCTTGATAATAGAGCCGTTGCTGCATGGTCTATGTTTCAACCGAAGGTGTTCCCACTGCATATTATCAATTCTCAAAAATTTGTCCAGCTTTCTCGCTTTGACAGGTTTATTGAAAAATTTATTGATAAAACCCTTGAGTGTGCAGCATTCTTTTGTATTGTGACCATTGTGCTTGTGGGAAGAACATTATTTGCCCCCTCAGTTAGGCTCTATGTCATTCATTCATTTAGTTAAGGGGTATATTATTCTATTTTATGTCAACGCATTGATTTAGGTGTAGGAATGGGTTAGAGGGAGAGTTTCTATAACTTGGAACTCTCACTTTTGCTGTACCACCGAGAAGAACTTTTGGCTTTCATTTTCCCATTCCTGACTTTTTCCTAAGCCACTTTTTGATTATTCAATTTTGATTTCTCCTTAACCATGTGAAAGACCTCATTCAAAGATCTGCACTCTTGCCTTCCTAAATATTATAAATCATTCCAAAATGAAGTGTTCCTCCGTAGTTTATAAGTTATAGCAATTAACTTGGATTCATCCGACATGCCCTGAGCGTAGTAGTAGTGTCGTAACATCTTTTGCTGTAGTCTTTGAGAGATTCACCTCCCCCCATCTGATGTCACCGAGCAGGCTTACCCTAACTTGGTATCTGTCATGGGGGAAAATGGAGTCATAAATTCGGTGGTTAACTGATCCCAAGAATTGATTGAATTTGAGTCATAGTTCTAGAACCATTTTGAGGTCGGACTAGTAAAGTTGGCTGATAGGAATCTACATGATTTCATCTGATGCTCGGATGGCATGTATTTGTATTTCATGCAAGTTAATATGCTTTTCGAGGTCAGTTGACCCATTATAAGAGATTTTTTTGATTCGGAACCACACGAGCAGTAGATCCTCATGATATTAATAGAAAATGGCTGAATCTTCTTTATCTTTGGTTTTGTATAAGAACCGAACTTTTCTTCTTATAGACAATCAAAACAACAACATTTGCATGCTTTGGTCACCGTCGAGATATAGTCGTTCAATAGATTTAGCATCGACATACATACTTTCAGGGTGAACCCTAGTTGGCCCACTGAGGAATATCCTTTTAGAGCTCAATATTGTTGGCCTTTCAATTTTGACTTCTGTAGCTTTCTAGGGCATTTTCATCCTAGCTTTATTTGCATTGCTTGTAGTAAACTCTACCTCAAGCTATTTCCTCGATGTTGGCTGTCTTTATCAAGAACGGTAACAAATCTTCTTTCCATATTTTCAAATGTCTTCTTCATTTCTGCTCGGTAATCGTCCAAGCACATGGGGGTATTTTCAATGAAGGAAAACATCACTTGCTAAAGTTGTTCATTAAAAAATGGCAGAGGGGCAGATCTGTTAGTCATTGTTTGATTTACATTCTCGATCTGTGTTCCAAGACATCTTTCTCGATTGTCAGAGATTGAGGATTTTTTCTTATAAAAGACTTAGATTTCCTTTTCAAATAGATCACCACCGAACTAAGCATCCATGCTAAATCGATTTCCTATAGCTTTGCCGGGTCCAAATTTCACATTATTTCCACTGCTATGCCCCGCTCTTCGATCTTGTGCTTTCCATACGCAATGATACAACTCTGAACAATGAGTAAATCCGTCAAAACACGGTTTCACGGTCCCTAACTCTAGGATTCTCTAATGAGCGTTTCAACTATACAAGCATTCACACAAACACAACATACACACCACATCCAATCATCGATATGTACGTCCAAATACATATAAAATCATAGCAATTCATTATATAAATACATATATAACCTAGCCTATCACATGTAAATCCAACTATACTCCAAAATAACATGATTAAAGCAGTTTAAATATTCCAAAATTCATTTTTTTTTATAGGTTTGAATAGAAACCAATTTTAAAATATTAATTTTACTTTAAAAATGAGTTTAAGACATCTCAAAACCTATAAATACATATATAATAAGGTGAGAGATGATAAATCACTCACCAAACCTCAAAAAGTGAACATTAGCATGCAAATTGAGGCAAATCAAGAATCAAAAGCAGAGATGTGATTTTTCTTCCCCAAAGATATAGATTTAAAGATCTCTAATGAATCACCTTGAAATTACATCCCTAATTTATAATTTATACTTGATTTGGAGGGGAAAATATAAGGTTTAGGTTGGAGAACAGCTTAAATGAGGGTTAGATAGATTTGCCAAAGTGCAAAAGTGAATTGGGGATGATGGTTTAGCCTAATAACACCCCAAAATCCAAAATGGGTTATTGGGTTTGCCCTCAAACTCACTAATTACTCACTAAGCTGCTTCAAAAATTGCCAATCTTCACATTGCCATATCTCCTATCCAAAAACCCCAAATTGCTATTATGACCTCTCTACGAAAAGAGAAACCATCATATTTTTTCAATGGAAGTAGTCTTTGACGCCAATTCGGTTTATATCAAAAGTTACAATGGTTACAAGTTTTCGAAGGTAAAGTCGTCTAGAAAATTCTGAAGATAGGAAATGTCATGATAGCCATTTTCCATACTTGTAGAGTCATATGACCTCATACAAATTTAAAATAATAGTTTACGATTCTCCGATACATAAAATAAAGGTCGTTGGATTCTCGTCCTTTAGGAATTTTACCCCCAAAATTCTCAACACAACCAAGGTAAGTCAAACATACGTTCCCCGTATGCCTAACATCCACGATCAACTATATCAAACATCAAACATGCACTCAAAAGCAGGTCATGATATCTACGTCTACCCTAGCATGCGGGATACTAAACTATCTTATATGACACTGAAAGTGAAAGTAAATACGATAAACATAAGTCTCACCAAGTAAAGACCTTCGGATAAGCAGTCTTCATGCTCTCCTTGGTCTTCGAAGTATTTATATATTCGTTTGAAACCCTAACCCATAATTTTAGGAACTACCCAAACTAGCCTCTTAGGAAGTGTGACTATCAAGTTATCCTTAGCATAAGATAATCCCCCATTTAAATGTGTATGAAACTTTAAGCTTCATTAGCATGTGCATTAGCTTCTAATATGTGATAATGGTAAGTGGGTAGGTGAGGTTCTCCATGTTGCATGGTTTGAATTATTTCCATCTTCATTACTTTGTTTTCTCTTATGCATGCATATTTTCCATGAATCTTCTTGTAATTTCCATCCAATTTTCCTACAAATAAAAATAAAATTTGAAAATAAATATTCTCAAATTAATATATGCACAAAAATAACCATTTTCCCCCTATATGAAGATGGGTAAGCGACAATTTGAAAATAATTTGAATTTTGGTTTAAACATGTTAAAATACCCTATATTCTCATTTATTTAATTAAACTCGATTAAATATGGAAGTAAAAATATGCACATTTACATACATATCATACGGAGTACGAGCAGGAGACTACGTTTTCATATGTCTATACTTGGAGCTTACTATCGCTTATATTCCACCATGTAGTACTATGGAACTATGTCAATACTTGTCTATTTTAGAGATATTTATAAAGCATTAATGAGATTTAGGACGTACAAATTATTTATTTCAGTTTTTTATAGTTTGTGAACCTAATGCACTATAATGTTCTAATTTACGGTTCATTTGATTATATCATAGTCCCACCTATTTTATATCTATGTTGTTATATTATATTTTGTCTATGCGCTTTGAGATGTTCTACGGGTTCTATGTTAGGATTTTTCACTATTTTATCCCTGGCTAACGTCCAACATCGGCTAGGTACCTCCACCGCCCATCACATAGGTATATTAGATACCGAATGTGTAGAGCGGTCGCCACATTTTTTATTAGGGCTTAGGTTGCGTAGATGACCTAAGTTGATACTCGGATCCATTAGAGATATGGAAGGAGCCATCGTTTAGAATGGATCCTACAGTATACGAGAGAGTGCACTTGTTATGTTTCAGTTTTTGAAATTATATATATGTATAATATATATATATATATATATATATATATATATATAAGTTGCATTGCATGATTAGGCTCTTTGACTTTGGTGTGAGAGGTCACATTTTCGAAACATGCAAGTATGGTTCAAACATATATTGACATATAATATTATACTACTTAAGGCTTGTAGTATAAATATGTATTACCATCTAGATACCCAATTTCAAAGAAAGTCACATTGCATTCATAAACACCACTAATTCCCTTTAGAGAGACTGATCATTCTTATTATAACTTATATGAATGAGCTGGCGAAAGAGGAATGCTGCTAGGATCTCCATCTCGGGAGTTGAGGAGGCGGCGGGATCGGGGGCTTTCCACCTTGACTTGCAGAATATGTTCGGAACGAGAAGAAAGAATGCTTCAACTACAACAGGCCAAGGCATATTAAGAAGGATTGTCCAGAACAATGGAGAAATAAGTAAGTTCTGTCGATTTACGCTTTGAATTCCATTCCTACTTCATTGAATGTTCTATCGGCAAAGAAGAAGAGGAAGAGCGTCATTATATAGGGTATGGTTTCTACTTCTGTTACACCTGTATGTGTTTTATTTGATACCAGGGATTCGCATTCCTTCATATCTAGTGATTTAGTAAATAGATTGGGATTGAAACCTAAGATAGTTGACTGACTTTTAATTGTCACAAACCTTTTTTGGAGGATCGACCAGCCTGTACATGGTTTGTCGGGGCTTAGCTTTATCGAGTCTTGGATGTTTGTTTGCTTGTGATTGCTTTGTTTTGATTTCTTTGGGGTTCGGTATTATACTGAAAATGTGTAACACCCCTAATTTTTAATAACATTATTAAGGAGATTTAATTGGATAATAAAATAAAATAATGTAAATGTTAAGTTATAAAGGGATTGAGATTTGAATAAATATTAAGTGGTCGTGCTTAATCAATAAATTAAATGGGCTTAAGAATGCTTTATAGGATAATTAGTCTATACAAGGGTATATTGGGTATATATATTTTAGTTACTTAGGCCATTCATATTTATTTTATTATTTTCTCACAAAAACGCAAATATAAGGAAGGAACCTGCCATTAACAAGGAAAAAAAAGATAAATTCAAATAAAAAGCTAAGGAATCAAAGAAGGAGAATCAATCTTAATATCAGTCTAATTTTCCTTATTATAATCAAGGTGAGTAGTAATTTCATCTCTATTTTTATGATATATGCTTCAGATTTAAGATTAGATTCGTTTATATGATGTTTGGATGATGATATGCTTGAATTATAATCTATTTGATTTAAACAATATTGTTTAAATAGAGATTTATGCGGTTTTAGGGTAAAACCGATTGAAATTGATGTTTGAATGTCATGGAAATTTTTTATGTTGATTAAAACATGATTTTGGAGTTGGATTTTAATTTTGATAATTTTTCAAGTTATGAAAATATTATTATGAATTTTCAATGGAAAATAAGATAAATTTGGGTTTAAATTTAATTTCAATTATTTCAGGAAGAAATTGCATCTAAATTTTTTGTATGTTAGATAACATGATAAAAGTGAATTTTTGTGATTTTTGGGGATTTCTCTTAAGTGATTTACTATAATATTTTAAATATTTTGAAAGGAGGACCTGAATGATTTAATTGCATTTTTTATTGGAAGAGCTTATCTGTTGTGACGACCTGGAATTTTAGATATTTGAAATCATAATATTTAATTGATTTTAAATATTTGAGTTAGTTTAACTTGAATTTCAAATATCACTGTTTATTTGGGTAATTAAATTATTGAATTTAATAAGTGGAAACTGGGTAAAATATTGAATCTTTATTTTTAAGCTGGTTAAAAATATTTCATAGACTAGGAAAATTTATGTTTATAATAATGATGATAATAGAACTTTTAAAATTGAATTTGAAAGTGATTTGTTTAGTTTTGAATTTATACTATTTAAGTTTAACTTAAAAATAACCATCCAAGGCACAGTCTTGTAATTCGACGAAACTAATTCCATTGAATCCGTAATTGTGTATTATTATCAGATTTCAAATTTCGTAGTGTTTGGAGTTGTCGAGTGATCATACAATAAGTAAATGTGCTGAAATCTATATCGGAAATTTAATATAATAACTGAGTCCAAAAAGCTATCTTCTCCATACGATCGAGTTAGGACTCGAAACCTTTTCCATTGTGTTCAAAATAGGGGTTTAACATTATAAACGCCTAACGGCACGCCTCTATAGGAGATCGAGCTTTTAGGCTTCGTTTTCAAGACGATTTAAATTTAAATTTAAATAAATAATATAATTTCATTTGAACTATTGCAAATCTATGCTGACACGTTGAGGAATTTATTACACGTGTTTGTTTTGTTCTGTGTAATTTTGCGCGCTTTCTTTTCAGAAATAAAAATTAAACGCAGATAAGCAAAATCAAAAGAAAATAAAAATAAAAGATAGCTTCAAAGAAATCTGGCCGAGCTGAACTTTTACTCGTTTTTCTTCAAATTTCTCCTGTTCAATCGAAGCTTAAACGGCGACTAAATCTTATTGCTATCTTTCTCAATTTGAAATTTCCCCTTCTCGTCTGTCTGAGATCCGACCTTTTCGATCGCCTGATGGCTTGGCAGAGCTCGCGTGAGGGGAAATGCGGTGGCGCGATTGGCAAGTAGGGCTGTGCCTTGGAGCGCGCGCGTTAGGGTATGTTGCTCATCGTAAGACGGCGCCTTGGGATGTCGAAGCCAGGGAGGTGCGAGAATGGAGTGATGAAGTGAGGTTTGCGAGTAAGTTCAGGCTGCCAGAGAATGTGAAGTTGGAAGGACCACAACGAGGAGGACGACCGTGGTTTTGGTTCGGCGACGACGCGTTTTATTGCCGATATGAGGAGAAGGCTAGGGTTTCGCTTTTTGGATTTTAGGAATCTGGAGCTCGAGCTCGAATTTGAGCTATAATAGTGGCAGGCCGTTGGTGTATCTGCTTCTTCTTCTTCTTCTATTTAGTTTATAATTTTAGCAGATAGTTAATTAATTTATAATTAGAATGAAAAAAAGAAGAAAATATACAGAAAAGTAGAAATTTTATATTTGATTTATGAAGGCAGCAATTTTAAATGTATTGAATTGAAAGGATATATAAAATTTAGATTTTGGAAATTATATAAATTATTTTATATAGCGTATGTGTTTTTAAAAAGGAAATATATATATATAACAGAGAAGAAAATGAGGATTTTTTTTTTTAATTTTTTATATAATACACCCACATATTTTAATATGTATGGGAAAATAGTAAATAAGTATATATGCATAAGATTTGGAACTATAGGAATTTAAAATTGTGAAATTTTATATAAAATTTGATTTTAATATGCGTGTTGTTTCAAAAGAGAATAAACATACATATATACATATTTTCATTTACTAGTTTATTTATTGTGGATATTAATTTGTTTAATAAACTTATCTAATTAATTTGGTCACAATTTTTTTTTATAAAAGGAAATTTAGTTTAAAAAAATTAATTATTAGTTTAGATTAAGTAAGTAAATGGTAATTAATTGTTTGATTAATTCAAATATTAATAAAACGCAAAATGCGTATACAAGGTCAAAACCGAGGAACCAAGTCGAAGTTGAAGTAGCTGCAAACAACATCAAAGGTGAGTTAATCTCACTCATTTGGATTGTTATTTAAATTAAATAGTTAAATTTAGATTTTGGTTGAATGATTAAATTGATTGGATGTGGTATATTATATAGTAGTATATAGTATATATATTGGAGTGATTGATTTCCCGCGTTATATAGCGGATGAGACCCTATGCGCCGCATATGAGATAATATAACCCCATATACCGCGATATTGCACCTCGAAGTGGAATTGGTATTTTATATCGCGCTAACATGTGTGAATGCAGGGAAACATGTTAGGGGGATCCAACTTGATTCCTCAAAATATTTAGATTTGTTTAAATATTGCGTGTTATGATTTATTGGATAATCTGTGATAGATTACAATGGTAATTGGACATAATGGATGCTATGGTTTGATTGAATATATTTGGGTATACTGAGTTTACCAAAAATATATAGATTGTATTTTTGAAAAGAAAATATAAAAAGAGAATTTGTAAGTAAAATGATTATAGAGAATTTGGGATAAATTAAAGAATGAATTGGAAAAGGATAAAGGTGGATTTTTAAATTTTAATAAATAAATTCCAAGTATGGAAAATGAGATTTTGAATAAAAGGGGAAATAATGAATTTTAAAACCTAAGTGATATTATTTAGAGGAATAAAGAATTCATTTTAAAATTCAAGGTTTAAATCCATTGCAAAGGATAAAGAAGGAATTTGGAAAAGTATGAAATTGGTAATTTCAGTTAAATAAGATTTTAAATCATAATTAAAGAAGTAAAATCTGAAGTTATTAGGTTTTGAAATAAAAATGGAGTAAGTAAAAGAATTTATTTGAAAGGGAGTAAATTCTGAAAATCGATTTGGGAATTGATTTAGAGTTTGAAATTGTGTTTTGTAAGAAGATGAGATGACGGAATTTATAAACTGGGTTTATAAAGTGAAATAAGATATCAATTGATATTTGGAAGTATAAATTTCACGATGGAAATTTGTAAAGGAATGGGTAATTTGTTTTAAAAATAAATCGTGGTTTATTTCTAAAAAGATGTGGAAGAAGAGTGTAATTCCTTGGAAAGCCATGTTTTTCAAGCAGATTTGTATGTATAAGTTAAAAATCTTATGGATGTTTTTGAAAGAATGTTTTTGTGAAATTATTATTTAAGTTGTTTAAAATTTTAAAAGTAAATATTTATTTAAATTAATTATAGTAGTAATTATTTTAAAAGTTTGACTAGTATTTTGATTTTAAGGATAATTATAAATATTTATATGTTATAAAATAGTTTATTTTAAAGATAGTTTGGTTAAAATTTTAATTGAAAACTTGTATAGAATTTCGTATCTCTTATTTTAAAATATAGTTTGGCTTAACCTTTATTTTAAAGAAGAAAAATTAGTTTTATGTTTAAAAAGTAGTTTTATTTTTAATACTTTTAAAGTATATATTTTTGAATAAATGGATTAAGTAGTTTTAATTTAAATGTTTTAAAGTGTAATTTAGAATAAGTGGTTTAAATTATTTAAAATCTAAAGTATTTTTAGTTGGTGATTTTCAGTGGAAATAGAAAATATTGGAGAATTTACTCCACGAGAGAAAGGTGGTTTGAAACTATTTTCAAAAGGGTTGAAGTATGGAAATTAGCTTGCGAAGTTATTTCAAATAAATAATTTGGAAAATTATTTGATCTGGTGATTGATTGTGAATGTTATTTGATAGTTAAATAACCGACTATCAATATTGGATAATGTGCTGATAGTTTCGAAGAGATCGGGATCAGAATTTATTTTCTGAAAACCACTTCGATCCGGTTTGAACGTTTTCGTGGGAAAGACAAGAGCTGCGAATCGAAGATGGAGCAGAGAAGTGCAAGGGATAATCGCTACTAATCCTGAGGGTGATTCCAAAACAGATGTAGTAGGAGTAGTGCCTTCGGTTCCGTTCGAATTCGAAATAGACTTGTATGGACCAATGCTTTAAGAACATCATCAGAAGGATGATGAGCATTCTAAGCGAATGTGTGCTAAAAAGGTAACGCACAGCCTCGAGCCCAATCAACCGGGAATGGCTAAAACATGGGAGATGCACACAAGACTAAGTGGCTAGCAACCAATTGGTAAGGTCACCCTATCTAGATGTCCCTTTATATATTCGGCTGTGTGGGCGGTTGCTGATCCCAACCATGGGGTGAACTTATTCGAACTATCCAATAAGCGGTAGCTCCGGTTTTGTGATGCAGGGGATCAAGGTGGATCCTCGATACGGTGATCTAAACCACGTACTATGACGGGTGGTACCTCAGTAGCCCTGCCATTGATGGAAATCCATTCTCCCTACGTGCCTTAACGGTTTTTGTCTGTAGAACCCACTTTGTGGCTAATAGATGGAGTTTAATAATGTAACAATTTCAGCCATTCGAAAAAATATTTGTATATAGACACTATTATAATATCAAATAATTTTATAAGAAATGTTTTGGCTATCATAAGGTAAAAACCCGACATGTTTATTTCTGGCATGGTCTTACGAGATACCTTTGATTTCGAAGGATTTTGAAAACTTTAATTATCCAATTGAGTGTATTTTCTCACGCTGGTTTCCCATGCTGACTCGGGTGTTACTTAACTATAATGCTTGGGTCAGACCGAGTACTACAGATACAGGAAAGGATGCTAAGAAGCTCAGGAGACGAGCTGGATGGTGAGACGTAACATTCGTACTTGATGTATATTTCCGCTGTGTTGAAAGTTCTATTGCCAGTTGGTAAGGACAAGTTAATATAACTGTCTAGTTGTGTGTTATAGATATTGGCAAACTCTGATGTTGTATTCTGATGATGTATGTATAAAACTGATATATTTTTCTTTGTGTAAAGATCAGTTATCATCTATTATATTTTATTCCGCCACGATGGTAAGATTCTGATATTATTTCTATTTCTTCTTCTACCTCCTTCTTCTTTAACCCTAATGGTTTGGTTTTACGACATCCGATTGATTAGCATTTGATACAGTGGACGTATTGATGTTGATTTTCGAGAGTCGAAAAGTCGAGTCGTTACATTTTGGTAGAAGAGCTGAAGGCTAAGCGAGAACCTTGGCTCTGGTGGGGATTACTCATTGAAGTAGAGTCTATAGTACTCTAGAATGAGTTTGAGAGTATTAATAGATACGAGCGTGTATTTGTTAGTGAATATAAAAATTGTTTTTATATTGTGTTGACTTATCGGTTAAGTGTTTATAGATTCTGGTCGACATATGGGATGCCATTTTATCGATAGGGTTTTTTAAACTCTTAAACAAGATAAACCGACACAGTATTGTTTTAAGATAGGGTAAATGAAATTATTTTACCCAAATTATTTTTTATATAAAGAAAATAATTTTTGTAAATTATTATAGTATATGGTTGCTTGGTTGTTAGAAAGTGTTAATATTAAAATATTATCATTGTTATACGAAAACTGAATAAGAAATTGAAATCAAAATCAGTGGACTAAGAAATAAATTCATATAATAAAATAAGATTTGTAAATGTGAATTATAAATTAAATTTATAATCGAAAATGAAATAAAATTCCAGAGTAATATTTGAATATGAATTGAAAGGATTTGAAAATTGAAAATTTGGGAAATTTAAATTCCTTCGGGTTTGAAAATGGTTTTCAAAGTTTTTGGAGAAATAATAGTGATATTACTTGAGGAATAACTTTGAATTGGATTAGAAATCTAGAAGATTTTGAATTTAAAAATATTTGAGGGGTTTTAAAGAAATAAAAGCACGGAACTCTTTTTGTTCGCTGGGAAATAACTTCGGTGATGATTGCAACATCATCGATGTTTATTTTCGAGTTTCAAAGGGAGGAATTGCTACCCGAATGATTTAAATTGAAGTTGTTTGCAAAACTGGTTTGGTTATAAAAATCCAAGGAACAATTGGATATGCAATTGAATTATGGATTTAAAAAATGATCTTTGAAATATTGAAGTTTTGGTTTGGTAAAACCGTTTTGATTTTAAAATACAAAGGAATATCGGATATTTTGGATTGATGTTTGTTTGCGAAGATTGGGTTTGATTTTGAAAATGCGAAAGAATAGTTTGATTTTGATATATATGCCTTAAAAATTTATTTTGAAATACTTAAGAATTGCTTAAACTCTAGAAGTTAATTTAAAATGTTTATGGAATTTAAATAAGTTGGAAACTTAAGGAAGTTTAAAAAATTAAATGAAAGCGGTAGAATTCTAGGTAACTAAAGGAGTAAAAATTCAGAAATGAACTTTTTATTGAGATTTGAAATTAAATTTGAAAATGAAGTGATAAATAAAATTGTAAGTTAAATTTATTGAAAATGGATTAAGCCAGTAAAGAAAAACAATTAGATGAAATAAGTTAGAAAATTAGTTATTAAATATAATTAAATTTGGAAAACCTTATAGAAGTTTAAAATTTAAATTTAATGAGAGTGTAACTAAATAAAAAGTTAAGTTGGAAATAAAATTGTTGATAGACAAATGAATTATCATTTGTAAGTAAATAAAATTGGGAGCTGAATATTGGGAATTAATTTGAACGTGTGTGTAATGGAAGTTAGTCAAGATTTGACTAAATAAAATAAAGAACTGGAATAAAATTAATGAGTAAACTAATTGATTCATGAGGGTAAGCAGATGAATTAGAATTGTATGTTTTGATGATATTTAATTTAAAATGTGTAAAATAAGTGAAGTTATAAAATTTATTCGAAGTGAACTAAAATTATAAAAGTTTAGAATTAAGAAATTGTTTGAGATTTGAAATAAATTAGTAAGTGGAACTGATTTAAAATAGTGATATGAAACAGTTGTGAATGGAAGATAGTTGATAAAATTCAATATTCAGAGTTTAAAGATGAATTGAATTCAAGTATAATTGAAATGAAAATCTGGATGAAAATTGGGAAAGAATATTCGAAATTAATTAGTAAAATTAAGCAAATTGAATCTATATGGAATTGAAATCCAAATTGATTAAATGTAGATAAAAACCAAGTGGTAAAGTGAAAGTAATAATATAAGAGTATATAAAATGCTTATGTTAAACTTAAGAAATGAATGGAATTTTTTTTAAGTAAAGTTGGTATTGGGAAAAATATGCTAAGTGAATATTTGAATGAAGATTAAGTGAAGTTGTGAAATGGGATAAGTGAATAGAAACCAAAATAATGTGAATAAAAGAAAATTGACATAGTTAATAATCAATGGATTTAAATACGTAAGATGTACGTAGATTATTTATTCGCATAGCGATTTGATCCATATTCGAGCACATAATTTCGAGGTAGTTATACCGATCCGAGTCAGGATTTTTCACTCGATTTTCGATGGTGAACACTAGATATGGATTTTTGATTGATTCTAGAAATTCTCTATCATAGTATGTGGCTATGTAAGGAGAATGACGATTTCTGATCATGAAACCAAATCCGAGTCTGCACTAGGAAGTTGGGTAGACGATACTAGTTCGGAAGTGAAATTGTGTGGTCGAGTGAGCGATCGGATTGGGTATTGCGTACGGATGATATGTGTGCATCGTATGGGTTTAAATGAAATAGATATTGAAAATTTTGGAAAGGGATTAAATAAAATGGTTTTGGAAGCTATGATTGGATATTATTGCTAAGTAGGATAAACAAGTGTTTTGAAAGAAAATTAGGATTTTTGATTTTAGAAGATAAATCAAATTGCTCAACAAAAGGTATGTATTTAAATTTCTGTATGAAATTTGATGATTTTCTGGTCTAGCCACTTAGTCTTTTGTTTTCTTTCGAAATCTGGGGGCCCGTAGAGGCATTTTGTAGTTGTACCGAGCTAGCCATGTAAGGTAGACGCTGGCAAAAAATTTCGGAAATTTAGGGAGTTAGAAAATTTTGAGAAGATTTTGATAATTTAAATTTGGTTTTAAATTTAAATGGTTGGGTAAGTAATATTGGTTGGAACCTATGGAGGAAGTTTGGAAGGTTAATAAGGGTAATAATGTCTTTATTAAAAAGATGGCTTGGGTATTGTTAAAAACCATTTGGTTTTGGGGAAAAGGTTAATAGGTTATGGACCATTCCTCTTAACTAGTAATTTCGAGGACGAAATTCTTTTAAGTGGGAAGGAATGTGACGACCCAAAATTTTATATATTTGAAATCAGAATATTTAGTTGATTTTAAATATTTGAAAGTTAGTTTAACTTGAATTTCAAATATCACTGTTTATTTGGGTAATTAAATTATTGAATTTGATAAGTGGAAATTGGGTAAAATATTGAATCTTGATTTTTAAGCTGGTTAAAAATATTTCAAAGACTTGAAAAATTTATACTTATAATGCTGAAGATAATAGAACTTTTAAAATTGAATTTGAAAGTAATTTGTTTAGTTTTGAATTTATATTATTTAATTGAATTTAAAAATAGCCATCCGATGCATAGTCTCAGAATTCGACGAAACCATTGAATCCGTAATAGTGTATTATTATTGTATTTCAAATTTCATGGTGTTGGAGTTGTCGAGTGATCATACGGTAAGTAAACGCGCTGAAATATATATCAGAAATTTAATATAATAACCGAGTCCAAAAGGCTATCTTCTCCATGCGAACGAGTTAGGACTCGAAACCTTTTCCATTATATTCGAAATAGGGGTTTAACATTATAAATGCCTAGCGGCACGCCTCTATAGGAGATCGAGATTCTAGGCTTCGTTTTCAAGACGATTTAAATTTAAATTTAAATAAATAATATAATTTCATTTGAACTATTGCAAATCTATGCTGACATGTTGAGGAATTTATTACACATGTTCGTTTTGTTCTGTGTAATTTTATATGCGTTCTTTTCAGAAATAAAGATTAAATGTAGATCAGTAAAATCAAAAGAAAATAAAAATAAATGGTAGCTTCAAAGAAATCTGGCCAATCTGAATTTTTACTCGTTCTTCTTCAAATTTCTCCTGTTCAATTGAAGCCTAAAATGGCGACTAAATCTTATCGCTATCTTTCTCAATTTGAATCCACTTCTCGTCTATCTGAGATCCGACCTTTTCAATCGCCTCGTAGCGCGTGCATTAGGGTTTTTTGCTCGTCGTAAGACGACGCCTTGGGATGTCAAAGCCAGGGAGGTGCGAGAATGGAGTGATGAAGTGAGGTTCGCGAGTAAGTTTAGGCAGCCAGAGAATGGAAGTTGGAAGGATCACGACGAGGAGGGCGGTCGTGGTTATGGTTCAGTGACGATGCATTTTGTTGCTGATATGAGGTGGAGGTTAATTAATTTATAATTAGAATGAAAAAAAGTAGAAAATGTACAGAAAACTAGAAATTTTATATGTGATTTATGAAGGCAGCAATTTTAAATGTATTGAATTGGAAGGATATATAAAATTTAGATTTTGGAAATTATATAAATTATTTTATGTAGCGTATGTATTTTTAAAAAGGATATATATATATATATGTATATATATAACAGAAAAGAAAAGGGAGGATTTTTTTAAACAAATTATATAATACACCCACATATTTTAATATGTATAGGAAAATAGTAAATAAGTACATATATATAAGATTTGGAAATATAGGAATTTAAAAATGTGAAATTTTATATAAAATTTGATTTTTATATACATGTAGTTTCAAAAGAGAATAAATATACTTATATACCTATTTTCGTTTACTAGTTTATTTATTTATTGTGGATATTAATTTATTTAATAAACTTATCTAATTATTATGGTCATAAAAAAATATTTTTATAAAAGGAAATTTAGTTTAAAAAAATTAATTATTAGTTTAAAACCAAATTGTTAGTTTAACTTAAATAAGTAAATAGTAATTAATTTTTTGATTATTTCAAATATTAATAAAACGTAAAATGTGTATACCAGGTCAAAACTAGGGAACCAAGTCGAAGTTGAAGTGGCTGCAAACAAAATCAAAGGTGAGTTAATCTCAATCATCTGGATTGTTATTTAAATTTAAATTGTTAAATTTAAATTTTGGTTGAATGATTGAATTGGTTGGAGGTGGCATATTATACAGTAGCATATAGTATATACATTAGAGTGATTGATTTCCCGCATTATATAGCGGATGAGACCCTATGCGCCGCATAATAGCGGATGAGATAATATAACCCCATATTCCATCTTGAAGTGGAATTGGTATTTTATATTGTGGTAACGTCTGTGGATGCAGGGAAATAGGTTGGAGGGATCTAACTTGATTCCTCAAAATATTTAGATTTGTTTAAATATTGCGTGCTATGATTTATTGGATAATCTGTCGTAGATTACAATGGTAATTGAAAATAATGGATGCTATGTTTTGATTGAATATATTTGGGTATACTGAATTTACCAAAAATATATAGATTGGATTTTTGAAAAGAAAATATAAAGAGAGAATTTGTAAGTAAAATGATTATAGAGAATTTGGGATAAATTAAAGAATGAATTGGAAAAGGTTAAAAGTGGATTTTTGAATTTTAATAAATTAATTCCACGTATGGGAAAGGAGATTTTGTATAAAAGGGGAAATAATGAATTTTAAAACCTAAGTGATATTATTTAGAGGAATAAATAATTTATTTTTAAATTCAAGGTTTAAATCTATTGGAAAGGATAAAGAAGAAATTTGGAAAAGTATGAAATTGGTAGTTTCAGTTAAATAAGATTTAAATCATAATTAAAGAAGTAAAATCTGAAGTTATTGGGTTTTGAAATAAAAATGGAGCAAGTAAAGGAATTTATTTGAAAGGGAGTAACATCTGAAAATCGATTTTGGAATTGATTTAGTGTTTGAAATTGTGTTTTAAAAGAAGATGAGATGATGGAATTTATAAACTAGGTTTATAAAGTGTAATAAGATATCAATGGATATTTGAAACTATAAATTTCATGATGGAAATTTATGAAGGAATGGGTAAAAAAAATTTAAAATAAATAGTGGTTTATTTTTAAAAAGATGTGGAAGAAAAGTGTAATTCCCTAAAAGCCAAGTACGTTTTTCAAGCAGACTTTTATGTATAAGTAAAATTTTTAAGGATGTTTTGAAAGAATGTTTTTGTGAAATTATTATTTAAGTTGTTTAAAATTTTAAAAGTAAATATTTATTTAAATTAATTATAGTAGTAATTGTTTGAAAAGTTTGACTAGTATTATGATTTTAAAGATAATTATTAATATTTATATTTTATAAAATAGTTTTATTTTAAAGATAGTTTGGTTAAAATTTTAATTGAAAACTTGTATAGAGTTTCATATCTCTTATTTTAAAATGTAGTTTGGCTTAACTTTTATTTTAAAGGAAAAAATTAGTTTTATGTTTTATAAAGTAGTTTTATGTTTAATACTTTTAAAGTACATATTTTTGAATAAAGGGTTTAAGTAGTTTTAATTTAATTTTTTTAAAGTATAATTTAGAATAAGTGATTTAAATTATTTTATAATCTAAAGTATTCGTACTTGGTGATTTTCAATGGACATAGAAAATATTTGGGGAATTTATTCCGTGAGAGAAATGTGGTTTGAAACTGTTTTCAAAAGGGTTAAAGTATGGAAAATGCGCTGATCGTTTCGAAGAGACTGGGATCGGAATTTATTTTTCATAAAGCACTTCGATCTAGTTTGAACGTTTTCGTAGGGAAGACAAGATCCGGGAATCGAAGATGGAGCAGTGAAGTGTAAGGGCTAATCACTACTAATCTTGAGGGTGATTCCAAAACGGATGTAGTGGAACTAGTGCATTCGGTTCCGTTCGAACCTGGAACGGACTTGTATGGACGAATGCTTTCAGAATATCGTCTAGAGGACGATGAGCATTCTAAGTGAATGTGTGCTAAAAAGGTAACGCATAGCCTCGAGCCTCATCAACCAGGAATGGCTAAAACATGGGAGGTGCACACAAGGCTACGTGGCCAACAACCAATTAGGGTATGGTCACCCCTGTCAAGATGTCCCTTTATATCTTCGGCTGTGTGGGCGGTTGCTAATCCCAACCGCGGGGTGAACTTATTCGGTCTATCCAGTAAGGGTTAGCTCCGGCCTTGTGATGCAGGGGATCAAGGTGGATCCTCGGTACGGTGATCTAGACCACGTACTGTGACGGACGGTACCCCAGTAGCCCTGCCATTAATGGAAATTCATTCTCCCTACATGCCTTTACGGTTTTTGTTTGTAGAACCCACTTTGTGGCTAGCCGATGGAATTTAATAATGTAACAATTTTGACTATTTGTATAAGTATTTGTATATAGACACTATTATAATATCTGGGGATTTTTGAAGAAATGATTTGGTTATCGTAAGGTAAAAACCCGGCATGTTTATTTATGCCATGGTCTTACGAGATACCTTTGATTTCGAATGATTTTGAAAATTTTAATAATCCAATTGAGTGTATTTTCTCACGCTGGTTTCCCAGACTGACTCAGGTGTTATTTAACTACAATGCTCGGGTCAGACCGAGTATTATAGATAGAGGAAAGGATGCTGAGAAGCTCAGGAGATGAGCTGGATGGCGAGACGTAACATACGTACTTCATGTATATTTCCACTATGTTGAAAGTTGTATTGGCAGTTGGTAAGGACAAGTTAATATAACTGTCCAGTTGTGTGTTATAGATGTTGTCAAACTCTGATGTATTCTGATGATGTATGTATAAAACTGATATATTTTCTTTATGTAAAGATCAGTTGTCATCTATTATGTTTTATTCCGCTGTGATGGTAAGATTCTGATATTGTTTTTATTTCTTCTTCTACCTCCTTCTTCTTTAATCCTAATGGTTCGATTTTCCGGCATCCGATTGCTCGGCATTTGATATAGTGGACGTATTGATATCGATTTTCGGGCATCGAAAAATTGGGTCGTTACATCCGTAAAAATTGATTTTGATGCTCATCAAAAATTTAGAGACAGTTATTTTTGTAAAGCATTTGAAAAGTTGAGGCTACCAATCACATGTTCACATGTGGGCAGGTTAGTTAGATGAAATTTGGTTTAATTGGTATTAGTCAGCTTTTACTCAAAAAAGCAAGTTCACTTCTATTAGAAGTGCCTTTTGACTCCAATGCTTCCACCCCACCTCAGTCAAAACCCAATAAGCCAAAACTAATATATAGGTATCACTTAGATTGTAAGTAGTGGATTGGAGAAAGGTGGAAGGCATGGTGTTGAAAGCAATGCTTCCGATGGGGTAATTCCTTAGTTGTTTTAAAAAGTTAAGCGACTGCCTTTATTTTACTAAATCTTTCGATGTATTCAAAACATATGTTTTCGAAAGGAGTTTCCTAATAGCTTTCAGAGGGGTTGCCATTTCCTGTTTTAAAAGTAAGGGCTTTCGAATGAGTTCCTTTAGTTGTAAATAAATGCTTTCGAAAGAAGGGGTTCCGACCTAGTCGAAGCCTTGTTGCCATTCTTTTGCCTTTCGAGTATATTTAAGTCATCAATACTTTCGAAGGGTAGTGTTTGTGTTAAAGATATATTAAGCCACTTCCTAAATGCTTACGAAAGAGTTCAAGGGTTTCGAAGTCAACTGCTTCAAAAGGGGGTTTCGATGCTAACCTTCGATGTTTTACTTAAATGTTCTGAAGCTTTCGAAAGGGATTGTGCCGATGCCATCAAGTTTTCCTAATACTTTTATAAGATAAATAATGGTTTTGAAAGAGATATTTTTATTTATATTCACTTTGGCCCAAATGATATTTTTAAATATAATCCAATGGCTTCGAAAGGGATATTTCCAAAAGTTTCAAAAAGGGTATTTTCAATGGTTTCGAAGCTATGCTTCTAAGCATTGGTGAATACTACTTTATTGCATTCCAAAGGTTCTAAAAGAGAGGTTTTAAAATGTTTTGAAAGGCATGAGCCTAACGTTTTGTAAAGAGATTTATACGCTTTCTAAGAAGGCTATTCCGGTGAGGTTGAAAGCTAGATTTTAGATATTTCGAAAGCCTTATTCTTTCGAAACGATAACCTGATCTCATTTCTAAAAAGGAAGACCGAAATAGATCTTTGAAGAAGTATTCTTTGATTAATAGATTAAAGGGATTAATCAAGTTATTATGTTTGCTTCTTTATATATGTATCTATCCATATTGTAATAAACTCATAACTGTACCTAGGGAAAAGGCAAAATAACCAGCTAGGTTGATCCAGTAGTGAATATAAATTAAAGATATTGGTAGAGGCCAATAGGTTCACAGAAAGCCTATGAAAACTATGTATAAGAAAAGATATTGGCAGTGGCCAATAGGTTCATAGTTAGCCCATGAAAACTATGATTCGATATTGGCGGAGGCCAATATGTTTTTAGTTAGCCTATGAAAACTATATCCGGATTAAGATATTGATAGAACTTAATATGTTCCAAGTCAACCATGAAAACTAGGATAAGAGAAAAGATATTAGAGTTACCAATAGATTCAAGGAGAAGCCATAAAACAGAAAGACATTGGCATGGGCAAATAGGTTCATATCGATCCCATGAAAACTATGTAATTGGATAGGGAGGCTTAAACATTTAAACAACTGTTAGTCAGCTCATGAAAACTATAGGTTAATAGTAATCCTAGAAACTATAACTGAGATAGATAGTCAAGACGAATGGGGATGGATAATCCAGAATTGTTTCACTTGTTTTGTATATCATCATATCATAATTTTTTGATTTGTTTAACCATTATGGATGCAGGAGCACAGTATATGGTTTATAAAGGTTTTTAAGATACTAGTGAGGGTAAAACTAGTTCCGCTAAGCTGTGTGGTCTCACTAGATATCTAATTGGTTTGAGATGGCTGACTTGTAACATCCCGCCTTTTTGTACATTTAAGCAGACACATGTCCCAACTCAAACCATACAAAAGAGCGAATTGTTATTGTGGTAAATAAGAAAAACGGAGAAAGAAATAAAACAAAACAGAATCACACAACGGAATGACAAAATATACTCATCAAATAACAGTTCATGAAGTTTTTTTACAAAATATTTGATTTTACTTATACAACACATATCAGAGTTACACATACCGAGAATGAATAAATAATGTAGCGGAACAATATGAATACAGTGGAATAATATAATAGATAATAGTAACACAATCTTCGTTTTCGTCCTCCATAAATAAAGTCTTCAAATTCTGAAATGCTCAGACTGACCCGAGCGAATTGAAAAGACAAAAAACTCGAGTCTGAACTAAAAGATCTTATTTAAGTTAATCAACGGTAAATAATATGAGTGGAACAACATCAGAGATGTTTACGGGATTTGACATCTCCTATCCAGTGTCAAACATGAGTGCAGTAACTTAAGAGATGCTCGGGATTCACATATCCTAAGGATCCGTTAAACTATTTACTATGTAGTAATATTTCGCTATTATAATAATGTCTATAGTAAAATAAACTTACTTTTAAATAGGGTTGTGGGGTTACCCGTAAAGCCCTTACCACGCAATAGTCCCTGTAGTCCATCCAGTATCAGCGTATCTTCAGATTAGGAGACTACCCTAAATACTCCACGGGCTACGGGAGAAAACCAAACTCTTACAAGGCTCGCTAGCGTAGGTGACACGGCACACAAGGCAATGCCAGGGTAGATATACCAATTACTATCCGGACTGGTGGTGACGCATAGCGCGCACCTACCGCCCACCTCGAGCCATACCCCCAAAATCAAAAATCAAAAGTAGACACCGAATCAATCTCAAAGTCAGAATATAATGGAATGGTATCGAAGGAGTGTGTCCGGTAAGAGGAGCTACCTCACTGGCCCAAAATCGCTCTTGTTTTAGCCACCTTATGCCAACTCACGGGAGTCGGGTCCACGTATGTATCTCAAAGGAACGCGCCCACCATCCTACTTCATTCTGGAATCTCCACCACGTACACAGTTGTTAAAGTGGTTTTTGGAGTTGGCAGAAAGTATGACAACTTTCGATCCCGGTCTCTTTGACAACCAAACGTTATTATAACACCGCGGTCATTTCAAAATAATTTATACTTCAAAAGCGGAGTATAATATCCATTTCAAATCCATATAAATACGATATCATTTCCGTTTTAAAAACCAAATCAATATGATATAATTTTTATAAAAATCCAAATCAATATAATATCATTTTTATTTCAAATATATTCTTTTTCCAAAATCATAGCACTTTCAAAGTTATAACACTTCGAAATCAAAACACTTAAAGTATAACAATTTCAAGTCATAATACTTTGAAACTCATAACTTTGAAACATAACTACACCACTTAAATGTCTTAAATATTAAATTAATTTATATAATAAAATAGCTTCTTCAATTTCTCAAATCAATTCCAAATACAGATTGGAACCCCCAAATAAACCATTTCAATTTCCATATATTTCAAAGCTTTAAATATTCCACCATTTCAAAACTAATTCTTTGATAATTCCATATATATCAAATTTAATTACTATTATTTAGATTTGAAATGTTTACTTAATAAATCCAATATCATTTAAGTAAAACTTTTAAACTTCAAATAACTGGATATTCTTTCAATTTATTTAGCTTGATATATTCATTTAAATCAACATGATAATCATTTAAATCACTCTAAACCAAAATCAAGTTATAAAAATCATACCCTTTAAAATCTCAATTTTATTTAAATTTCAAATCAAATTTATTCGAGTATAATTCTTAAATAATTTATTTCAAATCAATTTCATATTTATCTTCCAACCTTAATTTTATTTAAGTCATTATAAACTCTATATACAATATAATTTAAACAGATACTTAACCATATTATATAACATCTAAAATCAATATTTATATAACCTATATATTTCTTTATAAAACCATAGAAATCATATCAAAATATTTTTATATATAGACCGCGGTGTCTGTATAAAATTTTCTATCCTATGGCCAAGTGATACAGATATTTATGATTTCAATCCATAATTTAAAATATGAATACGGTTACATATCATTTCAAACCGCAATCCCGAATGAAATAAAATCCATAACAACTTGCACTTTATAACAGTTTAAATACAACATCCATTCATCCAATATCAATCATCAAACATTTATCACAATCATCATCCAATTCAATTAATAACATCAATATAGAACAGATAATAAATAACATGCATTTACTGGCAGTTTATATTCAATAATAAATTAAATAACTATTTAACTAGCAGTTTATATGCAATAATAAATTAAATAACAATTTAATTAAAATAAATTCAATTTAACTGGGATGATGATTAAAAATATGCCAAACAGTCATAAATAAATTTCTAACCACATCATAATCACTTTAACAAATATAAGAAAACCAGCATTAAAATTTAAACCCAAAATTTGAATTTAAAACACTCACCTTTTGAATTTAAATAGAACTTAAATCCAATTTAAACCCAAAATTTGAACAGTCTTAGATTTGTCCAAACCAGCATTAAAATTTTTGGAATTTTGATACGATCCTAGCGAAGAAAACCGCGCATGAATTGGACCTCATATGCACAAGTTATGTAAATTAGAACGATACAATTTTATATATGAATAAATGAATTAATTAATACTCAAACTTACATGTCATCACCCTCACCGCTGAAGTATGCTCGTGTACAGTTCCTCTACATGCATAGAATCCCACGTTGACCACCTTCCAGCGTCGCCGCCAGTCACCTGCGCGCACGTCGATCATCCCACCTCGCCGCCCTTTGGCCGCCGCACGCAACACCGGTCGTCCCTATCCCCAAACACGATCGGCCACCAAAGCTTCTAGGGTTAATTTGAAACCCTAGCTCCTATTTCTGGCCACCACAGGTCACTCTAACCCAATCGGTCACCAACCCACGACTCCATGCGACAATCTCCACGAAACCCCTCAGTCAATTTCATCGATTGACGACGAAATTAAAACCCCTAATTATGACTTTGACCGCGATCTCTGGTTGACTCAAGCGTCGATTTCGAAATCGAACACATGACGCAGATTCGTATTATCGAGATATTCGATATATAATTTTTCAGAATTTTTTTGAGGAGTATGAATTTTTGGCTTTGAATTTTGAATTGGAATTGACTGTGAGATTTAAGGTTTTTCTGCCATTGAGGAAGAGAGCAACAAAATTTTTGTACATACAGAAATGAGAAATAGAAAGGCAGCTAGGGTTTATAACTAGATATGTATGTATGTATGTATGTATATGTAGAGTTGAGAAATAGAGGAACGGATACGATTGGTTTGGACCGTTGAACGATAAATGACCCAGAAAGCCGTTCTGACTCCAGAACGAAATTGGGTCAACCCATATATCAAAATAGATGTTTTTAAATATTTTAAACTCGATGGAACATGTTTCATGTCCTAATTCCATCGTATGAAAAAGTTATGCTAAAATCCAGTTATTTCAAATTGATTTCAATTGATTTCAATTTCATTGATTTCTAGACGTTTTGAGACCATACGATCAAACGACAAGTTCGATCGCTACGAAACTTGAAATCCTACAATAATTCACCAATACAGATCCGATGAAAAGGGTTTCATCAAAATCCGAGTCACCGGACAAAATGGTTATTTTCTAGTTAATTAATAAATTAATATTAATTAGTTAAATCACATTTCCACTTCAAATTTAATTATTTACAAATTTTATCAATTTGGATTACTTGGTAAATTTAGTATCATTTACACAAATTTCTATATCAATTTATCGTTGTATATTTTACCATTTACAGTATTAAAATTCAATTTCAATTAATCCGGTAATTATAAATTAAATTCCCAATAAATCCATTTTTTTGATTTAAAATCTTGTTATTCAATAAATTGACATCTTATGGATACAATTAACATTAGTATATATCCAATTACCCTAATATTTTTACCGTCGTCAACTAAATTCATATTAACATAGTTTTTAATTACGTTTAATTGCAATGGATTTAGATCTAATTCAATAAATTAAATAAATGGGCAAACAATTAACGATTATCACCATTTGCCTAATTTAATCCCATTCATTCTTTATTATCAACCAACCATTATTATAATTACTTATCTAGCATTGATTCTATCAAATTACAATTTATTAGGGGTTAATTCATCAATTAATATAACGTTTGAATTTATTTTCCAAATTTTACTATTTACAATCAATTATGACCTTGCAATTGTTTCAATTAATCGGGTTTGCACTAAATTAGTTATTTATTAACTTGAATTAACATTATTTCCTTTATTTTAGTGATTTCATTATTAAATTACCGATTTTCAATTTCTTTTCATATTAAATTACCAAAATTTAATTATCAAAAATTACGGGTCGTTACACTCTCCCCCACTCAAAACTTTTCATCCCCGAAAAGGAAAAAGAAGGGGAAAGAAGGAATTGAGTAAACAATACATCTTATTCAAATATATTAACTTTATAAGCAAATAAATTTACAGAGTTAATCAATTTAAATAAAATATACCAATTTATAACCATTAAATCTTTTTATACTCAAATTAATAAAATTTGGAAAACATTTTCAATAAATTTCTATGTCCAAAATTTACGGAATATTTTGACAGAGTCTCCTTTGTATGAAGAGGCTCGGGAGAAATATAATATCAGATATGACAAAATATCACATATAATTTCCAAAACAATATATCCCAACACGGAAAAACAATATAATAATGCTATAAACCGTAATCCGAGAACGTACCCATTTGTTGGGCAATCAACGTTGAATTATGAAATCAAAAGCAATAGCATTTGCTTCCTTAACCTGTATTTCACTTATATATAATCCAAAAGAGTTTAATAATTATATAAAATGAAATATTTAAGTTGTTTCACCCACTAACAACCCAATCAATATAAACAACAGTCACTTGCAATCAATATACAATCATATGAAGTCAATAAAATCAACCATCCATATATCCATAGTAAACAAAACAAATAGTTGTTCGGGTTTAAAACTTTAAATTGTATAG
The DNA here is from genome assembly GCA_030765085.1 of Allium cepa. Classification (NCBI taxonomy): domain Eukaryota; kingdom Viridiplantae; phylum Streptophyta; class Magnoliopsida; order Asparagales; family Amaryllidaceae; genus Allium; species Allium cepa. The sequence continues at coordinate 954,352,053 of CM060932.1, forward strand.
AATGAAAAATAAACTACTATGTGCACCATTTACTCAACAGTCTTAGATGAACTAAATAGATTATTCATACATCCAAACAATTTAAAAGTATCCTTGCCCAAACAACCATAAACCAAACAACCAACAATTTCAAACGATAGATCAAGTTCATTCTTATTAATTTCATTTCATAACACTCGTTGTTTAATTTCTGAGATGACCCGACTTCCTATCTCCAGGAATTCGCATCATCTTGAAGAAAGAAAGGGATAGAAGAAGAAAAGAAAGAGAAAGAAAGAAACCACAACATCAGAGAACTCACAGCGGAACGAATAAAATATAATATATTACATAAAATATTACATAGTATCATATTACATCAGAGTAAACAACTCAAAACAACAGATATCAGACAGTTATAAACATCTGTCTAACTATACAACTCAAGATACAAGAGAAACAGATACAACAAACATAGCGGAATCAATATATATTTACACATCGAAGCCTCCTGCTCCATATCTCCTCCAGAATTCGTCAAGCTAGCCTGAATCACTTGACTACTCATACATAATATGAGGACCCAAGAGTTTAATAAAACAGAAAATAAACACTCGGGTCAGACAGGGGTCTGGTGTGAGTAAACGGGTTTAAATTGCTTAACTTTAGAAAAACCTTTGAAAAGAAAAGGTATCACGTAAGACTTCCCACACATAAACATGGAACAGTTTTTACCTTACGCTAACCAAAACATTTGATAGGAAATCCAGTGATATTATAATAATGTCTAGGGTTTTCAAAATAAAATACAGAAATAGCTGGAATGCTTACATCTCATGTTCCAACATAGTTGGGCACAATCAAAACCGTACAGGCACTTATTAGATTTTGGATTCCATCAATGGCAAGGCTACTGGGGTACCACCCGTCACAGTACGTGGCCTAGATCACTGTACCGAGGAGTACGCCCTTTCCTCTGCAACACAAGGCCGTAACCGTTCCTTACTGAACAGTCCCGAACAAGACCACCCCGTAGTTGGCGCGACCAACCACACACTAAGCCGAAATAGAAAGGGACCTCTAGACAAGGGTAAATCTCACTCTCAAGTGGAGGCTACCCACGAAGCCTTGCTGCATCTCCCCTATTTTAGCCATTCCCGATATGAGGCTTGATGTTACGATTACCTTTATAGAACACATCTACCTTAGAATGCTCATCGTCCACCTGACGATGTTCTGAAAGCATTCAATCCATACAAATTCGTTTCGGGTTCGAACGAAACCGAAGGCACTATCTCGTTGCACTCGTTATTGGAATCACCCTCAGAGTCAACGACCATAACCCTTGCACTCTAAATCACCATCTCGAACCTATAAGTACTATTCCGTCAAACTCGTTACGGAATCACCCACAGAGTTATATTGACGTATAGTCCTTACACCTCGAGTCTTCACTTGCTCCACTTGGATTCACGACCTAACGTTTAATTGGAATCGATGTGGCTTTCGGATCCAAAATATGGAAACCCGATCCCAGTCTCACCGAAACCATACGCCATTTTAATGTCCAAGTTATACTTAAGGGTTTAAACAATTTAAACTCATATTCAGGGTGATATATAAACAGATAGATGAATCATAATTATCACAATAGATAATTCATAACATCATTCATCTTCACAAAGCATATCACATATCATAGATACTTAAATCATCCAATATAAATCAATCATTCAATATAAATCAATCACCCAATATCAATCATCAATATTAACCAATCAATATTGTTCATCCAATATCAATCAATCAACCAATATTAATCAATCGTCCAAAGCAGAATTGATTTACTCATAATCAATTGGATTAACCTTAAATCCTTCTTTATTTATTTAATTCAAATAAATTAATCATCTCTAATGATCTTCCCCAAATCAACCTTCCTTGATTAATTATATTTAATTACATTTAAGTAATTATCCTTAACCATATACAGTAATTAACCTTTAATTACTATCATTAATTACAATAATTAGTGATCCTACATTGACTTCTATTAATTAACTATAATTAATTGCATTAAACCTCAATTAATTACAATTAATTAATCATACTTAAATTAAATCACTAATCAACCTTGATTAATATCATTAATTACATTAATTAATGATCCTCATTAACTAATAATTACTTTAATTAATCATTCTATTAATCATAATCAGTAATTAACAATTTGTAATTACTTAACTTAATTAATTAACTTCTTAATTAATTAACTTCTAAATTAATCATATTAACCGTTAATTAATAATTCAATTAACCAATCCTTAATTACTTCATTAAGTAATTATTAAACAATTAAATTAATAAATAAATCCTTAATTAACTACTTAATTAATTAATTAATTATATTTTGATTAATTACTTAATTAATTAATTATATTTTAATTAATTACTTAATTGATTAATTATATTTTAATTTATTTATTCTTAGTAATTAATCTTTAATTAAACACATTTCATTAATTAATTAATCCCATTAATTAATTAACTAAAATAATTAAGTAATTAACTCTTAATTACTTAACAAGTAATTATCTCTAATTACTTCATTAATAACTCTTGATACTTTCTTAATTAATTACCTTAACAAACAAATAATTAATTCCATTATTAAATAATCCTTAATCCTTTAATTAATTAATTATTTCATAATTAATTAACTTTAAAACAATTATATTAATCAATTCCTAATTAATATCAATAAGTGATTACCCAATAATCACTTCAACTAATTACTTCCGTAAGTAATTAACTTCCTTAATTACATTCAACAATTAACCATTAATTACTTTATTAAGTAATTACACTTAATTAATCCATAATTAAGTGATTATTAAAATTAAATAAATAATTAACTAATTATTTAAAATAAATTAAATAATTAATTAATTAACTTCTTAATTTTTTTAAATCTTCAATTAATTAAGAAAATCATAAATCTTAATTAAACCTTACTTAAATCATATTAAATAGGTATTATTAAGTTAATTATTCAAATAAGTTAACCTTGTTTATTCTCACAAATAAATTGTTTGAATTAATCAAATTTTAACAACTTAAACAAATTATTCAATTTAGATTTCAAAATCCTAATAACAACCTTATTTGAAAATAAGGAATTTAGAAATCAAATTAAAATACTTTAATTATTCCAATTTAAACGTATCTATTTTAAAATAATTTGAAAATTTGTTATTAAAAACATTATTTTAAAATCTACTGAAAACTTTGATTTAATAATTCAAATTCAAACTATTCTTCTATATAAAAATTAAAAATTTAATTAATTATTTCTAAAGAAATTATTTTAAGACATTAAATTTGAAAAATAAATTCAATTAACCTTCTAAAGTGTTTGATTTATCTTTACTTTAAAACAACAAGTAATCTACATTACACTATACAGCGTAAATCATCAAAACTCGGGTTTAAAAATGCAACTTACCCCACACGGTACTAACTAAACACTGCAGACTAAATCACTCGGGTACGAACCCAAAACTCCACGAGCAAGCCCCGAAGCAACCCAGCACACACCCTAACTTCGAGTCGAACGCGAGAATAACGCGAGCCAGGCTTCGATTTTTCCATCGTCCACCCCAAATCACCATTACCCAGTGTACAACATGTACATACGTGCACTTGCACCATGCCCTCTGGCCAGCGACGGTCAACGCAACCCCCAAACACCATCACACGCAACCCCCACATCTCGATTCTCAACCCAGATCCATCTATTAACTCGCGAAACAAAAACTGACCAAACGAACCAAACCAACTTGAAACTGAAGTCTATACCACCCCAAAACTACCCATGGCCGACGCACCATGACGACGACTAACTTCGCCATCATCACCATCAAACACCCCTTCTACGAGCTTCGTCTCTGCACCATCGCGATTACTTCCGATCAAAAGTTCATGACGCAAAGCTTCAATATCCAGGCCGAACAAAAAGAACAACTTAAACCCTAGTTTAATCTAATTCGATCAATTAAGATATTGGAAAAATTCTATAGCAATTTTCCCATTATCTTCAACCTACAAACAACCTTCGATTCAAGTTTCACACCAAATTGATGTATAGATAATCGGCAATTACCAAAAAAAACCTTTCCGAACAAAACCAAATTTCTAACCAATTTGTCAACTAAATTTTTTGATATTAACTCCTAAATTCATTTTTTTCTGCCATGATTACAATCATGTAATCCAAATCCAAAATTAAATAAGTTGATTTTTATCATATATAAATGTTTCACTGTTATTTCAAATTTAAACATTCATTTGCCAAATTATAATTCCAGAATTTATCTCATACTTGATATTATACTACACAAACATCTTAAATTCAAGATCCAAAATAGGTATAAGTTTAATTTGGAGTTAAGAATTCTTTTTTTTAAAACAACAGAAGCCTGGAGTATGTAACAGAGAAGCAGATGAACTAATAATTTTACAAACCCAACTTTAAATAAACATGCATTCACATTATCAAACATATAAACATATTAAATCTGTGTTATCGCAATACTTATCAGTGATATCAATATAATTTCAGATTTTAAAACTGTCTTTAAAATAAGATTTACTCACATTTTAAAAAGTTGCAGAGCAGATTTATTTCCAGGCTTGAACAACTGCAGATCAATTTAGCTTTTGATGTTTGCAGAAAAATGTTCCTATTGCATGATGCTGTAAATGCCTTCAACTTGATGCTTTAAAACGTGCTGATGAACTGAATCCTTATGCATGTTATTGATGAAAAAAAATGTTGAACTTGCAGGTTGATTTGATTTTTGAAATGCAGGCTTTGGTTGCAGTTTTGTAGATTGAATCATCACATTGAAAAGCAGGTTGAAGCTTTTGAAGTTGCAGATCTTGAATTAAATTCAGATTTGATTTTTGAGTTCAAATTTTAGGGTTTTTGAAGAGTAATTTACTGATTGCCAAAGAAACGTAAACAAAGAAAAATGAAAATGTTATGTTTATTAAAAAGAATGAAGACACTTGTCACATAATTACAAAGTCTTCTTACATGTGTTTATTAAAGTAATTAACATGTTTACACATGTCTTTGTATTTTAATAAATTTTTATTTAATTTAAATGTAAACAAAACTTACTTTCTTAAATGAATAAATGTTTACATAAGTATTTATAAATTTACCCTTTAAAGAAAATATTATAATTCTAATTATAACTCAAATATAAATATACATCTTATACATGTTATTAAAAAAACTAAAACATTTATACATACATTTATAACCATTTTATAATAAGCAATTTAAAAGAAACAAAACAAAGCTTGTTTAAATCCCTTTCAAACTATCATATTTAAAATAAATAACAAACTTATATTTTAAAACAAATGAATAAATCTTTAAATTAATTTTTGAAAACATTGATTCTAAAACAAAGCTTCAATCTACCATATTCATACATTATAAATTATCAATTGATTAAATTAAATTTCAAAATAACTCAAATTATAACATATGCAAACATATATATTACAATTTGAAAATTAAATCTTTTATTTAAAACACAAGATCTTCTATTCACAATATATATCAAATGTATATATTATAAACAGAATAAAATTTCATTAGCTTTGAAAAATAAATCTCATCCATTTTAAATTGTTAAAAAGATATTGATCACAATTATCAGATTAAATATTTATTAACCATAAAAAGAATAAATTTATCAGTTTAAATTAAAATTATAAAGAAAAATTATCAAACCAGTTAAATTATTTATACAGATTATTAAATTTATATTGCCCAAAATTTCGGGTCGTTACAATTTCCTTTTCATTCAATTAATACTTATCTTCATTTATTTCATTCATTACTTACTAACTTCATTTCATTTATTAATAGGATTCATGTTCCATTAATGGCTTAGCATTTAAATTCATTTACGTAAGTTTCTAATTGCTTACTTACAATACTCACTTTCTATCATATTTTATTACAGTAACATTTCAATTATAGCTTATGTTTATAACCCCTATAACATTAAATTCTTATTTACAAAAGAAATTCATTGAACACTTTCATTCATAAGTTTACTTGTACAATTTCCATTACATTTTCTTATTAAACATCACAGCTTTTAATATTTGGTAAATTATATATACGCTTTTAAGAATGCAATTGAAAATTTATACAAGTTTATCTCATTTCTTTTAATTAATTTAATGTTCAAATATCATATCCTTTGCTTTTTGTAGATTACAAATTTCAACTCTTTCTGTTATTTCATTTATAACCTAGCATTTGGTCTCTTATTTTAATTAAAGGTTCCAATTATTAATTAGTTACATTCCATTTCACTACAATAATCGAAACTATTGATTAATGGAAACTTAGGAACTAAATACCGGGTTAAATTTCACATCATTTTAAAATAATAGATATATGTATACACTTACAATTTATGTATCCAATTATATTTAGAACAATCTGATTTTTACATTTGTTTATCAAAATAATTCTGTAGTAGAACTACCACAGTGGCCTTCCCACTTTGAAACTCAAAAATGAATGTCGATGATGCATGCACTCATCACCGAAATTATTTTCCAGTGATAGAGAAGGGAGTACAGAACTTATTTCTTTCCCAAAATTTCTTTGAAATTATATTGAAGTATTTATATCAGAAAATATTTATAAACAATATTATTATATTCCAAAATAATTTGAAAGAAATTTTCAAAACCTAGAACTTAGGTTCTAAAATTTCTAATTTTCATTTATTTTATTTTCTTCAAATCTTGTTTCCAATCAATCTTTATAAATTTCACTAACTAACAACCAATATATTAGAACCAAATATAACCTTTATAAAAAATTTACTTTATTATATTATAGGTTAAATTATCTCACTCGCCTATATTCAAAAAAATATTGTGTTGGTCTGTCTTATAAGTGTTTAGAAATCCCTATTGATGTCATAGTGTCCTATGCACCAACCAGAATTTATAAATACAAAACGGAACAAATTAACACAATATCAAAACCTTTTTATAACACTAACAAATACGCTCTCTCATATATATACGCTCAACAACTCATCATAGGGTATTACTACCCTATTAATAAAGAGTCAGACCCCACAAAGCTAAGCTTTATCACTAAACCAAAGCTCTAATACCAGATGTAACATCCTGCCTTTTTGTACGTTTAAACAGACACATGTGCCAACTCAAACCATATAAATGAGTGGATTTTTATTGGGGTAAATAAGAAAAATGGAGAAAGAAATAAAACAAAACAGAATCTCACAATGAAATGACAAAATATAATAATCAAATAACAGTTCATGAAGCTGTTTTACAAAACATTTGATTTTACTTATACAGCACATATCAGAGTTACACATACCAGAGAATAAACAAATAATACAGCGGAATGTATGGATGCAGTGGAATAATATAATAGATAATAGTAACACAATCTTCATCTTCGTCCTCAAAAAATAAAATATTCAAATCCTGAAATGCTCAGACCGACCCGAGCGAATTGAAAAGGAAAAACACTCAAGTCAGAACTAAAAGATCTTATGTAAGTTAAATCAACGGTAAATAATATGAGTGGAACGGCGTCAGAGATGTTTACGGGATTTGACATCTCCTATCCAGTGTCAAACGTGAGTGCAGTAACGTAAGAGGTGCTCGGGATTCACATCTCCTAAGGATCCGTTAAACTATTTACTATGTAGTAATATTTCGCTATTATAAAAATGTCTATAGTAAAATAAACTTACTTTTAAATAGCGTTAAGGGGTTACCCATATAGTCATTACCATGTAATAGTCCCAGTTGTCCATTCAGTATCAGCGTATCTCTTAATCGGAAGACTACCCCAAATCTTCCACAGGCTACGGGAGAAATCCAAACTCGTACAAAGCTTGCTAGGGTAGGTAACATGGCACACAAGGCAATGCCAGGGTAGATATACCAATTACTATCCGAACTAGCGGTGACGCATAGCGTGCAGCTACGGCCCACCTCGAGCAAAACCTCCAAAATCAAAAATCAAAAGTGGCCACCGAATCAATCTCAAAGTCAAAATATAATGGAATGGTATCGAAGAAGTGTGTCCGATAAGAGGAGCTACCTCACTGGCCCAGAATCGCTCCTGTTTTAGCCACCTTATGCCAACTCATGGGAGTCGGATCCACGTATATATCTCAAAGGAACGCCGCTGCCATCCTACTTCATTCTGGAATCTCCACCGCGTACACGGTTATCAAAGTGGTTTTTGGAGTTGGCAGAGAGTATGACAGCTTCTGATCCCAGTTTCTTTGACAACCAAACGTTATTATAACACCGTGGTCATTTCAAAATAATTTATACTTCAAAACCGGAAGATAACATCTATTTCAAAACCATATAAATACGATATCATTTCCGCTTTAAAAACCAAATCAATATGATAACATTTTTAAAAAAAACCCAAATCAATATAATATCATTTTTATTTCAAATATATCCTTTTTCCAAATCATAGCACTTTCAAAGTTATAACACTTCGAAATCAAAACACTGAAAGTATAACAGTTTCAAATCATAATACTTTGAAACTCGTAAATTTGAAACATAACTACACCACTTAAATGGCTTAAATATGAAATTAATTTATATAATAAAATAGCTTCTTCAATTTAACAATCAATTCCAAATACAGATTGGAAGCCCCAAATAAACCATTTCAATTTCCATATATTTCAAAGCTTTAAATATTCCACCATTTCAAAACTAATTCTTTGATAATTCCATATATATCAAATTCAATTACTATTATTTAGATTTGAAATGTTTGCTTTATAAATCCAATATCATTTAAGTAAAACTTCTAAATTTCAAATAACTGGATATTCTTTTAGTTTATTTAACTTGATATATTCATTTAAATCAATTCGATATTCATTTAAATCACTCTACACCAAAATCAAGTTATAAAAATCATACCCTTTAAAATCTCAATTTTTTTTGAACTTCAAGTCAAATTTATTTGAGTATAATTCTTAAATAATTTAATTCAAATCAATTTTATATTTATCTTCCAACCTTAATTTTATTTAAGTCATTATAAACTCTATATACAATATAATTTAAACAGATACTTAACCATATTATATAACATCTAAAATCAATATTTATATAATTCATATATTTCTTTACAAAACCGTAGAAATCATATCAAAATATTTTTATATATAGACCACGGTGTTTGTATAAAATTTTATATCCTATGGTCAAGTGATACGGATATTTATCATTTCAATTCGTAATTTAAAATATGAATACGGTTATATATCATTTCAAACCGCAATCCCTAATGAAATAAAATTCATAACAACTTGCAGTTTATAACAGTATAAATATAACATGCATTCATCTAATATCAATCATCAAACATTTATCATAATCATCATCCAATTCAATCAATAACATCAATATAGAATAGATAATAAATAACAGGTATTTACTGGCAGTTTATATTCAATAATATATTAAATAACTATTTAACTGGTAGTTTATATGCAATAATAAATTAAATAACAATTTAATTCAAATAAATTCAATTTAACTGGGATGATGATTAAAAATATGCCAACAGTCATAAATAAATTTCTAACCACATCATAAATCATTTAACAAACATAAGAAATTTTAGAAGTTGTGAGTGGGTTAAAACACTCACCTTTTGAATTTAAATTGAATTTAAATCCAAAATTTGAAAAGTCTCAGAATTCGTCCAAACTAGCGTCAAAATGTCCGGAATTTTGAAATGATCCTAGCGGAGAAAACAATGTGTGAATTGGATCTCGTATGCACAAGTCATGTAAATTAGAACGATACAATTTTATATATGAATAAATGAATTAATTAATCCTAAAACTTTCACATCATCACCCTCATCGCTGAAGTACGCTCGCGTACAGTTCCTCAACACGCACGGAATCCCGTGTTGACCACCTTCCAACGCCGCCGCCAGTCACCTGCACGCACGTCGATCATCCCACCTCACCGCCCTCTGGCCGCCGCACGCAACACCGGTCGTCCCTACCCCCAAACACGATCGGCCGCCAAAGCTTCTAGATTTAATTTGAAACCCTATCTGCAATTTTTAGCCACCACTGTTCACTCTAACCCAATCGATCACCAGCCTATGACTCCACGCGGCAATCTCCAGGAAACCCCTCAGTCAATTTCGTCGATTGACGACAAAATTAAAACCCCTAATTATGAATTTAACCGCGATCTCTGGTTGACTCGAGCATCGATTTCAAAAAAAACACATAATGCAGATCCTTATTGTCGAGATATTCGATATATAATTTTTTCGAATTTTTTTGAGGAGTTCGAATTTTTTGCTTTGAATTTTGAATTGGAATTGACTGTGAGATTTAGGATTTGTCTGCCATTGAGGAAGAGGAGCAACAGAAATTTTTTACATATAGAAATGAGAAATAGATAGGCTGCTAGGGTTTATAACCGGATATATGTAGGTAGAGCATAGAAATAGAGGAATATATATGATTGGTTTGGACCATTGAACGATAAATGGCCCGGAAAGCCCGTTCTGACTCCAGAATGCAATTGGGTCAATCCATATATCAAAATAAATGTTTTTAAATATTTTAAACTCGATGGAACAATTTTTATGTCCTAATTCCATTGTATGAAGAAGTTATGCTAAATTCCAGTTATTTCAAATTGATTTCAATTTCATCGATTTCTAGATGTTTCGAGCCCGTACGATCAAATGACAAGTCTGGTCGCTACGAAACTTGAAATGCTATAATAATTCATCGTTACGGATCCGATGAAACTCATTTTGTCAAAATCCGAGTTAGTAGCCAAAATGGCTATTTTTCACTTAATTAAATAAATTAATATTAAATTAGTTAAATCACATTTCCACTTCAAATTTAATTGTAACGACCCTGGATTTTGGCCCTATTTATTTTTATAAATAGTCAAATCAATTTAAATAAAATGTATACTTAATCATTTGAAACGGATATGATTTTGAAAATAATTGCCATTGTTTATATAAATGGTATTTTTAAAGGGGAAATTGATTTGGAAGTTTAATAAATTTTCTCAATAATATTCATAATAAAATTTGTCTTTTATGATTGGATTAAAATACTTTGCTTGTTTATATCTGGTAAGAACACATATGAGTGATGATGTTTGAAATAGAATCAAAGTAACCAATATAAAATATAAATGTGAAATATAAATCGAACTTATGCTTATAATTTAAATAAAATACAAGAGGAGATAAATATAAAATAAGTGTAAATGTAAATAAATCATATTATTCATAATTTAAATATTTATAGTTAAATACAAATAAAATAAATATAAAGAAGGAGTAAACTCATGAATCTAATTTAAATATTAACAGTTAAAATATAAATATAGGATATTAACTATAACACATGAATATAACTAAATTAAGAACAAAGTATAGAGTAGAAAAATAATAATAATATAATATAAAATAAAATAACATAAATAGGATTAACATAGCTTCAATGTCAAGTTGTCTTTATTAAGATAGTATAAAAAAAAATTTGTTTAAGTAACTACTCAATTCCATATAATAGCTTCATGTACAAGCTTTGATGGCCTGCAAAATAAAAAGGGGACAAACTAATATCTATGAACAAATCAACCTACAGCAAAACATTTTGTTTATATGTTAATAAGAGAGCATGAGTTCATATCAAATAAAACATTAGTACATACCAAAGTCTGCAAATATCTTTATGATATTGTTGTGTCAGCTAGCATTAATCAGGTGTTAACTTAAACATAAACACAAACATTTATGTAGCCACCTTAAATCTGAAACAATATACCTTCCAGCCGAAATTTGTTGATGTATCTCAGGTTTTTGTACAAGTTAAAATTTGTGTCAGCAAAGCAAATATGAACTAATGAATAGCTTCTTGTGTAAGCTGTGCTGGCCTGCAACATAAAGAGCAAATCAATATATTTATGTATAGTACAAAACAATAGTACATGAATATTATGTGCAGCTGAACATAATAAGTTTGTAAACCAATTTGGTAAACCAGGCATTAAAGTACAAATCTTCTCAGCCAATCTTTGTTCAGTCAAGATATTTGTAAACCTGTTCAATCTAGAAATTTATTGTCCAGTTAAAGCCTCCCCATCATGTTCTCTACTTATATGTATCTATTATGATACTGCAAATTCGTGAAAAAAGAAAAAAAAAAGAAAAAAAATGGAACCTGAAGAAACTAAAAACAAGAAGAGAAAACACATTCAAATCTAAAGGAAGAACAGATTCATGAACTAGCACAGACTGTTTTCAACTGCAGTTCAAGGCATTCAAGGGATTTCAGTTCAACAGTTTATGGGTGAGTAAACTTAACTTTTCAAACTTAAGTTAATTAAATCAGTAAGATAATTTCATGAGATTGTTTGTGCTTTGTTTGATATGTATCTGAGACTTTATACAAGTTGAACTTGGAATATATTGAAGATGCTGTTTTCTGCTTTGTGTTACAGGGTTGAAACAATTAAAATTTAAATTGTTTCATTTGATTATGGTAAGTTTAAACTTGATATAGGTAAATTGTTAAAACCTGTTTTAACATATTAATAACTTACACTTTCAGTTTACAGTCAATCAAGTAAATATAGGTAAATTCAATCATATAAAAAAAGCTAATTTAAACATATATCTTGAATTATGACTAAAAGATTTGATTTTTAAAAGTTGAATGGGAATTTTTAGTTCAATATATCAAGAGCAGTTTCATGTTGATCAAAAATTGAACTTTCATCAAATTTTCGAAAATTAGTCAATGTAAATTACTGAAATTCGAATCGAAGCAAGTTCGATTGTATGTGATCTTAGGAAAAATATTCATTAATTTTTCTATTGCATAGAATTTTGATATGAGATCGAAATAGGGTTTTACTGCTCATTTTTGTTCAAGCCTGTAAATTTTGAAATCCTACTCGTACCTATGATCGAGTGAGTCATGGCTTAGTGGGAAGGTTGCTGGGGATGTTGACGAGGTATCGACGAGTTTGCATCGCCTCCGGTGGACCATGTTTGGTGGCGCGGTGTTTTATGTGTAGAGTGGTCGTTCGTCTTTCTTGCGTTCAACTGCAATTTTTTCGAATTCACATCTTGAGTAGTAAATCGACTTTCGTATTCTTATGTGGGGGTTAATTGGGATTTGGGCGACGCCTCAGATGATCGCCGGAGCCATGAACGACGATGTACAGTGTACATGCACTGGGGCGTATCAGTGTTTGACGTTGGGGTGAAGGGGGGTACTGTCTCGAGTTATACTCGAGAATTTTTAGTGGATGTTTCGGGTTATCCTTTGGAGTTTGAGTGCGTGAATACTCTGATGTTTACTTTATAATTAAAGTTTTATAAAGCTTGCTGTAAATCAAAATGAAGGAAGGTGATAGAGTCGCATATCTGAGTGGGTTACTCGAGTGAAGGGTGCGAACAACTCGAAGCAACGCTTGAGTTTTACTGGGAGAGCTCGGGCTTTTGTGATTGAGTTTATGATGTTATAAATTTGTTAATGAATAAAAGGGTTTCAGCAAGTATTACAATAAAACGAATACTGTTTAAAAGTTTAAGTAAAAATTTAATGCAAGTTTGATTATCATAGTTATGGCCTATTAACAAGTTAACTCGGGATTAATTATTTTAAAGTAACTGATTTCTTTTGTTAAAGCTTAGCCTTGTTTTTATAATCTTGTTAATATTAAGTAATAAATTAAGTAAATTAACAAATATTGTTTGAGTTAGTAATATAATTGATATCAAATTTCAAGAAGTATTGAATGTTAATTATGTGAATGATCAATATTAATTGAATGGATGCAGAAGTAATTAAGGGTAATTACTTTGAAATTTTAATTAGTAATGTATTATAAATAATAAGTGAAATTGTAATTAACCACTTAATTAATTAATAACGAGTAATAGTAATTAATCAAGTGATTTAACTAAGAATTAAGAAATGATTAATGAAGCAATCAGAAATAAATAGACAGGTGAGAAGTTCTATCTAGTTCAAAGAATAGTTATTAAGAAATAATTACTTAAGTAATTAAAGTTAGATAACTTGATTAAGAAAGTAATTAGTTAGATAATGTGAATAAAGTAATTAAGTAATTAAGCAATTAAGACATAAACATTAATTAAGAAATGATTTGTTGATTTAATAATTTGAAGGGAAATAAGTGATTAAACAGGGTTAAGAGATTAACTCTCAAGTAATTAAGTAACTGATGGATAATTAAGTTTTATAAGTTAATAATTAAAGTTATTAATTAATAATTAGGAGTAATTAACTAAGTAATTAAGATATAATTATTAATTAAGAGTTGATTATTAAATAAATAATTTGAAATGGAATAAGTAACGAGTTATTAACTAATGATTAATCTATCAGGATTAAGAGGTTAATCCTCAAGTAATTGGTTTAATTGAATTGATTAAATTGAGAATTCAAGATGATTGCTTATGGATGTTGTATATATTGTATATTTGCTTGTGATGTTTGTTGATGATATTCTGTGATGCTCTCTGATATGCTTTAATATATCCATGGCAATTGTATATGATTCATCTGTGATAAATGTTATATTAATTCAATTGTTGAATTTAAATTATTAAACTGTTTAAGTTAATTAGACAACTTGGCCTTTAAAATGGCGTTTGGATTTCGATGAGACCGGGATCGGGTATCCAATTGATATTCCGAAAACCCCATCGATCCAAATTAAACGTTAGGTCGTGAATTCTCAAGTGAAGATCAAGATGGTGCTTTCAGAATGCAAGGGTTATCGTCGTTGACTCTGAGGGTGATTCCAAAATGAGTGTGACGAGATAATGCCTTCGGTTTCGTTCGAACCCGGAACGAACTTGTATGGATTGAATGCTTTCAACACATCGTCAGGCGGACGATGAGCATTCTAAGATATTTATCCTATAAAGGTAATCGCAGCCTCAAGCCTCATCAACCGGAAATAGCTAAAACAGGGGAGGTGCAGCAAGGTTAGGTGGGTCATGCCCAAGCAGGACGAGATATACCCCTGTCTAGATGTCCCTTATTTCGGCTGTGTGGGCGGTTGGAAATGCGCACCAACTACGGGGTTATCTTGTTCGGGACTGTTCAGTAAGGAATGGTTCCGGCCTTTTGTTGCAGGTGAGTTAGGGTGGCTCCTCGGTACTGTGATCTAGACCACGTACTGTGACGGGCGGTACCCCAGTAGCCCTGCCATTGTATGGGATCCAATTTCCAATAAGCGCCGTACGTTTTGATTGTGCCCAACTATGTTGAAATGTGAGATGTAAGCATTTCAGCTATTTCTGTATTTTACTTGAAAACCCTAGACACTATTATAATATCACTGGATTTCCTATAAAATGTTTTGGTTAGCGTAAGGTAAAAACTTTCCCGTATTTATTTGTGGGGAGTCTTACGTGATACCTTTGTTTTTAAATGGTTTTCAAAGTTAAACAATTTAAACCGTTTATTCATACCAGACCCATGTCTGACCTGGAGTTTATTTTTGTTTTCATAAACTTTCGGGTACCCAAATTTTTACGGGTAGCGAAGGGATTTAGGTTGGCTTTGACGACTTCTGGAGGAGCAATGGAGCAGGAGGCTTCAGCGTTGTAGATATCTATCTAGTTACGCTGTGTTAGTTGATGTATGCTGTATCTCTGATATATGTAGTGACGGATATATGTATGATTGTCATGTGTATTGATATTGTATAACTCTGATATATGTAAATCTATGTAATAGATATGTGATATATTATACTTTTTTTTCCATTCCGCTGTGAAATTCTGATGTGTTGTTTCTTTCTTTTCTATTCTTTTCTATTTCTATCCCTTTCTTTCTTAATGATGATGCGTCTTTCTGGTAGTGAGAAGGGCGGGTCATCACACTTGGTATCAGAGCCAGGTTGAGTGAATGCCTAGGCTCTTAAGTGATTTCTTTCTTGAGAGAGCGTATTTGTAATTTTGCTATATATATATATATATATATTTATTTATTTCTGCCTATTTATTGGGTTACCTGTTCGGGTATTCTAATATAAGTTATAAAGGTAGATAGGATAGTGGTATGTGAAACACGACTACCGATGGTTGGAGTTTTGAATATTTGTAGTTGGAGTGTATCTGTCGAGACTGAAGACCTATTATCACCTCGAGTGAGCTTTGGGTGATGTGAGGAATTTCATTGTTGGAATGTAATTTTTGATGAGCTTGAGTTTGGATCTATTGGATGGACATGACCAAGTCATGATATCTTGATATCTCAGGGTGTAGTAACTACGTAATGAGACTCAGTAAGTTTGGATGTCTCCGAAGATGTTTCTTTGGAACTAGTTAAGGAAGTATGTCCGTTTCGGAATGGTGACCAAGTCCAGTAGGGTATTTTTGTTTAATTGAGGCCCGAGTTTCTCGAAGAGCTTTGAATGGAAGTTTTTGGTCATCGAGATTAGCAGTTTTCTTGAAGTGTTCTATGTGCTGTCGAGAAGGTTATTGATTAGCAGTTTTCTTGAGGTGATTTCAGAAGTAGCAGGGTGGATTGATCCGAATAGTATATGACTGTTCTGGATTGTGAAGGGAGAACATACTTATCTGTGTAGAATTGCCAGAGTGTTGTATAACAATTCTGGAATTCATTTGAGTAGTCTTTTATTGGAGTTAGGACTTCTCAAGAGAAGTTTAAGTTATTGATGGATCCAAATTATTTGTCTTCCCATCGAGAGATAGAGTTTCGTGTTGATTTGATTTCAGGGTAGTGCTAGTGATTCAACTTAGTTAGAGAATGGTTCCGAGAAAGGAAGAAGAGTTAGTTGAACAGATTTAGGATTGATAATTAATGAATAAGTTTACTTTGGTATATCCTAAGTTTGAAGAAGAGCTCAAGCTATATTTGAAGATAGTGTTGGAAACACTGAGGAAGCATGTTTTGAAGGCGAGTTCTTTAAGTGCCATTTTTTTGGAAATCGGAAGATATTTTTTTGGCACATTATTTTGAGTGAAGATATCTCTGTAGATCCAGCGAAGGGAGAATCTATTCTAAGAATGGAAGACGAGGCTGACCAGAACTCCAGTGATTGTTATCCCGAAAAGAAAGGGCAACTTTGGAATTTATACGAATGCATGTATAATTGATTTGGGGAGCAGTGTTGATGCAAGATAGAAGAGTAACTGCGTATGCGTGTCAGTAATTAAAGCAACATGAAGGTGTTCAGATTGTAAGTAGATGATCAAGGTGCTTAAAGGATTAGTGGCCGTTTGTGTGCTTGATATGGATGAATTAAGGCAATAAGTTTTAGGTGAATGACATCATTCCAAACTGAATATTCACCCGAAATCTTTAAGATGTATAAAGATTTGAGAAGAATTTTCTGGAGACCGAGCATGAAGAGGATCGTAGTTGTTTTCGTTTATAGTTGTACTTTCTATCAACAAGTTAAGGTGATCTATAGAAGTTGTCTAGGACTATTGCAATCTTTAGAAATCTCAGATGGGAGTGGGAGATGATTCCGATGGATTTCATCGACGATTTGCCAAGAAACAAGAGGAAACGATGGAATATGGAATATTGTGAATCGGTCAGCTAAGAGTGGCCATTCTATATTAGTTAGATAACTCGGACTACAGTTTCAGGCCGAAAATTTTCTTGCAGAAAATAGTAGGATTGCTTGGTGTTCCTGTTAGCATAATAAGTAATCGTGACCCTATTTTTCATCAGAAAATTCTGGAAGATTCTACAATTGACTTTGGGATCGAGTTTGAAATAGCCTATTATCCTTGGACGAACAGAGAGACTGAACCGTATTCTTGAGGATATGCGGTAAGTTTGAGTTTTGAATTTTGGTAGATTGTGGAAAGACTATCTAGTGTTCGGACCAGTTTTGTTTTGTGAAGTTTCTGCTAAGGTTAGGCTTATCAAAGGATAGGATAAGAGCTTCTCAAGACCGTTAGAAGTAGTACGCAGATGAGAAGGAGACAATTGGAATTTGAGTTTGGTAATTTGTTTTGGCCAAAGTTTCCCAATTAAAAAGGAACTATTAGATTCGGAAGGCGGGGAGAATTTGACCCGAGATATATTGGACTATTTCGGATATTAACAGAGATTGGAACTGTAGCTTGCTGAGTCGAATTGCCAAAACAGATGTCTGGAATTCATAGTGTATTCTGTGTGACCCATCTAAGAAATTTGTTCTTCATTCAGTATTAGTTGTAGAACCAATAGTACAGAAAGATATAGAAGATGAGCCGAATGTGACTGTGGATAGAAATTCAGTTCGGATTGTTAGTTAAGGTGAGAGGCTACTCAGGAGTATAGTAGTGTAGCTTGTCATAGTGTAGTGGAGCGGGGATTCCAAGGATTTCACCCAGGAAACTCTGGATAGTTCTAGAAAAGCTTATCTAGATTTGTGTCTGGATGGCTAGCGATGTTTGTTAGGATAGATGTTGGTTGTTTGCTAATATATGAATGATATGTATGTTTGAATGGTTGATATGACAACTTTTAAATTATATTTGTTTTAAATTTCGGGGACGAAATTCTTTTAAGGGGGGAGGAATGTAACGACCCTGGATTTTGGCCCTATTTATTTTTATAAATAGTCAAATCAATTTAAATAAAATGTATACTTAATCATTTGAAACGGATATGATTTTGAAAATAATTGCCATTGTTTATATAAATGGTATTTTTAAAGGGGAAATTGATTTGGAAGTTTAATAAATTTTCTCAATAATATTCATAATAAAATTTGTCTTTTATGATTGAATTAAAATACTTTGCTTGTTTATATCTGGTAAGCACACATATGAGTGATGATGTTTGAAATAGAATCAAAGTAACCAATATAAAATATAAATGTGAAATATAAATCGAACTTATGCTTATAATTTAAATAAAATACAAGAGGAGATAAATATAAAATAAGTGTAAATGTAAATAAATCATATTATTCATAATTTAAATATTTATAGTTAAATACAAATAAAATAAATATAAAGAAGGAGTAAACTCATGAATCTAATTTAAATATTAACAGTTAAAATATAAATATAGGATATTAACTATAACACATGAATATAACTAAATTAAGAACAAAGTATAGAGTAGAAAAATAATAATAATATAAAATAAAATAAAATAACATAAATAGGATTAACATAGCTTCAATGCAAGTTGTCTTTATTAAGATAGTATAAAAAATAAAAATAAAAATTGTTTAAGTCACTACTCAATTCCATATAATAGCTTCATGTACAAGCTTTGATGGCCTGCAAAATAAAAAGGGGACAAACTAATATCTATGAACAAATCAACCTATAGCAAAACATTTTGTTTATATGTTAATAAGAGAGCATGAGTTCATATCAAATAAAACATTAGTACAGACCAAAGTCTGCAAATATCTTTATGATATTGTTGTGTCAGCTAGCATTAATCAGGTGTTAACTTAAACATAAACACAAACATTTATGTAGCCACCTTAAATCTGAAACAATATACCTTCCAGCCGAAATTTGTTGATGTATCTCAGGTTTTTGTACAAGTTAAAATTTGTGTCAGCAAAGCAAATATGAACTAATGAATAGCTTCTTGTGTAAGCTGTGCTGGCCTGCAACATAAAGAGCAAATCAATATATTTATGTATAGTACAAAACAATAGTACATGAATATTATGTGCAGCTGAACATAATAAGTTTGTAAACCAATTTGGTAAACAAGGCATTAAAGTATAAATCTTCTCAGCCAATCTTTGTTCAGTCAAGATATTTGTAAACCTGTTTGATCTAGAAATTTATTGTCCAGTTAAAGCCTCCCCATCATGTTCTCTACTTATATGTATCTATTATGATATTGCAAATTCGTGAAAAAAGAAAAAAAAAAGAAAAAAAAATGGAACCTGAAGAAACTAAAAACAAGAAGAGAAAACACATTCAAATCTAAAGGAAGAACAGATTCATGAACTAGCACAGACTGTTTTCAACTACAGTTCATGGCATTCAAGGGATTTCAGTTCAACAGTTTATGGGTGAGTAAACTTAACTTTTCAAACTTAAGTTAATTAAATCAGTAAGATAATTTCATGAGATTGTTTGTGCTTTGTTTGATATGTATCTGAGACTTTATACAAGTTGAACTTGGAATATATTGAAGATGTTGTTTTCTGCTTTGTGTTACAGGGTTGAAACAATTAAAATTTAAATTGTTTCATTTGATTATGGTAAGTTTAAACTTGATATAGGTAAATTGTTAAAACCTGTTTTAACATATTAATAACTTACACTTTCTGTTTGCAGTCAATCAAGTAAATATAGGTAAATTCAATCATATAAAAAAAGCTAATTTAAACATATATCTTGAAGTATGGCTAAAAGATTTGATTTTTAAAAGTTGAATGGGAATTTTTAGTTCAATATATCAAGAGCAGTTTCATGTTGATCAAAAATTGAACTTTCATCAAATTTTCGAAAATTACTCAATGTAAATTACTGAAATTCGAATCGAAGCAAGTTTGATTGATGTGATCTTAGGAAAAATATTCATTAATTTTTCTATTGCATAGAATTTTGATATAAGATCGAAATAGGGTTTTACTGCTCATTTTTGTTCAAGCCTGTAAATTTTGAAATCCTACTCGTACCTATGATCGAGTGAGTCATGGCTTAGTGGGAAGGTTGCTGGGGATGTTGACGAGGTATCGACGAGTTTGCATCACCTCCGGTGGACCATGTTTGGTGGCGCGGTGTTTTATGTGTAGAGTGGTCGTTCGTCTTTCTTGCGTTCAACTGCAATTTTTTCGAATTCACATCTTGAATAGTAAATCGACTTTCGTATTCTTGTGTGGGGGTTAATTGGGATTTGCGCGACGCCTCAGATGATCGCCGGAGCCATGAACGACGATGTACACGTGTACAGGCACTGGGGCGTATCAGTGTTTGATGTTGGGGTGAAGGGGGGTACTGTCTCGAGTTATACTCGAGAATTTTTAGTGGATGCTTCGGGTTATCCTTTGGAGTTTGAGTGTGTGAATACTCTGATGTTTACTTTATAATTAAAGTTTTATAAAGCTTGCTGTAAATCAAAATGAAGGAAGGAGATAGAGTCGCGTATCTGAGTGGGTTACTCGAGTGAAGGGTGCGAACAACTCGAAGCAACGCTTGAGTTTTACTGGGAGAGCTCGGGCTTTTGTGATTGAGTTTATGATGTTATAAATTTGTTAATGAATAAAAGGGTTTCAGCAAGTATTACAATAAAACGAATACTGTTTAAAAGTTTAAGTAAAAATTTAATGCAAGTTTGATTATCATAGTTAAGGCCTATTAACAAGTTAACTCGGGATTAATTATTTTAAAGTAACTGATTTCTTTTGTTAAAGCTTAGCCTTGTTTTTATAATCTTGTTAATATTAAGTAATAAATTAAGTAAATTAACAAATATTGTTTGAGTTAGTAATATAATTGATATCAAATTTCAAGAAGTATTGAATGTTAATTATGTGAATGATCAATATTAATTGATTGGATGCAGAAGTAATTAAGGGTAATTACTTTGAAATTTTAATTAGTAATGTATTATAAATAATAAGTGAAATTGTAATTAACCACTTAATTAATTAATAACGAGTAATAGTAATTAATCAAGTGATTTAACTAAGAATTAAGAAATGATTAATGAAGCAATCAGAAATAAATAGACAGGTGAGAAGTTCTATCTAGTTCGAAGAATAGTTATTAAGAAATAATTACTTAAGTAATTAAAGTTAGATAACTTGATTAAGAAAGTAATTAGTTAGATAATGTGAATAAAGTAGTTAAGTAATTAAGCAATTAAGACATAAACATTAATTAAGAAATGATTTGTTGATTAAATAATTTGAAGGGAAATAAGTGATTAAACAGGGTTAAGAGATTAACTCTCAAGTAATTAAGTAACTGATGGATAATTAAGTTTTATAAGTTAATAATTAAAGTTATTAATTAATAATTAGGAGTAATTAACTAAGTAATTAAGATATAATTATTAATTAAGAGTTGATTATTAAATAAATAATTTGAAATGGAATAAGTAATGAGTTATTAACTAACGATTAATCTATCAGGATTAAGAGGTTAATCCTCAAGTAATTGGTTTAATTGAATTGATTAAATTGAGAATTCAAGATGATTGCTTATGGATGTTGTATATATTGTATATTTGCTTGTGATGTTTGTTGATGATATTCTGTGATGCTCTCTGATATGCTTTAATATATCCATGGCAATTGTATATGATTCATCTGTGATAAATGTTATATTAATTCAATTGTTGAATTTAAATTATTAAACTGTTTAAGTTAATTAAACAACTTGGCCTTTAAAATGGCGTTTGGATTTCGATGAGACCGGGATCGGGTATCCAA
Organism: Allium cepa; assembly: GCA_030765085.1. Taxonomy (NCBI): domain Eukaryota; kingdom Viridiplantae; phylum Streptophyta; class Magnoliopsida; order Asparagales; family Amaryllidaceae; genus Allium; species Allium cepa. The sequence continues at coordinate 954,374,586 of CM060932.1, forward strand.
TTGATATTCCGAAAACCACGTCGATCCGAATTAAACGTTAGGTCGTGAATTCTCAAGTGAAGATCAAGATGGTGCTTTCAGAATGCAAGGGTTATCGTCGTTGACTCTGAGGGTGATTCCAAAATGAGTGTGACGAAATAATGCCTTCGGTTTCGTTCGAACCCAGAACGAACTTGTATGGATTGAATGCTTTCAACACATCGTCAGGCGGACGATGAGCATTCTAAGATATTTATCCTATAAAGGTAATCGCAGCCTCAAGCCTCATCAACCGGGAATGGCTAAAACAGGGGAGGTGCAGCAAGGTTAGGTGGGTCATGCCCAAGTAGGACGAGATATACCCCTGTCTAGATGTCCCTTATTTCGGCTGTGTGGGCGGCTGGAAATGCGCACCAACTGCGGGGTTATCTTTTTCGGGACTATTCAGTAAGGAATGGTTCCGGCCTTGTGTTGCAGGGGAGTTAGGGTGGCTCCTCGGTAATGTGATCTAGACCACGTACTGTGACGGGCGGTACCCTAGTAGCCCTGCCATTGTATGAGATCCAATTTCCAATAAGCGCCGTACGTTTTGATTGTGCCCAACTATGTTGAAATGTGAGATGTAAGCATTTCAGCTATTTCTGTATTTTACTTGAAAACCCTAGACACTATTATAATATCACTGGATTTCCTATAAAATGTTTTGGTTAGCGTAAGGTAAAAACTTTCCCGTATTTATTTGTGGGGAGTCTTACGTGATACCTTTGTTTTTAAATGGTTTTCAAAGTTAAACAATTTAAACCGTTTACTCATACCAGACCCATGTCTGACCCGGAGTTTATTTTTGTTTTCATAAACTTTCGGGTACCCAAATTTTTACGGGTAGCCAAGGGATTTAGGTTGGCTTTGACGACTTCTAGAGGAGCAATGGAGCAGGAGGCTTCAGCGTTGTAGATATCTATCTAGTTCCGTTGTGTTAGTTGGTGTATGCTGTATCTCTGATATATGTAGTGACAGATATATGTATGATTGTCATGCGTATTGATATTGTATAACTCTGATATATGTAAATCTATGTAATAGATATGTGATATATTATATTTTGTTCCATTCCGCTGTGAGATTCTGATGTGTTGTTTCTTTCTTTTCTATTCTTTTCTATTTCTATCCCTTTCTTTCTTAATGATGATGCGTCTTTCTGGTAGTGAGAAGGGCGGGTCATCACATTAATTATTTACAAATTTTATCAGTTTGGATTAGTTTGTAAATTTAGTATCCTTTACACAAATTTCTATATCAATATATCATTGTATATTTTACCATTTACAGTATTAAATTTCAATTTCAATTAATCTAGTAATTGTAAATTAAATTCCCAATAAATCCATTTTTTTGATTTAAAACCTTGCTATTCAATAAATTGACATCTTATGGGTACAATTAACATTAGGATATATCCAATTACCCTAATATTTTTACCATCATCAACTAAATTCATATTAACGTAGTTTTTAATTACATTTAATTGCATTGGATTTAGATCTAATTCAATAAATTAAATAAATGGGTAAACAATTAATGATTATCACCATTTGCCTAATTTAATCCCATTCATACTTTATTATCAACCCACCATTATTATAATTATTTATCTAGCATTGATTTTATCAAATTACAATTTATTACGGTTAATTCATCAATTAATATGACTTTTGTATTTATTTCCCAAATTTTACTATTTACAATCAATTATGACCTTGCAATTGTTTCAATTAATCGGGTTTGCAATGAATTAGTTATTTATTAACTTACATTAACATTATTACCTTTATTTTAGTGATTTCATTATTAAATTACAGATTTTTATTTTCTTTCCGTATTAAATTACCGAAATTTAATTATCGAAAATTACGGGTCGTTACAAGACTATTATTCACACCAGACTTATGTCTGACTTGAAGTTTATGTTTTCCCCTTACACTCTTGGTTACTCAATTGTTTTTGAGTTGTTTGAGAGTTGAGGTTTACAAGTACCTCTTTTGACGAATGAGCTTCCGAAGACATGTATGAGGCATGTAACTATCTGGAGTTCTCTTTTATTTTGACTCTGCCGTGTTGTTGTTATAAAGCAAAGTTGTTAAATTACCTATTTATACTCTGATCAACCAAGGGGGATATCTTCATGTGTCGCTCTTGGCATATTTGTAATAGTTATATTTTTTTGAACGTGATTAACATTGTGGGGTTATGTAAATGATGTTGAAATTATTTTTGAAATGGAATGTGAATGTTATTTTTGAAATTTTAGTTTTTTCCATATCCATGTGTTCATGGTATATCAATGTATCTAACATTACCATAACTGGTCGCCGGAGATTAATAACTATGGATGACTGCAACACTTGTAGTCGTTAGTTTCGGTCCTCTAGGTGGGGGATGTTATAGGATGGACTGGCTGAGGAAGTATGCGGTTGTGGTAATTGCTAGAGGCTGTTTGTGACGATTGTGGTCTTGGAGGGGTGGACGACAGCGATTAGCTGCTTGGCAGAGGATGGAGTTATGGTTAGCTTTCTATATTTGCTTAGGACTCCGTAGGATGAGTTGTCGTCTGTGGCTATTGCGAGAGAGTGTCTAGACATATTCGAGGAGGTGACCGAATTACCGCCAACCGAGAGATTGAGTTCCATATAGACTTAGTGAAGGATGCCAGACCGATACTTATGCCTTTGACGTATATGGCACCCAAAGAGTAAAAGGAGTTGGAGGTGCAAGTGGATGACCTGTTAAGACATGGGTTCATTCGTAAGAGCATTTCGATGTGCACCTGTGGTATCAACCCCCCCAAAAGACGGATGAGTCTTTGAGGTTGTGTGTAGGTTACCACGGGCTAAATAATTTGATGAAGAAAAACAAGTATCCACTCCTATGTATTGATGACTTATTCGATCCACTCTATGATGCGAAGGTTCTTAGTTGGACCTTGTGTTAGAGTTTCATCAACTAGGTGTGGTGAAGGAAAGTGTGCTCATTCCAACATTCCATATGTCGTCTGGATTCTATGAGAGGTTGGTTATGTCATTCAAGCTAACCAATGTACCGGCGTACTATGTTGATCTCATGAACCATGTTTTCAAGGATCAGCTAAATAAGTTTGTACTTGTGTTCGTGGACGATATCCTTGAATCAAGGATGGAGGAAGAACACAAGGTACATTTAAGGATTGTGCTTGAGGTATTGAGAAAGCACCGACTAAAGGCAAAGTTTTCAAAGTGTCAATTCAGGAGAAGGGAATTGCGATTTTTGGGTCACGTTGTTTTTCAGTAGGGTATTGCTATAGATCTTGCGAAGGTGCTAGTGGTACAGGACTAGGATCGACCCAAGACCACTATAGACATCAGAAGTTTCCTTACACAGATGGGATACCATAGCCATTTTATCCAGGATTTCTCTAAGTTAAAATGCTTAACCAACTTGATGACGAAGAATTGAATTTATTTTGGGACTTGAGGAGCGAGAACACATTTGTGAGTCTGAAGGAGAAGTTAACGAACGCATGGTGTTAGTTATTCCATGCGTGAATGAGGACTTGACAGTATATATAAACACCTATAGTAGTGGGCTTGGTGTGGAGTTGATGTAAAGGGAAAATGTTGTTGCCTACACTAGTCGTAACTAAAACTACACGAAAGGAAGTATCCGGCTCATAATTTGAAGTTAGCAGTGATAGTATTCACACTGAAGATATGGAGGCAATATTTTCTTGGGGAGAGATTTGAATTATATACAGACCATAAGTCGTTAATGTATCTATTCTCTAAAAGGACCTTAACCTTCATCAGCGGCGATGTTTAGAGTTCCTATCCTTCTATGACTTTAGCATTTCCTATACGCCTAGTAAGGAAAATGTGGTCGTTAATGCTTTGAGTAGGTGACATACTAGCTTTGAAGCAACGTTCCAAGTGTGGAAGTAGATAGAATTTATCGATGGCCATGATTTTAGACATTGATGTGATATAGACTAGCTGAGATCATGGCAAAGATAGAGGAAGGGGTCAAGTCTAAGGAGATGAAGCAATACATAATCGACCATGAGGGTTGGCTCCATAAGGATGGGAGATTGTTTGTTCTTGATGGCGATAGGTTGAGGGAATGGGTGCTATGCGAGAGCCATCATTCGAGATTGACTTTACATCCCGACAATACTAAAGTGTAATGTGATATGAGGCAGACATTTTGTTGGGAAGGGATGAAGAAATATGTTGGAGAATTCATCTTGAAATGCATGAATTATCAACTAGTAAAGGCAGAGCGTAAGAAGCCGAGTGGTTTGTTGCAACCGCTTGAGATTCCCGAGTGAATGTGAGAGCAAGTTTCAATGGACTTCATTGATGGATTTCCGAGGACCAAAGGAGGGTATAATAGCATTTGGGTCATAGTTGATAGATTGATGAAGGTGCCAAATTTATAATCGTCATGTCTAGTAGAATGACATCCAAATAGGTCGAGTTGTATGTGAAGTGGGTTGTATGATTCCACGGTGTGCAGAAGAACATTATGAGAAACCGATACCCATTGTTCACTAGCGGGTTTCAAAAGCGCTTACAATGAAGTGTTAGAGATGAAGTTGAATATTAGTACAGCTTATTACCCATAAAGCAGATGGATAGACCAAGAGGTGAATCATATCTTGGTGGATCTTTTGCAAGCCTGCATTCTCGATTTCTGTAGCTCGTAGGATGACCATACAGACTTGGTAGGGTTCAAATTCAGCAACAGTTATCAGTCCATCATCGATATGGCACCATGCAATGCTTCTTCATGTTGGTGGGAAGCGGACGAGAAACTAATACTTGGGGAAAACATGATTAAAGAGACTTTGATAAAGATCAAGATCATTCAACAATGAATGAAAGCTGCTTAGGATAGACATAAGAGTTACGTTTATATGAGGAGATGTGATTTAATGTTCTCCATCGGCGATGCAGTATTTATCAAGATCTCTCCATTGAGGAATGTTGTTTGATTCGGTACTAAGGGTAAATTGGCATCGAGATTCATTGGTCCTTTTCTGACACTTGAGAGGATCAGGAATCTAGCATATATTGTTGATTTATCTCTAAAGATGGTGGGCATGCACATTGTGTTCCACGTATCTCACTTGCGGAAGTTTTTGCATGACCCTTGTGTGATAGTTAACACGGTTCTGCTTGTAGATATTAAGATTGAATGAGAAGCATCAGGATCTCGTAGGCCCATTCATATTGTCGGACGTGATATGAAACAACTTAGTAAGAAGATGGTAGAGCTGGTAAAGTTCAGTGGAGTGAGAGCAAAGGTGATTATACTTGGAAGACCAAGGAGAGCATGAAGATCGCTTATCCAAATCTCTTTACATGGTGAGGCTTTTGTTTATCACAATTACTTTCACTTTCAGTATCATATAAGCTAATTTAGTATCCCGCATGCTAGGGCAGAGTAGATACCATGACCTGCCTCTGTAGCATGTTTGATGTTTGATATAGCTGCTCATGGATGTTAGGCATACGGGGCACGCATGTTTAACTTACCTTGGCTATGTTGGGGATTTTGGGGATAAAATTCCTAAAGGAGGAGAGTCCAATGACCTTTATTTTATGTATCGAAGAATCGTAAACTATTATTTTAAATTTGTATGAGGTTGACTTTATAAGTATGGAAAATGGCTATCATGACTTTTCCTATCTTTAGAATTTAATAGACGGTTTTACCTTCGAAAACTTGTAACTACTGTAACTTCTGATATAAACCAAATTAGTGTCTAAGACCACTTTCATTGAAAAGATATGATTGTTTCTATTTTGTAGAGTGGTCATAATAGCAATTTGTGCTTTTTGGATAGGAGATATGGCTGTGTGAAGATTGACAATTTTTGGAACAGCTTAGTGAGTAATTAGTGAGATTCGAGGCAAACCTAATAACCCATTTCGGATGTCGGGATGTTATTAGGCTAAACCATCATCACTAATTCACTTTTACACTTTCTCAAATAGATCTAACCCTCCGTTAAGCTATTCTCCACCTAAAACCTTATATTTTCCCCTCCAAATCAAATATAAATTATGAATTAGGGTTAGATTGGCAAGATGTTTCATTAGAGATCTTTAAATCTGTATTTTTGGAGAAGAAAAATCACATCTCTGCTTTTGATTCTTGATTTTTCTCAATTTGCATGTTAATGTTCACTTTTTTGGTTTAATGAGTCATTTATCATCTTTCACCTTATTATATATGCATTTATAGGTTTTGAGATGTGTTAAACTCATTTTTTTAAAGTAAAATTAATGTTTTAAAACTGGTTTCTAGTCAAACCTATAGAAAAATTTTAAGGCTATTTTTTTTGTTATGGATGTACCATCCATATTTAATACCTTCTTTAGGAGGCATTGCTCTTGACACAATCGGTGGGTATATATCGATGAAACATTTAACTTAAATTCCTCATTGAATAAGTAAAGCAAGTAAAAGGAGACTAGTGGGTCTCATGATATCAATATTATGCTAGTTAAAATATGGTAAATATAGGATAGAATTTGTCTTATGCGAATGGTGTCAAACCAAAAGGCGTTACTATTTCCTCCAAATACAAAGTAAAAGACGAAATGCCAATTTACAACGCCAACTCTGAAACTATAAGATATACCCATAAGTTTTTAGTAATTCCACTGAGACAGAAGAACTCAACCATAAAAAGAATAGTTCGAGTATCATGTGACTAAAGGCTATTTAACAAAATACAAATAAGCTAAGCTAGCAAGTCTTTCTACTGAAAGAGGAAACTGGCTCATATAACATAGTGGTTCCAGAAGAAGGAAATGTCTGAATTTTGCTTAGATTTGAGAACTGAAACTGAGAATGCAAAAGCTAGCGAAACCCTTAAGGAAATTCGTATTGAATCAAAGGACTAATCTAAAACTATTAGGATTGGAAACTACCTTCATCTCGTAGTCCGAGAAGAGTTGATATCTTTCCTTCAACATAATTTGGATGCATTTCCTTGGTTCCACGATGATATGGTAAGAATAGACCCTTTGGTCACATGTCATTGTCTGTATATTGATCCTATATATGCCTCTGTAAGACAAAATATATGACCTCTTGATATATTCTGATATGTTGCATTGCAAGAAGAAGTAGAGATATTGCTCAAAATAATATTCATAAGATATTTCCACTATCTAAAGTCGATTGTCGACCAAGTACTAGTAATGAAGTTGAATGGTAGGAGGATGACTTCCACAAAGTTCACTGGTTTAAATAAAGCCTGCCTAAAGGACTATATCCTTCTTCCAACAATTGATTGATTAGTTGACGCCACTAATGAGAATCAATTTCTTTTATTTATGAATGATTATTCCTATTATAATCAAATCTCTATATTCAAGCCAAACGAAGAACATACTAACTTTGTGATAATTATGGGACACTATTTTGCTACAAGTAATGCCCTTTGATCTCAAAATGCGGGGGCAACCTACCAAAGATTAGTAATCTGAATGTTTAAAAATTAGAGAGCTCAAAATATGGAGCTCTGTATTGATGATATATTGGTAAAGTCCAAACAAGCTGAAAGTCTGTTCCAAATTTAGCTAAAATGTTTGAGGTCCTTTAGAAATATCATATGAAGCTAAACCCACAAAAATGTTCTTTTGGAATCCAATTCGAAAAGTTCCCAGGATTTATGATAAGCGCTAAGGGAACTGAAATTAATTCAGATCAAATTAAGGCAATAACTGATATAAGGCACCAATTAACGGCAAAGAAATAGTAAGCTCAAATAAGAAGATTGCAGCCCTAAACCAGTTCATAAGTCGATCATCTAATAAGTGCATTCCTTTCTTTAATGTACTTAAGAACCATGTAACCTTTGAACGGACTATCGAATGTTGAAAAACCTTAGAAGATCTATAAAAGCTCCTCGGTACACCTCCAATACTATCAAAACTGATAGACCGAAAATATTTCTTCCTTTACTTAATAGTTTAGGAATAAGTTGTAAGCCGAGCAATAATCTAAGATGATAATTAGGAAGCATTATCCGAAAATTGAGAAGCTTTCTTTTTTCAATCTTCACAGCTCGAAAGCTTTGGCCATATTCCCAAGCCTATCCTATCAAAGTTCTCATAGATCAACATTTACGGCTAATTTTTGGTAAAACTGAGACTTTAGGGCAACTTAGCCAATATGACATCTCATATGGACCTAGAACTACTATAAAGGGACAAATGTTAGTTAACTTTATTTCTATATATACAAGTTTTGATGTCAAAGCCACAAACGTCAACAAAACCAGACAACTCTCTCGGCAACTTTATGTCAATGGAGCCTCAAATGAGCAAGGGCGGGGGTAGGTTATGTTTTACTCACCTAAGACAACCATCAAATTTACTACGCTATCGAACTTGCTTTCTCGATAACAAGAATATGAGTCTTTAATAGCTGGACTAAAAATGGCGATCTCCATCAATGTTCTAAAAATCATAGTGTATAGTGACTCTAACCTTATCGTCAACTAAGTACTTGGAAACTATGAATCTTAGACTCTCTCTATATGCAAAGCAAGTCAGGTAATTTCTCGAAGCCTTTAAAAGCTATGATATTAAAAGTATCGCCTAAGACGGAAATGTCGGGGCTGATGTTTTAGCTACATAAGCAAGTTCACGAGATGTTCGGGAATATAAATTCATTTCGATAAAAGTCCTCGAAAAGCCGAGCATATAGATGCCAAAAAAGCTTTGGTTATAACCCGAGGTCACATAGCCCGAAACAAAGCTGCATAATCAACTAGTATCGAAGAAAATTGGATGACTCCATATATTTGATATTTATCAGAGAATAGCTTAGCTTTGCAAATTGGCAAAGCAAGGCAAATTAAGTTCAATTCCCCTAACTTCAACATTATCCATGGAATACTATACCCAAGGGGTTATTTAACCCCTTACTCACAGCGTGTAACTGCCACAAAAAGGAAAAAACACTAGATGGAGTCCATGATGTCATATGTAGGGACCACTTCGATGGCCAAAAGTTAGCTAAGAAAATACTTAGGATAGGCTAGACTATGCTAAACAGTGTGATAAATGCCAATTCTATGTTAAAATTCTGAGATCTCCACCTAACGAGCTTAGTCCCATGACGAGCCTATAGGCATTTGATGTCTAGAGCATTGACCTCACTGACCCACTTTCAACTGCTAAAGGAAGGGCAAGATTTGTGATAGACAGATTACTTTACAATGTGGGTTGAAGCCGAACACCTATCAACATTAATGGAACATTAAGTCTTTAAGTTTGTTATGAAATATATAATAATTGTATTTTATACAAGATCATGACTGATAACGACATTTGGTTCAAAAGCCCAGTGTTTACTGAATATTGCCAAGACCATGGTATATTCAAAAGTTTTTCCTTGGTAGCTTATCCACAGGATCACGGTGCCATAGAAGTAGCCAATAAAACAATCAACTATTGCCTAAAGAATCACTTACACCTAGACAAAGGAAATTAGGCAGATTAATTACTATTCCTCTTATGGGCCTTAGAATAAGTTCCAAGACATCAAAAGGGTATAACCCTTCTACTTAGCTTATGGCTACAAAGCCACGCTTACAGTAGAGCTTGAAATTGACTCTTAACAAAGGTTATACTACAATACTCATCAAAATACGGAACTTTAAAATGAGTCATTAGACTTGCTACCTGGACTTCGTGATCAAACTACCTTAAGAACGATATAATATGTTCGTTGAATGACTAGGTACTATAATCAATAGCTTCAAACCCAAAGATTTGTAAGAGGAGACCTAGTTTTTTGAAAGGTATTCCAAACACTAAGGACCAAGAAAAAAGACCCCTCTGTCCAAATTAGGAGGTATCTTAATCTTCCATGATATAATTCCTCCTGGAGCTTATCACTTAAAGAGGTTAGATTGCAACATCGTATCTTGAATACGGAATGCCAAGCATCTGAAACATTACCATAACACTAGGCTGCTGTCAAAACAAATTTCCAATTTATAAAAAGATTTAATTTCATGTACTTTTAATCGAGTATTTTAGCCTTGAAAAAAATTATATCATTCAACTATATACCAAGATTTACCGAAACAAAGTCTAACCACTAAACTGACTATTTTCCATACTATTTTCAACCTATTTTATGGTTTTCGAATCCAAGCACTAAAACATAAAACAGTATTGCTTTAGGTCATAACAACCTTAGTAAATTTATGATCTCTTTAAATAACTACGTGGTGTCTTTTGGCATTATCCATTGTCTAAAAGCACTAATCATCAAATCATTTCAGCTCTGCCTATATAAAAAATTCTAGAAGGTTGCATTTCGACTCTACAGTTTATGTAGTAAGCCGTCAAGCTCTGATATAATGGACCATCACATTATATTTGGAGGAAGGGTCTATACATAACAAATAAAAGTTATATTCATGGTTAATTCAACACCTCAAGTAGAAATTTTTATCATAATATTTTAAAATCAAAATATGCTTACGAAATTTGATATGATTATCCTATCAAAAGGGTATGGAACTTAGATTCCTCATGAGATTCGCGCTTTCCTAGAACATCTGCTAGAACACTGTAAGGACCAGTAATTTTTGATAATTAAATTTATTAAATTAAATAAGTTTTGGAGTTTGATGTTGTGAATATTAAAATTTGTGATTTAATTAATGAGAATAATAACTAGAATGAAATTTAATAATGTTAATTTAAGGCAATCGATATGCCCTGAACTAACCCCCGGGGTATCATAGCATTATCTTAACGCAATTTCAATAAAATGAAATAATTGTAAACATAAAATTTGTTATAGATTGTAAATGAGGAAATTATATAAATGTTATATTAATTGGTGAGAAATATGTAATTAATTGTGATTAGATGAAATCAGAGTTGTGTAAGTATTTATAACACTTGACTGTAAATAATAAAACCACAAATGTGATTAAATTAAGAAAAGTGACCATTGGGATAGGTTACCTATTTATTTCAGCTGTTGAATTAAATTGGAAATCAATTGAAATTAAATGTAACTGAATATTATGTTGATGTAAATTAAGATGGTAACTGTTGATACGCATAGATTTTGATCAATGACAATGTGCTTTAAAGAAATATATGAAAATGCTAAAGGAAGATAGATGAAGACCAAACAAACTTAAAGTATGTTTTTACATGTGTCTTAGTCTAGATATATTGTTAAAATCTATCCTCAAGAAGCTTGCAAGAACACTAGAAATTTTTTATAAACTTCATGTTTCCATTAAGTTTTAACTATGAAGGCCTTATGAGTTCAGTCGACTGAACAGGAACAATCAGTCGACTGAAACTGGAACAAATTTATACACATGCACAGTTTCAGTCGACCGAATTTCCTGCACGGTCGAATGAATTTGGTCCCGAAAATTTTACTTCATATTTTTAGTTGACTGAATTCCCTGCTCAGTCGACTGAATTTGAACCCGTGAATTTTCTCTGAAAAGACACCTTCTTCCTCCCAAGAGTTGCAACCTTTCATCAATGGAAATGGAAGCATCTCTTGCTTGCAACCTTTGACAACATATGCATCTCTTCTACAAGTATATATACATGATTCTAACATCATTTAATTCACCGAATTCTCTTGCTTTAATCTAACTATTTTCTTGTTCATATTTTCTAGATACTCTCAAAGCATTCATTAATCTATTGCTTGAATCATTGTTTTTGTTAATAACATTCTTTTTGATTCATAGCAATTCACATTTCCTAAATCTTCACAAATACATTGCATATTCTCGAGGATAAGATTATAGGAATATTGTACTACATTAGACTCATTAGTGTTGACAAGAACACAACAAGTCAAATATTGTATTTTTGTAATTGAGTTGAAGTCCTCTACGGTAGTTGAGGCAAGAAATCCCGTTCGGTTGTTCGGGTAAGTTATAAACCTATTCCTCCGGGTGAAGTGAGGGTGTTAGTTAGTGAAATTCCTAAGTGAAGCTTAGGGACTGGACGTAGGACAAGAGGTCCGAACCAGTATAAAATCCTGGTATCTCCTTGCATTTACCTACTTTATCTATCTAGACTATTTCATTATTCCATATTACACGATCCTACAGCATAAAACCCTTTTCTCAATTGGTATCAGAGCGAGGATGTCCTATAACCATAACACTGTTATTAGACATATTGATAATATGGAAAATAATGCAAGTACAAGCACAACATTTGCCTATAGTTCCACATTTGCAGAAGGACAATCTACCCAATGACCCCCCAATTCAATGGACTAAACTACAACTACTGGGCTACTAGAATGAGGATTTATATGCAAGCAACAAGTTTCGAAGCCTGGTATGCTACTCAAGCAGAGTTCGTTGTGCCCACAACCGATTATCCTACATGGACACAAATTCAAAAGAATGAAGCTAGTGCAAATGCCAAAGCTATGAATATGCTGTTTTGCGCCCTGGATAGAAATGAGTTCAACCGTGTTAGCATATGTACTACTGCATATCAGATATGGGAAACACTCAAAGTCATACATGAAGGCACAAACAAAGTTAAACAAACAAAGATATCCATGCTGAAGAATCAATTCCAAAACTTTAGAATGAGACAAAATGAATCCATCAATGATATGTACTCAAGATTTCAAGACATTCATCATGCTCTAATCGGACTAGGAGAAAGATACACGGACTTTGACATTGTGTCTAAAGTTCTAAATTCACTCACTGATGAATGGGAGAGAAAAGTACTAGAAATCGAGGAAGCAAATGATCTATCTAAATGAAACCAGAAGAATTGATTGGAAATCTTATGTCGTATGAAGTAAATATGCAAGCTAAGAAAGATCAAGCTCAAGAAAGAAAGAATGTTGCTTTTCATGCGGAAAAGTAAGAATCAGAGTCTGAAGATGAAGATCTAGCATTTATAGCCAAAAACTTCAAGAAATTCTTAAAGTATAGAAAAGGAAACAAAAACGGATTCAAAAAGAATTTCTTGAACAAACCTTCATCCTCAAATATAGAATGCTTCAATTGTCACAAGAAAGGACACATGCAAAAAGATTGTCAACAACAAATGAAGGAAAATCAGAAAAACTTCAACAACAAAAACAAGAAGGATAAATTCAAAAAGAAGGCATTTCTTATAACATGGGACGATTTAGATTCATCTTCATCCGAAAATGATGGTGATAGCGACAATGAACAGGCAAATGTATGCTTCATGGCTCAAGAATCTGAGGTAAATAATTTAACTTTCGATGATTTAATTGAAGTAAACACTGAACTTTTAAGCACAATAAAAACTCTTAAAAAGAAACTCAAAGAAACTCGTGAAAATCAAAATAAAGCTGAATTTGAAAGGGATATGTTAAAAGATGAAAAGAAAATCTTAGAAGAAGAACTTGAAAAAGTTCAAGAATCTCATTCAAATTCGGAAACTCAATTATCACTCTTAAGTCAAGAAATTGAAACTCAAAAAACAAAGAATGATATAATTGTTTCTAAAAATCATGAGTTAAAAACTAAGATTAGACAAGTTGAGTTAGAAAATAATAGTCTTCAAGTTAGATTAGATAACATCACTAAAAATGTTTCTAACTTTAACAAAGGAAGAGAAAATTTATCGAAGATTTTAGAAAATTCTCAATCCTCTTCAAGTAAACATGGATTAGGATATAAAAAGGAGTCAAAAATTCCTAAAAAGAAAAATACAAATTTTAAGAGGAATATGGATTCAAAACAACAAATATTGCTAAAGAAATCTATTAAATCAAAAGTAGAAAACAAGGTAGTTAAAATTTGGATACAAAAGACTAATAATATATTAATAAGAAATAAATACATTAAAACATTTATGGATAATGTTCGTCATAATGAAAACTATATTTACAAAAAGGATACTAAACCAAAGTGGGTTTGGTTTCCTAAACTCTAACCTTTTAGGACCCTATTAAAAGGTGGGTACCAATAATTTCATATTTATTTTCAGGTCCCCCTCAAAAAGAAGAAATGGATATTAGACAGTGGTTGTTCAAAACACATGATCGGAGACAAGGATATGCTTACAAACATCACTTACTTTGATGGTGGCTCGGTTACCTTCGGAGACAATTCAAAAGGGTATATCATTGGCAAAGGAAATGTGAACAAGTACGGTACATCAAATTTACCTTTTATAACGAATGTTTCATTAGTTGAAGATTTAAAACGTAATCTACTTAGCATAAGTCAACTGTGTGACAAAGGTTTTAAAATAACTTTCTCGAATAATAAATGTAGTATTTTTGATCAAAACCAAAATCTTATTTTTGAAGGAAATAGAGATAGAAATATTTATGTTTTAAATATGAATATTAATCATAATTCAAGTATGTGTTTACTTGCCAAAGATAATGATTCTTGGCTATGGCACAAAAGATTTTGTCATCTAAATTTTAAAGCTATTAGAAAACTTTCTAAAAATGAATTAGTAAGAGGATTACCCAAAATAATTTAAAAAAATAATAATTTTTGTGATGATTGTCAAAAAGGAAAATTAACAAAATCATCTTTCAAATCTAAGAAAAATATTTCAACTTTACAACCATTAGAATTACTACATATGGATTTATTCGGACCAACACAAGTTCAATCCATTAATCATAATCGATACGTATTTGTAATAGTTGATGATTTTTCAAGATATACATGGACTATTTTTATGAAAAATAAAAGTGACACTTTTGAGCATTTTTAAAACATTTGTCAAAAGAATTCAAAACACTAAAGATTTGAAAATTAAAAATATTCGAAGCGATCATGGAGGCGAATTCGAAAATGAAGTTTTTGAAACTTTTTGTAAAAAGAAAGGAATAAATCATAATTTTTCTTTTCCTAGAACTCCTCAACAAAATGGAGTTGTAGAAAGAAAGAATAGAACGTTACAAGAATGCGCAAGAACATTATTAAATGGATGTTCTCTACCAAAACATTTTTGGGCAGAAGCCGTTGCTACTACATGTTATGTATTAAATAGAATATCAATTAGACCGTTAACTAAAAATACTTCTTATGAACTATTTAATAATAAAAAGCCAAATATATCTTATTTTAAAATATTTGGATCAAAATGTTTCATTTTAAATACAAGAGATCAATTAGGAAAATTCGATTCAAAAGCTGATGAAGGAATTTTCGTAGGATACTCAGAACGAAGTAAAGCATATCGAGTTTTTAATAAACGAACAAACTTAATTGAAGAAACTTTGCATATATCTTTTGATGAAAATTTTAATAAAATTTTTAATATAAAAGATGATGAAGAATTAATAAATATATAAGAAACAAACCTTGAAGATAATAATAATGAACTAAGATCTCCTCCTATAATATTACGAGATCATCCAACTCAAAATATAATAGGAGAAATAAATTCTCAAGTTAGAACAAGAAATCAACTAACTCAAATGGGTCATGTAGCTTTCATTTCATCAATAGAACCTAAAAATCCAAAAGAAGCATCAACAGATGGTTATTGGATTATCGCAATGCAAGAAGAATTAAATCAATTTGAATGTAACGATGTTTGGGAATTAGTTCCCCGTCCTAATAATCAATCAGTAATTGGAACAAAATGGATTTATAAAAATAAAGTAGACGAACAAGGTAATATAACAAGGAATAAAGCAAGACTAGTAGCACAAGGGTATAATCAAGAAGAAGGTATTGATTTTGAAGAAACATTTGCTCCCGTTGCAAGACTGGAAGCAATACGTATACTATTAGCATTTGCTTGTTTTCACAATTTTAAACTTTATCAAATGGATGTTAAAAGTGCATTTTTAAATGGTTTTATTAAAGAAAATGTATATGTAGAACAACCTCCTTTATTTGTACATGAAAAATATCCGGATCATGTATTTAAATTAAAGAAAGCACTATATGGTCTTAAACAAGCACCTCGTGCTTGGTGTGAAAGACTTAAAAGTTATTTATTAAACTCGGGATTTAAAATTGAAAAAGTAGATCAAACACTTTTTATTAAAAATACTGCCAAAGATATTTTAATAATTCAAATATACGTAGACGATATTATTTTTGGTTCAACAAATGAAAATTTATGTAAAGAATTTTCAAATATAATGAATAATGAGTTCGAAATGTCTCATATGGGAGAACTATCATATTTTCTCGGAATTCAAATCAAACAATTATCAAATGGAATTTTTATAAACCAAGAAAAATATTGTGATAATTTAATTAAACGATTCGGCATGGAAAATAATTCTGCTAAACCTACTCCTATGAGTACCACTACACATCTCAATCAAGATGAAAATGGCAAAAGTGTAGATCAAAAATTATTTAGAAGTATGATAGGTTCCTTACTTTACTTAACCGCTAGTAGACCTGACATAATGATGAGTGTTTTTTTATGTGCACGTTTTCAATCTAATCCTAAAGAATCACATTTAAGAGCGGTAAAACGAATTATGCGATATCTTAACAACACTAAAGATTTCGGTCTTTTCTATCCAAAGGAATGTTCATTTGAGTTAGTGTCATTCAGTGATGCTGATTTTGGTGGATCTCGAACGGATAGAAAAAGTACAAGTGGTACTTGCCATTTCGTTGGAAAATCACTTGTATCTTGGTTTAGTAAGAAACAAAATTGTGTCTCGCTTTCCACATGCGAAGCAGAGTATATATCAGCTGCTTTAGCTTGCACTCAAGTTATATACATGCAACAAACACTTAAAGATTTTAATATAAATTTAACAAATTTTACAATATACTGTGATAATACAAGTATAATAAACTTATCTAAAAATCCGGTTAATCACTCTCGTACAAAACATATAGATATTCGTCACCATTTTTTACGTGACAATATCGAAAAAGGAATAATTAATTTAGAACATATTTCTACCGAAAATCAAATTGCCGATATATTTACTAAACCTCTATTAGAAAACTCCTTTATAAAACTTCGACGAGAATTAGGTATAATATCCTTTAAAAACATTACTTAGATATACATTAGAAACATTTCCATATTTCAGTCGACTAAAACAAATTGTCGACTGAATAATAATTTTAAATATTTTCAGTTTTGTTATATGTTACATTATATAATTTATAGACCACATATTTGTAAAACTGAATTATTAAATAAGAAACATACATTTTAACAAAATCCTCTTTACCACTAAATCTCTATGCGGTTAAAAATTCTTATCAAATTATAACCGTTATTTGTTTAGTAAAATTCTATTATAAATAAACTCTTAAAAAAATTATTTTCATCTTGATTTTACGAATAAAATCTTAATTCAATATAAAATGTCATCCAACAACTCCTTCTCTTCAATCAATATCACCTCGTCAGTTGATAACACTCCGACATCACCAAAACTTCCCACACCAACACCAGCACATGAGCCGGTTTACAAATGGAAAATTTATCGTACTGGTTTCACACCAGAATCCAAAAAGGTGAAACGCAGACTATTTATTTCACCTGACACAAAAAGAAAGATTGATGAAATTCATCACTTCCAACAACAACAGGTAGATCTTCAAAGAGAACTATACTTCGAACAAAAAGTTACGGCAAGACGTTTAAGCTTCCTAGAGCAAATTGGTTTACGCTTCTGTGGATCAAAGAAGAACGAAGTGGCTGAACCCCTACCTCGCCCCGTTAGCTCTCTTGATCCTTCTTCATCTTATCGTACACCAGTCGATCCTGTGAATCCTTGGATGTCTCCTAAGACTCCTCAATATAGTCCGAATTCATGGGATATAAATTACATAAAGAATGAAGGAAAGAAGACTCCAAGTCCATCCCCAAAGAAATAGTTAAATTTTGAAAAAAATTTACGTTGTTACATCAATATTTTTGTAACAATATCTTTAAATAAATTGTTTAATTTCAAAAATTAAATGAAACAACAAAAATGCATGTTTCAGTCGACTGAATACCCCTGCTTAGTCGACTAAAAATATGACAGAAAACAATATATACAAAGTTCAGTCGACTGGAACCATCTGCACAGTCGACTAAAAATTCAACAGAAAATTTCAGCAACAAAATTCAGTCGACTAAATGTACTGCTCAGTCGACTGAATCTATCACAGAACACTTCGGCCTTTGATTCAGTCGGCTGAACAGTATATTCAGTCGACTGAATGCTACTTTGCAGGCAAAATTTCCCCTTTTAACCACCAGATTTTACCCTACCAATTTACTTTTACCTCCTACAAACCTTCTTCCCCAAATTGATTTCGAAACCCTAGCTCCCAAATTCCTCAAAATCAAATCAATTCTCACCCAAATGGCACCAAAAAGAGCAAGAGCTTCATCTTCTTCATCCTCCGAGCCAATTGATGCTCAAATAGCACAATGGCTTTACGATGGAACCGCTGTCACTCGATGGAACAAGATGAAGAATTCTCAAATTTTCGAGCATTCTTTCGTTGATTTTCAAAGCTTTCAAACCTACAACATTCAAGCGTTAACAAATCCGGCAGGTTTAACTTCACTTTTAGATTTGAAAAGAAATGACCATGCCATTAATCATGTAATGGTAAAACTTTTTTATGCTAATCTCAATCTTGGACACCAAACTCCAAGAAATCCAAACAATAGTGTTTGGAGTATGGTGTGTGGAAAGAAAGTTTGGTTTTCATTGGATAGAATAGCACACATTTTAGAGTCTTCAAATGTCGGGAGAAAGCTAGAGGAGATAGAATTCAATCCACACATTCGCGACAACATAAACCATCGGTTTATGGATGATAATATCAACTTTAGGGATTTTAAGTCCACCTCTCTTCGACCTGTGGCGAGAATCCTCCATAAAGCCCTAATGAGAACGATTACTCCTCGTACGGGCTCGTACGAAATTGTCTACCCAAATAACTATCGAGCTCTATATGCTATTTTTGGCAATATACAAGTTAATTGGGTACAACTTATTCTTGATGAGTTTCTCACTTTCAACAATGGCAAAATGCGCACTATTTACTTTGGAGAGTACATCATGCGACTTCTCCTAAATGTCGATACGCCATTACCCGAATCAGAGAATACAATGGTCCATCAAATTAACCATCGGACCATAAGCCTAATGCAACTCCCATCTCGACCTCCTCGCATAATATCACTTGCCGAATGGGAAGCAAGGAATCAAGAACAACAACAACAACAACAACAACAACAACCTCCACAACCTCGTCACAAAGAACATCTCGAGCAAGATGATGAAATTCGACTTGTTGACCCAAGCTTCACTACCAACCAATCCTTGGGGATATTGTCAAGAAATCAACAAATTCTTGACACTCGTCTTAAAAAGGTAGATCATAAGCTTGACAAAATCAAAGGATTCTTCAACAAGCTTTGGGATGCAATCTCGCGCTCAAACACCACTACCGCGTCAACATCTCGCGGCAAACGTCCAGCACCTACGTTTACATGAACGACATCCGAAGAGCATACAAGTAGCGGCACTAGTGGAGCTAGTTGTGGCCAAGGAGGAAGAGCACATAGACCACCAACAGGAGGACCCGTCATACGTGAACCAACAGGAAGAGAAGGTTCATATGACTGGGATAAGGATGAGTAATTTTGTTGTTTTGATGTGTATTTTTAACTTTCTAATGACTTGTATAAATAGCCATTTTATGCTTGTCTGTCACAACATTTTTATTTCTCTTCATTCATGCTTATGCAAATATTCTCTACGCTTCAATGATTGTTTTGATAAATTATCACTGCTGTTAGTTCTTCCTTTTTGTTGATGACAAAGGGGGAGAAAATCTATGGTACTAAATTTGTTTTGTAGGAAAGATAGTGCATACATTCAGGGGGAGAAAATAAGTAAAACGTCTAGAATAAATCAGTATTGTCATCAATCAAAAAGGGGGAGAATGCTGATACGCGAAGATTTTGATCAATGACAATGTGCTTTAAAGAAACATATGCAAATGCTAAAGAAAGATAGATGAAGACCAAACAAACTCAAAGTATGTTTTTACATGTGTCTTAGTCTAGATATACTGTTAAAATCTATCCTCAAGAAGCTTGCACGAACACTAGAAATTTTTTATAAACTTCATGTTCCATTAAGTTTTAACTATGAAGGTCTTATGAGTTCAGTCAACTGAACAGGAACAGTCAGTCGATTGAAACTGGAACAAATTTATACACATGCACAGTTCAAGTCGACTGAATTTCCTGCACAATCGACTGAATTTGGTCCCGAAAATTTTACTTCATATTTTCAGTTGACTGAATTCCTTGCTCAGTCGACTGAATTTGAACCTGCGAATTTTCTCTGAAAAGACACCTTCTTCCTACCAAGAGTTGCAACCTTTCATCAATGGAAATGGAAGCATCTCTTGTTTGCAACCTTTGACAACATATGCATCTCTTCTACAAGTATATATACATGATTCTAACATCATTTAATTCACCGAATTCTCTTGCTTTAATCTAACTATTCTCTTGTTTATATTTTCTAGATACTCTCAAAGCATTCATTAATCTATTGCTTGAATCATTGTTTTTGTTTATAACATTCTTTTTGATTCATAGCAATTATATTTCCTAAATCTTCACAAATACATTGCATATTCTCGAGGATAAGATTATAGGAATATTGTACTACATTAGACTCATTAGTGTTGACAAGAACACAACAAGTCAAATATTGTATTTTTGTAATTGAGTTGAAGTCTTCTTCGGTAGTTGAGGCAAGAAATTCCATTCGGTTGTTCGGGTAAGTTGTAAACCTATTCCTCCGGGTGAAGTGAGGGTGTTAGTTAGTGAAATTCCTAAGTGGAGCTTAGGGACGGGACGTAGGACAAGAGGTCTGAACCAGTATAAAATCCTGGTGTCTCCTTGCATTTACCTACTTTATCTATCTAGACTATTTCATTATTCCATATTACATGATCCTACAGCATAAACCCTTTTTTTCAGTAACTGTAAAATATTGATGTAATAAATGGTAAACCATTGCAACTATGTCCATAACATAATGATTGATTGAATAATAAGAATGAAATCAAAATTAAGTCAATATATTAAAATTAAATTATAATTAGTCGGATTTAATTACAGTTGAAATTGAACACCATAATTAATGTAATATTTAACACTGAATTGATATGTTATTTTTTTAAATTATTGTAAATGTCTAAGTAATCAAAAATGATAAAATTTGTTAATTATAGAATTCGAATAGAAAAATGATTTAACTAATTTAATAATAATTTATTTATTTAACGTGAAAATAGCCATTTTGGCCACTGTCTCGGATTTCAAAGAAATAGTGTCGTCAGATCCAAAATGGTACATTTTGTATGGTTTTAAGTTTCGTAGCTATTGGACTTGTCGTTTGATCATATAGGCTCGGAACGCTTAGAAATCAATTTAATTAAATTCAATTGAAATCAATTTGAAATAAGATGATTTTAAAGCCAACTTCTTCATACGATGAATTAGGACCTGAAACCTGCTCCACTGAGTTTAAAAATATCGAAACATCTATTTTAATATATGGGATCACCCACTTTTGTTCGAAAGCGAAACGTGTTTTCGGGTCGTTATTGTCATACAATTCGATTCGATATGAGTTTTTTTGTTATAGGGCTTTGTTAATATAAAATGATCTCTCCAAACCCCTTTTTCCTCAAAACAGTGTGTACAATTCTCACTGACCTCTTCTGCTCAAATGGCAGAAACAAATTCAGTCCACAAGCCTAAATCTAATTTCAAATTCAAGTCCAAAATCAAACTCCTCCAAACCCTATAATATTATATACTATTTCGAAGCTCTCGACGATCGTAACTCATTGCAATAATTCATCTCTCGAACCGGATCATTGTTTTTCCAAAAATCAATGAATAATTTTCGACTGTCCGTTGGTAGACGAGGAGATTTAATGGCGGATCTTAGTTTTGGAGTCGATCGGGTGGCATGGTCTTATAGAGAGTGTCAAAACGAGTCGATCTATATGGCTGGAAATTTAGGATGGTCGATGACATCACAGGATTTGGGCCTTAAGCCGTGTGCGTGGGCCAAGGGACGTCGAGGGGGCGTAGGTAAGTTACGTTGTCTGATCAGTGTGGATGTAAGCGAGGTGGCAACAGCAGTTCAAGGAAGGTGGCGGCTTCATCAATTCAAACGAGGAGACACGAGTACTTTGTATCACGTACTAGGGTTTGCACATCTCCAGTTGTTGACGTAGCCAAGTTGAGGATAGTTTTGTTTCTCTTCTTTTTAATTTAAATTATATTCGCAAACCGTCTAACGATCATAACTTTTATGTACGAGATCGAATTCACACGCGGTTTGTTTCGTTGGAATCGTATCGAAATTCCTGGACATTTTGAAACTAATTCAGATGAATTCTAAGACTATTGATTTTTGGGCCTTATTTTGGATTTCAAATCGATTTAAAATCAAAGATGAGTGTTTTAATCCACTTGCAACTACTAAATTGTCTTATGTTAATCAATTTAAATTTATGATGTGAGTAGAAATTGATTGGTTGATGTTTGGTATATTTAAGTCGTCATTCCAGTTAAATATGACTTTTATTGCATTTAATCATCATATAATTTAATATTGAATTTTAAAATTTCCAGTTAATACCTGTTATTAATAATAAGTAAATTGTTATTATTTATTGGTTCATTTGGATGATGATTGTGATGGGTATTTGATTGTTGATATTGGATGACTGGATGTTATATTTTTATATTGTTATAACATTGCAAGTTACCTATGGGTTGAAATGATGCATACCCAACTATCTATAGATTAAGGAAAATCGCAATGGATTGAAATGATAGCCTTGAGCAATTATATGGATTTTATTTTAATTTAGGTTTATGGGTTGAAATGATATATACCCGTAAATTTAAATATTTGCGGATTGAAATGATAAATACCCGTAGCACTTGACCATAGGGTATAAAATTATATACAGACACTGAATCAGTTAAATTAAATGATTTTAAATCTTTAAATTTTAAATTCAGCTAAATTATATTTGAAATAGAATTTGATTTATATAAACTGAATGGTTTATATGAATTATTTAAAAGATTAAATATGAAATTTTGGAATTGTATTAAGTAAATTGCTTAGAGGGTTTATATTGGAATTCTAAAGTTGAATTTGATGTATAAACGAAATTTATCGAAATTGAGTTATTGAAGACGTTTGAAACTGTAATTTTGAAATCTATTGAAATTGGAATAGTTTAAATTGATACTTCAATATTTGAATTGGGTTTCGATTTGAAATCTGGATGTGGTCCAGATTTGTTGAAATGGAAGAAATAGTTAAATCTGATGTTACTTTCAAATTTATCATTTTAAACCATTTAATCGGTGAGAAATATGTAATTAACTGTAATTAGATGAAATTAGAGTTATGTAAGTATTTATAACATTTGTTTGTAAATAATAAAACCATAAATGTGATTAAATTAAGAAAATGTGACCATTATGATAGGTTGCCTATTTATTTCAGCCGTTGAATTAAATTGGGAATTAATTGAAATTAAATGTAATTAAATATTACGTCAATGAAAATTAAGATGGTAACTATAGAATATTGATATAATACATGGTAAACCAATGCAACTATGTCCATAAAATAATGATTGATTGAATAATAAGACTGAAATAAAATTAAGTCAATTTATTGAAATTAAATTATAATTAATCAGATTTAATTACATTTGAAATTGAGCACCGTAATTAGTGTAATATTTAACAATGAATTGATATGTAAATTTGTTTTAAATTATTGTAAATGTCCAAGTAATTAAAAATGATAAAAATTTGTTAGTTATAGAATTTGAATTGAAAAGTGATTTAATTAATTTAATAATAATTAATTTATCGCGAAAATAGCAATTTTGGCCATTGTCATGGATTTCGACGAAACCTGTGTCATCGGATCCGAAACGGTGAATTATTATAAGGTTTCAAGTTTGTAGCGATCGGACTTGTCCTTTGATCGTACGGGCTCGGAACGCGTGGAAATCAATTTAATTAAATTCAATTTGAAATAAGGTGATTTTAAAGCTAACTTCTTTATACATTGGAATTAGGACTTAAAAACTTGTTCCATTGAGTTTAAAAATATTGAAACATCCATTTTGATATATGGGATGACCCACTTTCGTTTCGAACGGGTCATTATTGTCATTCATATTGATTCGATGTGAGTTTATTTTCTTATCGATCTTTGTTAATATAAATAGATCTCTCCAAACCCTAGTAGCCTTTTTCCTCAAAACAGTACATAGAATTCTCTCTGACATCTTCTTTTCTAATGGCAGAAACAAATTCAAATCTACAAACCCTAAATCCAATTTCAAATTCAGTTCCAAAATCAAATTCCTCCAACCCTATCATATTATATACTGTTTTGAAGCTCTCGATGAGCGTAACTTACTGCAACGATCCATTTCTCGAATTGGATCATCATGTATCTAGAAATCAATGAATAATTTTTGACCGTTATGGGTAGTCGTGGAGATTTAACGGCGGATCTTGGTCCTGGAGTCAATTGACATGGTCTTGTAGAGAGTGTCGAGATGAATCGATCTATATGGCTAGAAATTTGAGATGATCTACCATATCACCGGATCTGGGCCTTGTAGCCAGGCAGCGGCGCTGGTGGTTTATGGGGCTGCGCAGCTGTGCACGTGGTCTAGGAGGCATCCAGATGGGCATAGGCGAGTGACGCTGTTTGATCAACGTGGATGTGAGCGAGGTGGCGGCGGAAGTTCAAGGAAGATGGTGGCTTCATCAATTTGAACGAGAAGACGTGAGTACTTAGTACCATGTACTAGGGATTTCATGTCTTCAGCTGCTGACGTGGACAAGTTGAGGGTAATTTTGTTCACTTCTTTTTAATTTAAATTATATTCGCAAACCGTCTAACGATCATAACTTTTACGTGCGAGATCGATTCATGCGCTGTTTGTTCCACTAGGAATGTATCGAAATTCCAGACATTTTGAAAATGGTTCGGATGAATTCTGAGACTGTTGATTTTTTAGCCTTATTTTGGATTTCAAATCGATTTAAAATCAACGGTGAGTTGTTTAACCCACTCACAACTATTAAATTATCTTATGTTGGTTAATTTAAATTTATGATGTGATTAGAAATTGATTGGTTGATGTTGGCATATTTAATTTTTCATTCAAGTTAAAATAACTTTTATTGCATTTAATCGTCATATAATATAATATTGAATTTTAAAATTTCCAGTTAATACCTGTTATTGATAATCAGTAAATTGTTATTATTTATTGGTTGATTTGGATGATGATTGTGATGGATGTTTGATTTTTGATATTGGATGATGGGATGTTATATTTTTATATTATTATAACACTACAAGTTCCCTATGGGTTGTAATGATACATACCCGAACAATCTATAGATTATGAAAAATCGTTATGGGTTGAAATGATAGACTCGAGTGATTTTACGGATTTTATTTTAATGTGGGATTGCGAGTATGCGAGTTGAAATGATATATACCTGTAAATTTAAATATTTGCGGGTAGAAATGATAAATATCCGTAGCACTTGACCATATGGTAGAAAATTATATACCGACACCGGATTGGTAAAATTAAATGATTTTAAATCTTTAAATTTTGAATTTAGCTAAATGATATTTTGAAATAGAATTTGATTTATATTAACTGAATTGATTAAATGAATTGTTTAAAAGAGTAAATTTGAAATTTTGGAAGTGTATTAAGTAAATTGCTTAGAGGGTTTAAATTGGAATTCTAAAGTAGAATTTGATGTATAAACGAAATTTATCTAAATTGAGTAATTGAACACGTTTGAAATTGTAACTTTGAAATCTATTGAAATTGGAATAGCTTAAATTGATACTTCAAGATTTGAATTTGGTTTTGATTTGAAATTTGGATATGGTCCAGATTTGTTGAAACGGAAGAAATAGTTAAATTTGATGTTAGTTTCAAATTTATTATGTTAATATAAACTGTTAAAAATGTTATTTTAAATTCTAATTAGTATGATTTTCAAACTATTAAACTAAATTAATCTATTTTAAATATTTTAAACCATTTAATCAATTTAAACTATTTTAATTTATTTTAATCGGTTTTAATCCATTTTATCCTATTTTAAACTAATTAACCCATTAAAATCTATCTTAAATTTATTATATCTATTTTAAATCTAATAAATCTATTTTAAATCTATTTAAACTATTTAAATCCACTTTTTAAATTATTTTAAATTATTTCAAACCATTTAAATTATATTTTCCAACTATACTAAACAATTTAACTATTTATAACTATCTGAACTATATTCTAAATTCTAAATTGTAAAGTGAAAGTGGTTATATTTAAATCCTTGATTTAAAAGCAAATATGACTAAAGGATGTAATAACCTAAGTTGGGATTTAAATAAAATATTTTAAGTAAATATAATGATTTTGAAATAAGGGTTTAAACTATTTTGAAAATTTGATTTCGAAAGTGATATGGTTTCAATTGAATATAATATTATGATATCAATTTGAAATGGTTTTGAAAATTTAAAAGAACCATCCGGTGTGTAATAGCGTTTTGTTGTTAAAGAGACTATGATTAGATATTGTCATACTCTTTGCCAATACCAAAACCCACTTTAACAACTATGTAAGTGGAGATTCCAAAAATATAGTAGGATGGTTTGGTGAACGATTCTGTATGAGGTATTTACGTTGCCCTAACTCCTGTGAGTTAGCTTAGATGTGACTTATACAGGAGCTATACCTGAGCCAAGTGAAGTCATTCCTCATATCGGACATGCTTCTTCGATACCGTATTAGGACTTTGTGATTGATTTGGTGGCCACCCTCGATTTTGATTATGGGTGTGTATTTCGAGGTGGGCGGTAATAGCTGCTATGTCTTACCATTAGCCTGGTTCTGCAAATGGTAGAGTTCTTTCCTGGCATTGCCTCAAGTGCCATGTCCACATGCCATATCGTGTCTTCTTTGAGTTTCTTTTGTACCATACATATGGAGTGCCCTCTAGGTAAAACTCATGAAGAAGCTTACGGTACTGTATTGTAACATTCTCGAATTTTGGCAAAGTTTAATTTGATAATCAATTTAATTTTGAAATTGAATTGTGGGATTATTTGTGAATTAATTAGAGATTTCCAGAATAAAACTTAAAATTTTAGATTTTAAATAGAAATTTGATTACAAGTAAATAAAAAATTGAATTGACTTGAAATTTGGAAATTCTAAGATTAAATTATATTGTAAATAAAATGTAAAACTTAGAGATTAATAAAAAGTATATATTTTAAAAATGGAACTTTTAAATTGAAAATTCAATCATTTATATTTTTATAAGATTAATTGATACATGTTTAATTATTAAAAACATAATTAGTTAAAAATTCATTTCTTTCTTTAAATTAATATAAGTAGAGAATAATTAAACAAAATATATGTATATAAAACAAGAAATAAAAGTTTAAATTAAAATAACATATATATATATATAATTATTTGTTTAAAAGATATAATAGTTTTAATTCAGAATATATTGAACTAAGTCTAAAATAATATTGGTTTAAAAAAAGTAATATTATGAAATTGATTTAATAAATAAATCTACAAATGCTTTATAAACTAGGAAATGCACATGTGAATGGTTTATTTGTTGAGTGTACAAATTATGATAATCCAATTCTCTTTAAAAAAGTTGTAAAAGCAAAATAAAAAAATGTAAGTAAATAATTTGTAGATAAATTAATAAAAAGGGTTAAAAACATAAAGTATGTTTTCATAAGTTAAATTAAAGTAAGAATTTAAAACAAGGTTACAAATAAATTTAAACTAAGGGGTTTCAACATAAAAATGCAAATTGTTTCAATATTAACAAATAAATGAAAAAAAAAAAGAACAATTCTTTTAACACATTGTATATAGGTATACACAAACCAATATAACATACTTTAAAGGATCTTACATATATGCATATATATCCAAATAGCATCATCACTCTTTATTTTAAATAATCAAGTTTAAAAATGCAATCAAACCATATCTCACAAAATTTGAAACAAACAGTAAAAAGAGATGTGGCCTCACCTATTCCAATACATAAAGCTGTCTAAAGCATAGATATCAAAAAGAAAAAAAATTGGCAACTCAGTTTTACAATTCTCAAACCAAACCACAAAACAAAAAGTAGCTCGAAAACAAATCAGTTCGAAAATAACTTAGTTCGAGATGCAAAAAGTTCAAAACCTGGTTCTTCCATTTATCAGTTCGAGAACTTCATAATCTATCCAAAGAAAAAAAAAGCAAAGAAAAGAAAAACTCAATGCAAATGAAAATCTGGAAGCTTAAGCCTGGGAGCAATTTCAAAGCCTGGGGGAAACATGCAAGTTCAAGCAAACAAACTCAAGCAATCAAAGTAAAGTTACAAAGAAAAAAAAAAGAAGAATAAAAGGTTCAGTTCGAAAATTATGACCAGATTTCCATGGAGCATAAAAGCAACCTGAGATCAAAACCCATGCATTCAAACTTGGAGGCAATTCAAAATTAAGCAATGCAGTGGTTTCTAAGATAATTTAAAGAGAACAAAAGGGAAATCAAAGGCCATAAACAAAAAAGGAAAATCAAATTAAACAGATCGAAGAAAAGGTCAGGGGGCATAGCAAATTCAAAATGCAAATTTCCAGGCCTCTGTTTCAAAGTCCATCACTGTGAGCAAACATTTTATATATATATAAAAGATCCTAAACTTGCTTATCTTGATGATCTGTTGAAGTTTAGTATGAAGGATGTTTAAGTGATGGTGTGAATATGCTTGCATGTCTATATATAAATGATTCCAGTTCAAAATCAGAGAACCTCAGTTTTAAACCTCTATAAACAAGCTATATCCTGAAAGTAACAAAATTTACAAGTTTAAAACAATTGTTTGATGAATCTGATGCATGCTGTAATTCTTGAATCTATGATGTGATGCTTGCATGTTTGTTTAGGTATGAATTGGATATATATATGTGAATATTGTTGTGTGTATGTCTGATATCATCTCTGTAAGTTACAGAGTTAAAAAAATGTAACCAAATCCCAAATCAAAATCAAGTTCAAAACCCAAATCCTCTTCCTCTGATTTCTTTTAACCTATGATATTTAAAAGAAATCTGTTTGTTTTGGTATAATGCAAATTTTAAAAATGATCACAAGTGAAATTATTGGATAAATATTCTAGAAACTGGAAATTACAGCATTGGGTATTTTCAAACAGAAAAATCGAATATTAAAATTTTAAGTTTTGTTGATATCATAGGATTCGAATATGAAAACTGAGATTTTTGAAATAAATATCATGATTTTTAACTATATAAATCACGAGATATGATAAGCTGACTAGATTTTGTGTTTTGTTCGATTCATGGCGATCGGGTTATAATTGTTCGTCGCGATTGTTTGTGAAGATAGCGGGAAGGAGGGAGACGACCGAAAAAATAGAGATTTGATTTATTGTTGGACATAGCGGCTCAGCGATGTTAAATTAGGGTTCGAGTGTGCTGTTGTTCATCGATGTTTATAGAAGTGGTTAGTCATCATGGATGAATCGAGTTGAACCAAACTTAGGGAAATGAAAGAGGAGTGTTTGGTGTAGCTTTAGGCGCGACGAGGAGTTCATCGGTGGTCGGAGGTGACAATACGTGGTGGGTTTTGGATCAACTCGGGTTCAGGTGCTCGGTTGTATAGCCCGATTTTGATTTCACGCTCGAATCGACACTTAGGGGATCGGGAACGATGGTGGAGGCCAGCAGTGATTGGTTGGCAACGACAGGGAGGGCCGGAGGCATTTCGATCAAGTGTACACGTGCACGCGACTGTGTCTGGGTGGAGAGGCGTGGAAGAAGATGAAGTTTAGCTCGGGGAGGAACTCGTATAGGTGGTGAGTTAACTCGAGCTTCGAATTTGGTAATTTGCGTATGAAGAATCACAGTTTTAAAAAGTTTAAAATTAAAACAAAGTTCAAAGGAAAAAGAGGAGAGGTTTGCCTAGGGGAAGACACGGGTTTAACTCATTTTGGCTCGGGTAATAATTTTCCCAGTCTAAAGTTTAAAAACATATTGATTTCTAAGAAAAACTGATCTTTATAAAATGACAAATGTTTGTTAAGTGGGATGTGAAGTTAAAAGGTTTTGAAATAAATTGTCTTTAAATAAATCAAGCTAAAGATGTTTTAAACGTATATTTTAAATAGAGTTATTTCAAATAAAACTTAACAAAGTGATTAAGAAGTTAATCAAATGTTTTTATATTTTAACTTAAAGGTTAAGTTAATCTAGATTGTTAATAATCATTAGGTAATTAATTAAGGGCTAATTAATTTATGAAGGTGATTAAAGGATAATTAATTGATTTAGGGTTGATTAATAAATTAAAGATAATATATTAAATGGTGAATTAAATAATTTATGATTAATTACTAAATAATTAAAGGTTGATAAATTACAATTAAAGGTTAATTAATTTATTATAGATGGTTAATTAATGATTAAAGAAAAGTTAATCACAATGATTTGTAACTTATTAATATTAATCAACCAGGATTAGTAATTATTCGCAAGTAATTAAAATTGATTTGAATCAAACAATTAACAGATCTTATTTATAGATGTTTGATTGTAATTAGACGTTATGTGATGGAATGATATATTTGTTATGTGATGTGATGCTATGTAATGTTTTGTGCTAAGCTGTTATATCTGATGTATATACTGTTATATGAATATGCAACCCCTTGACCCATAGAACGACATTTGAATTTCGATGCGACAGGGAGTCGGATTCCAGTTGGTTATCCGAAACCCCCATCGAATCATATTAGTGAATCTTTGTGATTGATAAATTTTTTTAATCTATGAATCTGTGAATAAAGATAAGCGTTATGGGTTATACCGCTTTCGATATGATTGAATCTGTGATGATGATGTTGTGCACTATTGTGTTGAACCCTGGACCACACTATACACACACAAATATGGATTGCATGCGGAAATGGGTTAAGTCACAGATCTTTGAAATTGTTTTAAAATTGAGTTTTTGAATCCAAAATAGTTTTGGAATTAGAATTGGAACTTTGAAAATGAATTTTTCAAAAATAAAAGTTATTTTGAATAACTTGATTGAGTTTTGAAATTTAAATAATTTGATTTAAATTTGAATTCAATATTGGGATTGAATTCTATGGCTTGGAACTATGGTTCAAAAGGGTTATTCAACTAATAAATGGGTTTTTTTAAACCATTTTAAAAGCGTTGATTGGGAATTTAAATTCTAAACCCAAAAATTTTAACTTGTATAAATATAATTGAATTTTTCTGAAACGGAAACTATATGTTTTCAAATAATAAGAGCTTTCGCATAAGAAATGAATCTCCAATTCGTGTTAAAAGGATTTCAAGTCTAAAATGGAAATAGTTTCCCAAGTTATAGATAAATCTTTGGAAATGTGTTTTGAAAGCTATAAATTAAATCTTTAGTTAAAGATTTAAGGAATAAATCCAATTGAAATGGAAATTGTTTTGAAATCTATGGATGATCTTTGTGAAACTAGGTGAAACTTTGTGAAATAAATCTTTTTGTTTAAAGATTTAAAATGGTAATTTGTTTAACCATTTAAAAAAAAATATTTGGATTTTCAAGTTGTGACTTAACTGAAATCTCATATCCATATGTTTTTAAACTATTGCGCTCATTATTCGGTTTAGCCGGGAGAGGACCTTGTGTCATATAGCCCATTCCGAATAGTGATACGACATTATGGATTGCATTTGAAGACCGGTGTTGAAGACCGGGTGTCTTCGAGAACGATAGGATAACCTGTCGATTGACTCTGCACTGAGTTGCTCCGGTATAGAGTTTTCCCTTAGTGACGGGAAGTCCGATCGGTATCGTGGATACCCGGATTTGCAAGGGCTTCTTCGGAAGTGCCTTCGGTTCTGTTCGAACCCGGAACAGACTTTTATGGTTATATGTCCGACATTACACTTTGAGATATTAAACTGATCTCTATCAAATACATTTTTTCTTGGTGGCGGAGAATTTATTCTCTTAGCTTAACACCCTTCTCTGAGACGTACGAGCTCAGAGGTTATGTAGTTGATATTTATCAGTGATATATTCCCAATTTGATAGTGTGGCATGCTAAGTGCTGTTGTGCGTTGGTGATCATTTGTTGATCATTTGTGATCAAAGCATGGCTTTTGTATAAAACGTAGCTTTGTGGACGAGACTGCATCAGGACCTCACACCTCGGAAATGGTCAAAACAGGAAAGATGCGGCAAGGTTATGAGGGTCGCGCCCTTTAGGGTGTGTCATTCCCTTCTGGTAAAGGGTGGTATCATGGTATAGAGCCCAGATGCTTACTCATGTGGATACTGCAGATCTATTACTTTGTGATTGATTTGTGGTTTTGAGGCGCCTCGAATAAAGGTCCCAAAGGACCGGGGGATGGCATGCTCGAGTAGTAGTTACCTAGTTACAGAGGTAACCCGACCTTGTGTTGGCAGAGATCCGGTTAGGTTCTCGGGACGTCCCACCAGAGGCGATCCCATGTGGAAGTAGGAAGTTCCTTAGCCTGACCATTTGTTGGAAATCCAATCAAAACAATACGTACCTTGTACGGTTTTAGTTGTAGAACCTGCCATTTAACATGGCAGCTATAGTACGCATAATATCATGGTACCTATGCTGGCTAGGATTAATATTATACTTTCGAAAGATTTTCCACTATGCACTAGTAATAATATCAAAGAAATTTTCTCGTATTAAGCATATTTGACTATCATAACGAGAAATCTCCTCCAAGTCTGCATTTGCATTGTGTGTGTGGCGGGAGGCCTTATGGTAGTTTCATTTTCTAAAAAGCATTACGGATTTCAAATTTAAATTATGTTGTTTGTTTTAAAAAGACCAAATGTTTTTGTTTGCTCATACCAGTCCCACGACTGACCTGGAGTTTATTGCGCCTTTCCTAAACTCTGGGTGCCCACTATTTCCCCACACAGGCAGTTCTAGAGTTGGGTTTTTCAGATACTCAGATTGCTAGTAGATCTCTGGAGTTGATTCAGTTTGGATCACGACTGACCTTGCTTAGCTTAGTGCAACACTTGATGGTGGTTCGAGCTTCTGGATTGAGATATTTGGTTGGAGTTGCTATTGCTATTTGGAGTTCTTTTCTGAAGACTATTGTTTCTACTGGAGGTCTTGTTCCGCTGCTTATGTTATGTTATCTTTTATTTCCGCTGCTATTTTCTTGTATCATACCTCTGATGTATATTGATATTCATTGTATCATCTTATATATGATATTGTATCAAATGTTGTATATGAAATGTATTATTCATTTTTCTTCCGCTGTGTTGTTATACTTAGAGTGTTATAAGCTCCGGCGAACCAGATTTGACGTTTGAATCTGCGGCATTCAAATACAGTGGAGTACGGATGTCGATTTTCGAACGCTGGAATTTGGATCGCTACATGTATAGACTATGGGAATATATAAAATGCGTTAAGAGGGATATGGGTAATGCCTTAATGCTATTTTAATACTTTACTTTGCCATAAACACTATTATAATAACGTTCGTAGTATGTATGTAGATAGTTTAACGGATTCTTAGGAGATGAGAATTCCGAACATCTCTTATGTTACTGCACTCACGTTAGACACTGAATATGAGATGTCAAACCTCGTAAACATCTCTAACACTGTTACACTCATATTTATTTACTGTTGATTTAACTTACATAAGATCTTTTAGTTCTGACACGAGTGTTTTGTCTTTTCAATTCGCTTAGGGCTATCTGAGCTTTTCAGTATATCGAAGATCGCTTTTGGAGGACGAAGACGGAGAATTGTATACTAATATTATTATTTTATTTGTTCCGCTGCATTATGTTGTTCCGCTGCATTATTTAACTATTACTGTTGTATGTATTCTGATTCTGTATCGTAAATGTGTAATCAAATGTTATTTATAAAACATCATCATGAACTGTTTATTTAATAATTATGTTTTGTCATTCCGCAGTGAGATTCTGTTTGGTTTTCTTTCTTTCTCTACTTTTTCTTATTTACCCTATAAAAATCCTCCCTTTTGAATGGTTTCAGTTTGATGTGTGTGGTTTAGCGTTGATTTAAACCGTCCAAAAATGTGGACTGTTACAAACGTATAGGAAACCCACATGTAATCCGCATAGATTTCGACAAGAAATCCTAAAAGCAACATCCCAAAGTGTCTTGGTCGATTACCCTAATTCTTATCTAGCTAGCATGGACTATATAAGGCATGTCATGGTTATCCTCCTATGGCAGTAAATGGTACGTCCCCATGCTTCCAAACCACCAAAATAAAGGGAAAATACCTTATAATGGTATACAAACCCTCATAAAGTGGTAAAGATTTTCAAATCAATTTTCCTCAAACCCTTGCAATGAGGTAAACAATTCAAAAGTTATCTTCCAAGTCCTCACAACGAGGCAAAAAACCTCACTACGATGTTAGATTTTTTCAAATTTATTCTAAAATCCTCATTACTAGGAAAGAATTTCAAATTAACTTACAGATTCTCATTATTCAGTGAGGATAAGTTACTTTCTCCTTTATGGCATACTTACTATATGTAGCCTTCGACATACAATCGATTTTGCCTCTATGAGCCTACTATACATATCCTTCGACATCCTAATTCTGTGATTCAAATCTTCAAGTCCCTACTTAAAGATGACTCAAATCCCAAGGTTTAAACCTTTAAGGCCTCATTGAAAAATTTTCAAATATATTTTCAGAAGAACCCCCACCACGAAGTTATATTTCCGAAGTATTTTCATATTTTAGGGCACACTTAGTATACATAGCCATCGGCTTACAAATAATTCCATATTCGAGCTCATACTATAAATATCCTTTGGTTTACAAACAATTTTGCCTTTATGGCATACTTAATGTACATAGCCTTCGGCTTACAAATTAATTTCACCTTTATGACATACTTACTATACATATTCTTTGACATACAATCAATTCAGCCTTTACGGCATCCTTACTGTAAGATTGTTTAGAAGGTATATATTGGAGTTCTAAAGTTGAATTTGATGTATAAACGAAATTTATCGAAATTGAGTTATTGAAGACGGTTGAAATTGTAATTTTGAAATCTATTGAAATTGAAATAGTTTAAATTGATACTTCAAGATTTGAATTAGGTTTAGATTTGAAATTTGGATGTGGTCCAGATTTGTTGAAATGGAAGAAATAGTTAAATCTGATGTTACGTTCAAATTTATCATTTCAATATAAATTGTTAAAAATGTTATTTTAAATTCTAATTAGTAAGATTTTCAAACTATTAAACTAAGTTAATCTATTTTAAATATTTTAAACCATTTAATCAATTTAAACTATTTCAATTTGTTTTAATCAGTTATAATATCCAATTTTATCAATTTTATCCTATTTTAAACTAATTAACTCATTTTAATCTATTTTAAATTTATTAAATCCATTTTAAATCTAATAAACATATTAAATCTATTTTAATTGTACTAAAACTATTTTAAATCTATTTGGACTATTTATAACTATACTAAACTATTTAACTATTTATAACTATCTAAACAATATTCTAAATTCTAAATTATAAAGTGGAAGTGGTTATATTGAAATCCTTAATTTAAAACCAAATAAGACTAAAGGATGTAATAACCTAGGCTAGATTTAAATAATATATTTTGACTAAATATGATGATTTTGAAATGAGGGTTTAACCTATTTTGAAAATATGATTCCGAAAGTGAATATGATTTCGAAAGTGATATGGTTCGAATTGAATATGATATTTTGATATTAATATGAAATGGTTTTGAAAGTGTAAAAGAACCATCCGGTGTGTAATAAGTGTTTGTTTGTTAAAGATACTGGGATCGGATATTGTCGTACTCTCTACCAATGCCGAAAACCACTTTAACAACTATGTACATGATGGAGATTCCACAAACGAAGTAGGATGGTTTAGTGAACGATTATGTATGAGGTATTTACGTAGCCCTGACTTTCGCGAGTCAGCTTAGATGTGAGTAAAACATGAGCTATACTTAGGACAAGTGAGGTCATTCCTCCTATCAGACATGCTTCTTCGATGCCATATTATGACTTCGTGACTGATTTGGTGGCAAACTTCAATTTTGATTATAGGAGTGTGTTTCGGGGTGGGCGGTAGTAGCTGCTATGCGTTACCACCAGCCCGATTCTTCAAATGGTAGAGTTCTACCCTGGCGTTGCCTCGAGTTCCATGTTCACATGCTATATCGTGCCTTCTACGAGTTTCTTTTATACCATACCTATGGCGTGCCCGCTAGGTAAACCTCGCAGAGGAGCTTACGGTACTGTATAGACTATGGGAATATATAAAATGTGTTAAGGGGATATGAGTAACGCCTTAACACTATTTTAATACTTTACTGCAGACACTATTACAATTGCTTATTTTTCTATGTATGTTGATAGTTTAACGGATCCTTTAGAGAAGGGAATCCCGAACAACTCTTAAGTTACTACACTCATGTTAGACACTAGATAAGAGATTTCAAACCCCATAAACATCTCTGACGCTGTTACACTCATACTTATTTACTGTTGATTTAACTTACATAAGATCATTTAGTTCCGACTCGAGTGTTTTGTCTTTTCAATTCGCTCGGTTCAGTTTGAGCTTTTCAGTGTATCAAAGATTGCTTTTGTATGACGAAGACGAAGATTTGTATACTAGTATTAATTATTTAAGTTATTCTGCTGCATTATTTATTTATTACTGTTGTATGTACTATGATTCTGTATCGTAAATGTGTAATCAAATGTTATTTGTTAAACATCTTCATGAACTGTTTATTTTAACATTATATTTTTTCATTCCACTGTGAGATTTTATATTGGTTTTCTTTCTTTTTCTGCTTTTTCTTATTTACCTCATGACGATCCCCCCTTTTAAATGGGTTGAGTCTGGCGTGTATGGTTTATCGTCGATTTAAACCGTCCAGAAAGGTGGGTTGTTATTTTTGGTATCGGAGCTTTGGTTTAGCGATAACCGTAGCTTTATGGGGTCTATCTCATATAGAATAAGGTAGTAATACTCTAGAACGAGTCGCTGAGTGTATATATATATGAGAGAGCATATTTGTTAGTGTTATAAAAGGTTTTGTATTGTGTTAATTTGTTCTATTTAGTATTTATAAATTCTAGTCGGTACATAGGACGCCATGACATCGATAGGAATTTCTAAACACTTAATAGGACAAACCGACACAATATTGTTTTGAACTATATGTAAATGAAATAATTTTGCCTATAATATATTTTG
Organism: Allium cepa; assembly: GCA_030765085.1. Lineage (NCBI taxonomy): Eukaryota > Viridiplantae > Streptophyta > Magnoliopsida > Asparagales > Amaryllidaceae > Allium > Allium cepa. The sequence goes on from CM060932.1 coordinate 954,412,084, forward strand.
TATATAAAATAATAAATTTTATAAATGATATAGTTGGATGTAATATGTTGTTTTTTAGGTAGAGAAATTTTATAAATTTTGATTGAAAAATAGGATTTACGAATAAAGTAAATATAAATTGAAAGTTTAGAACTGAAGTTATGGGATTTCTGAAAATTTATTTAACAAGATTTTGGAATATAACATTAGTAGTATTTAGAAATATTTTTTGATTTAAATTTTTCAAGATGATTTGAAAGAAATAATTTAAACGAAATTTTTAAAAGAAATAAGTTCCGTACCCCTCTCTGTCGTTGAAAAATAATTTCGGCGATGAGTGCACGCATCATCGACGTTCATTTTCGATTTTCAAAGTGGGAAGATCGTAGTAGTAGTTTTATTGCACACTTGTTTTGATAAATAAATCTTGATTTTGAATCCTTAAATATGATTTGATCTATAAAGGATATATATATATATATATTATTTTCTAAATGACTGAAATGAATCCGAGATTTAGTTCTTAAAACTTTATGATAATTAATAGTTTTCGATTGTTGCAATCAATGAAATCTTGACTTACCAAATATTAAATGTTTAATAAGAAAATGTAATAGAATATTATACAAGTAAACTTAGGAAATGAAGTGTTCACTGGAATTATGCTTATAAGTGAAGAATTAAGGTGTATAAAAATGTTATGAACTTAAGTTAATAATTTGAAAATGCTAGTAGTTATAATTTAATAAAAAGGAGGGACACTGTAAAAAACGATTATAAACTTAGGTAATGTTTGAAGCCAACTATAATTAGAGTAAATAGTAAAATTGGATATTATGTTAAAGAAATAAATGTGAAAGGTGAAAATCTTTTATAAGTACGAGCTGTTTCACAAATGAATATTTATATAAAATAGGAAATCGAATTAAATAGTAATTGTGAAGTAAACTGAAATAAAATGTATACAATACTTCAATAATGAATTCATTTATATTCCAAATAATTGAAATGGACATAACTTATATAAGTAAAGAATGTAAATTAATGAAATAAGCCTTATATGAATGAATGAGAATTAAAATTTTGCAGTAATGGATGAAAATTAAAGAGAATAATCATCGTATGAAGAAAAACGGTGAATACTAAATAATGTGAAAGGAAAAAAACATAAACTTAAGCAATATTTGAAATCTTTGTTTGTTTTGGCTTATGAGAAGTTTGGGATGTGATACTTTAAATTGTTTAAGATGTATAAATAATCTATTGAGTTTTATCTAAGGTCGTTGAGTGTATGGTATACTTAGTAGTTATTTATTATTTTATACGATTAAAAGTTTTTAAACTCAATCAAACAATTTGTTGGTTGCTATGGATGAATAATTGATTTCTTTGACTGCATGTGATGATTGTATGATTTATTTGCAAGTTATTGTTGTTATGATGTGTTGTTTTGTTGTTATTAGTTGAACAACGCAAATATTTCCCTTTGCATAAATCAAACTCTTTTGGATTATATAAGTGAAATACTGGTTTATGGAAGCAATAACTACTGCTTTTGGTTTCATAAATTAAGCTTTGTTTGCCAAACAAATAGGTACATTTTTGGATTACGGTTTTCTAGCGATATTATATCGTTTCTCCCATGGATTGGGATATATTATTTTGAAAATATGATACATATACACACACATATTGTTATTATTGATATTATTATTTCTTACAGACCTCTCCGTACAAAGGAGACTCTACCGAAATTTTCTGAGAATTTTGGACATAGAAAATTTTTTGTGAAATGTTTTTCAAAATTTTCATTATTAATCGTTTATAATTTATATATTTTATTTAAATATTTAATTATGTAAATTAATTTTTTATAAATTTAATATTTTGAATAATATATATTAATTCCTTATTCCTACTTTTTACTTTTCGAGGACGAAAAGTTTTGAGTGGGGAGAGTGTAACGACCCATAATTTTCGATAAATAAATTTATTGAATTAAATAAGTTTTGGAGTTTGATGTTGTGAAAATTAAAATTTATGATTTAATTAACGAGAATAATAACTAGAATAAAATTTAATAATGTTAATTTAAGGCAATCGATAATTATCTTAACGCAATTTCAATAAATTGAATTAATTGTAAACGTAAAATTTGTTATAGATTGTAAATAAGGAAATGATTTAAATGTTACATTAATCGGTGAGAAATATGTAATTAATTTTAATTGGATGAAATCAGAGTTATGTAAGTATTTATAACATTTTTTGTAAATAATAAAACCATAAATGTGATTAAATTAAGAAAATGTGACCACTGTGATAGGTTGCCTATTTATTTCAGCCATTGAATTAAATTGGAAATCAATTGAAATTAAATGTAATTAAATATTACATCAATGAAAATTAAGATGGTAACTGTAGAATATTGATATAATAAATGGTAAACCAATGCAACTATGTCCATAAAATAATGACTGATTGAATAATAAGACTGAAAAAATTAAGTCAATTTATTGGAATTAAATTATAATTAATCGGATTTAATTACAGTTGAAATTGAACTCCGTAATTAGTGTAATGTTTAACACTGAATTGATATGTAAATTTATTTTAAATTATTGTAAACGTCCAAGTAATCAAAAATGATAAAATTTGTTAATTATAGAATTTGAATTGAATAGTGATTTATTTAATTTAATAATAATTAATTTATCGTGAAAATAGCAATTTGGCCATTGTCTCGGATTCCGACGAAACCAATATCATCGGATCCGAAATGGTGAATTGTTGTAAGGTTTCAAGTTTTGTAGCGATCGTACTTGTCGTTTGATCATACGGGCTCAGAACGCGTGGAAATCAATTTAATTAAATTCAATTGAAATCAATTTGAAATAAGATGGTTATAAAGTTAACTTCTTCATACAATGGAATTAGGACTTAAAACCTGTTCCATTGAGTTTAAAAATATCGAAACATCTATTTTGATATATGGGATGACCAACTTTGTTTCGAAAGCGAAATGGGCTTTTCGGGTTGTTATTGTCATTCATACTGATTTGATATGAGTTTATTTTCTTATCGATCTTTGTTAATATAAATAGATCTCTCCAAACCCTAGCAGCCTTTTTCCTAAAAACAATAAGCAGAAACAAATTCAAATATACAAACCCTAAACCAATTTCAAATTCAGTTCCAGAATCAAACTCCTTTAAACCCTATCATATTATATACTGCTTCGAATCTCTCGATGAGAGTAACTCACTGCAATGATCCGTTTCTCGAATCGGATCATCGTGTATCCAAAAATCAAGAATAATATTCGACCGTCCATGGGTAGTCGTGGAGATTCAACGGCGGATCTTAGTCCTGAATCGATTGGGTGACATGGTCTTGTAGAGAGTATCGAGATGAATCGATCTATATGGCTAGAAATTTGAGATGGTCGACAACATCACCAGATCTGGGCCTTGAAGCCAGGCGGCGACGCTGGTGGTTTATGGGGCAGCGCAGCTGCGCACGGGGCCAGGGGGCGTCTAGGTGGGCGTAGGCGAGTGACGCTATTTGATCAACGTGGATGTGAGCGAGGTGGCGGCGGTAGTTCAAGGAAGGTGGTGGCTTCATCAATTTGAATGAGAAGACGTGCGTACTTCGTACCACGACTAGGGCTTGCACGTCTTCGGCTGCTGATGTGGACAAGTCGAGGGTAATTTTGTTCACTTCCTTTTAATTTAAATTATATTCGCAAACCGTCCAACGATCATAACTTTAACGTATGAGACCGGATTCATGCGTGGTTTGTTCCACTAGAATATATTGAAATTCCAGACATTTTGAAACTAGTTTTGATGTATTCCGAGACTGTTGATTTTTGAGCCTTATTTTGGATTTCAAATCGATTTAAAATCAATGGTGAGTTGTTTATCCCACTCACAACTACTAAATTGTCTTATTTTGGTTAATTTAAATTTATGATGTAATTTGAAATTGATTGGTTGATGTTTGGCATATTTAATTTTTCATTTAATTTAAAATAACTTTTATTGCATTTAATCATCATATAATTTAATATTGAATTTTAAAATTTCTAGTTAATTCTTGTTAATGATAATCAGTAAATTGTTATTATTTATTGGCTGATTTGTATGATGATTGTGATGGATGTTTGTATTGTTGATATTGGATGATAGAATGCTATATTTTTTATATTATTATAACACTGCAAGTTCCCTATGGGTTGTAATGAAACATACCCGAACAATCTATAGATTAGGGAAAATCATTTTGGGTTGAAATGATAGACACGAGTGATTTTATGGATTTTATTTAAATGCGGGATTGCGGGTTGGAATGATATATACCTGTAAATTTAAATATTTGCGGATTGAAATGATAAATATAGGTAGCACTTGACCACAGGGTAGAAAATTGTATACCGACACTGGATTTGTTAAATTAAATGATTTTAAATCTTTAAATTTTGAATTTAGCTAAATGATATTTTGAAATTGAATTTGATTTATATAAGCTGAATAGTTTAAATGAATAGTTTAAAAGAATAAATTTGAAATTTTAGAAGTGTATTAAGTAAATTGCTTAGAGGGTTTAAATTGGAACTCTAAAGTTAAATTTGGTGTATAAACGAAATTTATCGAAATTGAGATATTGAAGACGCTTGAAATTGTAACTTTGAAATCTGTTGAAATTGGAATAGCTTAAATTGATACTTTAAGATTTGAATCTAGTTTTGATTTAAAATCTAGATATGGTCCAGATTTGTTGAAATGAAAGAAATAGTTAAATTTGATGTTAATTTAAAATTTATTATTTTAATATAAACTATTAAAAATGTTATTTTAAATTCTAATTAGTATAATTTTCAAACTATTAAACTAACTTAATCCATTTTAAATATTTTTAACCATTTAATCAATTTAAACTATTTTAATTTATTTTAATCAATTTTAATCTATTTTATCCTATTTTAAACTATTAACCCATTGTAATCTATCTTAAATTTATTATATCTATTTTACACCTAATAAATCTATTTAATCTATTTTAATTCTACAAAAACTATTTTAAATCTATTTAAACTATTTAAATACACTTTTTAAATTATTTTAAATTATTTCAAACCATTTAAATTATATTTTCCAACTATACTAAACTATTTAACTATTTATAACTATCTGAACTATATTCTAAATTCTAAATTGTAACGTGGAAGTGGTTATATTTAAATCCTTGATTTAAAAGCAAATATGACTAAAGGATGTAATAACCTAAGTTGGGATTTAAATAACATATATTAAGTAAATATAATGATTTTGAAAATATGATTTCGAAAGTGATATGGTTTGAATTGAATATAATATTGTGATATCAATATGAAATGGTTTTGAAAATTTAAAAGAACCATGCGGTGTGTAATAGCGTTTGGTTGTTAAAGAGGCTAGGATCAGATATTGTCACTCTTTGCCAATACCAAAAACCACTTTAACAACTGTGTACATGGTGGAGATTTCAAAAATAAAGTAGGATGGTTTGGCGAACGATTTTGTATGAGGTGCTTACGTAGCCCTAACTCCTATGACTCAGTTTAGATTTTACTAAAACAAGAGCTATACCTGAGCCAAGTGAGGTCATTCCTCCTATCGGACATGCTCTTCGATACCGTATTAGGACTTTGTGATTGATTTGGTGGCCACCCTCGATTTTGATTATGGATGTGTGTTTCGAGGTGAACGGTAGTAGATGCTATGTCTTACCACCAGCTTGGTTTTGCAAATGGTAGAGTTCTATCTTGGCATTGCCTCGACTGTCGTGTTCACATGCAGTATCGCGTCTTCTTTGAGTTTCTTTTGTACCGTACCTATGGAGTGCCCTCTGGGTAAACCTCACGAAGGACCTTACGGTACTATATAGACTATGGGAATATATAAAATGTGTTAAGGGGGATATGGGTAATGCCTTAATGCTGTTTTAATACTTTGCTTTACCATAGACACTATTATAATAGCGTATTGTACTATGTATGTAGATAGTTTAATGGGTTCTTACGAGATGGGAATTCCGAACATCTCTTATGTTACTGCGCTCACGTTAGACACTGAATATGAGATGTCAAACCTCATAAACATCTCTGACACTGTTACATCATATTTATTTACTGTTGATTTAACTTACATAAGATCTTTTAGTTACGACTCGAGTGTTTTTTCTTTTCAATTCGCTCAGGTCTGTCTGAGCTTTTCAATATATCGAAGACTGCTTTTGGAGAACGAAGACGGAGATTTGTATATTAATATTATTTATTTTATTTTTTCCGCTGCATCATGTTCCACTGCATTATTTAATTATTACTGTTGTAGTACACTGATTCTGTATCGTAAATGTGTAATCAAATGTTATTTGTAAAACAACATCATGAACTGTTTATTTAGTTATTATGTTTTGTCATTCCGCAGTGAGGTTTTGTTTAGTTTTCTTTCTTTCTCTAATTTTTCTTATTTACCCCATAAGAATCCTCCCTTTTGAATGGTTTGAGTTTGACGTGTGTGGTTTAGCGTTGATTTAAACCGTGCAGAAATGTGGATTGTTACAAATACATAGGCAACCCACATGTAATCTACATAGATTTCGGCAAGAAATCCCAAAAGTAACATCCCAAAGTGGCTTGGTCGATTACCCTAATTCTTATCTAGCTGGCATGGACTACATTAGGCATGTCATGCCTCCTATGGCAGTAAATGGTACGGCCCCATGCTTCCAAACCACCAAAATAAAGGGAAAATACCTTATAATGATATATAAACCCTCCTAAAGTGGTAAAGATTTTCAAATCAATTTTCCCCAAACCCTCATAATGAGGTAAACAATTCAAAAGTTATCTTCTAAGTCCTCATAACGAGGCAAAAAACCTCACTACAATGTTAGATTTTTCCAAATTTTATTCTAAAATCCTCATTACTAGGCAAGAATTTCAAATTCACTTACAGATTCTTATTATCCAGTGAGGATAAGTTACTTTCTCCTTTATGGCACACTTACTATATATAGCCTTCGGCATACAATCGATTTCGCCTCTAGGAGCCTACTATACATAGCCTTCGACATTCTAATTCTGTGATTCAAATCTTCAAGTCCCAACTTAAAGATGACTCAAATCCCAAGGTTTAAACCTTTAAGTCCTCATGGAAAAAATTTCAAATATATTTTCAGAAGAACCCCCACCATGAAGTTATATTTGCAAAGTATTTTCGCATTTTAGGGCACACTTTGTATACATAGCCTTTGACATATAAATATTTCCATATTCGAGCTCATACTATAAATATCCTTTGGTTTACGAACAATTTTTCCTTTATGGCATACTTAATGTACATAGCCTTCGGTTTACAAATTAATTTCACCTTTATGACATACTTACTGTACATATTCTTTGACATACAATCAATTCAGCCTTTACGGCATCCTTACTGTTAACCCGCCTTTTGGCAAGGCAGCGAACAGGCGGATTTAACCCAACCGACTGCACGATTGTCAAGGATGGAATACTATGGGTTTAACTCGACTGGATGGTTGGACGGTCAATCACGAATGATAAACATAATTATGAAGCCGAGATTCGGCATAGTCGATGGAAAGAAGACGTGAGATACTTGAAATACGAGTTTCGGCAAAGTTGAGTTGTCATGAGTTGTACTTGGACTTGCTTCAGGTTTTTAAGTATGATACTTTGAGTCAGAGAGGGCCTAGCTTCTGGTCCGCATCCGTCATGCTTCGAGTTTCTTGGGATCAGTAGGATTTTGTAGGGTCGGTGTAACTCCGGGTCGGTAAAGACTTTTACCCGGGTCAGCACCGAGACTTAGGATTCTGGTGTGGGTCGACATGATGGTGTGGATCGGCAGGTTGAAGTGGGTCGACATGATTGTGTGGATTAGCATGATGGTGTGGATCGGCATGTTGGAGTGGATCGGCATGTTGAAGTGGGTCGGCATGATGAAGGCGTAAGGTCGGTACAATCTTGCTTCGAGTCCTCGAACAAACTACTTCGGGTCACACGCAGGAATGCTTTGGGTCTGCTGTGATGAATCTTCGATCGGCCTTGGAAGGAACCCGGGTCGGTGCTAGGAAGGAATTGGATTGGGTCGGTATCCTCAAAACTCTGGGTCGGCACAAGGATAGGGTCAGTGTTTTGAGGGAGGAGGATCGGCATTGAGTTACTTCGAGTCCCAGCCTCATTTACTTCGAGTCACAGATAGGCAAGCTTTGGGTCATCTCCTAGGAAATATCAGGTCGGCATATTCTGAATTCAGCATTGGTCGTAATGATAGATTTGGGGTCGGCTATGGTCTTAATGGGCCCGGACCACTCAGGAATCCCAGTAACTCTGATTTTGCCTATAAATACACCGGGCGGGGATTCAGAAAAAGGATCTACTTCATTTTGTTTCCCTTCTTCTTTCCCATTAAGGCTACTCTGCCATTATTGCTTTAAAAACCTCTAGATTGTAGCTGTGATTGATTCTCATATCAATAAAAAAAGAAATTTCTAGTGTGGACGTAGGCCAGAGTCAGCCGAACCAGTATAAATCCTCTGTTATTACTGCTTTCTTTTAATTCAACCGTTCTTCATATTTAACTCTCTACATGCATTCTATCTGTGATCTGTAATTGTGATTCGCTGCTTTCATATGGATTTGGGTGTTAGCAACCAAATTTGGCGCTAACATTTTGGTGCTTTCACTGAGAAAGAAAGCACTTAGGTATTGGAAAGCTTGGATTTTGGACTCAAAGACTTAGGGACTCAGATTTTAGGGATTACGAAAAAGCAAATGACAAGGAGGCAAAGGGCAGAGGGAAGAAAGGAGCCAATAAGAAGGAAGTCGGTAGGCTTCCTCTAGAGCTAACCAAGCCTCAATCTGTATTACTAGAGATGAGACGGCGGCGATGCTGAAATGGCATGAGGACATTATACAGAGCCTACTCCAGCAGAATGGACAAGTTGGAGCACAGAGTCAAGGGAATGGACCAACCGCACCCGTTGGTAATACAGAACAAGGAACTAGAGTTTTAGAAGTCTCTCGAGGACAAAACCAAAACCCGAATGGAGAGGTTGAAGGAAATCACCAAAATCCTGGGGGTAGACCCCTAGGATTGGATACTGGAAGAGCTGTGAATGAAGCTCAGCGAGCAGGGTCCAATGCAACCGAAAATGAGCGACATGAAGAATACTACCCAGAGTACCCTCCAGGACATGATAGGCAGGTTGGAGATGAAAACAGGGGACCACCCCGGATGGAGATGAGTGGGTGGCTAGATTGGTTAGAAGGATTATGAGAGGAGGGGTGTCGAGCAGAAGTTTGAAGGAAGTCGGTCGAAGTCCATTCACACCAAATATCAGAAACGCAAGGAACCCTCCAGAGTTCAAACTGCCAGCCCTAGAGGCCTATGATGGAAAATCAAATCCAGCTATGCATGTAACCATATACATCAAACCTATGAAAGTTCTAGAGGCATCTGAGAAGATGATGGCAAGATGTTTCCTTCTATATTTGATGGATTTGTTTGCACTTTGGTTCAAGCAGCTAGAGATCGGATCGATCAGGACATGGGGCGAGCTAGTGGAATGGTTTATGAGATAGTTCAAGGTCCATGTGACGCGACCCAAGAATGTGATAGCATTGGCATCAATGAAGCAGAGGACCGGAGAGTCCATGAGGAGTTTTCTAATGTGGTTCAATGCAGCCGTAGCTTCAGTTGATCATCCAGATCCATCAATGATTTTGATGGCGGCGGTAGCAGGGATTGCTGAGGGCACTGAATTCAAGGATTCATTGGCACAGGACCAATCACAGGATTTTGGGGAATTCTATCATGAGGCAGAGAGATTCATTCGGTTAGAGGATTCATGTGCCGAAAGGCAAGAGATAAATGCTGTGCAAGGCGAAGGAACGTTTGGTGAAGGACATGGAATGGATAAAGGAAAGTGCAAGCAGGACAATGGATATAGTGGTTCTGGAAAACGGAGGAGATGTCAGGAACCCAAATTCGCAATGTATGCGGACTTGGAAAATAATATGGAACATATTTATTTGGACACTCGGGGGCAACTCTCCTATCTAAAACCACCCATGAGGGATCCCCTAGAACGGGAACACATGAGCGGGAAGTATTGTCTATTCCATGAGCTGGAAGGGAACTCCAAGGATGAACGCCGCCACTTGAAGGACGTGGTGGAGGAACTTGTTAGAAATAATAGGCTACCATAGTATGTAAGGGATCGGACGAGAGTAGTAGAACATGAGAAGCTACCGCCTGGATCAAACAGGAATGACCTTGGAATGGGGTCACGACTCATCATCCGTTGATCGTGATGGCAAGGTCCGAGTTCGAGATTTGACTCTAGTCATCGAATAATCTTTTCTGATTTTGTTTTAAAAACTAGACAGCAACTATGCCACTTACATATGTAAGGGAACCAAAGTGATCCCTAGGCATGATTGAGATGGTAATAGGCAGCTCTACTCGGAGAGGCGACTCTTAGTTTTTTTGTTTTTCTTATTGGAAATTTGGACCTTGGATTTGATAAATGGATTTTGGTTTTATGAAACAAACCCCTAACTGGAGAGTTATGGTATGGATATTGGAAGTCAGTTGGAAATTGATCGCTTTATGTTCTGGGACACTTAACCAGAGTGCAGGGAGAGACGTCTCTTCGTTGGAGAGCGATAGGATCGGCTCGCTCATAGTTGCTTCCCCTACACTAGAGAGTGACAGGATGGGATCTAGCAAGAGCCCAGAGAAGCTATAATCGGTCTAGGACTTAGGCCATGGCATCGCTTAATGTTCAAGGATACTGAACCGGAGTGCAGGGAGTTACGCCGCTTCGCCAAAGAGAAACGGGATCGACTCGCTCAACGTTGTTTCCCCTTTATCAAAGAGTGACAGGATGGGATCCAGTAAGAGCCCGGACATGCTGATATCGGTCCAATAGGATCAAGACATCGCTTAATGTACAGGGACACTGAATCGGAGTGCAAGGGATAGGTTGCTTCGTCAGAGCGCGAAAGGATCTGCTTGTTCAATCATTAATTTTGGATTGACCTTAACAAGGGTCTGAAGAGGCCGCCAACAATTTGGAGAGATCGTGGGATTTGATTAATGACTTCCTAAGATGTAGTATGGATTTGAATAACCGTTTTGAACAGCTATGGGTTTGGCTAAGGACGCTGAGAGGCCCAGTTTTGGACTTGGACCAGGCAAGGCCCTAGATATGGATTTTAGGACCCAGAGAGGTCCTGGCTTTGGATTTGAACCCAACGAGGTTCTGGATTTGGATTATAAGATCCATATGGGTCTTAGACTTGAATGAAATGGTGCAGTGGGGTTGTGGATTTGATTAATGGATTTGGAAATAGATAATGACTCGGAACAGTCGTAGATTTTGGGTATCGGACTTGAAGCTATTCAAAACACGCGATTCGATTGCAGGGCATGTTTTTTTTTGGAGGGGGAAGTGTTAACCCTTCTTTTGGCAAGGCAGTGTACAGGAGAATTTAACCCAATCAACTACATGGTTGTCAAGGATAGGATACTATGGGCTTGACGCGACTGGATAGATAGACGATCAATCACGAATAATAAACATGATTATAAAGACGAGATTCGACACAGTCGATGGACAAAAGACATGAGATACATGAAATACGAGTTTCGAAAAAGTCAAGTTGTCATGAGTCATACTTGGACTTGCTTCAGATTTTTGAGTAGGAAAATTCGAGTCAGAGTGGGCCTAGCTTCGGGTCGGCGTTCGACATGCTCTGAGTTGCTTGGGATCGGTAGGATTTTTGATGGGTCGATGTAACTCCGGGTCGGCAAGGACTTTTACCTAGTTCGGCACCGATCCTTTGGATTCTAGTATGGATCGGCATGATGGTCTGGATCGGCATGTTGAAGTGGGTCGACATGATGGTGTGGATCGGCATAATGGTGTTGATCGGCATGTTGGAGTGGATCGGGATGTTGAAGTGGGTCGGCATGATGAAGGCGTAGGGTCGGTACAATCTTGCTTCGAATTTTGGATTAAATACTTCGGGTCACACATAGGAATGCTCTAGGTCTACTATGATAAATCTTCGGGTCGGTCATGGAAGGAACCCATGTCGATGCTAGGAAGTAATTATATCAGGTCGGTATCCTCAAAACTCTGGGTAGGCACAAGGATAGGGTCGGTGTTTTGAAGGAGGTGGATCGGCATTGAGTTACTTCGAGTCCTAGCCTCATTTGCTTCGACTCGCAGATAGGCATGCTTCAGGTCATCGCCTAGGAAATATCAGGTCGGCATATTCTGAACTCAGGATCAGCCCTAATGATAGATTTGTGGTCGACTATGTTCTTGATGGGCCCGGACCACTCAAGAAGCCCAATAACTCTGATTTTGCCTATAAATACACTAGGCGGGGCTTCAGAAAAAGGATATTCTTCATTCTATTTCCCTTCTTCTTCCCCATTAAGGCTACTCTACTATTATTGCTTTAAATACTATAGATTGTAACTGTGATTGATTCTCATATCAATACAAAAGAAAATTTCTGGAGTGGACGTAGGCCAGAGTTAGCCGTACTACTATAAATCCTCTGTTGTTACTACTTTCTTTATAATTTCAACTATACTTCATATTTATACTCTCAACATACATTCTATTTATTATCTGTAAGACTAATTTTGGCGCTAACATTTTGGTGCTTTTACTAAGAAAGCTAGCACTCAGGGATTGGAAAGCTTGGATTTTGGACTCAAAAACTTAGGGATTCTGATTTTAGGCATTATGGTAAAGCAAACGACAAGGAGGCAGAGGTTAGAAAGGAGCTAGCAAGGAGGAAGTCAGGAGGCTTCCTTTGGAGCTAACCAAGCCTCAATCTATATTACTAGAGATGAAATGGAGACGATGCTGAAAAGGCAGTAGGACATGATACAAAACCTACTCCAGTAGATTGGACAAGTTGGAGCACATAGTCAAGGGAATGGACTAACTACACCTCCTAGCAATGCTAAACAAGGAGCTGGAGCTGTAGAAGTCTCTAGTAGCCAAAACCAGAACCAGAATGGGGAGGTTAAAGGAAATCAGCAAAGCCTGAGGGCAGACCCCTAGGATTGGACACTAGAAGAGCTGTGAATGAAGCTCAATGAGCAGGGGCTAATGCAACTGCAAATGAGCGACACGAAGAATATTATGCAGAGTACCCTTTAGGACATGGGTGGTCAGGTCGAAGAGGCAAAGAGGCGATAACCTTCGGATGGAGATTAGTGGGTGGCTGGAATGATAAGAAGGATTATGAGAGGAGGACTACTAAGCAGAAATTCGAAGGAAGTCAGTCGGAGTCCAGTCATTCCATATATTAGAAATGTGAGGAACCCTCCAGAGTTCAAACTGCTGGCCCTAGAGGCCTATGATGGAAAATTAGATCCAACTACGCATGTAACTAGAGACATCAGACATATGAAAGTGCCGGGGGCATCCGAGGACATGATGGCAAGATGTTTCCATCTATATTTGACGAATTTGGCCGCACTTTGGTCCAGGCAGCGAGATACTGGATCGATCAGGACATGGGGCGAGCTAGTGGAACGCTTCATGAGCCAGTTCAGGGTCCTCGTGATACGACCCAAGAAAGTGATAAAATTAGCATCAATGAAGCAGAGGACCGAAGAGTCCGTAAGGGGTTTTCTAATGCGGCTCAATGCAGCCGTAGCTTCAGTTGATCGTCCGAAAACATCGATGATTTAGATGGCGGCAGTAGTAGGAATTGCTGAGGGCACTGAAATCATTGATGCTAAATGATGTGTTTGGATATTGGGGAGTTCTATCATGAGGTAGAGAGATTCATTCGTTTAGAGTATTCATGTGCCGAAAGGCAAGAGATAAATGATGTGCAAGGCGAAGGAACGTCTGGAGAAGGGCGTGGAATGGATAAAGGAAAGCGCAAGCATTACGATGGACATTGTGGTTCTGACAAACGAAGGAGATGTCGGGAATCCAAATTCACAACGTACGTGGACTTGATAAATAATCTGGAACGGATTTTTTTGGACACTCGGGGACAACTCCCCTATCGAAAACCTCCCAAGAGGGATCCCGTAGAAGTGAATGCAGAAGCGGGAAGTACTATCGATTCCAAAGCACTCCATGAATAAATGCTGCCTATTGAAGGACATTATGAAGGAACATGTTAGAAGTGGTCGGCTGCCATAGTATGTGAGGGATCATACGAGAGCAGTAGAACACGAGCAGCTACCGCCTGGATCAAACAAGAATGACCCTGGAATGGGGTCACAACTCGTCATCCGACGATTGTGATGGTAAGGACCAAGTTCGGGGTTTGGACTCTAGTCATTGAATAATATTTTTTGATTTTGTTTTTAAAAATAAACAACAACTATGCCACTTACACATGTAAGGAAATCAGAGTAATCCCCAGGCATGCTTTGAGATGGTAATAGGCTGTTCCACCTAGAGGAGCGGCTCTTAGTTTTTTCTGTTTTTCTTATTGGACATTTGGACCTTGGATTTGATAAATGGATTTTGGTTTTATGAAAAAAATCCCAAACTGGAGGGTTATGGGATGGATATTGGAAGCCAGTTGGAAATTAATCGCTTTATGTTCAGGGACATTGAACCAGAGTGTAGGGAGAAATGCCGCTTCGTCGGAGAGCGATGGGATCGGCTCGCTCCTTGTTGTTTCCTCTTCATCATAGAGTGATAGATGGGATCCAGCAAGAGCCTGGAGAGGCTATAATTGGTCTAGGACTTAGGCCATGGCATCGCTTAATGTTCAGGGATACTGAACCAGAGTGCAGGGAGCGACACCGCTTCACCGGAGAGCAACGGGATCGGCTCGCTCAATGTTGTTTCCACTTTACCGAAGAGTGACAGTATGGGATCCAATAAGAGCTCGGACAGGCTGATATCGATCCAGGAGGATCAGGACATTGGTTAATGTTTAACGACACTAAACCAGAGTGCAAGGGATAGGTTGCGTCGCTAGAGCATGAAAGGATCTGCCTATTCAATCAATAAGTTTGGATTGAGCTTAACAAGGGTCCGAAGAGGCCGTCATTGATTCAGAGAGATTGTGAGATTTGATTACTGATTTCCAATATGTGATATGTATTCGAATAGCCTCTTCGAATAGCTACAGGTTTGGCTAAGGACTGGAGAGGTTCCGATTTTGGATTTGGACCTGGCAAGCTCCTGAATATGGATTTTAGGACCCGGAGAGGTCCCGGCTTTGGATTTGGACCCAAAGAGATCCTGGATTTGGATTATAGGACCCAGATAGGTCTTATACTTGAACGAAATGGTCTAAAGGGGTTGTGGATTCGATTAATGGATTTGGAAATAGATAACGACTCATAACAGTTTTGGATATCGGACTTGAAGCTATTCAAAACACGCCTTCCGATCGCAAGGCATGTTTTGGAGGGCAAAGTGTTAACTCGCCTTTTGGCAAGGCAGCGTATACGAGGATTTAACCCAATCGACGGCATGGTTTTCGATGTTGGAATAATATGGTTTGACTCGACTAGATGGATAAACGGTCAATCACGAATGATAAACATGATTATGAAGCCGAGATTCGGCATAGTCAATGAATAGAAGACATAAGATACTTGAAATACGAGTTTCGAAAAAGTCGAGTTGTTGTGAGTCATACTTGGACTTGCTTTGGGTTTTTGAATAGGCTACTTCGAGTCAGAGAGAGCCTAGCTTCGAGTCGGCGTTCAACAGCTTATCGGTAGGATTTTTGAGGGGTCGGTGTAACTCTGGGTCAACAAGGACTTATACCTGGGTCAACACCGAGGCTTTGAATTCTGGTGTGGGTCGGCATGATGGCGTGGATTGACTTGTTAAAGTGGGTCGGCATGATGATGTGGATCGGCATGATGGTTTGGATCGACATGCTAGAGTGGATCGCCATGTTAAAGTGGGTTGGCATGATGAAGGCGCAGGGTCGGTACAATCTTGCTTCGAGTCCTGGAACAAACTACATCAAGTCACATGTAGGAATGCTCTGGGTTTGCTATGATGAATCTTCGGGTCGGCCTTGGAAGGAACCTGGGTCTGTGCTAGGAAGGAATTGGATCGGGTCAGTATCTTCAAAACTCTAGGTTGGCACATAGATAGGGTCGGTGTTTTGAGGGAGGAGGATCGGCATTGATTTATTTCGAGTCCCAGGCTCATTTGCTTCAAGTCACAGATAGGCATGCTTCGGGTCATCACCTAGGAAATATCAGGTCGACGTATTCTAAACTCAGGGTCGATCGTAATGATAGATTTGGGGTCGGTTATGGTCTTGATGGGACATAACCACTTAGGAAGCCCAATGACTCCTATTTTGCCTATAAGTACACCAGGCGGGGCTTCGGAAAAAGGATCTTCTTCATTCTGTTTTCCTTCTTTTTCCCCATTAAGGCTACTCTTGCATTATTGCTTTAAAAACTTTGGATTGTAACTATGATTGGTTCTCATATCAATAAAAAGGAAATTTCTGGTGTGGACATAGGCCAGAGTCAGCCGAACCACTATAAATCCTCTTTTGTTACTACTTTCTTTATGATTTCAACTGTTCTTCATATTTATACTCTCCACATACATTCTATTTGTGATCTGTATCATCTGGATTTGGGTGTTAATGACCAATTTTGGCGCTAACACTTACTATACATAACTTTTGGCTTATAATTATTTTTTGTCTGCGCACTTATTATACATAGCCTTTAGCATACAAACAAATTCGCTTTTAGGCACCTACCATACATGTCCCTTCAGCTTACAAATCAATTTCTCATTTAAGGCATACTTGCTATACGTAGCCTTTGGCTTACAAGTTAACTTCACCTTTACGACATACTTACTATACATAGCCTCGACTAACAAGGTAATATCACCATTGTGGCATACTTACTATACATAGCCTTTAGCTTACAATATAATTTTTCCTTTAAGACATACTTACTATATACAATCTTCGACTTATAATCAATTCCTCCTTTACAACATACTTACTATACATAGCCTTTGGTTCATAATTACTTTTGCCTCTGGGCACTTACTATACAAAGCCTTCGACATACAAACAATTTCGCCTTAGGGAACCTACTATACATAACCTTCGGCTTTCAATTCAATTTCTCCTTTACAACACACTTACTATACATAGTCGTTAACTTATAATCAATTGTTTCTTTACTGCATACTTAGTTTACATAGCCTTCAGCCCATTATTACATTTATCTTTTGGAACACACACACACACACACACACACACACACACACACACACACATATATATATATGGCCTTCGACGTTCAAATCTGGAGGCTCGGACCTGCAAGTCCTCACTAAATGATGAGGCAAATCCAAAGGCTCGGACCTTCAAATCCTTAATATACAATGAGATTATAATTTCAAAACCCTCACTATAAAAAGAGGTTAGAATTCCAAATTTTTGTATAAACCATCACCATATGATGAGATTTGGTTTTAGGATTCTATCAAGCATCAATCTATTTAATAAATATGCAAGTCCAATACATACTAGAGGAAGAGTGATATACCCAAGTAAAAAAATATGATTTAACTTTCCTCAATCCAAAGTTCACTTCGTATTCGACATACGAAATAAGCTTTAGGGGCATGTGTCATACCATAATATTTACTCATTGTAAACACCAAAAAGTGAGAATCTCGGCTTAAACCTGAAATTTCTATTATGTATATATAGTTTCGTATAAGAATTAAATACCTAGACAATATCCGAAGAATAATAGACTATGAACTGGAACCATGATAATGAAACACAAACTGAGGACTACCTGTGCAACTCGTAATGAATGCAATGGTCACCTTGGCGACCCCAAACTGAAAGAATAAGCCTCAAA
Organism: Allium cepa; assembly: GCA_030765085.1. Taxonomy (NCBI): domain Eukaryota; kingdom Viridiplantae; phylum Streptophyta; class Magnoliopsida; order Asparagales; family Amaryllidaceae; genus Allium; species Allium cepa. The sequence continues at coordinate 954,430,011 of CM060932.1, forward strand.
GTAGGTCCTCAAATAAAATATTAAAGACATCCAAGCATCTTATAGTTTCAAGGCTATACATTGCCTTCATCCTCTATTCCAAGACCATCTTACATTCATTACCTCAAGAAACAATCTCAATAAACTATAGGTAAGTATATAGGCCAAGGGCACCTAATTCAACATACGGAACCGAAATTGTCTCTATTTAAGGCCTAAATTGCCTTAGTGCAAAATTAAAATCAATGGCTAAGACAATCTCCATGTACCTCAACAGCTATAATAGCCTAAAGCATATACAAAGAATACAAGTTACAACACTCAAAGCTATATATATATAAATGCCACATATCAATCTGCTTCAGTCTGCAAGCAGTCAAATAACAACACATGTCCAAATCTTAACAACCCAAGAGCAGCACTCTACACAAATGCAATAGCTATATCATCTATAAATACAAGGCATATATCTATAGTAAAAATATTCGAACTTTGAAATCCTAATCGCATATTATTCAACTCATTTTTAGTCATCTTAATTTTATATACTTAAGTTTTTCTAAGAGGTCATTAATGGAGGACAGAGCCAATTAGTCCTTGCACTATTATTTATAGCTCTTTTCATAAAGTAACAAAGACATAGCTATAATGGATGTAGTGATTCATTCTCGAACCATTATAAATCCTTTGTGTTCTTTACTATTCAACACCCATTTTCCTCCTACTTTGGGCTTAGGAATTTTGCCTTTGGTGGAACCTTGTTCTTATATCACTACTTTTGAAAACCACTTCTAGAATTTGGGGTGTTAGCTTGTGGCTGAAAATCATGCACATAGAACACATTCATAAGTGCAATCAATCAAATACTTTTTCTACGAGCATCTCCAACTGTTTCAATATTCTCAGATCTGCACCCTCCAAGCTCTCCAACAGGGTTCGAGAAAATGCAATAGGGCAGAAAGGGGATGGGGGTCGAAGCGTGGAAAAGGAAGATCAGGGGAGGCGCCTGTTGAACAGGCGCCTCACGGTAAGGCGCCTATTCAACAGGCGCCTGGTTCCAGGCGCCTATTTCACAGGCGTCTAATTAACCTCCCCCCAACGGTCGCCCCAACGGCCATATTTCCCCATCAAATACAACTCCCCTCCTCTTCTTTCCTTTACAACCAATTTTCTTCTTCCATCAAATTTTTTTACTACCACTAATCTTAACTGAAAATGTACTCCGATTTCGACGTCGATGCTGCAAGGTCCAGTTTTAAAGACTCGAACTCCTCAAATGAACTATCAAATGGAACAGGGAGACAGTCCGATCGACCAACCTCTATGCCAGTGAGCATATAAAAATCTAGAGGAGTCGGTCCTAGCTCAAAATTAGGGAAATGAAATGTGTGAGTGGTAGGCCACCATCTCTCGATGAGGGCCTCTACCAAGCAACGATCTACATGTGCAAATCGAGGTAAATGTAGAAATTCACCAAAATGTGATGCATATAGCCTATCCAAAATCGGTTGCGGTAACTGATCAAAATACTCAAACATGCACCTATACTAACTACCTCGCATCGCTACGTGATGAACCAAAATATATGATTATTTAATGTTAAAATAAGTAAATAATTATCATACATATACAGTTACATGGTTGTTCATCAAACAATATAGAAATAAACGTACGCCTGTGGCGTCGCTATAGCCGCGGTAAGTCGATGCGAAACAGTAGTGGGCAAGTCGTGCAAGGATCGAAGATCATCTGGAGTCACGGTAGCATCAAGCGGGACATGAGCAGGTCTGATGTTGGCATCGGTCGCATATCGAACGGTGCGTCTACCAATTTTGACCGGACGGGACGACATTTAGACGCAAAGTAAAATAAAAAAATTAACTGAAAAGTGGATGGAAGAGGTAGAAATGAGGGGGAAAGAGGGAAAGCACCTGATATAGGCACGATCTCTAGGCGCCTGAAGCCCAGACTCCTGTTCAACAAGCACCTGGCCTCATTTCTATTGTGGAAATGAGGCCCTCAACATTTCGGAGTGAGGAAAATTCAATTGCCCCACTCCGAACTGTTGGAGATGCTCAAAGGATAATTTACTTGTATATATATTTAACGTACGTAGAACATTGCTTATATCTCAATATAATAATATATACAATAGGAAATAAAACGAAAAGCTTCCTTTATTTCAAACAAGATTCACTATAAGAGATAAGCTATATGATTAGATTACATAATAATCTAGGGCACACCCTAAACTTTATCAAGTTTAATATTTTACATTTGCAGCAAAGGAGAAAATGCTGGAATACATTTGGTTAATGGTGGGTCGGTACATACAGGTACATCCAGTTATGAGAGATACAATGGACAGACTCCTGTTCATTAATAGGAGATAGATGAATCCTAGGAGTAGTAGTCATAAATTAAAGAATTAGTGATGCCAAAAGAGGCCTCAGAGGTCAAAGGAGGAGGTGTTTGAATATTAACAATTGTTGTGCTGGTTGTAGAAGCTTTGGATGGCATAGAAGTTCTTATTATTAGGTCTACTATCTCCTTAAAACCGAAGTTGAGTAATAACCTCTTAGTGTTTTCTCTAGCCCTCTCATATACAACTAGGAATTGCCCCTTTTTAGAGCTTCAATACCTTAGGATTTAAAGTATTTGACGAGGACATCAGACTCTATAGAGGCATACCCCGCGTGCTCGGCAATATGTGCTCATCTTCCATTATTTTTTCATGTAATTCGAGTATGATGTGATTATAGATTGAAGCTGCCACTGGTTCATGGTGCAGAAAAAATCTCACAAAATCAAAGAGGTCATCATTAAAGCCATCAATCACAACATCCTTCTCTATTGTGATAGCACCTTTGTCCTTGATCTGTAGTTAAGCATGGGATAGATCAACCTAAACATCAAAAAGAGAGGATTTCAAAGTAGCAATGTTAGCTTCAAAGAGGAAGACTAATTCAAATTTTTTCTTGAAAGTCCTTGAGCTCTATTGTGGTTTTCTTGAATATATTTAACTGCACCTATAGAGCAGAAAGTGTTAGAATTATCAAAAATTGGTGAATGAGATATGTCCCACATCGCCAAAAATATGTTACTTTTCTAGTTTATATAGTATACTCTCAATCCCTATATTGGCCCTTAGGGTCGGGTAATTTTGTGCGAGGGGGAGGACCTATATGGCTATGGACTAACAAACGCGCACGCGCAGCCGTCCGCCCGTTCTACCGACCGAACCGGGCCGAGTGCGGGTCCAATAAGAGTGGACCGTATTATATTTTTGCTGTACAGAAGTGAATGGTTTTCTACTGTTTAAATTCAAAAAGAAGCGACTATTGGATTGGACGCGACCGTTGCGAACCGCAATAGTTTCTGGCTGTTGCAAATGAAGAGACACGATTGGTTCGCAACAGTTTCTGGCCGTTGCAAATGAAGAGACACGACTATTGCGAACCGCAACAGTTTTTGGCCGTTGTAAACGAAGAAGCGCGACTGTTGCGAGCAGCAACAGTTTTCGGCCATTGCGAACAACAACAGTTTTCGACCGTTGCAAACGAAGAGGCGTGACTGTTGTGAACAGTAACGCTTTTTGGCGTTGCAAATGAAGGAATGCTACTTTTCTCAACGGGTGTAGCCATTGGAAATTCGGCTATAAATAAGGAGGAAACCTGATCACTTTCCTCACTCAACTAATTCTGAATTTTCTCTTCTTCCTCTTCGTTTCTTAATATCTACAATCTGTATGCTTTTTCATATCACACAGAAGATAATACACATCACATTTCGAGTAGATCACGTCTGTTGTATCTTGGGACACTTTGAATAAAGTCTTAAGGAAATTGTTACGACGAGCCTCAAACGAAATTTCCTTCTTCAACTGGTTAGTTTTCTAGTTGATTTATATATATATATATATACATATATATATATATGTATGTATGTATGTATGTATATATCATTTTTCCATTTCTACGTTGTACTATTCCTTTAAATAGTATAACATTTGATTTATCGCTATAGTTATTATTAATATAGTTGATAGTTTGTTGTTGAAATTAATTACAACGTACTTATTGATAAAATAACTAATACAAAATTCCAAAGTAGTGGAAATCTAAGTTGTAAACTTGTGAGACAAGTTTATTATTGAATAGTCTCTGTTTTGGTATACTAGATGTATAACATCTTAAGACTTTCCTGTTTTGGCTAAAACAGAGATGACTATCAACAAAGGCTACTACTCACAATAGGCCTGATTCATTCAAAAGAGATGGTGCTCATAACATGACCAAATCAAATGCTATCTAAGGCAAATGTAGCCGATATCGGCAATAAAACTATATATTCTGATTGTGCTGTTAATAAAACTATGGCATGATAGATTGTGACACATAAATTTCTGAAAAATGAAAGCATTATCAAAACTTGGGATTAATTCCGAAATTCTAAGTAGATAAGAACTACAAGTGTGAGACATGTGTAGAAGCAAAAATGATTAAAAAACCATTTCAATATATTGATAGAAGCATCGAACCACTAGGTTTGGTTCATACAGATTTATATGATTTTAAATTGTTATGTACAAGAGGTGGGAAAAAGTACTTTATCACATTTATTAACGATTATATGCGATATTGCTATGTATATCTTTTGAATAGTAAAGAAGAAGCAATTACAACATTTATAAAGTACAAGGCTGAGATAGAAAATTAGTTAAATAAAAAGATCAAGATATTGAGATATGATCGAGGTGGAAATATGAAGCACCATTTGAACAGTTCTGTGCCGAAAATGGTATAATTCATCAAAAAATAGCTTCATATTCACCGTAACAAAATGGTATAGCCGAGAGGAAGAAAAGAACGTTAAAAGACATGATTAATGCCACACTTTTAACCTCTGGTCTACCAACCAACTTGTGCGGGGAAGCCTTAAATATGTCTAATAACATATTAAACAAAGTCCCTCACAATAAAACGGGAACAATTCCATATGAGATTTGAAAAGGACACAAACTAAGCTTTAAATACGTCAAAGTGTGGGTTGCTTGGCAAAAGTTCCAGTTCTGCCTCCCAAAAGAGTAAACTTGGACAAAAAGCAGTCAATTGTTACTATCTAGGGCAAGCCCAAAATAGTAGTGCCTATAGATTTTTGGTATTCAAGTCTGATATAGCTGATATTCATGTAAATACAACCATGGAATCTAGAGATGTCTCATTCTTTGAAGATGTGTTTCCACACAAAAGGAATGAAGGGAATAATGTCCCTAAAAGGACAAGAGAAGAATTAAGCAATTCACATGAAGATGAAAACCATCATGAGATTGAGGAAGTTGAACCAAGGAGAAGCATAAGGGCAAGGACTTTCAAGACATTTGGTTTGGATTTTTTCACATATTTGTTAGAACATGAACCTCAAACGTACAAGGAAATAATGTCATCTTCTGAATCTTCATGTTGGAAAGATGCAATCCAAAGTGAAATTGGTTCAATTCTAAGTAATAAAACTTGGGAAATTGTTGATATTCCACCTGGAATAAAACCTATTGGCTGTAAATGGATTTCCAAGAAGAAAATGAAAGCAGATGGCTCTATCGTCAATTATAAAGCTAGATTAGTAGCCAAAGAATATCGTCAAAAAGAAGGAATAGACTTCTTTGATACATATTCATCGGTAACACGAATAAGCTCTGTAAGAATGCTAATAGTAATTGCATCGATCTATGATCTAGAAATTCATCAAATGGATGTAAAGACAGCATTTTTAAATGGAGATCTCGATGAGGAGATCAACATGGAGCAACCTGAAGGCTTTGTTTCTAAAGGAAATGAAAACAAAGTCTGTAGATTAGTAAAATCACTATACGGACTAAAACAAGCTCCAAAACAATGGCACGCAAAAAATTTAATAGTGTCAAGATGAGAAATGATTTTCGTATAAATGAATGCGACAAGTGTGTTTATTATAAACAAATTGGACAATCATATGTGATGATTTGTTTATATATAGACCATATGTTAATATTTGGTCCAAATACTCAGGTAATAGAGACCATAAAGAAGATGTTAATTAGCAATTTCGATATGAAAGACTTAGGAGTTGCAGACGTTATTTTGGGAATCAAAATAATAAGAACACCTAATGGAATTGAATTATCTCAGTCACATTATGTACACTGTAATGCAACTGGGATACTCTCGTGTAATAGGATGTCTTATGTATCCTATGAATTTCACAAGACCAGATATAGCTTATGCAGTAAGTCAACTGAGCAGGTATACAAGCAATCCAGGAAAGGAGCACTGGAAAGCACTAACGAGAGTGCTTGGATATTTAAAAAATATCACAAATTATTCCTTACATTACGGAAAATATCCTGCAGTCTTAGAAGGATATAGTGATGCAAACTGGATTCTAATTCAGAGGAATCAAAATCAACGATGCATTTACCTTAGCAGGGGCAGTAGTGTCATGAAAATCTACTAAACAAACATGCATAGCTCGATCCACTATAGAATCGGAGTTCATCGCTTTGGATAAAGCAGGCAAAGAAGCAGAATGGATTCGTCATTTTTTAGAAGACATTCCATATTGGCCTAAACCTGTACCAGCCATATGTATACACTGTGATAACCAAGTTGCGCTAAGCAGAGCGCACAACTTTGTGTATAATGGAAAGTCACAACACATTCATCGACGCCATAACACAGTTAGGCAGTTACTCTCAAATAGGACTATTTTCATAGATTATGTGAGAACAAATGATAACCTAGCGGATTCATTTACTAAAGATTTATCAAGAGAGAAAATTGACAGTGCATCGAGGGGAATGGGTTTAAAAGCCTAAACCATCAAGATTTATCTTATACGGAAACCTATCCTAGCGACTGCAGATCCCACGGACTAGGATCAATAGGTAAACCAGTTCTGAGTAACTCAAGACATAATACATTTGCTTGGACATAGTCCAACTCCATTCCTATGGTGCACAATATAAATGCATGCCTACAGATGTATTTAAAGGTTAAAACTATGTTTTTTAATGGTGATCATATCTTGAATATAACAAGTGGGGTATATGTAGGATACTCTTAATGGTGGCGATCACCTATGTTAGTGTGAGCTGGATCGGCTCTATGAGAATATTAAAGGCTTTTATTCTCTAAAAACACTCGCAGAACCAAAAATTATTCAGGACCAAAATGAACACAACCAAGAGATTGGATGTGAAGGAAAATAATACTTTGTAAAGCTTATTGTCTGTCATACATAACGGCTGGCGGTTCAAGATGAAATAATTCACCTATTAGCCAAGTATATCTGATAATTTTTAACCAGGAAAGATCAAAGTGAAATATCTACTTATCCTCGATATAGCATTATTTTCATATGAACTGTGTGATATTACACTTTGTGTAGGGGAGACATATATCGCCATTCATGTGGGAGATTGTTATAATTCTCAAAAATTGATGAATGAGATATGTCCCACATCGCCAAAAATATGTTACTATTCTGGTTTATATAGTATACTCTCAATCTCTATATTGGCCCTTAGGGTCAGGTAATTTTGTGTGAGGGGGAGAACGTATATGGACATGGACTAACACACGCGCACGCGCCGCCACCCGTCCGACCGGCCGATCGAACCGGGCCGGGCCGGATGCGGGTGCGGGTCCAATAAGACGGACAGTGTTATATTTTTGCTGTACAGAAGTAAACGGTTTTCTACTGTTTAAATTCAAAAGGAAGTGACTACTGGATTGGATGCGGATGTTGCAAATCGCAATAGTTTCTGGCCATTGCAAACGAAGAGACGCGACTGTTGCAAACCGCACCAATTTCTGGCGAGTTGCAAATGAAGAGACGCGATTGTTGCAAACTGCAACAATTTCGGCCGTTGCAAACGAAGAGGCGCAACTGTTGCGAACGGCAACAGTTTTTGGCCGTTACAAACGAAAAGGCGCGGCTGTTGTAACGCTTTTTGACGTTGCAAATGAAGGGATGCTACTTTTCTCATCGGGTGTAGCCCTTGGGAATTCGGCTATAAATAAGGAGGAAACCTGATCACTTTCCTCACTCAATTATTTCGAATTTTTTCTTCTTCCTCTTTGTTTCTTAATATCTACAATCCATGTACTTTTGCATTTAACATAAAAAATCATGCACATCATAATTTTCGAGTAGATCACGTCTGTTGTATCTTGGAAGGCTTTGAATAAAGTCTTAAGGAAATTGTTACGACAAGCTTTAGACGAAATTTCCTTCTTCAACTGATTAGTTTTCTAGTTGATTTATATATTTATATATACATATATATCGTTTTTCCGTTTCTGCGTTGTACTATTTCTTTAAATAGTATAACGTTTGATTTGTCGCTATAGTTATTATTACTATAGTTGATAGTTTGTTGTTGAAATTAATTACGACATACTTATTGATAAAATAACTAATACAGAATTGCAAAGTAGTGGAAGTCTGAGTTGTAAACTTGTGAGACAAGTTTATTATTGAATGGTCTCTGTTTTGGTATACTAGACGTATAACATAAAGTTCTTATAAGCTTATATGCAATGGATTTGGCCTCATCATGCTCCTTTGTAAGATTGCCCTTGGCTATATAAACTTCTTTGAGCCGGCGTTTGTTTATCTCTAACTATTTTTGGAGGGTCGCTTATAGAATATTATAAATATCCAATTGACCCTTCAAATTACATTATTTCATCAAGTATTTTCTTTGAACCTTAGATCTTGACATCTAATGAAGCGATGAGAGCATCATTATCATGAATTTGTTTGTCCTTCTTATGGATGAGTAGTTTGTTTACATCATTGATCCATCTGAGCTGCTCGACCACTAGTCTCTAAGAATTATACTTCTCTTCTAGCTACTTGATTATCTTGAGAGAAGCATCAACAATGGCCTTAAAAATCCGGTCTAGGCTATGACTGAACATTACCTCAGAAAGGTAAATGTTTGAAGTGGCATGTGATCCAAAGGATGGAGCTTTTTAAGAAGTGAGTGCAAAGACTAAAGAAAGAATAAACTTATGAATTGGAGATTTTGGACACAAGGCTACAGTTAAGGAAGAAAGAAGGGCCATCATTTTTTTGGCCTGATGTGGGGCTGGAGGTGGAACTAAGGAACCGTTCATAGAAATTGGAAGCGCCGGTGGATGTGTTGGCAGAAGCTGTACCTATCAAAAAGCTATAAATAGAGCATACTTGAAACGCATGCGAGCCATGATGTATTGGTGCAGTGACAGTTAGGATGATGGCTTATGTTAGAGAGTGAAAGTTAATGATGAGGTAATGCAAAATGTGGTCTTGAGTGATGGGTTGGAGCCCCTTGGAGAGAGACGACGAAGAAAATAAGTTTAGAGTCTTTAGACGTAAGATTCTTGTTGGTGATCAATGTGGTCGTGACTAGTAGAAAGGTACCTAGGTGGAGATGGACATCTTTGGGCTTTGTTCACAATTAAATGAAGATCTTGACCATACATTAAATGAACCATTTTACTTGCATATAAGAAATATGATATCAGAATAAATATATAAATCAGGATGAGATGGAAGATGCATGTATGCAAGAGAATGCATGCATCGAGGTTTGGGATATCAAAATCAAAGTCAGCTAAATCGCCAAGAAGACGGTCAGAAGGGCTCATAGCTTCCTCGTCTTCGGGAGCTATGATATGATCTTTCTGAACACTATTAGAGGTTGAGCCAGGTGTAACTTTATAATTCCATTTCTTAATGCATTTGTACTTGGAACTGGAATTTCGAGGTCGGAGTCCTCAACGTTGTCTTCGGTGGACTCGACACTAGAATCTTCACCTTCTATCCCTTGTTCTCTTTCTTCCTGCTCTTCATTTTTCTCTTCAACCTCTTTCTCAAAGACTCTTAGTAGTATTGGAGCATGAGGAATCAAGGATCACCCACTTTCTAAACATCAGGAATGGGGTACTCGTATGCATGGAGTAGACCACTCTAAGGTGGTGTTCCAGTAGCCTTGCGTCACTCAAAAAGTATAAAGTTCTACGTTTAGTTTAGGGGATAACATTAGGTGGATGTGGGTTGCACGTCATTATTTTCAACTCTTTAAATAATACCTAAAGTAAGATAATATGATAGAAAAATAAACTAGAGGACCATTATTGGAGACTTGAAGCATGAAGGTTGGAACTTGCGTTTTAACAACTAGTTGTGGGGAAAACCCAACTAGTCCCTTAAAAGAAGCATAAATTCTTTAATTCATATGGATGTCCAAGATGACTCGATATATGTGTTGCACATTTAGGAAAAGGAAGGAAGAGTTTGCTGATAGAGGAACCATAATTTGGTTATGCAAGGAGCTTGACCAATTGTCACATAAAGAGCATATGCAAACGCAATAATATAAATAGGTATTCATGCGTATCTGTGATGGGAAATTCTCAAAGCGTAAAGGAATTAATGGATAAATGGAAAGAATAGAAAAAATAACACTAATAAAACGCATAACGTACTTGTAGGGGAAAATTTAAATTAATCTTAGAATGAATTCAAATCAATTAGAAAACACGCCCGACGTCGATACATTCACCAAGGTCAATACTATATGGTTAAAGCCCCGCAAATTCTCTGTAATAGCACATAGTGTTTTTCAACCGCCATGCTATTTCAATTTAGCACTATTAAATAGTAGACTCACTTTTCTCCGTTATTTTTCGTTACACCCACTAAACCAAGGTTTATTAGCATCCGCTTTAGCATTTTTAATCGACCAAAGTTAACTTTAGCAGTGCTCTTTCAAAATGAAAACAACAAAATTAGGGTAAAGACCTAATTTTAAGGCATAAGTGCTCATTGTAAGTTAGAGATCTATTATAGTCAGCAAATGTAGTTTTCATAAATCATGATACTCTTCGGTTTTGTTATATAAGATTAAACAATGTTTCTTTTTCCCATAAATTTGATTTAAGAACGAGATTAAATTAATTTTAAAATTTTTGTTTCAATCTACTAAACTTTTTTTTGCACCTTCTCTTTGTCCCTGCTATAACTTTTTACACGTCTACCGCTATATAACCGCAAAGTACGTTAATCGCATATGGTCGATACTACATCTAGATCCAAGCTACAAGCTGGAAGATATGAGAATATGAAAATCTACACTCTACCTAATAAGTCCCAACATAGAGACCTACTGGCTATGTCACTTAAATGGAATGTCTAAAGGCACAAGAGTGTTCCACCCAACAATATAGAGATATTGGTCCAAATGTTGCCCTATTAGGATTTAAAATGAAGAAGTTATGAATCAACCGATAATGCCATACTTCTGCTACTCAGAAGACGGTTTCAAAAATTTCTATATGTAGAAATAAAAGCCTGACAAAATAGTGGTTTGAGCACCGCACATGAAAAGAAAAATGAAGTGGTAGACAGCAAAGGCTTGGAGGCAAAGCCAAAGGTACCAGAGCTGGGCTATAAATACAATCTCGTGGGTAACTTGCCAGATTGTGAAAATGGCTTTGGAAATAGCCTATTGGATTGTAAAAATGGTCAAGTTCGGTTCTGGTCATTGCTGAACAGAATAACACCGACTAGAACTTCGCTTATCTATAGCTAGGTGAAGATGGACCTGGCTTTCTCCTAAGCTTCAGGGTCCAAACCTGGATAACTTCCCATCTCCATGCTGCAACCTCATATCCTTCTTGCCTAAAGAAAACACATACAAATACCTCCTAGCATCTTCATTTAAATGGATGCATTTAAGAGAACCAAGACTCTATAGAATTAAGGAGAGAAGCTTTTGGAGCACTTTTGGATGGTAAGGAAACATCTAAATCTCTATAATAGATCTGAACCATTCGCATCAACCATCTAAAAACAACAAACCAGAGATTGGATTGGTCTCTTTTAAGATCTTAGAAAGCCAAAGCCTCACTAAACTAGTAAGTTAATTGTTTGTAATTATTGTAGCTGATCCACAGAGATCTAGCAAATATTGTAGAATTGTAAATTAGAGAATTATAATAAAAAATATAAAGTGGATTTAGGTAGGAGATTGCCAAACAGCTATAAAAACTCTACATTCCACTTACACTTTTTGCACTTTACTACTTTCCTTTAAGCACATACATCTATGATTTATGATCTGAATTAGAATAAGTGCTTAACATACTTGACGAACATTGATCTCATCTCCAAGTGCTTTTGGATCACACTTGGGATATTAGGCTCCGTTCAACCTTTTTTGGGGGTGTTTGGTTATTTTCGATGCAAACATTTCGGAGCTTTCACTATTCTCAATTTAGATTATGAAACCACCGACTAGAAAGCACAGATTAAAGGAGTTAATGCAAAAAATAGGTAAGGGGAAGGAGTTGTGGAAATATGGAATTCCACTCATCCAAATAGGTCTGGGGTCGAACTAATTGGACCAGTACTGTAACGACCCGTTAAATTTATGATATTTAATAAAATGAATTAATATAATTTCTAATTTGGTTAAGAATAAATGTAGAAATTTGGTATAGTGGTTGCAATTTAGTGTAACTATAAAATTTTATGATAATAGATGTGGATAATGTAAATTTTCACAACTTGATTTAAAGTAATTTTGAAGAAACAAATAAATGTTGAATTTGTGAATGTTAGTATAAATATTAACTTAAATGGTGTTCATTAATACAAAGATGTAATTAGTGTAGATAGTAATAATTTATGCCTGTAGTGAAAGGAAAAGAAAACTAATAGAAACATAAAATTTATTTTATGTGAACAAAAGTATAGTTTTGAACAAACTTATGAAAATTGATAGAAACAGTGTTTATAATCAGTTTGGTTATTTTATATTTGAAAGATAGAGATGTGTAAATACGTTAATGAATATAAAATGGGAAGGAATGGTAGAATGAAAAGAATATATATAATAATAAGCATTTGATTCAATTAAGGGAATTAAATTATAATAAATGGTCATTTAATAAATTCAACGTTTGTGAGAAATCATAATAGTTGCGAAAAATGTGTACAAACTTGGATTTGGAAGTTTATTGGATTTATAACGGTTTTGTTATTAAGTGTATGAGTTTAAAAGTTATTCCCTTTTGTAAAGTAATAGAAGAATGCATAAGATATAAACAGGGCTTAATAGAATTGACACTTAATGAATTGAATAAATTACCCATTTATGTAGATATGTATAGTGGACTATAAATGGCCTAAGCAAATATAAAATGGAATAATCATTGAGATTTGTACTATGAAAATAAATAGTAACATTTATTTGCAAGGAATAAAAGACTATTTAGGTGACTAGAATTTGGAGTAATGACTATTGTATGTTACCTACCCTTGTTTCTTGTTAATTTAGATTTTGGGAATCAAATTCAATTTATCCGCCAATTTAGCGCAGTTAAAGTGAAATGAATTGGTGATTGAGAAATGTTAAATACAAATAAGATGTAAACCAAAGAAAATCCCATTTGTAATAAATTATGTAGAATAAAGTAAAGAAACTAGGAAATGAAAATGTGAAAATGTGGATGCAGTGAGATTTTAAGTGATAATAACCTTGTTAGGCAAGTGATAACGGAATTTTGTGTATATGTAATATTTACTGGTGTGTCAAGTAATAAACACATAGATGCAAGAAAAGGAAAGTTGGTAGCAATCTATATATGTTATTTATCTTACTTAGTATATTAAATAAGGTTTGGAATTCAAATTTTAATTAAAGGAGTTGGTAGCACGTTAGTAGGAAATAATTGTAAGGGTGGGATAACAACTACTATAAACTACCTAATTTAAATGAGTCAATGAACTTATTTGAAATAACGTTCATCTAAATATGAGTAATTAAAATGGCGGGGTCAACAATAAACGTTACTTTAGAATTAATTTATATTTTAACGGAAGTGTGAAAGTAAAGCAATAGAAGCGTAAACTTATCAAGGTAGAATTTAGTAGTGTAATGAAAAAAATGTTAAGAATGTTATAGTATAATGATTGATTGGAAATCAAAATTTACTTGTTTGAATGTAACTTTAGGGAAATTGGATTTAATTAAAATAAAAAGGAAGAAAAAAAATTGGATGAAATTTAATGTTGGAATATTATGTAAATATAAACTTAGATAAAATTTAAGGATATCTATGTAATAGAGTGTAAAACCAATGTTAATTTCATCTATTTAATACTAATAGGTTAATAATAGAATGAAGAGTAAATTTAATGTTAAGTTAATATGAATTAAGGTAATATTGGGGAATAATGTGAATTTTCTTCATAATATGATAAGTTGTAGAATACAACGTAAACTTAAGTATAACCTTTGGATTGAAAACATTGTTAAGGGTTACCTGTTAAATTTGGATGGAATTGGCAATAAATGTTACACTTATGGGTAAGGAAATAAAAATGTCCAGAATTTGAGTATATTAAGAAATGGGGATTGAAATTGAAATCTTGCAACGAATCTAATAATACGTTACATAAGTGTTAAATTAAGGTAACATTTGGAAAATATGATAATGATTTTCAAATTGAACAAGTTGTGGAATTAATAAGGATGGAAGAAAAAAAAATCAAGATTTATTTTATTTATTGGAATGAAAAATTTATAATTTGATTTATTGCGAATAATTGAAATTTAATTTGGTAATTGGCGAAATGATCAATGATTGAATTAACATAGAACTTGTTATTAGTTATTAAAATTGTTTAAGAAATCAAAGGAGAGAAATTTTATAAAATTTTAAATTTTGTAATTGGATTGGCTAAAGTGGGAAAGTGGAATTAATCAACGTTGTTACTTTTATCTCCTTCCCTATTAGATCCTTATGTGATTGCATCCACATTTATTGTTGATTATTCCTATATATTGTCACCAATTAATCGTACTCGATGTATGTTTAGCAATTTTGTCACACAGTTAAAGTATGAATATATATATATATATATGATGTATTCAAATTTTTCTGTATCTAGCACTTAATTAATTTAGAATCAAACTAACGAAACGTGTCATTTATTTTTGTCCCTCCATATTCATTTTCTTTCTAATTAATAAATACCTCTTTTTAATACCTGCTACTTTAAAAAAAAAAGGGACTGTTCATATTTGCTATATTTCAATACCAAGTGTTCATATTCACTTTATTTCTAATTAATAGCAGCCTCTCCTTTCAAATCTATTTGTCCCTAAACCTAACTCTAACCTTATAAATAACCTACTTCTTATTCTTCTATTACATTTTGTTTCTCCTAACTCTAACCCTAGCCTCCATGCTATTCTTCTTCTTCTTCTTCTTCTTCTTCTTCTTCTTCTTCTTTTTTTCTTGTTTTTCTCAAAGCTCCTTATTATCTCTCATTTTAATTTTTTTTTTCTTTCTCTTCAAATATTCTTCTTCTTCAAATTTACTTCTATTTCAAACTTTCTTCTTTTCAAATCTAGATCTTCTCTTCCGTTTTCAGTTCTTATTTTAATCATTTTTTTTCAATTCTTCTTTTTCAAATCTTCTTTTTCTTTCAAAGCTTTTAAAATACATACATTCATATAATAAGGAGGAAAATTAAAGTAAATCGAAATAAAAGAAAAATTACGGAACAAAGTAAGCAATCAAGAAGAAGCATATGCGTTTTTCACGAGGGAAGGTGGATGTGGCACGGTATTTTATTTTTGTTTTGTTTATTTTTATTTTTTTTTATTTCAATTGCAAATCGTTTAATTGTGATAACTTTCACATACGAACTCCGTTTCACACGAAATTTCTTTTGTTAGGATCGTAATTAAATTCCGGATCTGATGACGCTGGTTTGGATAAATTTAGAGACCGTCAAATTTTGGGTTTGAATCGGATTTACATTCGATTTAAATTCAAAAGGTGAGTGTTTTGACCCACTCACAATTACTAGAAGCTTTTATGTTTGTTAAATAAATTTTAGAAATGAATAGAAATTTATTTATGAACTTTTGGCATGTTATTTCACCCATATCTGTTGAATTGCATTTTTTTGAATTTAGCTGTTAATTAAATTGATTGATTGCGTATTAATTGGCTGTTAGAAATTATTGTTTGCATAAGAACTGCTAGTTAACAGTTATGTCAATTATCACTGAAAATAAACTGTTAGATTTATAGTTGATAAATATAATTTGAAATAAAACTGCCAATTATTACCTGTTGTATATTACCAAACATATATTGTTATTGATTGATATTGCTTGATGTTTGTGACTGGATGATGGATGTGTTGTTGAATGGATGTTTTATTTGATATCATTAAACTGCAAGTTAGCATACATTTTACATTTCATTCGGGATTGTGGTTTGAAATGATAAAACCGCAAAGTTTTATTTTTTAAATTGCGGATTGAAATGATAAATATCCGTATCACTTGACCATAGGATAGAAAATTATATACAGGCACCGCGGTCTATATATAACTATTTTAATGTGATTTCTATGGTTTGGATTGAATACGGTCTATAAATCTTAAATTTATATTGTATAAATATTTTATTCCATATTTATATACCTATGAAGTTGAAATTTTGAAATTAAAAGGAATATAAATTTCTTTATTGAAAATGGAAGAAATTTAGAAAATGGAGTTTAGTAAATTTATATCCTATGTTTAAATGTAAAGTTGGAAATTTTAAGATATGATATTTGTAATTGGATTTTCCCAAAATAAATAGAAATGGATATTCTAGTATAATTTGAAGTGGAAAAATTCTATATATATATATATATATATATATATATTTTACTAGAAATTGAAGTCTTATTAATTATGGATTTTATGTGAATGGTCAAGATTAATTAATAGAATATTGATTTTGAAAGGATAAAAATCCAACTTTAGTTGAAATATTAATGCTCAAAAATGGATATAAATATATATAAAATTGAAATGGTTTTGGGACTTGAAGTAATATTTTGGATTTTGGTTTAACTTTAAAACAAGAAATATTTGGAAAGCCATGTAATTTATTCTTTATAAAGCAACAGTAAAGTTAAACCTTTTTAATTCGCATACCGTTGAATATCCAAACCATTTAGTTTTGAAAATAATGGTTTTAAAATACTATGGATTTTCGAAGAATTATGTTGAAAGTTACAAACAAAATATTGGTTACATGGGATATTAAATAATAAAAAGTGACATAATTTTTGGAAAGGAAAATTTTATTTGGGAAACGATATCATTGATTTGGGCTTTTATAAAATAATATGAAAATAAATTGTTTGTGTTTTTAAAGAAGAAATGATATCGTAATACTATGGTTTTGAAAGGGATTATATTCTGGTTTTAAAGTATAAACTGTTTTTAAATAACCGCGGTGTTATAATAACGATTGGTTGGCAAAGAGACCGGGATCGGATATGGACATACTCTCTGTCGATACCGAAAACCACTTTGACTAACCGTGTACGCGGTGGAGATTCCAGAATGAAGTAGGTGGTGGCGACGTTTCCTGTAAGGTAAATACGTGGACCCAACTCCCGTGAGTTGGCATAAGGTGGCTAAAACAGGAGCGATTCTCAGGCCAATGAGGTCATTCCTCTGATCGGACGCTCCTCTTCGATATTATACTTTGACTTGGATTTGATTCAGTGGCCACTTCTATATTTTGATTTTGGGGAGTTAGTCCGAGGTGGGCGGTAACTGCGGCTATGCGTTTCCACCAGCCTAGATAGTAATTGGTATATCTACCCTGGCATTGCCTAGTTGTGCCGTGTCACCTACCATACCGAGCCTTTACTACGAGTTTCTATTTGTGTCGTACCTATGGAGTATCCTCTGGTAGCTTCCCGATCAGGAGGTATTACGGTACTGTATAGACTATTGGCATTATTTGTGTTAAGGGCTATATGGGTAACCCCTTAACGCTATTAAAAAGTAAGTTTATTTTATAAATAGACACTATTATAATAGCGCAATATACTACATAGTAAATAGTTTAACGGATCCTTAGGAGATGTAAATCCCGAACATCTCTTGAGTTACTGTACTCATATTTATTTCTGTTAATTTAACTCACATAAGATCTTTTAGTCTGACTCGAGTGTTTTTGTCTTTTCAAATTCGCTCGGGTCAGTCCGAGCGTTTCAGGATAGCAGGTTTTAGCTTTGGAGGACGAAGACGAAGATTCAGTATTATTTTATATATATAGTATTGTACTGCACACTCTTTCTATTCCGTTGCCTTGTTGTATTTGGTATGTGTAACTCTGATATTCATTTTATAAGTAAAATCAAGCTTTTGTAAACTGTTTATGAATTGTATATTTGTTATTATATTTTATCCTTCCGCTGTGAGATTCTGTTTTGTTTTATCTCTTCTCTGTTTTTCTTATTTACCCCATAACTATCCGCCCTTCCATATGGTTTGAGTTGGCACGTGTGTCGGTTTAAAGTGTGCGAAAAGGCGGGATGTTACAGTTGGTATCAGAGCTTTGGTTTAGCGATAAACCTTGGCTTTGTGGGGTTTGACTCTTTGTTAATAGGGTAGAAATATCCTATGGGAGTCGCTGAGCGTATATATATGAGAGAGCGTATTTGTTAGTGTTATTAAAAGATTTTGATATTGTGTTAATCTGTTCCGCTTTGTATTTATAAATTCTGGTTGATGCATGGGACGCTATGTTATCAATAGGGATTTCTAAACCCTTAATAGGACAGACCGACATAATATTTGTTTTTAATATAGGTGAATGAAAGAATTTTGCCTATTATATTTTCTATATATAAAAATATTTTTTATAAAGATATATATATATATATATATATTTGGTTGCTATAGATTGGGTGTTAGGAAAAAAAAAGTATTTTATAATAAATTGAAGCTAAGTTGAAATTATAATAAATCAAATGGGAGATTTTAGAACTTAAGTCCGGGATTTCGAAAATCTGCTTTCAAAGGATTTATGAAATATAATGATTTGGTTTATAAGTATTTTCTTATATAAATATTTAGTATAATTTAGAAGAATTGTTTTAAAGAAGATTTTGGAGAATAAATTCTGTACTTTCCTCTCTGTCGCTGGAAAATAAATTCGGTGATAACGGCCGCATCATCGACTTTCATTTTCGAGTTTCGAAGGGGAAAGACCACTGTAGTAAATTCTACTGCAGATTTATTATGAAATTTTCTAAAAAAAAATTTCTTTTATTGCTCTAACTATAATTAGAGATTTTGAGTTATAAGAACTTATTTATCTATTATTTTGAAATAAATTGAAATATGACCCGGAATCCAATTCTAAAATTCTCCATTAATTAATCAATTGTTAAATTGTAGTGAAATAAAAGTTAAGTAATAAATGAATTGAAACCTCTAATTGAAATAAGAGAATAATTGCAAAGCTATAAAGAGGAATTTGCATACATATGAGACAAAGAGTAATATGGATAAACATTAAATTTAATTAAAAGAATAGAGATTAAACTTGTATAAGTTCAATTGCAATTTCCTTAACATAAATAACTTACCCAAATATAAAAGTTGAAGTGTTAAATGAGAAACTGGAATTGAATATTTTACAAGTAGGAATTTAGGAAAAATGAAGTATTCAATAAATTACTGTTATAATAAGAATTTAATGGTATAAACTTAGGTTATAATTGAAATTTTACTGAAAAAGGGTTAAGAATTATTAATAGATGATATGAACCTAAGTATATAAAATGAAATTCAAAATAAGAATTGATTGTATGATTATTGACTTAAGTATGTTTTAATCTTCCCTATTCTAATATAATGGAAAGTAGGAAAAATTAAATGACTGCAATTCATAGTTAATGGATAAATAAAAACTTCCACTTATAAGAATGAATGTTAGCAGATTTAGAATTTAAGGGAAATCTTACAAGTGAAGAGTAAGGAAATGAAGATATTCAAAATATTTGTTGTTATTAATGAGAATTTATTTTATAAACTTAGGTAATAAAAGGAAACTTAAGTAATAAAAGGAAATACAAATATAATGAATTTTGGGATAATTGGAAAATAAAACTTGTAAGAACAAAGAAATCCCTCATAAATGAAGGGAAGAAAATCAAACCACTGAAGTATGAAATAAATGTATAATAAGCTATTTTGGTGTTGATTTGAATTGTTTGGTTGATGTATGGTTGTTGGGTAAGGAATTTTGAAGTTGTTGGATGGAGAAA
Organism: Allium cepa; assembly: GCA_030765085.1. Taxonomy (NCBI): domain Eukaryota; kingdom Viridiplantae; phylum Streptophyta; class Magnoliopsida; order Asparagales; family Amaryllidaceae; genus Allium; species Allium cepa. The sequence goes on from CM060932.1 coordinate 954,450,168, forward strand.
TAATCTATCTTTGTTCCATCTAAGACTGTTGAGTAAAGGATGCACTTGATAGTTATTTTACATTTCGTACAATTTCGGAATTTGAACCTAACAACTAATTGTTTGTTTGATTGAATGATTTTGTTTGCGGTGTGTGCTGTTTGTTAAAATGTATGGTTGTTGCATTTGATTGGATATGAATGATTGAATCCACTAGAATAGTTCATTTTAAAATAAATATTTAACCTTTTAGGCTTATAAGAAAATACAGGTTATGGAAGCAACTGCTACTGCTTTTGGTTCCGTAATAATAAGCGTATTGCCCGACAAATAGGTACGTTTCCGGATTACGTATAAAGCGCTATTTTATATATTTTCCCGTGTTGGGATATTTTATTTGGATAATATGTGTAATATATTTGTATATTTGGATATTATATTTTCTCCAGAGTCCCTCCGTACAAAGGAGACTTTGCCAAAATTTTCAGGAAATTTTGGACTTAGAATTTTGTGAAAGTATTTTCCCAACTTTAATAATTCAAGTATTAAAGGATATAATGATTATAAAACAAGTATATTTCATTAAAGGAAATTAATCCAGTAAAATATTGTTTATAAGTTAATATTTGAAATAAGATGCACTGTAAATCTTCCTCCTCCCTTCTTTTTCCTTTTCGGGGACGAAAAGTTTTGAGTGGGGGAGATTGTAACGACCCGTTAAATTTATGATATTTAATAAAATGAATTAATATAATTTCTAATTTGGTTAAGAATAAATGTAGAAATTTGGTATAGTGGTTGCAATTTAGTGTAACTATAAAATTTTATGATAATAGATGTGGATAATGTAAATTTTCACAACTTGATTTAAAGTAATTTTGAAGAAACAAATAAATGTTGAATTTGTGAATGTTAGTATAAATATTAACTTAAATGGTGTTCATTAATACAAAGATGTAATTAGTGTAGATAGTAATAATTTATGCCTGTAGTGAAAGGAAAAGAAAACTAATAGAAACATAAAATTTATTTTATGTGAACAAAAGTATAGTTTTGAACAAACTTATGAAAATTGATAGAAACAGTGTTTGTAATCAGTTTGGTTATTTTATATTTGAAAGATAGAGATGTGTAAATACGTTAATGAATATAAAATGGGAAGGAATGGTAGAATGAAAAGAATATATATAATAATAAGCATTTGATTCAATTAAGGGAATTAAATTATAATAAATGGTCATTTAATAAATTCAACGTTTGTGAGAAATCATAATAGTTGCGAAAAATGTGTACAAACTTGGATTTGGAAGTTTATTGGATTTATAACGGTTTTGTTATTAAGTGTATGAGTTTAAAAGTTATTCCCTTTTGTAAAGTAATAGAAGAATGCATAAGATATAAACAGGGCTTAATAGAATTGACACTTAATGAATTGAATAAATTACCCATTTATGTAGATATGTATAGTGGACTATAAATGGCCTAAGCAAATATAAAATGGAATAATCATTGAGATTTGTACTATGAAAATAAATAGTAACATTTATTTGCAAGGAATAAAAGACTATTTAGGTGACTAGAATTTGGAGTAATGACTATTGTATGTTACCTACCCTTGTTTCTTGTTAATTTAGATTTTGGGAATCAAATTCAATTTATCCGCCAATTTACCGCAGTTAAAGTGAAATGAATTGGTGATTGAGAAATGTTAAATACAAATAAGATGTAAACCAAAGAAAATCCCATTTGTAATAAATTATGTAGAATAAAGTAAAGAAACTAGGAAATGAAAATGTGAAAATGTGGATGCAGTGAGATTTTAAGTGATAATAACCTTGTTAGGCAAGTGATAACGGAATTTTGTGTATATGTAATATTTACTGGTGTGTCAAGTAATAAACACATAGATGCAAGAAAAGGAAAGTTGGTAGCAATCTATATATGTTATTTATCTTACTTAGTATATTAAATAAGGTTTGGAATTCAAATTTTAATTAAAGGAGTTGGTAGCACGTTAGTAGGAAATAATTGTAAGGGTGGGATAACAACTACTATAAACTACCTAATTTAAATGAGTCAATGAACTTATTTGAAATAACGTTCATCTAAATATGAGTAATTAAAATGGCGGGGTCAACAATAAACGTTACTTTAGAATTAATTTATATTTTAACGGAAGTGTGAAAGTAAAGCAATAGAAGCGTAAACTTATCAAGGTAGAATTTAGTAGTGTAATGAAAAAAATGTTAAGAATGTTATAGTATAATGATTGATTGGAAATCAAAATTTACTTGTTTGAATGTAACTTTAGGGAAATTGGATTTAATTAAAATAAAAAGGAAGAAAAAAAAATTGGATGAAATTTAATGTTGGAATATTATGTAAATATAAACTTAGATAAAATTTAAGGATATCTACGTAATAGAGTGTAAAACCAATGTTAATTTCATCTATTTAATACTAATAGGTTAATAATAGAATGAAGAGTAAATTTAATGTTAAGTTAATATGAATTAAGGTAATATTGGGGAATAATGTGAATTTTCTTCATAATATGATAAGTTGTAGAATACAACGTAAACTTAAGTATAACCTTTGGATTGAAAACATTGTTAAGGGTTACCTGTTAAATTTGGATGGAATTGGCAATAAATGTTACACTTATGGGTAAGGAAATAAAAATGTCCAGAATTTGAGTATATTAAGAAATGGGGATTGAAATTGAAATCTTGCAACGAATCTAATAATACGTTACATAAGTGTTAAATTAAGGTAACATTTGGAAAATATGATAATGATTTTCAAATTGAACAAGTTGTGGAATTAATAAGGATGGAAGAAAAAAAAATCAAGATTTATTTTATTTATTGGAATGAAAAATTTATAATTTGATTTATTGCGAATAATTGAAATTTAATTTGGTAATTGGCGAAATGATCAATGATTGAATTAACATAGAACTTGTTGTTAGTTATTAAAATTGTTTAAGAAATCAAAGGAGAGAAATTTTATAAAATTTTAAATTTTGTAATTGGATTGGCTAAAGTGGGAAAGTGGAATTAATCAACGTTGTTACTTTTATCTCCTTCCCTATTAGATCCTTATGTGATTGCATCCACATTTATTGTTGATTATTCCTATATATTGTCACCAATTAATCGTACTCGATGTATGTTTAGCAATTTTGTCACACAGTTAAAGTATGAATATATATATATATATATGATGTATTCAAATTTTTCTGTATCTAGCACTTAATTAATTTAGAATCAAACTAACGAAACGTGTCATTTATTTTTGTCCCTCCATATTCATTTTCTTTCTAATTAATAAATACCTCTTTTTAATACCTGCTACTTTAAAAAAAAAAGGGACTGTTCATATTTGCTATATTTCAATACCAAGTGTTCATATTCACTTTATTTCTAATTAATAGCAGCCTCTCCTTTCAAATCTATTTGTCCCTAAACCTAACTCTAACCTTATAAATAACCTACTTCTTATTCTTCTATTACATTTTGTTTCTCCTAACTCTAACCCTAGCCTCCATGCTATTCTTCTTCTTCTTCTTCTTCTTCTTCTTCTTCTTCTTTTTTTCTTGTTTTTCTCAAAGCTCCTTATTATCTCTCATTTTAATTTTTTTTTTCTTTCTCTTCAAATATTCTTCTTCTTCTTCTTCAAATTTACTTCTATTTCAAACTTTCTTCTTTTCAAATCTAGATCTTCTCTTCCGTTTTCAGTTCTTATTTTAATCATTTTTTTTCAATTCTTCTTTTTCAAATCTTCTTTTTCTTTCAAAGCTTTTAAAATACATACATTCATATAATAAGGAGGAAAATTAAAGTAAATCGAAATAAAAGAAAAATTACGGAACAAAGTTAGCAATCAAGAAGAAGCATATGCGTTTTTCACGAGGGAAGGTGGATGTGGCACGGTATTTTATTTTTGTTTTGTTTATTTTTTTTTTTTATTTCAATTGCAAATCGTTTAATTGTGATAACTTTCACATAGAACTCCGTTTCACACGAAATTTCTTTTGTTAGGATCGTAATTAAATTCCGGATCTGATGACGCTGGTTTGGATAAATTTAGAGACCGTCAAATTTTGGGTTTAAATCGGATTTACATTCGATTTAAATTCAAAAGGTGAGTGTTTTGACCCACTCACAATTACTAGAAGCTTTTATGTTTGTTAAATAAATTTTAGAAATGAATAGAAATTTATTTATGAACTTTTGGCATGTTATTTCACCCATATCTGTTGAATTGCATTTTTTTGAATTTAGCTGTTAATTAAATTGATTGATTGCGTATTAATTGGCTGTTAGAAATTATTGTTTGCATAAGAACTGCTAGTTAACAGTTATGTCAATTATCACTGAAAATAAACTGTTAGATTTATAGTTGATAAATATAATTTGAAATAAAACTGCCAATTATTACCTGTTGTATATTACCAAACATATATTGTTATTGATTGATATTGCTTGATGTTTGTGACTGGATGATGGATGTGTTGTTGAATGGATGTTTTATTTGATATCATTAAACTGCAAGTTAGCATACATTTTACATTTCATTCGGGATTGTGGTTTGAAATGATAAAACCGCAAAGTTTTATTTTTTAAATTGCGGATTGAAATGATAAATATCCGTATCACTTGACCATAGGATAGAAAATTATATACAGGCACCGCGGTCTATATATAACTATTTTAATGTGATTTCTATGGTTTGGATTGAATACGGTCTATAAATCTTAAATTTATATTGTATAAATATTTTATTCCATATTTATATACCTATGAAGTTGAAATTTTGAAATTAAAAGGAATATAAATTTCTTTATTGGAAATGGAAGAAATTTAGAAAATGGAGTTTAGTAAATTTATATCCTATGTTTAAATGTAAAGTTGGAAATTTTAAGATATGATATTTGTAATTGGATTTTCCCAAAATAAATAGAAATGGATATTCTAGTATAATTTGAAGTGGAAAAATTCTATATATATATATATATATATATATATATATATTTTACTAGAAATTGAAGTCTTATTAATTATGGATTTTATGTGAATGGTCAAGATTAATTAATAGAATATTGATTTTGAAAGGATAAAAATCCAACTTTAGTTGAAATATTAATGCTCAAAAATGGATATAAATATATATAAAATTGAAATGGTTTTGGGACTTGAAGTAATATTTTGGATTTTGGTTTAACTTTAAAACAAGAAATATTTGGAAAGCCATGTAATTTATTCTTTATAAAGCAACAGTAAAGTTAAACCTTTTTAATTCGCATACCGTTGAATATCCAAACCATTTAGTTTTGAAAATAATGGTTTTAAAATACTATGGATTTTCGAAGAATTATGTTGAAAGTTACAAACAAAATATTGGTTACATGGGATATTAAATAATAAAAAGTGACATAATTTTTGGAAAGGAAAATTTTATTTGGGAAACGATATCATTGATTTGGGCTTTTATAAAATAATATGAAAATAAATTGTTTGTGTTTTTAAAGAAGAAATGATATCGTAATACTATGGTTTTGAAAGGGATTATATTCTGGTTTTAAAGTATAAACTGTTTTTAAATAACCGCGGTGTTATAATAACGATTGGTTGGCAAAGAGACCGGGATCGGATATGGACATACTCTCTGTCGATACCGAAAACCACTTTGACTAACCGTGTACGCGGTGGAGATTCCAGAATGAAGTAGGTGGTGGCGACGTTTCCTGTAAGGTAAATACGTGGACCCAACTCCCGTGAGTTGGCATAAGGTGGCTAAAACAGGAGCGATTCTCAGGCCAATGAGGTCATTCCTCTGATCGGACGCTCCTCTTCGATATTATACTTTGACTTGGATTTGATTCAGTGGCCACTTCTATATTTTGATTTTGGGGAGTTAGTCCGAGGTGGGCGGTAACTGCGGCTATGCGTTTCCACCAGCCTAGATAGCAATTGGTATATCTACCCTGGCATTGCCTAGTTGTGCCGTGTCACCTACCATACCGAGCCTTTACTACGAGTTTCTATTTGTGTCGTACCTATGGAGTATCCTCTGGTAGCTTCCCGATCAGGAGGTATTACGGTACTGTATAGACTATTGGCATTATTTGTGTTAAGGGCTATATGGGTAACCCCTTAACGCTATTAAAAAGTAAGTTTATTTTATAAATAGACACTATTATAATAGCGCAATATACTACATAGTAAATAGTTTAACGGATCCTTAGGAGATGTAAATCCCGAACATCTCTTGAGTTACTGTACTCATATTTATTTCTGTTAATTTAACTCACATAAGATCTTTTAGTCTGACTCGAGTGTTTTTGTCTTTTCAAATTCGCTCGGGTCAGTCCGAGCGTTTCAGGATAGCAGGTTTTAGCTTTGGAGGACGAAGACGAAGATTCAGTATTATTTTATATATATAGTATTGTACTGCACACTCTTTCTATTCCGTTGCCTTGTTGTATTTGGTATGTGTAACTCTGATATTCATTTTATAAGTAAAATCAAGCTTTTGTAAACTGTTTATGAACTGTATATTTGTTATTATATTTTATCCTTCCGCTGTGAGATTCTGTTTTGTTTTATCTCTTCTCTGTTTTTCTTATTTACCCCATAACTATCCGCCCTTCCATATGGTTTGAGTTGGCACGTGTGTCGGTTTAAAGTGTGCGAAAAGGCGGGATGTTACAAGTACCAGCTAGATTGCAAATGGATCGAACGATGTAGTCTATCCTGGACCGAAGGGAAGATATCCCAATATAATTTTACACTAGAAGGCTTGGCAATCAACTTGGAACCACAAGAGCCCAACCGATTAATTCATATGCAGTTGATCACTACGCAAAGGGAAAATATCCTACAAGGCACTTCAATTGCCTAGGAACATCTTGCAAAGATAACACATCGAGTATTAGGTGAGAAAAATAGGAAACTAGACATTGATGAAATGAACCATAATATGTTCACTCTAAATATCTAGTAAATCCAGTGAGAGTTCCATGAAATCTAGTCCACAAGCCCTCAATAAAACTGAGCTCTTTTATAGGAAGAGTATAAACCATGCTCGAGGGCACAATGTTGGATTTTTATTGGACATCAAAGAACTTTCATCTTCTACTAAGCATCCATTAATAGATGTGCATGCAAATTGTGAAGAATGGAGTAACCATAAATCTATTCCATTTGACAAGTGATTGGATGGGTTCATTAAATGTCTATTAGTCTTAAAGTTATAAGTCCATTTTATTAAAGAGTGAATGGTTGGACTTGTTGGATGTTTTCTAGCAGAGAAGACGTGAATGCCTTCTGTCGCCAATGCTTGAAATTGCTCATTGGTTGTTCTTTAACTTTGCCAGAGACAGCAGAGTATAAATTCATTCAGTTGTATCAAAGATAATGGAGTATAAACCTAGCCAACTCTACTAGAGATAATAGAGTATAAATTCATTTAATTCTACTAGAGACGGTAAGGTATAACCTAACCAAAATCTTCTAGAGATTTCAGATTATAACTTCCAATTTCAAAAATAATGTTCAACACCAATAGAGAAAATGGAGTATAACCCTGCTTAACCTCAGGGATAAGGTATAACATCATTACAAACAGTGGAGTATCCAGTTGTTCAGCCTTATAGACTAAGCTTAAATCCTCTAGAGATATTGTAATTTAATTCTGACCAGTCCTGGAGATAGGACCCGTTTCTACCAAAGAGAATGGAGTATAATTCTCCTAAAAAGCCTTAGAAATAGGATTAACTTCATCTAAGCATGAAATATGATGCTCTAAAGATCGAGTACCCTTGTGGATTATAGGAGTTAACTCAAACATATTACTTATTTTATGAGTAAATTCTTTTTGGTATTTGATTGAAATACTCAAGAGAAAAATAACACCTTATGATTTGAATATACGAAACCGATGGGAGTGGGGCAAAAATACGTTTGCCTATGCAAGAGTGGGCTTTGACCCCTACAGATCGGATAGACCTTTTGATTTATATGCTAGACGAATGGCCACACTTGAGCATTATAGATTTTTGCCTCAACCGTACCATTCCTATACTACGATTGGATTTTGAGAAAAGCAAGCTTTATATCCACAAAGCATACTTTAAGGGAGCCGACTTCTAGAGGAAATTTTGGCATTACCTTCGAATGAACTCAATTCATTTAAAAAATATGCCTCATGTCTAGATAGACAACTAGGTCGAACCGCACCTAGATCCATGCTATATGTTAGAAGATATGAGTGTACGAAAAGCCATCCTCTATTTAACTGACATAAACCCCCTAGAGATACTGGCCATGTTAACCGAATGAAGGTACTAGAGTGTTCCACTCATTGGTATAGAGAAATTGGTCCAAGTCTCTTTCCATTCAGACTTAAAATGAAGAAGATTACTTTAACAATAATAGTTCAGCCTCCTTCCCCTGCTTAGATGATGATTTTGAAAAATGGTTAAGTGAGGAACCCAAAATCAAGAAAAGTCATGCGCCAAAGCAAGATGCATGAAAAGAAAAATGAAGCGCTTGACAACAAAGCCTTAGAAGAAAAGCTAGAGGCACCAAAATCGAACCATAAAAATAGTTCAGTATGTAACTTATAGGCCATGTAAATGGTACGTGGGTGGCTTATCAGACCATGAAAATGGTACTGGACCGTGTAGATTTTCTGGTAAGAAACGTACAAGACCATTTACGCCGTCTACTAGAATTCTAGTCAGTACCGAATAGAATCACACTAACTAGAACTTTACATGCTCATAACCAAGTCCAGATGGACCTGGCCTTCCTCCCAAGCTTTACGGTTCAAACTGAATGACTTTCCATCTTCATGCATCAGCCTTAGAGCCTCCTAGCCTTGAGAATACACATATACATGCCTCCTGACATGATCATTAGAGGGGAGGCATTCATGAGCTCCTAGACTCTATAGATCAAGGGGAGAAGCTTCTAGAGCACTTTTGGACAAGTAAACATCTCCACTATAGATCTGAACATATCGAATCAACCATCTAGAAAAAAGTTGGAGATTGGATTGATCTCTTTTAAGATCTAGGGAAGTCGAGGCCTTGCTAAGACAATAAATTGGTTGCTTGCAACTATCATAACCACTCCAGATAGATCTAGTAAGCGTTGAAGTGACTGTAAATTGAAAATTCATAAAAAAAAGTATAAAGTGGACACAGGCCGGTGATTGCCGAACCACAATGAAAACTCTAGTGTCACTTTCTTTTTCTACACTTTACCTCTTACTTTCTAACATATACGTCTGTGATTTATAATCTAAATTAGAATAAGGGTTTACCAACATTAGGATCACGCTCTAGATGATAGGGTCTACCAAATCTCTATTCTGAGGGTGTTTAGTCATTTTTTATGCAAGCGTCCACTACAGGCAGTGTATCTCTAGGAGGATCTTGAGCTCACCACTACGGGTTTCAAAAGTTTTACTTTGTTTTCTAGAGTTACATATACCTTAAAGAAATGAAAAAGATCAATGAGGAAAGCGTTAGTGGAGAATTTCGTGGGTTGTCTAAAATGAACACTTAAGCTATATCTCCCTTTGGGTGGTAACTCATGCGGAGGAGGAGTAGACACAACAATAGGAAAACAGTAGTAGATATGCTAAGGGCAGTGGATGAACTAATAATAGTTGCAAAAGTAGAGGCTAACATAGAGGTCATAGCAGCCGCAAAATATATCGAAGTTGACGAAGTGGTCATAGTAGCAATTCTGGTCGATTATTGTCCATCCATACTCGGTATCTAAAAGTTGAAGACAAACTTATGAAAATGGACAATATATAAGGCAAGATTTATATAATATAGCTTCTATATAGGCATATAGTTGTCGAGAATTTTTCACCTTGGTGTGGTCAACACATACTCCTAAATGTGATGTAACAATGTGTAAAATGTACCTATTAACATAGTAACTACATTAATGATCTTAGAGTAACTTGTGAAGGCAGGAACTAGTGTTCTTAACCAGTTTTTTTTGCTAAAATAGGAGTTGAATATTTAGGAAACAATGATTCTAGAATTACTAGCAACAAGCTATGAAGGAATTCGTATTCTAGGAGCTTCTAACATTTAAATCAAATAATTTCACCAAATCATTAAATCTAACCCTTATTGATTGGTACTCTAATAGCTAAGGTTTAAGGGACTGATTAAAATTCATCGAAATTGGAAAGCAATCGATGTTAATGTTATCTAAAGGGATGCAACTTCAAAACAAAAAATAGTAGCTTTTAAATTGTAAATTTCAAGATTTTTCCCATCGATAAACCATAATCAAAATGTGGGCTTTTAAGTTGTTTATGGATTTAGATGGCAATGGGCAACTTGATGTGGTTCGAATGATTTGAAGGAGACTGGAAGCAGTTTTGAGAAGATCATGTCCATAATGGACACTTAGAGGGAAGTCCATCGAAGTAGACAGTGAAAAGGGATAAAATTGACCAAATGTTGGCTTATATAAAGAGAGTTATTGATCGGTAGCGGTCATGAATCTATGGATCAATACCAAGGGAGTAGATAATTGATGGTTGCATTACTATGGTTAACTTTATTCCTTGAAGTTTACAACTAGATTTTTGTGGGTTATGAACTATAGTCTACCTATAGGTGGACATAATTCTTACTTGAAAAGAAGAATTTGTATGATCACAAAAATCTAGAAATTATACTGATTGTGTAGACATGACTCTAGAGCTATATGGCGTTAAAATGTTCTTTAAGAGGAATGAACTTCTATGGAAATGGTTTAAGTAAGAGATGTGTCTTATCATTTTAGGGTTCGATTTATTTGTCTCTTAAGAAAGCATGCTTTATATTTTATCGAAGTATTCTTTGAAGGGAAAATGTTGATTTTTCACACAATGATTTAATGATTTTAGATTTCAAAATGATGAAGAGATTAACACAAAGCTTGTAGACCACTGAGTGTAAAATGGTACAAATGAAACAGTTAAGGATTTACTACGTACCATCAATTGATACTAATCGATTGCATGGATTGATATTGATTTATAGATTACTTAATTCTCAGAAAGAAATCAATGAATGCTTGTCTTGGATTATGATATAAAGCTAAGGCATGAAGCAATAATGGATCAATAAATAAAAGGAAACATTTTAGAGCAAGGATAGAATTTTACTCAAGTCTATCGATCGGTGTCGATCAATAGGCTATCAATCAGAAACGATCGATATGTTATTTTTCTATAGGCTAAATCAATGTAGCCTTGTTCTTATTATTATTATTTTTTGATATGGTTAGGACTTCTCTAGCTAAATTCTAGGAAATGAGAGATTGATTTAGAACCCCTAAGCATCTTCCCTTATGTATAGTCTGACATCATCATTGAAGGGAATTGTAATCATTTCACTAAGGGGCAACTCCGCCAAAGTCAAAACTTGAATTTGATTTTGAGTTGATTATTACGATTCTCCCCATAATAGGTGAAAACTAATAATAACAATCGATTAAAATGGATGTAGGCAATGTTGAACCACTATTAAAATTCTTGTGGCTTTTTATTACTTTCCTTCTTCATTTTACATTTATTTTTTGTTATTCAGATCTGAGAGGTAACATATATAACTTAAAACTAAAGAAAATAAGAAGATAAATCCTTATACAAACATCAAACAAAGATTACATTCCAGGTCGGTAGTTCTCGATAGAATCCATGGGAGTCTTAATCTAACTTTTTAGCTAACATATACCACTTAAATTAGTGAGTATTTTTTTACTAGGAAAGAATTTCAGTTTGTAACCATATTTATGTGCTAATAACATTTTAGAAGGTTTGTGTTTGTACTAAAAACAATGACACCAAATATATTACAATTTTGATTAAAGATTATTTGATAATATTAATATAACAAATTTTTGAAGTGACATTAGAATCATAATATATTTAAGGAAAATGAGTGATCTCTATTAGTGGAGGAAAGCACCTTATTCTACACCAAAAAATGGAGCCGTCAATATGCCTAACAGGTAGCGATACCTACCCTGTACAAAGTGATATAAAGATGAAACTAATGTCCATAATAAAACACTTATTCCACTAATATGATGAGTAATTTTGTCCTCAAAATCAACTAAATTCATCCTATCCAACAAGCATATTTAAAGCTGTAAAGAAGAATATATCAAAAGTGCAAAATCAATGCATATATATATAGACACACGCGCACACACACATACATAGATATGTATATATATAAACACACACACATACACACATACATACATACATACATACGTACATACGTACGTACATATATATATATATATATATATATATATATATATATATATATATATGTGTGTGTGTGTGTGTGTGTGTGTGTGTGTGTGAAATAAAATATACTAATCTAAAAAACAAGCAATATTAAGATTAAAGTTGAGTAAGGATCAATAAAGGGTATAGTATGATCATGTTACATATAAAACATGACAAATAATGAGACTTCTTATTTAGGGCTAATATCCTAGTAATAGTGAAGTATCAAAATGTGTCCTTATTATAACAATAGGGTGTCAAGGAAGTTAGATTTAATTTGAGATGAATATTATATGCAAAATTATAACACTTTAAAATCTAACTAGTTTTCTAAATATAACATGCCATTGGATTCATTGGTATACATATCAATTAACAGGGTATTTAGGTATTGTTGTTATTTTTATTTTTAACTACTACATTTTTCTTAACTAAATTAATATGAGATTTAAATTCTTAAGGTATTCACTGTAACTAAAGTTATTATTTTTATTATAACTAGGGTTAGAAATCCCATTAAAACAAAACAAAGCATTATTTATATTATATTATCAATTGAAGTATTTATATTATTAAAACCCTTTGATTTATTTCAAACCATATATACCAACATATTTACGTAAAGATAGTATCGATTATCAATATATGAAATCCAGTATAATAAAACCTAAACCTATTCCAAAATAGTTCACAATTAATATAATTATTATTCAAATTAAAGTAAAACATGTTAATACAATTTATAAGAATATAATTAGTGTATTGACACTCAAAATATAAATGTAGAATATTTTCCATTTCCATATTATAGGAAAAACATTTATTGTCATTAACTATATTTTTCTTTTTTAGTAATTCTGTAGTATTTAATTTTCCATGTATAATTAGCTACATATGTACATTAGCTTTGGATGGAATATTACCTTTCCAATGAAAATCTAAATAGATTCAACTTCATACCCAAAAAATTAAGAAACTTGTAAAAAGACCGCGTAATATAGATTTTATTATTATCCTATGACTGTATTTTAATGTCATTTTTATTTTCAATGTTATATAATTCTAGTTTAGCACAAAGTAAGGTAAACTTAGATAACGTACTTCGAGCTAAAATACGAGTAAAGCTAAATTTCCATGAAAATTAAAATTTAGTCCATATATCTCTAAAATCAACATATTATTCAAAATTACAAATTTTATAAAGTTCATTAAATTGTACCTTAAGTGGAATTAATGATATCCAACTATCATGTCAAAAAGAGGTATTATTCCCAAATGTACCACACTATTAATTCCTAATTTAAACATATCATAATTTTTAATTATCAATTTCCAAAAATGAGAAATATAATTTGTATTATTAATAGCAATATGATGTATGTTATATGTATCACTATACCATTGATTCAATATTATTTCTTTCCATATTAAATTCTCATTATTATCTGTAAATTTCCATATCCATTTTCCTAATAAAGAAGGTTTACATTATGTAATTTGTAATAACCAATCCTCCCTCGTCTTTAGATTTACACATTATTTCCCAATTAACTAAACACATTGAACTATTATTAGGATTATCCCCACTCCAAAAAATATCTCTCTTAATTTCATATATTCACTATGCCAGAAAGCGAAACAGACAATAGTGATCACATGTCATATGGTAAATTTTCTGTTATTCCACTTTTTCACACAACATATGGAAAAATCATATATTGTATGACCCAACAGTGATCAGACATCATTTTTTTCATATAGTATTTTGAAGTCGTTAAAATAATTTTGTTTTGGCTCCATATCAATATTTTGGTTACCTTTAAAAACCCAATCTCTCAATAAATTTATCTTTTAGTTTCCCTCTCAAACCCTCTCAAAAAAATTATATTTTGGTTTCCCGATACTATCTCACTCTCAAAACTAGAATTCATTCTCTTTTTCACTCCCGTTTCCTCTTCATGCTGATTTTCCTCTTTTATCTTTATTCTAGAATTAAGGTTTGAATTTTAATAACCGTCGCTTGAAATTTGTTTTAACCACCTTCCTTCTTTTGCTTATTCTTATGTTCCTCAATTTGCAGTGATTGAATCTACGGTTGCTATTACTTGTCAAGAGTTACAAGTTAATCGCTTGATATGATTTACTCCTCTTTTAATTTTGTATTTCTCTTGATTTCGACTATATGCCGATGAAGAATCGGGTACTATTTATAGGGTTTTGATTCCCCATATTTTGGTTGGGAATTTTAATTTGAAATTTTCAATTTCTTTACTTAGTCGTTCAATTTTATGATTAATGTTAGCATTATCTGATTTTTTGATCAAATGGCTTTGGTATCTAACTTCTTATCTCTGCACTTGAGATTGCTATCTAGTTTCTAATTGTCCTATGCTTATCTGAGTTCTTGATAATTATTTGCTTTGATGTTGATTTGAAAACAAAGTCATTTTTGCCTTTACTTTACTTTGGTTGGTTTTTCTGATTCTTATATAAATGAATATACTTGTTGATGGCTGAGACTTGAGATGCTCATGAATAAAAGTCATTTTGGGTTCTAACCTATTGATGGTTGAGACTTTTGTATTGTTGATGCCTGGAGTCATCTATAACTGTTTTAATGGAAGAAACTCTAGTAGCTTTTGATTGTATTTTCTTCTTGTCTGATGTTTGAAATTGTTGCAATGTGTTTGAATGTGTGTACAGATGCCATGAGTTGTTTTAGTTTGTAGAATTGCATTTTCCGTAAGTGTTGATCATGAGTATTATGTGCACTGATGCCTTGAGTTCTTCTGTGTGCATGTCCCTGACCTCTCTTGCACCATCCTATTATATGCATTCTTAACCTGTTTTGTTAATCTACCTTTTGGAAAGGTGGTACACATGTGGATTTAACCCAACAGACTTCAAAATTATTAAGGCCAACGAGTGTAGAGCGATTGGTTGTAGGACCTAAAGGTAAAGTAAAAATGGTTATACGAAGCCAAAGTTGTATGGAGTTGGTAGATAAACAATGCAGAACGCTTGACATATGGATGTTAGCTTGGATAAGTAAGGGATCGGCATGGAATGGAAGTATCATTGGGCTTGGCATAGATGAAGGCAGAGGGTACGACATGTTTTATTGGTTTGGAAAATTATGAAGAATGGATTGACATGCTTTAATATGTCGGGTCGGTATGAGTTGGCTTCATCGAAGAGGGATCAACATATTCGATTAAGAGGGTTCGACATATTCCATAGAAGAAGGCTTAGCGTAGTTGGTTAGGATAGCTCGGCATACATCCACTCACAGATAAGGGATCGACATGATTGGATAGGCAAGGTGTTGGCATGGTCAAAGTAAAGGAGGGATCAGTGTCAGTGAGAGCAGACGGGTCGGCATTTTACTAAGGAGGGATCGGCATGTGCCTACTTGAAGAGTTCAGCAAATCATATGAAAGAGAGGGATAGACATTTTTTATAGGTCGTCGCACTTCGATAAATGGGATTTGATATGCAACCCTTGGAAGGGCTTGGTTGAAAGTAGCTTGCAAAGGGGATTTGAACCAAAGATCGACCGAAATCAGGAGTTATTTTATTCCAAATGACTTGAAAATTGGAGATTAAACACATTTTAGCATTCAAAAGCCATTATAGGGATTGCTACCCAAAAATCAACCAATAAAGGGAACAGTACCGATTCCTCCTCATTGGGAGTTGGGCTTAGTGACCTCTTTCGTGGGCCCATATGGATAAGAAGGTCCTTTAGCTGATGTTCTAGGGAGATTAGTGGTCGTCTTCACCTATAAATACAGCATGCATGGCATTAGAAAAAGGGATCTTCATTCTGCTCCTCTTTATCTTGTACCTAGGCTATACTCTATGATTTTTATTCTTGAATTTCATGGATTTGTAACTGTAATCAGCAGTATAAACTAATAAAAGGAAAATCTTTAGAGTGAATGTAAGTCGGAGTTTGTCGAACCACTATAAACCTTGGATATTGGTACACTGGATGTTGATGGTCAATTTTGACGCCAACATGTTTCATACGTACACTTGTTGATGTGCCACTTCATTTCAGAGTGCATGTAGTTTCTCTGATTTTTTCTTGAACCGGTGTCCTTGTTGTCTCCATTATGTTGTGATGTTGTACCTTAATTGCTTGAGTTGCTGCTTACTTGTATGAATATGTGAGTGCATGTCTTGGTGTATGTTGAATTTCCTAAACTTGTTTTTTCACATCATTTAGGCATAGTATCAGTTTATGCGCTTCCTGGACTTAGTTTATCTTGTTTGTTGGCTACTATTTTATGCATATTTGCACATGACTCTACTTGTATAAACTTATTTTGTTTGTTTATGCATGTTTAGTTTGCCTCGATGCTTATTTATGCCCTTGACCCTTCCATGTGCACAAA
Organism: Allium cepa; assembly: GCA_030765085.1. Classification (NCBI taxonomy): domain Eukaryota; kingdom Viridiplantae; phylum Streptophyta; class Magnoliopsida; order Asparagales; family Amaryllidaceae; genus Allium; species Allium cepa. The sequence goes on from CM060932.1 coordinate 954,466,874, forward strand.
CCTCTACACTATTACTTTTGGTTTGCATGTCTGTACTTGTACTTATTGTCTTAAGTTGCTCCTACTTGCAAGTCTATACTCAAGTATTTCACTTATTGAACCCATGCATATATACATGCTTTATCGTTCTTTTCGTCTTGTAATTATTGAACCCATACACTTGTTGAACCCATGCACACAAATTTGAGTATCTTTGTTGAACAGCCTATAGGACTTATTATTATGTGATGCTCTTCCATGTATATACCTATATAAACATGTATGTATATATGTGTGAAATATCTCCAGTTGCTTAAGTATATACATAAATACATACTAACATATGCATATATATCTATGTACATATATATATGTGTGTGTGTATGTATATATGTATGAAATATCTTTGATGCATGTACATACACACACACATACATACATACATACGCATGTATATATTTGTGAATATTACCATGTCTTTCCCAATGTTGCATGATCTCTTTGAGCTTGTTGGTCCATGTTCTTGAATTACTGAAACTTGCTTTAGCTCGAACCTATGCACCTTTATTGAATTGCTATTTCCTGACCATGTGCTCTTAACTTTAGTTCTAGTCGTATTGTGATACTTGATCACCTTGGCCTTGTCTTATTGCACTTCAGCATTGTTCAAGCTTTTTAAAACTGATATGTGTTGCATCTTAGTTAAGCCCAAGCCCGTTTAGGCTTGACCTTGTGCACACTTGCATTATGTTGAGCCTTTGGGCTTGACCCTTGCATTTGCCCCTGAGAGATAATCGATGCTCGGCCTTGTGATATTCACAGTGATACACTGTGTATATCATAAGCTATTTGTGCACACTTAATTTTTATCCGTGTCTAAATTATGTAAATAAACTACCCAAATAACCAAGGTAATATTAAATCACGGTTGTAATTTTATTTATTTTCATTTTTGTATGTTTCTTTTTCCTTTTTATTGCACTATTTATTTGACAGGTATAGTGGACGACTAGACATGGCTAGAGCAAGAAGATATCAAAAATAATTCGAGTGAGAGTAAAAATGTTGTATATGAGAGTGTGAAATAATGTATGATGAAAGTTGTATTGTATTTGAAAATGTAAATGTAATGGAAGCCAAATGTGCACTATATGAATTTGAATTGAAATAAAATATTTGTTTAAATAAAATTGTGATCCATTTGTTTAATTCTGCAAATATTTATTTCATTCTATGAACAACATATGTATAATTAGTATTCATATTAGTCAATATTTATTTGTTGTCTAATAGGTAATGCCAGGAATGATGTTATAACATTAGACAACATATGACTGTTTTTCTTTGTTGCGTTAGTGCATATTAGATAGTTGGGCAAATCTATGGTTTGATGTGCAATGAGATGGCACCCGATTTAATGACAGATAGATATGCTTTCAAACAATTGGGCTATCTTTCATCTGATGTGTTTTTTGGCATAGTGATTTTGTTAATTATCCATTCTGGAAAATGAGAAAACAACATCCAGTATATGAGTAATGCTGATAAAACAGAGTTAATAAGGACTATCCTACCTGCCCTTGATAGAAATCTACAATTCCATTTAGTTGACCTTTTGTTAGTTTTATCTGTTATTATTATCCAATCGTCATGTTTGAGTTTAGAAAGGTCCTATTAAAAATTTCAAATATTCTATGGGAAATTTCATACTTTTACAATTTAATGTACAAGCAACTTGATTTTCTATCTTATCCATATTATTCAATACTATTCTAGAGAACATCTCAAAACTACATTATATAAACTTAAGTGATATAGTATGTCTTGGTAAATAAGTTGTAAAGAGCATGGTATCATGTGCAAAACTGGAGAATGGAGATGCCACTGCTAAAAGGTAAACATAGAATAATAATATATTAAATATCTTTATTCATATTAATAAAAAGCCAAGTTAAAAGGTATATATTTTATTTAGTCATGGATACCAAATGTTTAAAGGTCTATTTGCACTAGATTTGTAATACATATGAAATACAATTCAAAAATTAACATTAGACATGATATCCAAATCAAAATGTTTAACTGCACCAAGATGTATTTTAAGAAAGAAATATTGTAATAACTAAATACATTATTATTCTTGTTATTATCATATATAATTCACATTTGAAAATATAAAATAATATAAATATATTATAGGGAATATTAGGCTTAGGTCCCTTATAAGTTTCAAAATACACAAAAACCCCAGTAAAAAATGTATGCAAATTAGGTCCCTAAAATTAAGTTACTAAGTAATTACATGTAGTTATGCAATTATTTACTGAATAATTGCAGACATTTATGCAATTATATCCAAAAGTTGCATAAATTTATGCAATTTTTTGGTGAATAATTGCAGAAATTTCAGTAATTTTTTTGGTAAATAATTACGGAAATTTCCGCAATTTTTTGAAATAATTGCGGAAATGTTCGCAATTTTTTGATATAATTGCATAAATGTCTGCAAGTATTCACTGAATAATTGCGTAAGTGTTTGCTATTATTCAGTAACTTCGTTTTAGGGACCTAATTTACAAACTTTTTTTTGCTGGGGTTTTTGTGTATTTTGAAACTTATTAGGGACGTGTGCCAAACTGTTAACATGTCCACTTTGATTCCTCATGGATATGTAGTTAGTTGAGGATATCAACTACCACTAGTGAGATGAAGGGTTCAATCCATATCGATTATGTTATCCATCGAATTTAACTTAGATATGAATCAAGATACTATGCATACTCCTAAGAGTTTGCAACCGAAAGAGGTCGATAAACGAAAGGGCCATAGTTCTTTTGAATCGAAATAGGTTAGGAATGTGATCTAGAAAGAAAAATTTACTTTAATAATTAAATACTATATTAGTTAACTATTATTAACGATTGTTTATTATTATTATTCCTGTTATTACTATATATATAAACAAATTACAAAATACTGTACTATTTTGTTTTACGTACAAGACAAACGAAAATATATAATAAAAATTTCATAATATTTATCAGTACTGATGTAAGGTTAAAGAGGCATAACTCCTGGGTTGGGATGATAATGCAACAACCACGGTGCACAACTTAACATGCCCTTCTTTATCATTTTAATAAAATTTCAAAATAGTTAAAATTACAAATTAATATTGATGTTTAATGCTATATCATATTAAGCACTAAGCAAAACTAGGCAATAGAAGTCTCGCTTCGCTTATTATGGCTTAAGTGCCGCTTATTCATTGCTAAGTGCTGCTTAATATTTGAGCATACATTATTTATACCAATATAAATTTATGTAAACACATTATATTAAGTCTGTCTTCTGTTTATATGCGAACCGGTCACAAAGAATTAAAGTATAACTTTGAAGTTAATCAATAAATTATAAGTTGCAAATGTTTTTGGCTTTCACTATTCATTAAAAGTAAACATACACGAGTTAAGTGCAAAATATGCACATTTTTTAAATAAATATCTTAATGTAAAATACTACACACCATCCATTAGCCCATGATAGAAATAAGGAATTTTGTTAGGAAATGTAGCTTTTTTCTGTAATCCCATTTATTTTTATTTTAAAAATAATATTTTTATTTCTTTGTAGTGCCAATGTTCACTTAAATTTAAACAAAGCACTACTAAGTTCCAATTAAGTGCACTTAAGTGTTGATTGCTTAATTCTCTTACATTTTCAGAAAATTAAGCATTATACATGCATTTAACACTTAAGTGATGCTTAAGTGACCCTTAAGCGCATTTTTCATAATGTAGCTTTGATGCATCATCTGCCCACACTGAACACCAATTTGAGTATTAATGGAATAATGGAATTTCAAGTGAGTAGTTTTATATGGAGTAAAGAGTAGACATGGGATTTAACTTGTGTCTCAATCCAAGCACTTATTCCTTTTTTACTTCATATTTGTGTTTATGAATCAATTTTTTCAACACCTTACTATCATTTTCCCACATTAGCTAACCCAGGTAAAACTCATTTACAAGTTAAAACATGTTCGAGTCTACAACTTAGTGGTCTTTTTCTACTAACACGTTTAAATGTTCAAACATTTACTGATTTTATATATTAATCGGTCCTAATGGCATGCGCTACGAACATGCATATGAAATTTTAATACAAATGACATATGTTTCAGAGATGCAAGAATATGTTTATATATATAGTACAAAAATATAAGATTTGCAAGTGTATATTGGCATATAAATGGTGCTTGAAGTTGAACTTTTTTTTATAAAATAATTGATAAAATAAAGACTTATTCCATTTTTGTGATTATTATTTTGTAATAATATATTGGTGCAAAAAAAAGAAATAATTTTTTCATATATATGTGTCAAATGTCACAAAAAATAACTAATGAAAAAAGTTATCAAATTTGACCCCTTGAAGATATTAGCACATTCTTCTACACCACATTGCTAGTGTAGGTTTCGAATTGCCCTTAAACTTCACCATTTTTTTACTAAAATTTTAGTGTTTTTCATTGAAATTCCTCTTCATAATGCAACATAAAGCTGACCATGGCCGAATACCTCTTGGAATAAGTAAATTCCCACATTTCGAATTTTTTTTCCTGAGTTTTTTAATAGTTGCAACAAAACTTAACCTTATAGAGAACTATCTATGTAATTAAGTAAATGGTAAATGGGTATATTTAGAGGGCTTCATAGGTATTCTCAATATAAAAAACTTGAGTTTCAACAAGGTGATTGATGGCAATCTCTGCATCTATGTGAAGTTCACGGCATCTAAGTCGCACACCATTGCATAACCCATATTTGGATCGAGATTACTTAGCAGCATAATTGGTATGCCTTTCTTCAAGATCGATTTATATAGGGTAAACCACACAAATTTATAGAATTCAAATATTTGTGCTGGCATAGATTTCTTATATTATCTTTCATATAATCAAAAGGGTTATAGAGACGATGATAACCAGGAAAAGATTTGTAGCTTGATCATTTAGCATATCCACATTTTCATTGAGTGGGTTATTATTTCCCTTGTAACTATATATTTTGTATTGAATGCACTCAATTATAAGTTTGAAAAATTCGAATTTACGAGAGTAGATATTGATTTTTCATCTTCCTATGATATAACCATTGCATCACTAACTCATGGTATGAAATCCGCATAGAATGGATCTTCTTTTGCCCTCATATTTGGAGTGAGATGGACCACTTCAACATGTTTCCATAAAGACAATTTAAGTATGCATGCATCAATTGTTTCTGATATTGTACCATTTTATACAATTGGTCAAACTTGTCTAAAATCCCCTCCCAGTATGTCTTTAAGAGTTCTATCTAATGCATCAAAAGCATATATATGGGTCATTGCTGCTTCATCCCAAATAGCAAAAGCTGTTAATTTCATAAGTTTAGCGACTTCAAGCTATTTAGATATCGTACACATTGATTTGGAAGTTAGAGTGATTGGGATTTTAAATAGCGATTGTGTTATTTGATCATGTGGTAAGATTGTTGTGACTACCCTCGATGTTGCCACTACAAGTGCAATCAAACCATCTTGTCTATCTTTTACAAGTATTGCACAATAAAGAAAGGTGTTTCTCGTCAAGGCCATCTATGGAATATACTTTTCTCTTCTTACTATAAACTGCATTAGCAATTTTAGTATACGCATACATTTGAGAATCATTTGACTTTTCGGCGAACATAAGGTCTTCTTTAGGTTTTACAACAGAATAATGCTCCTCTATTAATTTTTAGGTGGGTGAATTATCATCTATATCATTCCTAGAAGATTAAAATAAGATATTAGTTAATAATGATTATCTAATAGATTATTAAGATCACATAGAGGGTGATTTTTGAGTATAGGCCGAGCCATTGTACTTGAAATTGGATAATCTTCAACTGTATATTAGCAAAATTCTTCCTATAATTGGCCTACAATCAAAACCATAAACCTCATATTGGGATTGGATTTCCAACATGATAGGGAACTACTGACCTTTTCTCCGATCCGTGCATAATTAATATAGTTCCTGCGGTGCTTAACCGCTTTTCTCAAACAAATCACTTGGAACTGTATTTGCTACATTACTAGTGATAACCGGTAGTTCCTTGCATTTCTTAAGCTAACCACTTGTCACGACTCGATTTTTAGACGCTCGAAAAATCGACATCAATATGTCCACTGTATTAAATCCCGAAAAATCGAATGTCGAAAAACTAAACCGTAAGTGAAAGAAGAAGGAGGTAGAAGAAGAAATAGAAAAAACAACATCAAAATATCACAATCGCAGCGAACAATATATAATAGATAAATGACTGAATCTTTATACAAAAGACTGTATCTATTGTATACATTACATCATCAGGGTACAATAAAATTCATAGCACACAATTGGACAGTTATCATAATCCGTCCTCACAAAATTTGACTATGTAGTTAACCATACACAATGGAATATACATCAAATACGTGTGATACGTCTCGCCATCTAGCTCGTTTTCGAAGCTCCACGGCATCCTTTCCTATATTCTATGATACTCGGTCTGACCCAAGCATTATAGGGAAATAACACCTGAGTCAATTTGATTATTAAAGTTTTCAAAAACCTTTAAAAATCAAAGGTATCTCGTAATAACACGCCACAAATAAACATGTCCGGTTTTTACCTTACGATAACCAAAACATTCTTATCAATCCTTTGATATTATAGTAGCGTCTATATACAAATACTTATTCAAATAGCCGAAATTGTTACATTCATCAAATTCCAACATAATAGGTATACAAACAAATCCGAATGCACTTATTGAAGATTGGGTTCATGGCAGGGTTACTGGGGTACCGCCCGTCACAGTACGTGGTCTAAATCATAGTACCAAGGATCCACCATGATCCTCTACAACACAAGACTAGAGCAACCACTTACTGGATAGTCGAATAAGATCACCCCGCGGTTGGGATCAGCAACCGCCCATACAGCCGAATAAAAGGGACATCTAGACAGGGATGGCCTTACCCTAATTGGTTGCTAGCCACTTAGCCTTTCTTCACCTCCCTTGTTTTAGCCATTCCCGGTTGATGAGGCCCGAGGCTATGCGTTACCTTTTTAGCACACATTTACTTAGAATGATCATCGCTCTCCTAACGATGTTCTGATAGCATTCGTCCATACAAGTCCGTTTCGGGTCCGAACGGAATCGAAGGCACTACTCCTACTACATCTATTTCGGAATCACCCTCAGGATTGGTAGCGATTAGCCCTTGCTCTTCACTACTCATCTTCGACTTCAAGCTCTTGTCTTCCTCACAAAAACGTTCAAACCGGATTGAAGTGGTTTTCAAAAAATTAATCCCGATCTCGGTCTCTTTGAAACGATCAGCACATTGGCATGATAGTCGGTTATTTAACTATCATATAACATCCACAAATAACCATCAGGCCTTAATAATTTTCCAAATTATTTATTCCAAAATATCCTCGCAAGATATTTTCCTACACTTCAACCCATTGAAATTAGTTTTCAAATCACTTTTCTCCCGTGGAATAAATTTCCACCAAATTGTTTGTTTCCTCTAAAAATGACTAAGTCTTAGTACTTAGTTTTAAAATAATTTAAATCACTTTATCCAAAAATATATACTTTAAAATAAAAACTACATAAAACACCTTACTTAAATACTAGTTATGAAATTTTATAATAATTTCAAGTAAAACTTAAGCCAAAACTAATTTTAAAATAGAAGTTATTCCATAAGGTATAAATAATTAATTTTTAAATCATAATACTAGTCAAACATTTAACATGATTTACTTATATAATTAACTTAATAAATATTTACTTTTACAAATTTTAAACCACTAAATAATAATTTCTTCAAAAACATTCTTTTAAAACTACTTTAAAACCTCTAACATATACTTAACAATCTGTTTTGAAAACATACTTTGCTTTTCAGAAAAATACACTTTCCATTCCAAAATAGTCCATTTAATCAGTTAATAAATCCTTCTTGATTTATCCCAATTTAATTTACGTCCCAATCCCGTAAATTTCTTTAAACATTCTAAAAATAAAACCACTTTTTTTATATTTTTAAAACACATTTCCATCTCCTTATAATCACTTCCAAAAATATATACTTAAATTATTTACATTAAGGCTACTAAAATTACTTATATAAAAATAATACTTAAGAAATTTATAAGGGTTCCTAAGTAAAAAACATAAAGTTATTATATCAAATATTTATGTTAAAATTCTTTTTTTAAAAGTCATAATACTAATTTACCATTAAAAATAATTAACTACCATAATTAACTTAAATAAATATTTACTTTCTATTAAAAATAATAAAAATAATAAATTTTCTAAAACATTCAAAAAAACATTTTAAACTTCTATTTATACTTTGAAATCTTTTCTTTGAAAATGTACTTAGTTTTCCAGGAAAAATATACTTTCCAACTTTTAAAAATAAAATCACCTTTGATGTGACTTGCAACCCTATCCATACTTAAACCCCCTTTTTTTACTTGCTCTGATCCTCCGTTTCGCATCTCATTTCCTTCGTTGATTTCGACCATTGATCGATTGTTGTACTTTGGTCCATGTTCTTGTCAATCGGCGACGCTTCTTCTCAATTCACTGCCCTTGGTGACTGCTTGCAGCGGAAGTAGCTTCTTCGAACTTGGTTGGCGCTCTTGGTTTTGGTTGGCTCTGTTCTGGACTTTGTACGCGCGATCTGTCTGGTCTTGTCTTTGCCTGTTGTCTTTTGGTGCGTATTCTGTTTGATCTTTTTTTTTGGGTTTTTGTGGTGGTTGTCATGCTTTATGTTTGCTCTCTAGTGATTGGTTGGCTCCGGGTTTGTCTACGGATCCTCCTCCTTCATTGTTATGCCATGTTCTTGCTGGTCTTTAGTTCTTTGGGAGTTCTTCAAGGTTGTTGCTCTGTGTCCTTGCAATGTGTTTTCCTGCTCGTCATTGCTCTTGCGTATTCGGTGATGAATACCTTGCGATTGGTCTTGCTAGTCTTCATGCCTCCTGCTTGTTATAATGGTGTTTCTTTTTCCTTGTTAATTTGGAGCTTCTTGTTCCTGCTGTGTAGGCTCTCATTGATGCTACTTCTTGCTCTACTACAGGTATTTGGATTTGTTGTTTGGTCTCTGGGATTTTAGGTTCTATTACCTTGATATTTTGTTCCTTTGGATATTACGTTTAGTTTTGTAGGTTAGTTAGGTGTGTTCTTTGCGATTGCCTTGTGCAACTTGTTTGTCTTTATGTGTACCCTACGCGGTGCCTTTTTGTAGTTCGGGTATGTTGTCCGTCTCCTGTGCTGTAATCTAGTTTAGATTAGTGGTCGGTCCACTTTAAACCCCTTGTTTTTGTTGATAGGCATCCCTCTTATCACCAGCTTTGTATTGTTTTATTATTTGCTATAATAATAAGTGGACGACCCACTATAAAAACTGGCTGGCCTTGCCCAAAAAAAATCACCTTTTATTTTTAAAATGAATTGCACCCTTTCTTATAAATTCCACCGGAATTTATACTTTCAAATTTATCTACCGATAAATATTCCACTTCGTTATAGACCAGTTTACAATGTCCATATCTCATTTTCCTTTAAATCACAGTTTCCAAAACACTAAATTGATTTCAAACTGATTTCCTGGTTTTAAATTCATTTTAAATTTATTACTAGATTTATCCAATTCCCAATAATTATTTACTTAAGAATTTTCTTTTCATTTCCTTTAAAAATCCAAACTATATATATTTATATTCCATTTCTCAAAATACCCATATATATATATAGACATGTATATATATATATATATATATATATATATATATATATATATATATATATATATCCAAGCATAGCATTCAATAATTTCAATCCCTAATATAATATATCACATATCATCAAATAAATCACATAGTTGAATATAAAATAAATTCAACATTTTGAGGAATCCAGTTAGATCCCTCCAGCCTGTTTCCCTGCATCAACAGATGTTAGCACAATATAAAATACCAATCCCACTTCGAGGGGGATCTCGTGGTATAAAGGGTCATCTACTATTATGCGGGGTGCGTAGGGTCTCATCCACTATATAATGTGGGAAATCAATCACTCCAATATATATATACACACACACCACATCTAGATTGATAATAAATCGTCAATTCAAGCAATCAATCCATAATTTAAATTTTAACTATTTGAATTTAATGGTAATCCAAATGAGTGAGATTAACTCACTTTGTTTTGTTTGCAATCCATTTCCATCTGGACTTGTTTCCTTCACGATTTTGACCTTGTATAAACAATTAACAGTTTATTGATATTTGGAAAAAAATCGAGCCATTATTTCTCCCTTTTTAATAAATTAATTAAATAACAATTTTATTTAAACTAATTTTCCCTTGAAATCTTTGGTAACTAAAATAATTAAATAAGTTTATTAAACAAGTAAATAAAAATAGGTATATATGTATATTCATTTTGTTTCATTATTATTATTATTGTTATTTTTGAAACAACTTATATATACTTTAAAAATTTACTTTTTATAAACTCTGTATAACATTTTTAAAATTCCTATATTTACCCAAATCTTATATATATATATATATATATCTCATGTTTACCTCATTATATCAAACGTGCATGTGTATTATACATATATTTTATTTATTTATTTATTTATTTTTTTAAACAAGTTTTAACTCGAGAATAGGATAAAATCGAATACCTCACTGTCGATCGCCCATCGATCTCGACCAACCTCTCGTCGCCACTGCGACCCAAAACCATGCGCATCTTCCACCAGCAACGGCTTCACAACGATCTCTAGTTTGTGGCCACCAACACGCAAACTTCCCAACTACTGCTGAAATCGACTACGACAGTCGAACTCGCCCTTGGCTACAACCCAAACTACGGTTGCCAATAATGAACCACAAACCACAGCCGCCCTCCTCGCCTTGGCCACCACTACAACCCGCGATCCAAATCCTTCCACGCGCGCAAGCATCGAGCTCCAGAAAAATCCCGACAAGGTTGCGATTCCAACTTGCTTTCGTGAACTCGAAGAAGCCCTAAGAAATGAACACGAGATCGTTGATCGATCGACTCTCATTATTTTATTTCTATTCTGGGTCGATTGAAGTGAAAAGGAAATGGAAGGGGAACGAATTTTATTTTTGAATTTAATAGAAGAGGGAAGTTCGATTTGAACAGGAACAAAAGAGGGGAAAGAACGAGGTCTTCAATGGATTTTGTTGTTCTTTACTTTATGTTTATGTCGGCCATTTACTCTTTTCTTCTATTGCTCTGCTGTAACGACCCAGAATTTCTGTCAATTAAAATTCGTATATTTAATTGATTCTAAATATTAATAAGTAAAACTTGTAAGCCGAATAAATTTTATTTCGAATATCTAGATTTAATTGGATAATTAAATCGATAATTTAATAGTTGAAATTACAGAAATTATTGGAAATTGTGTTAAATATGATTAAAATTGATTTGTAAAATTTTATGATATCATATTAGAGTTAGAATGATGTTATAGAACTTTTAGAATCGAATTAAAAGTTAATTTGTGAAAAATTGAATATTTTAATATTTAATTGACGAGTAAAAAAATAGCCATTTTCAAACAGTCTCAGATTTCGACGAAATCAGTTTCATTTGATCCGTAATGTTATATTATTGTAATATTTCAAATTTCGTGTCAATCGGATTTACCGTTTGTCCGTGGCAAGCCAAAACGCATAGAAATTCGTTTTATCGGTTTAATTTAAAATCGATCGTTTATTGCCTTAACTCGCACAGATGATCGAATTGGCTCCCGAAACCTATTCCATTGTGTCCGAAATGCGGGTTAAACCCTAGAAACGCTGGTCACCGCGTGAGATTTGGAGTTCGGAAATTTGGAGTGAATAGTGTTTTTCGTTAAATTTCAATAAAAGGATCCATTGCAACCCTCTTTTCAGAAACCCAAGCCAACTAAGCTTTAGCCGCCACTAACAAATATCAATGGCCGAAATGTTGCCATCTTCCTCCTCATTTTTCTCTTGATCCACTCAGTATTAACGAAAATTATCAACTACAATATTGTAGAGGGCGATGTGATTTTCCACTTCAACGGTTATGATCGGGAAATTCGTAGCCGATCGACGGCAATAGTCATTCAATGTCGTGTCGTTCGTAGGCAAATCGCACGCAATAGGCTCGACCGAGTTCGACGTCCTTCTGGCCGAAGGTGGAGTCGACGATGCTCTTCGTCGTGGTATAACCTAATCTTAGTGAAGTCGGGTAGTTTGGCCGTGGTATTTAACCCTAGATCGCGGCTATAATGGGTTGGTTGCATTGTATTCATCTAATGGAGGAAGAAGCAAGGGTGTGGCCCAGATTTTCATCAAAGAAATCAATGGCCCGGATGGATTTAGGTTAAAATAAATTGTAATTTAATTATATTTAAAATTGTGTAATCTTTAAAATAGCATATCTTGTTCATACGAGGTTGAAAAATTACGAAACGAATTGCATTGGGTTCGTATTGATGAACACTACGCGATGGAGCTGGATTGGAGTCGTTTGGAGCTAGTTTGAATTTTGGGTAAAATTAAAATAAAACGCTGGAACTGATATCGGAAACTCAAGGTGAGAACTTCTCACTCAATCGAATTGTTTCGATTTAAATTTTAAATAGTTAGATTTAAAATTGCTTGATTGGATAATAATTTGTTATCTATTGTGTGAAATAGACATTATACGTCGTTATTAAGCAGAGTTTATTTATTAAAAACATATACCGCGAGTATTTCACTGCAAAGTGAAATTGTATTATCTATGTACTTGGAGTTGATTTCCCGCATTATATAGCGGATGAGACCCTATTGCGTCGGATAATAGCGAATAATATTTTATAAATCTCATATACCACTATATTCCGTATTGGAACGGAATTGGTATTGTGCTAACATCTATGGATGCAGGGAAACAGGTTAGAGGGATCCAACTGGATTCCTTACGAGTATTTATTTGATTTCAGATATAGTGATGTTTGTTGATTATCATATGCTGATATATGATGTCTTTGTTGTCATGATTGACTATTTGGTACTGTTGCATCATCGGATCCATTTTTTGAAGTTTTAAAATAATGATTTTGATTTTAAAAAGAATTTTAAAGTGATTTTTGAAAGTATACGTTTTATTAAATTTTGAATTATTAAAATAAATAAACATTATAATTTTATTGTTATAAAAGTTATATTTTTGGAAAATAGTACTTAAGCATGATTTTGGAGTTATATAAGTTTTAAATAACGTTTTGTAAATTATTAAAAGGATTGGTTTATTTAAATTGAGATTTTTGAATTAGTATAAACTGTTTGTATAAAAGGATTTATAAAATTGATATTTATAAATTAAAATATAGGAATTGTGAAATGAGTTTTATTAAGTGTTAAAATGAAGTATAAATGGATTTCACAAGTGAATAAAATTTATAGATTTATAAATTGTGAAGTTATGAAATGAATAGATTTTGTAAAATAAAAGATTTATAAATAATTAACTTATAAATCGGATTTTGGGTATAAAGTTGAGTTATAAATTGAATTGATTTATAAAAGGGATTTTATAATTGAAGTTTTTATAAATAGAAATGGAATTTACAAACATTGTTTATAAATCCGAAATCAATTAAATTTGATAAATTTAATATAGAAGGTTATTAAAGGAGATATATTCACGATTTCAGATAGCGAATTATCCTTGAAATAAAATGTGTAGAAAATAATGAATTTGGTTAGTAAAGTATATTCACGATTTTGGACAGTGAATATATTATTGAATAAAATGGATGTGTTTTGGGGAAATTAATATTATCAAATGAAGTTAATTGTTTTAACGATGTATTAAATTGTGTTAAACATCGAAACCATAGATTTCAACATTCATTGTTGAAATAGACGTTTTCGAGAAATAGAAGGAAATAGTTGACTGTAACACTGTTGTTATAGTAAATGATTGCTGAAAGGAAATGTTTTATATAGTATTGGGATTTATACATCTACCTTAATTTCTAATCCTATACTAGTGATTTTGGATCGTCGTAACGATGTTTTACGCAACATTCGTTCTGACTCAAATAAATGTGTTTAAGCGCACGTTTTCTTTAAAGAATGAAATATATACTTAATTTCGATTTAAGTATATTGAATATTTTCCAAGTGTTGAAAATAAATGGATTTGTGAATTTCTTATTATTAAATAAGTATGGAAATGTTTTTCAATATGAAGTGAATGTTTTGAGATTTTATCCTTTAAAGATAAATTGAAAATGAATATTAGAAATCGATTTGGAAAACGTATATTCATAGATATTTTGGAATTGTAAATTCACTATGGAATTTATAAAAGAAAGGGGAATTTGTTTAAAAATAAACGTTGATTTATTTTTGAAGTGTGGAAATGAATTTTACGGATTTGGAACGTAAATTTAAAGTAAATCGTTAAGGATTTATTTAATTGGTTTAAATGAACCATTTTGAAATGAAAGTATTTCCGCATAAGGAAAATAATTGAAAACTTGTTTTCAAATGGTTGAAGTGTGGAAATTATATATCTAGTAAAGATATTTTGAAAAGTAAATAATTTGAAAATTTATTTGGAATCTGGTGATGTTGTGCATACCTATTGATAGTTAAATAACCGACTATCAATATTTACCTTTAATGGGTATTTGTTGTGATTTGCTTGAATTTGAATGCCACACTTATTTTCAAAATAAGCGCTCACTATTCGGGTTAGCCAGGAAAGGACCTTGAGGGTCGTATAACCCATTCCGAATATGTGATACGTCGTTATGGATTGCATTTGATGACCAGTGTTGAAGACCGAATATTTTGAAAACGGAAGGATTACCGTCGAATGACTCTGCATCGGCTGATCTCCGATATAGAGGTTTTATCACCCTTAGTGACAGGAAGTCCGGACGTGATTAGTGAATATCCGGATTGCAAGGGCTTGTTTGGAAGTGCCTTCGATTCTGTTCGAGACCGGAACAGACTTGTATGGATTGTATGTCTGACATTACAAATTGAGATATAAAGCTGATTTCTTTCAAATATATTTCTGTTGGTGGCAGAGAATTTATTCTCTTAGCTTAACCCCCTTCTCTGAGACGTACGAGCTCAGAGGTTATGTAGTTGAAGGTTATTAGTGATATACTCCCAATTTGGTAGTGTGATATACTAAGTGCTATTGAGCATTTGTTGAATCAAAGCACGGCTTTTGTATAAAGCGTAGCTTTGTGGACGAGACTTCGTCGGACCTCACACCCCGGAAATGGTCAAAACTAGAAGGATGCAGCAAGGTTATTAGGGGGTAGCGCCCCTTTAGTGTATGTCATTTCCTTCTAGATAGAGGTGGTATCATGGTATGGAGCCCAGATACTTAACCTATGTAGTTGCTGCAAATTTATTGCTTTGTGGCTGTTGGAATCGAGGATCCTCGGATATAGATCGGTTACGATCGGGGAATGACATATTCGTGTCAGTAGTTACCCAGTTTGAAGGGTAACCCGGCCTTGTGTTGGCAGAGATCCGGTTAGGTTCTCGGGTCGTCTTTCCAGAGGCGTACCCATGTGGCAATGGGAAGTTCCTTGGCTTGACAATTTGTTGAAAATCCAAACTTCAATACGCACCTTGTACGGTTTTAGTTGTAGAACCTGCCATTTACTTACGTTGGTCACCACTATTTAGATGGTAGTTATAGTAGGCATACGATAATGGTCGTATGTTGGCTAAGATTTATATCTTTACTTTTGAAATGATTTTTCATACACTATGCACTAGTAATAATATCAAATGTTTCTTTTTAATGCGTATCAAGCATCTTTGACTATCATAAGTAGAAATCTCCTCCGATTCTGCGTTTGCATTGTGTGTGTGTGCGGGAGGCCTTATGGTAGTCTCATTTTCCAAAAAGCATTGCGAATCTATTTTAAAAATATCCCTTTGTTTGTTTTAAAAAGATAAACTGTTTTAAGTTCTCACACCAGTCCCATGACTGACCTGGAGTTTATTGTTTTCCTTCCTAAACTCTGGATGCCCACCAATTTCCACACGGGCAGTCTAGAGTTAGGTTATCAGGATATTCTGGAATTCAGGAGTTGCTGGAGGCAAGCTGGATGGCATGGCGTATCCACTAGTATATAGTATTTCTTTTCCGCTGTTTTGTTGTTGTACACTCTAAGGATGTAACATGATGTAATGTAATAACTGATATAGTTCTTTGTTTAAAGATTATTCATTTATCTATTATATGTTGTTCCGCTGCGATTGTGAGATTCTGATATTGTTCTGTTGCTTCTTTCTGTTCTGTTCTATGTTTCTCTTTCTTCTTCTATCTTCTACCTCTTCTTTAACCCTAACGGTACGGTTTTTCAGCCTTCGATTTCTCGGCAGTTGATACAGTGGACGTATTGATGTCGGTTTTCGAGCGTCGAAAAATCGCGACGTTACATCTGCCAGTATATATATTATAAACATTTATTTCCTTTTTCTTGGCTGAATAAAAGAAGAAGAAGGGGACATTTAGTATGTGATTAGAAAAGGCAGGAGGCGCGTGGAAGAAAAGGCTACCTTGTTCCAATGCAATTTTATTATTTATATTTAAATTCAAATTTAAATCGTCTCGAATACCGCAACTCACGATCTCGACCTCCTATCGAGGTGTGTCGCCAGGCGTTCACAATATTATACCCATATTCCGAATGCAATGGAAAAGATTTCGAGTTCTAATTCGATTGTATAGAGAAGATAGCTTTTTGGACTTAGTTATTATATTGAATTTTTGTTATAGATTTCAGCGTGTTTACCTATCGTACGATCATACGACAACTCCGAATGCTACGAAAATTGAAATCCGATAATACTACACCATTACGGGTCCAATGGAACTGGTTTCGTCGAATTCCAAGACTGTGCCTCGGAAGGCTATTTTTAAATATCAATTTAAACGATATATTTTTAGAACTCAACAAAACACTTCAAATTTCAATTTTAAAAGTTCTATTATCTTCAGTATTGTCAATATAAATTTTACAGGCCTTCAAATTATTTTAACAGGCTTAAAAACCAAGATTTCATATCTTTACCCAATTAACAATTTAATTATCCACTAAATGGAGATATTTGAAATTCAAGTTAAACATTAATTTTTAAATATTTAAAATCAATTAAATATTTCGATTTCAAATATCTAGAAATTCCGGGTTGTCACACCACTTTATCAAAATGGGGTAACAAATGCCTTAAGGAATGTTTCCCCTCAAAGGGCTCAACCTATTGGACACCACCATATATACTCACTTATTCTGAATTTGTATATGTCAGACCACATAGTATCCCATGTCATCTTTCGGGATATGGGGCTAGTGAGGCTATGCTCAATTTCTCCAAAGCTATGCTTTTCGTATTAAACCACGCTTTGATCATAACAGGTTCCATTTTGAATGCCACATTGCCATTCTACATCACATGACTGATTTCTAGAAAAGTATAACTTCCTGAGCTCGTATGTCTCGGAAAAGGGTGTTAAGCTAAAAGAAGTTGCTTTCTCCGCCATCATCTAATATACATTTATAAAACCACTCAAATGAGATTTATAATACAATGTTAGACAGACATCCATACAAGATTGTTCTAGGACTGAACGAAACCAAAGGCACTTCCCTCGGCCATTACTAAGCGAGAAGCCCTTGCAATTCAAAAAATCTCCACAACGAGGAGACCATTGCTCGAAATAACTCTATAATGGGAGCAATCCAGAGCATGTCAACAAGCAGTCCTCATGCTACAAAGATCCTCGGTCTTCAATAATCATCATCTTCAACATGTCTTTACTTTCGAACGTATACGTTGGTTCGAAGTAGTTTTCGGATCGGGATCACCCAAATCCGACCCTTGTTCCTTCGAAGCCGATTATTGACTTAAAAGATGTTAAGTTCATATATGGATATCAATCATCAATCAATTACTTCATCTTTATAAAATATCTTTCTTAGATATACTCTTTTCAATTTATGCCATTTTCTTTTCAATGTATATGGAATCATTAAGCCTTATTTATTAAACCATTTGATTCATTTAAACCTATCTTAAATCCTAGAATAATTCCAAATCATTTTCTCTTTACATAGGAAAACCTTTCCAAATAATTCATTAAATCTTAACCAAATATTTCTAATATTCAAGCTATAACTTTTAACTTAGGTAAATATTCTCAAATCATTTATAATATCTGAACTAAAGATTTCTTTCTTAACTTCAAATCGTATTCTTGCAAATCGAAGATTTTCCTAACAGATCACTACTAGCATCTTAAGGAAAATTTCACTTCCATGGATTAGTGGCAAGTAATCCTACATCACGAAGATCTTTTCTTTTATCTTGGGAAAAACTTCAAATATGACCTTTTAGAGCATACAGACTTTCCTTTCGATCTGTTTCACCCCTCATCTAAAAGATAAAGCAAAGGCCAAGTAAATTCAAGGCACAGATTACTTCATCCCTAACCTTTGTTACACATCTTGTTTTACCATTTGGCTTTCACAGGTGGGACAAATGTACTAGTCATTTCCGCATACTCAGTTTGTTATTATATTCAATATTCTTCAATTATTGTTTAAGTGTTATAAACAATTCCTCTTAACCATTTATTCGAACTCTTATTAAAACTTCCAAGTCATCTTTGAATGAATTAATTATTCTTTTAAAATCATTCACAAAGGATTTAGGAAAGAATTGTTAAGTTTAAAACCATGTTTCAAAAGTTATTAAAAACTGGTGCGAAAAGCATTGCGAAAAGTGTTGCAAATAGTGTTTTTAAAAGCTATATTCTTCAAAACGACTTTTATATCATTTAATAATCCATATTTTAAACTTAAATCTCTTTTAAAACATTTTAAAATATTTTTAGAATTTATTTCATATTTTTAAAACATTTAAAATATCAGTTTTAAACCTTGGTCACTCTATTACAAAGCGTGATTTTTCTAGAAAATTGTTTTGGACATATTTAAAATATACAATATGAAATAGTGATTTTCTTCCTTTATTTCTATAAACGTATTTAAATGTTTATAAAATATTTATAACTCATTTTAAAACTATTTCCAAAACGTTTAAGCATTCCATATACACCATTTCGTTTTCAAAAGGAAAGTGATTTCCTTTGTGTTTATCGACGTGTATTAACGTGACTTGGTAAAACAATTTAACAATCATATCAAACAATCGATACTTGATGATCAAATCATATATAAGGATCAATACCAATCACAACACAATATCAAACATGCATATATATAAATATAGATGTTAAATAGAGTTTCTCACTATAAACCAAAGTGATAAACTTCCTACCAAATTCTAATCAACCAACACTTCACTAACTACTTTCTACTCCATAAACACTAGAAAACAACATCCTCTTCCTTCCAATAGCTTAGCCAAGGCTTGAGATGGAGGTTAATCGACGGTAAGGGAAGAAGTCTTGGAGCTTTGACTTGAATTCGTAAAATTAGATCCAAAAAATAAGTTATCTTGTATCTGATTTTAAGCCCTCTAAATCTCTAAGTTTGGAGAAGTTATTATCTAAAAAGTTGTTGAAGATTCTTTTCTATTGAATTTAAAAAAAAGAATCATTTAAATACAAGTAGTTTTGAGGGAGATATGATAGAATGAAGAGGAGGTATTGTTAGCTTGACAAAAATGAATCCCGAAAATGCACTTCAAAGAATTGAGTTTCAGGTATAGGTAACCTCAAAACTGGAAAAAGTGCTCAACATGAAAGTTGTAGCCATTGGAAAAATACATGATTTGTAGAAATTAATTTTTCATTTTGGTTCTCTTTTGAAGAAGTTATGGCTTAGAGAAGAAGAGGTAAAATATGAAAAAAAAAGATGAGTTTGATTTGAAGAGAATGAACATTGATTTCTTTTGAATATTTTATAAATATTTTAACATTATTTCTTTCTAATTTTTTTTAGGCTTAGAAGCCATTATAAACATTTTGTACAAAAGTTCTTATGTTTATTATAACTTCACTACTTAAGTCTATATCCACTTTAACTCAATCCAATTTCAATTCCATTTGACTCAATCCATTTGTTTAAATTTCAACCATATTCCAAATAAAGTTCAACTCATTAATTTATTCAATTAGTTCATTCCTTAATTCATTTTCAAAATTTATTTTACTTAGCCTAACTCAAGCTAATTTCTTTTCAAACTTCATTATGTACTTAACTTAAGTTAAGTTTAATTCCATAGTTCAATTCCACATTTACTTTCTTTAACATTCACATGCAACAATTTTAAAGCTTTGTTTCACCTACAAATTCCCAAAATTTATAAGCTATCAACTTATTTTTCTCATATTCTTATAAAACATTTAAAAAAAATTCTAGGGTTTACACACCTTGTTCTTAAATATTCCAAATCCTTTTTTAATCATATACACATATATATACAAAATTCCATTGGTATATCAAATCACTCTTTAGGATTTTAAAAATCAAAACTAGTTTTTTCAAAATAAAACTCTAATGGTACCAATTCCTGTTTTGGAAACTCGAAAATGAACTTCGATGATGCTGCAGTCAACAATGAAATTATTTTCCAACAACCGTAGTGAGTACAGTGCTTTTATTTCCTATTAAACCTTTTTTAAAAAAATATTTCACAAATATTTTCCAACTAATATCACTATATACTTTTCCAAAATTTTGAAGAAGAAAATCATTTTCAAAACTAGTGGGATTTTAAATTCCCAATTTTCCAACTTTTAAATCCTTTATAAATCGTTTTTATAAACAACATTTATGTAATATACTACACGAATTTCACTTTATTTCAATTTATAAAACACATTTGTAAATCATATTTATATATTTCCATTTGGTTATGTAAAAACACTTCTTAACTGTTAATCTTGTTTCCATTTTAATATCAACGTTTATTCAATCACTACAACAAGCAACGAATGATAATAGTTTAACATTATCATTTTCTAACAGCCAAGCACACTACAATAATTTTTGAAAAATTATTCCATTATATATAAATATAATCCAGGTAAAATTATTTCATACCCAATTCCAAAACAATACCACATCAAACTGCTCTGTTCAAGTGTTTAGAGATCTCTATCAGTAATGTTAACTACTCGTATTGACTAGAATCCATAAGCCGCTCAACAAATCAACCAATATAATGTAAAACATTTTTATAGCACTGATAAATATGCGCTTATATATATAGACACACACTCAAACTCATTCTAGGATGCTACCGACCCTATCTCTAATGAGTTACCCCATTAAAGCAAAGGTTCTTACTTAACCTTCAGTTCTGATACCAAATGTGATGACTGGGGTTTTAGACCCATGGAAATTGACGCTAATACGTCCATTATATTACATGCCAAGATATCGAATGCCGAAAAACCCGTCTGTTAGGGGAAAAAGAAAGAAGGAAGAAGATAAGAAGAAAAACTAAACAACACAGAATCTCATAGCGGAGAGTAATCTAGAATATACCATAAATCTTTACACAAAAACAAAAATGTAATATATGTATATACTGACGTCAATCAGAGTATACTAACCTATCTCAGCTTGGACAGTTATAACAGTCTGTCCACACAATTGCTGATAATCATAACAATGAGTATAATAGAAAACAATCCATCTACCTGAATACGTCTTTGGGCCTCCAACTCGTCTCCTGAAGCTCCAAGCATTCAAACCAATCTGTAATACTCGGTCTGACCTGAGCATTATAATAAAATAACACGCAAGTCAGACTGAAAAATCAGCATAAGAAAACACACCCAATTGATTTAAAGTTATAAGAAAATCTTTGAAATCCAAAAGGTATATCATAAGACCACGTCACACATAAACACAATGGATTTTCACCTTACGATAACCAAAACACTTTTATATAAAAACCTATGATACTATAATAGTGCCTAAGTACATATACTTACTAAAATAGCTGAAATGCTTGGATCTCACATTCCAACATAGCTGGGCATAATCAAAACCATACGGTGCTTATTGGATAATGGATTCCATGCTATGACCAGGTAAGCAACTACCTCTGATGGGTGCATCTCTTGATCAATGCACCCGGGTCTGACATGAACGTCTTATACCCTACTATACAGAACCGACCTACCACTTGACTAGTAGTATTGAATATGTCATTGTCCTGATCTTCCAACCGTAATCGAGATCTCGTATGCACAACCAAATTCATAAACATAGGGAAATCTAGAAAGACGATGACATACCCTAATGGAAGCGACCCACTTAACCCGTTGAATGCCCCGTTTTAGTCATTTCTAGTTGATTAGGCTTGAGGCTATGTTTACCTTTTTGAATAGCAATCCCAAGTGGAATGCTAACATTGCCTTCCAGGCAACAATGCAATGATATCATTCATCCATACAAGTTATTCTCGGACTTAACAAACCAATCTCTTCAAAGATCACCGTCTTTATTACCCTCAAGATTTCATAATTCATAACGCTCAAACTGGATCGAAGTGATTTTCGGATAATTAAATCTTATCTCGATCTCTTTGAATTGATCAACGAATTTGGTAAGATTTGATATTCGATTATTTAACTATCAAATTACACATACAAGCTGTCACTATGCCATAATATCTTTACAAAAAAGATATATATACAAATCTCTTCGAGTATTTCAATATTTGAAAATGATTTCAAATAATTATATCTGTAACAGGATATCTCAACCCATATCAACACTTAGAAATATTTCCAAATCCAACTTATAACTCATTACTTAGAAAAATATTTCTATATAAATCATTTTATCGCTTAAATATCTCCAAAATCTTTAATTCCAGTACTTAAGAAAATATAATAAGTCAATTTCCCAAAATCATTTCTAATATCCATACTTAGGGAATTTTTCATACTTATCTCATAAATCTTCGGAACTTAGTTATTCCCTATATAATTTCTAAAAATTATCGATTATACTTATTTATAATCCAACTAACAATTTATAACTCCTTTAATGAATTCAGATTCATTTTCAAAGTTCCCATATCTAAACAATGTGGAAATTTCTTTTTCTCAAATTTTATTAAGTTCCCAAATTTCATTATAAGATTTCTCTTATAAAATCACATGCATCGTATAAAACCGGTTCATAATTCTCATCAGCATTTATAAATAAATTTCAATCACTTACTTTTAAACCATATCCATATAATAATAAATTTCAAAAAAATAATCAAATAATTATTTAAAATGTCAAAGTGCTTTTTAAAATAAACATAATAACTAATTTCAATTCATTTATTAAATTTTTAATCAATTTATAAAACTTGTTTATAAAACTTAGAATTCATTTCAACAAATTTAAATATTTAAATAACTAACCTTTTGAAATATTTTAATCCAATTAATATTTTTATTTAAAACTATATAGTTTAATAAATAAAAATCCTTTTCTGAAACAAACCTTAGCTTCTTGTGAAAAACCATTTTTAAAATTCAACATACCCATTTTATACTTATAATTAATTTAATTGATTTACATTTCCAATTTCATAATTATACCCAAATTCCAAAATAAAATTTACCATTCCTTTCTAAGCCGATTTCGATATCTCATTTTAAATTCCCACTGTGAATTTATGTTTCTAATTCAAATGAAAATCATTCCACTTTATTTATAAACATCGTTTGTAAATTTCATAAACTCATTTCCTGTTTTTCTCTGTTAATAACATATTCATATTAAATAACTCCATTTATAAATATAGTGCTTTATAAACTTCCCTTATTCTCCAAATCTATTGAAATAATTATTTTTAAAACCCTTTTACATTTAAACAAATATCACTTAAGAATTACTGTTTAAAAATCCTTTATATCCATTATTTCAAAATCTCTATTTAAATACTTTAGAAAATTGTTACGTACAAATTTAAAATTAAATCATTTATTTTATCCAAATGAATATCCTCTTTAAATAATCTTAAAATCAATATAAATATTTCGCCTCCAAATCGCCTTTTAATTTATTTTCAAATTCAAAAATTATACTTATGGTATTTTAAAATATTGAAATTAATGCCAATGCTACTATAGCATCCAATAAATCAAATCATATCATATTCTATTAAATTATTCAAACACATCATATATCACTATATATGAAATTAAAGTCAACATTTTTTAGGAATCCAGTTGGACCTCTCCAACCTATTCTTTGCAACCACAGATATCATATAGCACAATAATAATCCCGCTTTGAGGCATAATATCGCAATAAAAAAGGTCATCCGCTATTATGCGGGGTGCATAGTGTCTCATCTGCTCCAATCGGCGGGAATATACCCAACTACTGGTGTATATACTAATATATATAATATAACATTCAACTGATAATAATTTATAAATTCATCCAATCAACCAATAATTAAACTTTAACATTTATAAATTAAAGCAGATATCCAAATGAGTGAGATTTACTCACATTTATTCTTTACTATAGCCGAAGCGCTCCGGTTTGGCACTAAAACTAGACGATATCCGACTTTAACCCAAATTTCTATTATCTCCAAATCCATTCAAACCAGTTTCATTACAAAGCATTCATCTTCATAAGCGCAAGGCAAAAAAATTCATCTCGATCAGACCTTGTATGGACAAGTTATTAATTTTATAAGTTATTGACGTATTAAATTAAAAGTTTACACAACTTTAACGTATTTACAAATATATCCTCAAACTCTTCTTCCCCAACGAGCTCCCCGTCCTATGCATCTCTTGTAATACGCGCGTGCACAAATTTATTGATACGGTATTTCGGGCCTTGTACCAAAATCCCGACAATCCCATTGAACTTCTCATCGCGATCTCCACATATTCGACCCTTTATTTCCCCCTATGAGCCACCATATGACATCACGACCGTATCCTCCCCTCCTCTCTCGACACTTTAGCGACGCAAATTCAAAAAGCATTGAGCTTCACCAACTCTTGAGTCTTGGCCATATATGCTGCTCCCTTTGTTGAACTCTAATATACACTCACTTCGATCTATAGCTTCTTCAAATCAATAAGAAATCTTACCCTACCACAAATTCCTATTTGCGGCCTAACTGTCGACCCTAAGAACGTACAGCCGCACGTCCCCATTCGCCTATCGACCAGAAGACCTAACTTCAAGGATTTCGAAAATATATATTTCAAAATTTTCAAGGGAATCCATTTGAATTTTAGTTTTTTAGTTTTTTTCCTCTATTGTGTGCTCTGTTATATAAGGGTAGGAGTGATGATAGATAATGTAGAGGTAGGGTAGCTGAATGCAGGGTAGGGTAGTGGCTGATGTGAAGGAAAGAGGTCGCCTAGTCAAATCAATGAAAATAAATTATTAAAATTCAAAAATATCTAGATATTAATTTCGAATCCCGATCGAGGTGTGCCACCTGGCGTTCCTAATGTTATACCCCTATTTTGAAAGCAATGGAATAATTTTTGGGACCTAATTCAATCGTATGGAGAAGATAGCTTTTTGAACCCAATTATTATATTAAATTCCCAATATTAATTTCAATGCGTTTCTATCCCGCATGACCAAACGGTACGTCTAATCGTTATGAAATTTAACTGCGCATTATAATCCATTATTATGGACCCAATGACACTAGTTTCATCGAAATCCAAGACTGTGCCCCAAAAGGCTATTTTTATATGTTAATTAAAATGAGTTATTTTCAAAATCAAGTAAATCACCTTTAAATCCAATTTAAATGTTTTATTACCTTCTTTCTTGCTAATAGAAATTAAACAAGCCTTTAAATCATTTTTATCCAAATAAAATCCAAGATTTAAGTTATTTAAATGATTTTAATTATTTAATCTAACAAATAAATTATCCAATAAACTACAATATTTTGAAATTCAAATTATTTAATATATAAACTAACTTTTTAAATATTTAAAATCAATTAAATATTTCAATTTCAAATAACCAAAATTTTAGGCCGTTACATGGAGATTTGGTAATGCAGCCTCGCCTAACATGCGTAAGAAGTGAGTAAAAAAAGCGCAATCTGATCCCACTGTAGAACTTCTTAAGTATGCTCTAAATGAAGGTTAAAGGAAATGCTTGCCAATGTGGAAAATTGTTGGGTGTGGCTCACAGTTGAGAGTGCACAGGTTGAACGATAAGTCCCACATCATAAGAAATATGGCGCATAATGTGGTTTATATGGGATTGGTGGCACATAATTTTAGGAATTCCATTTGTTACAAGTAATTGTTGTCAAGACCACGTATGTGCCCATTCTAAAAGGCGATCAAGGGATGTTCAATCAAGATGCAGGTACATCGGAACAGTCGCACCATTACGGATAAATAAAGCGCGTGTTCATGGGGACGTGTTAGACTACCAAAACACAACAATAATAATATAAATATTCATATATTTGGGCATTGGTTTTCACTTACATTACAGGATATTATATAAATTGTAACACCCTATTTTTCAAAGCCGTAATATTTAAAAATAAATTATTTTCTTTTCAAAATTATTATTTTGAAATTTATTTCTTACTTAATTGAAGTCAATTTAATAGTAGATTTTTGTTTTAAAAAATCAATTAATTAATACATTCTTTTTAGGAAATATGTATAAAAAACTAGACAAAGTGTTATTGTTAAATATGAAATATTTTTAGGCATAAATAATTATATTAATTGAAATAGATTAAAAGAAGTTCTAATTATAATTTAGTTAAATTAATAAATCAATGAAGATGAATAAATTGATTTTTTTTATATCAATACGATGGATAATCAAATAGAGTGAAACAATATTGTATTGAATGAAAATTTTGCGGTTGTCTATATATTGGAATAAAATTTAAAAAAATTGCAAATCTATTCTAATCATATCATAATTTATTTATAAATAGACAATTGGACCATTTAAAAGAAAATAAAATAAAAAAACTCATTTTAAAACAAGGCTCAAACATAAACCTAAGCCTACTTATAAACTTACTCCTTTTCTTTTCCAAAATAAAAGACCAAAACCCGGTCCCTTATTCTTTAACCCGTATACCCATTCTATGGTATTTTCCCAAAGCCTAAATTGAAAATTAAGAATAAACAATAGCAGCGAATGAATCGTGATGGGAACCGAGGTGAGCTAGGGGGAGGCCTGCATGTGCTTTTGGTCACGCGACCAGGGAAAGGAACGAAAGTGTTAAAGCATAAACGAAAGCATATCGAAGACCTGGAGCTTTGGGTGAATGCATTCGTGGAGGCAATGACATCTGCTTGTAGGCTCGGTTTAGGCATGTCAAAGAAAAGACTGGTGGTGATGCTTGAGAAAATGTGTGCGAGTTTTAGGTTGGAGGAAACAATGTAGGGATGCGGTTTGGGTGTTATGAGGTACAAGCAATGACTAAAAATTGGAGGTCATTGTTGTGCGAGTAATCAAGGTTTAGGCTTAGATTGATGTTGTGCTAGCTTTGGATCGTAGTGAGTTATTCAATTATCTCATACACCAATATCTAAATTAGTAATATCCCTCTTTGCGTGCCTTTCTTTAGTTATGAATTGCGCTAATATATGATAGTGATTGGATGAATGATTGAAATACAATTGCATGTTATAGTTTCACTTAGTTTGGTTTTTTAATTGACTGATTATGAAATAACACGTATGTCGAAAAATATCCAAATGTATTTGATTTTTGGTAGCTAAATTATATGATGGTTGAGCATTGTTTGAGTGATCGGAGCTGTCAGAAAGCAACTCGAATCACTAAATAATTCCATATTATGGAATGATATTTTATAGAGCAATGAAGGCTCTAGAAGTTGAATTACTGATGAATTTATCGTTTTAATAATTTAAATGTTTCAAAAAGATTTATTTATTAGATGAGACTTTATCTATTTTGATCCTTATTGTAATTTAGTTAATAGAATATAGTTAAATTATTTTATACTATTAACTTATTATTCTTATTTCAAAATTTATATCTAAAGCTTTTGAAAGTGAGTAATATTTAATTGTAAAACTTTATTAAAATCACTAGTTTGAGTATATAATGTTTGGAAATGTTTTAGAGGCAAAATATAAACCATAGGATTATATTATAAAAGCAATTATGAAAGAAATAAATTTATTTTAGGTGATTTTGTTATAAAAGAGGTTTAAATAATTTTGAAAGAGTTCAAAAGTTTTTGTAACTAAGCAACTTCCCTTTAAATTGAGTTTATGATTTAAAAGTGGTTTTTGAAAATTATGTCTTTGTATATATAAAAATAAATTTTAGAACTATTTTATTTTATTTATTATTGAGTTGAGATTTTAATAAGGTTTTTGCTTTTCTATGAAAACAAAGAATTTTAATAAATACAATTGAATTGTCAGATTAGTATTTATCATTTTATATAATTATTTCCCTTATTATTATAATTCATTAAATAGAGTTTTAATGGAAATTACTAGCTTTTAGTAAATACTTGAATTTACTTTTTGGTATGGGGTAGTTAGCTAAATTCTTGTGATTACTTGAGTTACAGTAATCAATGCTTTAGAGTTGTATATCTTGGGGTGTTGGCTTTTTAGTATGCTGATAGATCCTAAGAGACAACGGTTCATTTTTTAGTGACCCTAGACTCGATCTTGTTTAGATTGGGTAGGCAGATCTATTTCTGAGGTTAGGTCTGTTCTGATATTGCACGGTTGCGCTTACTGTTTTGGACATGTGTTATGTGCAGCCTTGTTAGTTATTTCTTACAGATAATGTTTACATATTTCTATGGTTAGGTGAATTCACATAGCCAATCTATTTCTAGGGTTAGGTATTAGTCTATTTTTGTGGATAGGTATGCGGTGGGATTTATTTTATACAGTTGGACTAATTTGATCCCGCACATCATAGTATTATATTGAAAGCTGACATCCATTATTATTTCACTATTGATGATTCTCTCTTTAGAGATTTTTAGTATGGATATATAGTATCCCTTGTAGCCTCGAGGAATTTTGAATTCGTTATCACCATATTTTGAGATGGCAGTTCAGTGGAGACTGGATATGAATTTGTGAAATCATGATTTATTAGATATGCTTATTTGAGTATTTGTTTTGGGCGTATTTTATTTTTGACTTATTTGGTTATTGTTAAGTCATAATTGTGATATCCGTATCTATTTTTTTGATATGCCTTTTATGGAATTTTGGGTTCTAGGCATATTTTGAGATGACTTATTTTAGAGTTAAGTCACTTATGGATTTAGAAAGTGGTGAATTTAATTAATATGCCTTATTATGATTGTTTGTTCGACATATATTATTATGGCTTATTATTTTAAGTCATATAGTTATGATATTAATATCTCACCTTTTTATTTAAATATTGTCTGAGTGGTTTATTATTTTTAATAATACTCGGGTCAAGCTTAGACTTTACAGGTACAGGGACTCATTGACTTTAGGATTTTGGGTTACCTTTGGAGTAGACTATTTTGATGGTTTCAGTTTACTTCATCATTATGTATGTTGACATTTAGTAATTATGTTATGTATGTATTTAGTGGTTATTTTGCACCTAATATAGTGTATGAGATATGATGTATATTAGAGCGAGTCAAGCATTGACATTTTGAAGACTCACATCTTATTATGAAATACGTTGTAAATTGCTTCGCTGCAATCTATGACTCTGATTTATCTATATTATATAATGTTCTGAATATTTTTAATCGATGTGTTTATTACTTTATATTAATACTACACACGTCAAATTTTTCAGTTCAAATCCTCAAAAAGGTAAATAAGGCGTGTCAGCGTTAGTATAAAGATATATTCACATTCGATCGCTCTTAACCAGCCGTATTCTCTAGATTAGCAGACAACATTACTTGTAATGTTCTTTGCTAAGCTAGGCATTACGGTTGGGTCGTCACAGCTTGGTATCAGAGCTGTGTTTAGAACATTATAGCATAAAATTTGCACAGAGTCAAGATCCAAATCTAGATGACCTAGAGTCTCATCCCTTGGGTATGTGGTAGTTAGTGATTTAATTAACTATTACAGATAGGAATATAAATGATTATTAGGAATAATCATCAGTACGTATATGTAAAAACAAATTTGAATTTCCATACCAATCTTTGTAAGGAAAATGATTCTAAAGTTGGATGTAAAGAGTTAGATAGCATAAATGAGAACTTAGATGGCTTAGAATTGAATAATATTATGTCCTGATCTAGTGATCGGAGTGCGCAACAGAAGCTGGAAAATAGCTTTCCGCTGAAGGCGATTGTTTGTTTGTTTGATTACAATATTTGTTGTTTGCATCAATGTTTATTTTTGTTTGTGCTTAGTTTATAATATGAAATTCACTCAAAAAACATATATATATATATATATATATGTAGGTATGTATACGTGTGTATATATATATGTATGTATGTATATGCATATATTTATATATTATAAACCCGATTCATTTTGGACGAACCCTATTGTTAATAAGAGCCAACAGTTTCTCTAAAATAGAATCGCTAGGGAACAATGAAAATGTCAAAGAAATTAATAATTATAAAATATAAAATGATAAGTAATATGTATCTAATTAAATTTGGAATTGAAAAACATACTTAATAAAATAAAACATAATAAAAATTAATCGGTTGATGGATGCTTCGTTGTTTTAAAATTGTAAATGATTATGAAAAATTAATATTGAGTAGGAATCACTATTGAGAGTTGAAACCTACTCAACAATAATAAGAACTTGTAGTGTCTTCAGTGGTGTAGTTACCGCAAGAAATATTGAAAATTTAAATTTATATAAAATGAAATGTTAATTCTTAAGTATAACTAATTAAATGTTAAAATTAATTTAAATTTTGATGTTTGCTTGAAGTCTTTATGGACGAATGAGTGCTATGGAATTGTTATCTATGAAGTATTCTTATATGTAAATACTAAGATTAATGACAAGTACCATTGTCCAAGTGGTTAATTGATTCGGCTTTGGTGCAAGAGGTCATAAGTTCGAAACTTGCTTCCGAACATTTATTGACATGGGATATGTTGTCCCAATGATTTGTTGTATATAAAGTACCATTTCAAAAAAAAAATACTAAGATTAATTGAAAGGATTTTAGCAAAAGCAAGCATCTTTTTGAATTAAAATCCTTTTGATATTGGATATACGTATATATGGAATTTGATAATATTTATTGTAAATAAGCAAATATTTTGAAAAAGCATAAAGTATTGAAAGATATATGTATATCATATGGAAATAATTTGTGTTAAATTGCTCGTTGAGTGCCTTAAGAATTCTGGTCGATACGCCTGATCAACGTTATTGATAGAGATTCCTAAACATCGGTACGAGATATTTGGACACAGTGTTTTGGACAATAAAATGTATCATTCTCAAAGAAATAAAATTCTTAAAAGAAATTAGTGAAGCTCCTATGATTTTTGCCATGACCCTAAACAGTCTAACTAAAACTATCTTTAATAACATAACACCACATAGTCACTGCCTTTGTTCCTACTTTCCAAATTTATTTTCAAAACCCTTTTACCCCAATTAGTTAAGTGGTGCAAACCAATGCTAATGGTGTTATAATATTATTCATTAGGACAAACAAATCATTTCACATGCATTGCAAAACAATAGGGGATTGCTTTATGTAATATCATTTATTTATGGCTTGCATGCACAACATCAAAGGAGTAGTCTTTGGAAGTGGATTAGAGACAGCTGAAATTATTTCATTGCCCTGGCTATTGTTTGGTGATTTCAACTATGTTTTGTATAACAATGATAGATTTGGCCAAAATAACAATAATAACAGTATTGGTCCTGAATTTTGCAATTCAATAATCGAAACTGGTCTTATTGAAGTACATTATATGGGTAATAACTTTACAAGGAGGAGTAGCACAACTATGCGACACATAGTTATTAGATAGACGTTTGGCAAACCAAGAGTTTTTAATAAATTAGTAATATGCATTCTCAAGTCCTCGATCAGTCAACTGGTGGCCATTCTCCACTTTGTATTTAATTAGCTGGTCAAAATGGTCATAGAGTAAATCCTTTTAAATTCAATATTGTTTTGGCTAACATTAGTGATTATAAAGAGGGGGTAACACATTCACGGAAATAGGAAATAATAGGAAACCCTCTTTACATTATACTTTATAAACCTAATGCTGTTAAGAAAGTACTTATGGAGTGGAGTAAGGGAAGACAAAGCTTAAAAGACACGTTGATAGGTTGAGAGAGTTAAATAGTGCTTTTATATCTGTAGATTGTGGACTGAATGAGGACCATTATTTGATGCTTTCCACCACCAAAAACCATTCTAGATGTTTGGAAAAAAAATTCTTACAAGTGATGTGAATTATAGAACTCTTTAAAATAATGCACTGGTTCATATCAAATTAGGATAATTCGAACCATAAAAAATTATTTTATTTTATGCTATTTGAATAAGATAATTATTGCTTATGCTTGGACAAGTATATTATATTCAAACCAGTCACATTAAATTAGTTGTAACTGTGTTTACGAGTAGTTAAATTGATGATAGATGGCAATATAAACATTTTACTTTGAATATTAAAATTTTACAGTTGCATGGGATGGCAATATATACCATATCACTTTTTTAGTGAACTTCAATTAAGTTTGCTGCTACACTTTATCACTTATGGTTTATATGTCATAATTATGATTTAAAGTTACAATATATGTGACAGCAAGAGGAGTTTAAGGTCAGACTGAATTTTTATGTGGCCTTGAATTCTCTTGTCTCCAAAACATTAAGGAATAGCTTCTGATTTCAAGAAACATTTACTACTCTTGCAAATTCATAGAGCAAATTTAATAGCATTTTGAAAATTTTCATTTGTAGATTTGTAGAAGATTTTCTTATTTCTGGTATTAATATTAGCGTGTAATCTTTTGCGACGTTACATATCATTGGTATCTTTGACGCCGTAGATTTCAATAGCAACACCATCCATTTTCTTTAGTTAATAAGAAAACCCTTAATTTAATATAATGGATTTTTGAACAATGACTAAACATCGATAGAATAAAAACATAAAACTATATTCCATCTTTTCTATTGGTTTGAACAGTCCATCTCATTTCAAAACATACGA
Organism: Allium cepa; assembly: GCA_030765085.1. Classification (NCBI taxonomy): domain Eukaryota; kingdom Viridiplantae; phylum Streptophyta; class Magnoliopsida; order Asparagales; family Amaryllidaceae; genus Allium; species Allium cepa. The sequence goes on from CM060932.1 coordinate 954,500,191, forward strand.
TTAATTCAAAACTTATGCAGTAGAGCATGCAAGACCATTAGATGTGATGCTAAACCATATGCTGAATTATTTCTTTGAAGAGTTTGAATTAATTTTGTTTTACATTTGTATTGGTTAGTAGACTGATTGAAAATTTATAATTTAGATGTGGGTTTACTTTATATATATATATATATATATATATATATATATGCATGTAAATGTATGTATGAATATATTCAAAAGCAGTCAAATAAGTAAAACCATAACACATTTATTGAATCTCTAGTTTAACTGTTTTATAGATTCAAATTTTTAGAACTGAACATTAATTCATTTTGTTCTTCAGTGGGAAAGTTCTTGACAGTGTTTGATTGAATGTTGCTTTTTTTAAAAACACTTTGAACTTGATTAAGTTATTGGAAGTTTATTGTTTTAGCTTGCATTACTTAGTTATTATTTAGATTTGTAATCTTTTCTCACTTTTCGACATAATAATTTCTCAATTTAAGCACTGAAGTCATTCAATCACATCTTTTAAATGGTTTGCACGATTTTGTTATCTTGCCCATTCCGAAAATCTTATAACCTAAACAACAACTTTTATTTCAAATGTTTTGTAAAATTTTATCGTTTAATATGTTAAAATTTCAGTTGTAATATGTAGGTCTGCATTTTTCAACTAATTCCCGAATTATATGGGCTTTAGAAAGAACTTATTACTCATATCACATTCTACATTTTAATGATCCGAAAGTGGATTATCAAAACTTATTCATGGTGCAACACTTTTGCTTTTGAAACTCATATCTAATATTATGATTTTAGTCCTAAACTTTGTTGAGAGTGGTCGAACTAGAAATGTTTGTTGCATTTATGCATTAAAGTTATACATGTTTATGATTTCTTCTATATGTGACTAATGTTCAGTCAAGTACAGGTGCTCTATAACGTCTAGTTCGACTATATGGCGATTTTAGCTTGTTTTTGGTTACAAAATAGCAAGATAACCTACTAAAATGCTACATAAAGATACGTTCTCGGATTAAAATATAGAAATGTTAAAAATATTAATATATATTGTGTTTCCGACCGTGTGGTTGATGTATATCATATGTGTAATATTTGTGAAATTGCAAATGGCTCTCTGTACAAAGGAGATTCTGCAGAAATTTTTCGTAAATTCTAATACTTAGAAAAAATTTCAATAAGTTTCGTATACGAAGAAATAAAGGCTAATAAATGAGTCTATTTAAGTTCTAACTTACAGTAAGTTTGATTTTTAACATTAACCAATTAAAAATTGAACGAGTTTTAACTTGATTATATAATACGAAGTAAGTAAGCGCTTGAGTGTTTATTGAGTGTTTGTATGACGTCTCCGCATAAGAAATTGCGAGGACACAATTTTCATAAGAGAAGAAGTCTGTAACAACCCTGTTTTTTTGAAGCCATAATACTATATCAATTTAATTAAAGATAAATTGTTTTCTTTTGATTTTGATAATTATTATTTTGAAATTTACTTCTACTTAACTGAACTTTATTTTATAATAGATTTTTGTTTTAACAAATCGAACTAAGTAATAGATTCTTTTTAGGAAATATATATATATATATATATATATATATATATAAAGATAAAGTGTTATTGTTAACTATGAAATAATTTAAGGTGTAAATAATTATATGTAATTGAAATAGAATAAAAGAAGTTTTAATTATATTTTAGTTAAATCAATAAATCGATGAAGATGAATAAATTGATTTTTTATATTAATACAATGAATGATCAAATATAGTGAAACAATATTGTATTGGATTAAAATTATGTAGTTATCTAAATATTGGAATATAATTTGTACAAGAAAGTGTGAATCTATTCTAAGAAGATCAGAATTTATTATCAAATACAAAATTGGGCTATTTAAAGAAAGTAAAATAAAATCTATCAATTTTAAACAAGGCTCAAACATAAACCTAAGCCCACTTATAAACTTACTCTCTTTTCTTTTCAAAAATCAAAGGCCCAAACCTAGTCCCTTATTCTTTAACCCGTATACCTATTCTACCGTATTTTCCCAAAACCTAAATTGAAAATCATAAAAATCAATAGTTGGGAACGAATCACGATGGGAACCAAGAAAGCTAGGGGGATATGTGCATGTGCTATCGATCGTTCAGCCGGGGAAAGGAACGCGGGTGTTAAAGCATAACTGGAAGCATATCGACGACCTGGAGCATAGGGCGAACACGTTCGTGGAGGCGATAACGTCTGTTTGTAGGCGCAGCTTAGGCATGTCAAAGCAAAGATTGATGGTGATGGTTGAGAGAATGTTCCCGAGTTTTAGGTTGGAAGAAACAATGTAGGGCTGCGGTTTGGGTGCTATGAGGTGTAAGCAACGACTGAAAATTGGAGGTCGTTGGTGTGTGAGTAATCAAGGCTGAGGCTGTGATTGATGTTGTGCTAGCTTTAGATCATGGTGGGTTATTCTATCATCTCACACGCCAATATCTAATTTAGTAATATCCTTTTCTTCATCCTTTTCTTTAGTCATGAATTACGCTAATATATGATAGCGATTAGATGATATGATTTAAATACAATTGCATGTTATAGTTTCACTTAGTTTGGTGCTTGATTTGATTGATTATGAAATAGCATGTATAATTATAACTATCCAAATTAATTTGATATTTAGTAGCTAAATTATATGATAGTTGAGCATTGTTTGAGTGATCGAAGTTGTCAGAATGCAACTCGGATCACTAAATAATTCCATATTATGGAATGATATTTTATACAGTGATGAAAAGCTCTAGAAGTTGAATTGTTGATGAGTTTACCGTTTTAATTATTTAAATGTTCAAAAAGATTTTTTTTTTTTTTTAGATGAGAATTTATCTATTTTTATCCTTATTAGAATTTAGCTAATAAAATATAATTAAATTATATTATGTTATTAACCTATTCTTATTTCAAAATTTCTATTTAAAGCTTTTGAAAATGAGTAATATTTAATTATAAAACCTTATTAAAATTAATTGTTTTATGTGTATAATTTTTGGAAATGTTTTAGAGGCAAAATATAAACTATAATATTATTTTATAAATGCAATTATGAACGAAATAAATTTTATCTTATGTGATTTTGTTATAAAAGAGGTTTAAATGATTTTGAAAGAGTTCAAAAGCTGTTGTAAATAACCAACTCCCCTTTAAATTGGGTTTATGATTTAAAAGTGATTTTACAAAATTATATCTTTGTGTGTGTAGAGATATATATACATATATATATATATATACATATATATATACATATATATACACACACACACATATATATATATATATATTAAAACTCTTTTACTTTATTTATTATGGAGTTGAGATTTTAATGAGATTTCATGCTTTTCTACGAAAACAAAGAATTTTAATAAACGATTGAATTGTCAAATTGGTATGGGACATTTCATACAATTCTTTTTCTTATTATTATAATTTGTTAAATAGAGCTTTAGTGGAAATTACTTGCTTTTAGTAAATACTTGAATTTACTTTTTGATATGGAACAGTTAGCTAAATTCTTGTAATTACTTAAGTGACAGTAATCAACACTTTAGAGTTTTTTATCTTGGGGTGTTCGGATTTTTAGTATGTCGATAGATCCTTAAGAGACAACGGTTCATTTTTCAACGACCCAAGAGTCGATCTTGTTTAGATTGGGTAGGCAGATCCTTTTTGAGATTAGGTCTGTTTTGGTTAACATAGGCGCCCTTTCTGATTTAGGCAGGTGTTATATGTAGCCCTATAAGTTATCCCTTACATAATGGACAAAGTTCACTTATTTCCGTGGTTAGGTAAATTCACATAGCCAGACTAATTCTATGGTTAGGCTGTATCCTATTTTTGTGGTAAGGTATGTGGCGGGGTTTATTTTTACACAGTTGGACTAATTAGATCCCGCGTTGCACTGTTTTCTACTGGTAGTTGACTACCATTACTATTTCATTATTGATGATTGTTTCATTAGAGATTTTTAGTATGGATATTTAGTATCCTTTGTGGCTCTGAGGAATTTGAATTGGTGTTCACCATATTTTGAAATGACAGTCCATTAGAGCCTAGATATGAATTTATGAAATGGTGATTTGTTAGACATGCCTTATTAGAGTATTTGTTTTGGGCATATTTTACTTATAACTTATTTGGTTATTATTAAGTCATAATTGTGATGCTTATATCTAGTTGTTTGATATGGCTTTTATGGATTTCTGGGTTTTAGGCATATTTTGAGATGACTTATTTTAGAGTTAAGTCATATATGCATTTATAAAGTAGTGAATTTAATTAATATGCCCTATTATGATTGTTTGTTCGACATATTTTATTATGGATTATTATTTTAAGTCATATAGTTATGATATTAATATCTTACCTTTTTATTTTAGATATAGTCTGACCCATTTATTATTTTTAATAATACTCGGGTTAGCCTGAGACTTTATAAATATAGAGACTCATTGACTCTTGAATTTTGGGCTACCTTTAAGGTAGACTATTCTAAGGGTTTCAATTTACTTCATCATTATGTATATGTACATTTAGTAGTTTTGTCATGTATATTATTCAGTAGTTATTTTGTACCTGATATAGTGTATAAGATATGATGTATATTAGAGTAAATCTAGTATTGACATTTTGTAGACTCACATCTTGTTATGGAATATGTTGTATACTAGTCCGCTGCAATCTATAATTCTGATTTATCTATATTATATACTGTTCTGAATATTTTTAATTTGTGTGTTTATTACTTTACATTAATACTACATACGTTTTTCAATTCAGATCCTCAAAAAGGTAAATAAGACGTGTCAGCATTAGCATAAAGATATATTTACATTTGATCGCTCTTAATTAGCCATATTCTCCGGATTAGCAGATGACATTAGTTGTAATGTTTTTTGCTAAACTGGGAATAGCGGTGCGGTCATCACATAAATTTTGCATGTAAACTTTTTTTCCAATGAATTATTTCTTACATATTATTGTTTTATTTATGTTAATTTAATTCATAACTTGAAAAAATGCAATGTTAGCGATGAAAAGAAACTGAAAAATTCTTATTCTAGTTATATGTGGTTTGCTTTTAAATCAAAAATGAACTTGAATTTTTAAAAAAAAAAATTATTTCCTTCTTTTAGACATTCATTATCACATAATCTATCAATGGATGGCATTTTATGTTATCAAACTCTCACCTAATTTTTTTGTTTTTTATGAAAGAGATGTGGAAGAATGGTAGTGTAACAAATTTTAAAAAGAAGATGATTATTTAAAATAAAGATTTAATGAGAAAGAAACAGTTGCCTTCTTAGAAAGGTTTTTCTTCCATATTACATCTTTACGTTAATTTGTTCTACTCATAACGCTTTCAAACAATACTTAAATTTCTTAGTAATACAGATTTTAACTATTTTCTTTTTTGAATTTTGTTAAATTATTTCACGGTTGTGGTTTTTAAAATCTCATTATATTATTTCGCTATTGTGGAACAAGATTGTCCATATTTAAATGTAAAACAGTTGGTTAGAATTAATAAAATGATGTGAATAATTTTAAAATCACAAACTATACAAAGATATTTTAAATGGAGATATCAAGGGAGAACTAAGTGGAGAGGAGAAAAATACTAGAATTAATGAGAGCCTTTAAGATTCTTTTGTTTCGCTATTATTTAACATATAGATATAATGAAATGCAAATTGTGACTCTTGGATTCCAATTCCCTCATTTCCACTTTTCTCTTATAACCTTATACATCACCCATTTCATACGATTTTTTTGTATTATTATTATTATTATTATTATTATTATTATTATTATTTATCTTTCAATATATTATAAAAACTTTGTCCATTCATGTACATATCTACTTATTTGACCATTTAAATAAAATGTAATCTACTTAAATTTCATTTTATATTCTCCATCAGTAAGATAATATATTCTATTGCATAAAAAGTTCAATATTTTTAGCGAGCAAATTGATGAAAAATAGTTATTGTTTGTGCCAAAATTGGTCACAAACACCCAACTGTCGATGAGAGCACCCGGTCACAATTATAGATTTGCAATCATTGTATACAGATCTCATATTTAGATCACACAGAGACACACGGATTTAGAGTATTTTGGCATTTGGCCTATGTCCACTATGAAATGGCTGACTTTTATTGATCTTTGTTCGCTGGTTACAGTGAGTTATAACAGTAGAATTAAAATACAAGAGTAATCTCGGTAGAGTCTGGACGTAGAAGAGCCAAAAGTCCTCTTTCTGAAGCTCTTGGACTGCTATTTATAGGTATAGGCTGCAAATATCTCGTCCAGATTTTGAAAGACCAATTCTTTCACGTGTATGGGCCCATGAGGTCGGTCCCACATGAATTCGACTTGATTTGGAATCGATACGAACCAACTTCATATCGATCAGGATTTGCATGTTTTAGGCTGAAACTCATAAGGTACATTCTTGAGGATATACATAAGCTCCTATGAAAATTGGTTGCATTTGGACTTGTAGATTGTGAAATATGATCGATACGAGTTGAGTTCTTCATCATGGATACGAATTCATATCGACTCCATTGCCTCCTTCTCCTTCGTGTCGATCAAAGGCACATGCTTGCTTGTTGACGTGGAGCGATAAACTGGTGTGGATCCATATTTTTGCCGCGTTGACCGAGCCTTCATCCTTGTAACTTCATTCGTATCCATCTGTAATACTCCATTCGCATCCATCCATTTCAGGCCCTATTCGTATCGATAATTATCGGTGTACTTCATATCGATCATTACAGATACAATCGATAGAAAGTGACTTCATTTGAGAGGTTTTCTGATGGATACGAACAAGGACTATGATGGATTCAAAGGCTCATGGATGATATCGATTCGAACAACCATGAACTTGATGGATGCGAACAAGGTCTGCAGGGTGGATGGATACGGACTAACCTTACCTGTGATCGATACAAACTAGGTCGGTCCTCGATGGGTACAAAGTAGCACAGACACGAGGTAGGCTGATGGATTCGAACATGGTGGACACGAACATTGGGCTTACGGCCACAACCCAAACCGGCTACCTCCCTGACTCGAAGCAAACCATCCAATGACTCAAAGCAAATGGTGTATCGAATCGAGAAAATGTACCATCATGCTATTTTATCAGAAAAGTTGAAGTTATCTATCCTTCGACTCGAAGAAAATTGAAAATAACTCGAAGCTAACATGAAACGACTCAAACTTTGTCGAAATCATATTCTAAGCGTCTTGTAATGTCTTTTCATCAAATATGCTATATTCTGGCTTCATAATCACACTGATCATCTATAACACTCCGACTCCAATCTTTATGTAATCGAATGGGTTAAATCTGCCTGTATATTGCCTTGCCAAAAGGCGGTCTAACACCTTGCCACCCAAAACATAACTTGCGATAGGAAGGTGTGTTTTGAGTGCCATAAGCTGGATGTTCAAATCTTATTGATGACATGTAAAAAGATTGATAGTCTTACCTGACTGTGAATGGCGATCGTTCGAGACCGTAGGTCTTTCGAGGTGGTATGAGACCGTTCAAGGTTGGGTTTGATGCGTGGCAAATGGTGACCGTTCGCGGCCGGACGCCGTTCGAGGCAAATTGTGACCGTTCGCGGTCGGACGCCGTTCGAGGTGAATTGTGACCGTTCGAGGTCGGGCGTCATTCAAGGCAAATTGTGACCGTTCAAGGTCGGGTGCCATTCGAGGCTAACTATGTGTGCTCGGGGGGACTTAGTATCATTTGTGTCAGATTTCATGTTCGAGTGAGTTTTCAAACTGTTTGTTATGGCGGTTTATCGCCATCTCAGAGCGTGCCTGGGAACCGTTCGCGATCCCATACATATGTAAGTGACTTAGCCATTATAGAATTATTAAAACCAAATATCCATTCAAATGAGTTTTTCAACAGAAATGCTCAATAAAATTAAGTTCTAACATGAGAAATAGAAAATAAAAACAAAATAGAGATGTCAAAGTGCAAACACCTACACTGAGTGATTGATAGTCGTATTAGAGCATGCCTGAGGACCGCTTGTAATCCGGTACATGTATAAACGACTTAATCGCATTGGTGTGGAGTTTGCCACTTATTCATCATTATTTTGACTAGTTAATGACAAGCTGATGCCTCGATCCGGAGCCACCTTCATTTGATGCAGGCGTTGGTCGCTCTCGTTCCACCGCTTTTGCTCGCCTTCTTACATATTGCGATAGCAGACCATTCCAAATATGTCCTTCTATCTCATCCCTTAAGTGTCTGCAATCATTCGTACTATGACCGTTTAGCTCATGGAATAAGTAATATTTGTCTGATCTTCTTTCATTGTTGGTCGGATCCCTCCTCATTGGCCTCCGGTAGTGAACGTGCCCCTTGGTGTCCTGGTAGATCTACTCCAAAGTTTCGTTCAATTCAGTATAAGAAGTGAATCTCGGCTCTTTTAATGGTAGCTTTGGTCCATCGTCGTTATCTTCGGCTTTCCATTTTCCTTTGTCCTTGCCTGCATCCTTTCCGGGGAATCTCCGCCTTTGATTGCATACACATCAACTCCCTCTCCTTCCTCTCTCTCAACATTTGCATCCTCTTGTCGTAGGAACCTTTCTGCTTCACGATAGGACTCTCCTATATCCATGGGTGGATCCCTTGTCAATGAGTTCTTGAATTCTGCGCTATCAGTTATGCCAGATACAGCTGCCATTAAAACCATGGATGGATCTGGTCGATCCACCGATGCCGCTGTTGCTTTGAATCTTGTCAAAAAGCTCCTCAAAGATTCCTCGACTCTTTGCTTCAGTGTCATCAAGCTTATGACATTCTTAGATCTCGAAATGTGAACTCTGAATTGCCTCATAAACTTCTCAGTCAACACGGTCCATGTTCTAATGGAATCGCTCTCCAACTGCCTGAACCATAGTGCTGCTATGTTCGTTAGTTATAGTGGGAAACATTGGGCCATGATCTCCTCTTATGCCCCCCAGTACTTCCATATATCGCTTATACTTCGTCGGATGAACTAGTGGGGTCTGTCCTTCTGTCGTACATCTCCAAAGTCGGTAGGTCGAACTCTAGTGGATTCCTGGCCTGCCTAGTTGCAGGAGCGAAAGGGATCCTGTTAACATCTTTCAAATCTCTATTCACTAGTCTGTCTCTCATGGCTCTTCTGACCATCTCTGCCAACGTTCCACTGTTGTCAAGCTGCAATCCTTGTATGTTGCCTTCGATCTTCCCCCCGAGTTTGCGAGGGAATCTTGGAATCTTCTCTCCTAGACGGGCGTCCATTCCTTTATCAATGTCGTGTTGAATAGCTCTACCTGGTATCCTGTCTGAGGTTGGATCAACATGCTCCTAGGGAGTGCTCCTAGCTCTGGGGCTGCTCCTGATGGTCCCACTCTATTCTGGGTTCTAATTCCTCCAGCTCCTAACCTCTATCTCTAGCACTTTCTGCCGCATCATTTCCTTGATTCTGCACTCTATCTTATCCAATTTCCTAGAGTAGGTTCTGCATCATCTCTTCTGGCCTTTTCAGTATTCCCTCTTGCATAGTTTCCATCATCATCTCCATCTTGTCTCGGGTGATGAAGACTGAGGCTTGATTCGCTTCTAAGGAAGCCTCCTGACTTCCTTCATGCTGGCTTCTTTTTGCTCTTGGTTTCCTTACTGATTGCTTCGCCATTGCTTTCCAGATCTAAGTCCTTAAGCCTTTTGATCCAAGATCAAAGTTGAAGAATCCCTGAATGCTAGCCCTTCTCAGTGAAAAGCACCAAAATGTTTGCGTCAAAATTGGTCACAAACACCAAATTGTCAATGAAAGCACCCGGTCATAATTATAGATTTGCAATAATTGGATACAAATCTCAGATTTAGAGAAACAGAGACAGACAGAGACACAAAGATTTAGAGTGGTTCGGCGTTTGGCCTACATCCACTATAAAATGACCGACTTTTATTGATCTTTGTTCGCTAGTTATAATGAGTTACAACAGTAGATTTGAAATACAAGAGTAATCTCGGCAGAGTCTAGATGTAGAAGAGCCAAAATTACCTTTCTGAAGCTCTTGGACTGCTATTTATAGGTGTAGGCTGCAAATATCTTGCCCAGATTTTGAAAGACATATTCTCTCACGTGAGTGGTCCCATCAGGTCGGTCCCACATGAATTCGACTTGATTTGGGATCGATACGAACCAACTTCGTATCGATCAGGATTTGCATATTTTGGGCTGAAACTCATAAGGTACATTCTTGAGGACGTATGTAAGCTCCTGTGAAATTTGGTTGCATTTGAACTTGTAAATTGTGAAATATATCGATACGAGTTAAGTTCTTCATCATGGATATGAATTCGTATCGACTCCTTTGCCTCCATCTCCTTCATGTCGATGAAAGACACGTGCTTGCTTGTTGACGTGGAGTGATAAAATGGGGTGCATCCATATTTTTTGCCGCGTTGACCGAGCCTTCATCCTTGTAAACTTCATTCATATCCATCCATAATACTCCATTCGCATCCATCCACTTCAATCCCTATTCGTATCGATAATTATCGGTGTACTTCGTATCGATCGTTGAAGATACAATCGATACAAAGTGACTTTGTTTGAGGGGTTTTCTGATGGATACGAACAAGGACTATGATGGATTCGAAGGCTCATGGATGCTATCGATTCGAACAACCATGAACTTGATGGATACGAATGAGGTCTGTAGGGTGGATAGATACAGACTAACCTTACCTGTGATCGATACGAACTAGGTTGGTCCTCGATGGGTACGAAGTAGCACGGATACGAGGTAGGCTGATGGATTTGAACTTGGTGGACACGAACATTGGGCTTACGGCCACAACCCAAATCGGCTACCTCCCTGACTCGAAGAAAACCATCATATGAATCAAAGAAAACGGTGTATCGACTTGAAGTAATGTACCATCATGCTATTTTATCAGAAAACTCAAAGTTAGCTATCCTTCGGCTCGAAGCAAATACAAAATAACTCGAATCAAACTTGAAACAACTCAAACTTTGTTGAAATCATATTCTAAGCGTCTTGTAACATTTGTTCATCAAATATGCTATATTCTGGCTTCATAATCACGCTGATCATCTATAATACTCCGACTACAATCTTTATGTAATCGAATGGGTTAAATCTGCCTGTATGTTGCCTTGCCAAGAGGCGGGTTAACAGTTATATGGACTTATTTCAATATAAATTTAATTAATTAATTAATTAAAATATTTAGACTTAAATGAAAATAGTATAATAACACTAATGAAAACTTTGTCGTAATCACATATACTAGAAAAAACATAGATTTTATTACTACAGACCCATGGAATGAACAAGCAAAACATTGTGAAACATTGTTAAAGTGATTGCTTACAACATTTGAAAAAAAAAATATGTTAGAAATAACACGGGTGAGAAAACTTCTAGAATTAATGATACGTGCGTAATTTCATCTAGTTTACTATTATTTATTTATTAGATAATTTATTATGATAAACAAATTGTAAATTTATATATATAATTTTTGTTGTGTAGTTAATATATTTTTATTTGATTTAAGGATTCTTATTTTTTTTCCATTTTTATCAATAAAAATGAGGAATTCAAGTTAAAATGGTAGTTTTTAGGATTTGTCAAACAACTTAATGAAGATTTGCTAATTTATTTTATTTAGGTAGTTTAAATGCATGGATATAATGATTTATTTAAATAGTTTAAATTTAAGATTCTAATTAGTTTAAATGTATGGAACATAATGAAAATTAACTAGAAATAAAAAGGCAGAACTTATTAGCTATAGAATTAGAAAATATAAGTATTTGAATGTAAAATGGTTGATAATAACATATTTGTATTTTTCAATTTTAATATGTTTTAAAGAATAAGACTATTATCAATGGCGACAGTTTGATATGGCGACTCCTCCGGCCTATGTCTTTTCGTTCTTCTGACCCTTCTTTTGTTTCGTCTTTTCCTTCGGCTTTCTCTATCGCTCGCCTCCTTTCAAACTTATGTCGAAGAAGAAGAAATCTCTACTCGCCTCCCCCTTTCCAGATCTGGAAGGTGGGGTTTCTCCAATGGTTTCTGCATGGTTGGTGCTCCTCCATCTCTCTCGTTGCCTACTTTGCCACATTACAATAAATTCATCTTTTTGCAACGTTTGCATATAAAACGTTGTAAAAAAACACATTTTACAACATTTTCTGAAAAATGGTTGTAAAAATACGTTTTTTACTACTGTTTTCAGAAATGTTGTAAAAGATGACTTTTCACAGCGTTGCTTTTAAAAAGTTGCAATAAAAAACTATTTTACAACGTTTCTGAAAAGCTTGCAAAAATACCCTTTTTACAACAGTTTTAAAATGTGTAAAAATATTGTTTTTCTCAATTGTAATTTGACTATAACCTTTTTAAAAATAGTTCTACCAGTAGATTTACATTAAATATTATGAATTTATATAGTATTGCATAAAATATTACAATTATTTATAATTAATAATACATATTTAATGTCTGCTTAAATAATTTATAAATGAGAACTTTGATAGGTAACATTCATAATTTATAACCAATTATTACTAATAAATAATTTAATAATGACTAATTATTGTATATAATTAATAATTATATATAATAATTTATTATAATTAATCGTTAATAAGTAGTAAATTGTAGTTAATATTTATTAATTACATTTAAAATCAATAAATATAATTAATAATTAATATTAAATCACTACCATTGAATAATTAATAATTAAAATTCATTTATAATTAAGAAGTAATAAATAATAATTAATAATATGCACATAATAGTTAGTAACTAATAATTAATATTCAATTAAAATTAAGAAGTAATAAATAACAATCGATAATAAATAATTAATAAATAAGAAGCAATATTTAATAATTAATAATTAATATTAAATTATTTTTATGAAATAATTAATTATTAAGACTATATTTAAAAAATAAAAAATAATTAGTAGTTAATATTAATAATAATTACAAGTAAATAGGCAAAAGGAAAAAGTTACAAAAAAATTTAGTCTCAGGGACAACAAGTTTAGTTTTTAGTCTGAATGACACTTTTTTTTAGTGTAAACTGAAAATGATAGTTACAACTATCATTCTATGATTTACACTAAAAAGTGTCCTTCAGCCTAAAAAACAAACTTTTTGTCCCTGAAACTAAATTTTTCTCGAAGTATTTCCTTGAGCCTAAAAACCTCTAATAATTAACATGTAATATTTGTTATTTTGTATTTGATATTTAATTATTATAATTAATATTTATATTCCATATTACAAAAAAAAAACAGGAAAATAGGCGCAGGGAAGAAGTTGCGAAAAAATTTAGTCTAAAGGACAGCAAGTTTGCTTTTTAGTTTGAAGGACATTTGTTAGTGTAAACAGAAAATGATAGATACAACTAGCATTCTATGATTTACACTAAAAAGTGTTCTTCAGCTTAAAAAACAAACTTTCTGTCCCTAAAACTAAATTTTTCTGCACCTTTTTCCTTGAGTCTAAAATTCCCAAAAAAAATTTCTAAAATCGATTTAAAAAATTTTAAAAGTGGTTTACTCGTATATTTACGTTAAATTTTCTAAACATAATTAGCATTACGCAACAAATTATAATAGTTAATAATTTATAATTAGTAACAAATTTTAACTGGCCGATCAGATTGTAGAGGTATAAGGAGGTAGCCTTCCATTTCAAAAATGATATATCTCATTTGTTTTTGAATTTGAATTTAGACGATAAATGATTATAACGGACTGCAATTACGATAGAATCACCTATAACGCATCAGATGGAAGACAAACTTTAATTGAACCGTTTTCTCGCTAACGACTTGTTATCCAAACATAAAAAATGAAATACAATTAAAACAGCGGTTTCTAAAATTTCGGTTTCTAAAATTTTGGGCGGGCTACACAAAATATTTCACTGCCCGCTTTTTCTTTTACTTGGAAATTTTCCTCTCCACTTTCTTCCAAAGCTTCAAATCCCAAATCAGTCTTCTGCCCATACTGACCACATTTTTTCCTAGATCTAATCTAACTAGAATTCAAAGATGACGAGTTATCTTCTTCACCCAAATCAGCTTTATTCTTCTGCCTTCTCATCAGCTCCAAAACGATGGGTGATGTTCCGATAACACACATGTCGAGTTCCTCCATGCTCAAGTGCCACTGCGTCCCAACCTCTTTTACCGCTTGGAATTCCTCTTTGATAACGAAATCCTTTCCAGTATCTTGGTTTTTATCGTCCGCTTTTGAACTTCAATGTCATCATCGAAGTAGTTGATCCCTGATGAAGATTTGTGCCTAAGAATGGGATGGCTTCGAGTTTGTGGGTGGAATATTGCTAGATGTTTTGTTGTCGTTTGGATTGATTGATGTATCGGATCTCGATCGAGGCACGAGCACAATGTTGGAGTGTGTGTTGAAGGTGCCATTGTAGGAGACCGATCTTTTGACTTTAGAATGAGGATTTTCCTGCTCGTCTACTCTGATTCTAGATAAAAGAGGATCGGAAGGTAGTCCTATTTTCTGTAAGTTTAATTCCCCTCCGGATGTTTGGGAATAGAAGCATGAACAAAACAATTCAATGCAATAAACGAAAATAATTGTAAAAAAAAACTGCTGCTTGAAGTGCATACTCTATTTTCTTTAGTTTCGTCCCTTGATCCTCATTTTTCTTCTCAAGCTGGAAAAAGAAGTTGCGTATTTTTATGTTTTGGATCTAGTTAGTTCACTTACTACTATTATAAAACCTGATATATTATATTTGTTGCTCTTTTCATTGATTTAGTACTCACTGCTTTAAGATGTATGCAAGCAGTAAGTGACGACCTGAAATTTTTGAACATTTGGAATGAGAATATTTAATTTATTTTAAATATTTGAAAGGTTAATTTTAACTTGAATTTCAAATATCAGTATTTATTTGATAATTAAATTATTGAATTAAATAATTTGAAGTTGGCTAAAATGTTAAATTTGGAGTTTTAAGCCTATTAAAAATAATTTGAAGGCTTGCAAAATTTATATTAATAGTGTTGAGGATAATAAAAGTTTTAAAATTGAATTTTAACACTGATTTGTTCAGTTTTGAAATTTTATCGTTTTAAATTGAATTTAAAAATAGCCTTCTAAGGCACAGTCTCAGATTTCGACGAAACCAGTTCCATTGGATCCGTAATATTGTATTATTATCGGCTTTTAATTTTCGTAGTATTTGGAGTTGTTGTGTAAACGTACGATATGTAAACGCGTTGAAATTTATATTGAAAATTTAATAAAATAACCGGGTCCGTAAAGCTATCTTCTCCATACGATCGACTTAGGACTCGAAGTCTTTTCCATTGCGTTCAGAATAGGGGTATAACGTTATAAACGCCTAGCGGCACGTCTTGATAGGATATCGAGATTTTAACCTATGAATACAAGACGATTTAAATTTAAATATAAAATATACTTTGTTGACTGGTCAATATACCTCCCATCAGCTGTTATTCTGTCCTTTTTCGAATCACTGTGCTTTTCCTTCTCAAGCACGCTTCCCCTTCAACTTCGTTTCCCTCCTTTCTTTTTTATAAACAGCCGAGAACCCTGAAATAAAAGTCGTTGTTATTTTCTTCCCTCTTTTCCCAATCTTGTTTCCCTTCTTCCCTGGTTCGATTCGAATCGAACAACCAATTAAAAAAATGGTGACCGTAATGATCGAAATTGGCCTCTTCTCTCACTTTCTTTAGAATCAACCTATTATTCATTGACGTTTCGCGAATTCGATCATGGATGAGGCTCGTTCGAAGAGCACGGCGACTTGGGCGAGTTCGAGATGGATTCGAAGGCTGCGATGGAGCTCGGTGACTCGCGTACGCTCAGAGTTTCGGCACGGCAACGTCAGAGCAGGGCAATCAAGCGAAGCGCACGTGGGCATGGCAAGTGCTTTCGGGTGCGCGCGAGTGTATGGTGGAGGCAGTTCTAGGGTTCGGGGTGAGGCACGTGGTGATAGGTCAGGCGAGGGATGAGGGTGGATATCGGTTTCGACCTGTGCTGGGAGGTAAGGCTATTTTGTGTTGCTTATTTATTTAATTTATATATACATGTTCACGAATCTAGGATAAAAAAATAATATGAGATTAAAATTATTATTAATATATATATATTTACAGCAAGTGTTATAGGCTGTTTTATTTTTGAATTTAATTTAATAAGTATATATATGTAGAATGAAAATATATAAAGTTTAAGACAGAAAACTTTTTGAAATGGGTATAAACAATATATACATATAAGATTTTGGGAAATGGAAAATTTAAATGTTCGAGGAGTTTTGTAGGACTAGATTTAAAATAATAATCATAATAGTAATAAAATAAATTTGCATATACATATATTAAACTACTATTAAATTTTAGAATATGTTTTATAGCGATTAGCTTGTTTAAATAAGTTATTTAATTTATATTAGTCCCTAAAAATAATTTATTAGAGGAAGTTTACTGTAACAAAACTACAGTTTTGCTATTTACTAAAGAAAACATATTTTCATATATAATATAAGGGTACATACATATTTTAATACATAAAATAAGTATATATGAATATACATATATATATAATTTTGGAAAAATATATAAGGGTTTATATAAAAGTTAGTTAAGTAAATCTACTAAATGATAATTAATTGTTCGATTAGATCGAATATTAATAAAACATCTAATGTTTATATAAGGTCTGAAAAATCATGGAAAACAAGTCAAGATGGAATGGATTGCAAATCAATAACAAAGGTGAGTTAATCTCACTCATCTGGTTTGATTCAAATTTAAATGATTAAATTAAAATAATTGGTTGAATGGTTGAATTGATTTGATGTGCTATATTATAGTATATAATACATTTTGGAATGATTGATTTCCCGCATTATGTAGCGGATAATATTATATTAATCTCATATACCGCGATATTCCACCTCGAAGTGGAATTGGTATTTTATATTGTGCTAACGTCTGTGGATGCAGGGAAACAGGTTGGAGGGATCCAACTGGATTCCTCAAAATTATCTAGATTATTCTAATAACCCTATGTTATGATTATTTGCTATTCTGGGTTGAATTATATTGATAATTGAAAATGTTGGATGCTATGGGTTGATTTAATATATTTCGGTACTAAGTTATCAAAATATATAGAATCGGTTTTCTGGAAAGAAAATAAAGAAGAGAATTTGTAAGTAAAAAATATATTTATAGAGAAGTTGACTAAATTTACGAATGAATTGGAAAAGAATAAAAGTGGATTTTAAATGTTAATAAATAAATTCCGAGCAGGGAAAGAAGATTTAAATAAACAGGGAAATAATGAATTTTTAAAACTTAAGTGGAGCATTTTAAAGAGCAAAAGAATTTATTTTAAAGATTTAAGCTTTAAATTTATTCAAAGGAATAGAGAAGGAATTTGGGAAATCCGGAATTGGTATTTTTAATTAAAAAGAATTTTTAATTATAATTAAGAAATGAAATATGAGGTTAATGGATTTTGAATAAATTGAGTAAGTAAAGGAACTTATTTCAAAATAGGTAAATTGGAAATCCATCTGAAAATTGATTTAAATGTTGAATTGGGATTTTAAAAGGTGGTTGTGACTATGAAATGTATAAACTGGGTTTATGAAAGTAAAGTAAAATATATCAGTGGATATTTGAAAGAATAAATTCAAGGTGGGAATTTATTAAAGGAATGGGAAAATTTGTTTAAAAATAAATAGTGATTTATTTTTAAAGGATGTGAAGAGAAGCGTATTTCCTTGGATAGCCAAGTACGTTTTCAAAGTAAATTTTTAAATATAAGTTAAAGGCTTTAATGTGGTTTTAAAAAGCATGTTTTAGAAAATTTATTATTTCTAAATATTTAAATTCTAAAGTAAGTATTTTTCAGACCTATTATCGTAGTAATTATTTAAGGTGACTTGGTATTTTGTTTTAAAAAGAGAAAACCTAGCTTTATATTTATAAAGTAACCTCATTTTCAAATATTCCTATAGTATATATTTTTAATAAAGTATTGAAGTAGTTTCATTTTGAATATTATTAAAGTATATATTTTGAATAAGTATTAAAGAAATTTTTATTTTAAATGATTTAAAGGATATTTTATAATAAAGCGTTTTTAAATTATTCTTAAAATTTAAAGCTTTGTACTTGATGTTTTCAGTGGAAATAAATATTTGGAAATTTATTTTATGAGAAAAATATGGTTTGAAACTGTTTTCAAAGGATTGAAAATAGAAATATATCTTGTGAAGATATTTTGAGATTAATAAATAATTTGGGAATTTATTTATTGTTTGATAGTTGTTGTGAATGTTAATTGATAGTTAAATAACCGACTATCAATATTGGCCAATGCGCTGATCGTTTCGAAGAGACCGGGATCGGGATTTATTCCTCGAAAACCACTTCGATCCGCTTTGTACGTTTTCGTGGAAAACGAGTTAAGAGTCGAAGACGGAGCAGTAAAGTGCAAGGGCTAGTCGCTACTAATCCTGAGGATGATTCCAAAATGGATGTAGTAGGATGTAGTAGGAATAGTGCCTTCAGTTTCGTTCGAACCCCGGGACGGACTTGTATGGATGAATGCTTTCAGAACATCGTCAGGTAGACGATGGACATTCTAAGTGAAAAGTTCTAAAAGGTAACGCTTAGCCTCAAGCCTCATCAACCGGGAACGACTGAAAATCAGGGGTTATGCAGCAAGGCTAGGTGGGTAGCACCCATTTCAGGGTGAGGTCATCCCTGTCTAGATGTCCCTTTTTATTTCGGCTTAGTGGTGCGGTTGCTGATCGCAACCATGGGGTGATCTTACTCGGGATTATCCAGTAAGGGGTAGTCCCGGCCTTGTGTTGCAGGGGGTCGGGAGTGATCTTCGGTACAGTGATCTAGGCCACGTACTGTGACAGGTGGTATCCCAGTGCGTAATCATTAGTTGGAAATCCATTCTCCTTACGTGACTTTTACGAGTTTTATTTGTATTACCCACTCTGCGGCTAGTAGCTGGAATTTAATAATGTAACAATTTCGGCTATTTTAATAAGTATTTGTATATAGACCATATTATAATATCAGAGGATTTTAATAAAAAAATGTTTTAGCAATCATAAGGTAAAAACCCAACATGTTTATTTGCGACGTGGTCTTACGAGATGCTTTTGTTTCCAAAGGATTTTTGAAACGTTAATAATCAATTTGAGTGTGATTTCTCACGCTGGTTTTCCAGACTGAATCAGGTATTATTTAACTATAATGCTCGGGCCAGACCGAGTATTATAAGATACAGGAAAGGATGCTGTGGAGCTCAGGAAAGGATGCTGTGGAGCTCAGGAGATGAGCTGGATGGCAATACGTACTTCCGTATTTGTGTTACATATTCCACTGTGTATTCAGGTTGTGAGGACAAATTATGATTACTGTCCGGTTGTGTGTTATGTATACTCTGATGATGTATGTATAAACAGATGTAGTATTTGCTTTTGATGTAAAAATCTGTGATTATCTATTATATTTTATTCCGCTGCGATGGTTAGATTCTGATGTTGTTTTCTATTTTCTTCTTCTAACTCTTCTTCTTTAACCCTAATGGTTTGTATTTCTGTTCAACTTGAGTTAATTGATGTAGAATAGTGTTGACTCAAGGGTACGGAACTGCGGGTCGTTACAGTTGGTATCGGAGCTGAAGGTTAAGCGAGAACCTTGGCTCTGGTGGAAATTACTCAAATAGAGTTTGTGGTACTCTAGAATGAGTTTGAGAGTATTGATAGATATGAGTGCGTATTTGTTAGTGAATATAAAATTGTTTTTATATTATGTTGATTTATCGGTTGAGTGTTTATAGATTTTGGTCGATATGTGGGACACCATGTTATCGATAGGGATTTCTAAACTCTTAAACAAGATAAACCGACACTGTATTTTTTTAAATAGGGTAAAAGAAATAATTTTACCCAAAATTATTTTTGTATATAAAAGAAATGATTTTTCGTAAATTGTTATAGTTATATATGGATGCTTGGTTGTTAGAAAGTGATAATATTAAATTATTATCATTGTATGAGAATTGAATAAGAAATTGAAATAATAACCAAAGATGAAGGAGTAAATTAATAAATAAATGGGATTTGTAAATGTGATTTATAATTGAATAAGGAATTGAAATAATAAAAAAAAACTGGAAACAAATTCATATACAAATGAAATTTGTAAATGTAAACTATAAATGTGAGTTATAGTGTGATTAATAATTAAAATAAGACAAAATTTCCAAAGTAACGTTTGAATATAAATTTAAAGGATTTAGAATTTGAAAATTTGGAAATTTAAATTCCTTTGAATTTGAAAATGATTCTTAAAAAGTTGGGAAAAATAATATATATTTGAGAAATATTTGTGAATCAGATTTGAAAATCTAGAGAGATTTGGAATTTAAAAATATTTGAAGGGATTTTAGGAATATAAAAGCATTGAACTCTTTTCGGTCGTTGGAAAATAATTTCGATGGTGATCGCGACATCATCGGTGTTCATTTTCGAGTTTCCAAGAGGGAGATTGCTACCCGGATGTTTTGGATTAATGTTTGTTTGTGAAATTTGGTTTGATTTTGGAAATGCAAAGGAATAGTTTGATTTAGATATATATGTTTTCGAAATTGAATTTTGAACATTTTGGTAATGATTTTAAACGTGTAAGGAAAAGGGAATTGAAACTGAATGTTGAACTTAAATTCGAATGGAAAAAAAAATTAGTCAAGTTGGACTAAATAAAACAAAGTTTTGAGATTAAAATTAGTAAGTAACTGATTGATTTATATGGTATGCAAGTGAAATGAAATTGAATATTGGATGATATTTGATTTAAAATTGTGTAAAATAAAGTGCAGACACTACAACGAAAATACCCTATTACAACGTTCTTTTTACAATGGGCATATATTGCCCGTTGTAATAGACAGATATTACAACGGTCGTTTTAGAATCATTGTAATAGATGCTCTGTCCAATGCCTTTCTTACAACTTGCATTATTTGCCCGTTGTAATAGATGTATATTTTACAACACTCTCTATATGGCCGTTGTAATAAACGGACTACGAATTCTCACGTGGTTTATCACGTGTTTATCGACAACGTGATTAGGGCTGAAGCTAGCTAGCTCTCTCCCCAGACTCAAATTTTTATTGAGATAAAAACACCATTGTAACTAATTTTTGATTTGTATGCACTTTCATTTGCCTGCGCGTCGAAGCTAAGGTTTTCGATTTGGGAATTCAAGTGATTCGCAACTGAGACCGGTCTACCATGCAGGTTCAAATTCTTCTATTCAATTATGTTATTTCATCTATGAGATTGTTAAGTTGTGTTTTGTTTTTGTTCTGTCATTTTTGCATGAATTTTTTATGGCATTGATCCTCGTTCGTAAGCTAGATGATTTTTGCATGTTTTCTATTGCTTCAGCTTCTAGAGTTGATTGCAATAGGGCTATTTTCATAATCCTGAATTAATGTTTGATCTTGCAGACTATTCAGGATTTAGAGATATAACTTCTTGTTATCTTTGAGGATTTCATACTGTTTACTAACGCTAATTGTGTTATGATTCTAGTGTTTGAGATCATTCTTTATTCTTTTAAGTTTAGCGATGAAGCTAAACATTGGATTCTAGGCATTGTTGTATTTGAAAGATTTATAGCTAGTTGTTGCATGATCTGGTGAAAGCTTGATAAGGATGGGGGAGTGGTCACTTATTTAGTGATTAAGTATGGTGATCTCTACTTGTGGGAATTTAGAATTAAATTCAAGGTTACAAAGGGTCATGTCAATCACATAGTGAACCCCAAAATTGTGTCCACCCCACCCAGTAAAGAAATTCCCAAAAGATTGAATTTCTTTGAGTCCGGTAGCAATTACACAAGGCTAAAAATTTATAGGCTTTGTCCTCCATCATGGTTGTAGTAGCCTAAAATTTTAAATTGTTTATTATGAAGATGCAATTCACAAAACTTAAAGTGAAATCATACAGACCCTAAGTAATTCAAGTTTATCAGCCTAATTATTCAAATTGTTTACAAAACAAATTACATGAACCAAACTCAATTCTGCGACCACCTGGTAAAAGCTTTGAATAACTCACATGAGGTTGGAACTTCTCATTGCAATGAGTATAGTAGATATCCAACACCATTTCACTTACCAAATATATAACTGTTTGTTTGATCCAGGTTTTGCAGAGTTTAGTAATTCATGAGTTTGATTTTATTAGTTTTCTTTCTTTTTAGGCTTAGTTTGTAGGGTCACATTACTATATAGTTTTCATTGGGAGGTAATTGCGTAATTCTTTCATGAGAAAAACTCATATTTTGTTGGCATAACGTCTTTTCATTAGGTTCTAACATCAAAAGAATTATCAAGACGGACAAAGCATGGATCCACTTACCAAGGTTTTGTCAATTTTGATTATCAGTTTTATACTTGTAATTATTACGGTTGATTATTGATCTCTTTATGTGTTATAGAATGACTGAAGAATACAGGCAAGCTGTTCGGAATTTTGTATATGAGCATGCAGAAAGGAAGGGAAATCCAGAAAAAATCATTTGCCCTTGTTGAAAATGTTGGAATCTTATCCGCCATCCATCAAGGGAAGTTGTATCACACTTGGTTTGTTTTGGAATTGATCCAACGTATGATGTATGGATTTTTCATGGGGAAGCACGCCCTTCAGAAAATGAAGGCGATGAAGTGACAAATACATAAGAATGTACTTAGACACACAAATTTGTTATGACGAGGTGGAAGATCATTCTAATGTAAGACATGAGGTACATGGGGTAGAGATTAAGGAGATGATAGAAAATTCTAAAATTCCTTTGTACCCTGGTTGTGCAAGCCACATAAAGTTGTCAGCTACAATACTTTTTTACAAGCACAGGGCTCGAAATGGTGTATCTGACACATCATTTACGGAACTTCTTAAACTTCTCAAAGATATGCTGCCTATGGAAAACATGCTTCCTGATTCGACGTATGCAACAAAGAAGCTGCTTAAATCATTTGGTTTAGGCTATAGACAAATACATGCATGTGTAAATGATTGTTGTCTTTTTAGGAGAGAGCTTGCAGATAGTGATTTTTGTCCAAAATGTGGAAAATCTCGTTGGAAAAAAAACAAGACGAAGGAAGATGGAAAGTAAACCAAAGTACCTGCAAAGTTCTTGAGATACTTTCCAATAATACCAAGACTAAAAAGAATGTTTATGACAAGCACCATTGTCCAAGTGGTTAATTGATCGGCTTGGTGTAGGATGTCACAAGTTCGAAACTTGCTTTCGAACGTTTATTTGACATGGGATATGTTGTCCCATTGATTTGTTGTATATAAAGTACCAGTTAAAAAAAAAAAAAAAAAGAATGTTTATGCCCGCAGAAACATCAGAGCAATTAAGATGGCATAGCAATCATAAGAATGAAGATGGTAAATTATGTCATCCAGTAGATTCTTCTCAATGGGCTACAATTGATAGGCTGTATCCTTTCTTTGCATCCGATCCATGAAATTTAAGTCTTGGTCTTGCAAGTGATGGCTTTAATCCCTTTGGGGATTGGAACTCTTCCTACAGTTGTTGGCCAGTATTTCTTGTTGCGTACAACTTTGCTTCGTGGCTTTGTATGCACAAAGATAATATGATGTTATCATTATTAATTCCTGGACCACGACAACCAGGGAATGATATTGATGTGTATCTACAACCACTTATTGAAGATTTGAAAAAATTATGGGATAAAGGGGTGAAGGCGTATGATGCATACACTCACAATGAATTTAGATTAAATGCAGTTTTAATGTGGACGATAAATGATTTTCCAGCTTATGGAAATTTAGCAGGTTGCACCGTAAAGGGTAAGAGGGCATGTCCTGTTTGTGGCGTTAATACATGTTCACTATGGTTACCATTTAGTAAGAAGTGTGCATATTTAGGCCATAGGCGATTCCTTAATCCTAATCATGACTATCGCCAACGAAAAAACCTGTTTGATGGAACCAAAGAGACTAGGCAAAGACCTCCAATACAAACCAGTGCTCAAGTCTTTGTTGTTAAAGATATTTGCAATGATTGGGGAAAAAAGTCAAAGGAGGAAGAGAAAGACAAAGAGAAAGAAAAAAGGAAAAGAAAAAGGGGAGATGGGAAGAAAAATGGAAGTCAAATGTGGAAGAAGAAGTCTATTTTCTTTGATTTGCCTTATTGGCATGTAAAGTTTAATCAGAAACAAAATTGCTTCTTCTTTTCTATCTACATAATCAATACTTTATTATTAATTAGTTATAGTCTATTTTTGATTTTCTTAGGTACTTCCTTTACGTCACAATCTAGATGTAATGCATGTGGAAAAAAATAACGGTGAAAGTATTCTTGGCACGTTACTTGATATTAAAGAAAAATCAAAAGATGGCATTAATTCACGTAAAGATCTAGAAGTACTGGGTATTAGGAAAAAGTTACATCCTATAGACATGGGAAGCAAAGCATTACTTCCAGCCGCCCCATGCACCTTAACTGATCTAGAAAAGGAGATCTTTTACAATAGAATGAGGAATTTGAAAGTACCCGATGGGTATAGCTCAAATATTGGAAAATGTTTTGCAAAACAAAACAAAATTTCAAGTCTAAAGTCCCATGATTATCATGTTTTGATGCAACACCTATTGTCTGTATCACCGAGAGGATTTCTACCTAAAGGGACAAGGAATGCATTACTACGACTATGTTCTTTTTACAACGACATTTGCCAAAGAGTGCTTGATAAAGATAAACTAGAATCCATTGAGAATCAGGTCGCATTAACACTATGCGATCTTGAGATATTTTATCCTCCTTTTTTTGACATCATGATTCATTTGACAATACATTTAGCGAGGGAAGCAAGAATTTGCGGGCCAGTACAATATCGGTGGATGTATCCATTTGAGAGGTAAAATTCGGCATTGGTACTTATGGTAGTTAATAATACATGTGTTTATGAAAATATTTTACTTATGCATCTTGATTATAGATATATGACAACACTGAAGGGGTATGTTAAAAATCAAGCACGGCCTGAAGGGTGCATAGTTGAGCGCTATTCTGCTGATGAATGCATGAAGTATTGTGCTGGATATATTAATGGTGCATTAGAAATTGGACAAATAAAAAATAGAAACGAAGTGGAACAAAGTGATTCCATACTCGAGGGGCATCCTATTTCCAAAGGAAAACCTATGGTAGTCACTAATACCGAGGAAGTGGAGCCTTATATAAAGTAAGCATAAGTTCAGTTCAATTATTTTGTGTGAAATAAATTAGATTTTGACTTGTATGTTTACGTATATAGGATGCACAATGAGGAATTGAAACGTTTGCATCTTCGGCTTTCACGAGATGATTTGGAACTTCCAAAGCTGCATTCAGAGACTTTTAGTCCTTGGTTTAAAAAAAAGGTTGACAGTGTTATGTCTTTTAAGATGGACAAGTTCGACATAGAAGTATATGTTATTGTGATTATTCTTTATATAGAATATTATGCTTTTCCAGGTTAAAGATGATAGAAATACATCCGATGTTAGTGAACTAATACATTGGCTTTCATATAGACCTCGCCATCAAGTAATTTCTTATACTGGTTATATAATTAATGGTCGTCGTTTTCATACTAAAGACAATGATAAATCTACACAAAATAGTGGTGTTTCCATTGAGGCAAGTACTGTTTGCATAGATGGATCCGTCGAGAAAGTAATATATTATGGTGTTTTGCGTGAGATTTTGTTGTTTGACTACCGCCAGTTTCAAATTGTCTTGTTTAAGTGTGATTGGGAAAATATTGATCATGGAGTTAAGGTTGAAGATGGATTTACGTTAGTCAATTTACATCAATTCCAAAATCAATTTGCAAGCGACCCTTTCATCTTGGCAACGCAAGCCATACAAGTGTTTTTTTTATAGAGAAAGTAGTTTTTCAAATTGGTATATTGTGCTAAGAGCACCCCCTAGAGGTTTTCATGAGTTGGAAAGCTATGATGAGGAGGATGAGTCAACTAGCAAACCGGTAGATGAGTCCCTACTTGATGATAGAGATGTCGATGATGGGGATGAAAGTTATATAAGGAAGGATTGTGACGGTATTTTGGTATGATATAAGCATCTTTTATTGATATTTGTGTTACACGTAGTTATATTCGTAAAGAGTGTAATTATACATAGTTTTATGCATAATTACATTAATTAATCATGAATTATTAACCATGAATTTTGATTTGTAAACTTTGAAAAAAAATCTTTTTTTTGCAAAGTATTGCTATTGTATATTAGGATTTTCATACTTTACAATAATGATTAATTAGTGTGATGTTCTAATTATTTGTGTATATATAATGTTTTTTTCTAGGTTCCTCCCTTAGCGGAAGATAGTTGAACTTGAAGCATCAATGGATAAAATGGAGCAAGGTCAAGGAGAGGTAAAATATTAAAATTTTAATATGCACTTTTTTTAAACTGACATTTCTTATATCATGATATAAATTTTAATATGCTATGAAGAATACTGAACCCTTTTGGTATGTATAGTCCAGAGAATTACCAACTATATGTTCTTTTAGTAACAAAGAGCTGAAAAGGCAGTTTTAGTTCTGAGTTTCATATAAATTATTTTTCAACACTATTATTCTTATTACTATTGTATTTGGTTGAGTGTTTTCCAAGCCTGGGATCATATCAGCATACATTTTGCAGTGTCATATTTGATATTTAGCATGTTAAATCCTACCAGAGATATTGTAAGTTCTTAATTTATTCTTTTTTGTCTCCTTGTTAACTTGTGTGTTTTTTGGTTAAGGGAAAATGGTATTTTGAAAGAGGTAATTTGGGTGTTTTTTTGATAGGAAGTGGCATGAGAAAGAGATAAGGAAAATAAAGGGATTTCATCATTGGATAAGATGAGACTAATATTGTGATAAGATGAGACTAATATTAAGGGTGCTTGTCATAAAATAGTTGTCAAGGAGACGTCCACTATTATACCTTTGTGCAAAGCAAAACTCAACGAATATGACAAAAAAAGGAAAAAAAACTGTGTTGGTTTAGTGAAAACCTTTTTTGATAGTATTTCTACAAATATCAGTCTGTTTATATGATTTAAATTTATAAAATATATCATTTTTATTAAAAAAAATCCATGTTATTTTAGCAAAAGCAATATATTCGAAGTATTCACGTAAGTTGCATCTTGCCTTGTAAACAATGCAAATTGCAGGGTATAAAGTGGAAGAAAATACATGGGTTTTACATTAGTATAAAATTCTTGGAGGCAAAATATATAAAAAATAGCAGATCAATAAAGCTCACAATGCTATAAAATGTCAACAGCGAAGGGTGAGTTCTTATTTGTGCTCAATATAAATCAAATCACAAAATATTTCACTATCTATAGTCATTTTACCGACCTATATTTCCAGTGAGAAAGCAAAGAAATTTATCATTCATGTCACACCCTATATAAATATTGCTAGTGGGAGTATGGCCTGTGAGAAAGCAATGAAATTTCTGTACATAAGTAGTCAATCCTTTTTTTTCTCCATCCAATCAAGCAGTATACTCATGGCAAAAGATATTCAAAGATATTGTAGTGATTCATGACAACATACCCATCTATCATTGTCATTTACAAAAAAATTAAATAATATAAACTTCAATGGCAAATAATTTAGATTTGGAACAACTGAATATTTTATTTTTCTTCTTTGAACCCATTCTCTTGAAATTTCTTTGAACATTATTTGTTGATATTTCCATACAATACTAAATAGAGAATGATAGGTAGAGTATGTATTTATGAGTAAGATAACTCACCTTGTATGTGATTCATGGTGCCAAATATTAGTATTAGAAAACACCTAAATTAGACTTTAAAGGTAATCCTCATGGAGTGCATTCTACCAGTTTATCCAGAGCCGACTTCGGTTGCACAAATAAGCTCACATACTTAAGATGAAAATGAAGTAATTGTCTACCAAATAGGATGATTTCTACTACGTAAATTATCATAGCACCAATTTTGTTTCACCGTGAAAATGAAGTAACACTGTGAAAGTGAAGTAACACTGTTGTACTTAAGATGAAAATGAAGTAACTGTCTACCAAATAAGCTGAAATATATGTCAGAAAAAATATATAATGCGTGGTTTGTATATTCTATTTTGTTTCACTGTGAACCCACCAATCTATTGCAACATAAGCATCACATATCACCAATCTGTTGCAACATAAGCAACATAAACATAAGTAACACTGTGAAAGTGGTTTGTATATATTGCAAATGATGGCAACTCTATGTAACACATTGTCCAACAGATTAACCAATCAATCAACTGTATGTCCTTTTAGTAACGCTTTTGTTTCTTACATATTACAGTGTTTTTTTAGTGATATATAATGTATTATCTACCTTAAGAAAACAATTTTCAGATGTCAAAAGTTTAACACTGTTGTACTGTTACCATCTCTGATGATGGTTTAACACTGTTGTACTTTTGTTTCATCTGATGAATGTGTATGCTAATTTCATATGTCCATGAGATATTAAAAGAGGCAATCTCTAGCTATAGTTGCAGCTTTACGTGCAAAAGAAAGACTGCTGGTGTGAAAACCAATGAAACAAGACGTGTTGATGTAGTTCATCCTCTTCAAAGTTTAAAAAGCAATGCTAGAAGATCCCCTCGGAAGCGTACTGAAATGCAGCCTCCACCTGTTCAAGTCCAGTCTTCAAATCTCAATCCTGGTCCTAATTCAACTGAATCTCCAAATATCACTCCCATAAACACAGACCCACTCAACTCCATGGATGCCTTGAACAACCCAGATGATAATGATGGTATTCAACAAGAGAAGTCAAGGAAAAAAAAGAGGGAAGACGATGATGAAAATGTTTTCTTGTATGCCGAATGAAAAGGCCGAAATTGAATTCAACGATCGAGGTCAACCAATAGGCTCCAACTCTAAGCACTTATCATCCTGTCTCGGTACCTTAGCAAGGGAGATGGTACCTTTGACCATTTCAGAGTGGAAAAAAGTCGACACAAATTTAAAGAAAGATTTATGGACTTGTATTCAGGTATGAAATAAGCTGAGAACTTTTTTTATGAGAATAATTAGATGAGTCCTAATCCTCTTACATTGTTATCATTTTTCTAGTAAATGACAATCATAACATTGTTATCATTTTTCTAGCAAACCATACACATACCATCTAGAAAACCAAACTACGAATGCACACGTGTGAATGACAACTTTTGCATACAAAGGAAAATAGTTTTGAACCAGTGTGGGATATAAGAAGAGCACTTCTGGAAGCATATGTGACTTGAATGTATTTATACGTTAACTCAAAATGTGTACTTAAATTAGATGCATTATATGTGATAAATAATACATTTGTATGCATTTTGCATATTGCACGTGATGCGCTGTAGAGCTAATGGGCGGGAAAAAGCTCGAACTAGTATTTAGTAGTTCTGGTCCAACTGTAATATTACTTGCAGGCTAATTACAAGGTATTCGAAAAATTACCACCTGTGCAAAGCTGGCTTTTTACATGAAGAAGCTGATGCTCTTCTGACCCTATTTCTATTTCTTTTATTCGTATGCTACTGAATTTTAATAGACCATTATAAAATCCAAAATTAGCTGGCTGTCTCAAATTTAACAATATATGCATAGTTATGATCACATTTTACCTTCTAGCATTAGTCGGTGGAAAATGGACTAAAAGTTGAAACGATGAGGCCTATGCTTAAATGTGATATGTATGATTGTTGATTTCAATACATTGAATAGCGGTGGGGTTTCTCTAGGTTGTCCTTAAATCAATAGGATGAGAAATTGCTATCAATACTAATAGCTACGACATATTATAAGTGAAGAGTTGCATGCTTGTTGCTGGTGGTGTATATTGGCCTATAGTTATTGATAAACTATCGACTTTGGGTGAACAGATATAATTATTAACGTCAATTGTTAACTAAAATTTTCATATGAAGTAGGCGATTTGCTCAACCTTCTCCTTTTACTTTTATGTACAATTTTCAATTCAGTATGGCTAGCAATGTTTCAAATGTTGAAAAGGATATAATAAACAATTTTCTAACCGTGCTATTATTATGAAAAAGCCTTTTCGAAACCACTTCTAGTAGTATTATTATGAAACAAATGGAAATTGTAATATTTTTCTAGCTTGTCTTGTTCATATACGCATTCTAAATCATGAAAAAGTACACTCCCAGTTTTTTTCTAGGAAGAAAACCTTTTTAGAGATAAACACAAGAAATGAATTACCTTTTTTCTTTGGCTAATCAGGCAAGCTTCACATGTTAAACCATACACTTTGAATTCAGTTTACTATAATGCACTTTGAATTCAGTTTTCTGATTTTTGTTGTGCAGTCAAGATTCATGGTGGATGAAGCATACAAGGGTTTATTGCTTAAGATGTTAGGAGTACGATGGAGAGAGGCAAAGTCAAGATTAGTTTCGGCTATTAAAGTAGGTTCTACTTGCCCTGACGCTTCCTCTGGATTAGCGATGCTAAAACCAGATACTATAGAAAACGTTCAAGAGTGGAACGACTTTGTTAAGGAAAAGTTGTCGGAGAAATTTGAGGTAATAAGTTGTATTTTATTCAGTATAAATTAAAAGGTAAATAATAGTTTATTAATGAATTTCTCCTATGTAGGAAACTAGCAAAAAATTCAAAGCACTGAGAGATAAAAATAAACTTCCACATACAATGAGCAGAAAGGGTTATGCGAGATTAGCCGAAGATATGGTAAGAAATGCATGTACATTTACATCAATAATATTTTTTTTTCTTTGGTTCATCTTCTTACTATTATTATTTGTAGAAAAAGGAAACTAGAATATCAAATATTAGCAGAGACGAGCTATGGTGCAAAGCCCATACAAAGAAAAATGGAGACCCACCGAATTCCGTTGTTGCCGATTGCATCGTAAGTTTGTTTTTATTCTTTTGAGATATTTCATATTTCATCTAGCCATCACAGCAATAATTATAGCAATCGTGCATCTTCATGCATAACCACGCATGACCATCACTACTATGATGCTATCATTTTATAAACTAAATATAAATGTTATTTACTACTGAAGCCAGTGAAGCTCAAGGCAACAAAAAATAATAAGAATGGGCAGGTCATTTGTTGCTTACTACCTGTACAATGGGCAAATCATTTATTTTTATGATAAATGTGTTGACTTAATTCGCGTTTCTGCTGCCGCCGCTCTCACTGCCTACCTCGTTTCCGTTTTTGTTTGTAGGCAAAATTAATTTTACCTTGGATTACATATTGCACACCTATAAATTGTCCACATGCTTTGTTTTGATTGTCCACCCGCCTTCGTACAACAATTATATGTGTTAATGTATATTTAAATATTTTTATTTAGTTACTATATTTTCTTTGATAATTGTTCTAGCTAGCTCAACTACCTAATTTTTACAAAGCAGAGGTAATATTCCATCTGATTATAATCCAATTAAAGTGTCTTCACATCTTTTCAACGAGTTGTAACTTCATATGCATACAAGTTTTTATCATTTGGTAATTGTTTGGTAGATGGAGATGGGCCTGTCACTGAAGCGATCGGCCTAAGATATTTTTAGAATGTCTTAACTCTCGCATTTGAACTTAAACTGATGCCTAGAACCATCGTAAATCTATCAATGGTTTTAAAAGACATATTTGTATGATACAGTATGATTTTTAAAACGTGAAAATAGTTGGTTAACATGAGCAAACTGATATGTTCGAACGTGTTGACTACAAATGACCGAAAGCAAAATTTTGATCCAAGAACAGTTACTTTTAATTTGATAACATAAAATGATAAGATTAGAAGTTTAATTTGATGTACCTTTAAATTAGCAATATCATATAGGTTCACTTGCATATCATTTATTTCTATCAATTATAAAAAATCGTATCTTTGTAAGGATAGAATAGATTCCTAGTTTTATGCATATTATATGTTAGTCCCCAAAAGTATTTAATTGTTACCTGTAAGTAAGATATAAATTATTGGAATATAAAATAAAATATAAGTTTATGGAAAGCAAAACTAAAAAAACAAACAAACAAAAATACAGTCACCTGGTCACTTTGCCAGTGCAAGCCTGATCACTTTGCACTTTGCCAGTATTTTTCTGTACTAGTGCTTGGCACATTCCTTTTCATTATGTTGTTCTTGTAGCTGTAACTAATGTTTGAGGTCTATAGTACATAAAACGAGGTAGGCAGTGAGAGCGGCGGCAGCAGACACTTCGGTTATTATAATTGTATATTTATTGTTTGCTACCATATTAAGTTAACACATTTATCATAAAAATGTTGTTTATAAATATATTTATTGACATCAAGAGAACTTGGACAGAAATATTGTAATGCAATATTATAAGTGAATTTCTTTTGGTAAAGATCTATCTTTAAATACTATTTTGTAATATTTCTTGCTATTTTGTACATGTGCAATTTGACATATATCTGCAGCGTATGCCTAATATATTGTTCTGTTGATACATACATAATTCATGTTTTAATACTTTTTCTATTCAGGTTTCATTACTTCATTTTTGCCTTCTATAATTTCATTGTTATTTAAGTATGCCTAATATATTGTGAGAATTTAATTTCTTTCCTTCTATAAGTTTGTATCATTTATTTTGATTAATTTATTTCAATTACATGGTTAGAGAGATGTGCTTATTTTGTACAAAATAAATGTGTGTTAAAGTTGATTGGTGGACGAACAGAAAGTTACATGGTCGATGAATGAACCTCCGGGAAAAAATTGGACCCTAATGCCATATTTTTTGATTAAGAACGGTAAACATGCAAAACTACGATCTATCATCTTTTTTTATATTACGTTATAGCAACCTCATTTTGTTGCTTTGATTTTATTTACTGTGTGGTAATAAATATTTTTATATTACCTTATAGCAACCTCATTAGTTTATTCATATTTCATTTTTCTTGAAATGGTCTATTTTGATTTGTAGGCTAAGATAAAAGAGCATAGTAGTGCTCAGAGCTCTCATGAAGCAACATCGGTAAGTGGAGATGGGGTGTCACATGTTTTTGGAAATGAACATAAGGGAAGGGTGAGAGGACTGGGTTTTGGTGTTGCACCATCTCAAATGGGTATTTATTCAACTAATTCAAAAAAGGTGACTGCATTGGAAAATCAAGTAACTCATTTGGCGGCTAGAGTAGAAGAGTTGACTAATTTGGTCATGAGAGTATGTTTTTATTTAATTAGCTATTGTCAATAAATATGTGATATGTGCTTATGAATTACCAAGTCATCTCTTGTTCTTTACAGAGAAGAAATGATAATGTGGCAGATTTGGAGATCGTTGAGGCTCATACACCTCAGGTTGAGTTAACTTATGTTGTATTTTTCTCTATACATTTGGGTTTCTTCTGAATGCACTATGCTTGTAAGTAGAAAGTCACGCCAGTAACAACGAATCCCTGCAACATAATGTGTTCACAGTTAAAAGTGACCTACTTAGATATATGAAGGAGCGGTTGTGTAAGGAGAAGAAGCAGTGCTGTCGAAGTTGAAGTTGGTCGAGGATGTATTGATGGGGCTGTATTGACAATGGTAGAGCTGGAACAGGAGTGTATGAGCGTATATGAATGTGAAGTGTAAATGAAGTGGAATAGAAGTTGGTTGCTTGAACGTTGCTATGATTGTTCGATTGTTTGATTGTTGTAGCGATGAAGGATGGTTGCTGCAATTGTATCGGTGAAGGATAGAAGTAAGGCAGATAAAGACTGAAGTGCAGTTGCTTGTTTATGGTCTGGGTGTTTTTTTGCTTCTTTTTTTTCTTTTTGGCAGAAGTGGTGATGATGCTAAATGGCAGTGAATGGTTGAACTGGTGGAGATGTGTAGTTGGTGAAAGTGGAGTATTAGAAGGAACTGGTGGAGATGTGTAATTGTTTTTAACTGAGTTCTGGTTTTAAGTATATTGGCTATGCTCATTTGCTTTGCTCCGACGATGGGCATATTTTGTTGAAGCGTTTACTTGTTGTTATTGCTAGTTTTTTCTGTTTCCATTTTGACCTCATTCCCAGCTTCAGTTTCTTTGTTCTCGGACTCTATAATTTTTCCAACGCACAAAATTTTTCAATCTGTCCGAAGAAACTGCAATTTTGACACTTTGGGGGTCCGCTCATACTTTATTTCGTGTTGTATTATTTGTTATTTATAATTTCCAAAGCAACTGCAATTAGAATCTGATTTCCAGTGATTATTTCCTTCCATGAACGAACTGTGGGATTGTCATACACGATTCTCCATGAATGAGCTGATGCGTTCAGTTGGGTTGGTGGCGGATTAATGTCCTGTGCTTTCCCTTCTTTGACAGTTGGTAGCAGTGTTTGCAATGAGAAATGCTTGTGGTGTTGTGATGGGTTGTTTGATGGTTTGAAGCAAGGTTGGAGAAGTAATGAGAAGTGACTGTGGGGATGAAGCTGTTGATGACAGAGGTTGTATTAGTATATGACAGTTTGGTGTTGGAAGTTTAGTGAAAATTGAAGTTGTTGATGCTTGTGGTAGATGAAATGGTGGTTTTGAAATATGGTGTGGCTGTTGTTAAGGTTGACAGGGAAGATGTTTGTGGTATTGGTGAGGCAAGTTAGGTAGTAGCAAAGGGTAGATGATGCAGTGGAAATGAGAAATGTACTGCTGTATTGCTGATAGATGTAGAACAATAGGAAGTTGGTTTGTGCATTGTTGTGAGGATATGATGTGGTGGTGTTATCAGCAGTTTTGAAGGCAGAGAATGGGATTGATGAGGGGTAGTGTGTACATGATATGCACTGCGAAGTGCGTATGGTCAGAGGTGGCTGATGATACTGGTAACTGGTGGGGAGTATGGAGGAGCAATAAGTAGTGTTGACAATGTATATGATTGTGAAGAGTGCTGGAAAACGAGTTGTTGGCAGGGATGGCAGTTGTGAAATGAGAAATGGTACCGACGTACCTACTTTTCTTTAATATACTCATTGTTTCATTCAAACAATACTGCCAATTACTGCATGAAACAATACATCTTTCTGATCATACATCTTCTCTAGTTCACAAATACTTCCTGGATTCATGCAAAGCCTGAGTGTTTACTACCATTTTTTCGTTCTCTTCACATATAACATGCACAGCCTGCACATGTTACTTACCACCATGCGTTTGCATATATCCCTTGTATCAGTAGCGCTTTTTTTACCACTATGACATTCCCTTAGTACTTTAGAGAAAAAAAAATCAGTATTTTTATATAACCTCGTTCTATGGTTTTTTACTTGCAGTCACACTGCGAGAGTAACAATATGCAGGTTCAAGATCAGCTTACCGTGGATGGTTTGGTGAAAAAAATGTGCAAGCTATTGGGTTGGCAGAAGAACGTAGTTGCAGAGGGGACGATAGCAAACACTGATCCTGATGCTTCAGTATATTTTGTAAAGCTTGGAGAAAATGCTTGGAAAGTATGGGTTAATGTAGCGGTGGAGCCAGAAGCCTTTTTATTTAGGCCAAATTCAGAGATGCAGACTATCAAAGAGGCCGTTGGATCAACCGTCGTGTGGCATAAAGACTTCATCTCTGTGGTGTAGTATGATTGTACCTAGAACATAATATTTGTAGCGAACTGTTATGCGTTAATGCTTTATGTATTTGGTATATAAACTTATCTAACTTTTTGAAGTGTTAGAATTCTATGACTCTAGCTTTTAGTCTTTTCGTATGTGATTTTAATTATTTTACGACAATATTTATTATTAATATGGATGTATTGCATGGATGCCGCTGTAATTTTTTTAAAATTTGCATTTATTTTGCAACGGGCAATATGTGTTGTTATATGATCTTATTACAACGGTCAAAGTATGTTGTTGTATATG
The DNA here is from genome assembly GCA_030765085.1 of Allium cepa. NCBI lineage: Eukaryota > Viridiplantae > Streptophyta > Magnoliopsida > Asparagales > Amaryllidaceae > Allium > Allium cepa. Next base: position 954,536,354 of record CM060932.1, read on the forward strand.
ATTTTTACAACAGTCAAAAAGCGTTGTTAAACAGGTTTTTTACAACGGGCAGCGCAAGTTGTTAAAAATGCTTTTTACAACGGTCAATGCATGTTGTGAAAAAGGCTGTGCAACTAGTATGGTTAGTCTATCGCAAGGAGTTATAGTCGTTGTATTATAGTCTATTACAACGGTCATAAGCCATTGTAAAAAGATATACTGCAACGGTTTTTACAACGGGCAATGCCCGTTGTAAAATGTGGTGGATCTATTACAACGAGGCCTATTACAACGGGCACATGCCCATTGCGAAAACCTTGTTACAATGGGAATTGCCCGTTGTAAAAAGACTATTTTGTTGTAGTGAGAATTAGTTCAAATGCACTAAAAATAATTAATGTTTGGAAATTAAATTTATTGGTTGAAAATGAATTTGTGAATGAATATTAATAAGTGAGTAGCTTATAAAAATTTAAAAAGGAAATAAATAAGCCGGAATAAAAGTATTGGTATTATGGAAATGAGAAAAAAATACAACTCAAAAATAAATTGGATGACCTTATTATTAATAAATTCAATAATGAATTGTTAATGTGAATTAAAATTTAAAAATGGATAAAAGAATAAACTAATCGAATAAATTAGTTAAATGGTTGGGATTTGATCAAAGGAAAATCAAATCAAAGATTTAAATGGAGGTTGGTGGAATAAAATAAACTTAAGTTATTGGGTGGAATAGTTTGAAGAAAATAAACAACTTAAGTAAATTATGAGATGGTTATTTAATATATTGGTTGTCGAGTTTAATAAAATGATTTGGAATCAAACTTTTTGGATACGAAAGAAAATGCAATGGAAGATGGGGAATAAATTAAAATGGGATGGAATCAAGTGCAAATTGAGTTGGAATCAATTTAAATGCTTAAAAAGCTTAAGTAATTATTTATTCACATTAATATTGTCGAATTGCATAAGAAAATGGATCATTTGATGTAAACGAGATTAGATAAAATTTTATGAGTTATTAGAAGTGAAATAGGATAATTTTGAAATCGATTGGAATGAATATGAGTTTGTTTTGCTTAGAATAAATTAAATATAAGCGAGTAAGTTGTAAATCACTTAAACTGAATGGAATGGTTTGAGAATTGGTAGTAAGCAATCGTAATAAGTGTCGGAACCTTATATGTGCTTATGGAAATTATATAACGTGCACTATATGTGAAATTTATGTGTTAGCTATTGAAAGTAAGTGAAATGTTAATAAATTGCATATATATTTAGTGCTTATATGTTTGAATTGAGTAAGTACAGGTATCTGAAGGCCGTTTGGCAGGATTTTGGTCACGCTAATTGCTAAAATAATAAGTCACTTGCTTAAAAATGCTAAATAAAGGTACGCCCACGCAATAAAAATAGGAAATATGAACTGTTTTTGTTTTTCCGACCGTGTGGGCCGATTTATATATATTTATATCTCTTGACAAATTGCAAAAGCTCCTCCGTACAAAGGAGACTTTGCCAAAATTTTCCGAAAATTTTGGGAGTTAGAAAAAAATTTGTTAGCGACAAAACGATTTCAGATTGGAAATTGAAATAAACTAGGGAATGAAACTAATTTAAAATAATGATATGAATCAGTATAAATGGAAGATAAAATTCAATTTTCAGAGTTGAAGATAAATTGAATTCATATGGAAATGAGAGAACCAATTTGAATAAAAATAGATATGAACTAAGTGGTGAAGTGAAAATAAATATAAGAAGCGTATAAAATACTTATATTGAACTTAAGAATAAATTGTGAAATTCTTAAGTAATATCGGTGTCGGGAAAATACATTGAACAAGCATTTGAGTGAAGATTTAATAAAAATATACGTACATCATACGGCTTAAATGAATGAATATTGAATTTTGTAAAGGAGTCAAATAAATGATTTTGAATGTTGTGATTGGATATTATTGCTAAGTAGAATATACAGGTATTATGAAGGAAAAGGAAAATTGGTTTTGATTTCAGAAGATAAATTTGAATTGCTCGACAAAAAGGTACGTGTTTAAATTTCTGTATGAAATTTGATTGGGTTTTGATCTAGCCACTTGGCTTTTGTTTTCTTTTGAAATCTTGGGACCGGTAGAGGCATTTTGTAGTTGTACCGAGCTAGCCACGCAAAGGAGATGCTGGCGAAATTTTTTGAAAATTTAGAGAGTTGGAAAATTTTTGAGAAAATTTTGATAATTCAAAATTTGGTTTTAAATTGAAACTTGAATGATTGAGCAAATAGTGTTATTTGCAAATTATGGGAGAGTTTGGGAAATTAGTAAGAATGGTAATGGGTCTTCTATAAAAAGATAGTTGGTAGGATGCTGAATTGTTGGTTTTGGGAAAAGTAAACGGGTATTGGACCATTCTTCCTAACTAGTAATTTTGGGGACGAAATTCTTTTAAGGGGGGAGGAATGTGACGACCCGGAATTTTTGAGCATTTGAAATGGGAATATTTAATTTATTTTAAATATTTGAAAGGTTAATTTTAAATTGAATTCCAAATATCATTATTTATTTGATAATTAAATTATTGAATTAAATTATTGAATTAAATAATTTGAAGTTGGGTAAAATGTTGAATCTGGAGTTTTAAGCCTGTTAAAAATAATTTGAAGGCTTGTAAAATTTATATTGATAGTGTTGAGACTAATAAAAGTTTTAAAATTGAATTTTAACACTGATTTGTTCAGTTTTGAAATTTTATTTTTTTAAATTGAATTTAAAAATAGCCTTCCGAGGACAGTCTTGGATTTCGATGAAACTAGTTTCATTGGATCCGTAATATTGTATTATTATTGGGTTTCAATTTTCATAGAATTTGGAATTGTTGTGTAAGCGTACGATATGTAAACGCGCTGAAATTTATATCGAAATTTTAATAAAATAACTGGGTCCGTAAAGCTATCTTCTCCATACAATCGATTTAGGACTCGAAGCCTTTTCCATTGCATTCAGAATAGGAATATAACGTTATAAACGCCTAGCGTCACGCCTTGTAGGATATCGAGATTTTAACCTATGAATACAAGACGATTTAAATTTAAATATAAAATATACTTTGTTGACTGGTCAATATGCCAGCCATCAGCTGTTATTCTGTCCTTTTTCGAATCACTGTGCTTTTCCTTCTCAAGCACGCTTCCCTTTCAACTTCGTTTCCCTCCTTCCTTTTTTATAAACAGCCGAGAACCCTGAAATAAAAGTCGCTGTTATTTTCTTCCCTCTTTTTCCCAATCTTGTTTCCCTTCTTCCCTGGTTCGATTCGAAATCAAAAATCGAACAACCAATTAGAAAAAATGGTGACCGTAATAATCGAAATTGGCCTATCATCTCATTTTCTTTAAAATCAACCTATTATTCATTAAAGTTCCGCGAATTCGATCATGGGTGAGGTTCGTTCGAAGAGCACGGCGACTTGGGCGAGTTCGAGATGGATTCGAAGGCTGCGATGGAGCTCGGTGGCTCGCGTACGTTTAGAGTTTCGGCACGACAACGTCAGAGCATGGCAATCAAGCGAAGCGCACGTGAGCATGGCAAGTGCTTTCGGGTGCACATGAGTGTATGGTGGAGGCAGTTCTAGGGTTTCGGAGTGAGGCGCGTGGTGATAGGCCAGGCGAGGGATGAGGGTGGATATCGGTTTCGACCGGTGCTGGGAGGTAAGGCTATTTTGTGTTCCTTATTTATTTAATTTATATATACATGTTCACGAATCTAGGATAAAAGAATATGATATTAAAATTATTATATATATATAAATATACAACAAGAGTTATAGGCTGTTTTATTTTTGAATTTAATTTAATAAGTATATATATGTAGATTGGAAATATATAAAGTTTAAGACAAAAAACTTTTTGAAATGGGTATAAACAATATATACATATAAGATTTTGGGAAATGGAAATTTTAAATGTTCGAGGAGTTTTGTAGGACTAGATTTAAAATACTAATAATAAAATAAATTTGCATATACACATATTAAACAACTATTAAATTTTAGAATATGTTTTATACTGATTAGCTTGTTTAAATAAGTTATTTAATTTATATTAGTCCCTAAAAATAATTTATTAGAGGAAGTTTATTGTAACAAAAGTACAGTTTTGCTATTTACTGAAGAAAACATGTTTTCATATATAATATAAGGGTACATACATACATATTAAAATACAGAAAATAAGTATATATGAATATATATATATATATAGAATTTGGAAAAATATATAAGGGTTTATATAAAAGTTAGTTAAGTAAATCTACTAAATGATAATTAATTATTTGATTAGATCGAATATTAATAAAACATCTAATGTTTATACAAGGTCTGAAAATCATGGAAAACAAGTCAAGATGGAATGGATTGCAAATCAATAACAAAGGTGAGTTAATCTCACTCATCTGGTTTGATTCAAATTTAAATGGTTAAATTTAAATAATTGGTTGAATGGTTGAATTGATTTGGTGTGCTATATTATAGTATATAATACATCTTGGAATGATTGATTTCCAGCATTATATAGCGGATGATATTATATTAATCCCATATACCGCGATATTCCACCTCGAAGCGAAATTGGTATTTTATATTGTGCTAATGTCTGTGGATGCAGGGAAACAGGTTGGAGGGATCCAACTGGATTCCTTAAAATTATCTCGATTATTCTAATAATCCTATGTTATGATTATTTGCTATTCTGGGTTGAATTATATTGATAATTGGAAACGTTGGATGCTATGGGTTGATTTAATATATTTCGGTACTAAATTATCAAAATATATAGAATCAAATTTTTGGAAAGAAAATAAAGAAGAGAATTTGTAAGTAAAAAATATTTATAGAGAAGTTGACTAAATATAAGAATGAATTGAAATAGAATAAAAGTGGATTTTAAATGTTAATAAATAAATTCCGAGCAGGGAAAGAAGATTTAAATAAACAGGGAAATAATGAATTTTTAAAACTTAAGTGGAGCATTTTAAAGAGCAAAAGTATTTATTTTAAAGATTTAAGCTTTAAATTTATTCAAAGGAATAGAGAAGGAATTTGGGAAATCTGGAATTGGTATTTTTAGTTAAAAAGAATTTTTAATTATAATTAAGAAATGAAATATGAGGTTAGTGGATTTTGAATAAATTGAGTTAGTAAAGGAACTTATTTCAAAATAGGTAAATTGGAAATCCATCTGAAAATTGATTTAAGTGTTGAAATTGGGATTTTAAAAGGAGGTGGTGACTATGAAATGTATAAACTGGGTTTATAAAACTAAAGTAAAATATATCAGTGGATATTTGGGAAGAATAAATTCAAGGTGGGAATTTATTAAAGGAATGGGAAAATTTGTTTAAAAATAAATAGTGATTTATTTTTAAAGGATGTGAAGAGAAACATATTTCCTTGGATAGCCAAGTACGTTTTCAAAGTAAATTTTTAAATATAAGTTAAAGGCCTTAATGTTGTTTTAAAAAGCATGTTTTAGAAAATTTATTATTTCTAAATATTTAAATTCTAAAGTAAGTATTTTTCAAATCTATTATCGTAGTAATTATTTAAGGTGACTTGGTATTTTGTTTTAAAAAGAGAAAACCTACCTTTATATTTATAAAGTAACATCATTTTCAAATATTCCTATAATATATATTTTTAATAAAGTATTGAAGTACTTTCATTTTGAATATTATTAAAGTATATATTTTAAATAAGTATTAAAGAAATTTTTATTTTAAATGATTTAAAGAATATTTTATAATAAAGCGTTTTTAAATAATTCTTAAAATTTAAAGCTTTGTACTTGGTGTTTTCAGTAGAAATAAATATTTGGAAATTTATTTTATGAGAAAAGTATGGTTTGAAACTGTTTTCAAAGGATTGAAAATAGAAATATATCTTGTGAAGATATTTTGAGATTAATAAAGAATTTGGGAAATTATTTATTGTTTGATAGTTGTTGTGAATGTTAATTGATAATTAAATAACCGACTATCAATATTGGCTAATGCGCTGATCGTTTCGAAGAGACCGGGATCGGGATTTATTTCTCGAAAATCACTTCGATCCGTTTTGTACGTTTGCGTGAAAAACGAGTTCAGAGTCAAAGGAGCAGTGAAGTGCAAGGCCTAGTCGCTACTAATCCTGAGGATGATTCCAAAATGGATGCAGTAGGAATAGTGCATTCAGTTCCATTCGAACCTGGGGCGGACTTGTATGGATGAATGCTTTCAGAACATTGTCAGGTGGACGATGGACATTCTAAGTGAAACGTTCTAAAAGGTAACGCTTAGCCTCAACCCTCATCAACCGGGAATGACTGAAAATCAGGGGTTATGCAACAAGGCTAGGTGGGTAGCACCCATTTCAGGGTGAGGTCATCCCTGTCTAGATGTCCCTTTTTTATTTCGGCTTAGTGGTGCGGTTGCTGATCACAACCATGGGGAGATTTTACTCGGGATTATCCAGTAAGGGATAGTCCCGGTCTTGTGTTGCAGGGGGTCGAGAGTGATCCTCGGTACAGTGATCTAGGCCACGTACTGTGACAGGTGGTACCCAGTGCCTAATCATTAGTTGAAAATCCATTCTCCATACGCGCCTTTTACGAGTTTTGTTTGTATTACCCACTCCGTGGCTAGTAGCTGGAATTTAATAATGTAACAATTTCGGCTATTTTATTGAGTATCTATATATAGACCCTGTTATAATATAAGAGGATTTTAATAAAAAATGTTTTAGCTATCGTAAGGTAAAACCCAACATGTTTATTTGTGGTGTGGTCTTACGAGATGCTTTTGTTTCCAAAGGATTTTTGAAACTTTAGTAATCAATTTGAGTGTGATTTCTCATGCTGGTTTTCGAGACAGACTCGGGTGTTATTTAACTATAATGTTTGGGTCAGACCGAGTATTATAGGATATAGGAAAGGATGCTGTGGAGCTCAGGAGACGAGCTGGATGGCGATACGTACTTCCGTGTTTGGGTTACATATTCTGCTGTGTATTCAGATTGTGAGGACAGATTATGATTACTGTACGGTTGTGTGTTATGTATGCTCTGATGATGTATGTATAAACAGATATAGTATTTGCTTTTGATGTAAAGATCTGTGATTATCTATTATATTTTATTCCGCTGTGATGGTTAGATTCTAATGTTGTTTTCTATTTTCGTCTTCTACCTTTTCTTCTTTAACCCTAATGGATCGTATTTCTGTTCAACTTGAGTTTATTGATGTAGAATAGTGTTGACTCAACGGGTTAGGCCTAATTTGAGTAATTAAGTTTGTTGTTATGGGCCTTGTTAGTTGCTCTTATATAAAAGTTAGTTTTTTGTAATCTACCATTAACATATATGTTTAATTACATTCAAAATGAATTTAAGCACTTTCTTTTTTTGAGAGTATTTTAGTGTGTGTTGGGTGAGCACAATAATGGAATTACGTTCGTATATTTGGTATTTATGTGTGTTTGGTTGAGAGTGGTGACATGAGAAGGATATGTTTAAAAAAATCTGAATTTATCCCTAATCAATTCATGAGAAAACAAATAATAGATTAGCAAAGAGATTTGCGGAAGCGTACCGGAATCCATTGAATTGATTTGTGTGAAGGTTATGATCTTCCAAAAATACAGTTTCTTCTCCATCGTTATTTCTCTCTGACGAGGAAAAGAGAAAAAATGAAAAGAACGTACTATTCCTTGGGGACCACAACCGAATATTAATTACTGATGATAAACAGTTATGATATATTTGCAATTTGGCCCGTCATCAAATTGCAAATACAATTTTGGTTTCTACACATGTGATCCATCACACTAATACCCTATATTAACTAAATAGCATCATACAATTTTTACGTATGTGTCCATAGTAGGATTTTTAATCCAACAATCTCCCACTTGGGCAACATATGTTTCCTTATAAATGTACAACTCTATGAGCTCAAAATCTGCTATTGAATAAAGTTGTTCTTTTACAATCTCGTCCATTAACCATATCTATATAAGATCAAGGTGGTCATTACCATGTTAATCATGACTAAACCCGTCAATGATCACTTACATACATATAGTCAAATGACATAGATCAACCATGGATGCGTAGAATGAAAATTATATGCAATGTGAACCAAACATGTCTATTTTCAGTCGGTCCTCCTTAAACTTAAGTGAGGTCAGAATCAAAACAATAAAACAGAGTAAATAAACTGAATACATCACTTCTGATCAGAAAACCAAATATATAAATGTCTTAAAACAAACATAAAGCAAATAAAATACAAGCTCCAACTAAACCATAGTTTCCTCAAGTAATACAACACCCATATAAGCAGTGTGCTCATGAAAGACCTTGGATGGTAAACCTTTTGTGAGCGGATTTGCCATCATGAAGTTTGTCCTAATGTGCTCTATGGAAATCTGTCCACTTTGTACTCTCTCTTTCACAACTTGGAATTTTATGTCAATGTGCTTTGACGTTGTTGAGCTTCTATTATTGTTAGAATACAACACTGTTGACTTATTATCACAATATAACTTTAGTGGACTTTCTACATTTTCTAAAATGCACAGCTCAGTGATAAAGTTTCGTAACCATATTCCATGGTTAAATGCCTCGTAGCATGCTACAAATTCGGCTTCCATAGTGGAAGAAGTTACAAGTGTCTTTTTGACACTTTTCTAGGATATAGCTCCTCTAGCTAATAGATAAACATAGCCTGCTGTAGACTTTCTGCTATCTTGGTATCTAGCAAAATCAGAATCGGAATACCCTACGACCTCCAAATGATCTGATCTTCTATAAGTGAGCAAATAATCTTTAGTTCTCTGCAGATACCTCATAACCCTGTTGGCTGCTCTCCAATGGTCTATATTAGGGTTGCTTAAGTATATGCCTAACATCCCAACAATATACACAATATCCGGACGCATACATACTTGAGCATACATTAGACTCCCAACAGTTGAAGCATAAGAAATCTTTTTCATTTCTTGAATTTCAAGATTACTTTTAGGGCATTGAATAAGATTGAATTTATCTCCTTTAGCAACAAGGGTATCTCCTAGTCTACAATCTTGCATGCAAACCTTTTAAGTACTTCATCATTATATCTCTTTTGTGATAATCCAAGAATACCCCGAGAACGATCTCAAAGTATCTGAATACCTAATACAAAAGAGGCGTCCCCAAGATCTTTCATCTCAAAATGTTTAAATAGAAATTTCTTGGTTTCGTGCAATAAGCCTATATCGTTAGTGGCAAGCAAAATGTCATCGACATATGGAATCAGGAATATATATTTACTCCCACTGAACTTGTGATACACACAACCATCAACAATATTCGTCTCAAAACTGAACGAGATGATTACTTGATGAAATTTGTGATACCATTGACGAGAAGCTTGCTTAAGTCAATAGATGGATTTTATTAATTTGCAAACCATATTTTTTGGATCTCCAGACACAAAGTTTTCTGGTTGTACCATATAAATTATCTCATCAATGTCTACATTGAGAAATGCTATCTTAATATCCATCTAATGTAACTCAAGATCAAGATGAGCAACAAGTGCCATAATTGTCCTGAAAGAGTCTTTCGATGAAACAGGAGAAAAAGTCTCTATAAAATCGATGCCTTCTTTTTTAGTATAGCCTTTTGCTACAAGATGTGCTTTATACCTTTCCACATTACCCTTTGCATCCCTCTTGGTTTTGAATATCCATTTACAACTAATTGGTTTTGCACCTTCAGGTAATGGGACAAGCTTCCAAACTTTTTTGTCTTGCATGGACTTATACTCCTCATTCATGGCATCAATCCACTTTTGAGAGTTAGCACTTTTCATGGCATGATGAAAGTTGATTGGGTCATCTTCCATCATTCCATTATCATTCTCTTGTTCTTGGAGAAATACAATATAATCATCTGAAATAGCACTTATCCTTTCTCTCATGGACCTCCTTAATGGTACTGGTTCTTGAGGTTGTTGAGTTTGTTCTTCAGGAACAATGGTTTCATTTTGTATAAGGGATTGTGTAATATTATCTTATTGAGGTTCCGGATTCACTTCTTGATCAATGATAGGTGTAAATAACCGAACATTGTCAAAAGTGATAATAGGAACTAAGTTTGAATCCAATTCCTCCTCAAAAGAAATGTCTTTAACTTTATTTCTCCCCCCAAACTCAACATCCTCAAAAAATACTACAGTTCCCGTCTCAAAAATATTCTTAACTATAGGATCATAAAACTTATAGCCCCTAGAACGCTAAGAATAACCAATAAAGTAACTGCTCATTGTTTTGGAATCCAGTTTCTTTTCATGTGTCCTATAAGGCCTTACTTCAGCTGGACATCCCCAAATGTGAAAGTTTTTTAGACTAAGCTTTCGACCTGTCCAAAGCTCATAAGGTGTTTTTGCAGCTGCTTTAGTTGGTACTCTATTGAGAATATAAGTTGTTGTCTTCCCAAAGAGACTCTGGTAAGGTGGAATGAGCAATCATACTCCTTACCATATCTTTAAGAGTTCGATTTCGTCTTTCAGCAACATCATTCATGCTAGGTGATCCTGGCATGGTGTACTGTGGAATAATACCACACTCCTCTAGGAATTTAGCGAACGATCCTGGATGTTGTTCACCTGAGCCATCATATCGACCGTAGTACTCACCACCACGATCAGATCTGACACTTTTAATTCTTTTGTTGAGTTTATTTTCAACTTCAACTTTATAAGCTTTGAACACATCCAATGATTGTGAATTTTCATGAATGAGATATACGTACCCATAACATGAGTAATCGTCTATGAATGTTATGAAATATTGTTGACCATTTCAAAATGCCGTAGGAAAAGGACCACAAATATCTGTATGAATTAATTCTAAGACGTCTGGAGTTCTATTGGCACCCAATCTTTTACTTTTGGTCTATTTTCCCTTGATGCAATCCACACAAAGTCTATAAAGTCAAGAGATTCTAAAATGTCATTAGGCACTAAGAATTGAACTCTACCTTTTGAGATATGACCTAAACGCATATGCCATAAAGATGCTGAATTTTCCTTATTTAATATACGTTTAGTACCACTGTGATTCTACATGCAAGGTTTCATTATAGGATGCAATTGTTACCAACAAATAAAGATTGTCAAATGCATTTAAATAACCAATTCCAACAACATTTGAATTCAAAGACAAAGTAAACTGATTGTTTCCAAACGAACAACAATATTCAAATTTGTCCAACATAGAAACAGAAACCAAATTCCGTCTAAATGAGGGCATTACAAAAGTATCTTTTAAATCCAAATAAAAACCAGTTTCTAATAACAATCTAAAATGTCCAATTGCTTCCACTTCTACCGATTGTCCATCGCCCACAAAGATGTGTCTTTCACCATCACTTGGCTTTCGGTAGCTCAAACAACCCTGCATAGAAACATTTTTGTGAGTAGTAGCACCAGAATCTATCCATCAAGTGTTTCTAGGTACTGAAGATAAATTAAACTCAGAACAGACCAAAGTAAGAAACATACCTTTCTTTTCACACCATGCATGATATTTGGTACATTCCTTCTTCACACGTCCAGTCTTGTGACAAAAGAAACAACCCTCCTTCTGTTGTTTCTTTTGAGCTGGATCCTTAGCAGCTTCATTCTTAAATTTCCTTTTCTTGCCCTTGTCCTTAGAAGTGCTTGCCAAATGAGAACTTTCAGTCTTCTCTTGCTTCAATCTTTCTTCCTCTTGAACACAAAATGCAATGAGCTCATTAAGATTCTCCTTTTGACAGCTGTAACTGATTTTGAATTGATTGAATTGTGGAGGAAGAGATATAAGCACTAAATGCACAAGCAAGTCATCCGAAAGTTCAAGCTTTAGTGCCTTCATCTTTGAAGCAAGATGAGATATTTCCATAATGTACTCCCTTATTTTTTCCTTGCCGTTGAACCTCATGGAAATAAGTTTCTTCAAAAGAGTGCTAGTTTCCGCATTATCGCTTTTTGCAAAGCGTTTCTCAATTTCAGCAAGAAAATCTATGGCATCGGCGATCTCCTCAGACACCGTACGCCTAAAAGCCTCAGGTATGCCGCGTTTGATGATCATAAGACTCATGCGATTCGAACAATCCCACTTTGCAAAAATCCTCCTTTCTCCTAAGGAACTAGCATCCATAAGAGAATCAGACCGATCCATCCTTAATGCAAGGTCAAGATCCATGCAGCCAAGAACAATGAAAATGTTCTCCTTCCAGTCCTTAAAGTTATTACCGTTAAGGATCGGTATTGAATTAAGGTTAGCAGATAAAGTAGCAACGGTTGAAAAGAGAACATGACAATTATATAAATAACACGCTCATATAATTAAGAATCCTTATAAATAAATAAATAAATTCAATATTGGTTAATTCCATCTCAAGATATCAAACACATCATTAATATCAAGTCTTTGGATAGTAACATTAATTGTAAACGATACTCTTGTTGTAGTGATCAAATATTGACAATAAATTATGTCAAACAATATGTAATATTCGAACTAACATATTGCTCACAAAAAAAAACCTTATAATTGTCACATATTTATCACCACAAGTATGTATGAAATTCGGCCAAATACTAACTCACCTTTAGCCTCGTTAATAAATGCATGAATTACGTACACACAATTAGTTTGACATTTTAATTAGATTAATTTACACAAAAGTGATCACTTTGGTGATATTTTGTTTCGATTAATCTATTTAAAAAATTAGATATCCTTATGAAAATCTGAAAGCAAATTTGAACATAATATTTATTTATTTATAAAAAAAGAAAAAAAATATTATGCTCAAATTGTTGCAGTTTCCCTCATCATTTTGTACATTCACTGACTAAAGTTTTGTAGCAATTTGAGTATGCAAATTAACACCTACTTGTCATTGCTATTGGACAATCTAAATAAATAATACCTTAAATAGATTGGAAAATCTATTTATCATTACTTATGAAAGCAAAATGTCTGATGTAATGCACAATAAAGTCTGTTCCAACCAAAAAAGTCTGTGTCTGAAACAAGCATGCTTTAACTTTGTGCATTGCCTTCTTTTTTTTATACGTGAGACAATGACTCTGTCAGAAAACAAGCATGCTTCTGTTTGCTATCATGCTTTAACTATTGTGTATACTGACATTAAACAGTAAGAAAAAAATTTCTTACTGCATTAACACAGACAGCAGTACGAATATGTATGAATTTGAAAAATATAAATTCAACATTAACACAGACAGCAGTTACATTTTGAGTACTTTTAAAATTCTTACTGCATTATAAAGATACTCAATAAACATCGAAGTTTGATTAAATGTTAGTGCAAGAATAGATTTCAGTTTGTAGGCTACCCAATGTCAGAAATGATTTATATAACATGTTGGAATATTTAACTAGAAAGATATTGAATAGACTTCAGTTTGCAGGCTACCCAATGTCAGAAATGACTATATAACAGTTGGAATATTTAATCAAAAAGATACTGAATAGACTTCAGTTTGCAGGCTACCCAATGTTTCACGCAGATGAATTAAGTTTCAATAGCGATTATAGCAATAGAAAATGCAACAAATATTTTCAAGCAGCCGATATCGAATACTACTGCAAATTCTCAAGAATCAATTTAGGTTGCTTCGATACCAATTGTTAAAAAAAATCTGAATTTAGCCCTAATCAATTCATGAGAAAACAAACAATAGATTTGCAAAGAGATTTGTGGAAGCGTACCAGAATCCATTGAATTGATTTGTATGAAGGTTATGATCTTTCAAGAATACAGTCTCTTCTCTATCGTTATTTCTCTCTGATGGGGAAAAGAGGAAAAAAATGAAAAGAACGTACTATTCCTTGGGGACCACAACCGAATATTAATAATTTATGATAAACAGTTATGATATATTTGCAATTTGGCCCCTCATCAAATTGCAAATACAATTTTGGTTTCTACATACGTACTCCATGACACTAATACCCTATATTAATTATAATAGCATCATACAATTTTTACATATGTGCCCATAATAGGATTTTTAATCCAATAGGATATTGTGAGTTAGCATGTATTTATATAGATGTGAGATGTGAGGGTCACTACAACAAAAAGTGTCTTTTATAGCGGCATATAGCTGCTATTAATCACAACCATAGCGGTTTGATAAGCGCTGTATATCGACATGTTATAAAAAACTGCTGAATATTTATAGCACAAAATATGCCGCTATGGTTGAGCTTAGTTTTATAACGCAAAATCGCCGCTATGGTACTTTAATTCAATAGCTCATTATAGCCGCTATAATACAGCTAAATCTCAACGGAACTGGATATCTTTATAACACCATTTTGCCGCTATAAAATATTTATTCAATAGCTCATTGTAGCCACCATAATACAGCTAAATCTCAACCATTCGATAGCTCATTACAGTGTACAAACATTAAAGCAAGTGCATAACCATTGAATAAAACATAAGCCTGCAGCCAAGTTAACACAGAGAAACAGAAAATAATTTCAATTTAATAAGTGTACAAACATTACAGAGTACAAACATTAAAGCAATTCTTCCAAATATTACAGAGTACAAACATTACAGAGTTCCAACATGCAAGATCTGATCAGTTGCGCACTAAGGACCTTGCTTCCTTCCAAATAAGCCTGCGAAGTTAACACAAAGAAACAGAAAATGTTAAAAAAAAGTGCATGCTCTATGCGAACTACTTTTGGTTCTTTATTTCTTTTATTTTGACCTATTATTGCTTCTCTATATATTCCTCTACAAAACTGCCTCCTTCACTTCACAGTATACTACCCTTTGCCACTATCTTATAACCATCCACTTCAAATACTGTTGCATCACCACTTCAATAAACAACCAGTTCAAATGTTCATACATAAAGACTCCTCTACAAATTCCTCCATCACAGCCATTTGTTCCATTGTTCCATTCGACCCACCTCTGTAGTACATACTGTTATCAACTCCATACAACTACATTCAACTCTGCTACAAACACTGCACATCCTATCACTGCAGTTCAACATCTATCAGTGCACACTGCATTTATATATTTCTATATCACTATAGTTCAACACTGCTACAAAAAATACACACTGCACATCCTATCAGTGCACACACTTCTACCATCGACCATCACTGAACCTACATCATACATCTTCAACCACTCAGCCATCACAACATACTTGCAGTCAACTTCTTCAATCCACCTCATTCAAAGAACCACATCAACTCTTAACATCTGCACTGTTACTTCACCTTCAAACAACACTCCAACCACCAGACAACTTACGCACCTACCTACTGCCTTCCCCGTACAAATAAACAAAACTACCATAGACATTCATCTACCACTTCAACCACTTCTTTCTGGTGCACATTCTCTAGCATACCCCCTATCAATAAACCAATTATGCATATCACCATTAGGCCTCGCCACTTCACCCAACCACTTCAATTACAAAACAACCACCTCTTTCCACACTCTCTTATACAAGCCTGACACTGCCACTCGATCACCCAGTCTGAACCACCCAGCAAAACCCACCATTACCATCAACAGTCATCTCCATCTCCTCACTAACCTACCTCCATCAACCAATACCCACCATCATCAGCCAAACCTGAAATTGGAATTGGATGAGCACCATTTATGAAAATACAAACATGAAACATTAGTTATAATGATAATGCCTATAATTGGAATTGGGCAACTAATATATGTATCCTCAAAATATTTGTTATCCATCTTTAAATCAATAGAAATTTCAGTTGAGTCTATGCCTACCACAAGATACTTTTAGCATCAATGTAACCCAAGACAAGATACTCATTTATCATAAATAATGATATGAATGTTCAATCTTACTTATTTTAATTAGCATAAACTTTGATAAAGAAAATGTAGAAGACGCTAACGAAAGGGCATATTAAGACCATGAAATAACAAAACTAGAAGATGCTACACACTGCTATTTTTGCAGCATTTTGTACGAAGTGTTTTTTTATTTCAGCTATGTCTACATTGATTTTGAAATTACCAGCAGTCAAGCCTTATTAATTGAGTATTTTGAGTACCAAAATGGGACTTAGAATCCGTGGCTATGATATAAAACAGCATACAAAACTTGCATATAAAAATTCATACCATTACAATATGTGCAGAAGGCCAAGCTATAATATTCTTCCTTCGGCATCGATCTCTTTAGTCCCTCGCCAATCCAATAAATCACATTTCTTCATATTTTTATCGTACTTGCATTGCAATTAAAAATAGAAATATTATATTAGTTACTAAATAATAAATTAAAATACAAATGATGTCAAACCAGTAAAAATTTAATTTATCACCAGCTGCAAAAATTTCTTCTCTAAGTCTAACACTTTGTTTTCAAGTTGCAATGTTTGTTTATCCCTAACCCACGATAAAGCTGCTCTACTGAGGCTCATTCCCCTTCACATCGCTCTTAGTCAACTAGGTCTTTCTTGCCCCAACTCTTGTGAAAGTACATCTTCTCTGTAACTTATTGCCGAGCTCAATTATGGAGCAGCTTCAATTTGTTTAATCTTTTCCTACAAAACAAGACTAATAATAGATTATTGATATACTCAAATTAATTTATTAAGTACATCTTTTTATTAAAACTTTTCTTACTATGTTCTAAAATAAAAGATATTATTTATATGTATCCCTGCAGTATCCCTTCATCAAATGAAAATAATCTATCTATTATTGCAAAATATGATAAAACTTATAAAGGATATGCTACACTATAATCTTTCTAATTTTCATGTTTGTTAAATTTTTATCACGAGTATTCTAAAAATCATATTCATGTTTATTTATTTCCATGTGTTTGACAAGTAAAATTAAATATAAGATGAACACATGCATTAATATATAACGGACGATTTTAAAAAGAAATAAAGAAAATAAATAAATAAGCCTTATAAAAAGTTAAACAAGATGTTATATATCATAATCAATGCTATTAAACATGAAAATAGCTAAAGCAATTTAAAGTTGCACTAAAGTATTATAGTATGTTTCCTTTCATTTTCATTTTCTTTTCTTTCTTTATTTTTAAAGAACAAAAAGAAAAAACATTATTAACGTGTACATCGATAAACAATCTTTGAATGCTACATATGATCAAAAGTCAAATTGGTGCTGGTGTTGTTAGACCAAAGATTAAAGAAATTTCATATGAAAGAACGGTAATTTAAAAAGTGAAAATATAAAAATGTATGCATGGCTGAAGACATATTAATATGTGACTGATGCAATCATAGTAATCCTAAATCCTTGTATTTTAGAAATTTCAATGGCTAAACAAGTAAAGAGAAGTAAGTTACTAGTTTTGCAGGCAAGAAACAAAATTACATCAAAGATATAACTAGTCTTCTATAGTATACTTTAGAGAATCCTGAATCTTTGTTCTATCTATACAGTCAAGTTTAAGGTTGGTATAAAAGATCAAGCATTCATAAGTCTTAGCTAACATAGGTGAACATAAATAATTAAACAAAAAGTATCTTGAACTAGAAACATATTGTAAATAAATATTATAGTATACGTTGTATTTCATATTTATTATACAGCCTGTTATTGATAAACGTAATATTAACAAATCAGTTTCTATTGCACAAACTTGCTTTGAAAAGTATGAACATTGAATTAATATTTTATATGAAAACCAAAAATACGAATGACTAGTTTTATTATTGAGACGGAGGGGCATCTAAGAATCAGATTTGAAATGCAAAAGCATTAACATAACAGATTAAAATGGTTGTTGTTTAGATTACTTTTGTCTTACCTCTTCTATCGCACTCACCAAGCACCTTCACATTCCTTGACTATGATACTAGTTACTAGTTGCAATTAGTGGTATTTCAGCACAGATACTCTATTCATTTTAGAAGAAACAAATCATACAATGCTATCTCAGGTTATAACTAAGACACAAATTTAAACAATTATGTATGTTCATAGGAAGCCAATCGTGAATTGAATTGGCATACTTTATAAATGCATTTTTTTCCTACCAGGCTTTAAGTTTTTAGTTTCCATCAGTATACGTATTTTGGGTGAGAGAACTTCATTTTATACTATAGAAATATGATGTCATTGTATTAAATGGTGACATATTACTTCCAAAGAAGTCTGATAACAAAAGGATAGCAAAATAACAGAAACGTGCAATCCATTTAATTTTACATTTTATGTGCATTATGAAATTAAAAATTACCTAATTGATGCCACACAAATAATCTCATCTTCTCTCTTCAAAACTATGGTGTGAAAACCTTTATAATTCAACCGTGCAAGATTAGATCTGAAATAAAAGTTTCAACAATGTTAAATTTTAATAGATTTATGGAATTTAGAATATGTAGTGTGCATAAAAATTGAAGAAATTAGAGAAATATACAAGATTGGGTCAAATCTGACCTCGATTATACAGTATATATTGTATCATTGAATGATTGTTCTAAAATCGACCATAGGAAAAAAGCATTCCTTTACAACAGTCAGTCAATGCCACCTCTAATTTTGCAAGACATTTGCCAGCAACTGCAATTTCCTGTGGGTAATTGAATTTTTGTTCCTCGTGGTTGCATCTTAAGATTGTGTAGTAAAATCGATCTCCAACAGAAGTCATCTTCCTAATGCTAGAATGTAGAGCTACAAACAACTGTACACAAAAAACAATATAGATGACAAAGTGCCGTAGCAATGGAATAAATAAATAAAATATGATTAAAGATTAAGATATCACGTAAATAATTATTGTCAATATGTTTCATATTGGCAAGCCGAAAGAAACTTAAGCCATGGCATCTTTATGCACAAAACCATAAAGTTGACCATGTTTCCTTCCCAGATATGATTATCCCCCTAAGCATTTTTTATGATCTACAATTACAAAGAAAATTAGCAGGAATATCAAGCATAAACAGATAACATATGAGATCTTAGTCACATATTATCAGATTAGAATATTCAATTTTCAAAAAAAAAATGTTGTACTTGATAAAATTCAGATTATATTGCTAATCATACTTGTTTTGTAGCTTGATGTCATTTGCGCAACTAAAGGAACATGACCTATCTCTATTATATCATAATTTCACGAGGACTTCAAATTTCACCAATTAAAGAAGAACACTTTTATATCATAATAAATTATTATCCAAAGCCCACCATCGCTTAAAAGTATACAAAGATTTCTTAAAAATAGTTGATAAATATAACCTATAAATTTCTAACCTAGAAATATGAGTGGGAGATTTAGGGTTTTGGATGCGTCGACTTCGGAACTGCTGAAGAGCGATGAGTGGAGATCAGAGATGGTGAGCTGGATCGAAGATCGAAGATGGCGAGCTATAAGCGATTAGGAGGGATATTTTGAAAGCGATGAGTGATTAGGAATTAGGAGGAATACGAACTGAATAAGTATTTTGAGAGGGAGACGAAAATTTTGGGAGGGATATCTTTGGTTTTGGGCCAAGCGTTACATGTTACGTTTGTTCGAAGCGTGTACCGAACGGAACAAAATAAAGTAAAAAAAGCAAACAGTCAAGGATGAAGCATGAATAATAACACTTTATAGTAATGCGTTATCGAGTGGTGCTATTAAAAACATACTTTCTTGTAGTGGGTGATGCTTATTGGTAAAAATTAACTTTGTGCATTACATAAGCTTTTATAATGTAAAACCAAGGTGAACAAAGAAAATCATATATAGTAAATTGAAGTAACTAAAATTTGAACTCTAAAATAAATAGGACAAATTTTGCATGTAGGCTCGAGGAAATAACAAATTATGCATCTAGGCTTCAGAAAAAACTAATTAGCAAACTAGGCCTCGTTTGGTTTATATTTACGCAAATATGGAGTGCGCAAGTTATATTTTTTTTTAAAATAACTTGCACATTCCATATTTGCGCAAGCTTTATTTTAAAGCTTGCACACTTATGGAATGCGCAAGCTTGTTTTCGGGCATCAAAAAGACAGACAGCTGAATCTATATTTCATTCTTCCCCAAACTTAAATTTTAACAAAACCCTCTCCATTTCTAACCTTCAACCCATTCCAAATCTACATCTATCAACTCTAAAACATCCCTTTGATCTATTCCTTCAATCAACCACTAGATTAAGCAAAAAATGGAAGCAAGCTCTTCTTCTTCTTTGATTAGAGGTAATTTAATTTTGATTGTAAATTGATTATTACTTTAAAAATGATTGATGTTGTTAATGAAATTGGTAGTCATGATGATGTCGATGTCAATGTGCTCTAATTGTTGGTTTATTTCTTGAAAATGCAAAAGGATATGTAGTCTTCATATAGCCAAAACCCTAACTTTGTACAAAGTTTTTGTAGTGATAAACGATTGTTGTTGTTTATAGAATTGTCTCCCGGGCCCAAAGATAGAAGTGTTCTCTATCTTCAAGAACAACATAGAAGCCAAAACGACACATTAATGGAGGTAAATGTTTGATATTGGTAAACTGGAGAAATGCAAATATGAAGTACCAAATTTAATTTTTTATATACATTTCAGGGTGTTGAAACTGTGAAGATATGCGATCATTCAAGCAAACTCAAGGAGATCAAATTTAAAGATCCAAGATTGGAGGCGAATCTACGAATCTCCAGATTTTGGCAAGCTATGCAAATCGACTACATTCGTCTTGGTCATCACCTTATTACCGCTTTACGTGATAGATGGAGGCCGGAAACAAATACGTTTCATATGAGAGTCGAGGAGATGACAGTGACTCTAGAGGATGTGCATTTTCTTTTCGGTCTTAAAGCAGACGGTCGTCCGGTATGTTTGCAAAATTTATATATCGATTACATCGAATTGGCTCATGACTTGCTTGGTATTTTTCCACCTAGAGAGGCGTTAAGTCTAAAAGTGAGTTATCAATGACTTGGTTTAAAAGTGAATTTTCCGAACCACTACCCGAAGGGGCGACCGATTTAGATATACTTCGCCGCACTCGTGCCGTGATGTTGTATTTTTTGAGTTGCCGATTATTTCCCGATCATTCGAAAGGGAGATTAAGTTTGAAATTTTTACCTTTTTTGGACGATTTGGCTAACTGTGGATATCATTATTGGGGTAGTGCTGTTTTATGCTATTTGTATAGTGAGTTGTCACAGGTTGCCTTGCAACGTCGAAAAGTTTTAGGCGGTTCTGCAACGTTGCTGCAACTATGGTCATGGTCGCATATTGCTATTGGACGACCGTCTATTAGAATTCCTACAGACTTAGATCCGTATCTTCCATTCAGGGCTAGGTGGAATTGTGCTAGGAGTTGGCGTGAGACGCCAAGAAATGTACAGTTTTGCCGTAATGAGTTGGATTTGTTGGCGGATGATGCGGTTACATGGGAACGTTATTCATTAGTGAATAAGTTTGGACATCCGGAAATTGAGTATACGTTCACAGGTTGGATTGCTAAGAGCCGACTGATTCTATTTTCAGACTTTGAGTTGTATGCACCCGATCGGGTTATGAGACAGTTTTCCTTCGATTATCAGCACATTCCCGATCCCGTCGTCCCTCTTGATCCAGAACCCACTAGATGGATGGCATTTTTGGAGGAAAGTATTGCTATTTGGCAATCAAGAATTGATCGTGCCGAACGAGCACGCGAGCCTCCGACACCTTTGAGCGAGTACGAGTATTGGTATTGGCGAATTACTCGTCGTTATATTCTTAAAAAATGGGCAAGGAAGTTGGTTGCGTACACTCCCCGTGCTCCTCAAGAACGTGATGTGGTAAGTATTGTCATTTCAAAATTTTTATAGTTCAATTTGTATATCATATTGATGCATTGTTATGACTTATGGTTTAGGTAAGCGGAATATACAGCGCTTTGGATGTCGTGGACGAAATAGAAGAAAGTCATATGGAGCCGGACAAGGTCAAAAGTAAGTGTATTGACCTACGACGAATACTTGACACGATTCTGGGTCGGAATAAGCTAAGAAGGCCGGTCAAGCCACTACGCATTGTAGAAGAGCCATCACGTTGTACAGAGGAGATACATACCACGGTAGCGGGTGGACAAGCCCAATGGGAGGAGGCACACGTGCAAGGGGAAACTTCACAACATCCCGGTGGCGAAACTACAGCTGGATGGTCCGCTTGGCCCGAGGTAGAGCAGCAATACACCAGTGGAGAAACTCAAGCTAACTGGCCCGTTTGGCATGAAGGAAAACAACAATTTGGATATGTTGGACAGTCGACATAGGAGCATGTGCCAGAGGCGTCGTGATGGGAAATTCAACAAGAAGAACTCATTTTTGGGCCAAGCCAACCATAGAAACTCCATTGCCGACACCCACTCCTATAATTCGAAGAACGCCAAGGATCGGCTCCCATCGTGTACACACGGAAGAAGAAGAAAGACGACACCATCACTTGAGCTTATTGTTGTTGTTGTTTTTTGGGTTGGTAAAGGGGTTATTGTACGACTTGTTTAATCTATTTACGGTAAGACTTGTACGACTTATTCAATCTATATATTTTGTCAGTTGAATCATGCTATTTGTTTTGTTTGGAGATGGTATTGTTAATGGAATGTTGTGTGCATGTTTTGGGAAGTTGAGAGTTTGCAAATTTTGGTGAAGGAATTGGCATAGAAGCTCACCGTTTTGAACTGCCCCAAAAAACAGTTTGCGCAAATGTGGAATGTGCAAGCTTTATTTCCAATATAGCTTGCGCGCTCCACATTTGAGCAAGCTGTTTTCGGGTTATTTTAAAAACACGCTTGCGCATATATGGAATGCGCAAGCTATATATCATGCGCAATCCATATATGTGCAAGCATGTTTTTGACCCTGTCCAAGACAGAGAACACTTTCAATACCGTACATTACACACTATCACACAAAAAGTCCTAACAACATTCTACATACCACGCAAACACCATTCGAATGACAACATCATTACATAAAAAGTCAACAACTCATACAGTAACATAAACGTTCTACTTCTATTACAATTCATCGTGTACAAGTTTTCTTCTTGTGTCCAATAGTACCACATTTGCTACATCTGTTATGGCCGGATGAAGATGGCGGATCCATGAAACCTTTTAATCGGGTAGACCAAGGACGACCTAAATTCCTACGTACAGGCGGTGGTTGTATAATTGGACCATTGTAAACGTTCCAATGTCGACTATCTGGTACAGGGTGGAATAAAGGAGCATACGCTGCAGAATACATAGCCTTCGTGTACCACGTGGAGATTAAGTCAAAATACGCTCTATTAGCACCACCCGAACCACGTGAACAACCCGCTAATACATGGAAGCATGGAAAATGATCTAATGTCGGCATGTTGCACGAACATTTGGCAACATTATCTTCGATATTCACCGTATAGTCAAACATATGCACATCTTTCACCTGCCATTCAACGAAGCTATATCTCTCTATAAACATGAGCCTCGATTCTTCCATTCTTCTCCACGCTAGTGCTTCCCATCCAGGTGCGAGTTGCGACATCCACTCTTCCCCTTGAGTTCGTCGTTCGACGAAGTAATGGTTCAGTCGATGAAACGTTCGTGCAACCAATGATCTAACGGGTAAATTCCTAGTTCCTTTGAGGACATCGTTAAAGCTTTCGAAAACGTTGGTCGTCATCATATTGAACCTTACTCCGCCGTCATGACAAAGAGCCCAGCTTGATTCTTGGTCTTTCAAACTTCTTTCAATCCACGCATCGGCATCTCGATTTACATCCTTCAACTGTTTTCGAAAATCATTATATTTTACGATCTCTAATGCCGTGGCACATGCGTGTAATAAATTTTGTAGCTCATCTGTACCAAACTGCGCTTTCTTGAAATTTGCTTTAATATGACGGATACAAAAGCGATGATGATGTTCAATTGGCCAAGCTTCTCTAAGCGCACGTGGAATTCCTTTCATACGATCCGGGATAAAGGTGATACATCTAGTACGTACGGATGGAGTATAATTCCATATGCAACGAATGAACCAACTCCACGTTTTCCACGACTCTGTTGTACAATAGCAAAAGCTAAAGGAAATAGCCCTTGGTTTGCATCCACCCCAGTTGCTACTAGTAATGTACCCAGAAACTTTCTGTATAAATGAGTGCCATCAGTAGACAATATGGGTCGACAGTGGTCGAAGCCTTTAATAGAAGGTCCGAAAGCCCAAAAAGCACCATAAAAACACCACGACTATGAATAACATCATATACGGTTTCGGGGTTGGTATGTTGTAGGGCTCGAAGATATTTCAGCAATTCCGTGTACGACGATTCCCAATCGCCATAAATCGTTGCAACAGCTTTCTGCAGTCCGTGCTAGGCTCGAAAATAACTCGCTTTAATATGAAACATGTTGGACATTGTCTCTTGAACAGTTCTTGCAGTCATGTTTGTTTCAGCTTTAATCAACGGAAGTATTTTGCTGCATATAAACTTAGCAGTTGCATGCCGATGGTTTGAGTTGATGGTAGCATTTAAACAAATGTGATCGCCACCATATGTAGTTATCTTCCACCAATTCGACTTTTTTATTACCGAAAGGCTTGCATGAACACGCCAAAGGCATGTTTCTTCTACATCACAGCGGACCGTGTATTGATTTGCATACGATTTCAGAACTTGAAAGGAAACAGAACATTTAATCGCGCATTCACATAACTGTTCAACAAGCTTCTTCTTACTTTCAAAAATCAACCCTACTCGTGGACCTTTCTCCACACGTTCTCTTCCAAAAACTTCCACGTCTAGTTGACAATTTTCCATTATTGATTTCGCCATCATTGATGCCTTGCATAAATCATCGGCCAGAGCCTCTTCATATGTGATTTGTTCTTTTTTTGCATTTACATCATCAGCCTCCTCAATGTCTGCATATATGATTACATCATTGTTAACTTCCATTTGATGTATCCAAGTTCTATCCTCATCATCCGCACAAGCAACTTCCATGTTATCCAATTGACCACAAATCTCTTGTGGAGTATCAACATGATAATCGACACCGTCGTCGTCACAACCATTAAATGCATCTACGCCACTAGGAAAACAAAAAACAATCGTCATATATTTTGCATTAACGTAAGTCAAAATACAAGTGCCAACGTATAATAGTACTCACTTTTCAAATGATTGCGACTGATTTGGATTTATAGCGTTCTGCATCATATTTTGTTCCTGACTAGAAGTGACTCCAGCCATTCCGCTATACCTGTGAAGTAAGTATGTAAACTCTCTACCTTGATGGCTTGAAAGATATGATGGATACGCCGACCACTGTGTTTCTTGTAACTGTGTGGTATGCGTATACTCACCCCCAGAGATTACTGGCGCTTGTGTTTCAACCACATTTTCACGTTCCACTCTCACAACGTAGATTTCTATAACTCTCATCCCAACTGAAAAGGTGGAGTTCAAATCATCGTCGTCCTCCAAATCAATAGCTAATGCACCATCATCCCGAACCCATTTGACCGCTAATTTTAAATCACATATCACAGGATTTGCTTTTGTCACTTCATATGCCCTTTGTTTAAGCTCTTCGAAACTACAATGATTTTTAATTATCAATCCTTTTCGCTTTCTGCCCACATATCTAGGTTTACCTTCATTATCAACCAACAATTCGCCATCAAAGTAAAATATAGTCGGAACCTTTGACATTGTCTGCAAAATAAGTTCCAATACCACAGTCTTAGTTTTTGTTCACTTACATAACTATAAACATCAATTTGATGAATTATTGCCTATTTTTCTAGGTAGATTTTGCTTCCGCAGGCAATCTTCAACCAAAAGCAGTCAACTCAATCTTTGAAAAAACCCAAACAGGCAAATCAATATAACAACGTAACCAATATATTTCATCAACAAAGTCAACAATATCAAATGCATTTCAACAACATAATAAACTATCTACCTTGCACACGTTACGGGTTACAACAAATAGAAACATTTTTACAACAACATCTTACAGATACAACGGTTCAATATAAAATCCAAATATGACAACTTAACCAACTCCCAAACATCTACCACATTCTAAGCATTCCGCTGTTTGTCCTTAGTTCTTCATTTACACTTTTCAAATGACTTATTTCAGCTTGCAGTTCGTGGGCATTCTCAAGTCCCCTTTCGCACAAGGGTTGATCAATCCACTTAAAATAATTGCAACAATCATATTCACGAGGATTCAATCTATGTTCGCTGTACGAACTACGCCCGAAAAATCTACGTCCAACATTCTTTTCTTTTCTGCAAACAACCACTACACACATATCTCCGCAATAACAGTTTGGAAATGGTCATTGTCCCCTTGGCACGGATGGACTAACAGAATGTATACGTGTTAGCAAATTTCCGTCAACTGTATGTTGATGACCGGGCATTTTCACAGAAACAACTTCACGTAAACAAGCGTGTAAGATTGATGATCCTGAATGGAATTTACGCGGTACTGGTTCGAACTGTGTTTCCAAAACATGATCGACGTTTCATCGTCTATCTCCTAATCATTAATGTCTACCGTCATAATAAACAATTAAGATGTAAATTAGGAATTTCAGTTTACTAATACTAAAATTGGGTTTCCTAGTTTGTTAAAAACTAACAACTACTTCAACAACAACACCGTTCTCTAATAATTAACACAACTACCATCAATAACTCTTCATTTTCAACAACATCAACAATAGCAAAATTATATCTTAATTGTCAAAAACATTTATTATTACATTTGTTTTGTAACGATGAAGACGATGATTCCATATATAGCTTAGCAACTCTTGGGTTAATAAGGTGATTGTGGATTTGGATATGGAAGAGAAATGAGTTTGGATTTGGAAATGTGGAGGGTTTTGTTAAAATTTGGATTTGGGGAAGAAATGAAATATAGATTTAGCTGTGTGACTTTTTGATGCCCGAAAACAAGCTTGCGCATTTCATAAGTGCGCAAGCTTTAAAATAAAGCTTGCGCAAATATGGAATACGCAAGTTACTTTAAAAAAAAATTTAACTTGCGCATTCCTTATTTGCGCAAATATAAACCAAACGAGGCCTATTTTGCTAATTATTTTTTTCTGAGGCCTAGATGCATAATTTGTTATTTTCTCGAGCCTACAAGCTAAAATTTGTCCAAATAAATATATAGTCAAGTTTAGATACATCTATGAGTCCGTATACAGAGAGCTTTACAAGCAAAGTGTCTAAAGCTGCGTGACATAAATTTTGTAACTTTTTAAAGGCAGCATACAAATGTCTACACTCATGTAAAATGATGTTAAAGATTTGGCATGTATTACTTGAACTATGCAGTTAACTTCCACTAATCCATGAAGTTATTTATAGTAATGAACACCATATTACTTGATTCCACTGATTGAATTAGTCACTCTAGCATGTCAAGGTCAATATTCCTCTTTAATTGATTCCACTTATTCAAATTAATTATTTCTTAATATATAATAACATCATAATTGGCGTGCTTTCATCACATATAGAAGCGAAACTGAAAGTCAAAATGGGAATGCTCATGCAAATCTATCTTTATTAGGTGCATCCAAAGTTCCATACCATTAATTAATTGACTGGCTAAATATTTGATGTTTTCAATTACTTGAGGTGTAGTGTATTTGGACTATTTAGTTTTTTTCATGTCATGATAAAGCCTATAGCTGAAACAGTAAACTAACTTTTACTGAAGAAAAAGTTAATTCCTTCACAGTAGATAATTCAATAAAATAGAAGAGAATTAGTATAACTTATGTTTCTGCAACTCCGTCGCCCTCTACTTCATAACATTCAATATAAGGAACAATCCGGCTTTAAAATTGGGTCTTAATACTTAATTACTATTGAACATGTGAATCCAAATAAATTGAATTATGTTTTGTACTTTTATTGATTTCGATCAACAAGATTGGTGATCAATTAAAACAAAATTTTAGTTCTATTATACAAATGATAATGCAAAGTTCTATTATACCATATCACTTTCCTATACTAGAAGAATTTGAAATGACAAGGAAGTTGCATGAATATAGTAATATGGGACATAACCATTTGAAGTTACAAAACACGTACAAATATATATGCTTGGTCTAAGAAAGAACTAAAGCAAGGCATTTTTCAGATTAAACTAAATATCTGCATCGAAATAAACCATTTTATGTCTTCTAACAAAATTAATGCCTGTCAATTGTCTGCATCTTTATCTTAGCTTGACTTTGCAGTTACAAACTTTAAACCATCATTTACATGTAAATTAGATATTTCGAATAAAATAATTATATACTAAAATGTTTTGATTTGTTCTGATTTTTACATATGCAGGAGGCCTTGCATCCTGAAGCATTGGTGAATTTCATATATGATAAGCAAATCTGTATCAGTATTGCCAGTACAGCAAGAGATGTTTGCATGCATAAAACTGAGAGAGGCGTTGACCTCATATTAACCGTATCGGTAAGAACAACGAAAAAATTCATCAGCATGATAATACATTTTTTAAATCACGTTAACACTCAGTTGTTTTATGGGCAATTTTGAATATCGGCCGGTTTAAAGAAAAAAAAAAGATCCTTATAATTGAAAAAAGCTCCATTGGGACTTACTACAAAAATAGGAATTTTTTTTTAAATAGATTTTCAACGAAGCCTATTTTCGCAATATGTTTCCTTGACGAGCCCGTGTTTAAAATTTATCATTCTTTTTGGATTAACAGGCATGCATAGAAAGTCAAGATTCTACTATCTAAACTCTTGTATTTGAAAGCCTTGCATATTTATGTGGAGCAGATGTAGTCGGTAACAAACATTACCCGTCTAACTTATTTATTGAACACCATTCTGTTTATCTAACTGTTATCGTGCCCATCGTATTCACCAATTAGCTGTTGAGTTGCCAACTACCTTATAGGCCATGTTTCATTTTTAGCATTTATTTGTTGTTTAGCTTTTATCATAAATCTGCTTGACGTGCATGTTCCGTGGGGTTTGAGTTTATTGTGGACAAAAAGGAAAAAAAACTTGAAAATCAAAAGGAAGTAAATCCTCGATGTAACTGAATTATAAACTGACAGTTATGCATGATCAAAAACAGTTGTGCCGATCAAGGACTCTTATTCAAATTTTGTGGAATGTGGCCACATCAGAAATGAGCGGTTCTTCTTCATTATAGGTAAAAGCATGTGCATCTGCTTTTGAGTCCCTTTCCCATTATGAGGTGATACTATCTATCTTTCCTCTCTGCTATTGAGTTGCCACCATATACACTTTGCTGTTTCGCATATGATTTTGGTTCTTCTCTTTCTTCTCTTTTCTTTCATTCTTTTTTCTTTTCTTTTTTGATTGCACCTTACTGTTGTTTTTCTGGACATCTTTGTTGAATACCATGTGTAAAGAATGTGTTTCCAGAGTTTAAAGAAATCTTTTTGGGATGTCTTTTCACCGAGAGTAATGCTAACATTATAACTGCGATGGAGGACTTTGCGTCCATGGTTATCAATCTTGAATTTGTGTTAGTATTATAATTTTCAGCTCAGTTATTCCAAAAATATTTAGAGCCAATTAATAAATCCGTTGATTAACTTAGTAACCGGCGTAGAGGGATTAAAAAGAAAAAGGTCGTGGTGCATAAAATTGATAAATTAACGAATATCTTTCCTCGGGCTATTTTTCCTCCAGGTAAACAAAAAAATACCATTTATTTTCCACTACTTGGGCTTATTTTTATACGGGTAATATGGTTATGGACCTTGTGGCGCAGCATAACTTTACATTTGTTTATTTTTATATGAGTAATACGTTTATTTAATTCATTCATTATTTAACTCTTAGCCTTCTCAAAGTAAATTAATAGGAATAGTACGAGATCCTTTATTTGATACGTGTGACCAAAACCTGATTGAGAAAGGCTTACTGTGCATGCTTTTTGTTGTTATGTCTCCAGAGATATGATATAAACGACCGTATGCTTTCTTCACCACAAGTCCATTTATTTAATCAATCACACATGGCAGATGATAGTGTTTGTTCATTGTGCACCACGCACTGTTACTTTGTACATCATAAATACAATCTATCAGAAGTATAAGATAATAAGAGAGCCGTTGAATATCATTAGGGTTTGATATAAAGATATAAATGAATGAATAACGGGCCTTGGGCTTGAGCGCATATTTACTCTATTTCTGTCTTCAGAGAACTTGTATAAATAGTGTATTGATACAACATCAATTCATATCAATAAAATCTCAGCATTTCACATTTTACTCTAAATTCTATCATGGTATCAGAGCAATCAAAAACTGTGTAACAACAAAGTTTTGTTTTCTGTGTTGAATCCATCAGAGATTATCTCATCATTTGGATTCACAACAGTTTATCAGAGTATCAAACTCATCATCTGAAACTGCTGCTGTTTCAGTTATTAGATTTCATCAAGAACCACAAAATCATCATCAAGCCTTGCCAAGAAGAGTTGTCAGAAAACTATCATCATCCAACTCAATGGCTGCTTTCAGTTTTAAAAGAAAGGAAGGAAATCATCATTAAAAAAAATCAAGAACTGAAACAAGAATCATCATTGAATCATCAAGCCTTGCCAGTAGTCTTGATCACTGGCTTCTCTCAGACTCATTGAAAAGAAACTCAACAAATTTACCTGTAAAGAAATTGCTCACTTGTTACTTTTTCTTTATCATTCTCAATTCACAACTCAGGTTCTTGATTAATCTTTCACTCTTGTATACGCACTGCATTGAATCTTTATTGTTTTTTCAATCATGGCTGAAGGAGATTTAGATAATAACTCCTCAACTTCTGCAAATCCAAGACTAAACACTGTTGCACCATCTATCACCACTGAAAATATATCAAAAATCATAATTAGTCCACAACCACAGTTAATTCAGACTCAACTGGACGAGACAAACTACTTGCTATGGAAATTTCAAATTCAAACTACAGTAAGAGGTTATGGACTAGAAGATTATATTCTTGGCACCAAAGAAGTACCACAGCAATTCATCAGTAATGAAGGAAATTCAACATTGAATAGAGAATACACCATTCATCAAAGACAAGACAGTTTACTTTCTTCTTGGATTTTGTCAACAATAAGTGCAAACTCATTACCACAACTCATAGGATGCAAGAATGCACATGAAATATGGCATACTGTAGAACAGGTATTTAGTTCTCAATCAGCAGCAAAAGTAATGCATTATAAGAGACAGTTACAAAATTTGAAAAAGAATGGTATGGTCATGAAAGACTATCTCTCCAAAATCAAAACATTGTGTGACTTACTTGGTGCTGCTGGATATACAATCAGTGATACTGAAAAGATCTTGCATATTTTAAGTGCATTAGATGATGAGTATGAATCCATTGTGGCTGTGATATCATCTAGAGATATCACACCATCACTGTCATATGTTCACTCCATACTTCTTGCTCATGAAGGCAGATTAGAGCAAAAGAAGCCAACTATCTCTGACCTCTCAGTCAATTACATCTCAAACAAAGGAAAAAATCAAGAAAAGACTCAATCAAGAAATGAATCAAATTATAATCAGAGAGGCAATCAATTCTACAGAGGCAAGGGCAGAGGTGGAAGGTACAATAATAATAACAATGGAAGACCAAGATGTCAAATTTGTGAAAAAGTTGGTCACACTGCAAATAAATTTTACTTCAGATTTGATATTCACTATACACCTGGGCAACAAAACAATCAGAAACCAAGTGCTAACATGGCAAACATTCAACCAGATGCAAAATAAAAATCTGAATTAGCTAAAGTGGAGGATATTCAGGATGACACTTGATGTCTAGATTTTGGAGCTACAAATCATGTAACAAACAATCTAAGCAACCTAAACTTTGGAAATAAAGAGTACAAAGGTAAATAGTGTATACACATGGGCAATGGTGAGGCAACTAAAATTACACACACCGGTAATGGTTACATAAGAGGTGAAAAGATATTATATCTTAATCACCTTTTAAGAGTTCCATAAATAAAAAAAATCTACTCAGTGTGTCTCAATTTACCAGTGATAACAGTGTATATTATGAATTATATCCAAATTATTGCCCTGTTAAAGATATTCTAACAAATAGAATTCTCTTGCAGGGTAAAACAGTGAAGGGCTTTTACAAGTTTACTCTAGCTGATTCAAGAAGTAGTGCAAAACAAAACCTATGTTGTAATGTGTGTGAAATATCTCAAAGTAAAAGAAGTATGAGTATGCTTGATCTATGGCACTACAGGCTTGGTCATCCAAGTGTACACATTGTAAAGAAAATACTTCATAGTAATAAAATTTCTTTTGACAATGCAGTAACTACATATATCTGTACATACTGTCAGTTAGGAAAAAATCACAAACTACCATTCAAAGATTCTGAAACTAATTATAATAAACCATGAGAGCTTGTAGCTACAGATTTATGGGGTCTTGCACCCATTGATACAGATTATGGTTTTAAGTATTATATATCATTCATAGATGCATATTTAAGATATGTATGGATATATTTTCTGAAGAAAAAAATCTGAAGCATATTATGCAGTTTTAGAGTTTGTTGCACTGGTAGAAAAACAAACTGGAAATGAAGTCAAGATCATACAAACTGATGGCGGTGCTAAGTTTAAAACACTCAAAGAATTTTTTCAAAGAAAAGGAATACTGCACAGAACTACTTGTCCCTACACTTCAGAACAGAATGGATTGATTGAAAGAAAACACAGACATGTGGTTGAAACAGGACTTACCATGCTAGCTCAAGCATCCTTACCCTTAAAGTTCTGGCCAGATGCTTTCAGCACAACATTATTTCTAATCAACAAATTACCAACTAAGGTTCTGCAAGGGAAGAGCCCAACTGAAGTGTTACTTGATGTACAACCTGAGTACAAAAGTCTCAAAGTCTTTGGATGTCTTTGCTTCCCATGCTTAAGACAGTGCAATAATCACAAGTTGGATTTCAGGTCCTCACCCTGTACATTTCTGGGATATGCCAACAACATCAAAGGATACAAATGTCTTGATAGTAAGGGTAGAGTATTCATTTCAAGACATGCAGTCTTTAATGAAGACATATTCCCATTCAGTGAAAAAGAGATAAAGACAACACAGAAAATTTACAACTCAAAATTTTACCTCCCTTGCCACATGAAGTGTATGAAGAGGATTAGATTGACAATACCGGATCACAACATACTGTACCCAATGTTGGGCCAGGTCATGTACCAGATAGTCAATCTACAAGTAGTTTTCATACAACACATCCTGATGTCAGTCATCAATCTGGAGAAGAACACAGGAGTAATAAAATTCAGACACCTATCTCACAATCTGAATCAGAGAAAGCAGTTAATCAGAATCAGTCTCTTACACCTGCAACAACTGGTCATCCAATGATCACAAGAGAAAAAAGTGGTATTTTTAAACTAAAACTGTATACTGTTAACTGGATACTGTTGAACAATGTACATATCAACAAGCAATACAAAGTGAAAAGTGGAAAGAAGCTATGGATGAAGAATATGCAGCACTTATAAAAAATAATACATGGAGTCCTGTTACTGCACCAAATCATAAAAACGTCATTGGATGCAAATGGACTTATAGACTAAAAAGAAATGCAAATGGGTCTACTGCAAGATACAAAGCCAAGCTTGTTGCAAAAGGCTAATCTCAACAACAAGGACTTGACTTCAATGAAATATTTTCACCAGTTGTCAAACCAACTTCCATCAGAGTAATTCTTACAGTAGCTCTATCAAAAAATTGGAAAATAAAATAGCTTGATGTCAATAATGCATTTCTAAATGGAGTACTTCAAGAAGAAGTATACATGGAGCAACCTGAGGGTTACAGAAAAAATGGAAGCAATCGGTCTGCAGACTAAATAAAGATATATATGGTCTCAAACAGGCAACAAGAGTGTGGTTTGAGAAGTTAAAAACAACATTGATCAAACTTGGGTTCAATCATACCAGATCTGATAGTTCACTGTTTACTAAATTTTCAAAAAATATCATTGTGTATGTACTGATATATGTTGATGATTTCATTGTTACAGGAAAAAATGAGACTGAAATTAACAATCTTATTCAGCAACTAAATGATGAGTTCTCAATTAAGGATCTTGGTGATTTACACTATTTCCTAGGAATTGAAGTCAACAGATTATCAAATTCTGCTATACAGCTAAGCCAGAAGAAATACATATCTGAAATACTACTCAAAACAAAGATGGATCAGGCAAACAGTCTACCTACACCAATGATATCCAACTTACAGTTATCGAAAAATAGAGGAGAACCATTTACTGATGAAAAATACTACAGAAGCATTGTTGGAGCACTACAATATGTGACAATCACAAGACCAGAGATCACATATAGTGTCAACAAAGTTAGCCAATTCATGCAAAATCCTTTAGATGAACACTGTAAGGCAGTGAAAAGGATTCTCAGATATTTAAAGGGTACAGTAAATCATGGATTAATATTAAAACACTGTACTAATATGAATTTATTTAGTTTTGCATATGCTAATTGAGCCACAGATCCGGATGATCGAAGATCAACATCTGGGTATTGCATCTATATTGGAAAAAACCCCATATCATGGTGTTCGAAGAAACAAACTACCACATCTCGCTCTACTACAGAGGCTGAGTATAGGAGTGTGGCTAACGCTAATGCAGAACTACTATGGATTAAATCTCTACTAAGTGAACTTCAAATTAACACCACAAGAAAGGCTATATTATGGTGCGACAACCTAAGCACGGTCTCCCTTACTGCCAATCCAGTTCTACATGGCAGAAGCAAACATATAGAACTGGATTTGCACTTTGTCAGAGAGAAAGTACTACAGGGAATTATTGAAGTCAATCACTTACCAAACACTTACCAAAGAGAATATATACTCACCAAAGCCCTCTCTGCCAAAAGCTTCCTTCGTCTGAAACAGGAACTCAATGTTGAAGATTGCACTAATCATCAACACAAAGTTTAGATCTACAATTTTTCTCTCGTTCAAGATCCTTCAATTGAGTGAGCTTGGGAAAAATTGAAGCTTTCAGTAGTAAGCTCAACCAAAACCCTAAAATTGAAATCTGGCTTCAACTTTAGGATAAGATCAGCCGCTACTTCATTTCAAGCGATGAAACAAAGCTTTGCTAACAAATCTGAAAAAGCTTTGTCATAATATACAAATCGCTACTCATATTGAGGGAAGATCTTTAGATCTTTCGGAAATCTCAGGGAATCGCAAGGAATCGCGAAATCGCCGCTTGATTTGAGGGAAGATATCAGAAGTATAAGATAATACCCGCTGAATATCATTAGGGTTTGATATAAAGATACAAATGAATGAATAGTGGGCCTTAGGCTTGAGCCCATATTTACTCTATTTCTGTCTTCAGAGAACTTGTATATATAGTGTATTGATACAACCGTGTACTACATCAATTCATATCAATAAAATCTCTGCATTTTACATTTTACTCTAAATTCTATCACAATCATCATTCACATATAATAAATGTTGCACCAATTAACTTTGTCTATATAATATTTAAGTCTATCTATCTTTTTCAGCCAGCAATCAGCAAATCATTTTGATATTCAGAGTCAGCCTTACTTAGGACAATTGTTTAAATGACTTTTTGAGTTTATTGGAAAAACTAGAAATCTTTTGTAAAAATTGAAAAATAAAATAAAGAGCGACTCCATCAATAATTGAACTAAAAACAAGTGCCAACTAAGAATTCACCAAATTTAATAACTAAACCACGTACACCACATAACCTTCATGTTAACTTGGAGCAAAATTATTGCTTTGTACTATTATAAATTAAAAATGACTCGTGTTTGTAAACATTAGCCTTTTTTAATCTTTAATTTAAGAGAAAATAAGTTTCCATCATATTATTCTTTTATGAGACCTAATATGTAATTAATTTATCATTTTTGCTGACACATACATCACGTACACCGTCACAACATGGTAGTACTAGTTTTCCAAACGGTTATATACAACTTTCAAAAAAAATTCAAGCTACACAATTGGCAGAAGAAGGTTGTTGCTGAAGGAAGTTTGGAAAATTGGAACACATATTCCTCTTGGGTGGAAAATTGGAAAATTTGGGTCGGTCTGTCAATGGAACATCAAGCTCCGTTGTGGAGAGAGACATCAAAAGCGTGTACGATTCAGCAAGTTATAGTAACAATGGTTGCTTGGCATAAGGATTTTGTAGCCGTTTTCGATTAGACCGTGGTGCAATGGTATGTTTTGATCTTTCTGTTTGTATGTATATGGTCCAATATATGTGCATATGGTTGGAGCTTACAATATTTTGTCGATATTATGTTGGAATCTTTGATATTTTGTTTGTTTTGGAATATGTGTTAACTTATTTCGAATGAAGTAGTTTGAAAAAATGTTCTATTTTGTTTGTGTTTCATGTATTTAAGTTATTGTGATTTTATTATTGCATTTGTTGTAACATGATATTGAGCTAGCCAAGAAGCCGCAATACATGTAAGATTTTTTATAATGTCATAGTAATGTTTTCACAACATTAAAAAAGAGTTATAAACATGTATACTACAAAATCAATAAAAAGTTGTAAAAAATTATTTAAAACATTTTCAAATTATCGTAATAAACTTTTACACAACAATTTAAAAATGGTGTAAAAAGGCTTTTATATCAGTAATTTACAACAGTTGATAACAATTGCAAAAGAGTTTATTACAACATCTCAGAAACGTTGTAGTAAACGTTATTACAACGTTTTCTTACAACACAATAAAAATGTTGTAAAAGATATCGACCTTATTACAACTTGGCTTAAGACGACTTTTGCAAAACGTTGTGAAACCTCTATTACATCGTTTTTTTGATGTTGTAGTAAGATGTTTTTGCTGTAGTGCTAGGTCCTATGGCGTTTTCTACTGTCGATGCTTGTTTCTCTGCTCTTCATGAAGTTAGCATTCCTATCTTGGAAGCTTCTGCTAGCGAATATCCATTATCAAACCTTTTGAACGATATTAACTCCCCGTAATTGGCTGCTACTCAATTGCCTGTCAATCACATGATTGTTGGTGCGAATCCTTTAGCACCATTGTTAGCAAATGCAGGTAATTCGTCTTGGTCTAAGTCCACTGCTGGGTTAAATATTGGTTCCAAGATGGGTGATGCCGAAATTGGGCATAATGAATACGGTTTTGAACTAGTGGCTGATGGCAATGTTGTTCGCATTGAGCGATCGTCTGTGGTTGATGCAGTTGAGTTCAAAAATTCTAAAAGTGATTTATCTCGTAGCTGCACTACAGGTGATTATGGCAATGCTGATGATAACATTCCCAAAATCAATACATCTCCTTCTAGTCCTTTGTCTGATGATGCTCTTGCTGGAACTTTGGATCCTCCTCCTCCTCGGGCAGCTCCAAAGTGTTCATCATTGTTCTCCAATTTTCCAAATAATGCATGTGAGCATTCTCCTCGTTACTTTGATATAGTTGAGATTGAGGGTGTTATTTTCCCTCCAAAGGAAGTGATTGAGGTTGGTGTAGTTTTGTAACGACCCGTAAAATTTTAACGATTTAAATAACGTAATTAACTAAAATTTTCGTGAAATTTTAGCTATAAAATTTAGCGATGAAAATTTATTATTTAGTATGCGTCCATTTAAACATAGAAAATGGCATGATTTTCATTGGTAAATATAAAAGTTTTTTTCTGTTGTATAGTTTCAAATTTTAAATCGGTTAATATTTGTTAGTAATAAATTATTTTTGGAATATGAATATTTTTATATAATAAAAAAATATAAATCATTTTTTGAGTGAGACGTCGTATTTCGTTTCACTAAATTCAGATTGCTTTACCTCTGTTTATCTTATTTTCGATTTTTAATAGGATGATCATATCACTGATATCTGTGTACCATTCTGTTCGTCTTGTCACGCCGATCTCCGCAGTATATTCATTTGTGTATTTCAACGTCCGGCACTCGAGGAAATCAGTAAAATGGTCGGCTGTATCGGTATCCGTTTGAGTCCATTTGTTTCCCTATGACCATTCAACTATCCACCTTGTGAAACCAATGGCCAGTAGCTTTTATTAATTCTTGAAATTCAGGCCCTGGCTTTTGCCATTCCTTCTATTTCCAATATAATAGTGTGTGACCCGTACGTTGCATATAGCAATGTTAAATAATTTTTAAATTTTAATTATTGTTAAAAATTGAATATTTTAAAGCAGTATATGATAAATTTATTGAAATAAGAAATTTAAAATTTAAAATGACATGCAACATTAATATGTAAGACATAGAGTTGCCAACTACATATGCTTGTTGGAACTATTGTCCTAACTCGGTAGTAGCAATATGTGCGTGCGTCCGCATGCACGTACGTTTCTATTACTATATATGTAAATAGGCGAAGCTACATGATACATGTATTTTTTATATAAATGGATGAAAAAATTGAATTTACCATGTCTATTAATATGAATATTGTATTTTTTTTTTTGATGATTTATAATGAAATAACGAGTATTACGTATCAATTTAACTATTTAAATATATGTAGCCGAATGTTAGAAAATAGAGTAAAAAATGAGAAAAGCTTTGTATGTAGTTGTAGCTAAGAAAAACATCTTATGATGAACTTACCTGCGCATGAACTTTTATTCATTATTTGAGATTTCAATTAGTAAACCTTTTTTTTTAACTTAGCAGGTAATCATAAATTTCACGTTTGTTATATGAGTATCATGTTTACAACTTTAATATTTGCCAAAAAAACTGTAGCGTTAATTTGAGTTATGAGTTGGGTAAGTTATAACATCAAGTTGAAAATGAGAATGTCTACAGAACTTAATTTGTATTAGAGAAGCACATGCTTTCAAATCTCAATGTTGTAAAATAAAAATTTATCTTTTAAAAGATGCAATAATATCATGTTGAAAATGAGAATGTCTACATAACTTGATTTGTATCTGCGTAATTTGTGTTTCACATTCCAATGTTGTAAAATATAAATTTATCCTTTGAAAATTATAAAACACAAAATTTTGCACTACAATGTATGATTTTTTTAAGATAAATGAATTATGAATTAAAAATATATTATTGTTTATGTTTACATTTTATATTATGAGGTTCATATATCTTTATATCTTTATATATGAATAAAAATAGTAATTTTATCATCTTCGCTTTTGTATATGAATGTTGTATACATACTTAAATCAGTATATTTTAAGATTCATTAGATGAATTAATAAATATTAGTTGATTGAATTTATTTGAATGTTTTAAAATAAAGATTACATAATCGGTTAATACATGGATATGAGTAAAAAATATTAGGAGAGAATTGAGAAGGGTTCGTAAGTAACTATAGAAATTTAAAATATAGGTTTTCAAAGCTA
Organism: Allium cepa; assembly: GCA_030765085.1. Lineage (NCBI taxonomy): Eukaryota > Viridiplantae > Streptophyta > Magnoliopsida > Asparagales > Amaryllidaceae > Allium > Allium cepa. Next base: position 954,575,923 of record CM060932.1, read on the forward strand.
AAATTATAGTTTTTCAGTGCAATGCATGATAACTTCGTTGAAATAAACGATTAGGAAATAAATTTGTTATTATTGTTGATGTATATAATTTGTTAAATGTGATTTACATATCTTTGTATGCAAATGAACATTCTGTTTTACCAGTTTGTTGATGCTACTTTGGTATTTTAGGATTTACACGACGTATCTAATATTAGTTAACTGAATCTATCAAATGATATAAATTTTGAATTACGTAATTAATTTAAATGCATAGATTAAATGTAAAATATTAGAAGAGAACTAAGAAGACATTTGTGAATAATCATAGGAAATTTTAAAAGTATGCATTTGATTATAAATTGGCATTAGAAGTTTAGTGGAATAATTATAAATTGACAAATTATAAAAGTTCAAAAGAGAGAGAATTAAGGAGAGTAGAGAAAGCTCCAAAAATTAATAAGAGAGCTTGAATTTCTTGTGCTTTATTATTATTTAATAGATTGTTGTTGTCCCTTCATTTTAATTTTCTTGTTCATCCCCTTTCTCCTTCCTTTTGTTCTTTCGTGCATTAACATACATAATATATATATATATATATATATATATATATATATATTACTTCTTCTATTCTTCCTGAGAAATAATTCATATAACTGTTCAAGTTTTGAAGCCCGTGCGTTATAATTTTTTCCAAACCCAATTTGTGCTCCGCCCATCAACTAAACCCACGCAAGCTTCTCCTCTTCCGAGCCCACGAGCTGCCTACCCACCCTTATCCCCTACCGCTCCAGACCCCAAGCAAACTCTCCATGCTCCAGTCTTCATCGTTGCTTCATCTTGCCTCATCTCCATGTCAGCCGCCCGATACATCCCATTCCCATGCCACGACCAAGTTTGCTTTTGCCACCTACTCGTGTAGCCCGTCTCCCATTTCTCCAACTTGCTCTGGCTGCAAGCAGCCACACGTCAACCAAGCAACTCCATCATGAAATCCATCATCAGTCGAAGCTTCCATCTTAACCACTTGATAGTCGACAGCCAATCCTTACCCACGTTAAACCCCATCCACCGCATGTTACTCTCGGCCTTCCTCTCCCTGCTGGCACGCGATGCACCCTTGATCACACTCCGCTATTCCATGACCATCCCTCCACGCTCAACCACCTCCGGCCTGTTTGGCTGCCAAGATCCGCCTTAGTATGACCTGCATCCACTTCCCATGCCTTGTGCCAGCTGCTCCGACCACCCACCGCCTGTACGCCATTTTATAACCCACCTGAGCGCCTACCTCGAACAACCCAGAATTCGAACTGACCCCATCACCACAAAACCCTATTGCACCCCACCGTGACAGCTCTAACGTTTTACTCCGCCTTACTTCCTCCGAGCTCGGCCAGCCATCAATTGACTTCCTTGCCTAAACATCTTCACCTCTGCCCTGACTATGCTTCATCCACCACCCGAACTCCATCGCCACAAATAGCTCCACCTCCTACTGGCTCAGCCGAGCAACTCATTTCTCCCATGGATCCACATCACCAAACCCATAGCCTATAGCGTAGCCATCACTACTGCCCTAACCTATCCTTGCTCGACATAGTCAGCCGCTTTGATCTTCTTGGGAGCCTTTCCTTTTGATTTATAAATTGATATTGTTTTAAATCTTGTTTGAAAAATATATTGATTCTAAATATTGTTATATATATATATATAATGATACTGTGATTTTAATATACATATACATTACATATACATATACATGTACATATACATATACATATACATATACATATACATATACATATACATATATGTTTAAATTTGAATATTGATTTTTTATATATAATGATAGTATTGAATTGTGAAAGGGAATATATGTGTTTAAATTAAATAATGATTTTGCAATATAATGTATAAAGATTTTGTATATATTTTGAATTTAATATTGATATTAAAATATAGTATATATGTAAGTTTATATATTAGTTTATATATATATATATAAGTGTACATGAGTTTTGGTTTTCAAATATAATGTAAGGGTTTTATTTTAAATTCTAATGTGTTTATAAACTGAATATTGATTTTTGAAAAGTAATATAACCACTAGTACAAAACAGATCAGTTGCTTCGCCTCATTTGTGTCGGTTGTCCATAAAACCGTCACAAATAGTGTAATTTGTGTTGGTTGTTCATTAACAACTGAAACTATTGACTTATGGGTAAGAAGAAAATGTTAAAAATATAATTTGCGTCTGTTGTTCTTAAGAAACCGACACAATCGAAGGGAAGCAATAGATCTACTCATGTCGGTTGTTTGAACAACCGACACAATTAAATACAATAGCATATGTGGTCCAAAAACCGACACAATAGGCACACAACTTTTCCCCCTAAATCCATTTCAGCCGCCCCATCTTTTCCCGCGAACCCTTAAATTTAGAGGAAAAATTTAGCCATCACGTACCCGACCCGTCTCCTTCTTTTCTTCTTCGTAAAAAAAAAAAGAGAGAAAACAGCAATCGCTTTTATTCCTTCTTCTCTTTAGCCATTATACTACCGTTCTCTCTAGCAAAAAAAAGAAGAGAAAACAACAATCACTTTTATTCCGTCTCCTTATGCTTCGCTCTCTTTTGAACTAAAGTCGAGTGATTGAAGGGTTTGCGCTGCGATTTCGTCTGCTTCTAGATCAAGATTTTCAATCTTTTAGGTATGCCTTATTGGATTATTGAAGACTTTGATTTTTTCGGTTTGCGATTTTGGGTTTTTTCGATTTGCGATTTTGGGTTTTTTCGGTTGAATTTATGAATTATTGAATTATTGAAGACTTCTGATTATGGAAAAAACGAACAAGTGCAAACTTGCTAGGATTACATAGTAACTTAAGATGTTAAGGGATTGATAATTTTAGAAAATCATGCCATTCTTTTCTATGAATAATTGTGTATTTACTGAAATGTATGTTTGTGTGTATATATATCATAATATATTTTTTCATTTCAAGCTGAATTGCTTCAACGTAATGATTACAACATTATCACATGAGCAGTAGACCATGTTTTCATTTGCAATCAGCCTATATTTCAACCTTTTCTGTCCATTTTTGCTTAACTGTGTAGAAGAACAGGATCCTCTGTCGAAGAACACCAAAACTGAGTGATAACTGAGTTATAAACTATCCATGTTAGCAGTTGAAACTTGTCAATATATAAAAATAACCTCCTTAAGAACACCATAACCGAGTAATAACTGAGTTAGTTGCATTTGTTTTATGCGTTTCTTAGAAAAAAAGAAAGAAAAAATATATTTACATTGAACATGCTCAAACAACTCATTTGATTTCTCTTTTGTCTCTATTACAAACTTTTGTTAGCACTCTATCTTTACATTTTTATTGACTCCACTATTCACTGCATTTTTTATCACTGCGTTACGTTTTTCATCTACTATGTTCAGTGTTTTTTCCTCAACATTCCCCTAGGTGTTGTTTTCCAGATTTTGGAAACTGGTCAATGCATGCCAAAAAAGCAAGAAAAAACCAAATAGCATCATTTAAAATGATAATATGTTTTCTATGAAATTTAGATTCTCAATTTATATTTTTCAAATTTTTTTACACCTTTGTGTGCTATCCAGTGCCTATAGAACTGCAATCTGCAAGGCAAATCGTGGGGCATTCAAGGATACTCATCCTGAAGACTTGATAGCCCCTGTTCTCAGGGTATTATTTTCTTCTTTGGAACATTTCAGTCATTCTACCAACATAATATCTACTTTAATTTATTTATACAATATTTATTCGGTTTTTTTACTTCATTTTGAAAATTAATTATTGGTAATGGTGCTTTACTATACTGAAACAAAAAAAATTGATCATGATGCCAAATACTAGCTCATTTGACTAGTGGTTATTGTTTGACCACTGGTTAATCATACAGTAATAAGCTAATCCACTTCCAGCATTGTTTAGTAGTGCATTGAAAAGTATATATTGCATGATCGATTGTATGTTTAAATAAGTATTGTAATAAGTGTGGCTGCTAACCTAATTCCATGTGAGAATTGAGTGAGCTATATTAATTCGAATCATGAATTCAGGCATTGTTTATCAACTAGCTTATGTGGGTGAGAACAATGAGTGCATTATTGTTCAAGTTCACATATTGTCACATCTTTTTACATATCTAAGACATGTTGTTGGAATTATGTCTAATTGGAGTATTACATATATTATAACTCCAAGCTGAAAATATGGGAAGTTAACATCACTCAATAAATTGCATAGATGTCTAAGATAATTTATAATATAGTTTATATAACTGATTAGAAACCAAATATTCGTGGGGACTGTTATAATTTTGTATCTTATTTCCTATTTATTTTTTGGAAATTGGGTAATGTTCACATCACTTTTATGCAAAATTTGCATTTGTACATTGCATTTGTGAAAAGCTATCATCCAATTTTTTTAAGGCCAATGCCCCCTCCCTTTTAGGTTTGCAGAGCTTAGTCCAAGAGATTTTACATTGTTTTCCAGCCCACAAAAAGTCTGCTCATAAGCTATCATTTTCAAAAGAGTGGCCATAGGCATATGATATGTCATCATCCACTATAAGACCATGGGTGTGATAAAAGTTTGTATAAGTTCTGCTCTCCCTGCAATGGACAATAGTTTACTTTCCCAAGTATCAAATTTGCCCATGATTTTTTGAAATAAGCCATTACATTCTGAATGCAAGTAATCTGATGAGAGTGGCACTCCTAAGTACAACTGCAAAATTTGCAAGATTGAGTTCTTGTTAAGATAGGTGCTATTGAAATAGACTTTAGTCTTCGTTTGATTAATATCCAAGCCTGATACCAATCCAATATGCGTTGTAATATCTCTAATAGTTGTTGCACTTTGTTCATTAGCTGTAGCAAACATCATAACTTCATCTGCATACGGCAAATGAGAAATTACAGGTTGAATATTGATAATTGGTGTGATATGCTTAGTTTTGATTGATGCCTCTAATTTCAAAGAAAAATGTTCCATGGATATATAAAAACAAATAGGGTAAAAGTGGATCTTTTTGTCTTATACTCTTGTTTGAAGTTAAATATCCATGAGGCTCCCCATCAATTTGAATAGAAAATGTAGGTGTGGATATGAATTGCTTATAACTTTGGAGGGATAAACATTCTAGAAAGAATTAAACATATAAACCCTCTATCTAACTTATAATATGCTCTCTGAAGATCAACTTTAATGCAAAAAATTTAATGCCTTTCTAGTTGAAATTCCTAATAAGCTCAAGTGCTAATAAAACATTCTCAACAAGTAAAATATTATACTAAGTTTGTATAAAAAGGTTGTTTATTATTTATCTTGATCATAAGATCACCTTCTTATATCAGTGAGTGTTCCCACTCTGTTTGTCCCATGCAATCATTATGGTCCTACTACAAGGCATTGACCAAGCATGTATAATACTTCTAACTCTGTTGTCTCGAGATTAAGAGGTAACAACTCAAGGCACTATCCTGAGTTAATGTATCATGTCGGCTTTTAGTGTTTTGGCTATTCATTTCATTTCACTCTTTTAGCTTTAGGGTAAACTCCATAAATCAATGGTTATCTCCACTCAGTCCATCCCATTCATTCATTATGACCCCCTTGCAGTACATAGCTTGTGGGTCTAGACTTATGATCATGCTGTTACGGGGTACAAAAAGAATAATTCAAAGCGTTACCTTGAGCTGTAAATCATCCTTTTGTTCTTAGGATCAACACCTTATTTCCAGATATACATAATATATTAGAACTAATATTTTGATTTTGGAAATATAAACATAGATGTATAAGCTGTACAAGAATATCTACGAGGCATTATATACTAGCGGATACAGAGCACATAACTAAATAAAGTAAGCGAGTTTATTTTATTCTGCATCCCTACTTTTTTGTAAACCTATAAACCTCTCACATATCATCACAAGTAATTCAAATATCTTTTTAAAAGAAAATTCACGTTCCTATGTTTTTTTAGGTATTTATTTATAACTATTTTACTTCTTGTTCACGCTTGAAAAGCAACATATATAAGGTCTAACCGGTCGATCTATAGGAATGCCGACAGTCGACTAGTGGATGGCTCTACATTTTTAAATAAGGAAACAATGTTCAAAATTTTAAACCATCGCTCCTCTAAATTTTAACTCTTCCGAACAAATTTTTTCACTTTTCACGGTAACCCTACATTACTATACATGCTATATCCATTTCCGAACCATCTATAGTTGATTATTTTAAACACTCTCTTTCTCTCTCTCTCTTGGTCTCTAAAATGGTTCTATAAAAAATCTAGCTATTGATCATTTCTTACTCATTCATACACTTTAATTTATAATCAATTATCCATCAAGCAATGAACTTGCAAGAACAGAAATTATAACTTCTTCATTTTCAATATCTAAGTTTATATGATCTGATGTTGAGGAATAATTGAAATATCCAAACAGACATAAGAAAAACTTATGATTTTTTTTGCTTATGTAGTGCGTCTCTAGCAATTTCACATGGATCGTAATTGGATGTACAACGTGAAACGTGGTGATGATGAGTTCTTGAACAAAATGGAAGGATTCATCAAGTGTGCGTTGAATGATCAACTAACAAGAAGAGAAGAAACAATTTTTGTCCTTGTAGACGTTGCCAGAATAGGAGGAGATTTCGTAACATAGATCAGATCAGGGATCACAAAATTCGGTGTGAATTCAAGCAAAATTATACACAGTGGATATGGCATGGTGAAAGCACACTTAATACACCTAGTTCTAGTAATCATTACAATGATGAGGATGACCAGGAAGGTAACGTGAATAACGAGGTAAATGATGAGACTGATGAGATCGACAATGTTAATGAGATGTTTGATGATGTTCAAGAACATTTGATGGAAGAGCCAAAATTGTATGAAAAATTATTACTTGATGCTGAGAAGCCTTTGTATTCTGGTTGTGCTAAGTTTACAATATTGTCTGCTGTGCTCAAGCTTTTCAATTTAAAAGCATAACACGGGTGGAGTGATATAAGTTTTACATCATTGTGGGAACTTTTGAAAGACATGCTACCGGAAGGTAACGAGCTTCCCACTTCTAATTGCGAGGCAAAGAAAATTATGTGTCCAATTGGCATGGGATACAAAAAGACACATGCATGTCCAAATGATTGTATATTGTATCAAAATGAATATGAGATCTTGCATGAGTGTCCTATGTGTGGATTATCCCGTTACAAGTCGTGAGAAAATGTTCATAACGACCCAGATAAGAAATGGCCTCCAGCAAAGGTTTTATGGTATTTACCCATTATACCAAGGTTTAAACATTTATTTGCAAATAAAGAAAATGCAAAAAACTTAAGATGGCATGCATATGTGAGGAAGGATGATGGATTACTAAGGCATCCAGCCGATTCTCCGCAGTGGAGAAATATCGATACCATGTATTCTAGTTTTGGCGAAGAAATAAGAAATATCAGACTTGGTCTTTGCACAGATGGCATAAATCCATTTGGCAATCTTAGCAGTCAACATAGTACTTGGTCGGTTCTTTTGGTGATTTACAATCTTCCACCTTACTTGAGTATGAAGCGCAAGTACATTATGTTGTCTCTTATGATTTCGGGACCACGACAGCCAGGAAATGACATCGATGTTTATCTAGCTCCTCATATTGATGATCTAAAACTTTTGTGGGATAAAGGTGTGCGCGTATTTGATGCATATAGTAGAAGTGAATTTACATTACGCGCCATGCTTTTTTGTACCATAAATGATTTTCCAGCATATGGTAACTTTTCTGGATATAGTACAAAAAGTTCTAGAGCATGCCCAATTTGTCAAGACGACATGGCTGTTGAGCGCTTGCATTTTTGCAAGAAAAATGTGTATATGCATCATCGTAGATTTCTCCCTCTCAATCGTCCTTATCGAAAAAAAGAAGAAACCTTTCAACGGGGAGATAGAAAGCGGAGTTGCTCGTTTGCCATTAACAGGAAATGATGTATATGAACATGTCAAGGATATTGGAAATGTATTTGGCAAAGCCTTTCCTAAAGAAGGCATGTGGAAGAAAAAATCTATATTTGGGAACTTCCATATTGGAAACATTTACAAGTTAGGCATTGTCTAGATGTAATCCATATAGAAAAAAATGCTTGTGACAGTATCATTGGAACACTCTTGAATATACCTGGCAAGACAAAAGATGGTGAGAAAGCTAGACAAGATATGTTGAAAATGGGTATTCGAAAGGAGTTAGCACCAATAGAGAAAGGTAAACGTATCTATTTTCCTTCTGCATGTTATACATTGTCCAAAAAAGAGAAAACTAGTTTATGCGAGTGTCTTCGAGGTGTCAAGGTTCCATCTGGTTATTCTTCGAACATTAGCAGTCGCGTATCAATGAAGGATTTGAAATTGACGGGCATGAAGTCTCATGACTGTCATGTGTTAATGCAACATTTGTTTCCTGTTGCTATTCGAGGTATATTGCCTAAACATGTTAGACATGTTATTACAAAGCTTTATATTTTTTTAATGCAATTTGTAGTAAGATGATTGATCGTGATATGTTGGATGATCAACAAGCCAATGTTATTGTTACCTTGTGCCAATTTGAGATGTATTTTCCCCCTTCATTTTTTGATGTTATGGTGCATTTGGTTGTACATTTGGTAAGAGAAATCAAGATTTGCGGTCCTGTTTTTATGAGGTATATGTATCCGTTCAAAATGCACATGGAAACTTTAAAAGGAAAAACAAAGAATAGATATAGACCTGAAGCTAGTATTGTAGAAGGTACTGTAGCCGAGAAAGTTATTAAATTTGTCACTCAATACCTAACTGACGTTGAACCTATTGGACTTTGCAAGTCTCGACATGAAGGGCGACTTGACGGTCAAGGCATAATTGGGTTTAAATTGATGTCAATTGGTGATGATATGTTTCACAAAGCTCACCTACTTGTTTTACAGCTCCTTAGTGAGGTTCATCCTTACTTGGAAGAGCACATGACAATTTTAAAGTCTCAAAATCCTTCAAAGAACGAAAGATGGTTGAAAAATGAACATAACCGCTCATTCTTCATATGGTTTAAAGATAAGGTAATGTCTCAATTGTCTCAAACAAATCATAATGTTTCCGATACAATAAAATGGTTGGCGTATGGGCCTAAATTTCAAGTTAGCTCTTATGAAATATACGCTATTAATGGGTATGTCTTTCATATGAAGCGTCAGGATGAAAAGAGCAAAATGCAAAATAGAGGAGTAAGTGTCGTAGCATCTTCAAGAGAATTTGCTAGTGCTAAAGATAACTAACCAATAAATGCGACAATGTCATATTACGGAGTAATTGAGAATATTTGGGAACTTGAATATAGGGACTTCACGATTCCTCTATTTCAATGTAAATGGGCCGATAACCATCATGTTGTACAAGTGGATGAACATGGATTCACACTTGTTGACTTTGATCGAGTGATTCATGATAACGATCCACTCATCTTGGCATCTCAGGTGAAATAAGTTTTTTATGTCACCGACCCAGCTGATCATAAGTGGTCTGTTGTCCTTCCTGGAAAAAGATGCATTGTTGGGATCGACGACGTGGTAGATGAAGAAGAGTATAATCAATTTGACGAGAATCCACCTTTTTCCATTGGCGTAAGTCTATCAGAAGAAGAAGTTGATTTAAATGCAAATTATGCACGTACTGATCATGATGAAGGGGTTTGGATAGCGGGGTAATTTTTTAACCTACTAATACTGTCACCATTTAATTTGTTCATATGTGTACATTTATTTGGAATGTGTATATCAGAAGCTAAATCTTCAAATGAATGAGAAAACATGTGTGAGTATAGTTTTGTGTGAAAGCATGGTTAAATGAATAGTTGATATTTTGAAAATATTGGGTCGTTACACATACTTTGATCTCTACAAAAGAATTCAAAAGGCATTTCTGTTTTGACTCATTGCAATACTAGGAGGTTAGCACTATTTTCTTGCATTAGTATCTATCGGATAACAATTTAATGATGAAATTTATATGCATTAGCTTATCTTCCTGAAACTATCATATAATAATTTATTGCAATACTGTCTGCTTGATATGAAAAAAATAACATATGAAATCATTTTCTTATATTGAAATGTGTGTCGTTGCTCATTACAATGTGAACTAGTTATGTGTAGCTTTCTCAGATATGTGCATTTATTGACCGGGTGCTTGCTCTGAAATTTAAGCAACCATGTATGTTTTGCTTAAGTGGTTAAATCATGAGCTTATAGAATGCATGTAAAATATACATGGTTGCAGAATATATACCTATAGAAAGCTTTTTCTTGTTAATTTCGACTGCTCGCTAAAAAAATGCTTCTAAAATTTTGAGCGTGATTAACAAACATGACAAATTGTTAGCAGTAGCACCATTATCCTTTTTATTTCGTTTATAGATGTTGTAAATATAGCATTCATTCATGAAATGTATTGTTTATAGATATAAAAAACACTTCCTTCATTCATGTAATAGTTGCTATAAATTTTTAAGTGAGATTTAATGGATGTTGTTTTGTTACTAAGAAATGACACGGTGCCTGTAAATTTCCAAATATTCCCCCAGATATGTGTCATATTTTAATATATTTGTTGATTACTAAATTATTCAGTTGTTAATATATCAGTTACAAAACAATCTAGTCAAGATTACTATATTAGTTAGCAGACTTTCAATTTTATAGTATACACTCCAGATTACAACATGTAACTAGCATATGATTCACATTAAAAGTATTTACATCCTGAATCTACCAAACAAATATAGATCTGCATACAACAAAAGAAATTTACATCCTAAATCTACCACAGAAAATATAGTTTTGCATACAACAAAAGAAATTTACATCTTGAATCTACCCCAGAAAATATAGCTCTGGATAGAATAACAATAACAACATGGTTTCACTCTTTAAGCTTCAAAATGAACTGCCAAAGCTCATGTTGATGTTACTGCATATGCTTGTAAACTCCTAAAAATCGAGTCCTATTTTGAAACTCTCTTATGAAGCAAAAATATGCACCCTAAAAATTTGAATGGAATATATTAAATACATAAACGTATTTTGAAATACAAAATGTGCTTTAATTATCTTTAATATAAATTTCCTGACAGAGCCTAGTCACCAAATCAACTTGTAAATTACACTAGTAATATTAAATGTTAACACTTAATGCAACAACGTTCCAAGATACGAAGTATCTTTTACATACAAATATGGCCCGTTTATATAGATGTTGAGTTGTTATTGTACATCAATACTATATTATTAAGTAGTTCAAGGGACAACATAGGAGGAGAAAATATTAATTAATTTTGTATAGTTGGAACAAATAAATATTAACAAAATATCAATAATTTAGTATAGCTAAAACAAATTAATATTCAAGAATAAAAAAAATTGTGCAAAATAATCATTTTTTGAACTTTAGAGCAGGGGAAATATTACACTGACCATGAAATAAATTTATAGCACTGGAAAAATACATTGACCATGAAATAGTTTTATCGCACCTTAAGACAGACTTTCAATTTTAAAATCATCGATGTGCATTACAAATATCACCATACATTATATGTCACACTGTTTCATTAATTGAAAGGATATATAGCACACATCAAAAGCAAGTGGAAAACATATATACGAACATGTAAAAAGGTATGCATAAAATGAAAAAGGTGCATACATAAAAATAACTAAAATATTATAAAGAAAAAAAGTGAGTAGAGTTTAAAAGTAAAAAAACAAAGAAAGAAATGAAAAAATGATTATGTTTAGTTAGTCAATAGATTTACAAGATCAACCGATACATATTCTAAAATATGAAACAAAAATAAATGCAAAATAGGTAAAATATACGTAACATGTGATCATAGTTTTTTTTAGAACAACTTTATACAAAACCATATTCAAACTCAATTCCTAAAACATAATCACGTATGCACTCAACCCTGTTCAAGCATGTCTTCATGCACATATGTTGGGTGCTGGCAATTTCAAGCATGTACACATGTTTCGTTAGTAGGCAAGAATGCACGTAACCAAGTGAAACATGAGCATCTGAAAATGCAATCAAGCAAAAAACCCTTCAAATAAGTTCTGGCTACGTGCATTTTGCAATCAAGCAAATATGTCTTCAAATCAGTTCAGACTGTGTGATATTTAAGTTATTATTCGTTTGTTGAAATATTTTATAACTTTCGGGTGCACATCTGTGATACAGGAATAATGGAAATGCAACTATATGAACACACTGAAGAGCAAAACACTTCCGCTTCCGCATCAGAACCGTCATCTAAGAGGAGGCAAAGAGGTCCAACAACCGGAAAGAAATACATAACATCCGAGCCAAAATTCATTGAGTGGTGTGATAATGGCAAACCTACTGGAAAATGGGTGAATTCTTTTAAGGCATACGTAGGCGATACAGCTAGATCTAGAATTGATATCAATATCAAGGATTGGGCTAGCGTTAGTCAAGGGCTTAAGGATACCATCTGGGAAGACATTAAGGTATTATAAATTCATTTGTTTGCTTATTAAATTGTCAGTTGGATCCTTTGTGTTTGGAATCATGAACCGCTTTCATTGTTTATCAAATTCATTTTTACTGCTTTGACGTTGTTTATTTTTTATTTTTTATTACCTCCGACCGAGTATCACATCGACGAAAAAATGAAAAATAATGTGTTAATAAATGTTTGTGGAGCATGGAAGGGTTTCAAAACAAAATTGGTTAGTGGTTGGATTACGAAGACTAGAGAGCTTCCAGGAAACCATAAAGAGCCATACGAATTTTATGATGGGGTTACAAAAACACAATGGGAAACATTTAAGAAGTATTGTGAAACCGAGGAGTTTAAGGTATGTTTTTTTATGCCATATCCACAAATCACATGCTATTTCTTTCATTTTACAACCCACCAGCTTCGTCAGAGCAATTGCATATTTCACAAAATGAAACGTGCAATTTCTTATAACAAAAATGAAAACTGCTCTTTAGCTGTATGATCTTTAGCTCTCTACTTCTTTACACTCTCTAAAATTAGCATTTCATAGTTTACGATCAGCTTGTTATTTTCCAAATTGTGTATGTAACATTTCATAGTTTACGATCAGAAAGTGGATATCATGTCCTCATGTGGAATAGAGATTGATTAGTTTAACAGTCTTTAATCAATGGGCGTGCACGTATAAAATTGACATAACCAGTTTTGCTACTCATATATACACGGATAACATAAAATTTAAACCTATAGAAAACTGGTTAAAAAAAATCCATATAAATGTTTTGTAACTAAATACCCCTCGATAGTTAATCAAGATTCATATTCAAAACATTAAAAATTATATGACTACGGTAGGTGTTTTATTTATTTATGAAATTTATAACCAAGTCATTTGTCACAATCACCCTGGTTTTTTCTTTCCTTCACACGTAGTATTGTCACTGTTATAGCTGCATATCCAATATTGCATTGCTTCTTCGTTTTGTTACCCCTATTTATCCATAAAGAATTACACTAATACATAAAACAAATAGTTGTACTAACTCATGTCATACTTACTCATGGTGGTAGAATTTTTAAATTTGCATTTGGTTGCTGAGTATACTTGAATTGGGGTACACAGTGCACACTAAGCATTCTGAAATAATTATTCCCATCCTTTCAGATTCAGTTCATTTCACCTTTAGAGGTTAGTTCATTTCACCTTTCTGATTCAGCTGATTTCCAAATGATCGATAAAAATAAAATAAATACTAGACTAGAATTAAAAAAATTCCATTTATTTTTTTTGAAAATATTGATTGGTAGATACTGCAACATATATATGGCACACAAACTTATAGTAACTGCTTTTATTTAGAAAAAGAAAAAGGTATACCGGTTTGTAACTTGCGCAGCTATTTATTTCAGATGGTTTTCCACATTTTCATGAGAACCAATTATTTCATGTGCATACATTACAGAAATTATAGAAAAAAAGACTAGCTCACTTCTCCTGTTATTTTATTTACATTCCTCATTTTTTGTCTTTTGGTAATGGTTCTTAATTTGCACTTCCCCTGTTGTACTTGTGCACCTGACCTGATGCTTTATTTCATTGTTTGTATTACTTTTGTTCCTATATGCAAACAATTTCGTCCCTGCTACTGTTGAATTAAATGGATGACTGCTATATAATTTTGTATATCCATCCATGTTTTCTTGCCTTTGTGTCTTGTTCATAAATAGTATCACTTGATGTTCTAAATCAGATTCTTGGATACTAAATAAAAACATTTTATGAACTTTCTGAATCTTCTTGCTTATGTATAACTACATATATATTCGGTATACTTTCTTAAATTTTGATTTTTTTTTAAATCAGTTTAATCGTGAATAATTAGTGAAGTATTTTGTAAATCAAATAAACTCAATTGTTTTGAGTAACTGTTCATATATATAGCATTGTATATATGTGTAATAGTAATACACCATTTTAAAAAGAAATGAGAATTGTATGATGTCTTGTATATATATGCATAATTTTATTTAATACATTAGGACATCTCAATATGTTTCATTGTTTCTTTAAGAAATGAGGCACCTCATTGTCCTTTGCTTTGAAATATGGACACAACCATGCTTTCTACTTCGCAAATTTTCGAAAATTTAGGCTGCCTTGACTTGCATATTTTTCTTTCTTCTTCTATCATTGCATACTAAATGCATACTGCTCATGCATAGAGAAATAGTACAAACATTTGTGCAAATTGCAACTGTTATGTGGCTTGTGCTATTCTGTTTTGCTGAATTTTGCAATGTCATAAAACAACAAATAAGTGAGAAGGCTAGGAAGAGTCAGGCATGCAACGAGCATCCTCACTATTTAGGACAAGCTGGATATGCAGGGAAGAAGGCTAAATGGATAATTGAAGGCCATGGTTCCTCGACCATATTACCAAGTGGACCTGTTTTGGATCGGAATGTTGATTGGATTTTGGCACGATTAAAAAAAGGATTCGATGGAAATTATGCCATCCCTAATGAGAAAACTAAGATAGTTGTAGATAAAATGGTACGACTAGTTTCCATGTGTTTTATCGCTTTACATGTTTTAAGCTGAAAAAACACACGACCCGACATTCTTTATTAGATAAAATATGACACGTAATATGATATCATTTCAGCAAATGTGTGGTGCTAACATTTCAGTAAAAAGCGTGATACTATAGCACTATTTTAATTTTTTAATCTTCATATGATAGTGAAAAGCATGCCACCTTATGTTTTAGCTTTTTTTTGTTGACAGAATGATTGGAGAGGAAAAGCCGTTGAAGGGTCACAGGTTCCAGATAGGTATGATGATGTCTTGAGTCGTGGTCTTGAAAAAAAAGAGCATCCAGGTCGAGTTAGAGGGATTGGTAGGACGGTTGGTATAAAAAACGTATTTGGTGATGTAGAGAAAAGGAAAGGTCGAAATGGTGTAATATCAACTGATGAGCTGCATGTTATCACTCAGGAAATAGAGGCTAAAATGAGCCAAAAATTGAGACAAGAGATGAGTACGATGGTTCAAGAGCAGATTGCAAACATTTTGAACACGATGAATTTGCCCAATGAGGTGGAGATCAACACACCATTAACTGATCATCGTAGTAGTTGTCAATCAACACACCCGAGCGAATTACAATATGCAAACAAAACTCAAGAGACGGATCCCTTTGCAGACTTGCAGGTAAACAATTCATAGTTGAATTTATAAACGTATACGATTTTATGTATTTGACAAGTGCTAAGTGAAAAATGTTGGTTTTGTACTTGCCATTCTAGAAGCCGATTAAATGTCGTTTGACCGTGAATGTGGACTCCAAAATTGTTGTAGTGGGTCATGGCATGGTACATCCCGCTTCAAGGTCCGGAGATCAATGTCATAATCAACAAATCTTGGTCGATCATGTAAAGTTGGAATTGATGTAGTGGAGTCTAGTCATGAAGGAACCTCACTTCCTGTTCCAACTAAACATCACAACACGATAGGAGAAGCGGTCGGGAGTTTTGTTCAATGGCCTAAAAGCCTTGTGCTTTTAAGAGATAATGATACGATAATGAATGCATTTTTTCCCCTTAATTTAGCTTGCTAAACTATTCTATTTCATATTAGAACATATTAAAGAAGTAAAATTTCTTCATACTAGAACTTATTATAGATAATTTAGCTATTTATAAACTTATCGGAAAGTAGTTAACATATGAAGTTGAATTCTTAGCATTCATCTATTCTTTTAACAACATCATTTCAAACATCTACTTAAAATTTTGAATTAGGTGCCTACATCTCAACCAAACGAGGATTTGTTTGAAAATAGTAATGACAAGGTCGTGAATACAATGTCAAATGAGTCTGCAAAACGCAAATCAATCGTGGATGAAGAGATTCTCAAAACTTTAACGAGCGAGTGCAGATATTTCCATGACCTAATACTTCAAATGTTATCCAATGATAGTGCCATCAATGCAATTCAAGTGAATAAGGATTTATTCACATACGATGAGGACTTTGAAATTCATATCACGATGGACGACATTATCCATTTCCTTAGTATGACATGGTTGAATGCATCATGGTTGCAACTTTACATCATGTGATTATTTTTTCCTTAGCAATTTTTGTATATATAACCATCTTAGTTTTTTGATGAATAGTCAATTTTAAAAAACTAATAATATATGTTTAAATTTGTTTAGGTGGTTAAATCATATGTGCAATGATCTCAAAGTGGAGACCATTGGGTTTATGTGTCTCAAAAAGCTTTCCCAAGTGCGAAAACATCCAGATGCGACAAATACATATTTGTCAAACACATGGAAAGCATTGCAATCTAAAAGCTTACTTTTAGCCCCACAGTACAAAGGGTATGAACATTAAACTTTTAGTAACTAGTTTACAAATTTGATGCCAATTTTAACTTACTATAAATCTTGTAACGCAGGAAACATTGTATACTACTTGTTTTCCATGTAGAAATGAATGAGATTTATGTTTTTGATCCTCAAGCCTAACGCAAACATAAACTTGAAATTAAACCGCAAGTGAGCACGTAAGTTGTATATATTTGCTCTCTTATATGAAGTTAGTATATGTGGTAAAATTAAAAATTTATACATGGAATTAGTGTATGTAAATGCGGGTGCCGGAGTAGTTATTATTTAACATTTTCTTGCATGTGTAGGGCCTTCAAAATTTACAAGGCATTCGGTGGCAAGTCTCGAGGAAGTACCTTGAAATGGAAGCATGTTAAGGTGATTTGATTTTCAAACGAAAAATAAAATAAAATAAATAATATATATTGTTTGGCATATGAATTCATTTTAAACTAACTATTAAGTTATCTTGTAATATTGTTGTAGTGTCCTCAACAATTAGGAGCATCGATTTACAAAAGGTACTACTTTAGTTTTTTTCCTTCATATTATACATTAGCTACATTATAGGTATATTTCGATCAAATCGTTACTGCAATGCTAGTTAGAAGAAATTAAATGCTAAGTCTTTATTTACTGTTCAGTTCATGTATTTGAAGAAAAAAAACCGAGAAAATGTGTAGTGATGCACCAAGCAGATTGGAAATTAAACAAGAAAAATAGAGTCTTAACTTATTCAATGTCCTATTCGTATTAGAAATTTCATCTCCCGAAAGCTCGCTGTATTTAAAGAACCGTATCGTCGGAAGTCCAAAATATATTTAAACCTGAACATATGTATACATTACTATATATGTATTCTTCTGCAAAATATGTGCTTAAGATTGCACTACTGTTTGAAACTAAACATCTGTTCATACATAAAATTTCACATGTCTAATAGTATATTTGATTGGAAATACTTCCATCAAGGCCTCATGCATAGTGATATTGACAAATATACATAATTTTAAGTTCACGCAATTTTTTATATCAAAGAATGGATTGTGACCAAGCTACAAAAAAACAAGGGTCTAAAGTTGTTCAAAAATATTAAAATTTGGGTATGTTATGATTACCTGTGTACACTCCAATTATGTTTGGTGTCATAAGAATCAACAATTTCGAGTAGACGCGTGCACACACGCATGCGCACACACACATATGAACTTAAGCACACAAAATTGTAAGTACGATTAGTTTTGAAAATATTTAAGGTTTCGATATACGCTTATCAATTTACAAATACAAATAAGCTATGAATATGTATTCGGATTTTTGAAGAAATACAGGTATGTGTACAGCTTATTAAAAACAGACACTTCTAGATATATGTATTTTAATATGTGTATTTTTTGGTATTGAATTTTGAGCACATATTGAATGTATAAGTCAGTAATCTCTGGATATATATAAAATTCATAAATTCTTAAACGTTAGAACCGTTTCAAGTGTATAACTTCATGAGCAGACATATTTTGCAAAGACTAGAATATTTTGACATATGTGTCAAGTTTTGAAAATGTAAGCTTCACATAAATGTATGTGTCAATTTAATACTACTGTTTTTTGAGTTTTTAGAATCTGTAAAATAATATGTGAAGGGATGCCGTTTGTTGGCTTCAACTTTTTCCTCTGAATATGTGAAGATACGAAGAAGCTTGATTTCAATCAGTTTGGTATAAGATTGGATTCATTTTTTTTTGAACAATTGAATTGTTTTGGTAATTAGAACCAACTACCCTGTTTCCTTTCTAATTAATTTATACACTACGGTAAGGTCCAAATTGATAATTAATTTTGCTTCGTAGATTCTTGATCCAATATTTCTTGAGTTTTATTTAAGGAAATGCCATATTTCATAAGCTCTTTATACTTTATAGGGATTTCCAGTGATTCTGTCCATATTATAGCAACGTAATTTTCCAGTTATTTCCATATTCATAATATTGACGTAGGTACGACAGTTGGATACTGTTAGTTACTAGCCACCAAGCATACCATTAAACAAAGATTGGTGAATTACTTGATGTTTCTGTAAGGGGATAAACCTGATTTGTGTATAATATATACATGCTACGGCTGTTGCATTGTTTTCAAATTAACCATGACCATAATTAAAATCTTTCTTTCTACCTAACCATTGAGACTGTTAACTACATGTCATTTAATTGTGAAAACAACAAACATTATTACATATTGCACAGGCAAGTAACAAATCACCTCTAATACAGATAATATGATCATGGTACACGGTGAATAACACAGATCCCAAATTACTGTTTCCAATATTCAGCTTATGGTTCAACCTGTGTTTGAATTACATTCCTCTCAGATTCTTTTATGCAGAGTATTCCTGACTTAATTATTGTCTTTTGTATAATAATTCTCTTAATTGCAGGACTTTGTACGATACGGTTCTTATAACCAACAAGTGATAGACGAGGTTCGAGAGAATTTAGCTAGTTATATCATGTATGATTGGATGTAGTTGTTTTTTGTTGTGTACGCTGATCTTTTGTAACGTACGTTGGTATTTTGTTATGTACATTATGTTTGTGATAGATTATATTCTATTTTGGTCTGCAAACATGAATTATGTTGATGGATAATATAATTATATTTTTTGTTCAATCAGTTCATAGTAACGTTCGTTTATAAAAAATTAAAATTCAATTTCATACTGCTTTTATAATCTTAAACGGTAATAATATTATTTTTTTGGCTTCAGATATAACTTGTGTCGGTTGTTGCTTTAAAGGGAACCGATACAACTGTATATCAATTGTGTCGGTTGAAAAAACAAACATAACCGACACAAATATCAATCATTTGTGTCGGTCATCAATAAAGAACCGACACAAAACAAGCAACAGTTGTGTCGGTTTTTCTAAAAGGACCGACACAATAAACGGCGGTTTGCTTCACTATACAAGCTGATTTGTGTTAGTCCTATTAGAAAGACTGACACAACTGTTCATAGTTTTGTGTCGGTTCTTTATTAACAACCGTCACAAATGATTGATATTTGTGTCGGTCGTACAACCGACACAACAGAAAAATTTCTTTTGTGTCGTGTTCATTTGAGTCGGTTGTAAAACCGACACAACAGGGGTTACACAACCGACACAAATGACCAGTTTTGTACTAGTGAACGTATATTTTGTTTCAGCTTATATCAAGCTAGTTTGATTTGTTTTCATCATTTATCAACTTTGCTCGTCGAATTCGTGTTCATCGTGCCTGGTCTGGAATTTGTGCCTAGATTATCGCATTTCGTTCCCGTTATTTTCTCTAGCTTCGAAAGGTAAGCAATCACTCACGATTAATATTCTTATATTTAGTAAATTTAATTCACATGAAATGACTATAGAAATATGTTGTAAAATTTGAATTGTTAGTTATTTAATTGTTAAATATGGTATGACATTATCTGCAATTGTTTACCTATGACATACGACACCATAACCTGTTGTATATATCATATTCAAATTGTTAATGATGATATATGCCTGCTATTGATATGTATGTCATCTTATAATATTATTCTATTGTTCTCACTCTGCAAGTTCCCTGTTAGTTTAGAAATTCCTATGAGTTGAAATGATACATAACCAAACGATCTTATAGAATAGAAAAAATCATTATGGGTTGAAATGATAGACC
This sequence comes from Allium cepa, assembly GCA_030765085.1. Lineage (NCBI taxonomy): Eukaryota > Viridiplantae > Streptophyta > Magnoliopsida > Asparagales > Amaryllidaceae > Allium > Allium cepa. The sequence goes on from CM060932.1 coordinate 954,596,626, forward strand.
CAAGCGATTTCATTGAATTGAAATTTAGGATTGCGGGTTGAAATTATATATACACGTAAAATTTAAATTATTGCGGATTGAAATGATAAGTATTCGTACCACCTGAACATAGGATAGAAAATTATATACGGACGCCATTGGTCTATTTTTCAAAATGATTTTCAAAGTTTTGAAAGAAAATATATGGGTTTCAATAAATATTGATTTTAAAATATAATATATAAATTTTATTTTAATATATGTGAGAAATTTAGGTTTTGAATTATATGTTTGGTAATTTTAAAATTATAAGTTAAATTCTGAAAAATGTAAATTTTAAGGTTTTACTTATATTTCTTTTAAGTATATAAAATAAAATTTAAAATAGATTTAATAATAAGATTTAATTTCGTAAAACTTAATATAATTTAATTAAACAAAATTGTATTTAATTAGTATATATAGCATGTTTAAAATATTTATTTAAATTTATATTAATATTTTAAAAATAGATTTTGTAATAACTTTAATAAAATAAGGTTGGAAAGATAAATTAAAGTTGACTTGAAATTTGAATTGCTTAATAATTAAATTTAAATAAAAATTTATTGAAATTTACTGATTTTGAGATTTTAAAGATATGATTTTTATAACATAATAACTGGGTTTTAATTAAAGGAGATTAAATGAATATTTCAAATTTAAATATAATCGAAATTGAATGTTTAATATTGATTTAAATTTGTAATTTTGGAGATATTATTTGAATGTTATTAAAAATGATTAAGTGAAAATTTCAAATTTAAATAAAATTATAGTTAAAATTTTGAAATATAAATGAAATTTATCGAATTGAGTTATTGTAAATTGTTTGAATATTTGAACTTCGAAACCTATTGAATTTGAAAAGGTTTAAATTTGAGGTTCAAACCTAGATTCGAAATTGATATAAATTGAAAATGGTTTTATTTAGAATTTGAATTGCATTGAAATGTTGAACAGATATTTGATTTAAATTGAACTTTGCAAGTAAAGTAATTTGAATTAATTTGTGAAACTGGAAGAAACCATTCTAATTTAAAACTATTTTATTATATTATTTTAAATTTATAAACAATTATATATATATATATATATTAATATATAAACTATTTTAATATATAAGTTATTTTAAATTATAACTCTTTCAATATAAATAAACTATTTTTAGTATTCAAATTGTTTAAGTCGGAACTGTTATGATTTAGGTTTACCTAGATTTAAATGTGAATACTTTGATATGATGGTTAGACCTATTTTTATGGTTATGATTTTGAAAATAAATATGATTTCGAAAGTGAATATGATTTCGGACGTGATATGATTTCGAAAGTGATGATTTTGAAAGTGACTATGATTTCAAAAGTGAATAAGATTTCGAAAGTGATGTGATTTTGAAATGAAGGTGATATTTTAATATAAGGTATGAACTGTTTAAAATATAAAATGACCACAGTGTGAAATAAGCGTTTGATTGTAAAGAGACCGGGATCGGATATTGTTATACTCTTTGACAATACCGAAAACCACTTTAACAACTATGTACGTCATGAAGATTCCAGAACAAAGTATGATGGTTTGGCAAACGATTGTACTTGAGGTATTAACACAGCCCCGACTCCCATAAGTCAGCTTGATGTGGCTAAAACAGGAGTCATGAGGGCCAAGTGAGGTCGCTCCTCCGATCGGTCACATTTCTTCGATACCATTCGATTACTTGTGATTTGATTCCATGTACCTTTGATTTGGAAGTGTGTCTCGAGGTGGGCGGTAGTAGCTACTATGTGTTACCACTAGTCCGGGTCTGCAAAATGGTAGAATCCTACCCTGGGCATTGCCTCGCGTGCCGTGTTACATGCCTAATCGCGCCTTCTACGAGTTTGGTTTGTGACATATGTAGTGCTCCCTCATAGCCTACCGGTTTGTGGAGTTAATAGTACTGTATAGAATATGACATTATAATAAATTTGTCAAGGGTGATATGGGAAACGCCATAATGCCGTTTTAATAGTTTACTTTCTATAGACATTGTCTATGTAGCGTATTGTACTATGTATGTAGATAGTTTATGTGATATCTCAGAATTTAAAATATGATAATCTCCTTATTAAAATATTTATAATTTGTAAACATTAGTATTTCAAACAATAAATAATAATGTGTTGTTTAATAAATAGATTTGAATTAGACTTATTATTTTCAAATTTAATAATGTGTTTGTTTAAATTTATATATATATATATATATATATATTTGAGTTGATTTTAAAGTGGATTTTTAAACTTGAATTTGAATTTAAATTTGGAAATTACAGGATATATATCTTAAAAATATTTTGGATTTTAAAATATATGAATAAAGATTTTATTCGTATATAATTTGTTTTATAATATTTCCTTTTAAATAATTTTATTTATATAAATTAAGAGAGTATTTATTTAATAGTAAATAAATACAAAAGTTTTATATTAACATTTAAAAACGGATTAAATATTTTATATGATTTTATTTATAATATAATTGGTTTTTATTTTATTTTGTTTTAAAGGTTTTATTTATATAAATTTAGAAAAGCATTTATTAATTTAGAAATGTATTTATTAATTAGGAAATTTAATACAAAAGCTTTAAAATCATTTAAAAAAATGTATTATTACAAATGTTTAATTATAAAGCTTGTTGTTAACATGTGTAATGAGATTAAAATATGAATTGACAAATGTGAACCATTTGAACAAGTGCATCCTTTATTTTTCATTTTCCTTAACTTTTAATAAATCATAATTTACATTATATAAACTTACATCTCCTCTCTTCTATTTCTTTTCTTATCTTCTCATTTTTCAAAAAAACAATGAAACTCAAACCTGTTAATAATTAAACCAGAGAAAAATCAAACTTAAACACTGTAAACATTTTTTCAAATCAGAAGCCAAACTAGTAATCTTTTCAAAATCCTATAATTTAATCAAGTTTCAAAGCTTCAACCCATAACCAAAGCAACTCAAGTTTCTAGTTAAACAAGCTTCAACCTGCATCAATCAAAGTCTTAAAGCATTCAAGTTTCCAGTTCAACATAGCAGTTCAGTTTTTAAAAGAAATCAAAGCACTTTCTTCTGTAAATTCAAGTTTTCAAAGTTCAATCCAGTTTAAGGCTCTCTGCCTTTTAAAACAAGTGAGTAAACATTTATTTAATAAGCTTAAGTAGATAATTATGTGTTGCATGTGAATTTTCTATGATGAAGATTGTTTCGCATATGGATATAAAATTGTGATCTCTGTATATTTGTATATGTTGAATGTGCACATCTGTGCTTCTCTGTTTCCATGTTACCAAGTTTAAGATAAAATCAAAACTCAATATCTTTTTATTGAATCACTTTTAGGACTTGGGTTTCAAACATAACCTGTTTGTTAAAGCATAGATTAAGGTTTAAAATTTTATTTAAGTAAGTTAAATTTGTAATTACTTGGAAAACAGTAAGAAAATTAGAAGACTTAAGAATATGTTAAAATTCATTATCATGGATTTCTGATTCATGTTTATAACTTGAATCTATTTTGAAATTTAGGATTTCTAAAACGAAAATCCTAATTTTTAAATTTGCATCGATTGGGTATTTTTGAGATGACTAGAATGTAGTTTGTGAGCAATTTTTAGTAACCGAAGAATCTCTGGTCGTCGAGTTTCGACTGGAGGTAGGGCAGGGTTCGGGGAGTTCGGCAAAAATAGCAGGAAGGTGATTAATCCACTGTGGCGTCGGCGGTGAGTCGATTTGGTTTTAAACCCTAAATGGGTCAAGTATGGAAAACTGAATAACTACATCGTCTCTGTTGATTTGAGTTTCTCGAGACTTTGGGTAATGACGATGTAGAGGGTCGGCATGGTGTGGCCGGAGTTATTGGGGAGCCGGTGGTCGGCATCGGGAGTTCTAGGTGATTTTCTAGCAGAAGCTGCTGTGCCTATTTGATCGAAGTAATTCGATATCATTTTCGAGTTTGATTTGTGCTTCTAGGTGGTCGGATGGTGACAGTGGGTTGAGGGCGATCTATTGTTAGTAGTAGGGATGGTCGGAGCTCCGACGATGGATGGTGCATATGCACGGTAGCGTTGATTGTGTCAGTGAATTTTGTTGTGGATGATCTCGAAGAGGTACTCGGGTGTTTGGGGTAGTGGCTCGAGTATAAACTCGAGTAGTTCTTGAGTGTTTAGTCTTCAATTTTTCAACTTAAAATAAACTAAGTTTTTTTTAGAAAAAATGGGAAGAAGAAGGGAACTCGGGGTAGCTACGGGGTAGGGCTTGGGTTCGACCCGAAGTAGATTTTTAAACAGTTTTAAAAAGGGTTTTAAAATTAGGTTTTTGAATTTTAAAATTTAAAATTAGTTTAAACTTTTCTTATATAAATTACTTTATATATAATATAATAATTGTTTTCTTTAACATTTGGTTAAGAAGTTTTGAAATTTGTTTAATTTAAATTTTGTTAAGTAAAATTTAAAGTTATTTTAGAACTTAAGCTAGAAATAAAATTTTAAAGGTTTTATAAAAGCAAGTTTTTAAAATTAAATTGAAATTAGTTTTAAAAGTATTACTTGATAATGTTTAAAGCATTTTAAGGGAAGTTATGTTTCGTTAACTTTAATTTATCAAGTTAAATGATTATTTTATTTCAAACCTTAATTAAATGATTTAATTAAGGAAGTTAATTATAAAAATAAAATGTTTTAAAAATGTTAATGGTGATTAAGGCATCAATAAAGGTAATGTTTTACCTTAAGGTTAACTAAAGTTTTAATGAGTGAGATTAATTAAGTTAATTAAGAAATTTAAGTATAATTAGTTAATTAAATTAATTAATTATAAAGGAATAATTAATTGATTTAACTAATTAATGATTAAGAATTAAAAATTTAAGGGTAATAAGTTAATTAGTTAAAGGTTAATTAATTTGTAATTAAGAATTATTAATCAGATAATTAGAGATTATTAATTAATGAATAGAGATTAATTAATTAAGTAATTAATATTGATTAATTAGTAATTAGAGATTAATTAACTAGTAATTAAGAAGTACTTAATTTGTAATTAAGTTTTATTAATTAATAATTAGCTTTTATTTATTAATAATTAAAGGATAATTAATCTGTAATTAAAGATTAATTAAGGATTTGTTAACTGTTAATTGAGGATTGATTAATTGGAAATTAAGGATTAATCAAATGGTAATTAAAGATTAATCAACTGGTAATAAACGATTAATTAATTTGAGATTAAATTTATTAATTAATAATTAAGATTTATTAATTAATAATTAAGGAATGATTAATTGTTAATTAGTGATTAATTAATTGATTATAAAAGTAATTATGGATTAATTAATTTTTATTGAGTGATATTAATTAATAATTAAGGTTTATTAATTAATAGTTAAAGGATAATCAATCTGAAATTAGAGATTAATTGATTGATAAGGTAATATAGGTATGATTAATTAATTAAATGGTTGGTAATTAATTAATGATCGATTAAGCAGGATTAGGTGATTAATTCTTAAGTAATTAATTTAATTAAAGTTAATTAAATTAATTATGATATGGATTAATAATTCTTGCTTGTGGATGATTGTTTGAGTAGAATGTCTGGATTGGTTGATATCTATTGTATAATAACCTGTGATATTCTATGATGTGATTTTGGTTATGGCTGCGATAAATGTGTGATCTTTATCTATGATAATGCTGTGTGAATTCAAAGTATTGAATTGAATTGTTTAAACCTTAAACAACTCGGCCTTTAAGATACGTTTGGATTTCGATGAGACCGGGATTGGGTATCAAATTTGATTACCCGAAAACCACATCGATCCATGTTAAATGATAGGTCGTGACATCTCAAAGTGAAGATCGAGATGGAGTTTCAGAGTGCGAGGTTTATTGTCGTTAACTCTGAATGTGATTCCAAAATGAGTGTAACGAGATAATGCCTTCGATTTCATTCGCACCCGAAACGAACTTGTATGGATGAATGCTATCAGACCATCATCAATAGAGGACGATGAGCATTCCAAGATGTATTCTTTAAAGGTAATCGTAGCCTCCTCATCAACCGGGAATGGATAAAATAGGGGAGGTGCAGCAAGGCTAAGTGAGTCGTGCTCAAGTAGGATAAGATCTTCCCCTGTCTAGACGTCCTTTTTATTCGGCTTAGTGGGCAGTTGGTCTGCAGCCAACTACGGAGTTGTCTTATTCGAGACTGTCCAGTAAGGGATGGTTTTGGCTTTGTGGTGTAGGGGATCGAGAGGGATCCTCGGTACGTTTATCTAGGCCACGTACTGTGATGGGCGGTACCCCAGTAGCCCTGCCATTGTATGCAAATCCAATCTCCAATAAGTTCCCTCGGACTTGATTGTATAACCCACTTTGTGGATAGTATGCTGGAATTTAATTAATGTAACAATTTTGGCTATGTGAATATTTATTTGAAAACCCCAGACCCTATTATAAGATAACCAGATTTTCTATCAAATGTTTTGGTTATCTTAAGGGAAACACTTGTCCGTATTTATTGGCGGAGAGTCTTACGAGATACCTTTTCTTTCAAAGGTTTTTCAAGTTAAACAGTTTAACCTTTTACTCACACCAGACCCATGTTTGACCCGGAGTTTATTCTGTTTTTCCTAAACTCTTGGGTACTCAAATATTTATGAGTAGCCTAGTGATCAGGTTTGACTTGACAAATTTCGGAAGCTTGGAGCAGAAGTCTAGACGTAGCTATATCTATCTATTTCCGCTGTGTTGAAGTATTGTCTATTGTATTTTGGTTGTAATGAATAGACAGGTCTTTATAACTGTCTAATGTGATGATGTTATTGTATCTGTGTAACTCTGATATGTAAAGACTATGTAATATCCATGTGATATATTATATTTTATTCCGTTTCCGCTGTGAGATTCTGTTATTGTTTAGTTCTTTCTTCTATCTGTTCTATTTCTATCTCTTTCTTTCTTACTGATGATACGTCTTTCTATGGAATGAAAGGCGGGTCATTACACTTGGTATCAGAACATAGGTTGAGATAATATCTAGGCTCTAGAGTGGTGTCTATCTTGAGAGCACGTAATTGTAATTTTTATATAACTATATACCTATCTAAATTTGTTGGGTAATTGTTCGGGTTTCCAACATGAGTTATAGAGAAGTTTCATCTTTCTCTTGGTTTGGTTGACTGTCCTATCTTTGTATCTAATACTATAGGTGGGGTAACCAAGTTAGATAAGATCTGTAGAGGCTTAAGGCTTTCTTATCTCCCCCATAGTTTTTCTAGTAACCCTATTATATTAGATTTCAAAGGGTTTGATCTTATTCTGAGTATGGATGGTTGGAAAGTATAGGCGGTTTGATGTATGAAGAGAGGATTGTGTCTTTGGAGACCGAGTTGGGAAGAATCGCAAAAGTGACTCGCGACGATTCTGGAGTTCATTTGAGTAATCTTCTGCGTGGAAGCGAAGCATCTCCAGAAGGCATAGAGTCCATCAAGGTGGTTAGAGATTTTCTGGATGTTTTCAAGGAAGTGAAAGGTTTGCCCTCATCGGGAGATAGAGTTTCCGATCGTCTTAGTTCCGAGAGTTGTACCTATTGTTCAGCCTAGTAGAATGATGGCGTCGAAGGAGAGGGAGGAGCTGGTGTAGCAGACCCAAGATTTCTTAGAGGAAGGATTGATCCGGCATAATTTTTCCAGTTGGGATTCTGCATTAGTCCTTGTGGCCAGGTTGGATGGGTCTTTGATATTCTGTGTGGATTTGATGAACCGAGTTTTCAGGATGTGAGGTATAAGTTTGTTCTCGTGTTCATCGATGATTTTCTTGTCTACTCCAAGTCTGAAGAGGAGCGCAAGCGGCATTTAGGAATAGTGTTAGAGACTTTGAGGAGGCATATTGTTTCTGGAGAGGGTATTTCTATAGATCCAGCCAAGGTAGCTACTATTCAAGATTGGAAGCAGTCGCAAACTCCGACAGAAGTCCGTAGTTTTCTGGGTTTGGCAGGGTTCTACATGAGTTTATCAAGGATATTTCTAAGATTTCTTCGCACTTAACCAAGTTGACTGGGAAAGGAGCAAAGTTTAAGTGGATCCCGAGTGTGAAGTGGCTTTCTTGGATTTGAAGGCAAGGCTGACCAATGTGTCTATTCTATCTTTTCTTGATGGCAAGAGTAAGTTTGAGGTCTGCACGGACGTATATGTGTGCCAAAAGTGGATGGATTGAGTCAAGAATGTTCGGTGTTCCAGTTTTGAGATTGATGACCAAGGAACTTTGAGGATCAACGAAAGGATTTGTGTTTCGAAATTCAAGGATTTGAAACAAGAAGTTTTATCAGAGAGTCATCGCTCCAGGCTGAGTATCCACCCAGGGATTTCAAAGGTGTATAAGGATATGAAGAGCGTCTTCTGGTGGCTGAGCATGAAGAAGGATGTTGCTGCTTTTGTCAATGGATGTGCGATCTGTCACCAGCTAAAGGTGATCAGCAGAAGACCGCCGGTTTTTTGCAGCCTTTGGATGTTCCAAAGTGGAAGTGGGAAATGACTTCTTTGGATTTTGTCGACGATTTTCCAAGGACCAAAAAGGGAAATGAAGGAATACGGATAATTATAGACCGGTTGACTAAGAGCGCCCATTTTATTCCGGTTAAGGCAACCCGTATTGCAGCATCTTTGGTTGAGTTTTTGAGGAGTTTGTCTGACTGCATGGTGTTCCAGTCAGCACTGTTAGCGATCGTGATCCTATCTTCTCTAGCAAATTTTAGGAGGTTTTGCTGTCAGCTTTGGGTTCGAGATTGAATTTGAGTACAGCCTATCATCTCATACCCACGAACAGACGCAAAGGCTGAATAGAATTTTTAAGGATATGCTGCGGGCTTTTGTTTTGGATTTTGGTGGATCTGGGGAAGGCCATCTACATTTAGTGGAATTCTGATATCAGTAACAGTTATCAGGCGAGTATCTAGATGGCACCCTTTGAAGCATTATATGGAACCTTGTAGATTCCCATCCTGTAGGGGAGAGTCAGGAGATCATCTTATACTTGGCCCAGATTTGATCCATGAGGCATCTACGGAGGTGGAGCTTATCAAGAAGAGATTGAGAGCAGTGCAGAATCGCCATAAGTAATATGTGGACAAGACACGAAGACAATTGGAATTTGAGATTGGAGATTTAATCTTTGTCAAAGCTTTCCGATTAAAGGAGTGATCAGATTTGGAAAGACGGAAAATTTGCCACAAGGTATATTAGTCCGTTCCGAGTGCTCGAGAGGATTAGTGTTGTGGTCTAAAGGATTGAATTGCCAGTCCAGATAGCTGGAATTCACAATGTTTTTCACGTATCTCACATGAGGAAATACGTGAATGACCCATCTCTTGTTATGGGGCAAGGATTCCAGAGTTTGTCTTGAGAAACTCTAGATAGTTTTTGGAACGCTTATCCAGATTTGTGTCCGGATAGCTAGTATTAGATGTATGCTTGGATTGTTGAATGAAATTTTTTTTTTGGATTATCTTTTATTTCAAATTTCAGGGACGAAATTCTTTTAAGGGGGAGGAATGTGATATCCCGGAATTTCAAGGAATTTAAAATATGATAATCTCCTTATTAAAATATTTATAATTTGTAAAAATTGGTATTTCAAACAATAAATAATAATGTGTTGTTTTATAAATAGATTTTAAATAGACTTATTATTTTCAAATTGTTTGTTTATATATATATATATATATATATATATATATAAGTTGATTTTAAATTGGATTTTTAAATTTGAATTTGAATTTAAAAATCCAATTCAAATTTGGAAATTAAAGGATATATATCTTAAAAACATTTTAGATTTTAAAATATATGAATAAAGATTTTATTAGTATATAATTTGTTTTACAATATTTTCTTTTAAATAATTTTATTTATATAAATTAAGAGAGAATTTATTTAATAGTAAATAAATACAAAAGTTTTATATTAACATTTAGAAATGGATTAAATATTCTATATGATTTTATTTAGAATATAATTGGTTTTTATTTTATTTTGTTTTAAAGTTTTTATTTATATAAATTTAGAAAAGCATTTATTAATTTAGAAATGTATTTATTAATTATGAAATTTAATACAAAAGTTTTTATAGTCATTTAAAAATAAAATAAAAATGTATTATTACAAGTGTTTAATTATAAAGCTTGTTGTTAACATGTGTAATGAGATTAAAATATGAATTGAAAAATGTTAACCATTTGAACAAGTGTCGTCCTTTATTTTCCATTTCCCTTAACTTTTAATAAATCATAATTTACATTATATAAACTTACATCTCCTCTCTTCTATTTCTTTTCTTATCTTCTCATTTTCAAAAAAACAATGAAACTCAAACCCATTAATAATTAAACCAGAGAAAAATCAAACATAAACCCTGTAAACATTTTTTCAAATCAGAAGCCAAACTAGTAACCTTTTCCAAAACCTATAATTAAATCAAGTTTCAAAGCTTCAACCCATTACCAAAGCAACTCAAGTTTCTAGTTAAACCAGCTTCAACCTACATCAATCAAAGTCTTAAAGCATTCAAGTTTCCAGTTCAACATAGCAGTTTAGTTTTTAAAAGAAATCAAAGCACTTTCTTCTAAAAATTCATGTTTTCGAAGTTCAATCCAGTTTTTAGGCTCTCTGCCTTTCAAAACAAGTGAGTAAACATTTATTTAATAAGCTTAACTAGATAATTATGTGTTGCATGTGAATTTTCTGTGATGAAGGTTGTTTTGCATTTGGATATAAAAGTGTGATCTCTGTATATTTGTATATGTTGAATGTGCATATCTGTGCTTCTCTGTTTCCATGTTACCGAGTTTAAGATAAAATCAAAATTCAATATCTTTTCAATGAATCACTGTTAGGACTTGGGCTTCAAACAAAACCTGTTTGTTAAAGAATAGATTAAGGTTTCAAATTTTATTTAAGCAAGTTAAATTTCTAATTATCTGGAAAGCAGTAAGAATATGTTAAAATCCATCATCATGGCTTTCTGATTCATGTTTATAACTTGAATCTATTTTGAAAATCAGGATTTTTAAAACGAAAATCATAACTTTTAAATTTGTATCGATTGGGCATTTTTGAGATGACCAGAATGTAGTTTGTGAGCAAGTTATGGTAACAGGAGAATCTCTGGTGGTCGGGGTTTCGACTGGAGGTAGGGGAAGGTTCAGGGAGTTCGAAAAAAACAGCAGGAAGGTTAATAATCCACCGTGGCGTCGGCGGTGAGTCGATTTGGTTTTAAACCCTAAATGGGTCGAGTCTGGAAAACTGATTCACTGCATCGTCTCTAGTGACTCGAGTTGCTCGAGACTTTGGGTAATGATGGTGTGGAGGGTAGGAAAGGTGTGGCTGGAGTAATTGGGGAGCCGGTGGTCGGCATCGGGAGTTCTAAATGATTTTCTGGCAAAAGATGTTGTACCTATTTGATCGAAGTAACTCGATTCCATTTTCAAGTTTAATTTGTGCTTCTGGGTGGTCGGATGGTGACAATGGGTCAAGGGCGATCTATCATCAGTAGTAAGGATGGTCAGAGCTCCAGCGATGGATGGTGCATGTGCACAGTGGCATTGATTGTGTCAGTGGATTTTGTTGTAGATGATCTCGAATAGGTACTCGGGTGTTTGGGGCAGTGGCTCGAGTTTAAACTCGAGTAGATCTTGAGTGTTTAGTCTTTAGGTTTTCAACTTAAAATAAACTAAGTTTTTTTAAAAAAAGGGGAAGAAGAAAGGAACTCGGGGTAGCTACCTGGTAGGGCTCGGGTTCTACCCGAAGTAGATTTTTAAACAATTTTAAAAAGGGTTTTAAAACTAGGTTTTCGAATTTTAAAAATTTAAAATTAGTTTAAAATTTTCTTACATAAATTACTTTATATATATAATATAATAACTGTTTTCATTAACATTTGGTTAAGAAGTTTTGAAACTTGTTTAATTTAAATTTTGTTTAGTAAAATTTAAAGTTATTTTAAATCTTAAGTTAGAAATGAAATTTTAAAGGTTTTTATAAAAGCAAGTTTTTAGATTTAAATTGAAATTAGTTTTAAAACTATTACTTGATAATGTTTAAAGCATTTAAAGGAAGTTATGTTTTGTTAACTTTAATTTATCAAGTTAAATGATTATTTTATTTCAAAACTTAATTAAATGATTTAATTAAGGAAGTTAATTATAAAGATAACATGTTTTAAAAATGTTAATAGTAATTTAGGCATTAATAAAGCTAATGTTTTATCTTAAGGTTAACTAAAGTTTTAATGAGTGAGATTAATTAAATTAATTAAGAAATTGAAGTATAATTAATTAATTTAATTAATTAATTACAAAGGATTAATTAAGAAATTAATCGAGAATAATTAATTGATTTAACTAATTAATGATTAAGAATTAATAATTTAAGGGTTATAAGTTAATTAGTTAAAGGTTAATTAACTTATAATTAAGAATTATTAATTAGATAATTAGAGATTATTAATTAATGATTAGACATTAATTAATTAATTAAATAATTAAGATTGATTAATTAGTAATTAGAGATTAATTAACTAGTAATTAAGAAGTACTTAATTTGTAATTAAGTTTTATTAATTTATAATTAGGTTTTGTTAATTAATAATTAAAGGATAATTAATCTGTAATTAAAGATTAATTAAGGATTTGTTAACTGTTAATTATGGATTAATTAACTGGAAATTAAGGATTAATCAAATGGCAATTAAAGATTAATCAACTGGTAATAAAGGATTAATTAATTTATGATTAAATCTATTAATTAATAATTAAGGTTTATTAATTAATAATTAAGGAATGATCAATTAGTTAACTAATGATTAATTAATTGATTATAAAAGTAATTATGGATTAATTAATTTGTATTGAGTGATATTAATTAATAATTAAGGTTTATTAATTAATAGTTAAAGGATAATTAATCTGAAATTAGAGATTAATTGATTGATAAGGTAATAAAGGTATCATTAATTAATTAAATGGTTGGTAATTAATTAATGATTGATTAAGTAGGATTAGGTGATTAATTCTTAAGTAATTAATTTAATTAAAGTTAATTAAATTAATTATGATATGGATTAATAATTCTTTCTTATGGATGATTGTTTGAGTAGAATGTCTGGATTGGTTGATATCTGTTATATTATAACCTATGATATTCTATGATGTGATTTTGGTTATGGCTGTGATAGATGTGTGATATTTATCTGTGATAATGCTGTGCGAATTCAAAGTATTGAATTGAATTGTTTAAACCTTAAACAACTTGGCCTTTAAGATACGTTTGGATTTCGATGAGACCGGGATCGGGTATCAAATTTGATTATCCGAAAACCACATCGATCCAAGTTAAATGATAGGTCGTGACATCTCAAAGTGAAGATTGAGATGGAGTTTCAGAGTGCAAGGTTTATTGTCGTTAATTCTGAGGGTGATTTCAAAATGAATGTAATGAGATAATGCCTTCGGTTTCGTTCGAACCCATAACGAACTTGTATGGATGATTTCTATCAGACAATCATTAATGGAGGACGATGAGCATTCCAAGATGCATTCTTTAAAGGTAATCGTAGCCTCAAGCCTCATCAACCGGGAATGGCTAAAACTGGGGAGGTGCAGCAAGGCTAAGTGAGTCGCGCTCAAGTAGGATAAGATCTTCCCCTTTCTAGAGGTCCCTTTTTATTCGGCTTAGTGGGCAGTTGGTCTGCAGCCAACTGTGGGGTTGTCATATTCGGGACTGTCCAGTAAGGGATGGTTCCGGCTTTGTGTTGCAGAGGGTCACGAAGGATCCCCCGTACGTTGATCTAGGCCATGTACTGTGATGGACGGTACCCCAGTAGCCTTGCCATTGTATGGAAATCCAATCTCCAATAAGTGCCCTCCGACTTGATTGTATAACCCACTTTGTGGCTAGTATGCTGAAATTTAATTAATGTAACAATTTCGGCTATGTGAATATTTATTTGAAAACCTTAGACCCTATTATAAGATAACCAGATTTTCTATCAAATGTTTTGGTTATCGTAAGGGAAAAACTTGTCAGTATCAGAGAGTCTTACGAGATACCTTTTCTTTCAAAGGTTTTCCAAGTTAAATAGTTTAACCGTTTACTCACATCAGACTCATGTCTGACCCAGAGTTTATTCTGTTTTTCTAAAACTCTTGGGTACTCAAATGTTTATGAGTAGCCAAGTGATCAGGTTTGATTAAACGAATTTTGGAAGCTTGGAGCAGGAGTCTAGATGTAGCTATATCTATCTATTTCCGCTGTATTGAAGTCTTGTCCGTTGTATTTTGGTTGTAATGAATAAACAGGTCTTTATAACTGTCTAATGCGATGATGTTGTTGTATCTGTGTAACTCTGATATGTAAAGACTATGTAATATCTATGTGATATATTTTGTTCCGTTTCCACTCTGAGATTTTGATAATGTTTAGTTCTTTCTTCTACCTATTCTATTTCTACCTCTTTCTTTCTTATTGATGATACGTTTTTCTGTGGAATGAAAGGCGGGTCGTTACAATTTAACGGATCCTTAAAGGATGAGAATCCTAAACATCCTTTAAGTTATTTTATATTTCAGTTGACATTTCACTTGAGTTGAATTTATTGATATAAGAATGTTAATCCTTACTCGAGTGTTTTGTGTTTTTATTTATGCTCAGATCAGACTGAGTGTCACAGCATTTATTTGAGACCCACCTTTATAGTTTGGAGCTTTGCTTGAAGATCCGTCTCATATCTATTCAGCTTTTCCGTTATTTCAGTTTTTTCTAGTTTTACGTTCAGACTTATCAGTTGCTTTTGTATTATTGACATCTTTGTATTTAAGATTTTTGTTGTATTTTCTTTTAAACTCTTATGTTTATATAATTGCTTCATGAACTACTATTTGTCTATTTTGCTGCTTATTGTTATATTTCTCTGTGTCCGTAATTGATTTATTTACTGTATATGCTAAGTTTGCCAAATATAAATTAACAATCTATTTTTTTAAGAAATTCCAGTCTAAATAAGTGGATAATTGTTAATTTGAATGGTTCAAAATGCCTGGTCGTTACAGTTGGTATCAGAGCCAGGAAACAGGACAAGGCATAGAAAAATATGCAAGCTTTATTTTTTTATTACTTTGTAAATTATAGAGAAGGGAACGAATAGAAGAACCTAGATATAAATTATACAATGGGAATAGAAAGGGCTAGGGCCTGAATTTTAGGAATTAATAAAAGCTACTGGCCACTGGTTTCACACGGTGGATAGTTGAATGGTCACCAAAAACAAATAGACTCAAGCAGTTACCAATACGGCTGACCGTTTTACAGATTTCGCCGAGTATTGAATGCCAAAATGCACAAATGAATATACTACGGAGATCAACATGACAAGATGAATAGAATGGTACATAGATATCATTGATATGATCATCCTATCAAAGGTTGATTTTCGCTGCCAAAACTGCTGCTAAAATGCCGAAAATAAGAAAAATGGAGCTAGAGCAATCCGAATTTGTCAAAACGAAATACGATGCTTCACTCAGAAAATGATTTACATTTTTTTATTATATAAAAATATTCAGATTTCAAAAATAATTTATTACTAACAAATTTTAGCTGATTTAAAATTTGAAATTACATAGCAAAACAAACTTATATATTTACCAATGAAAATCTGTCATTCACTATGCTTAAATTGACGCATACCAAATACCAAATTTTCATCGCTAAATTTTATAGTTCAAATTCCATGAAAATTTTAGTTAATTACGTTATTTAAATCGTTAAAATTTTATGGGTCATTACAAGTTTATTGGAAAGACCACTTGGTGGGATTTTTCGTCGACTCCAACCCTCCCTATCATCTTGTTATGAGGAGGTGCAACATGGCGTGGAAGTCTATGGGGTGTTTGAGCGTTCACCTCGATAATGAAATGTTCTATTTTTAATTCTCGCGTAATGAAGAAAGACAACATATTCTAGAAGCCGATCCAATTCTCATAGATGAGAAACCATACATTATCATTACATGGAGTCCGTCCGTTGATCGGGCGAAAGACCAAGTTTTATGTATTTATGTCTAGGCAAATTTTTCTCACACTCCTTGTGTTCTTCAGCCTCTTATTGAGATTGACTGACTAGGTAGTCTAGTTGGTAAGGTGACATGTTATGATTCTAACACTATGACCAGAAAGAAATTAGTCCATGCCAAAGCTCTGACTGAGATTACTCTTGTCAAACCTTTACCCTCAGTGCTAAAAGTCGGACTAGATAAGATCCATTTGCTGAGATCAGAATTCGCTACAGTTGGAAACCTGAGATATGTACGTCCTGTTAGTATTTTGGTCATCTTTCGGATGCGTGTTCTAGATCGGCAGTTGCAGGCTTTGTACCTCTAGCTGACCGGATTCCACTTCTCGTCCTTTTGTCCAAAAGTAGGTTCCGAAGGTTGCTCCTCCAACATCTGTTTCTTCCTCTTTTGACGCTCCAGTTTGTGTAGCTCCCATTGTTGATGCTCCTGTTGTCCCTCCTTCTAATAGTCATCCTCCAACGGCCCAAGTTGAGGTTTCTTCTGCTACAACGTCTGGTATAATAACTTGGAATTCTAAGGAACGGGCATAAGTTCATGATCCTTCTGATATGAGGCACTCGCCTAAGACTGACACTTTTTTGCTTTTATAAGTTATATTAAGGGTGAGAGTCGTTTTTTTATCTACCATAAGGGAGATGGTCTGTACCGCCACTAGGGTTGGCGAGATTGGTGAGGAGAACAAAAGTTATTTCTATGATGTCAGCTAGGATAGGAAATTATTTACTCTTCCGATTCAGAAGGTTAAAATCCACATCTTGCTACTCTCTTCTCAGGTTTTTCTCATATTATTGGTCCAACATCGGTTTTAGGCCGTGGTTGTTCCTCCTCTTCTGTGGGAGTCTAGTCATGTTGTTATAGAAGTTTAGGCGCCTTTGTCTAGCTCATGTGCTTTTTATTTGTTGTTTAGGCCTTTTTCCCCTTTAATTATTCTGTGCATGTGCAAAAAACCTGTTTTTTCATTATTTATAAAGTGGCACGACCCACTATAAAGCCGGCTAGCTTTGCTAAAAAAAGGGTTAATAATAATTGATAAAAACTATATAATTAATTTAAGATTCAAAAACTATATAAAGATATTTTAAAGAAAAATATCATGAGAGAATTAAGACAAGAGAAGAAATATTCAAAATTAATGAGAGACTTTAAAATTATTTCACTTTACCTTAATTTTAATAGATATAATAAAAGAGAGTTAACGACCCTTGGCTTCCAACATCCTCATTTCTCCCTTTTCTCTCATTACATTATATATCGTCCACTTCGTATTCTTATATTTTTTATGTATTACTATTATTTGTCTTTTATATACATAAAAACTATATTTTCATGTACATATATATACTTAGTTAGCCTTTCGAACAAAAGGAAATCAACTTAAATTAAATCCAACTTTCTTCATTAGGTCAATAAACTACTCTATTATACAAAATGTTCAACTTCTAGTGTATTAATCTATTTTTAATCTCCCACAGAGAATACCAACTTTTAATTGGCAATTAATGTTATATGCATCTCTAACGTAAAACATAAAAATATCAAAGGACTCTTTATGTAATTAAAAAATGATACTTAATCTAAATTAATCATTTCTTCATGTTTTAATTTCTCAATAAAATCATTTAACATTCTTTCATATATTTGACTTTAATTTTGATTTGTATGTTACACTCTAAATAATGTAAATATGTTGAGTGCTCCATTCTGCAAACAATAATTACATAACGTGACTCATTTCTTGATGTTTAATTCTTTTATTAAGGACTGGTCTTTTCATTTCTAAAGATGTTATAGGTTTGAGAGTGGAATAGTGGAATCGACGAGTCAGAGAATTGAACGAAAAAAAAAGATGGTTTTTCATTTTTGTGGCAACTTATCTTTATTTCTCCATTTCAAGGTTTTTATCACAAAACTAAATATTAATCCCTTAATTTAACAATATTATTTTTTAACCACCTTCAATTTACTTATTTTAATTCTGATTTTAGTTTTACATTCTGAATAGTATAAATGCATTGAGTATTTCTTTCTTAATTTATTGAGTATAGAATGATTCTTGGCCCATTTCTTTATGTTTATTTTCTATTCAGTATTGATATTTTTATTGGTAAAAATTAATCGTGATTGAATTAGTGCAATAAATTTTGATTTCTATCAAATAATAACATATTTACATGTTTAACTCAGCCCGAATACTTCATTATCCTTAGTTCAATGACTAGTTTTACTTTAGCCACTTATAATTCTCATTATTACATAAAGAATGCAACCATTAATCTAACAATTATTGCTATATACATCTCTTGCCTATAATTCTATTAGCATTTAATTAGTTCTTAAATTTTCAGTTCTCACTAAAATCGCTTAAAATCCTTTCTTACATTTTCTACTTCTGATTTAAGTTTTACCTTTCGAGTCTTTCTAATTCTAATTTGAGTTTTACATTTTAAATATAGGTTGTTATGCATCTCTTAGAAAAAAATTAAGATAATTAACTCATTAATTTACTTTATTTAGTATAGATATTGCACCATAAATATTCTTGAATCTGCTACATGAACTTCCATTACTTTATAAACATTTATGACTTCTAAAAATACTCTTTACTTGGATAGTTTTAGAAACCTTTTAGTTTCCTAAGTAATTAAAAAAATAATGTCATAACAGACAGATATGTATTTCACAATATGTTGAATCATTTATTATAATATACTATAGCTATAAGCCAAAGGATATTTTTACACTAATTACTTCTGTGAAGTTAATCACATTATAATATCAGTGTTAGTACGATTAGGAATTTATTTTCCTTCCTTTTTTGAAGGAGTTATTAGATTTTCTACGAGAACTTCTTTTTTTGATGGAATTTATTACATATTTTTCAAGGAATAACTTCGTTAAATCATGTTGTGTAGTTGTTCTTAACGGTGTTTGCATATTTTCTTACAAAGTAGGATCATGCTGAAGTATTTATGATTATTAAAGAAGGAAGATACGGTTTGGAGTTAAGTTTCTTTCGAAAGCTACTATAGTAAAAGTGTGTGATCATACTAGTGTATACAAAATTATCAGTTCATGTTATTTCCTCAATCGTCAAACGAACTTAAATTATTGAATTAGATGAAAATACGATGAAGAACTAACCCAAGGACTTTGGAGACATCATAAAAAGTCAAGATAAAGAAAATGTCAAAAAATGTGTGAAAAAATTGACTTGATGTTTTCAACTTAGTGCTTCTGGTCTTACCAAAGTTGTATATGAGCCGAACCTAGGAAAATGAAGGAATACCCGAGGCAAGAAATAGCAAGGCAAGACATTATGACATGGAGTCAGACCCGATTCAACTCGGTACCAAGTTGTAAGTCATAACTCGGTACTGGTTGGTGATTTTGCTTGGGTCTGGCACACCAAACTCCTAGGTAAGACTCGAACACTTCAACCTTTGGATGAATCCAAGCAAGACCCAGAGCAAACACACAAACCACTCGGGTCGGACACTAAGTCAGGTCAACCCCGGCGTGAAGCTCGTGATTTTCACCGACATGACTTCCACTGACATGATTCACACTAACATGATTAGAATTATCTAAAATGATGATATGAAGCAACTCAAGAAATTTTAGAGGCATTAAAGCAAGGAGAACCATTCGATACTAAGCATTACCACTCCACGTCGGTCACTTTTTTAGCACATGGGTCCTCCAAAACTCTTGTACATAGAGCTCTAGCTTGAGTGATTATCGTGGGGTGCTTTTCTTAAGGAATATAAGAATAACTCTAAGGATTTTTTGGCTAAATATAGGCTTGAACAATTGGTAGTAGAACCTCTCTGACATAGCTCAATCTCTAAGGAAAAGTGTTTGGAATACAACTGATCGGAGACAGGAGGCTAATGGAAAGAAGGAGAGGAGGTTTCCCTTAATAATAACCTTTCGGTACAGACCAAAACCACTCGATACCAAGTGGTGTTTATCAGTAATTGGGCCTGGTAACTCACTCCAGCACACTCAGATTTAGATTTAGACTTGGTATTTTGTGAGCCTCTGATTATGAAAGACGATTTCCTGATAAGTATGGACCTTGTGGCAACTAGAAAAGGGCTTTTGGGCACTTTGATTCTCTTCTATCTTCTTTTTCCCAAGCACTCTAAAATCTGAGATCTACTAATCTATGGCCGGATTTGAGTTATAATCATTGTATTCTAGAGGGAATGAATCAATAACAAAGACTAAAGTGAATGTAAGCCAGAGTGTTTGTCGAATCGCTATAAAAGGCATTGTTTGTTCTTATTTTCCTTCGTATATTACATGTTGTATCTAGATTTAACTTCTTTTGGGGTATTTAAATCCATTTTTGAACATTTTTTGTTCTTTCATTGAGAACGAGCTAGATTTTAAGACTTAAAACTAGGATCTAAAATTTGGAAGAGATGAAGAGGCCTTCTACCGACGCAGTTGCAAGACCAAGTCAACCAAATCATAGGGACAGTCAGGAGGTGCTCTTAAGTTTTAACCAATCCATCTATATAACTGAAGAGGAGATAAAGAGTGATGAAAGAGATACAAGATGGAATAACGGCTTGGAAATAAGAAATGCTAAATGGAGTATTCACAAGGATGGATCAATATAGGATAGCCGGAGCAATTGGAGTTCAGAACCAAGGACCAAGAACTGATGCAGAAGCATCTGGAGTTGGAGTAGAGAAAACTGAAGTACTATCCCCATAACCAGAAAATAGTCGGTACCAACCTGAATCAGGTCGGTACCGTGATGAATTTACTTGGGGTAATTTTGGTTTGAATTTAGAGCGAGCTGAAATGCTGGGAGTGAACGATGGTGAAGCTAGAAATGCAAATCAAAACATGAATGCACAACAACCAAAGGAGTATGTGCTGTAGATTTACTATAGGAATGAGGGCGTAACAAAGCTATAAGTATAGATCAGAATGCAGATGTGCAACAAGAGGAGTATGTGTTGGAGCTTCCCTGTGGGAACGAAGGGCAAAATACAGCTATTGATCGAAGAATTCTATTAGACGACAACAACCAGAAAATAGAGTTAATCAAAAGGATAGTGAGAGGTGGACCCCCAGATAGAGTTTGGAGGACGTAAACATGAATCCATTTACCTTTGGCATCTAGTGTGTGAGGAATCCTCTCGATTTCAAGATTTGCATGTTGGAAATGTACGATGGAAAGATAGATCCAACTGTCCATTTAATGAGGTACTTCCAACATATAAAGGTGTTGAGTGCTTCTAAGGAGGCGATAAGATAGTGTTTCCCATTATAACTAATAGATTTATCAGTAATATGGTTCAGACAACTGGAGAACGTATAAATACCCGCCTTTTCAACCCTAGAAGTCGACACTAATACATCCATGATATTCATGTGCCAAAATCCAAGTGTCAGAAAGATAGATTGTTGGGTGATAAAAAGAAAAGACAGAACATAATCTCATAACATGACTGGTAATATATAATACACAATAGGTTTTTATAGAGAAAAACAGAACTTTAATATGCATACTATCACGAAAGAAAAACTGACCTATCATCAACCTGGACAGTAAAAACAACATGTCCTTACAATTTCTGATAAATACTGACAATAACAAATAGCGGAAGATAAAATATGAGAATTCTTCTTGGACGATCTAGCTCGTTTACTGAAGCTACAAAATGCCCAACTTAATCTGAAAAATATGTTTGGGCTGACACAAGCATTATATGAAAAATAACACCTGAATCGGTCTAGTAAAACTAGCGTAAGAACATAATCAAATGGTTGTTTAATATTTGGAAACCTTTTAAAATAAAGGTACCTCATAAGACCATGCTAACATAGACACAGATGGCTTTTTACCTTACGATAACCAAACCATTTCTATCAAAAATCCAGGGATATTATCGTAACGTATAGGATTGGACAATAAATATATAACATAATTGGAATGGTTACCAATGATTACATTCAACAGTACTAGTTTCTACACCTAAAACCATAGGGCATGTATTGGAGTTTGGATTCCAAGGTGATAAGGTAGTGGACTACCATTCGTACGGTACACCTCTAGATAAAATGTACCCGTGGGCCATACACGGATCCCCTGCCAAGACAAAGCCAACTGCCCCTTTAACATGACATACCGGTCACATCATCCTCGGGTACCGAGGCTGTAAACATTTCCGCATGGTCACCCCGTGCACACACCAAAATCCATAAAACTAAATCTAGATCAAGGAATGATGTTCCTAATAGTAGATCACCACATAGCTCTACGGGCATCCTCTGTTTTATCCGTTACCTTTTCCTCCTAGCAATTCCCACTTGGAATGCTAACACCATCTTTCAGGAAATAATGCAATGCTAGCATTCATCCACACAAGCTGTTTAGGATATGAACAAACCAAAGGCACTACTTCTACTACATCCATTTTGGATTTACCCTTAGGATTAGTAGTGAGTAGCCCTTGTACTTCAAAGAACACCGTCTTCGATTCCATTATCTTGAACCAGTATTGAACCTCTTTCAAAGTGTAGAATGTGAATATTGTTTTGGAGTGGTTACGTTTTCAAGTCATCTCGTATAAGTACACTTCCCAGCTTACCGATCGCTGTGAAACCAAATGATAGATACAGTAAACTCAACTCCCGTTCTTTTGGAAATAAACATATAATATGTAAGAACGAAGATCACCTCCTAACTATTTAAGTGGAAGGATTTCTTTATAATTTTCCTAGGAGAATAAAAAGAGATTTAGACGCATAGTATAGCCTCATTGAAAATAACTATGCCATATAACTCTCGTGTTTCTCATAGATATTTCTAGAGTTATATTTTAACCAATATTTGATTGTTGGTTATTTTACTGTCAAATAAATCAAACAATCAAAGATAGATTAAATTCCATGTGGGATCCATTAATCCTCTATTAATTAATCTTTCATTAATTAAATCTTTTTTGGATTATTTGATGCAAAATACCTTCACAGGGATATTTTAACAAACCCATTTTATCCCTTTCAATGCTTGGAAAAACATTAATATGCTTATCTCACTGGTATAAGTATATGCCCAAACCATTAAGAAAAATTTCTTAATATTAGAAATCATATTAAATGGGTCAAAACAAATGTCATCTGAAATATTATTTACAATAACCCCACCACTTATTCTTCGTTGCTAAGTATGGAAAATGTTACCATACTACCACAATTAAGGACTTTTTTTTCCAAAATCACATTTCATTCTTTTTATAAACCCATTCCATATTTACAAATCATTTTATAGATCTCCAAATTAATTCATAAAACTTCTTTTACAAATCACTAAAATTATTTATATAGTTCATTTATAAAAATCTAAAATCATTTATGAAACTACCTTTATAAAACTCATTTCTATTTATAAAATTCCTCTATAAAAATCTTTTATCCAAAATCCTTTCTCATTTTTTTATAAATCTTATACGTTTAACACCATTTTTCATTATCATTAAAATATCAGCTATAAATCCATTCTTTTATTTATAAACTACCATTTATAAATCTCTCTTTTATTTACATCATTTATAAATCTCTCTTTTATTTGTAAATATGATTTATAAATCTCTCTTTTAAAATATCTTCTATAAAACACCTTTGCAAAATATCGTTTATATACTCCTATACAAAATTATATTTGTAAATCTCCTTTATAAAATATCACTTGTAAAGTAAAATTCCTTTTTATAACTCTATTTATTATTTGTAAACACCTTTAAAAAACACTATTAACTTTAACAAAATTAACTAAATCAATTAATTAACCTTAAGCATCATTAATTTCATCAATTAATTAACTTTAAATACCATTAGTTATTAACTTAAGATATCATTTGTAATATAATTAAATGGTATTAAAGTCATTAATAAATAATCAAATTTAAAATTATTAATTAAAATAATTAAAATCATTTATGCTTAAATAAATAATTAAGCTCAAAATGTTATAAATGGAAGTTAATTTAGATCCATAACCTTTCAAATTCAGAAAGAGGATTAGCGACCACAATGGTACTTAAAGAAGCTACCATTTATTTTTAATTTATTTCACTGGTATTTACATAAGAAAACATCGATGTAAATAAAATCAATAATTCACAATCACTAGTTAATCCATCACTTATCCAATATTAACTGATCTACATATTGATTAACATGCATATGAATAAATATCGAAACTAATATGATAGCAAAATGTGGACTTATTCTGCTAAACATATATCATCAATAATATATTCGATTTTGATTATATCCGAATGGTGTTTTATTCTGCTAAATAGACGTCTAAAATAATTTATTCAATTTATAATAGGCGAACGGTGTTTTTATTTGGCTAAATAGATAACACCAACGAAGTATACTAAATTTAACTACATTTAAATAACGTACTTAAATTTAATCACTATTACAATATCATAAAATAATACTTTATCCAGCTATCAACAAGTTATACCCTAGTGATCTAGATCCATTATGAATGAAATGCAAAAATCCGCGGGTCAAATAGATTTAAAGTGAGTGTGTTATCATGATATAAAGTTAACGACATAGTTTAATAATTTAAACAAGCAAATTATTAATTCCTCACCCAATAAATCAAAGCATAGCCCAACTTCTTCTAACCACCCGCTTGCTACAGTGCTCCTTACTCGCATTCCTTCAATTCAAAATCCCTGATACCCTAAATTGTGCACAATCATGTGCACATTCAAACCACCCTCCGACCATCATATGATGGGCCAAGAATATCCAAAAATGCCATAAGCTCAACCTGCTACAAACACCCACGTCGCATCCCATCACTTAAATCTAATTCCGACCACCCAAGCCCTAAATCTAGAATCACGTAAAGGCTCGTATATCACCTTGTCACCATCTTCTTGACCAACTAATAGCCACCGCTCCACTACCACCAGCACCGCTGTGACGCCCCACCTCTATACCCACGCTAGCTAAGAACATTACGGTGTAATACTATCAACTAACACGGAGAATAAGGCTGTTGAGGAGCGACCATCCATGTAATTGCTTTGTGCGAGCACCAATATATCAGATGGTGCAAGGAAGTCCGACATGCCGATACAAACTCAAGGCTACTACACAGTGGCTATATATATTCTTCGGAAACAAACATAGAAATAAACATAACACAAATCAGTCACAGACATCCATATCACAAAGGCGGAAAAAAGATATGAATATAACACATGAAAGTGTACATCAGAGTAGTGGTCAAACAAGATCCACAATATCACAAAAGAATGGTTACAAGTGCTAGACAAAAGAATATGTATACATCAAGGAGTCTATATCTCAAAGGTATACAACAAAAACTACTACTCTAAGTAGTTAACCAAAAGTCAGGATGATAATCTCAGAAGAGAAGTCAAGTAGAAGCACCTGTAACATCTCGGTCTGACCCGAGTATTATTTACAAGAAAATAATAAACAGATCAGTCTAGCTATAAATATCAGATAAAATGATGTAGAATAAGAGATATGACAAAACATATGATAACCATAAAGCCATACTGTGATAAGTATAAAAATTGAAAATCAATAAGAGATTAATCAATATCACCAGAATCTTCTCAAAGATCAAAAGGAATGTCATACCCAATATCTTCACTCACAAAAAGTTAATGACACACAAATTCACCAATGCACAAATATTGATAACACATACCAATGAAAATCACGAAAATTGGTGAAACACAAATTCTAGAAATCATCAATGGAAATACAGAAATCACAAAGATGATCGTAGAAATGATCAATCACAAAAAGGGTGAGGCCTATAACAAAACGGGAGCATGAAAACTCACCAACACGTGCATCACAAAACGGGACGCTATCCCATGGTCGCTAATCATAGAGCCGGTGAAACGACGTAGTACAACGGTACGCCCGAGGAACCTGAAACTCGTAAAATTCGGTGCGATGACGTAGTACAACGGTACGCCCGAGGAACCTGAAACTTGTAAAATTCGAAACAACGACGTAGTACAATGGTACGCCCGAAGATCCGAACTCCATAAAAATGTGGGTCGCTAGCCCACAAAAATTGGGTCGAAACCCCAAGAAATAAATAGGTCGTTAGCCTACAATAAAAATGAGACGAAACTCAATAAAATGAGGTACCGTCCCCTTCGTGGACAAAGAAACATAGCATAGCGCTAGTCTAAAACACAAAAATGATCCTCAATGATCACTAAGAAAGTGTCAATTACTCTAAGCTAGTAAATATATGAGCATAGCTTCATGTCCCATAACCACTAGCTTAACTTAAATATTTACGAGCAAATTGTAGATCTCCACTAGAAAATTGTCACAAAAGATTCAATCGAACAAGTCCAAGAATTAACCAACGAAGTAAACGCAAACGTTTCATACCACTTGTTTTACTAAGTCGTTTAATTAGATTTCTCATACGAGTGAGGTAAAGGTTTGTATATACTAATAGATTGGAAAACAGTTCAAGAAACGAGCTTTGTAATAAAATAGTGTTGAAATCGTTTTGAAGAAAGGGTTTTGATATTTACTACTAGTGTTGAAAACCTTTATATTTTGAAGTGACAAATCACAAAAATGATTGTAGAACAATCAATCACTAAAATTCACATTCGAAGACGTGAATAAAATCCAAAGAAATCGATACCGAATCCATCAAAATGGATATTCCTAAAATTCCCGAAGAAAAGGAGTCATCAAAGTCAATCACAAATGATAACAACAAATAGGGAAAGAACTCGAATCGATTAAATTTGGAAACCACGCAAAATAGGCGAAATAGCCAAAATAGCAACAGGTCGGTCGGCCGGCCTCAGAGCTCGGTCGACCGGACCCTGTTCTGGAAAATTCTCGGGAAGCAAGTCGGTCGAATGAGCTCTGTAGCTGGTCGACCGGACCAGAGACAGAGAAGTGCTATGCACTTTGGTAGCAGGTCGGTCGACCGGCTCAGTAACTTCGGTCGACCGGAGCCTGTTTCCAGCACCTCCCAGCCTATTTGAGCAAGGGCCAAATCTCCACCAAATTGAAATCGGACGAGCAATGGACGCTAGGGGTTTATGCCAATCGACTACCCGGTCCTATAAGCTCTTTGATGCATCACAAAATCATGATCAAAGATCAAAGCTATGATTTTTAAGGATTTGGCTTTCAAAACACTAAAATTGGAATATTCACAAAACCAACCCAAATCAAAATCAAATGCACATGAATAATGTTTGGATTCATACCCAACATTCAAAGATAGATATAAGCATAGATGTGAGATAAAAATCTCATCTTTTTACAAAATCAATGAAGAAGAAGCTATAAAGCAATGATAATAACAATCACTCTTCAATTCCAACCCAACAAGCTTGAATCTAAGCTTAAAGGAGAAACATTTCCTAAATTAGGTTTAGGAAATTTCTGAAATTGAATGGAGAAAGAGTTGGAGAAGATGAAGAGAAGGCTTACCAAAGCTTCTACTTGAATTTGGAGGTAGAAGCTTGAATTTGCAATAAAGATTAGGGCTTGGAGTTTTAATTTCCCATTCCTCCCACCATTGTTGCTAAAGCTTGAGTATTAGGGATTAAAAATGAAGTAATGAAGAGTTGGAGTGGAGTTGGGTTCATATGTTAGGTTAATGGGCTGAAACCCAAACTAAAGCCCTAAGTGAAAAAGTAGCAAAATTCAACTTACTCCAAACATATCGAAGCTTATACTCAAAAAGATCACAAACGTCATTTTGAACTCAATGGGGGTGGTCTCAAGTCCTAATTTGACTGTTTGCAAAAATTAGCTTTTCGGACTTTAATCCGACTAACGATGAAATATTTAAATTCTCAAACGTAAAGTATGCGGGTTGTTACAGACTCCCCTCCTTAAAGAAATTGCAGAAGCCGCTATTTTTTTTCTTTAGATTACGGTAACTTCTTCGTACTAATTTAGAATACAACGAGACTTCGACCGATTAACTCCCACCAAAATTACGGAAATATGGAACACTCAAATACTTCATCTGGTGAACGCGCATTGTAGTTCTCCATGGGACTGACAGTTATACATAGAAAATAACATGCTACTACATCCCTATATTTGAACTCCGTCTAGTGCAGAAGCCGCTATTTTTTATTTCAGACTGCAATAACTTCTTCATACCAACTTGGAATCAAGCAAAACTTCGACCGATGAACTACCACCTAAATTATGAAAATTTGGTATACTCAGATGTTCATCTTCTGAACGCACACTATAGTTCTCCATAGTGATAACAGTTATACTTATAAAACAACAGGCTATATTTCCATATTTGAATAATATTATGAGATGTAAAAGGGTGTATTTGGAATTTCAAAAGGACACCGAGTAAATCTATTCAATGAATTCTCTTTATTAGCAGCAAAGATAAAGATAAAGAAATGTATCCGAGTTTGCTCAACAAATACGTATGCTTATCTTACCACTTCTATTCAATATATATTAACAATACCACACATAATATCACTAGCTTGAGTTTTCTCAACAACTAAGGAGTATGTAAGTAATTTATTAATATATATATATATATATATATATATATATATATGATAGAGTGTAACATTATATTATAGACTCATAATCTTCTATATATTATATTGAGTGATATAGATTAAGGAATAATATATTTCTTATGAAATACCATCATGATTCAAGTGTCAAACACATTGAAAATTATGCTATATATACATTTACATATGTATTTATTCCTTAAGCCTATTTAGGGTTTCTTAATGTTCCACCTTTAATTTATACATTCATGTTATATAAGTTTTATTATATACAACTTTAATATTTTGATTTACTCATAAAATAATCTTATGCATAATTTTATGTTAATTAAGTTTTGTTTAATTAATCTTAATTAAATAATTCTTTAATTAATGTTATATTATTCTAATAAAATATTTATATATAATATTTATTATTATGGTATAACATATTTATCATATATATGTGTGTACATCATCTAATTAATTAATCTTTTAATTAATATATTTAATTAAACAATTTTTATTAAATTTTATTATTTTCGAAATTCAATTTATACACATACAAGTGCACTTATATTATTTTAACATTTTAAAACAACATAATATATACCATAATATATAATACACGTATATATTTATAACTTAATTTACTTATTTAATTAATATTGTTTATTAACCTTATTAATGAATTTCGAAAATAATTTGTACAATTTTCCAAACATTTGAAATTTTTTATTATATTATAACTTTTATAATATATTTATATCTTATTTTAAGTTTAACTTTTAACTTTTATTCTACAAATAATTTTGAAAATTAGTCCAATGGGCAATTCAAATTGGGTCTTTTCTATTAGGGAAAACCTTTGGAATCATATATCTATTCGAGCCAGGCCGGTAGCTAGGTAGGGCGGAGTACTTGATTATCCAAACTCAATCATCGGACTCTACCTTTCTAGACACCCTACTATTCAGGCTGTGGGCATAATTTGTTAAACCCAACATGACTAATTTAGGTTGCATAAGCTGTTGGGCTTTTATATCATTGTTGGAAGTAGGCCAGCCTATAGTGAAAGAAATGGATGAATTTCAATTTTTAAAAAACTATTTTGGATCTTTATTGGGCCTATGAAGTCTAATTCATTTAGAACATTTCTAATTTTCTTTTTAGATAAAATAATTACTTCATTAAAATTTACAATATAATTTTTATTTCATGTAGTTAATATTATATACATATGCAAATGTGTATCCTATACATCTCAAATGGAAGGAGGTTAATAATAGGGAAAGGCAAAGAAATTATTCGTAGATGTGCTCATACATAACCCTAATATATGTATCCCAAAGGCAAAATCATGGATAGAGGCTGCAGGAAGCAAAATCAAACTCAAACGTAACGCGAATTACTTTGAACCTCAATCGAATGGAGAAGAAGTATATCAGTTGATTGATGAGGAGAACTATGCAGAATCCAAGCGACTATGGAAACACTCATTCTATGCCTATATGGCAGGTAAACGTTCCTATTATATACACTTTAACGCCTATATCAGGAGAACATGGAGCCCAAAAGGGTCATGGGATGTTTTCCTCGAGATAATGGTTTTTACCTTGTTAAATTTGAACTAGAAGAGGACTATCAACGAATCATTAAGGGTGGTCCGTGGTTTATGGACTACAAGATAATTTTTATGCGTAAAAGGAAGGTAGATTTCAATTTTGAACGTGCAATGTTAACAACTTACCCTATATGGGTCAAATTCAACAACTTGGATCTCGCATTATGGAATATGAGATGTATTAGTAAATTAGCAAGTCTGATAGGAAAGCCTATAGATATTGATGAAAACACAAGGAAGGTTAAACATATTAAATATGCTGGGGTTTTGGTGGAGCCAAAATTGCGTTCTAAAAAATAGTCAAAGCTATAGACAAACAAGGCAATGAATACAGACAAGAGGTGGAATATGAGTTCGTTCCACCTAGATGCGGGGAATGTATGTGTTTCGGTCACATAAACCAACAGTGCTAGCATATCATGGCAAACAAGACAAAGCAAGTATGGGTAGAAAAATTAAAAAACACAACAGAAGCTACAACAGTTTTACCTGAGACTAGTAGTTCAAAAAAAGATGAGGAGTTCACAAAAAATAATATACATAACAGTTCCCCTATTACCTACCCATCACTAAAGTATTCAAATCAGAATCCTATGGAGTTGGGCTACGGATCAGAGCAAGCATTTCTTCCGTCTGGTACTCAGTCAGTGAAGACAACTTGCCTAGTGGATCATTCTGAAGGTAGCCCTCACCCACTTGCCGATCCAGTGGTTCCATCTGTCTTGGAACATTTTGAAGGTAGATCTCACTCAATTGCTGCCACTATGACTCCACTTGTCCTAGGTTGACTAACGACAGATCATAATAAGAGGGAGGAGGAGATGCTAGGTTCCCTATCTGATATCCACAAGATGGACATTGAATTGGATTCATCTGAGAATGAGGAAGATGAAGATGTGTCAGAGGATATCAGTATGTACACTGAATGTAATATGGAATATGAGAATCAGTTCACCATTGGTGATAAGAAAAGGACTAATAGATCAGTTGTGGTAGGTTCTTCTCCAATTACGCGGAGCAAAACCACCAAAAAAATCATAAATGTCCATTTTATGCAGGAATGTGCGAGGTCTAAATAATGACATAAGACAATTAGACCTCCACAACATCAAGGCCAAATTCAGGCCTACTATTTTAGCTCTTTTAGAAAACAAACTTAATAACAATAATATAGAGATATTTAGATATCAAATGGGGAATCAATGGACATTTACTCATAACTTGACTACTCGAGCAAAGGGCAGAATTCTTGTTGGTTGGGAAAGCAACTACTGGAATGGTAATTTAAGGAATGTGGATGATCAGCAAATAACCATTAAGTTTCATAATATTGATGGCCTGGAGATGGTTACCACTTTTATTTATGCTAAAACCCTAGCTTCTGAAAGATCTAAGATGTGGAAACAAATAAATGATAACCAAAAATACATCAACATTCCTTGGGTGGTCACAGGTAATTTTAATGCTGTTTTAACTACGAGTGAGAAAAAGGGAGGTCTTACTCTAAGAGTAGCACATGTTGCTGAATTCAACAAATGTGTACTTGCCAGTGGACTCATAGAAGCACACCATTCAATTCTGTAATTCACATTGAAATGTAGTGAGGCTAAGAAAATCACATCAAGACTAGACAAAGCACTTGGCAATACTGAACTATTACAAAAAATCCCAAATTTTAAAGTAATTATTCTATCTTGCTCTACAAGTGATCACTGTCCCCTCCTGATACAATTCAATGACGATGAAGATATACATAAAGGAAAACCTTTCCGATATGTAAATCATTGGCCTCTGATTGAAGGCTTCAATGAAGTAGTGGACTTTAACACAGTGAGAATTCCTCCAGGCAATCACATGTACTGACTTGTTATGCTCATTAAATAATGAAAAATAGACTTAAAGACTAGAACAAGTGCAAACCAAAGACCATTGACACCATCACAGCGATCCAACAATAATTAGGAAATATTTATAATCAACTGGATAATGATCCCCTATATGAGGGCCTAAATGCTGACTTCTACTCACTTCAAAAACAACTCAAAGTAGAACTAAATAAACAGGCATTGGAGTTGAAGCAAAAAGCCAAAGAGAAATGGTTACAACAAAGAGACGAATGCAATAAAATTTTTATACTATAATGTCTTTAAGACAACATCATCACAATCTTAATAACTATCTAAATGAACAGGGTAATGCCTCTAGGCATATTAAAGACATTGAAGACCAAGCTATCACCTATTTTACAAACCTGTATAATGGAGAAAATCACAATCAATTACCTCACATCAACTGCAGGAAGAAGATCTCCTATGCTGATGCTGACAACTCGGATTTTGGAAGGGGAATTAAAGAAAGTTGTCTGCTTGATCCACAGTGACTCCTCCCCCACCCTGATGGTATAGGGGCAGCCTTCTTCAAAATGAATTGGGTACACCTGAAAGATTATATGCTTAAAGCTTATAATAAAGTCTTAGAGGCTGGAGAATTTGTATAAGAAATTAGCCACACTTTCATATCCCCATTCCAAAAACTAAGTAGCCAAAGAGAATTGAAGACTACAGACCTATTGCCTGTTGTAATGTCACCTATAAGATCCTCAGCAAAATCATATGCACGAGAGTAAATAGAGTTCTTCCTCATTTAGTTTCACAATGTCAAAGTGCCTTTATTAAAGGTAGGCTCATTTCTGAAAACTCATTGATGGCACATGAATTAATCAGAGATATTATCAAGCATGGGGCTGATAAAATGTGCACCAAAGTTGATCTACGAAAAGCTTATGACAGGGTTAACAGAGGATTCATTATGCACATGCTTGACTCTATGGGGGTTTCATTGAAGTTACTAAAACTGATTAAGTACTCTCTAGACATGCCTACTTTATTTATCATGAAAAATGGAGTACCTAAAGGTTATTTACAGAGTAATTGTGGGATTAAACAAGGTGACCCTCTTTCTCCATATCTATTTTCTGCAGCAATGGAATGGTTTACTCTTCAAATGGAGTTGGCATGCTATCAAAAATTCATTCAACCTATATACAATACCCTCCCAAATGTAACCCATTTAATATATGCTAATGATTTGCTAGTTGTGATAAAAGGCAACATAAAGGCTATTGACAAGGTCAAGTCTATATTTACTGACTTAAAGATGCTATCTGAGCTTATGTTGAACGAACTAAAAACCAAGTGCTACGTCAATAAATTCTGTTCAAATAAGAAGGCTATGCTGGAGAGATTGGGGTTCTCGGAGGGCCACCTGCCAGTTAAATATCTGGGGGTACCACTTTCAAATAACACTATTACAGATTTGGAATGTGGTAAGCTAGTTGATGCCATTAGAGGCAAATTACAAGGATGGAGATCCAAATTGCTGTCATTTGCGGGTAGAGTTGAATTGGTTCATACTGTTATCACATCTAAAGTTAGATTCTAGCTACAATCCTTTCAAATACCTAGCTGCTCTATTGCCAAAATTGATTCAATCTGCGTAGACTTTATATGGAAGGGGGAATGTACAAAATAAAGTACTTAGATCTATGTAGAAAGAAAGAGGAAGTAGGAGTTGGGCTGAAAAATCTATACGAGCTTAAGAAAGTTTATGGATTGAAACTAGCTCGGAATGTTCTAACATCTAAAAATCTATGGGTTACTTGGGTGAGGTCGAAGTATTTAAAAGATAATTTTTCGACCATAAAAATTGATAATAATGCCTCTGTTACATGGAAGAATATCCTAAAATCCAGAAATGAACTATATGCTTATTTTGAGAGAGAGATTGCTAATGGAAATAACCCAGACTTATGGAAAGACACCTGGTTGAACTCAAAAAGTTTTATTGACAGGCTAGGCTGGGAAGTTTTTTCATCATATGGGCTCCTACCTGCAAAGTGGCTGAAATTCTAGCTAATAGTGAACGGCATTGTGACAGAAATTTGCTCAGTACAAACTATAAAGAGGAAATACAATGCAAAAATATTAAAACAAATAGAGTGGAGGATATTTGGATATGGAAGAGCAGCTCAAATGTTCGGTTCAGTTTTAGAGATGTGTGGGAAGAATCGAGAACTAAATGCCCTTTGACTAACTGGACTAATGTGTTCTGGAGTAGGTCCGACAGTCCAAAAATGGCTCATACCCTATATAAAGCCCTACTCAAAAGATTACCAACTAAAGACAGACTCCATAAATGGGGGATTTTGGAGAATACACTATGTTGTCATTGCAATTCTACTGTGTTATGTATTTTCCCTTTTCGTTGTTTTGTATTCGAGTCCTATTATATGATATATGTGTTATATTGTGTGTGTGTGAGTGTATTAGTTGTGATTAAGGTCTGTTGATACATGGGTCATCTTGATTTTTGAATAGAAAGGAGTCATTATGAAGGAAGTCAGGAGGCTTCCTCGGGAGCTAATAAGAACTCAATCTATATAACTATAGACGAGATGGAAATGATGCTGAAAAGGCAGGATGATATGATGCAGAACCTACATCGACAAAGTGGACAAGCTGGAGTGCAAAACCAAGGGAATGGAGTAACAGGGAATACTAGAAATGTGAATCAAAAAGTAGGCAGGCGTTGGTGGATTTCATCATTGAATTTATCGCATGAGACGGTGAAGAGGAAGACGTTATAGTCACGCTTTCTCACTGGAAACAATATATAGATGGAGCATCTAATGAGCGCTATTTTAGACAAAGAGTGTGAACTGAGACACCAAAAGGACGATCGGTTTACTACGTATCAAAGCTAGAGTTGAATTTCCATATCTTGAACAGGTCATGAACCACTACATGGATTCAAGCATCTAGAATAGATCTCGAATCTCCACATATATTCCCTTTCTTAACCGCTTCCAAAACATAGAATTCGTGTACTAGTTTTGAAGTGGTATTTGGTAAGTAAAACACTTACCAATCCTAGACTCTTCAAAAATGATCTCATAAACACCTATTTTTTTAGTGCGAATATAGCAAAAGAGTGTGGAGTATACAAAAGCTAAGATGCCTATTGACTAACAATGTATGGAATCTAACAGAAGAAGTAGTTTACCTAAACAGAGGGAGCAACCTCACGAAACTGATGCAAGAGATCGGAAAAATTGGCCTCACAACCTCCTTGTGGCACATCTGGAAGGAAAGGAACAATCGGGCTTTCAACAACAGACAACATGACGAGTTAGTCCTCACGAGACAAATAAACAGAGACATTAGCCTACTAGTTGGTCAGATTTCGAAGAAGTTTCTTACCACTGTAATGGCATGAGAAGAACAATTATTGGAGACATTGAAGTTGAAGGCATCAAACAAATTAGCTCAATCAGTGAACTGGGAGCCGCCGTAATCGAGCCCTAAAGATGGAATGTTTTTGGTTTTGCAGGTTATAGTTGAATAATGTATTGCTTTGTTTATTACTATCAGTTATAGTTGAGATTCAAATACTTGTATTGCTTTGGGCTGCAAAACCCAGCTGCAATTATTAATAAAAATTGACCCATTTTCAAAAAAATGTGTATCCTATACATATATATATGTGCGTATGCTTGTGTAATATAGTAATCCATGCAAGGTTTCACATGCCCGTGTATAAGTGTTAGGATTTACATCGCAATGGACATGTTAGCCCCTCTAGTATACAAATATATCATCCAAATATATACTTACGTCATTTAATTTATATATACAAAATATTACAAATATATATATACATATATATATATATATTGTAAATTTATATTTTAATTTGAATGATATATGTATATATATATACATATATAGGACTTATAATATATAAATATAATTGTGTATATATGTGTGTGTGTGTGTATAAATCATTTGAAAATATATAAAAAATATATTCTTATTTTGTTTTAAAATAAAAAGTTAATTTTTTATGAAGTTGCTTACCACTGTAATGGCACAAGAAGAACAACTATTGGAGACATTGAAGTTTAAGGCATCAAACAGATTAGCTCAATCAGTGAACTGGGAGCCGCCGTAATCGAGCCCTAAAGATGGAATGTTTTTGGTTTTGGAAGTTATAGTTGAATAATGTGTTGCTTGGTTTATTACTATCAGTTATAGTTGAGATTCAAATACTTGTATTGCTTTGGGCTGCAAAACCCAGCCGCATTTATTAATAAAAATTAACCTATTTTCAAAAAAAATGGGTATCATATATATATATACACATATGTGCTTGTGCTCGTGTAATATAGTAATCCATGCAAGGTTTGACATGCCCGTGTATAAGTGTCAGGAATTACATCGCAATGGACATGTTAGCCCCTCTAGTATACAAATATATCATCCAAATATATACTTACGTCATTTAATTTATCTATGCAAAATATTACAAATATATATATATATATATTATAAATTTATATTTTATTTTGAATGATACACACACACACACACATATATGGGACTTATAATATACAAATATAATTATGTATATATATGTATGTGTGTATAAATCAATTGAAAATATATAAAAAATATATTTTTATTTTGTTTTAAAACAAAAAATTAATTTTTTTTAAATGATATATATATTTATGCTTATAAATAATTTAATAATAAATGCATATATACTAATGCATAAATGAAATATACATATACATGCATACACAAACAAAATAAATACACATACACACACACACACATACATATACATACATAAATATGTGTGTGTGTGTGTGTGTAATATGTACACATTTACTAATACTCATAGCAAAAAAATTGTTTTATTTTAATTTTTTTAAATTAAATTTCCAATCGAAAGTAAATAAATTTGAATAAAAATTATTTTCAAAAATATAATTTTGTGTTATTGATATTTTATAAAAATAATATAAATAATATTTTAGCATTTGAATATTTTAATGTACATTTTTTAATTCAAAATCAAATTTAAATTTAATAATATATATATACACACATAAATTATTATGAAAATTCAAAAGCTTTACTAGTCCAATATAAGTTATAGAAAATTTTAAAACATATCCTTATGATATAATGTTTAATATTTAAATTATGAAACATATATGAATTAACTAATATATTAAATTAATGTTAAGTTAAAAAATAATTTTTTATTACATGTCGTGAATACTACATCTATATATGTCACAATGTTTTTTAATTACATAGCGCATAAATATATACAACCATCGTAAATGTGACGATATATTGATATAATAGATTCAATATCTATCAATCAAAACATCATATGATATGCAAATAAAATTAACCATTAATTGCATTTCAGATAACATACCTTTATTAAATCATATAGAATACATGTAGAAACGGATAGATTAGCTCCTTGAACAAGATTCTAATTGGGCAAGGTGCTAGCTTTTGAACCGATGACCACCAGTTGTAAAGTACGTTTGTTTTTATTTAATTTTAGCTTGGAAATTGAAGAGAGGATGGGGTTGATTTTCCGCTAGAAGTGAGGTAGATGAAGGCTCCCAAAAGGAATAAATGAGTGTGGGTTAAGATGCTTTCATAGTGGAGAGATTGGAGAGATAAGTTAGGTTCATTATCCACATTTCTCTCTTACCCGTTGTTTTCCTCTAACCCAACCAGAACCCTAGACATTTTTCCATCATATGGCCACACCCTACCTAGTCCTTTATGGTCAAAATACATATGCCCCCTATAGGCTTTGAACGCATTTTTAACCAGTATAATATTTGTTGCATTTAAATCCAATTTAAATGCATATCGATATCATATATGGATTAATATATTTATAAACATTTTAAACATATTTAATTATATTGTTTAACATATAAAATCAAAATTTATAATTAATATTTTATAAATATTAATTAATCGATGGTAGTTACAAATTAATTAAATCATTTGGTAGTGGATTATTCGATATTTCGGTTGTGTGACTCTTTAGGTGTAAATTTCATTAGCTATTATTATCAAACTATTCAAATATTAATGTTCACATGTCACTTAACAGGTGGTGTGACATTTTGTCCAAATTTAACACTTACTTGAGTTCGGTAAAATCTAATTTTACTTTGTTAAGCGTTACCTAGCTGTGGCAATTATTCACATCAATTCTCTTCATCAAAACTATATCACTTTGGACTTAAGTAGTTTGGTAGTGGTCAAAAAGCTAATATCATCCATATTCGACTCTATAGGCCAAAACTAAAATCCTTTATTCAACGATAATTTTTTTTACTAATCGAACTACTTTGGTCACAGATTTTGACTATGAGTTGGCTTGAGTTGACCGAGATACTAATCTCATATAACTAAAGAGACGAATCATCTTTTAAATAGTGTTTCACTTCCAATACTTCCACTGGACCAAAATATAGTCACTCGATGGATGTCATGCTATTATTTTACTATAATCAAAGTGGATTTTTCGTATTGAAGGTCAATAGTATTCTTAAGTTAGGAGAACTGTGTAAATTAGTCAGATCGATATTTTCTATTTGACCTTAGTTATATTGACCAACTGAAAACTATCGAGTGATTCATTCCATTCTTATCTAATAACTATTAATACGTAACCACTTAGTAATCCCCAGTAGTCATGAGTAGTACATTGTCTAGTATTTGGAGAGTGTTACTTACTCTAGTCTTAATGGATGCATCGATATCCAGTCTTGGTGCATCTTGATTAGGAATATTAAAAATGATAAGTTTATTGTATTGTAATACAATACTCATGATTACAATTATTTATAATTACTATCACAAACACGCCATTTATGGATTTTCTGTTAAATATATTTTAATTAAATATTTAATTGTTTATAACACATTATAACAATATATAACACAAAGAAAAACTCCTTTATTACGAACGAGAATTAATTATAGAATTGATTAATTCATAATAAATTATAAAATTACCGATGGGGCATACCTCTAACTCTATTAGTAAATCCTCCTAACTATGATTTAATTATGTTCCACTTGGGGCTATTAACTCGATTTAATAATTTAATACACTAAATATTAAGCCGTATCTTATATTATGACTAAAAAGAATAACTGAAAATATTACCGAATTTCTCATACTATTGGTATTATAACTTCGTTTGCTAAATGTTCTCATCATAAAAAGTAAAGGTTCAAATATCCCATATTATTCAATAATTTATTAATCTAGAAGCAGCTTTATTGTATAATTCCCTGTTCCATAATATTCAATATAATTTCAAATATAATTCTTAATTTAAGGACGTTTGATTTGGAATTACAAAACTTCATTACTTCAACCTCTTAAAATGGTTGGAAGAAGATAACGAAGACGGGGATGAGAAGCACCAAAAATGTTTTAGAGAACTCATGCAATATAGGTAGAAGAACGATGTTTATTATTTTGGGTTTGTGAATGAGTATGTTTTACAATATTCTGGCCTTTATTAAATGGTCTTGGTCAAACCATTGGGTCATGTCTCAAACAGTGCTAAAGCAGACGGACCCACCTCTCATATTGATTGAAGATGCTGGTGTTGATTAAAGCTGCCAGAGGTCATAAGGTTAGGTCTTGTCTCAAACAGTGCTAAAGCATATGGACCCACCTATCGTACTGATTGAAGATGCTCGTGTTGATTAAAGCTGCCGGTGGTCAAAAGGTCGAGTCTTGTCTCAAACAGTGTTAAAGCAGATGGACCCACCTGTGATTGAAAATACTCTTGTTGATTAAAGCTGTCGGTGGTTAGAAGGTCGGGTCTTGTCTCAAACAGTGCTAAAGCAGACGGACCCACCTCTCGTAGTGATTGAAGATGCTCGTGTTGATTAAAACTGGTGACGGTCAGAAGGTCGGGTCTTGTCTCAAACAACGCTAAAGCAGACAGACCCACCTCTCATACTGATTGAAGATGCTCATGCTGATTAAAGCTGCTAATGGTTAGAAGGTTGGGTCATGTCTCAAACAGTGCTAAAGCGGGCGGACCCACCTCTCTTATTGATTGAAGATGCTCGTGCTGATTAAAGCTGCTGGTGGTCAAAATGTCGAGTCTTGTCTCAAACAGTGCTAAAGCACACGGACACACCTCTTATACTGATTAAAGATGCTTGTGTTGATTAAAGCTGCTGGTGATCAGAAGGTCGGGTCTTGCCTCAAACAGAGCTAAAGCAGACGGACCCACCTATCGCACTGATTGAAAATGCTCTTGTTGATTAAAGCAGCCGGTGGTCAAAAGGTTGGGTCTTTTCTCAAACAGAGCTAAAGTAGACAGACCCACTTGTCATACTGATAGAAGCGTTAGGTCGGTACTGTATCCACGTTGCAATGCTATACATGGCCACTGTACTCTGGTATATAAATATCGGTTTACTTTTCATGCTTCTCTTTATTATTACCATTGATTCAGTATATAAAAATGGTAGACTGCAACCATATTTCATTGCCATCCTCATATTCATAGATGGTCCGTTACAGCACAATAGCCCGCCGAATACCTCCTTCCTGCAACCACCTATCGGCTGGTATATTGAAATGGAGGAGAGACATAATGCTGAGGTAAAGAGCATGAGATACAAGTGTAGGATCGCATGCTACTAGACAATGGAAGACATCAAAGAGAAGATCGATGTACCATAATAGAAATAGCGAACAAAGGAATGAAATATGACACTAAGTACCTCGCACAAATCAAGAGGTTAACTCTAATGAGATATACTGTAACTGTGGGGTTTCTGTTCTTTACGTTGTTGTAAGTAGTGAAATAGATATTGGTCAGTGTCACTGTAGATGTCGTAATTCTCCTGATGGTTGTGGCCTGCGGAAATGGCTTGACTATCCTCTTCCTCACAATGTAGTTGTTTATGCTAATGAACTTGAAAACCAAACTCAGATGCTTTAAAGGACATTGGGTTCAATTAACTTATCCGGTGGTCGAACGCAGTTTTTTTAATTATTGATTGTCGTGTTTGCAGTCTTGTACTTTTTATATGTTGTTCGCATGTTTTCTTTAGTTTGTTGTCCTGTTCGATTTCAATGAAAGCAGTTATTTGTTCTTTTCTAAAGTTAAGTGTTGTTGTTGATGATTTCCAACTATTTATTTATTGTTATTATGTCAAGTGTAGAGTAGATTATAAGGACACAAACTGTACTTGAATTTGAAAATACATATAAGCTACTGATAGTGCAAACAACAAGCAGAAGGTAATTAACTTAACAAACATTTTTAACCAACCCATATATCATTCAAATTGTCTAATATATCTGACTCAGAGATTGTATGCAACATGTTCAACAAAATCAACGTGATACTCCCACAAATAACGGGAATCATATGTGGCTCGTGTTAGCTGAAATAGATCTTCTTCTCTCACTACTTTTATAATGAGTCTATATCTTCGATAATCCCTTGTAAACGTTACAAAAGTGCTATGAGTTTCCAAAACCTTTGAATTAATTGTCACCAGATGACTGTTAAAAGTCTCGTTTAGAGTGACCCAAAAATCTTGCTCAATCTCCTCTTCCATGTGTCTATGGTCAGTTTCCATGTATGATTTGATTAGAACTAAATAATCACCAACATTCCAGTTTTCATTAGACATTGAAGATTACTTAGGACATTGAGAATAAATGAAGATGTTGTGAATTTCCAATACAAAAAGCTGCCTTATACAGAAATTTCATGATCTGCGTCTCGTGAATCAAGTGTCTTATAATCAGCCAATGGCAATCATCCACAAACATGAGTATAAAAAAACACATATGTGTTTGTTCATTCAAATAGTGATTTACACATATGCAAGCAAAATATGAAATCCATAGCCGATATAGTTACAAAAACACTAGTGACAAATACAAAAACAATGATAATACTCATATAAAACAACTACTACATTCAAAACACTGATAATACAGTCGTACAAAGTCTACTACATAATACGTAACAATGATAATACTCATATACAACATCTACTACTGCATACAAACCACTGATAATACAATCATACAAATTCTGCTACAGAATACATAACAATGATAATACAATAGTACTCACATGCATGTGACATACAAACAATAATAGTAAGTGCTAACACTGAGGCTCACCAAACCGATACTGATTGTCAAAAAGATTGGCTGCTTCACCATCATCATCGTCGCCGTCGTCTTCGTCATCTACTCTGCGCGTAGGATGATATCGCTGCTCTTCAGCTGTAGTAAGTCATTAATATGAGAAGTTAACTCATCTACACTACGTCGATGATCGACGTACATGACCTGGTAGAATCCCATCTGCATCTGAAACAAATGCTCATAGGAAAATGATGCCGGATCGGGATACTAGGAAATCTCTAGCCAAGGAATATCAACACATCTATCAACCCCAGACATTGTCGGAATACTGACTGTCCAACTGTAATCTCCTACTGAGGAGGGATGTGGAGCATGATACACCTGAGTACTCTATGTAAGGTCAGGAAAAATAGGGGGCAACATCACTACGTATGCCTGAGGGCCCGACCAAATTAACAGATGCAGCATGAACAAATGTAGCTGTATGCGATGGAGTGTAAAACCGACGCCAAAAGAAAGCATAATCTACATTCATGATGATGAAGTAATTTGTGGACCACCCCTCTCCTACATACTTCTGTAATGCAGCGCCATCATAACCCTCAAAAAAGGTGTATCCGGATGTGGTTCATTGGGAACAAAATCACCGTCTAAGGTCTGTCTCCAACTACGCTCACCGAGCTACCAGTACTAGAATCCTAGGCTGGATGCGGATGAAATCAATGGAAAATGTCTCGTAGATAGGAAAGCAGCATGCACTACGATGGGGTCGGTCATAAAAGGTGAACCATTATACGGATGCCAAAAAACACTCTCTCTTGTGGTCCGTAACTCGATCTAATTTCGAGCCATAGCAAAAACATGATGTGCCTTCCCTCCTTGCGCTATTCTGCAGTAGCCACGTGCCCATGCTCTGACACGAGGAAAGAAAAGGGGTAATATGGAGTCCAACATCAGATAAGTCATGTTATGGAAGTACTCATAGTACCAGTATTGTAAAACCTTCCAAAACCCTGTAATGGATGAGGATCTAGCCCTAATAACACACTGATGATCGAGAGAGCGATACAAATACGCTAATATCGGAGCCCCCTAATCATATGCGACTGGATTATCACACGATAACTCCGCTACAGCTGCAACATAGCCAGCCGGCAGTGTGTTTGATGCATTTGTAAAGAATAAGTTCCCTGTCGTGTACAGAATAAAAAGATGAGCAATCTCCAAGTAGTTATCAGAACTACAACCATGTATCAATTCCATTATGACAGTCCACCATGCAAATCAAGATATGGAAGTACATTGGATAAACGATGAAAATACTGGTACTCCTTATCATAAGGTAAGGTCTCCCCACATCCAATCCAAAAACCTTTAAGCATTGTAAAGTCTAATAGTGTAATACCCAGCTCTCTAAAACTAAAGTGAAAGGTATGAGTGGTCTTCCACCAACAGGCAGCTAAAGCACCGCATAACTGAACATCCTAATTTAATAGATTATCGATACCTATTAAAGTAATTTACGATTATTTAAAGCCTAAACCTAATTAAAAAAATAAATAGTAATAATGTAATTACATACTCAGAAAATCTCCAAATTCTATCTCTCGTAGCAAAGCATGTATAATGCCATCGACATCATAAGATCGTATAATCCTATAAAGGTGTGCTATGCTAACCCAAGATCCACAGGTGTGCTCACTACAAGCCTAAGTTAAAACATTTTTCATATTCAATTTTTCTTATACAATTTGAACTAATAAGAAAAATTAGCGGAGATAACTTACAGAATTACCAACACATGTGCTAACTTGTACTTCGTCTGGTAGTATTTGAAAATTGACCAAATCTTTGTCCGAATCTAAATTTTGGTCGATG
This sequence comes from Allium cepa, assembly GCA_030765085.1. NCBI lineage: Eukaryota > Viridiplantae > Streptophyta > Magnoliopsida > Asparagales > Amaryllidaceae > Allium > Allium cepa. Next base: position 954,640,916 of record CM060932.1, read on the forward strand.
TGGGGTCCAAAACAACAGCTGCTATATTTCTTCCCATGGGTCATTGTCCAACCATCGTGCTACATCGCCCTTCAATGAACGCAAGCAGTGCGGGTACGGGTGCGCTACCTTCGACGGGAGAATTTTCCATAGACGGTGGAACATTTCCTACGCTGCGACCGCCACTACCTCGAAGTCTCCAGAAAGCTCTTATCATTTTTTTGGTACACGGTTGTTTGTAGGAAGCTGGAAAAATAGCGAAAAGAATAAGAAAGAAAGAAGTGAGGTTGAGAGGAAGCAGGGTAATCGACTCTTATATAGCCGGTTACCCTGAATTCATTTAGCCGGTCAAATTTTGGCAGGCTGAGTGAATGGTGTAGATTTCAATCCACACCATGTCGTGGATTGCAATCCAACCAGTGTGGATTGCAATCCACATCTTTACCCATAGCCGGCCCGAATAAGGTTGGCTAAGAGGAAGCACATTTTTGTGCTTCTACCAACCGGTTGGGGGTTGTCATGAGGTCGATTGCCTTGAATCGACCCAAGCAACCCCACTGGTTGGGATTGCCCTTATTGCATTAATTTTATGTAAATGGATGGATTTTTATGTGTAACATTTCTTTCGTCGAGGTGTGCTTCCTTGTGTATAAGTTGTTTGTGTTGTAATGTTATTTGCACATCTTGATTTCTCTTTCTGTACCTCTATTTTATTGTAGTAACGTACCCTTCTTTTGTTAAAAAAAATTGATTGTTTCATTCCTTTAAATTTTTAGTTCTTAACAAAATAACTTAATATCCTTCCATTTATTTTATGCTAATTTCGAATTGAGTTTATTTAGAGAAACACGTATTATCACAAAACTAATTGGTAATAAGAAAAGTGGTCTCTTAGTGTTTATATAGGATATATTTTATAAACTGCTCGACATTGGACTATATTCTTAACACGTCCCTGCACGTGTTAGCGTATCAAGAGCCAAATACATAGACATTTATATTTGATGATATGAGACAAGTGTGGTGGTTAATCACATATAAACTAAACACGCTCTGATACCATGTTAAAATAAACTTTATTATAAAAGTTATTTGTATTACAACTTGATGGTCGATATATGACTCATAACTAGATAATTATAATCACATTGCTTAGAGCATAAGTAATTATATAATAAAAAACTATTGTAAAATGAAAAGCCTGGATATTGAAAGATCCATTATTTATTCCTTAGTATATCATAATGATCTCTTCACATTTCCCTTCGAACTTACGATGTGGCTGATATAAGCATAAGAGTTTCCCAATTAAAGTCAAAAACAGAAAAATGAGTGTGAGTTAGTAAAGAAGTTTGTAATTTATATGAAAGAGGAAAGGAAAGGTAAAGTGATAACTCCCTTATCAAGATAATGATGTGCGATGTGACAATCAATCCAATATGCTTTCTTCGCTCATGAAAAAGGATGTTGCGAGAAATCTGAATAATATTATTAATGCACAATATATATGAGTAGGATCAGAAAGATGCACCCATATATTTGCAAGTTACCTACATAGCTTAACAATTTCTTTGGTAGTAGATGTCATAGCATGATATTCTACTTCAGTTGAAGAATAAGAAACAATGGGTTGCTTCTTATTCTTCCAGGATATAAGATTCGCCAAAAAAGATGCAATATCTGGTAATCGACTTATATCTGTGAGATTGCTACCATAATAAGCATCAGAGTAGACATGCAATTCAAAGGATGAGGTGGATGGAAATACAAGGCTATGTAAAAAAGTACTTCAAAGGCACTTCAAGATACGAAAAACAACTGCCCAGTGAACTATAGTTAGGGAAGCTACAAATTGATTAACAACTTGAACAACATATGAGATATCTAGAAGAGTGATGGCAAGATAAAACAAGCTTCCAGCAGTTGTATGGTATAAGGTAGGAATTGATAGTGGTGTACCCTATGAAGGATGCATTTACTTCAACAGGAATGCCAACGACCTTATTATCAATAATTCTAGCTTTCTCAAGAATATACATGACAAGTTTTGATTGACCAAGAAGATAAAATTTTGGTGAGTATATCACCTTAATTCCTAGGAGATATTTTAGAGGACTAAGATCCTTCATTTCATAATTTCTAGCTAATTCCCTTTTTAAGGAAAAAATGTCATGCGTATCATCTCCTGTAATAATCATATCATCGACATATAACGATAATATGATATGTTCTTCATTAGTATTTTTAACAAAAAGGGCAATATCATAAAAGTTAGAGACGAAAAAAGAGATTTAATCACAATATAAATTTTTTCAAACCAAGCATGAGGTTCTTGTTTAAGTCCGTACAATGCCATCTTAAGCTTGCAATCAGATCCCAATTTATATGGAAAACATAGAGGAGGTTACAATAAACTTCTTCCTGAAGAATGCCATTCAAGAATACATTTTTAACATCAAGTTCTGAAATTACCACTGTCCAACAAAAACTATAACAACGAGAATATGAATGGTGGTCATTTTCAAACAAAAGCAAATATCTCCCTATAATCCATGTCATACTGTTGAGAGTGGTCTTTTGTAACCAATCTAGCATTATGTCTTTCAACCGATCTATCATATTTGGTTTCAGTTTTATACACCTAACGATAACCAATAACACTCTTACCATGAGGTAAAGGAAACAAATCCCAAGTACCTATCCTCTATAAGGTAGGAAGTTCTTCATCCATAACATCACGCCGGAAGGATTAAGAACTGCACCTTTATAAGAAGTTAGCTAAGAAATATTATAAATTAAAGTTAAGAATGAAGAAAAAGATAAAAAGTAATAAGAATAAGCAAGATCAGGTACTTTTATAGACTTACGAATGTGTGAGGAATGACGAAGTGTGGATCTACAGGCTCAGTTGGAGACTAAGGGACCATCATAAGAGAGCAAGCAGCTTCAGGTGTTCCAATTTATATAGTGCTATCAGTATTATTATATGTTAACCACAAAATCCTCTTAAGAAAAAGGGTATGAAAGAAGGTTAAGAGAAGTGCACGGCTCTACTAAAGTTGAAGACATAGGTTTCATCAAGGTTCATGGAAGGGTGTTTCGAAGGCATTGAGATGGTTTTCGAAGGAGACGCAAGCACCAAGCATCATTACATATGATAAACAGTGCAAAAGCTTTCAAAAAGATAAAAAGAAAGAAGAGCTACCTTTCTGCCTTATTAAAACCCTTCAATGTAGATGAATTCCCATATATAAGAAAAAGCAAGAGTGGGTTCGAAACCCCCTTTCGAAGGCAATGGATAACAACCCTTCATATTCACGCCAAACATTTCAAAACCAAAGGTTTTGCCTTAATTCAAGTTACTCAGAAAGGTGCCTTGATCAGAACAACTCTTTCGAAAGCATAAACAAGTTCGAACCGGTCGATGCCTTCAACATCCAAGGAAGGTTCTACATCAATGTGCAAGCATGCATTCTGAAGCTATCTACTGCGTCGAAACTATCAACACTTCAACACCTTCAAAACCCCAAGGAACTACCTATCTACAGAGTCGAAATCTCGTATCTTTACTTCTTATGACAACAAAGTATCATAAAGAGAAAAGGCACATCTATCACCCTTTCGATGAAGTTGAAAGCAATCCAGAAGAAAGTGGAGAATAGAAACACTTGGACCTTAATGACAATGTAAGGTGGACAAGGGGACCCTTTTGACTGGGTCGAATGGTCTGGAATATAAAAATGGGAAGCGCAAGGATGAATGGAGAAACTCGAAGGAAATGCCTTATGACAGCGTCGAAAGCAGGCGCACTGCAGGAAGATAGGCGGACCTTTTGACTACGTCGAAAAAATGAATGCAGAAGATATGAGGACCTTTGACATGTTGAAAGAATGGATGTGGAGGATAGGAGTAACTTTCGACTGAGCCAAAAGGTTGGATGCGAAAGACAGGAGTACCTTTTCATTGAGTTAAAAGGTTGGATGCTGAAGATAGGAGTACCTTTTGACTGAGTCGAAAGAAGGAGTGCAAAAGAGGGCCGGCCTGCATCTATAAATAAGACCTTAGGGTTCTGATTTTAGGGACCATATTTCAGGATCCCAAACTCATTCTTCTACTTCTTAGCAAAAATCAAATACTTGTAACCCTAAATTGATTTAGGAAAAAAGCTATCAAACTTGTAGCTCGTTTTTGATTAATGAGAAAAGTAGGAAATGCATGGATTCAATAAAGATTTCGATCATGAGGGAGATCATTTCGATCATTAGCAAGACCGATGATCAATTGTACATGATGTTATCTTATCTTCTTAATTCCTTTTTGTCTTATGCAATGTCATGGGATCGACTTGGATAATATGCAAGCGAAACTCTTATTATCGTAGTCAACAATATATTATGACAAATAAAGATGATGATGTCTCGATTTTAACAAGTTTACAGAACTTATGTTACCTAAGATGATTTCCCATTGCATATGTTAAATAAGGCTTAACATATTATACATTTGATTACTTCGAAAGAGCTAGATCCCTTTTGACTTGGTTGAAAGGGACGTTTCGGGGATGATCAAATGCATAAATGCGAAGCATTATTATATGAAATGGATTCTTTTGAAAGGTATATACATCCTATAATGCCAATGACCCTTTTGGAGGAGTTCCTCCTAAAGGATCGAAAACAATGATGCTTAAAGTAGTTTCTTCTCTTTAAAGGCAAAGCAAACTTTTCGATATGATCGAAAGGGATGGGAGAACCTTTCAATATAGTCAAATGGGATGAATATTTGATATAAATGGCTACTTTCAACTCATTCGAAAGAGGGGTTCGAATGAGATACTCTCTCCCTAATCTTCATCTTGAGGATTTTGGTTGAATCAATTCAACCCAATCGAAAGGGGGTTTCAAATGGGAGTAATCTCTTTAAGAATTATCTTTTGCATCACAAATAAACTTATTGCTAACCATATAGCTTTGAGATTGACAATTTTTTTTGTTAACATTATAATTCTCAGAAAAAGGATTAATATGAATAAGATTATATTTGATTAAAATATGAATGCTTTATGGAATAGAGTAAAATGGTATATGTTCAAAGAAAAATAAAATTTCTAGACAAATAATAATTTTGAGTGGTTGGATCAAAACATCTATAACCCTTTTACATTCACCATAGCTAAGAAAATCACAAATAGCAGACCAAGAAGATACCTTATTACATTGTACGTAGAGAAGGAGAATAAAACTAGTACATCCATACACTTTAAAGATAGAATAATCAGGTACATGTTAATAAAAATTTTCAAAATTGAAATACCTAAAATGTGAGAAAATGGCACGACGTTAATTTGTCTAACAACAACGAGAACAGCTTCATCCAAAATTCCTAGGAATAAAAGTAGAAAGTAACAAAGATCGTGCAATTTTAGGAATATGTCCATGTTTTCTTTCTACAACTCCATTTTGTTGAGGAGTATCAGTATATGAGGTTTGCCGAATAATTCCATCTAAAGAAAGTAATTCACAAAATTCCTTAGAGGCGTATTCTCCACCTAAATCACACTTAAAACATTTAATAATAGCTAAATGTTGTGTCCTGATAAGTGCTCCAATTGTATACCTTAAAAAATATAGAACGATGTTTCATTAAATAGACCTAACAGTAGCGTGTATAGTCATCGATAAAGTACACATATCAAGATCCACCTTTGGTGGAAATTGGAGATGGTCTCATGTATCTGAATGAATCAAATCAAATAGAGTAGAAGACTCGAAAATGCTACTATTAAAGAGTAAAATGGAAAACTTTTCCATTTTACATCCACTACAATCAGAAATGTTACGAGTTCGCAAATTTTCTAACACACCTATGGATGCTAAAAATCTCAAACAAGAAGAAAATACATGACCCAAATAAGAATGCCACAAATAAAAACTAGAGAAAAAATGACACAAATGAAAGGAAGATAAATCAATACTAGTTGCAATACTAACTGGAACTTTTAATTCATTTAAAACTTATAGTCCATCCTATGGCCTATCCTAATCAGTTTTTGAGACCGTAGGTCCTGCAAAAAACAAGAATAATATGTAAATTTACTATATTAATGGAATTGCATAATAGACCAATGGACAACAGGTTTAATGTGAGATTTCAGATATGATCGACGTTGGAAAGAGATAAGTTGGGAGTGATAGTAGAATCAACTCTCGTCAAAAGACATATATGCCATTAATAGTCATAGCAGGAATAAAGGATGAAGAGATAAAGATTCAAAAGATGAAGGGTCTCATGACATATGGTGGGTAGCACCAGAATCCAAGACCCATAAGATAATTTATTGTGGAGTTCATATGTATTTAACCTAAAAATGTAATGGTGGATTAAACCAGTAGCTACAAAGAATGGAAATTCTAAAGAGACTTGTAGTCGGTGAAAGGGACAGTTTCACTTGAGAAATTATGAGACAATTCAAACTGCTTTTCAAATATTAAATTATGACAAATCTAAGTACATTTTTCCGCAGAAAGAATTCCAACAACGAACTTCCGATGGCCAATATTGCAGATCATCCTCAGTTTCTTTCTTTGAGTCCACGAGCGCAGTTAGTGAAAGATGTAAATATTTATCAGCAGTTAGTTTGCATTTAAACATTTCTTTGGGTTTCAGTTTAACACCCTAAAATTCCTATGACACCCAACAATTGTAAAGACCAAATACTTAAATATTTAATCGTTAATTAACGAAACGTCCATTATATTCAATTTTTCAAAGGCGGATGAAATTGGGACTCGATACACCCGTGGTTGGGACCGCTTTTCCACCATGAGAAAAATGAGTATAAACGTGACTATGTTTGGAGTCAGTAAGTTTTTGGAGTGAATGGTGATTATAAGAAGAGATGAAAACTGAAAGTTGGGCTAAGACCCATAAGCTAGCTTATAAGTTAGAAAACCACTTCATTATTCCCATTCTCTTTTCATTCTACATTTCCATCTTCCCTTCTCTAATTATTTACCTAATCCCCTCTTAATCCATAAATCGTATATCATTAATTCATACTCAAATAAAGTTTCTCAATTCAAACTAAAATCACTACAATTTCTCTCTACCTATTCCTTACAAAACCCATCAGCGAGTTGACATGAAGTTGTGATTTGGAGCTTCATCCATGATATCAAGAGTGCTGTGGAGTAGGTTTCCGTGATTGGAGCTTGATTTAGGGAAAAGAAAGATGAGTTTGATGATTCTCCATCTATATTTATATGTTATCATATTTTCATTTATTGATTAATATGAAATTATATGAAGCATTTTGGAGATTGTTTTAGTTGATTTAAACGTATTCATGTTATAAACATTCTTATATTAACTCATTATTTGTTTAAGACCTCAATAACAATTTTTAAGTAGTTAATAAGCTAACAATTTGGTTAATTAAATAATTACATATGATGTTGTGATGGATTAGAGACTAATTACATGGTATAGTTAAGTGCATATCATTAGTTAGTAACAATGAAACTAATTTAAATGGTTTTAGAAACGTTATTAAGCTAATTAAGTGAGTTTTAAACTTCACACTTATATTAAAGTGATTAGAGGGTTAATAAAGCTTAATTGGTATTTACAAATAGTTATATGATTTTATAAATGAAGTATAAATTTAATAAAATGGAAATGTGATTTTATGAAATAGTAATATATTGTATGCTTAATTTTAATAAGGTAAATAAGTATTTAAAGGCTAAAAAATGATTAATAAGCTAATAATATACTTTATAATCTAGGTATAAGATTTTGTAAAATGGTATAATAATATCAGAATTCTATTGAAAATATTTTCTAAATAAAAGTAAGGTTTGATTAAGTAATAAATGAATTACTTATTTAAATATACGTGTATGTATGAGTAAATGTAAGTATACGTATGCGTATTTGAAGATATATAACAGTCAAAATAACTAGTGTATTATAGATTTGGAATTGTTGTGTATGTTATTTGAATATATGTGTGTATTTGTGTGTAGATAAGTATATATGGATATGTGTAAATACATTTGTATATAAGAGCACTGCAAGCATCTCACTAGCTATAGCGACCATAGTGTACGCTAAGTTGCGTGAAAATATACTGGGTCAAATGAGCGGTCAGGTGAAGTCCGAAATTTGATTTGTGCTGTAGTGTGTATATGTATGCATGTACGAATGTGATTGAATGAGTGTGCTCACACATATAGGCATCACATAAGATTAGATGGTCGGTTGAGTGTGTTTTGGTATGACTAGAAGAAATCAGGTCATTATAATCGTCCGTTGAACTCTATGCGTGCATAGAGTGAATTTCGTGTCGAAATTAGTTTTCGAACACATAAGCACCACTTCAAAAAAATCAACCAATAAATTTTGTAGGAGGTCCAATGCGGTGAAGGCATGCTTTGGAAGAAAAGCAGCTCATCGGGCAAAGCAAAGAGAAAACGGCGTGAGAAAAGACGAACGGTAGGGGTCTATGACTCATTGCTAAGGCTATAATGCTTAGGAGCAGTCCTCACTGGTCCACCGGCAGGGACCTATCCCAAGTAGTAATGCTTGGGCAGGAAGGGTTTCTCGGGGAATTCCTTCCTCAATTCAGATATAGTTTCACGTGAGACTCCAAAATGACTTATAGGAAGCTTTGGGCAACTCGGAAAGGTAATGCAAGGCGAAACCTAGGATTAAAATGCTAATGTAAGGAGTGTACAAGTGGTTGGCAATGATCAATAAGGCGTTTCGAGAAAGGGGTTGATGAAGCGATCAAGAAAAGGAGCGGAAGGCACAAACTATTCCTACACGGGAATAGTAGGCGAGCGAGATAGTGATCAAGAGTCAATCGGATATGAGATTGAAACGTGATCAGTTACACGATCATGTACAATAAACATATACGATTTGAGGGAGCACATGATGATAAGGACTCGGTTCCGGACTCAGGCTTTATTTTTAATTTAGCAACTTAAATCTTTAAACCATTTAATTCTGAATCCAAATTCCAAAATTCCATTTTTAAATTATCTTTACCTAACTTGTTTCAAAGTTCAAATAAGAATTCAAAAACAATTTAATCTTCAGGTTCAAATTTATCATCCATTTTTAACTTCAAAACCAATTCTCAGTTTCATAGATTATTTATAACAATAGAATGATATCAGGATAAATAAACATCCAAATTTATCCGAACACCAATTAATAGTATACATTTTCAATTTCCAGATCTCAAACCCATTTTGATATCACACGTAACTCCTATTTTAAATCAACCATTTAACTTCCCAAGTTAAATTTCAATTTCATTTTGAAATTTCCAATTCAGGATGTTTGTTCTAAACTTATTTAACTTTCCTTAAGTTAAATTCACTTCAATTTTATCCAGTCAACTTTACTCAATTTGAATTCCCATTTCAAATTTTAAACTTCATATTAATAATCTCCCCACTTATAAGTTCAAAAACTTATCACTTTGGGTTTTCACATCTCATCCCAAGGAAAGATTCAAAACTCAACCTTAGAGCTTATTTCAAATCATTTTTAATATTATGTACATCTCACATATAAATAATGTATATTTCCTTTACACAAATTTTTTTAAACCACCTTTGTTTTAATTCAAAACAAATTTTAAAGTTTCAAACAACTCTTGTTTGAAAACAGGACCCTTTTATTCAAATAATACTATTTATTATTTCTTTCATCATTTTGAAACAATTTCAAATTTCTGGATCTAGATTTAAAACTTCATCATTTAGATCATCTTCAATTCCAATTTATAAGTCACACTCACCTAAATGTTTTTACTTTTAAATGTTTTTACTTCCCTAAAAACATTTCATTTTTTCTTACTCATTAACACATATTTCATTATTAAACACAACAACCATTTATGATAATATCCAAGATTATCATATCTGGAAACCAATTCATTATTATCTTATTCTGAAAATACCTTTACAAATTCAGGATTTTAATTTCAGTTTGAATCCATTTAAGACTTATCTTCATTCAATTTCAATTTGGTTGTATTTCTTCTACCATTTAGTTTTCATTATTTTATTTAATTCCAATAATCGACAACCAATTTCTTTATATATCAAAAGATAAACTTATATGAAAATCATTTTTAAAGAAAATAACAAATACGCCCTCATATATACTACGCTCAACTCATTCTAGGGTACTATTGACCCTATCCTTAATGAATAAACCCACCAGAGCCAAGGTTCTCGCTTTATCTTTAGCCCTGCTACTAACGACCCGAAATTTTCGACTCTGAGAATTCCAGATTGTTAGAGAAAAGAAGAAAGAAGGTAGAAGAAGAATAGAACAACAACATCTCACATTCGCAGCGGATCAAAATATACTAACTTATAATAGCATTTATACAAAGAAAAGCTGTAATTGTGACTTTACATTCAGTATATCTGAGTTACAACCATTTACAAAAGACTAGGCAGTTATATCAACCTGTCCCAGACTAATATCATAACACTCTCAAATATACAGCGGTAAACTCCATATGTTCCTGTCATCCAGCTCGTCTCCTGAGCTCCAGAACGTCCTTACCTAAAAATCTGTAATACTCGGTCTGACCCGAGCATTACATTAAAGTAACACCCGGGTCAGTTTGGAAACCAGCATGAGTAAACCCATTTAACAAGAAATACTAATGCATAAAACTTACATAAAACCCGAGGTAACTCGTACTTCACTACAAGTTCATAACTTGTTATAGTCAATACTTACTTCACACACAATCCTTTAAGTACCATTACATAATTTAAATGGTCCAGTTTACTTAAATTATTCAATTCCAGCCTATTGATTTCATAAATCAAATCTATAAAGAATTATTGTAGATTCCAAATCGAAGTGGTTTCGGGTATGTATTGATACCCGACCCCGATCTCTTCGAATCCAAAATCATCTTAAAAACAAAGTTGTTTAAGTTTTAAACAATTCCATTTATATCCAGAATTACATATTTACATAGCCATTCATCACAGATAGACAAACCATATTATCATAGTTCAACCCAAACATAACATATCACATAGCATCACAAATCATATATTAGAGATATCAACTAATCTAAGGCATACAATATCATTCAATCATTCATAAGTAAGATTAATTTGTCATACCATTTCTAATTTAAAATAAATTAAATTAATTACTTCAATCACTTTTAATCCTGCTTACTTGACATTAATTAATTACAAACCATTAATTAATCATCCTTCAATTATCCTCTTTAATTACATCAAGTAATTAGCCTTTAATTAATAATACAAATTAATTAACCTTCACCTATTCACATTAATTTCATTTATCCTTAATTAATTACTCAAATTAATTATCATATAATCACTTACATTGATTAATTATCCTTTAATTAATCATACTCATTAACTAACTAACCTTAATTAATTTCCTTAACTAATCAATCCTTTAATTAATTACACTAAGTAATTAATCCTTAATTACTTCCCTTAAGTAATTTACCTTTAATTATTTTATCAAGTAATTATCCCATTGATTAATTATCCTTAGTTAATTAACTTTTAATTATTAATTAATTTAACCTTTAATTACGAATTAAATTAATTAATCTTTAATTTTAAGTAATTAATCTCTAATTACTTAATCAATTTATCCTTAATTACGAATTAATTAATCTCTAATTAATTAACTCAATTGCTTAATTATTTAATCTCTAATTATAAGAATTACTTGACTAATTAATTCTTAATTATAAATTGATTAATCTCTAATTAATTAACTAGACCCTTAACTACAAATCAATTAACCTCCAATTAATAAACTTATAACCCTTAATTATAAATTTATTAATCCTTAATCATTTGTTAACTAAATTAATTATTTACCCTTAATTATTAATTAATCCTTTATAATTAATTAATTAAACTAATTAATTATTCCCTAATTACTTTATTAACCTAAATAATCTTAAATCATTAAACCTTAGTTAACTTTAAGATAAATCCTTATCTTTATTAATGACTTAATTATCATTACATATTGAATATATTTTATCTTAATTTAACACTTAATTAATTACTAAATTAAGTTTATAAAAGTAATTTTTACTTAACAAACTTAAGTTAACAAATCATATAACTTCTTTAAATCATATAGTTTTAAAACATTTATCCTATAATAGTTTAAACTAGGTTTAATTTAAATTTAGAACTTGCTTTTTGTAAAACTTTTAAATCTGTTAAACATGCTATGAGTTCAACCCGACAACTACCCGAATTCAGTCCCGAGAATTCTTCTTTTCTTTTTGAAATTTTTGAAATCTGTTTGCTTAATAAAAGTTTAACCCGAGACGAACGTACAAAAATCTCGAGCAAAGACATCAAAATCTCTCCAACGCAACGGAATAAAATATAATAAATAATAACTAATATTTACACAAAAGCAAATCTGTTTATACATTACATCATAAGAGTATACATAACACACAACTGGACAATAATCATATATACATAACACACAACTGGACAGTAATCATAACCTGTCCTCACAATCTGAATACATAGGGGAATAATAATTAAGCACGGTAGTACGTATCGCCATCTAGCTCGTTTGCTGAGCTCCACATCAGCATATCCTGTATTCTATAAAACTCAGTCTGACCCGATCATTATAGTGAAATAACACCCGATTCGATCTGGAATACCAGCGTGAGAAAATCACACTCAAATTGATTATTAAAGTTTCAAAAATTCTTTGAAAATCAAAAGCATCTCGTAAGACCACGCCATAAATAAAAATTTCGGGTTTTTACCTTACGATAGCTAAAACATTTCTTGTAAAATCCTCTGATATTATAATAGGGTCTATATACAAATACTTATTCATATAGCTGAAATTGTTACATTTATTAAATTCCAACTAATAGGTATACAAACAAAACCGTAAAGGCACGTGGGAGAATGGATTTCCAACTAATGACTAGGTACTGGGGTACCACCTGTCATGGTACGTGTCCTAGATCACCGTACCGAGGATTACTCCTAATCCTCTGTAACACAAGACCGGGACTACCCCTTACTGGATAATCCCTAGTAAGATCACCCCACGGTTGGGATCAGCAACCGCACCACTAAGCCGAATAAAAAGGGACATCTAGACAGGGATGACCTCACCCTAATGGGTGCTACCCGCTTAGCCTTGCTGCATATCCCCTGATTTTCAGTTATTCCTGGTTGATGAGGTTCGAGGCTAAGCGTTGCCTTTTTAGAATGTATCACATAGAATGCTCATCGCCCACCTGACGATGTTCTGAAAGCATTCATTCATACAAGTCCGTCCCGGGTTCGAATGGAACCGGAGGCACTACTCCTACTACATCCATTTTGGAATTACCTTAGAATTAGTAGCGACCAGCCCTTGCACTTCACTGCTCCATCTTCGACTCCCAGCTTTTGTCATCCTCATGAAAACGTTCAAACCGGATCGAAGTGGTTTTTGGGAAATTAATTCTGATCCCGGTCTCTTCGAAACGATCAGCGCATTGGCCAATATTGATAGTCGGTTATTTAACTATCAATTAAATTCACAACGACCATCAAACATAAATAATTTTGCCAAATTATTTATTTCCCTCGAAATATCTTCACAAGATATATTTCCACTTTCAACCCATTTGAAAACAGTTTTCAAACCACACTTTTCTCATGAAATAAATTTCCAAATATTTATTTCCACTGAAAACGCCAAGCACTAAAACTTCAGATTTTTATAATTATTTAAAACACTTTATTATAAGATATCCTTTAAAACATTTAAATTAAAAATTACTTTAATACTTATTCAAAATATATACTTTAAGAATATTTAAAATAAAACTACTTTGTACAATATAAAACTGAATTTCTAACTTTTCAAACATAATACCAAGCCACTTTTAAATAATTACTGCTAAAATAGATTAAAATAAAATACTTACTTTAGAATTTAAACATTTAGAAATAATAAGTTTTCTAAACATACTTTTTAAATAACTTAAATTTTTTTACTTATACTTAAAATTTGTTTGAAACGTACTTGGCTATTCATGAAAATTCACTTCTCTTGCACATCTTTTAAAAATAAATCACTATTTATTTTAAACAAATTTACTCATTCCCTTAATAAATTCCCACCGTGAATTTATTCTTCCAAATATCCATTGATATATCACTTCGCTTTTATAAACCCAGTTTATAAATTTCAAGTCACGCTTCTCTTTTAAAAATCCCGGTTTTACACACTTAAATCAACCCCCAAACTGATTTCCAATTTACTTCACTTCTAAATACATTTCCTTACTTACTCCATTTATTCCAAAATCCATTAACTTTAGATTTTGTTTCTTCATTATAATTTAAAATATTTTAACTGAAAGTACCAATTTCATATTTCCTAAATTTCTTCTTTATCCTTTCAAATAAATTCAGACCATGAATTTCAAAATAAATTCGTTATTTCTTGAAATAATATCACTTGAGTTTTACAATTCATTATTTTCTGTTTATTCAAAATCCCCTTTTTTCATACTTAGAATTATTTATTAGAATTTTCAAATCACTTTTATTCGTATCTAGTTCATTCTTAAATTTATTCAAATTCTCTATAATTATTTTACTTAAAAATTCACTCTTTTATTTTCTTTCAAAAATCCAATTCTATATATTTTGGTAACTCAGTGTACCGAAATATATTCAAGCAAACCATAGCATTCAATATTCCAATTATCAATATAATTCATCACAGAATATCAAACATTCATAACACAGAATATTAAACAAGCCAAATAATTCTGAGAAATCCAGTTGGATCCCTCTAATCTGTTTCCCTGCATCCAAAGATGTTAGCACAATACCAATTCCACTTCGAGGTGGAATATCACGGTATATGGGACTAATATAATATCATTTGTTATTATGCGGCGCATAAGGTCTCATCCGCTATATAATGCGGGAAATCAATCACTCCAATATATACAATATACTACTATATATAATATAGCACATCAAATCAATTCAAACATTCAACCAATTATTTAAATTTAACTATTTAAATTTAAATAGCAATCCAAAAGAGTGAGATTAACTCACCTTTGACTTCGTTTGTAGCCCAATCCAATCTTGACTTGGTTTCCGATTCCAGACCTTGTAAAAATATTATATATAAATTTTCAAAAATCTAATTTATATAAATACTCTTCAACATTTAAAAAAATTCCCTTTTTTTTCTATAAAAATAAACAGTAATTTCCTAACTATATATAGAATTTCCTGTTTAATATATATTTTTAAATTTATACCAGGCTACTAAAAAATATTTTCTACAGTTTATCCATATATACACATATATACAAAGAAAAATCTGTGTATATATACTTCCCTGAATAAAAGGTTTTCTGTTTAAAGTTATGTATATAATTTGTGCTTAAAGTTATGTGGCTAATTAAAATTTTAAAATGCAAAGAACAAATGAAATACCTTACTGGCACAACCGACTCGGTGACGACGAGCACGAAACCAAACGCGACAGTCACTACAATCGAGAATGCCAAACTTCGAGACAGCCCCCTCCTGCTTCCCAAAATCCTTCAATCTGGTCATCTGCCTTGACGCTCTCTTCCCTTCGATAAATCCTTCGCATACGCAGCCATGCTTCCTACTGCAGCCACGCCGTCGACGCCTCGCGTACGCGTGCGATTTCCTGCCGAGACTCCAGCTTGCCGCCTTACCCAACGTGCTCGTCACCACTTTAGAGCAGATCGCCACCACTTTAGAGCAGATCGCCATCCCTCCCTCACGCGAAATCGAATGTCTTCGACTTCGAATCCACCTGTTGCATAACTTCGAGAATCGCTTGAACTCCTTCAGACATTAACAATCTCCCTCTATTATCAAGCGAAACGATTATTATATTTCTTCATGCCTCGAGAGTTTTGAATTCGATATCTCCATAGGTTGAGAATGATTTCGATTATAAATATGAAAAGGAGATAGAGAGGAAGGGAACGAGATTAGGGATGAAAAAGGAATGGCAACCTCTTGTGATAAACGTTCATCCCTTTGCTTATTTATTTTTAAACCTATTTTCTTTTGACACTTGTCCTTTTAACTTACAAATGTCCAAATTGTATTTATATATATTTTTACATTTTTATTTCTTTTTAACTTGAGTTAAACTTTAATCTAATAAATATATATATATATAGTCATCTTCAATGTTTTTAAAAGGTAGAGTTTCATTTTAATTGTCACGATAATGCAATTCAAAATTCTCGAACTCCTATCGATGCATGCAGCTAGGTGTTCATAATGTTATACGCTTATTTTGAACGCAATGGAAAAGGTTTTGAGTCTAGACAGGGATGACCTCATCCTAATGGGTTGGGATCAGCAACCACACCACTAAGCTGAATGAAAAGGGACATCTAGACAGGGATGACCTCATCCTAATGGGTGCTACCCACTTAGCCATATTGCATATCCCCTGATTTTCAGTCATTCCCTGTCGATGACACTCGAGGCTAAGTGTTACCTTTTTAGAATATATCACTTAGAATGCTCATCGCCCACCAGACGATGTTCTGAAAGTATTCATCCATACAAGTCTGTCCCGGGCTCGAACGGAACCGAAGGCACTACTCCTACTACATCCTTTTTGGAATCACCTCAGGATTAGTAGCGACTAGCCCTTGCACTTCACTGCTCCATCTTCGACTCCCATCTTTTGTCTTCCTCATGAAAACATTCAAACCGGATCGAAGTGGATTTCGAAAAATTAATCCCGATCCTGGTCTCTTTGAAATGATCAGCGCATTGGCCAATATTGATAGTCAATTATTTAACTATCAACTAAATTTACAACAACCATGAAACATGAATAATTTTTCCAAATTATTTATTTCCCTCAAAATATCTTCACAAAATATATTTCCACTTTCAACCCTTTTGAAAACAATTTTCAAACCACACTTTTCTCATGTAATAAATTTCCAAATATTTATTTCAACTGAGAACACCAAGCACAAAAACTTTAGATTTTTATAATAATTTAAAACACTTTATTATAAGATATCCTTTAAAACATTTAAATTAAAAATTACTTTAATACTTATTCAAAATATTTACTTTAAGAATATTTAAAATAAAACTACTTTGTACAATATAAAACTAAATTTCTAACTTTTCAAACATAATACCAAGCCACTTTTAAATAATTACTGCTAAAATAGATTTTAAAAAAAATACATACTTTAGAATTTAAACATTAGAAATAATAAGTTTTCTAAACATAGTATTTAAAACTTTTGCTTATAATTAAAATTTGTTTGAAACGTACTTGGCTATTCAGGAAAATACACTTCTCTTTCACATCTTTTAAAAATAAATTACTATTTATTTTTAAACAAATTTGCTCATTCCCTTAATAAATTTCCACCGTGAATTTATTCTTCCAAACATCTACTCATATATCACTTCGCTTTTATAAACCCAGTTTATAAATTTCAGGTCTCGCTTCTCTTTTAAAAATCCCGGTTTTACACACTTAAATCAATCCCCAAATTGATTTCCAATTTACTTCATTTTTAAATAAATTTCCTTACTTACTCCATTTATTCCAAAATCCATTAAATTCAGATATTGTTTCTTCACTATGATTTAAAATCTTTTAACTGAAAGTACCAATGTCTTATTTCCTAAATTTCTTCTTTATCATTTCAAATAAATTCAAACCTTGAATTTCAAAATAAATTCGTTATTTCTTGAAGTAATATCACTTGTGTAACGATCCCAATTTTTAATTAAATTTAAACTGATAATGAAAATGAATTTTGGAATAAAATTGTGGGTTAATTTGAATTTTTGAAATTAAAATAGGGTAATTGTTATTTAGACATTGATTTTTTTAAAATTTAACTATGGATTTGAAATTCTATATTTAATACCTTATAAATAAAATAAAATAAAATAACATCCTAAAATTTGACAATATAAATTTATAATGTATTCTAAACTTTTGAAAATTTAATTTAAAAATAAATTGAGAAATCCCAAAAGAAATAAAATAAGTAATAAACTATGTATAGATAAATTCCAATTTTATTTCGCGTTTAAATTATTGAAATAAAGAATGTTTATAAAAGTTATTTTAATTTAAAATATTATATATGTGTATATTACATATATGAGTAAAATAGGATACACATTGAAATTTAATTTAAGTCTTTTTCTTAGGTGAGTATGAATATACAAAGGGACATGGAAGTCTATATTTCAAGTTTACAATTGGAATATGAAATTAAATTTAAAATAAATGTTTAAATATAAGTGGCATTTAAAATCATTAAGATGTAAATGTGTATATATATGAATATTGGTTAAAACACAATTTTCTTTCAACATTGTATATATGTATATGCTAATGAATAAAAGGTACATTCATTTATAAAATAAATATGATATAAAAATAAAAATAAACATTCTTTTGTCTTTAAAAATTTAAATGTAAACAATGAAATATACATGCACATGGTTTGGAGTAGGGTACTTAACAAAATCTAAGCTCATGATTTCATTCTAACAAATGGCATTCCACTTTCATTGCTTAAATAAAATAATAGAATTAAAAATTAAAGAAAACTTTTAAGCTCCCAAGAACTTAAAATTTATTCAGCTGCCAAAATCTCTGTAGAACAGTAAACAAAAGATTTACAAATCTCAAAAGCAAGCCTATAGTTCAAAAAAAAAAAAAACCAGGCAGAAAAATATATACATACCAGAGAGTGGAATTCAAAAAACAAAGAAGAGAAAATCTGGAAACCAGAGGAGAAAATTTTCAAACTGAAGCAAATATCAATTTCAAAATTAAAAGCAACATCCTCTTCCAGTTCTAAAATCTGAAGCAAGCAAGTTAAGAACAGTTTCGAAAGTCAAGTACAACTCTGGTTGAATCAAGTTCAAAGCTGAAGAAATTCCAATAACCTCGAGAGCAAGTGCAGGGCTTCTGAAATTAATTTAGGCAAGTGGATTTTCCTTTTTAAGATTTTAAGTTAAATTTGTTAAACATGAATGAAAACAGGAATTTAAACCATTGAATCCATCAATTATTGCAGCAAAGTAATCAAGATCAAAAGCTTAAACTATTTGCAGTTTTTCAAGATCCAGGAAATAAAAAGCTTCTCTGTTATATAAATTCAAGTTGTAAGTAATTTAAAATTGTTATTATTGATTAACTAAGTGAACTACTACAACAAAGAGTAATCAAAGATCTGTACTTACAAGTTGCAGATCTAAGCTTCAAAAATAAATTAAAGAAAGGTTCCAGGCTCAAAACAATCATTCTCTGTTTCTGTCTTTCTTCATCAAGATCCAGGTGAGTAAATTACATCCCAAATCTTTAGATCTGGTTCGCTTCTTGATTTCATGTGATTATCTGCTAATATGCGATAGGATTGTTGCTTGCAT
Organism: Allium cepa; assembly: GCA_030765085.1. Lineage (NCBI taxonomy): Eukaryota > Viridiplantae > Streptophyta > Magnoliopsida > Asparagales > Amaryllidaceae > Allium > Allium cepa. The sequence continues at coordinate 954,660,421 of CM060932.1, forward strand.
GTTGAATATAGGTATATATATATATATATATAGACACACGTCTGTTAATAAGTGTGCATGCCTGTCTATGTACAGATAAAGTTTTGTTTAGTTGGAGGGTAGCCAAACTGAAGAAAAAAATTCATATCTCAGATTTTAAATAGATTTAGGTAAGGATTTCTAAATTAAAGTTGATCATATTAGTATAATACTAATTCTAAAAATATTTTCGAATGTGTTTATGCAGTAAACATTCTAAAACTATAGAATTACTGTGATAAACATTTATATCAGAAAATTCAAGTGTTATAATTTCTAGTTTCAATTATATGATTAGATTCGTATTCGAAATTTATGAATTTTGGTAGTAATATTGGAATTTTTAAACTTGAAATTGATGGAAATTTTCGAGTTGATCAATGGTGGGAGTTTTGTCAATTTCTGGTGATCACGGCGACATTGGACTTCAGGGTTGTTGTCAGAGGTGGCGGGAAGGAAGGTGATCGATGGAAAAATGGCAAACGAATTTATAAATCATCGTGATGGCCGGAAATCTCTAAACTAGGGTTTAAGCTCACGTTTTAATTAGGATCGAAAATCGCGTCGCTGGCATCTCGTTGTCGCACCGGAATCGTTCGCGTCAGTGGCGATCAAAGCTTTGAAGTCAGGCGAGACTCTGGTAAAATTTTCATGGCCTCAGATGGCCTGAGGTGGCGGTGCGAGTCGATGGTGTTCTTATTCCAATTTTTTGGTTGATTTTCTCATTTTCGAATTTCAAACAATTTGATGATCATGGATGGTTGTGTCATCAGAAGAGCTGATAGGTGACTAAGGGGTCATCCCCGCGATGGCTGGAGCGTTGCCGTGCGACTGTGCACGTACACGTGTACGCTTTGACATTTGCTACGTAATGATGGTTTAGGGAAGAAGCATCCTTCTCGGGTAGAAACTCGTGTAGATGATGATATAACTCGAGCAGTGAATCAGGTTGTTTTGTTAGTTTTAAAAATGTAAACTGGAACAAAGTTTAAAAGGGAAAGAAAGTGGTAGGCTCGAAGTTGAGCTCGGGGAGGCGCTGCAATGCTTCGGGTTTGTTGATTTAACAGGTTTCAACAGAAACTTGATGCTCAGTTTCTTTTAAATTAAAAAAAAAAAGAGAAATTAATTAAAAGCTGAGTTTAAAATGAAAATAAGTTTTAAATAAGTTTTTAAATCTAGTTCTTCAATTTGGAGTTTAAGTTTAAATCACAGTTTTCAATAAGTTATAGTTTTTAAATTTGAATTAATTTAACTACTTTAAAAGGGGGTTAAGTTGTTTGTATTTTAAAAAAACGAAGTTTTAAATTGAGAATAGGTTTTTATATCTAAAGATTTATCTGGAATGGAAATTTAATATGCATTTCAATTTTGAAATAAAAAGTTTTCAAATTTAAAATCGTTTAAACAAATTGAACATTAAAGTGTATTTTTTTAACTATGGTTTGAATTTAAATATAAATTTGGTTTTAAATTTCTTTTAAACTTCTTTATAAAATGGATATTTCTTTAACATGTGAATTAAAGATTTTTGAATTGTCTTTAAGCTTTGTTTAAAGTCAATTTGTATTCATTTTTAAAATTTAAAATTTAAAATGGAATTTGAAAAAAAAGTTTAAAGTAAATTATTTTTAAATACTTTTGATAATAATGTGATCATTAATAAGAAATAATAATTACTTAGTCAAAGTAATTAAGGGAAGATAATCAAAGCTTAAAGATTGTTTTATCAATATTAAGAGTTAATTACTTTAAAGAATAACTAAGAAATGTGGTTAATTAACTAAGGTAATTAAATCAAGAATAATTAATTAAGGTTAATTAATTGAAAGTGATTAAGAAACCATTATTAATTAAGGAGTAATTAATTATTGTAATTAAACGATAATAATCTATTAATTAATCAATTAAGGACAATTAACTATAATTAAGATCTAATCAATAATTAAGGGTTTATTAATTTAAAGTAGTTAATTGAGGAATAATTAATTAATAAAAGTAATTAAGATTCAATTAATTACAATTAAGGTTTAATTAATTAGGATACTTAATTAAAGATATGATTAATTAATGAAGGGGATTAAGACTTAATCAATTGAAATTGATGATAATTAATCATTGATTAAAAATTACTAATGAAAGTGATTATGTGAGGAATAGATTTAAAACCACACAGATTTATTCATCTTAACTGTAGATGTTTGATTTCCAATTGAATGCTTTGTGATGGATTGATATATTTGATATGTGATGTGATGCTATGTGCTTTGTGCTAAGACGATATATTTGTGATGAATATACCGTTATATGAATATGAAAAACCCTTGACCCGTAAAACGATATTTGGATTTCGATGCGTCAGGGAGTCGGATTCCTGTTGGTTATCCGAAACCCACATCGAATTGTAATGATAAATCTTTGTGATTGATAAATGTATTTTATCTATGAATCTGTGAATAAAGATAAGCGTTATGGGTTACACCGCTTATCGATATGATTGAATCTGTGATGATGTTGTGCACTATTGTGTTGAACCCCTAGACCACACTTGTACACACACAAATATGGATTGCACGTGGAAATGTGTTAAGTCACAGATTTTTGAAATTGTTTTAAAGATTTAATCCAAAATAGTTTTGGAGTTAGAATTGGAACTTTGAAAATGAATTTTCAAAAATAAAAGTTATTTTGAATAACTCGATTGAGTTTGAAATTTAAATAATTTGATTTAAATTTGAATTCAATATTTGGGATTGAATTCTATGGCTTGGAAACTATGGTTAAAAAGGGTTATTCAACTTATAAATGGGTTTTTAAACCATTTTAAAAGCATTGATTGGGAATTTAAATTCTAAACCCAAAGATTTTAACTTGTATAAATATAATTGAATTTTTCTAAAACGGAAACTATTCGTTTTCAAAAAATAGAAGCTTTCACATAAGAAATGAATTTCTAATTTGTGTAAGAAGGATTTCAAGTTTAAAAATAAAGACGGTCTTCCAAGTTACAAATAAATCTTTGGAAACGTGTATTGAAAGCTATAAATTAAAATCTTTAATTTAAAGATTTAATGTGTTAATCCAATTGAAATGGAATTGTTTGAAATCTATGAATGATCTTTGTGAAACTAGGTGAACTTTGTGAAATGAATCTTTTTATTTAAAGATTTAAAATGGTAATTTGTTTAACCATTTGAAAGAAAAGCTTTGGATTTTAAAGTTGTGACTTAACTGAAACCCCATATCCATATGTTTTTAAATATTGCGCTCGCTATTCGGTTTAGCCGGGAGAGGACCTTGTGCCATATAGCCCATTCCGAATAGTGATATGACGTTATGGATTGCATTTAAAGACCGGTGTTGAAGACCGGGTGTCTTTGATAGCGTTAGGATAACCTATCGATTGTCTTTGCACCGCGTAGCTACGGTATAGAGATTCCCTAAGTGATGGGAAGTCCGATCGGGATTGTGGATACCCGGATTTGCAAGGGCTTCTTCGAAAGTGCCTTCGGTTCTGTTCGAACCCAGAACAGACTTGTATGGTTGTATGTCCGACATTACACTTTGAGATATTAAACTGATCTCTATCAAATACATTTCTGCTTGGTGGCGGAGAATTTATTCTCTTATCTTAACACCATTCTCTGAGACGTACGAGCTCAGAGGTTATGTAGTTGATATTTATCAGTGATATATTCCCAATTTGGTAGTGTGGCATGCTAAGTGCTGCTGTGTGTTGATGATCATTTGTTTATCATTTGTGATCAAAGCGTGGCTTTTGTATAAAGCATAGCTTTGTGGACGAGACTGCATCAGGACCTCACACCCCGGAAATGGTCGAAACAGGGAAGATGCAGCAAGGTTATGAGGGTCGCGCCCTTTAGGGTGTGTCATTCCCTTCTGGTAAAGGGTGGTATCATGGTATGGAGCCCAGATGCTTACTCATGTGGATGCTGCAGATCTATTACTTTGTAATTGCTTTGTGGTTTTGAGGCGCCTCGGATAAAGGTCCCAAAGGACCGGGGGATGGCATGCACGAGTAGTAGTTACCTAGTTACAGAGGTAACCCGGCCTTGTGTTGGCAGAGATCCGGTTAGGTTCTCGGGGCGTCCCTCCAGAGGCGATCCCATAGACAGTAGGAAGTTCCTTAGCCTGACCATTTGTTGGAAATCCATTCATCCAATACGTGCCTTGTACGGTTTTTGTTGTAGAGCCTGCCATTTACTTATGGTGGTCACCACTGTTTAGATGGTAGCTATAGTAGGCATAGTTCGGAATGTCTATGCTGGCTAGGATTTATATTATACTTTCGAAATGGTTTTCCACACTTTGCACTTATAGTAATAATATCAAAGAAATTTTCTCGTATTAAGCATATTTGACTATCATAAGGAGAAATGTCCTCCAATTCTGCGTTTGCATTGTGTGTGTGGCGGGAGGCCTTATGGTAGTTTCATTTTCTAAAAAGCATTGCGGATTTCAAATTTAAATTCTTTTGTTTGTTTTAAAAGACCAAATATTTTTGTTTGCTCACACCAGTCCCACGACTGACCTGGAGTTTATTGTTCCTTTCCTAAACTCTGGGTGCCCACTATTTTCCTACACGGGCAGTCTAGAGTTGGGTTTTCCAGATAATCAATAGTAAGTGTAGATTCGATAGCTGTCAGCCTAGGATTTGGCAATCGCTTGCGGACGAGACTTGCTTATCTTTGTGTATCATTATTGGGAGTTCGAGCTAATTCTGGATTGGTACCTTGGAGATGGAGATTACCGATGCTGGAGTTCTTTCTTGAAGACCATATTGGAGTTTTGTTCCGCTGCTAGTGTTATCTTTTCTTTTCCACTGCTATTATCTTGTATCATATCTCTGATGTATATTGATATTCATTGTATCATCTGTTGTATCATATTGTATCTGATATTGTATCAATGTTGTATATTGATATATGCTATTCTGTTCTTCCGCTGTGTTGTACTTAATGTGTTATAGGCTCCGGCGAACCAGATTTGACGTTTGGATCTACGGCATTTGAATACGAGTGTCGTATTCGGTGCCGATTTTCGAAGGTCGAGTCAGGGTCGTTATAATTGGTACCAGAGCTGAGGGGTAAAACTTTAGCTCAGGAGTATAACACATTAAGTAGCTCATTAGAGATAGGGTGAAGTACGCCCTAGAATGAGTATATCCCTAAGATATCCGTTCGAATGCCTCAGTAAATTCTCTTACTATTCACCGATAGTATGTATGAGTGCGAGAAGAGGACGAGATAGGGGACAGGGGAGTACCACTATAAATGGTCAATACCCTGCGACAGTGGAAACAACTTTCTTCTCAGTCTCCTTTGATTCATCTTTCCAAAATTCTTTTGATTGCATCGTAGCAGCCACAAGAAGAAGTTTCGGTGTAATGGTGGCCCTACGAATTGTTGTAGAAAATCCTTACTTCGTAGCTTCATCGAATTCTTATCAGCTTTTCGATTTAAACTCTAATGAATTTGAAATTTTGAATTAAATAAATTGGAAATTTTAAAATTAAGTAAATTGGTTAACTAATATGAAGATAAATTTGAATTGTATTAATAAAACGATATCGGTTAAAACCAAATCGTAATTTCTTGTGTATATCAAAGTTAGAAGAGGGACAAATTGATATATATTTTGGAATGTTCCGACCCGAATTTGGAATCCATACCTAATGTCCGAGAGATCGTAAAAGATTGAATCCATCTATCTATTCTCTGGGATCCGATATATTCTACAAATGATTAGTTATCCATTCGAACTAATAAATGTCCTTGCATATTTGTATACCGGATGACACGAGTATCTTGTGAAATAATTGTATGAGTTTATTCTCATATTTGATATTCTGATTTGGTAAACCGAACGCAGAGTAAATATTTCGATCTGATCTGATCAATCGTTTCTTTATCTATCATCTATTTTTTTGTTGTCTTCCTTGCAAATTTCGAGGACGAAATTTATTTAAGGGGGGGAATCTGTAACGATCCCGATTTTTAATTAAATTTAAATTGATAATGAAAATGAATTTTGGAATAAAATTGTGGGTTAATTTGAATTTTTGAAATTAAAATAGGATAATTGTTATTTAGACATTGATTTTTTTAAATTTAACTATGGATTTGAAATTCTATATTTAATACCTTATAAATAAAATAAAATAAAATAACATCCTAAAATTCGTCAATATAAATTTATAATGTATTCTAAACTTTTGAAATTTTAATTTAAAAATAAATTGAGAAATCCCAAAACAAATAAAATAAGTAATAAACTAGTATAGATAAATTCCAATTTTATTTCGAGTTTAAATTATTGAAATAAAGAATGTTTATAAAAGTTATTTTAATTTAAAATATTATATATGTGTATATTACATATATGAGTAAAATAGGATACACATTGAAATTTAATTTAAGTCTTTTTCTTAGGTGAGTATGAATATACAAAGGGAAATGGAAGTCTATATTTCAAGTTTACAATTGGAATATGAAATAAAATTTAAAATAAATGTTTAAATATAAGTGGCATTTAAAATCATTAAGATGTAAATGTGTATATATATGAATATTGGTTAAAACACAATTTTCTTTCAACATTGTATATATGTATATGCTAATGAATAAAAGGTACATTCATTTATAAAATAAATATGATATAAAAATAAAAATAAACATTCTTTTGTCTTTAAAAATTTAAATGTAAACAATGAAATATACATGCACATGGTTTGGAGTAGGGTACTTAACAAAATCTAAGCTCATGATTTCATTCTAACAAATGGCATTCCACATTCATTGCTTAAATAAAATAATAGAATTAAAAATTAAAGAAAACTTTTAAGCTCCCAAGAACTCAAAATTTATTCAGCTGCCAAAATCTCTGTAGAACAGTAAACAAAAGATTTAGCAAATCTCAAAAGCAAGCCTACAGTTCAAAAAAAAATCAAAACCAGGCAGAAAAATATATACATACCAGAGAGTGGAATTCAAAAACAAAAGAAGAGAAAATCTGGAAACCAGAGGAGAAAATTTTCAAACTGAAGCAAAGATCAATTTCAAAATTAAAAGCAACATCCTCTTCCAGTTCTAAAATCTGAAGCAAGCAAGTTAAGGACAGATTCAAAAGTCAAGTACAACTCTGGTTGAATCAAGTTCAAAGCTGAAGAAATTCCAATAACCTCGAGAGCAAGTGCAGGGCTTCTGAAATTAATTTAGGCAAGTGGATTTTCCTTCTTAAGATTTTAAGTTAAATTTGTTAAACATGAATGAAAACAGGAATTTAAACCATTGAATCCATCAATTATTGCAGCAAAGTAATCAAGATCAAAAGCTTAAACTATTTGCAGTTTTTCAAGATCCAGGAAATAAAAAGCTTCTCTGTTATATAAATTCAAATTGTAAGTAATTTAAAATTGTTGTTATTGATTAACTAAGTGAACTAATACAACAAAGAGTAATCAAAGATCTGTACTTGCAAGTTGCAGATCTAAGCTTCAAAAATAAATTAAAGAAAGGTTCCAGGCTCAAAAACAATCATTCTCTGTTTCTGTCTTTCTTCATCAAGATCCAGGTGAGCAAATTACATCCCAAATCTTTAGATCTGGTTCGCTTCTTGATTTCATGTGATTATCTGCTAATATGTGATAGGATTGTTGCTTGCATGTTGAATATAGTTATACACACACACACACACACACACACACACACGTCTGTTAATAAGTGTGCATGCCTGTCTATGTACAGATAAAGTTCTGTTTAGTTGGAGGGTAGCCAAACTGAAGAAAAAAATTCATATCTCAGATTTTAAATAGATTTAGGTAAGGATTTCTAAATTAAAGTTGATCATATTAGTATAATACTAATTCTAAAAATATTTTCGAATGTGTTTATGCAGTAAACATTCTAAAACTTTAGAATTACAGTGATAAACATTTATATCAAAAAATTCAAGTGTTATAATTTCTAGTTTCAGTTATATGATTGGATTCGTATTCGGAATTTATGAATTTTGGTAGTAATATTGGAATTTTTAAACTTGAAATTGACGGAAATTTTCGAGTTGATCAATGGTGGGAGTTTTGTCAATTTCTGGTGATCACGGCGACATTGGACTTCAGGGTTGTTGTCAGAGGTGGTGGGAAGGAAGGTGATCGATGGAAAAATGGCAAACGAATTTATAAATCATCGTGATGGCCGGAAATCGCTAAACTAGGGTTTAAGCTCACGTTTTAATTAGGATCGGAAATCGCGTCGCTGGCATCTCGTTGTCGCACCGGAATCGTTCGCGTCAGTGGCGATCAAAGCTCTGAAGTCAGGCGAGACTCTGGTAAAATTTTCATGGCCTCAGATGGCCTAAGGTAGCGGTGCGAGTCGATGGTGTGATGGTGTTCTTATTCCATTTTTTTGGTTGATTTGCTCATTTTCGAATTTCAAACAATTTGATGATCATGGATGGTTGTGTCATCAGAAGAGCTGATAGGTGACTAAGGGGTCATCCCCGCGATGGCTGGACCGTTGCCGTGCGACTGTGCACGTACACGTGTACGCTTTGACATTTGCTACGTAATGATGGTTTAGGGAAGAAGCATCCTTCTCGGGTAGAAACTCGTGTAGATGATGATATAACTCGAGCGGTGAATCGGGTTGTTTTGTTAGTTTTAAAAATGTAAACTGGAACAAAATTTAAAAGGGGAAGAAAGTGGTAGGCTCGAAGTTGAGCTCAGGGAGGCGCTGCAATGCTTCGGGTTTGTTGATTTAACAGGTTTCAACAGAAACTTGATGCTCAGTTTCTTTTAAATTAAAAAAAAAAGAAATTAATTAAAAGCTGAGTTTAAAATGAAAATAAGTTTTAAATAAGTTTTTAAATCTAGTTCTTCAATTTGGAGTTTAAGTTTAAATCACAGTTTTCAGTAAGTTAAAGTTTTTAAATTTGAATTAATTTAACTACTTTAAAAGGGGGTTAAGTAGTTTGTATTTTGAAAAAACGAAGTTTTAAATTGAGAATAGGTTTTTAAATCTAAAGATTTATTTGGAATGGAAATTTAATATGCATTTCAATTTTGAAATAAAAAGTTTTCAAATTTAAAATGGTTTAAACAAATTGAACATTAAAGTGTATTTTTTAACTATGGTTTGAATTTAAATATAAATTTGGTTTTAATTTTCTTTTAAACTTCTTTATAAAATGGATATTTCTTTAACATGTGAATTAAAGCTTTTTGAATTGTCTTTAAGCTTTGTTTAAAGTCAATTTGTATTCATTTTTAAAATTTTAAATTTAAAATGGAATTTGAAAGAAAAGTTTAAAGTAAATTATTTTTAAATACTTTTGATAATAATGTGATCATTAATAAGAAATAATAATTACTTAGTCAAAGTAATTAAGGGAAGATAATCAAAGCTTAAAGATTGTTTTATCAATATTAAGAGTTAATTACTTTAAAGAATAATTAAGAAATGTGGTTAATTAACTAAGGTAATTAAATCAAGAATAATTAATTAAGGTTAATTAATTGAAAGTGATTAAGAAACCATTATTAAATCAAGAATAATTAATTAAGGTTAATTAATTGAAAGTGATTAAGAAACCATTATTAATTAAGGAGTAATTAATTATTGTAATTAAACGATAATAATCTATTAATTAATCAATTAAGGACAATTAACTATAATTAAGATCTAATCAATAATTAAGGGTTTATTAATTTAAAGTAGTTAATTGAGGAATAATTAATTAATAAAAGTAATTAAGATTCAATTAATTACAATTAAGGTTTAATTAATTAGGATAATTAATTAAAGATATGATTAATTAATGAAGGGGATTAAGACTTAATCAATTGAAATTGATGATAATTAATCATTGATTAAAAATTACTAATGAAAGTGATTATGTGAGGAATAGATTTAAAACCACACAGATTTATTCATCTTAATTGTAGATGTTTGATTTCCAATTGAATGCTTTGTGATGGATTGATATATTTGATATGTGATGTGATGCTATGTGATGCTTTGTGTTAAGACGATATATTTGTGATGAATATACCGTTATATGAATATGAAAAACCCTTGACCCATAAAACGATATTTGGATTTCGATGCGTCAGGGAGTCGGATTCCAGTTGGTTATCCGAAACCCACATCGAATTGTAATGATAAATCTTTGTGATTGATAAATGTATTTTATCTATGAATCTGTGAATAAAGATAAGCGTTATGGGTTACACCGCTTATCGATATGATTGAATCTGTGATGATGTTGTGCACTATTGTGTTGAACCCCTGGACCACACTTGTACACACACAAATATGGATTGCACGTGGAAATGTGTTAAGTCACAGATTTTTGAAATTGTTTTAAAGATTTAATCCAAAATAGTTTTGGAGTTAGAATTGGAACTTTGAAAATGAATTTTCAAAAATAAAAGTTATTTTGAATAACTCGATTGAGTTTGAAATTTAAATAATTTGATTTAAATTTGAATTCAATATTTGGGATTGAATTCTATGGCTTGGAAACTATGGTTAAAAAGGGATATTCAACTTATAAATGGGTTTTTAAACCATTTTAAAAGCATTGATTGGGAATTTAAATTCTAAACCAAAAGATTTTAACTTGTATAAATATAATTGAATTTTTCTAAAACGGAAACTATTCGTTTTCAAAAAATAGAAGCTTTCACATAAGAAATGAATTTCTAATTTGTGTAAGAAGGATTTCAAGTTTAAAAATAAAGACGGTCTTCCAAGTTACAAATAAATCTTTGGAAACGTGTATTGAAAGCTATAAATTAAAATCTTTAATTTAAAGATTTAATGTGTTAATCCAATTGAAATGGAATTGTTTGAAATCTATGAATGATCTTTGTGAAACTAGGTGAACTTTGTGAAATGAATCTTTTTATTTAAAGATTTAAAATGGTAATTTGTTTAACCACTTGAAAGAAAAGATTTGGATTTTAAAGTTGTGACTTAACTAAAACCCCATATCCATATGTTTTTAAATATTGCGCTCGCTATTCGGTTTAGCCGGGAGAGGACCTTGTGTCATATAGCCCATTCCGAATAGTGATATGACGTTATGGATTGCATTTAAAGACTGGTGTTGAAGACCGGGTGTCTTCAAGAACGTTAGGATAACCTATCGATTGTCTCTGCACCGAGTAGTTACGGTATAAAGATTCCCTAAGTGATGGAAAATCCGATCGGGATTGTGGATACCCGGATTTGCAAGGGCTTCTTCGGAAGTTCCTTCGGTTCTGTTCGAACCCAGAACAGACTTGTATGGTTGTATGTCCGACATTACACTTTGAGATATTAAACTGATCTCTATCAAATACATTTCTTCTTGGTGGCGGAGAATTTATTCTCTTAGCTTAACACCATTCTCTGAGATGTACGATCTCAGAGGTTATGTAGTTGATATTTATCAGTGATATATTCCCAATTTGGTAGTGTGGCATGCTAAGTGCTGCTGTGTGTTGATGATCATTTGTTGATCATTTGTGATCAAAGCATGGCTTTTGTATAAAGCGTAGCTTTGTGGACGAGACTGCATCAGGACCTCACACCCCGGAAATGGTCGAAACAGGAAAGATGAGGCAAGGTTATGAGGGTCGCGCCCTTTAGGGTGTGTCATTCCCTTCTGGTAAAGGGTGGTATCATGGTATGGAGCCCAAATGCTTACTCATGTGGATACTGCAGATCTATTACTTTGTGATTGCTTTGTGGTTTTGAGGTGCCTCGGATAAAGGTCCCAAAGGACCGGGGGATGGCATGCTCGAGTAGTAGTTACCTAGTTACAGAGGTAACCCGGCCTTGTGTTGGCAGAGATCCGGTTAGGTTCTCCGGACGTCCCGCCAGAGGCGATCCCATAGACAGTAGGAAGTTCCTTAGCCTGACCATTTGTTGGAAATCCATTCATCCAATACGTGCCTTGTACGGTTTTTGTTGTAGAACCTGCCATTTACTTATGGTGGTCACCACTGTTTAGATGGTAGCTATAGTAGGCATAGTTCAGAATGTCTATGCTGGCTAGGATTTATATTATACTTTTGAAATGGTTTTCCACACTTTGCACTTATAGTAATAATATCAAAGAAATTTTCTCGTATTAAGCATATTTGACTATCATAAGGAGAAATCTCCTCCAATTCTGCGTTTGCATTGTGTGTGTGGCGGGAGGCCTTATGGTAGTTTCATTTTCTAAAAAGCATTGCGGATTTCAAATTTAAATTCCTTTGTTTGTTTTAAAAGACCAAATATTTTTGTTTGCTCACACCAGTCCCACGACTGACCTGGAGTTTATTGTTCCTTTCCTAAACTCTGGGTGCCCACTATTTTCCCACACGGGCAGTCTAGAGTTGGGTTTTCCAGATAATCAATAGTAAGTGTAGATTCGATAGCTGTCAGCCTAGGATTTGGCAATCGCTTGCGGACGAGACTTGCTTATCTTTGTGCATCATTATTGGGAGTTCGAGCTATTTCTGGATTGGTACCTTGGAGATGGAGATTACCGATGCTGGAGTTCTTTCTTGAAGACCATATTGGAGTTTTGTTCCGCTGCTAGTGTTATCTTTTCTTTTCCGCTGATATTATCTTGTATCATATCTCTGATGTATATTGATATTCATTGTATCATCTGTTGTATCATATTGTATCTGATATTGTATCAATGTTGTATATTGATATATGCTATTCTGTTCTTCCGCTGTGTTGTACTTAATGTGTTATACGCTCCGGCGAACCAGATTTGACGTTTGGATCTGCGGCATTTGAATACGAGTGTCGTATTCGGTGCCGATTTTCGAAGGTCGAGTCAGGGTCGTTATTACTTGAGTTTTACAATTCATTATTATCTGTTTATTCAAAATCGCCTTTTTCCATACTCGAAATTATTTACTAGAATTTTTAAATCACTTTTATTCTTATCCAGTTCATTCTTAAATTTATTCAAATTCTCTATTATTATTTTAGTTAAAAATTCACTCTTTTATTTTCTTTTCAAAAATCCAATTCTATATATTTTGATAACTCAGTGTACCGAAATATATTCACGCAAACCATGGCATTCAATATTCCAGTTATCAATATAACTCATCACAGAATATCAAATATTCATAACACAGAATATTAAACAAGCTAAATAATTTTGAGGAATCCAATTGGATCCCTTCAACCTATTTCCCTACATCCACAGATGTTAGCACAATACCAATTCCACTACGAGGTGGAATATCGTGGTATATGGGATTAATATAATATCATCCACTATTATGTGGCGCATAAGGTCTCATCCGCTATATAATGCGAGAAATCAATCACCCCTATATATATATTATATACTACTATATATAATATAGCACATCAAATCAATTCAATCATTTAACCAATTATTTAAATTTAACCGTTTAAATTTAAATAGCAATCCAGAAGAGTGAGATTAACTCACCTTTGACTTCGTTTGCAACCCAATCCAATCTTGACTTGGTTTCACGATTCCAGACCTTGCAAAAATATTATATATAGATTTTCAAAAATCTAATTTATATAAATACCCTTCAACATTTAAAAAAAATCCCTTTTATTTTCTATAAAAATAAACAGTAATTTCCTAATTGTATATAGAATTTCCTGTTTAATATATATTTTTAAATTTATACTAGGCTGCTAAAAAATATTTTCTATAGTTTATCTATATATACACATATATACAAAGAATAATATGTGTATATATACTTCCCTGAATAAAAGGTTTTCTGTTTAAAGTTATGTATATAATTTGTGCTTAAAGTTATGTGGCTAATTCAAATTTTATGCTTAAAGTTATGTGGCTAATTCAAATTTTAAAATGCAAAGAACAAATGAAATACCTCACTGGCACAACTGACTCGATGACGACGAGCACGAAACCAAACGTGACAGTCACCATAATCGAGAATGCCAAACTTCGAGACAACCCCCTCCCGCTTCCCAAAATCCTTCGTCTGGTCATCTGTCTTGACACTCTCTTTCCTTCGATAAATCCTTCGCGTACGCAGCCATGCATCCTGCTGCAGCCACGCCGTCGACGCTTCGCGTACGCGTGCGAGTTCCTGCCGAGTCTCCAGCTTGCCACCTTACCCAACGTGCTCGCCACCACTTTAGAGCAGATCGCCATCCCTCCCTCTCACGAAATCAAATGACTTCGACTTCGAATCCACCTGTTGCGTGACTTCGAGAATCGCTTGAACTTCTTTAGACATTAACAATCTCTCTCTATTATCAAGCGAAACGATTATTATATTTCTTCATGCGTCGAGAGTTTTGATTTTGATATCTCCTCAGGCCGAGAATGATTTTGATTATAAATTTGAAAAGGAGATAGAGAAGAAGGGAACGAGATTAGGGATGAAAAAGGAATGGCAACCTCTTATGATAAACGTTCAGCCCTTTGTTTATTTATTTTTAGACCTATTTTCTTTTGACACTTATCCTTTTAACTTACAAATGTCCAAATTGTATTTATATATATTTTTACATTTTTATTTCCTTTTAACTTGAGTTATTATTACTTTAACCTTATAACTATATATATATAGTCATCTTCAATGTTTTAAAAAGGTAGAGTTTCATTTTAATTGTCACGATAATGCAATTCAAAATTCTTGAACTCCTATCGATGCACGCAGCTAGGTATTTATAATGCTATACGCTTAATCTAAACGCAAAGGAAAAGATTTTGAGTCCTAATTCGATCGTATGGACAAGATAGTTTTTTGAACCAGTTATAAATTAGATTTTCGATTTAATTTCAGCGCGTTTATATATCGTATGCTCACACAACAACTCCAATCACTATGAAACTTAAAATACGGTAATAATACAATATTACAGATCCAATGGAAATGGTTTCATCGAATTCTGAGACTGTGCCTCGGAAGGCTATTTTTAAATATTGATTTAAACTATATATTTTCAAAACTGAACAAATCACCTTTAAATTCAAATTTACAACTCCTATTATCTCCAGTGTTATAAATTACATTTTCTAAGCCTTTGAAATATTTTTAACCAGCTTAAAAATCAAGATTCAATATTTTACCCAATTTCCCTTTATTCAATAATTTAATTACCCACATAAATAGTGCTATTTAAAATTTAAGTTAAACTAGCTTTAAAATATTTAAAATCAATTAAATATTTCAATTTTAAAAATCCAGAAATTCTGGGTCGTCACAGTGAACCACTCCGGTCCACCCTAATTATCGTATGAATCCCATCTACATCGACGGCTTCAACTGGGCATAAAACCTTACCTTGCTGTTCTCTGGCCACCACTGCCATAAATAAAATCAAACACTATTTATCTCGTGACCACCAGATCACCCTCTACCTCCAGCCTTGGTCACAGCCA
This sequence comes from Allium cepa, assembly GCA_030765085.1. Classification (NCBI taxonomy): domain Eukaryota; kingdom Viridiplantae; phylum Streptophyta; class Magnoliopsida; order Asparagales; family Amaryllidaceae; genus Allium; species Allium cepa. Next base: position 954,675,856 of record CM060932.1, read on the forward strand.
CCATCATCTCTTTGTGCGTCGTCAATCGACGAATATTCGAATTATGATCAACTCAGAATATCACATTACCCACACACTCTAAAATCATAAAACTTATGTTAAAAAGCATCATTTTACACAGATTATATATTCAAAGATTGAGATTGGCTTGATCAATTTTTAACCTATTCTTTGATTTTCACTGTAATTCATAAATTTGAGTTAAATACTAAATATATATCCTTGAATCCGTTTTTAAAATTTAAAATACATTGTTAGAGACCTTTTTCATTTACAAGTCTAAGCCTAAAATCAAATGTATATGTAGATAAGATTTTTTTTATAAACCTAAGCCTGAACAAGAACAGAGAACTTATACATATTTATCTACATATATGTACAGACATACTACTACTTATACATATACATGCAAAGCAATCTTCATTTTAGGAAATCACATTCAACATATTATCCCTTATTTAAGCTTTTAAATAGGATGCTTACTGACCTGTTTAAAAGCTGAACAGAAAGACTTGAAAATGCCTGGATTTGAAACTGGAAAGCTTAAATTTGAAAACTGAATTGCAGAAGAAAAATGCTTTGTTGTTGCTTTGATTATGAATTGGAAATCCTAGTAAATTTGAAGCTAATTGTTGTTGAGAAAGTTTAAATTTGAAACAGAGATGGTCTTCTTTTGATTACAGGTTGAATGTTGCTGTTAGATTATTTGAGGTAGTTGAATAAGTTGTTTTTGTTCTTAATTCTCAGGTTTGTAGATTTAATTACAGGCTTGAGTTTACTTGCTTTTGAAATGAGAAGATAGGAAAAGAAATGGAAAAGAGGAGATAAGAGTTTATATAGAGTTAATTAGGATTTATTAAAAATTAAAGAAAATGAAAATAAATTTGTGACACTTGTTAGTTTAACTAACATTTGTCAATTACATAATTTAATCTCATTACACATGTTACTAACATAATCTAATCTATTAACATTTGTCAATATGTATTTTTAGTTATTTTTAAATGTTAATAAAAAGCTTCTGAAATTATTTACTAATTAATAAATTCTTTTCTAAATATATGTAAATAAAATTCTTTAAAGAAAATAAAATAAAAACTAATTATATTCTAAATAAAACCATATATAATATATTTTTAAAAATCCAAAATATATTTAAGATATATATCTTTTAAATTTCAAATTTAAATCCAAATTCAAATTCAAATTCAAATTTAAAATCAAATTTAAAATCAAATCAAATATATATATATATATATTAAACAAACACAAATTCAATTTATATTAAGTAATTATATTAGGAGATTATCAAACAAATATTCATCCAGATATAAACATTTATTATCAGATTTATTGTTAAATCTGTAAATCAGTATTTCTATTAATTAATCCCGTTAATTATCAATTAACAGATACTCCAAAATCCGAGTTATCACATTCCTCCCCCTTTAAATCTTTTCGTTCTTGAAAAGGAAAGAAGCTAGAATTTATTCAATACCCAAAATCAGATAAATCATTCTTTGATTATTTTTAAAACATTTTTAAAATCCACATAACATTATAAAATAGTTTTATAAAAATACTTTTTATAACTCAATGTTTCCACAAGTCCATCCTCGTTCTCACAGAAATTCGGTCATACGTTGATCAGGCATAGGACTAAAAATCCATAAGCACTTAGTAAACCATTTTTAACACCCAGTGAAAATACTTGTGAAAAAATTTTTGAAAACTTTATGAAAATGTAGTAAACATTTTTGAAATAGAGGAAATATCTTTGGTGATAATGCTCTAGAAATCATCACCCCCTCCATGGTCGCAGTTAACCCGATGGTTACATTGTCATCCCGAAAAAATCCACAGATAACTGTAGGCACTCCGCGCCCCTCGATTACGCTTTGGAACCCGCTACAGATCGCAGCTACATCTAGGGTTACGTTGCTATCACAGCAAAAACTCATATAACTGCAGGCAACAACGCCCTCGAATTTTGCTGCCATAAGAATGAAACTTCTCCAATCCACCATGGATCGCAGTCTACCGATGTTACGTTGCCTTCCTGGAAAAATCAAATGTAGACCGTTGACACTCACCTCCACACGATTTCCGCTATGGTCCATAGTAGATCGCAACGACATCGAGTTACACTATCGTCACAACATAATCCAAATGCCTCTGTAGGCATCAGCGCCCCCGACTTTCGCTACCCAATAATCCTCAGGAACTTTAGTTTGTCCGGACTTCCTTACAGGATCAACTTTAGAACACCCCCTTAGGGCTCAAGGAAGTACCACCCCATGACATTCCTGAGAAGTTCATTCCATAGGAGCGACTTTTTCCCCACGGCCATTCTCAAAACACTTTATACTATACACATATAGTATCTTCCAAATCATACCCTTTGTATGAATCACATATATATCTCCTCTACACAAAATTGATTATCCCAAAATCGATAATTCTAAAACTAGGCTTTTCAAATCTCCAAAATTGATTTTTCCCAAAAATCAAAAGCCTTTCAAATTCATAGGTTCCAAAAACCTTTTCCCAGACTCATTCTCATAAGATCCTTTATGTATATATATATATATATATATATATATATATATATATATATATATAATCTTGAAAATCTTAGGATCACTTTATACTTGTATAAATTTCCTTTTTACACTTCAAATACTTTTGAAAAACCCTTTTCTTCTGGCAATAGATTCAACAAGGGGAGTTTTACCAAATATATAACTTTATTTATTGCCAAATCAAATATTCAAGTTTGATTACTTTATAAAGTTATTCACTACATTACTTTTTTATAAAATGGGTTCTAATCATAGAAATATCCAACTTCCATTTTATTTCATCATATATTTATCAAAATATACCTTTCCATTTCAAAAATCATTTTACAGTTTTTATCCATAAATTTTTAATATCGCTTTCATTCAAACCCGTACGACGAACACATATCATCTTTATGCACTATCAAACTGATCGCTCACTTGATCACACAATTTCTCTTCCGAACTAGATCGTCCACCCGACTACCTAATGCGGACTCAGATCTGATTTCTTGATCAGAAACTGTCATTATCCTTGCATAGTCTTAACCATGATAGATAATTTCCAGAATCAACCAAAAATCCATATCCAGGTTCGCCATCGAGAGTGAAAAATCCCAACTCGGATCGATATACTATCTTAAAATTCTATGTTCGAATCTGGATCAAATCGTTATGCGAATAGAATAATATACGTACATCCTACGTATCTATCTTCATTGATTATCAGCTAAATCAATTTCTCTTTTCTATTCACATTCCCTTAGATTCTTATTCATTTATTCATAATTCCCTCGATTTTCATTTGGATTATCACTTCAATTCTTATCTCAATTGGTAATTAATCATAAACAGTTTGCACTCTGACCAGCTTATATTTTAGAAAATATTTTAAAAGGTTAAAAATAGATAAGTAGTTGAAAAATAATTATTAGTTGTAAAATGGCTGTAAAATAGTTAAGTATTTTTAAGATAGTTATATAGATAATTGCAAAATAGTTATAAAATAGTAATTAGCTCATGAAACAGTTGTAAAATTATTGTAAAATAGTTCCAAAGGTAGTAAAAGATAGTTTTGGGTTTTAAAAAGAAAAGTTGTATAGTAGATAGCTAGGAAAAATATATTTAAAAACAGTTATATTAAAACAATTTTATTTGAAGAAAAAAAATATAGTTCAGAGTCAAACTGTCCAATTCCCATTTCCATTTCCAAGCAATTTCCAATTTCCACTTCTATTTAAATTGATTCAGTTTCAATTCAATTTAATTTATCTTCACTTCCTATTCCAAATTCAAATCAATTTCCATTTGAATTTTATACTTATCCATCTTCAATCATACTTCCAATTAATTCAAATCAAATTCAGTTTGAACTAATTCAATTTAAATCTCAACTTTAAACCATCTCGAGCTATATTGATTCGAGTTAAATTTTTAATGTTGATTTAATCCCCTAAATCAAATTAACCCTTACTTTTAAATCAAATCAACCTTTATTTTTAATTTAACAACTTAAATCTTTAAACCATTTAATTCTGAATCCAAATTCAAAAATTCCATTTTTAAATTATCTTTACTCTCAACTTATTTCAAAGTTCAAATAAGAATTCAAAAACAATTCAATCTTCAGATTCTAATTTATTATTTATTTTTAGCTTCAAAACCAATTCTCAGCTTCATAGATTATTTCTAACAATAGAATGATATCAGGATAAATAAACATCCAAGTTTATCCAAACACCATTTAACAGTATCCATTTTCAATTTTCAGATCTCAAACCCATTTTGAGATCACTCATAACTCCCATTTTAAATCAACCATTTAACTTCCCAAGTCAAATTTCAATTTCATCTTGAAATTTCCAATTCAGGTTGTTTGTTCTAAACTTATTTTAACTTTCCTTCACTTCAATTTTATTCAGTCAACTTTACTCAATTTGAATTCCCATTTCAAATTTTTAACTTCATATTAATAATCTCCCCACTTATAAGTTCAAAAACTTATCACTTTGGGTTTACACATCTCATACCAAGAAAAGATTCAAAACTCAACTTAGAGCTTATTTCAAATCATTTTTAATATTATGTACATCCCACATATATAAATTATTTATTTCCTTTACACAATTTTTTTAAACCACCTTTGTTTTAATTCAAAACAAATTTTAAAATTTTCAAACAACTCTAGTTTGAAAATACGACCCTTTCATTCAAATAATACTATTTATTATTTCTTTCATCATTTTGAAACAATTTCAAATTTTTGGACCTAGATATAAAACTTCATCATTTAGATCATCTTCAATTCCAATTTATAATTCATACTCGCCTAAATGTTTTTACTTCCCCAAAACATTTCATTTTTGCTTACTCATTAACTCATATTTCATTATTAAACACAACAACCATTTATGATAATAACCAAGATTATCATATCTGGAAACCAATTCATTATTATCTTATTCTGAGAACACCTTTACAAATTCAAGATTTTAATTTTAGTTTGGATCCATTTCAAAGTTATCTTCATTCAATTTCAATTTGGTTGTATTTCTATTACCATTTAGCTCTTTTTTTTAATTTTATTCCAATAATCAACAACCAATTTCTTTATATATCAAAAAAAACTTATATGAAAATCATTTTTTAAGAAAATAACAAATACGTCCTCATATATACCACACTCAACTCATTCTAGGGTACCATTGACCCTATCCTTAATGAATATACCCACCAGAGCCAAGGTTCTCGTTTAACCTTCAGCTCTGATACCAAAACGTAACGACCCAAAATTTTCGGCTACAAAAATTCCAGATTGTTTGAGAAAAGAAGAAAGAAGGTAGAAGAAGAACAGAACAACAACATCTCATATTCGCAGCAGATCAAAATCTAATAACAAATAATAGAATTTATACAAAAAATGATGTAATTGTTACTTTACATTCAATATATCTGAGTTACAACCATTTACAAAAGACTAGACAGTTATATCAACCTGTCCCAGATTAATATCATAACAACTCTCAAATATACAGTGGTAAACTCCATACGTTCCTGCCATCCAGCTCGTCTCCTGAGCTCCAGAACGTCCATACCTGAAAATCTGTAATACTCAGTCTGACCCGAGCATTACATTAAAGTAACACCTGGGTCAGCCTGTAAACCAGCGTGAGTAAACCAATCTAACAAGAAATACTAATGCATAAAACTTACTTAAAACCTGGGGTAACTCGTACTTCACTACAAGTTCATAACTTGTTATAATCAATACTTATTTCACACACAATCCTTTAAGTACCATTCCATAATTTAAATGGTCCAGTTTACTTAAATTATTCCATTCCAGCCTATTGATTTCAAAAATCAAATCTATAAAGAATTATTGTAGATTCCAAATCGAAGTGGTTTCGTGTATGTACTGATACCCGACCCCGATCTCTTCGAATCCAAAATTATCTTAAAAACAAAGCTGTTTAAGTTTTAAACAATTCCATTTATATCCAGAATTACATATTTACAAAGCCATTCATCACAGATAGACAAACCATATTATCACAGTTCAACCCAAACATATCATATCACATAGCATTACAAATCATATATCAAAGATATCAACTAATCTAAGGCATACAATATCATTCAATCATTCATAAGCAAGATTAATTTGTCGTACCATTTCTGATTAGTTTAAAATTAGTTAAATTAATTACTTCAATCGCTTTTAATCCTGCTTACTTGACATTAATTAATTACAAACCATTAATTAATCATATCATAATTATCCTCTTTAATTACATTAAGTAATTAGCATTTAATTAATAACACAAATTAATTAACCTTCACCCATTAACATTAATTTCATTTATCCTTAATTAATTATTCAAATTAATTATCCTATAATCACTTACATTGATTAATTATCCTTTTATTAATCATACTCATTAATTAACTAACCCTTAATTAATCAATCCTTTAGTTAATTACACAAAGTAATTAATCCTTAATTACTTCCCTTAAGTAATTTACCTTTAATTACTTTCATCAAGTAATTATCCCATTGGTTAATTATCCTTAGTTAATTAACATTTAATTAATCTAACCTTTAATTACTAATTAAATTAATTAATCCTTTAATTTTAAACAATTAATCTCCTATTTATTAAACAATTTATCCTTAATTATGAATTAATTAATCTCTAATTAATTAACTCAATTACTTAATTAATTAATATCTAATTATAACTTACTTGACTAATTAATTCTTAATTATCAATTAATTAGTATCTAATTGGTTAACTCAATTACATAATTAATTAATCTCTAATTATAAATTACTTGACTAATTAATTCTTAATTATTAATTAATCTCTAATTAATTAACTAGACCCTTAATTACAAATTAATTAACCTCTAATTAATAAACTTATAACCCTTAATTATAAATTTATTAATCCTTATCATTTGTTAATTAAATTAATTAATTACCCTTAATGATTAATTAATTAATCCTTTGTCATTAATTAATTAAACTAATTAATTATTTCCTAATTACTTTATTAACTTAAATAATCTTAAATCACTAAACCTTAGTTAATTTAACATAAATCCTTGTCTTTATTAATGATTTAATTATCCTTACATATTAAATATATTTTATCTTAATTTAACACTTAATTTAATTACTAAATTAAGTTTATACAAATAATTTTTACTTAACGAACTTAAGTTAACAAATCATATAACTTCTTTAAATCATATAATTTTATAACATTTACCCTATAATAGTTTAAACTAGGTTTAATTTAAATTTAGAACTTGCTTTTTATAAAACTTTTAAATCTGTTAAACATGCTTCGAGTTCAACCCTACACCTACCCGAGTTCAGCCCCGAGAATTCTTCTTTTCTTTTTAAAATTTTTGAAATCTGCTTGCTTAATCAAAGTTTAACCAGACAAACATACAAAAATCCCAAGCAAAGACACAAGACACTCGCTATGCCTCTCTACTTCGAGTCCATCATGCAAATGACTCAAGAAAACTCGAACTTTCCACGAAGCCTCAAACATTCCTAAAACAACGTGCACGTGTGCACGGTGGACACCCCTTCGACCACCTCTGGACATCACCCCGACCATCGGCAGATTGATGGCGACCTCAACTAACCACTCGTCTTCCTACGTCGACGAATTTCCAACGAAACAAAGACGCACCCAAACAACCAAAGTCTAGAACCCACCATCATCGGAAACCACCCCTCGTCGTCGATCTCGACCACGAGATCACTTACCGACCTCATCAGAGAATCGCCTCGACCTCCAGCACCGATCCCCCCCATCGCGAACCGCTCCGATCCACCCTAATTATCGTACGAATCCCATCTACATCGACGGCTTCAACTGGGCATAAAACCCTACCTTGCCATTCTCTGGCCACCACGACAACAAAAAAAATCAACCACTACTTTTTTCATGACCACCAGATCACCATTACCTCAAGCCTTGGTCACATCCACCATCATCCCTCCGTTCATCGTCAATCGACGAATATTCGAATTCTAATCAACTCAGAATATCACATCATCCACACACTCTAAAATAATAAAACTTATGTTAAAAATCATCATTTTACACAACGTTTCAGAATATATATTCAAAGATTGAGATTGGCTTGATCGATTTTTATTCTATTCTTTTACTTTCACTGTAATTCTTAAATTTTGAGTTAAATACTAAATATATGTCCTTGAATCCATTTTTAAAATATAAAATACATTGTTAGAGACATTTTTCATTTACAAGTTCAAGCCTAAAATCAAATGTATAGGTAGGTAAGAATTTTTTTAAAAACCTAAAGCCTGAACAAGAACTTAGAACTTATATATATTTATCTACATATATATACAGACATACTACTACTTATACATATACATGCAAGGCAATCTTCATTTCAGGAAATCACATTCAACAGATTATCGCTTATTTAAGCTTTTAAATAGGATGCTTACTCACCTGTTTAAAAGCTGAACAGAAAGACTTGAAAATGCCTGGATTTGAAACTGGAAAGCTTGGATTTGAAAACTGAATTGCAGAAGAAAAATGCTTTGTTGTTGCTTTGATTATGAACTGGAAATCCTAGTAAATTGAAGTTAGTTGTTGTTGAGAAAGTTTAATTTGAAACAGAGATTGTCTTCTTTTGATTACAGGTTGAATGTTTCTGTTAGATTATTTGACGTAGTTGAATAAGTTGTTTTTGTTCTTAATTCTCAAGTTTGTAGATTTAATTACAGGCTTGAGTTTACTTGCTTTTGAAATGAGAAGATAGGAAAAGAAATGGAAAAGAGGAGATAGGAGTTTATATAGAGTTAATTAGGATTTATTAAAAATTAAACAAAATAAAAATAAATTTGTGACACTTGTTAGTTTAACTAACATTTGTCAATTACATAATTTAATCTCATTACACATGTTAGTAACATAATCTAATCTATTAACACTTGTCATTATGTATTTTTAATTATTTTTAAATGTTAACAAAAAGCTTCTGAATTTATTTACTAATTAACAAATACTTTTCTAAATATATTTAAATAAAATTCTTTAAAGAAAATAAAATAAAAACTAATTGTATTCTAAATAAAATCATATATAATATATTTTTAAGAATCCTAAGTATATTTAAGATATGTATCTTTTAAATTTCAAATTTAAATCCAAATCCAAATCCAAATTCAAATTCAAATTTAAAATCAACTCAAATATATATATATATATATATATATATATTAAACAAACACAAATTCAATTTATAAATTTTAAGTAATTATATTAGGGGATTATCAAACAAATATTCATCGAGATATAGACATTTATTATCAGATTTATTCGTTAAACCTATAAATCAGTATTTCTATTAATTAACCCCGTTAATTATCAATTAACAGATACTCCAAAATCTGGATTATCACAAGAGTTCACACGAGAGGGACTAGAAGGTCGAACTTCATTCAATAAAGAATTCTTACGAGCAAACAAAGGCTTGGAATGAGCATCATGTCATTTTGGATCATCTTTAGTTATTATAAGTTTTAATGTAGTATTATTCGTGTTGCTTGGGATCGTTTAGGAAAGGATTTCTTGATTGATTTTGTGGTGATTCGGATAATTTTCTAAGTGTTGAGATGATACTTGCCTAGGCAAGCGTCGTAATGCACTTTATATATTATCCTTATTAACATTATGCAGTTGAGGTGAGTTTGAATCCAAGCAAACCCAAGTGTTTATAGATCTTCATTTAATGATGATTTAATTAGTAGAATTTTCTCCTTTGGAGAATGAGTATTATTCGGAAGAAAAGGAAAGTTAAGACATTTTTTGTCGGGTTTATTTGGGAGTTTTGAGACTTGATGATCTTGCATATTGTATAAGCTTTCCTTTTCGTAGTAGGAGTTGTAATAGTCTTTTGTGTATTGTATTCACGAAAGGGGTTACACCACTTAGGCATTTATTTCTTTTGGACGTCGAACAGGCTCATTAGGGGATTATGGTTTGACAAGCACGTTTGACTATTAATTGGTTACCGTATGTGTCGGTATAGACTCTTTTTGAATTATCTATTTCTTTGTATTCTTTTTGTTGCTTGTTGAATTACTGTAAGCATATCAGTTGTAGGATAATTGTTTATTGTTGACTGTTGATAAGTTTCTATTGTTTGCCATTACTTATGTTTGCTTGCTACTATTTATGTTGTTTGATTTTGTTGGCTAATTTTTATTATTGTTGATTTTTGTTGATTGCTTTCTTGCAAATTTAATAATTTGTATGCTAGTTATTGATGCTTATCATTGTCTGCTATTGATTGATGGTTTCTCGTTGTTTATTGTTGATGTTTTTATTGATTGATCGTTGCTTGTCTTATGTGTTTGATTGCTTGTATAGTAGTTATAATTTCATAACTAAAGTATGTTTGGAGAATGATAGCGATAGCTATCTGAAATAGATCACATAACATTCATTCCATCTATGGGGTCGAGAAGGAATCTATACAGGTCTATTACCTTCTGATAGGGCTCGAAGCCTACGGTATATTTTGATACTGATGAGTTTACTCCTCAATTGATTGTCATGTATGATTATGGTAGTATTAGTTACTGCACTATGGTTTTACATGTTTGAATTATGTTTTGTTGTATTGGTGCATAATCCTCTTTGTATAGTGTACTTAGATACTTAAGAGCTAATATATAGCTATTTAAATGTTTATTTGCTTAGATTGGTATTTAAATGGTGTGAAGCTTTTTTAAAAGAGGTATGAATTTTTGGAAAATATGGGATAATTTAGGTTATTGCATGTTTTCTTGTTGTATGATGCAATCTAATTTGAGAGTATTCGTAACGTTGACAGCATAAGGGAAAGTACTTTTGGAATTTTCCAAAATTGAGATTCAAGAATTTTGATCAGTCGTGTTACATTCTCATATTCTTTGGAATTTTAAGGACAAAATTCTTTTAAGGAGGGGAAAATGTAATGCCCTGCAATTGTAATGATTGGATAAAGTCGTGTTACATTCTCATATTCTTTGGAATTTTGAGGACAAAATTCTTTTAAGGAGGGGAAAATGTAATGCCTTGCAATTGTAATGATTGGAAATTTAAGTAATTATTTAAAACATTTACTCGTTAACTAACAGAACGCCCATCATACTTGATTTTCCAAAAGTGAATGAATTGGGATTAGACATACCTGTAGTCGAGACCAATTTTCCATCATAGGAAAACTGAGTATAAACTCGACTATGTTCGGAGTTTATAAGTTTTTGAAGTGAACAGTGATTGCTACAAGGGATGAAAATTGAAGTTGGGCTACGACCTATAAGCTGACTTATAAGTTAGCTAACCCCTTCATCATTCCCAATCACCTTTCATTCCATGTATTTCCATCTTCCTCTTCTCTAATTATTTTCAGGTCCCCTCTTAATCCATAAACCCTAAATCATAAATTCGTACTCAAATAAAATTCCTAAATTCAAACTAAAATCACTACAATTCCTCTCTACCTAGTCCTCACAAAATCCATCGAGGGATTAGCCTGAAGTTGTGATTTGAAGCTTTATCTATGACTTCACAAGAGCTCTAAAGTGGGTTTTGGTGATTAGAACTTGATTTAGGGAAAAGCAAGGCGATTCGGATGATTCTCCATCTATATTTATGCGTTAATCTTCATATTTTCATATGTTGATTAGTATAGAATTATATGAAGGGTTTCAGGGATTGTTTGAGCTAATTTAGACTTGTATTCATGCTATAAACATGTTTATATTAAGTCATTAATTGTTTAATACCTTAATAACTATTTTTGAAATAGTAAGCTAAGAATTTGACTTTGGATTAATTGGATGATTATATGTGATGTTGTGATAGATTAGAGACTAATTACATGATATAATAAAGTGCATGTCATTAGCTAGTAATAATGAAACTAATTTAAATGGTTTTAGATAAGTTAGTAAGTTAATTGAGTAAGCTTTGAATTTCTACACTTATTATGAAAATGAATAGAGGGTTAATGAAGCTTAATTAGTATTTATAAAATGGTATATGATACTATAAATGAAGTCTAGATTTTTAAAATGTAAATGAGATTTTATAAAATAGTAATATAATGTATACTTAGTTATAATGAGGTAAATGAGTATTTAAAGGCTTAAAAATTATTAATAAGCTAATAGTACATTTTACAAAATAGCTGTAAGATTTTCTGAAAATGGTATGAAATCAAATTGGACTTTTATTAAAAAGATTTGCTAAATAAAAGTAAGGTTTGATTAAGTAATAAATGAATAACTTGTTTAAATATAAGTGTATGTATATGAGTATGGGAAAGTATACATATATTGTATTTAATGATATCTAATAACCAAAAAACAATCTGTGTATTGTTGTTGAAATTGTTGTGATGTTGTTTGAATATATGTATGTATTTGTGTGTATGTAAGTATATATGGATGTGTGTAAATACATTTGTATATAAGTGCGTTCGAGCGTCTCACGAAGCCATCGCGACCATAGTGTGCGCTAAGTTGTGTGAGAATATATTAAATCGAATGATCACTCTGGTGGAGTTCGAAACGTGATTTATGTTGTAGTATGTCTGTGTGTGCATGTATGAATGTGCACGAATGATTGTGCAAGCACGTGTATGTAACACCCTAGAATTTTAGTGGAAAATTTAATAAGAAAATTAAATCTAAATATAATAAGGGATAAAATATATTTTTACAAATGTCCTAATTTACCTATGATACTTGCACTATCGCATTCGTAGCAAATTCTGGACAAGTTTCATGCTTAACACTTTGAAATTGAAGTTAGTACAAAGAAGCTATGGATATTTGAAATATTTGAAAACAGAATAAATTAAAAATTAAAAATTAAAAAAATTCGTAATAAAACATTATCACTGGTCGACATCCGAGGGTATGCCATTTGACATGATGTAGTCGACCAGTATACTCTAGCAGTTGACCGTTGATGTGTATTTTTGATGACTTGGAGCGACGATTGAACCAAATATTGTTTCCTATGCCAAGTTTTTTATATGCATATGTGATTAGAGCAAAGATACTCTAGGGTCAATCTAACGCTATTAATCTCTTACCCTTATAAATAAACACCTAAAATAACCCTAATTGCAGTAAAAAGTTTACAGCATACTGTAACTCCACCCAAATGTCTTCTCTCCACTTATAAAATTTCTTTCAAAAAAAATCAAAGCAAAGAGACCGCTAGTAAATTAGATCAAGGAGGGGGTAAACTATCTGGTTTCAATTTCCAACGGAGTTAGGGTTAGAGCTTGGATTTAAGACGGATGGGAACAAGTTTAATAAGTTTACTATTTACTGTTAATTTTAACATATTCTACCTGATATTGAATGTTAGTAATCATACTGCAAATCCTAACTTTTTAAATCTAAAATTTGAATTCAAAATTGAAATCCGCTAATATCAATATTATCCAAAGTAACCCCGTTTTGTTATTAAATATAAACCCTAAAAATTGGTTAACCTTGAATTAAATAAGTATAATTAAACTGGTATAAATCTACCAATTTGATATCAATAAAAAGTAAGGTAAAATGGTAAAGACAGGTTAGTGTAAATCAATGCCTAGGGTTCACTGTTTAACTCAAGAATTTATCATATTAAAAAATAATTAAAATCGAATAATTAAAATTCAAAAACCCTAAAATTTACACTACGACTAGTCGACTGCTTATACTGCGACCGGCAAGGTGTAGCGGTCAATCGGTGATATCTGAAATGCGTAATCCAAACCTCAATCTATGACCTAGGTTGGAAATAAAATTATCAATGGTATGTATAACCATATAGTATACATATGTGTGGATGTTATAGATAGTAGGGAAGTTAATTCCCTATGAGACGACACTAGGACGTCGTAGCGTTGGGTAAATGTACTTTACCCAATCGTGGTCGATTATTCAACTAGGGCAATTCCATCGCTAATGGAACTAACAGGAGGTCCTACTGTGGACGCATAGCACTGATTGATGTTTGATGAAGTGTGTGGGCCCAGTATAATGGGACTCCTTGCTATTCACGATTCTGATGTGGTGTGATACCGTGTTGTTAATGGATCCTGATACATGCAATGAGAGGCATGTACTATGATCGAGAAGTGGACACGAATGCAAACGATTGAACATACTAACAAGTCGGCATTGCAAGTTCCCTCACTATGCGTAGTTGGGTTACGTATAGTCGTGGTTATGACAAATTTATTCACATATGGTAAGTCCAGAAAAACCCATGTGAGATAAATACGCATAGGCGTAATATGAAATGTAGTTCCATAGGGAGAGTTGTAGAATGTTCCTATATCGAGTAGCTCTAGTAGTGGTGTCTCCATATTAAGTAGCTCTAAGAGCGGTGGCCGACCGTTTTTAGTTATTAAGGTTCAATCCGTAGTTCGATCCTTGTAGAAGTCTACATATGTTGTTAGTGTAGGTGTGTTAAATAAAGACCCTTAAGTAAAGGACCCTAGAATTAAATGAAAACTTGTAGGACACCCTAGGTCACATATAGTAGAAGTAAAGTCAACTGCATATGATCACTATATATTAAACATGTACTCATTCACTAGAATTTTGTGTGACCCACCCTATTTCCTTTCTTTTCCCACTACATGAGGATATGTCAGCAGGATATGTCAGCAGGTGATTTGGCCCGATTTCAATATGTGGAGAGGCGAGCTCATCATAGGAGTCGCTTTTCCTTAATTTACTCTCCATGTAACCGTCTGCCTATCAGTACTTAGTATTTCTTTTATCAGACTATAAGTGGTATTCTATGTACTATGTATTTGAGTACGTAATCCTTTTTCAGGTTATGTTTTTGGGATATTTTCTAAAATGGATATTTTCTATATTTATATTTTGTTTCATTCTGCTATGAGTTCTAAAAGTGTAGTATATCTTAGATAATGCCTTTTTATTTTTAGTCTCTGTGACAGCTCGTATTTCTTGGCGCCAACGCGAGTCCTAAAGTCACTCTAGACTTTAGATTGGTGTTTCGAGGTGTGTGGATTGTCACATTTAGCATCAGAGCCTAGGTTCAAAGTTCCTTAGGGACTAGGAGCATATTGAGAGAATGTACTTCTAAAGTTTTTGAAAAGAAAATGATTTTAAAAGGTTTTCAAACCAAAAAAAAATTTAAATGGGCATCCAAAGTATATATTTATATATGAAAGTTTTCAAAAAGTTTTCCAAATTTCTTATATATCATAATCTCTCTCTCTTATTCACACCTATACTATATGTGGAAAGTTGCTAATTAAATTCTTAAAAATCATAGATAGAAGATGAGAGATCCCATATGTTCAAGCTCAGGTGATGTAGCCGAGATTTCGGGTGTGAAAATCTCTATTTGGTTCCACCAATATCTTCTGGCGAGTGAACAAGCCAAGCTAATCCCACTAGAGGGCCCACGGAGAGAGCAAGAGGTGCAGTTCTTACCCACCCACTTGTGACAGATTTTGCTAAGTTATGTGATTTAACTAGCCTTGGAGGAAATCCATGTGTAGGAACTAAGTCATTGAGTCATACACAGATTCGAAGACAGAGATTCATACTTTTGAGAAGATCTTTAGGTTTATGGGTGTTGCTGATGAGATAAGCACATAGTTAGCTACTTGGCAGTTATAGGATGAGGCTCTTAGTTGGTGGGAGGTAGTTGAGGAAGAGACTGAGGAAGAAGAGATCACTTAGGGTGAGTTTCAAAGATGCTTTGAGATGAAGTTTCTTTCTAGAGCTGAGGAATGTGTACAGCTAGAGAAGTTTATCCACTTGAATCAAGTAGACACGTCAGTAAAGGAGTATGTCAAGCAAGTCAATGAACTGGCTACATTTGGGATGGGACTGATCGATACCCCACATAAAAAGGCTTTGAAATTTGCCAAAGGGCTGAACCAACTTTTTTAAGGTTATAAGTCATATTCCGATAAGTGGTACATATGAGGGTTTAGTGGAGTTGGCTTTGCCAAACATTGTCTCCTAGGAAGAAGCGAAGAAAGAACCCAAGAAGACTACAAGAAAATCGTAGCAACAGAATCGACGCAAGGGAGGATTTGGACCTAAGGGAAAGATCAAGAAGCAGGATATATATTATGGGAAGTGTAGAAAGAAGAGACAATCCATGAAGGAATGCAGGACAGAGGGTTCAAAGGTCAAATGTTAAAATTGCAATTATTTTGGGAATATAAAGCTGGGGTGTTTAGCACCTTAGAAAACCTCAACCTAAGTGGTCCCAGCTTATGCATTGGACCCAGTACCAAGATCGAGTACGCTACCAGTTGTAGATAAGGGGAAGAGGTTCATGATCGAAGGTGTATTGACCTTATCTAGTTTTTCCATTCGCACTTTATTTGACTTAGGGTGTCACACTCTTTCATATCTAAAAGACTTGTGGATGAGTTACACCTAGATACTAGCATAATTATGGACCCTATAGTTGTGTCAAACCCTATAGGAAGATTGGCATATTTGTCTATGATATGTCGGGGTTTGAAATTATCCAATTTTGGGTTCGAGTTTGACTGCAATGCTTTTTGACTTAGGATTTCGAGCTTTAGGTCGATATTGGGTATGGATTGGTAACGATGTATGGTGCTACATTAGATTGTGATAGGAATGTTTTAGATTGAGTACGTGTAGTGGTTGTACCTTGGAGGTTAATTGCAGTCCCTAAGGATCAGTTATGTTGAGCTACTTATATTCTTTAGACCTATCACATAATGAGCTAGATTCAGCGCATGCAGTTAGAGATTATCCTAATATCTTTTCTAAGGTTACTTATCTTCCACCATAGTAAAGATCAAGTTTTGAATTTATCTTGTAGAGAATGCCATACCTATTGCCTTACCCTTGAGGCATATGGCTCCTAACGTGAGATATGAGTTGAAAAAGCAAGTAAATGAGACATTGGAGAAAGGCTTCATTAGGAAGAGAATTTTGGAGTGGGGAACACCAGTCGTCTTTGTCATCAAGTGGGATGATTCTCTAAGACTTTGCATTGACTATAGGGAGATGTATAAACTGATAAAGAAGAATCAGTATCCACTGCCCTGTATAGATGATCTCTTTGATCAGTTAGTTGGAGTAAGAGTGTTCTTACAGCTTGATTTGGCTACCAGATTCCATCAGTTTGTGTTAGCTGAGGATAGTATTTAGAAGACTGCTTTTTATACACCCGACGGACTTTATGAGTTGTTAATCATGCCATTCGGACTGACAAATGCATCCACTTACTTTGTTGATCTAATGAGCTGAGTTTTTAGAGGTTTGCTTAAAAATTTCATTATTGTATTTGTGGATGATACTTTAGTCTATTCAAAGAGCAAAGAGGAGTAAGCTTTCTAGGACATATTATCTTAGAAAGTGGACTGGCGGTAGATCCCGGTAAAGTTGCTGCAGTTCGGGACTGATATGTCCGACGAATGCCACGGAAGTGGGGAGTTTTCTTGGTATGATGGGCTACTATGGGAAGTTCATTAAGGACTTCACGAAGATTTTTTCCCCTCCGGCCCACCTTACCAAGACGAATTTAGTTTTCCTATGGGATGCAAAGTGTGAGGATGCTTTTATTAAGCTAAAGGAGGCATTGACTAGTGCACCTGTTTTGGTATTGCTTGTTGGTGCAAAGACATTCACACTATATACCGACGCATGTGGTATGTGATTAGGCACGGTCTTCATGCAATAAGGAAGGGTGGTGAGCTACCCTAGTCAATGGTTGAAACCCATGAAAGAAACTGTCCTACCTATGATCTTGAGTTAGCGACCATTGTCTTTGTGCTCAAGTCGGTCTGAGAAATATGTGGATCAAGAGTCTCTGAAGTATTTGTTCTCTTAGAAGGACTTGAATTTAAGGCGGAGAGGTGGATGGAGTTTTTGAAATCGTATGATTTTTGATATGTCGTATACTCCAAGCAAGGGAAATATAGTGACCGACGTCTTGAGCAACATGTAGTACTAAGTCCTTTGTTTCTGGAGTGGAGGCATTTGAAGTTCATTTCGACATTTGGTTACCGATCATCATCAGACATTACCCTAGGATTGCTAATAGATTTATATATGCAGCCTACATTTATGGAATATATTGGATCTAATCAAAAGCAAGATAAGGAGCTAGTAGATATTTTTGAGAAGCTTGATAGAGAGAGAAGTGAGTCATTTGAGGCATTATGCCATTGATTCGAAGGGGTGATTAGGGAGAGATGGTTGATTATATGTTCTTCTCGTTATTTAGTAAGTTGATATGGTACTAAACGAGTCTCATCAATCGAGGATGACCATTCATCCTGCCAGAGACAAAATGTACCGTGACGTAAAGAGAGTCTTTTGTTAGCCGGGTATGAAGACGCATATCACAGAGTATATAGCTTGATGTATGTATTGCTAAAGGGTAAAGGTAAAGCAGAAGAAGCCAAAAATTTTGTTGTAGCCATTCGATATTCCTTAGTGAAAGTGGAAGAGTATTTTTATGGATTTGTCACTAGTTTACTGAGGTAGGAGAGGAAATGAGAGTATTTGGGTCATAGTCGATCGGCTGACCAAATGCTTCATTTTATACCGGTTAAGAGTACGAGGATAAGGACATCTTTGGCGACCCTATAAGTGAGGGAAGTAATTAGGTTATATGGAGTTCCTACTAGCATAGTTAGCGACCGAGATCCTCTTTTCACCAGCGAGTTTTGGGGGAGTCTACAGGAGGTTTTAGGCATCGAGTTGAGCTTGAGTACCGCTTACCATCTACAAAAGGATGGACGGAGAGAGAGAATTGAATTTTGGAGGACTTGCTTTGGATGTGTATCTTGGATTTTAGAGGCTTTTGGGAGGATCATTTGCCCTTGGTGGATTTTGTCTATAATAGTAGCCATTGGACAAGCATTGGGATGACACCATTTGAGATGTTATACAGAAGACCCTGTAGATCACCATAATTTATTAGTGGGATACTACAAATAGGAGTACTTTTGGGTTGGATATGGTGAGAGATACATCGAAGAAAGTAGATTTGATCCGTAGAAGAATGAAAACCGCACAAGATAGGAAGAGATCTTATGCTAACAAGAGACATATGGAGTTAAAGTTCATAGTGAGCAACATGGTGTTCGTAAAGGTCTCACCACTTAGGCACATCATGAGGTTTGTAGTTAGGAGAAGCTGGCATTGAGGTTCATACGACCTTTTCTTATACAGAGAGGACAGGGAAGCTGGCATATAGAGTGAAGCTTCATGAGAAGTTGGTGGAAGTACATGATGTTTTCCATTTTTTGCACTTGCGAAAGTGCTTGCATGATTTAACTACCGAAGTCGATCCGAATCAGCTATAGGAGGTGGAGGTAGATAGGGAGCCACTTATTCACTATGCACCCACTTGTATTCTTTAGCATTATACAAAATGACTCTGCAACAAAGAAATCAAAACTTGTTAAGATCCAATAGGGAGACGATCCAACTGGGAGTACATGGGAGCATTAGGACTTAGCTTGGTGTATTCCCAGTTTAAGTTTAGTACGTAGAGATTACTTATACATTAGAACATAACTTGGTGTATCCTTTCGATACAGACCATTGGATGGTAAGAATGGTTGTAAATGTGTCATTAGGACATGTTATGGACGATGGATGCTAGTTGACATAATATTTAGGTGTTTCTTTTACACAATTAGGATAGTTAATCCTCTAAAGAGTGTACACACACTTACATCATCTCTTGTTTATTTGTTTACATTTTTGAGCATTATGCATGTGGATGTTGCATATGGATTGAATGGTTGTGCATATATGTAGAATTGCAAGTATATTTACTTAGGATGTTGCATATATTTTGGATTTATGACATAAGCACTTACCTGATAGGAAGTCGATTAGATCAGGAAACCACACATTCTTTGCATTAGTATAGGTTCATGTGCATATCATGCCTGTATATATATACACACACCACATTAGAAATTTATTAAGGGTAATGTTTACCCATGGATAATGGATGAGTATATAGTTGTAGCTACTGATTGTTATGTATGCGAGTTACATTTTTCCTTCCTTTGAGATTTGGTGGATGAAATCTTTTTAATGGGGGAGAATGTAACACTCTAGAAATTTATCGGAAAATTTAATAAGAAAATTAAATTTAAACATAATGAGGGCTAACATGAAATTTGCACAAACATTCGAATTTGGCTACGAAACTTGGACAATTGCGTTCACGACGATTTTCTGGACAGCTTTTATATATAACACTTTGAAATCAGAATTAGCACATAGAAGTTATGGACGTTTGAAAATTTGAAAACATAATTAATTAAAAATAAAAACTTAACTTAAAAAACAATATCGTCGATCGATACCCTAGGGTGTGCTAGTCGACGTGAAGCAGTCGATTGGTCTGCCCTAGCAGTCGGCCGTTGACATGTATTTTTGATGACCTGGAGCAATGATCAGATGAAGACAACCAAACCAGATATTTTTCTTCCATGTTAAGTTTCTGATATGCATCTATGATGAGAGCAAAGATTCTCTAGACTCAATCTAACCTCCATATCAATCTCTAACCCCTATAAATAAACACCTAACATAATGCTAATTTCATTAGAAAGTTGACAGCGTACCGAAAATCCCAAAATTTCTTCTCTCCACTTATAAAATTTCTTTTAAAAACAAATTAAAAACAAAGCCATGAGTGCACTAGTAAATTGGATCAAGGAGGGGGCAAGCCAACAAGTGTCGATTCTTTGACGGAGTTAGAGTTGAGCTTGGATCTGAGGTGAGTAGTAATAAGTTTGATAAGTTGATTATTCACACTTAATTTTAACGTATTCTATCTGATTTAGGATAATAGTAATCAAACTGCACATCCTAATTGTTTTAATCAAAAATTTGAATTAAAAACTGAAATTAGCTAATATCATTTTTATCTAAATTAAAACCCTTTCTGTTATTGAGTAGAAACCCTAAAAATTGGTTAACTCTAAATTAAACAAGTATAATTAACTGGTATAAATCTACCAATTTGATATTAATAAAATGTAGAGTAAAATGGCAAACACTGGTTAGTGTAAATCAGTGCCTAGGGTTTACTATGTAACTAAATTTTTTGTTAAGTTAATAAATAATTAAAATTGAATAATTAGAAATCAAAAACCCTAACATTTACACTGCGATCGGTCGACCGTTCACCCTAAGGGTTGACCATAAGCAGTCAACTGATAGGGTATAGCAGTCGACCGGTTGATATCTGATATGTGTAGTCTAAACCTCGGCCTAAGGCCCATATTGAAAATAAAATTGTTAATTGTATGTATAGCATATGTGTGGATGTTTGAGATAATAGGGAAGTTAGCTCCCTATAAGACCACATTAGGACGTTGTAGGGTTGGGTAAATGCACTTTACCAAATGTGGTCGATTATTTGACTGGGGACGATTCTATCACAAATAGCACTCATATGAGGTCTATGGTTGACGCATAGCACTAAAGGATGCCTGACGAAGTGTGTGGGCCCGACAAAATGAGACTCATTGATATCTACCATTCTGATGCGGCATGATACTTTGTTATTGATGGGTCCCGATGCATGTACTAAGAGGCGTATACTACGATCAAGAGGTGGACATAGATGCAGATGATGAGACACACAAGCAAGTCATATTGCGCGGCTCCCATTCGATGTGTAGTTGGATTACTATAGTCATAGTTGTGGGAAATTTATTCCTATGTCGTAAGTGTAAGGAAACTTATGTAAGATAGTTAAAATAGGTGTAATGTGAAACATAGTCCAATACTGGAGAGTTGTAGGATGTTTCTATATCAAGTAGCTCTAGTAGTAGTGTTTTCATATTGAATAGCTTTACGAGCGATGGTCGATCATTAGTTATTGACATTTGACCCGTAATTTGATCCTTATAGAAGCCTACATAAGTTGTTTTGTGTGTTAAATAAAGACCCTTAAGTGAAGGACCACAAGAATAGACAAACACTTGTAGGAGATCCTTGGCCATATAGAGTAAAAATAAAGTCAACTGTGCATGCTCACCATATATTAAGCATGTACTCATACACCAGACTTTTGTCTGAATAATCCTTTTCCTTTCTTCACCATAGGACATGGCAGCCGGTGATTTTTTCGATTTCAGTACATTTAGAGGTGAGATCGTCATAGGAGTTGCTTATCCTTTATTTACTCTCTATTTAACTGACTATCTATCAATACTTGGTATTTCTTTTATCAGACTATGGGTAGTATTTCTATGTATTTTGTATTTGAATATGTGTTGTTTTCCTATGACTATATTTTTGAGACATTTTGTGAGATAGATATTGTGTATATTTATATTTTGTTACATTCCCTGTGAATTCTAAAAGTGTAGTATATCTTCAATCAAATCGGTTTACTTTTAGTTTCTGTAATGTCACAAAAACCCGATAGCTCATGCTTCTTGGCATTGACGTGAGTCCAAAAATCACTATAGACTTTGGAGTCGAAGGGTGCTGGTTGTCATAGTGTATGCATCAAATAAGGATAGATAGCCGGTTAAGTGTGTTTTGGTATGATTAGTGGAAATTTGGTCGCTATAATTACCCATTGAACTCTACGCAAGCAAAGAGTGGATTTTGTGTTGAAATTGGTTTTTGAATACAAGTAACCACTTAAAAAAATATAATCAATGAACACCAGAAGAGATCCGATGCGGTGAAGGCATTCCTTGGAAGCTAGGCGGCTCATCAAGTGAAGCAATAAAGGGTACAACATGAGAAATGGCAGACGGTGGGCCATGATGACTCATAGCTCATGCTTTACTAACTGGGGAAGCTCCTAATGGTCCGCCAATGAGGACCTATCTCAAGCAGTAATGCCTGGGAAGAAAGGGTTATTTAGGGAATTCCGTCCCTAGTTCGGATGTAGTTCCATGTGATGCTTCGGCATGACTTCTGGGAAGCTTTGGGCTACCTGGGAAGGTGGAATGCAAGGT
Source organism: Allium cepa (assembly GCA_030765085.1). NCBI lineage: Eukaryota > Viridiplantae > Streptophyta > Magnoliopsida > Asparagales > Amaryllidaceae > Allium > Allium cepa. The sequence goes on from CM060932.1 coordinate 954,698,967, forward strand.
GATGTTCGGGATACGAATGCTAATGTATGGAGTGCAAAATTGGTTGGCAACAATCGATAAGCCATTTGAGCAAGCGGTCGAACAATCGATTGAGGCAATGAGTATAAGGCACGGACTATTCCTTTATGGGAATAAAGGGCGATTGAGATAGTGATCCTGAGCTAATCAGATATGAGATCTGGACATGATTGGTTACACGATCACGTACGATATATATTTACGATTGGAGGCAATACATGATGACGAGGACTCGGTTCTAGACTCAATCTGATGTGTGAGCATGTGACGATACTGATTGGTACCAAATTAGACAAACATGTAGACTTATGGTTAGCATATACTATATGGTTCAAAGCATCATTGTGCTTTAGGGACCTGTTAGGGTCAAAGCAAGTACATGGTGAGGCAATCTTGGAGTAGGTGATTAGATTCATGACGTAGTATGATTTTAGTTCTATGCATCCATTCGTACATTTTTAATGGTTTTATACGAAGCCTTTAGGAGGGTACAGAGCGACGCTTAAGGGGTATTTGTACCTAGTAGTAGGAGCATAGATATTGATGTTGGGAAGCACTACAGTGGTAAGGGTTTTCATTGATACTGGATGAGCGACCTAGGTCTATATGGGGGCACCTATACAGCTAAGAGTACATATGGGAACGCTCAGTTTCATTTATGGACTCTCGAGGGTAAGAATGTATAAAAATCTAAAGGTCACATAAAGTGTACTTGCTCCATTTATATTTCATTCAGTATGGAATAACAGTAGATATTCTCTGTTTGACATCATTGTTATGTTATGCTTATATTATACTGGTTGATTGATATTATCTTTGTGTATAGCATAGTGTAAACTTATATTGGACACTTTTATTACTTCTACACTTGTATACTATGATTTCCTATATCAAAGTATATTATTACATGGTAATCACATTGTATTAGTTGGGTTGACCCATTGATTATAGAAGGAGAGTTGGTTCTGATGTGATTCCCTATTTTTGAGATGAGTTTACTGTACTTGTTTATGGACAGTCCAGATTATCCCCAAGTCCCATTTGTGGAGAGGGTCGATTGTGATTTAGTTCTCATATTTATTTGTGTATAATTTTGATATACAATATTATGAAATAGTTCCCCTCACATTAGACTTTAAGTATGACCCATGTTTTGTCTTTGTCTGTTTATGTCATGACAAATCTCGAGTAGTCAATTGAGTAGTTTGAGAGTCGGCTACTTTTAGGGATACACTATTACAATGCACAGTCGGAGCATTTTGGAGGCCTAGCGTCGATATGTTGAATATATATACTTGATATTTTTGTATTACATGACATATCTTTATTTGTATATAAAACATATTGTGTCAGATATTTATTCAGAATTCCATGTTGTTTGGAGTTGATGTTCTGACTTTCTATACTGATATATATTTATCAGTTGCTTCCGCTTGTGCGGTCTCTTATATATTGTCATCATGTTTTATTCTATATATTCAGTATATTATATGTTATCATTTCATTATGAGATCTTATTGATGTTTAGGTCTGGTGTTTTCTTTTGGTTTTACCCTGACAATTTGTCTTTTGTGGTATTTAAAAGTCAGACGATGATGTAAGGTATAGATTTTCGGGTATTACGAAGGACCGGTCGTCACAATTCCATTGTTGCAACGCAATTTATTTCACATCCCTTCTTAGTCCAGAGTGCAAAAAAACAAATTGATTCACTATTCTGCTCGATGGAATCTGCACCTAGCTTAATGACGAGATTGTAAATTGCAACTTGCTTGCTCGTTGATTTGGATATTTATGGCCAGGGCCGGCCCAAGTAATTTGGTTGCCCTAGCCTAAATTTTAAGTAACATAACCCAAAAATTTTGCACTTCGCTGGGAATTAAACCTGGGTTGCCCCATTAAACAAACAATGCAATTACCACTTCACCACACACTCAATTATTAACAATTTTATACAAAATATTTTTATCTTCATAAAATGCTAAATAACCACCACCACCATTGGTTGCCCCTGCCGGATCCGTTGCCCTAGGCGACCGTCTTGCTCTCCTTGCCCTAGGGCCGGCTCTGTTTATGGCTTCACTGTTCTGCTAGATTAAGTCTAGGCAAACAAAGGTGGCAGCGACCATTAGTGAAGAGGCTAAGTCAGATCTGAGATGGTGGTGGTATTGTTATGGATGAGGTAGGATGTGATAGACGTTGATACGAGTGGCTGCTGTGATGATTTGCAATTGGTTGTGAAATGGATCTAGACTTGATTGCGAGATGGATCTGGATGCTATCTGATGTTGTAGCTTGAATAGCTTGAATCTGACTGTGAGATGTGGATTCAGGCGTGTAAGTTGATGTCGCAATAGATGCCGACAATTACAGTGGTGTTTGGGAGGTTACTTTTTGGTGTTGGGGATTGTGTTTGAATATGGGTTTTCCAACGATGGTGGGTGGCTGCTACTTATTTGTTGTGCGGTTATGAATTAAGATGTGGGTTATGCAAGTTTTCATGGTTTTTATTGGGGATAAAGGTTTACAAAAGGCAATTGAGTGTGGATGGTAGGGAGTTTAGGTCATGGTAAGTGGAGGTGGTTGGCTAAGGGTTGTAGTCGTTGACGGTGGAGGAGAAAGGTCTGGTGTACAGGGATGAGGTTATTGCGGTTAATGGTTAACAGGGTAATGAGACCAATCAAATATAGGAGGTTTTTCTGATTCAAGTGTCGATTAGAAGTAGGGATGAAGGTAGAGAAGACATTGGGTGTAATCTATTGGTGTAAGTTGAAGTGTGGACAAGATATAGATGAAGTGCTTGGTGATGTTAATGAAGTGGTGGTGGATGTTGATGAGGTAGTTGTTGACGTTATAGATGAGTTGGTGATAATTAAATAATAGATGAGAAGGAAAAATAGGAGAAGTGGGAAAAGTTGCTGATGTTGATTTTGGGGTTGCGGATGATGAATTTTTACCACTATGATACCATGTTAGAGAACCACATATTACCACAAAACCAATTGGTATGTCAAGAGTGGGCTTTCAGTGTTTATATAGGATCTATATTTATAAACTACTCGATATATGACTATATTATTAACATACCCATGCACGTGTAGCGTATCATAATCCAAACACGTTGACATTTATACCGAGTGATGTAAGACAAGTGTAGCGGTTATCACACGTAAACTAAACCATCTCTGATACCATATTGAAATAAACTTTATTAGAAGATAATATTTGTATTACAACTAGATGATCGTTATATATACAATTCATAACTAGGTATTTATAGTTACATTACATAAAGCCCAAGTAATTATACAATATGAAAATGACAGGGCAAGCCTGAATATTGAAATATCCTTGATTTATTTCTTTACATGTAATAAAGATCTTTTACCAAGTTTCACATAGTACAAATATATGCTGAGTTTTCCATTCTAAAGTTAATAATTATTGAATGGTTTTAGGCTCATTTTCTTAAATAATGCATGTTTATTCTATATTTATGATTTATTTAGTGGCATGTGACTATTCATAGGTTCTCAATCTAAGTAATAGAAATAAGATGTTAAAGAACTGAAAACTAAAATTTTGGGTGGTTTTTTCATATTTATTTATCCAAAGTTATTTTATTACAATTTAAAATAAAATTTCCAGTTAGCAATGTTTCCTGTAAAAAATAGTTGATTGGAGTTCGCTAAACTATCACTAAATTTCCATGATTAATTTATTGTTATTTTGAATAAATATTTGTATTCATCTCATAGAAATAAATAATGATAATATTATAATTCATGCGATCCATTAAATAACTCTTTCATTATAAATTTTATTTGATAGGCCTTCTTTACTTTGTTATATGGACTACAATTAGTTTTCATCACATTTACAAATTCCAAAACCATTTTTCATATTTGTAGAAGGGGGAATTAGGAAAAATGATAAGCTTTCAAAAAAACTAGACTAAATGACATCAACTTTTAATCTTAGGTTGAAGAACAAGTGCTAGTTATATTTAGCACTATATTCAACTTTTACATCATACAAAATACTAGTTATAGGTATCATTATATTCAGTTTTACACTATGCAAAATGCTAGTTATAATTAGCATTGTCCTTCAGCCAAAATAAAAAACTTATTGTCCTTCAGCCTAATTTTTTTCTAAGTTTGTCTTTGTGCATATTTTCCTATTTGTAAAATATGTAGTGATCTGTCATCATTCGCATTTATAATATAAGTATCGATCCATCATCATCGTCAATCATAATACCCTATTATTCTTCTTCCTTGGCTACTTTTATCTTTCTATTGATTGGAACAATTTTTTTCTCTTATATTATTCTAATTTACATGAGAGATGCGAAGCTCCCTTTAATCTTCCCAATTAAAAGATTTTTTTAACTTCTTAATTGGCTTCCACCAACCTCTTATAGGTTTAACTTTTAATTTTCTATTCATTATTTTCTAATTTTGCTATAATTCGGGTTGCATTTTCAAACAACGTTTAGCTAAAGGATATTAATATCCTAAGCTAATAGGTTCGGCGTAGACATCAAAGATAAAAAATTTATATTTTCGTAGTAGAACTAACATAGTAATAAGTATTCTTTTATTTACATTTAGTTCAGGTTTATGGTATTTGACATTTTCTGAATTTTTTATATTTCTTTAGCGATGCTCAGTAATAGTGGCTAAAAAATGGTGAATAAGTGAATTTTCCTACATTAGTGGCTTATATCAGTGCTAATAACATCTTTGAAGACAATTTAGAGCATTTTTCACCTATAACTTATTTGTTTGTTGTTGCCTTCAATCCACATGTTATTTTGGAAAATGTACTTTATTTGTATTGAATACATCTATGTATAAGTAACTATCAACCAGTCTTCATTCATTTATTATTCTTAATAAAAGTTAGAAATTCTTAAAACATTCATTATGGATGCTCTATAACTGTTATCCAGCCTTTTGAGCAGGCAATATTCCAACAGACTTAAACGATCGAATCAGACGAGTGGACGATGGAGAAATGAACCAAGGACTTTGGGAATATCATAAAACGACAGGAAAAAGGAAATTTCAAAAAAAATGAGCAAATAAAGTTGTAAAATTGAAAGTTCAAGTTTTTAGAAGGGTTGGCTGAAAGCAATCCCACAAAATCTTTAAGTCAGACTTGAAGCGAGATAGCCATGGAAAATCTCCAAGCATGATCCACAACAAACCATGCAGAAACCCCAAGTTAGGGGTCGTTACCAAGTCCACTCTAGGGTTCGGTGCCAACTTCTGAAAACTTGAGTCATAGACACATGAAAAGCTTGGGTCTAATTTCACGCAAGCGAACTCGAGCTAGACTCGGGCTGGATATATAAAAATTTTGGGTTTGAATCCAAGAAAGCAAAGAAAAACTCAAAATACAAAAATCTTAGAGAATCTCCAGGTCGTGCCCCAAGAAAACACTCAAATTTCTCAAGTCGAACTCCAAGCAAGTTCAACCAAAGCCAAAACAACCCAAATCAAGATAACACAACAATGGGATCCCCTAAGTTGGGTATCAGTACCGACTCCCACCTAGGGATAGGTGTCAGCTCCTAAATATAGCTTGGGTGGACCCTATCTTCTTCCTACATGTCAATCTCGATGTGGAGAGCCTTTTCCAAGTTTATTTTGTTGATGCAACGCAATTCTCCATCGATCTCCGTGAACTCCTAAATCAACAAATCTTTTCTTCTAAAACTCCATCAAATCTCCAAAAAACACCTAGGCGATTATGCAACAAGGTTTGGATTCATAATACGAACATTAAGAGGGAGCACCAGGAGGATTCATAGGTCCGCACTACCCTTCTTTAGGGATTGGTGCTGATTCCCCTTACAAAGATTGGAACCAATCCCCCTACTTAGCATGTATGTGGTCAGTTTCTTTTGGAGGACGTCGTCTTGGCAAGCAGCTTCTGTAGACGAGATTTGAGGAGGATATTTTATCGTTCACCCCTATAAACACCAGGCAACCTTTATTATAGGGATCTACTTCGCTTTCGAGACCTAAAGAATCTTCTCTTTTTAAGCTAACTCCTCTCTAGACAGCCATTAATATTCATTATTATCAAGGATTAGTATGTATCCCAAATTACTTGTAATCGTAAATTAATGGAAAACTAATAGAGAACCTTCAAGTAGACGTAGATCCAAATTGCCGAACCACTATAAAATCTGTGTGTAATTGCTTTTCACTTCTTTTTCATTTACATTCTTCATTCATTCTCTACCCCCTTTCTCTTTTGGGTGTTTGTGTCGTTTTTGGTTCAAACAATAACCATTAAATGATTAGAATATTTTTGGTTAATTTACCATCTTTGACATTATCAAATAAAAATAAATTTATGTGTAATTTGTAAGAAAGATATACTACTATGAAAGTAATCACATTAACTTCAAATAAATTCAAAAACATAGATTTCATGCACTCACGTTGGTAAAAGCACTAAAGTACCATTTATCTTTTAAAAAAGACAAATACAATAGGTGGCATTTTAATTTACAAATTCAAAAAAAAATGTTCATGTCTTTTATAGCTAGCTTCAAAAATAGAATGTTGTACATAATTTTTAGTATATAGCACGTTATTTTAATTACTTGGTATTATTTATGTTAAATAGTTTAATGAATATTTTGTATACATTATGATGAATTGCTCTAAATGACATTAATTTATTTATTATTTTTCTTACATCTCTTAAATCTCGTTCCTACATGGAGAGACACAACTTGGGATTTACTTCGAATAAAACTATAGAACAAAAAGTGCATTATTAATAATTTTATCTCATCAACATACTAATTCTCAAGTTCAATTTTTAATATATCTTTAATGTGACAAACTCATTATATAATGTTCTTATGTAGTGTTTTATATTTGTTATCAAGCCGACCGTTAGAGAGGATTGTCGATTGACGGTACAAATCAATTTCGTCTCGAAGGCAAAAACAACCGCTACTGTCTCATGAAAATTTTGCTTCCCCTGGTATGTGCAAAATTTCCTCCGCCTCCTTCTCCTCGTATATCTACAAAATTCCTTCGCTCTTTGTGCTCTTGAAATCCTCTTTAAAATCAAAACTCCTTATCCACCAGTCAGCACCTTGCAGACCTCATCGCAACTTTAAGCATGGTGATTGATTCTGCAACTCATTGCAAATCCTAGTCTCAACTCATCGCATCAAAAACCCTAATTGCAACTCATTCAATCGAAAATCCTAATTACAACTCAATGCAAATCCTAACTCGAGCCATTATTTGATACTGCAAGCTTAAGGTATTCCTTTAGTTTGGCTGAATTCCGTATCACTAAATTTAACATTATTCTTAATTTATGTTTTCAGTTATATAAGATTTGGTATTTTCTAATTCGTAATTAATTTAAAAGCCAAATTCATGCAATTTAGAGAAACTGAATATTACAAAACCGTTTCCATGTTATTGAACCCCTTCAAAAAAACTGATAATGCTTATCACTGTTATGTTAAATAATAAATTTTACTTAGGGTAATGGCTTTGACCATTTTGTGGGAAGTTGTTATATTATTTACATCATTTAGTTAATAGGTACCTAAATCAGTATTTTATTTTTAAAATAAAAAGTTCAAAATTTTGATTTTGTTTGTCAAAAGTGTTCTTTTTTGAAAAAAATTGAAAATAGCATTCTTTTTCAAAAAAAATTGTTATTTAACGAATTCTAAAACTTACTGTCCTTTAAAAGGCTATTATTTTCAAAAATTGAAATTGTTGGGTGTAATTTAATGAGGACATGATATTGGCGAAAATAACATATTTTATGAAAAGTATTATATCTCATTTGCATTTGATATCATCAATATTAGCTTTAGCCGCAATCGATATCATATATTTGTATTTATGAATTGTGATTATCAAATGGATATCGGATTTTTTGATATTCGGTTATAGTTTATAGATGTGAGTAAATAAATAATCTTTTTGATGAACAAGAAATATTTGATAAAAGTTACAATATTGCATGAAATAGAAAATGACGATAACAAAAAAAAGTGTTTCGTTGCAAGTTTGCATTTAAAATACAATTAAACCTTAAATATCAATTATTTATTAGTGTATAATCTATTGTACACAAAAAGATAAGCTTGATGTTGCTCGATGAATATATTTTGTATGCTGGTTATTTTCTGTCTTCTTACATTATATATTAAGCATGTTTGGTTCATATTTGAAAATGTTGGTTGGGTCATGTCAATCTCACATTTAGTCTACATCCACTCATGTCCGATGTTGTTACATGCATAGAATGAGATAGATCAGGCTAAACATCCCTATATTGATAGAATTTTGTTGAAGGATCCAAATAGAAATGTAATGGATATGACAATATGATCTAATTTATAAGATTTTAGACATAGAGGATAATTGGAACCATTTTCTTAGAAAATAACATTTGCAGGGCCAGCTCTGTAAAAATAAGTGATAACGAGCCCTTAATGTAGCCATAGCACAAAATCATGTATTCAAAATCCGGTTTTGGTGTCAACAAAAAATAGATGGGGCTATAGAATTAAAGTGAATGATTGTTATTAAATTGGTATCATTGATATGAATGGATTAATTTTCCAATATAAAATATTTACACATGTAAAGAGCACCATGTGTAAGAACTAGTGAAGGACTAGAGTTGAGTCAGGTATTGAGGAGCGTAGACGCTTTCCTTAAAGCAATATTTACCCCCCACTCGCTTGGAGTTTTGCGAACGGATTGATGGAAAACTGTTTTTTAGGATACAACAAAACTCAAATCCAGAGAGCAGCAATGTCTGTGGATTCATGGGAAATTTATTAATAGAGAAGAGGAGAAGTTGAAAAATAAAACTAATGTTAGAGGCGTATATATAGTGCACGAATGGATGTTAGGCGAAGGGGTGCGACGGTTAGAAAACAATCATAGCTTTTTGCAACCAACAGTTCAAATTTGAAGAGGAAAAATAGGTTCCAAAACTACGACAGTTGGTGCCCAACAGTCATACCATTTTCGGTTCCCTTCTTGCATACGCGCATGTGCCAAGCGCTAAGTGCTTTTTGTGTGTGCGTATTATGGATGTGTCTTTTTCTCTTCTCCTTTAGTTATTTTAATTAATAGAACATGTGAGGTTTCATATATATATAAAAATATTAAAATAATTTTCTCGATGTGGGACTAATTATTCCCATCTTCAACAACAATCTACCTCAACAATCCCCCGCTATATTGTTTTATCGAACACAATCAGCTTTATCTTAACTTGAGATTAAGCATCATATATGGTATCTATTCGCTTATACCACATATTAGTGTAAATATCTCAAGACCTTAGAGTTGGGTGGTATTAACTTAAACCGAGTCTCCTTTGACTTATAAAGCCAGAAATATTACACACGTAAATTTATCTTACCAATAATTTTGCTTTCTGTGAGCACCATTATGGCCATGTGTTCCATCCTGGCTTAATGAACTTTTAAAAGAGTAAACCCAATGAACTCTTACTTATAAGCGACACCACTTCAAAGTTCATAAAGGTAAAGTTCTATCTCTTTTAATGTCTCTGTTACCAGACTACCTAGAACTTTATTAAGAGTTTTCAACTCAACCACTTCATATCTGTAGCAATGTGCACTAAATTAAATTAGTGTCTTCCAATAACATGATAGGTTTTTATTACCCATTAAACATTAAATTCAGTTAGTTAAGATTAAGGTTGGGTTACCACTATTAATGATTATTCATAAGACAGGGTTTAAGACCCATTCCGATCGATGTGGACCTTACCATTTCCCTAGTCATGGCTTTTGTTAACAGGTACACCAAATTATTACTAGGTCTTACATATACAATGGTAATTATTCCACCATTAATTATTTGTCCTACATACTCATGCCTGAGGCTTATATGTCTCGACTTTCCATTGTATAAATTATCATATGCTCTAGACATAGTTTCCTGACTATCACAATGTAAAGCTAGGGCTGGCAACGGTTTCTGCCATAACTTAGTATCCAATAAAATATTCCTTAACCATTCAGCCTCTTTTCTAGCAGCCGCAAGCGCTATAAATTCAAATTCCATAGTAGAGTGTATAACACATGTTTATTTCTTTGATTCCCATGAGTGAAAATCAAACCCAAAGTTGATTTATTATCGCCAGCACTAATTATCCAACTTACATCAGTAAAGCCCTTTAATACACTTGGAAATCCATTGTAAAAGAGTCCTAGAATTTTGATCTTTTTAAGATAGCCGGGGAGTCTTTCAATTACTTTCCAGTGTTGTATTCCAAGGTTGTTGGTATATCGTGCAGGTTTGCGTACCGCATATGCTATATCACAACTTGTACAATGCAAAGCATACATTATTTCTAAACATATAAAAGGCTTCCCTTTAATTTGATTTTTGTCAGAAATTCTCTCGATAGAATTTCGGTTAATTTCTCTAAGTCTAAGTATGGTTTTAAGGTTTATTTAATACTTCTTTGGGTCATGTTCTACTCTCCTGGTTTTTTCTTAGAACCTACAGTTTTGATCATTCATGTGGAGTCAGTCTTAGAGATGTTAATAAAGTTAATATTTCAATTAGATTTGTTAAACCGTTGATTATTGATCAAATTTGAGATGCTCCTATGAAGAAGCCAAAATATATTATCAAAGAGTCTAGAAGAGAGTACAATTTTAATCTTTCACATTATTATGCACATAATGGAATACAATTGCTTTGAAGAAGAAAAATATGGGGATGATGTTAAGTCATATAATGGTTTGAACTGGTATTTGGAGGGATTGTAAAAATATAATCTTGGTAGTTATTTGGCTATTGAAGTTAATCCTTTACTATCAATTTGAAAGAGTTTGTATTGGTTTTGGTGCCTGCCTACTTGGATTTAAGCATTGTCGGCCATTAATATTTTTAGATACAGCTGCTTTAAAAGGAAGGTAGGTGTTTTGTTAGCTACTACTTCAGTACTTCTAAAATGGTAACCAAGGTATGAGTTTTATTTTAATTTTGTTTTCTTTATTTTCTTGTAATGATATATGTAACTATCATTTTCTGCAGCATTACATAATTTCTACAGTAGACATGTTTACATTAGAATTGTTTGCTCTAATTTTATTCATTGATAAAGCTATTTACACTAGAAATGTTTATAGTAGAAATGTTTATAAAAACAGGAACTACAATTTTTATGCAACGGTAAATAATAGATTTTAAAATAACATATGCTAGATTTGTAAATCATTCTAAAGCTAAATCAATTGCTTACAATAGAAATATTAACATTTAATAAGGTTTGAATATTTGATATAATTCATGTTTCTTACTACTAAGCAGTCATTAATTATTTGTTTTGTAGGTTTCTTTCTTCTTGCAATGGGTATTGTTTCACATGAAAATGAAGCTAATTGTTCTTAGTTTTTGTCCCATTTGAAAGAAATGCCTCATAAAGATCAGCCTTTATTTTTTATGTCTGATCATCAATGAGGTCTCATTTTAGGTGTACAGAAAATATTTCCTTCTTCTTACCATAATTATTGTTTACTTCATATGGAACAAAATATTGGTACCGTTGTTAAGACGGCTAAGGGTGATTCATCAATTGTTGAGTTTTTTAAACTTTGTGCTAGGGCTTCTAATATGTATGATTTTGAGTGGTACCATACGTCAGCGGAAATTATTTTAAGAGATAAACCTTTCGACCATTGGGTGGATTTATTTTTCAAGGTAAGCGTTATGGTGAATATTCTTCTAATGTTGCAAAAAGTTTTAATTCATGGATTTTAGAAGATAGAGTTATGCCAATAACTTCTTGTTTGGTTGGTATTCGAGTGAAAGTAATGAAGCAAATGGTTAGAAGGAGAGAGGAATGTCATTTATGGACAACAAATCTTTATCCTGTTATGGAGGAGCATTTGTCTAAGTTAGTCGATGATGGCTTTGGTTGAGATGTTTATAAGTCTTTGGAATTTGTGTTTGAATTTAAATCTCCTAAGTCACATGTTGTTGATCTTCAAAATCATTTATGTAGTTATAACCAATGAAGAGTTACTGGTTTTTCATGTGCCTATGCAATTAAGTGCATTAACAAGTCTAAGTTATCAGTTTATGACTATGTGGAGGACTATTTTACTGTTAATGTTTTTAGATCTTCGTATGCTAATGTAATCAATCCAATTCTATATTTTAATAAGCCGGTTATTATTGAAAATTATGTTTTGATTAAGCCTCCTAAAGAGGTTTATGGTGCAGGAAGACCATCTACAAAGAGGGGTGGTGGATTTGGATATTCTCAAAAAGAAACAAATGCAGTCATTGCAACAAAGTTGATCACAACAAAAGGAAATATCTAGCTTCTTCAAAAAGTTAGAAATTTTATATTTTTTTAGTGTAATGGAGTAGTCTTTTAAGTGTAATGGACTTGTAGTGAAATTCATATGGCTGATCTGTAGTTTTTTCAATGCAAAGGTACTAAAGCTTGTTGAAGAATGAAGTCAGGTTATGTGAAATCATTACAAAATAAGATATGAAATGTTTTGGTCATTTTATTTTAATCTTTAATATCAATTGGACCTATGTTTGAAAAAAAAATTATTACCATTTAGTATTTTTATTATTGGTTTGAATATGTAAAACTCTGTTCTATATTTGTAAGTTATTTTTGTGCAACAAACTAAGTGATTTGTATTTGTACATGCTTTGATGTCTTCTAAATGTCGGTAGTTTTATTACCAGTTTTTACACTTGATTATACAACCTGTATAAACATTTATCTTTTTTTTATTTGCTTCTTTGCACTGTGAATTACTCATGCATTGCTCAGGTATTTATTTGGTTCCCTTATGAGTTCCATTGTTTTGATCAGTTTGCATATTGCTATTTTCCATTGTTGCTAAATGTTTGTTTTTAGGAATCCATTATTTACTCATAGTGCAAAAAATTTAATATGAACTACGGAATTGCACGAGCTGCACTTCAGCATTAACATTTCAATCGAACGCTAGTTGTATTTAGCATTTTGGTCGACTGCTAGTTGTAACTAGCATTTCAGATAAATAGTATACATCACGCTTGTAATATAATACAAACATTAAAAACCACAATCTATCATTACATAGAACTGAGTAAGCTATTGTGCATGAACAAAGGATCAAATGGTGATGAACTATTCTTCATATGATGAGCTAATGAGATTGCATAAGTGGTTCTAGGATGAGCTAATGAACTAATGATGAGTTGATGAAAGGTTGAAGCGTTGAAGCGGGCATCAGTTAAAAATGCAAGTAATAACCAAGATCTAGAAAACTAGCAATGGAGGTTGAGATTTCAACAAAAAAATTAAAAAAATTAAAAAAAAATAGCAGTTGTATATATGTTGTACAACCACAACAGAATGTAGAGTTGAAAAGCAGCTGCTGAAGCAATATAAAATCGAACTGAAATTCATAATAATCTGGCAGCAAAGTAACAGAATCCAAATGGAACAGGGGCAAGCGCAAAAGAACTGGATAGCAAAGCCGATGTTCCATGAATCTATAGTATAAACGTAAGCTGATGGTAAGCATATCAAAAGATGAAGTGGGTACAATGGGTAAGCATATAACCATTTCAATGGAATGCTAGTTGTGTTTAACATTTCAGTCGAACGCTAGTTATAACTAGCATTATAGTATAAATAGTATGCATCACACATAAAACATGGTATGGACATTGAAAAGCACATACAAATGTTAGATGGACAAAATCACACTTTATTCATCATAGTTAGATCGTTGAAAAATGTATTTTCGTAGAATGCTGGTTTTATCTATAGCATTTTAGTATAAACATTATTCACCACTTCAGAAACACATTACAATCCTCAAAAAGCACATAAAAATGACACTTAATAAAATTCATACTTTATCCATCATAGTTCATGAACCGAAAACAACCAACTATAATTGAATCAAATTCAAATCGAAAAGTTCAAATCCATCTAAGTAGTTTATACATTGAAAACACGGTGCAAGCATTGAAAAACATATATGGATCTACCACAGTTTAATTACAAGTAGTGGTTTAGTTCAAATAAAATATGAAGTTCTAAGAAATTTAAACGCAGCAGCTAGTCCTGTGTAGAGTCTTTATAGGAATTCTCCACCGACCAACTATATTCTGAATTGTTGATTATGTCATATACTACAGCATCCCTTTGTTTTCTAATTGTCTCCTTTGCATATTTTGCTGGCATCTCATCCTCGTCAAGCTTTTTCATGTTCGCCATCACAAAGAATGCACAATCAAGTCTGTTTTAGATATAAAAATATCAGTCAATATTATAGTATAATCTAATGTTAAAATATGACAGCATTCTTTAATCTAGCATTCTAAAATATAACATAATATTTTGTGCACAATATTGATCATAACATTCATAGAGATACTATGCATATGTGTGGAGAGTACACTTAATACATAATTTTTTGTCAATAAATGCAATTCAATGAACTATAAATCAAGAATACTAGTTTAAACTATCATTTTGCATATTCAATGCATTCCACTGCAATTGAATAATACAAATGATATTTTAACTATAAGTTTGCATGTTCAGAGTATTCCAATAGAGTTAAAAAATGCGTATGCTAGTGTAATCAATCATTTGACATTTGATAAATTTATATGCATTTTAAAAATATAAATGATAGTTTGGACTGTCAATTTTTTCTTTTAACCCATTTCTATGCACTTTTAAAATATCAGTGCTACGTTTAACTATCGTTTTGTTCATTAGATGCATTCTAGTGTACTTTAAAACATGAATGCTGGCTGTAACATCCTCCTACTTGGAGGCCCAAAACTAACGGTTACAGATGCTGCAGTCATCCATTGTTATTAGTTCTCGGCGACCAAATACGGCGGCGCTAGATTCATTAATATATAAATCACAAGAACATGAAAAAAATTAACAATAATTCAAAAAAACATATTTCCACATTCCATTCCAAACATTTCATGTTCATTACATAATCCTAAAACGTTAACCATGTTCAACAAAATATAATTATTACACATACACCAAGAGCGACATATGAAGACGCCCCTTTGGTTGATCAGAGTATGTATAGTAAGGCTAATAAATATTCCTATACAACCAAATACACAGTGGAAAAAGATAACTCTTAAATAACTAACTACCTCCTCCGTGCCTTCGAAAGCTTTATTTATCTAAGAAGAGAACCTGAAAACCTTAAATCTCAAACTACTCAAAATCAATTGGGTACCCAAGAGTTTAAGGGGAAAATAAAAACTTTGAATCAAACATAAAGCCTAGTATGAAAAATAATCTAACATCTCAATGCTTTTAGATATCTAGTGAGACTACACCGCTTAGCGGAATGGGTTTTCTCCTTACTAGTATCCTAAAACCTTTATTAATCATATACTGTTCTCCTGCATTCACGATGGTTAAAGCATACACTTCAAAATATTATGGTGATATGCATATATAAAAACATTTAGCATTTCCCATCCCAGTTTAAGTTGACACCTTATCATAAATCATTGTTTTAGGGTCACAATCAACCTATTAGTTTTCAAGGGTTTACTAATAACCTTTTCCATTACACAGGAACATCTTGTCATAATTCATAGTTTTCATGGGATCACTAAGAACCTATAGGCTCCCGCCATTTAAGTTAACTAATTCATGGGTCCCCTGAACCTATTAGTCATTCCAATAACTAATCCCCTTACACTAGTTTTCATGGATTGACTAGGAACCTATGTACTTACTCGCTAACTCACTTCTCATCCTAGTTTTCATGGGTTGAGTAGGAACCTACTGATGCTTCCATTAACTTCTTCCTTATCCTAGTTTTCATAGGTTGATTAGGAACCTATCGACTGATGTAGATTCTTAATCCGGATATAGTTTTCTTGGGTTCACTACAAACCAATTAGCCTTTGCCAATCTACCTTGAGATATAGTTTTCACGGTTTTACAATGAACCTTTTGGTTACCTCCAATAACTACATAATCATAGTTTTCATGGGTTTACTATGAAGCTGTCTCCCAAACAACTTCAAGGTTTAGGCATTCTATACTTTGGTCTCCCTGACTCCCTGGATGCAATTCTACTCATATGAGTTTAATCAATTTATATTCACTATTAGGTTCACTACACCATATTGGCAATTTTGTAATGCCCCCATGCGGAAGAATCGCAACGGCTTTGAGCCGTTGTAAAACTATTAAGGACGGCTACACGCCGTTTTAATTTTGTAATGGCTTAAAGCCATTGTAAAGTTTTCCTAAAAAAATTCATTTTAATTCGTCGGTATTAACCCCCCGTACCCAAATCAGTACGCCCCTCCTTTTCATTTCCCTAATCCTAATCGTGTTTTCCCTAATCGCCCCCCTCCCTTTCCTTTCCCTCCGTGTGCCATAATCGCTCCTGTGTTGTTCCTTTCCCTCCGCGTGCCCTAATCGTCCCCGCGTCATTCCTTTCCCCTCGCGTGCCCTAATCTCCTTCACGCTGTTTCTCCTCTTCTTTGTGAATTCACCAGTCCAGTGGCTTGAAATCAGAGGGGGATAAAATTCACAAGTGGAAATCAAAGATATTTATTTGTTTATTTCAAAAATAATAATCAGAAAATACTTGCTTGTTAATGGTTTATCGGCCAAATTATCAACAGGATAGGATTTGTACCATACCATTTTATTTCTTGATTTCAAATATGGTAAAGCATGTTCACATACTTTCATATAAAGTTGTAGTTGGTTACAAATTTAAGAGTTTGAAAATAAATTATTTATACTAATCCATTTGAAATGATCTAAAAGTTAGTTAACTGAGGGATGATTAGCAGCCATTTAATGTGGGGTTAAAAGCATTTAACAATTACATGGTAAGTCGATAGGAATAACATTTCTTTAGTAATTGACATGAATGTTAGCATGCCATAACGCAACATACCTATCCAGATGTAATAGAGTAGAACCATTTTTGATGCTTAGTATATATTTAAAATTTATTTTCACTTATATCCTCTTTGGCTCACTTGAAAATCTTATGATTTACATACCTATTTTTTTCCCTCCCTTTATTGTTGTAGTCTTATAAAGTTTACCAAGCAGCAATTTTAGCGTGGAATATTTTAAATTTGCTGGAGATTTTGATTATCTTTGTTCAGTTAATGGAAACATTTACCGGTTAATTCTTGATAACATTTGGAGTACCTACAGACGCAAGATTGATATATGGTGTACTTTTTAACTTACAGCATTATTGTTGGTAGTTAGAAAGTTGTTGCTTGAGGTGAACAGTTATTCGTCCCTTTTGTAACGACCTGAAATTTTTGATCCCGAAAATTCCAGATAGTTAGGAAGAAGAAAAGAGATAGAAGAAGAAACAGAAACGAAACACAATTTCTCACATACGCAACGGATCAAAATATAATATCAAATAATATTATTTATACAAAGAAAGCTGTATTTGTTAATTTACATCAATACTCAGAGTTACATCATTACACAAACACACTGGATAGATATAATCAACATGTCCCATACAAACTACAATATATACCACAGCGGAAACACTCCATACGATCCTGCCATCCAGCTCGCCTCCTGAGCTTTAGAACGTCCTTACCTGAAAATCTGTAATACTCGATCTGACCCGAGCATTACATCAAAGTGACACCCGGGTCAGGCTGGAAACCAGCGTGAGTAAACCCATCAAACAAGAAAAACTAATGCATATAGCCCTTTAAAAACCGAGTAACTCGTATCTTCTCATGAGTTCTTAACTTGCCATAATCAAAACTTATTTCATGCATAGTCCTTTAAGTATCATTACATAATTCAAATGGTCCAGTTTACTAAAATTATTCCATTCCAGTTTATAGATTTCACATATCAATCTGTAAAGAGTTATAGTAGATTTCAAAACGAAGTGGTTACGGGTATTACTGATACCCAACCCCGGTCTCTTCGAATCCAATATCACTTCTAATCCAAATTGTTGAGTTTAAAACAATACAATTCATACTCAGGATATCATACCACACAACAATTTGACTTAGATAGACAACCCACATTAGCACAGTTCAACCCATTCATATCACGGCACATCTCAATCGCCCATCAGAGACAACAACAATCCAAATCATCCAAAATCGTTCAACCATCCATACACAAGGTTTATTAGATATATAATATCTAATTAATTTAATTGATCTCTAATTAAAATAAGTCACCAACTTTATTCACTTGGATTATCTTAATCCTGCTTACTTATCATTAATTAATTACAAACCAATTAATTAATTTATCATCCTTAATTAATTAATCATCCATATTTTATCACATGAATCAACTTTAAATTAGTTACATAATTTATTAACTCTTAATTAAATACATTCAGTAATTATCTTTTAAATCATTAACAATCCTTTAATCATTAATTAATAACCTTTAATCACACACACTAAGAATTAATCCTTACCTAAATAATTTAATTATCGTTTAATTAAGTAACTATCCATTAATTACTTTCCTTAATTAATTATCTATTAATTAATCTTTTAATTATCCATCTAGATTAATTAAAGACAAACCTCATTATCTAAATTAATTACTTAATTTGTATCATTTGAATCTTATTAAATTAAATACTTGAAATCACTTATCTAAATTAATTAACTAATATTTAAATTTTTTTCCAAACAAACCATTTTAAATTCAAATCATTGTTTGAAATCTTATTTTAATAAAACAATTTTGAAACTTGGTTTACAATCCTATGAAACGTATATATTACAATATACTATAGACCTGATTATGCATCCCCAAAATTTAACGTGATTAAAGATTACATTATAACCTGGTACAACATCTTTAAATTAAAAACTTGGTTAACTATCAACAAGGAACCTGAGCCACACCCGTTTTCCCCCGAGCTCCACCCACAAATTCCTGAGTCACGTGCGTCAACTCAGGACTTCGAGGCAACATCCAAACCAAACTCGAGACAGACCTGAGAAAAACATTGTATTCTTCAACACCTCACACTACTCAGATACAAGTGCACAGGTAAACGTGCACACGGCATCGGAACAACGCTGACCAACTCTAATGAAATCCCTGAGTCGCTGCCGATCACCCTCCCATGCTTCACCACCTGGAACGTCGCCAAATCACCCAAAGAGAAAATTCGAACTCCCACTGCCTGGAACAAAAACTTCGTTCGCCCCAAATCCGCTCGTTCGCCACCATCCCAATGCTGATCATCGCCTAACTTCACCGGTAAGAACGCCATCCTATCCTCTTTCATTCCACCAAGACCCATGTCTTTCCCTCACTTCCCTTGCCGCAATTCGTCTATGAACAGAAACCCACGAAACATTCCTTAAACCCTAAATGCCCTCGTCGCTCTACATCCCTCCGTTCGAAAAATTTCTTACCATTTTCACCGATACGCCAACTTCTTCCCTCCTTCATGCCTAATGTCCAACCATCAAATCACGAGTTTCACCGGAATTTGACCCCTGACCAAATTCCAATCGTTCCTCAATTTCTCTCCTTTCTTAAACTTGAAAATTTCAAAACTTATCTTAAAAATCAATAATTGCAAAAACGAATTGTTGTATATAAGTGAATCAAAAATTTTAAATGATTGATTTTTAGTGATCATTCATTTTCACTGCAATTTCCTTCCTTTCTGTGCAGTACAAACTATTCTTCACAGAAAAAAACATTTTATGTATAAGATTCCTTATTTACAAACCAATTTTCTTTATTGGTCATAAACCGAAGTTGATCGAGTGAAGGGATAAGATAAATTTGAATAAAATTTAGGATCTGTTTAAAAAAAAAAGGCCAGTCAAACATACAAATGTATATATTTGTGGCAATTCAAAACATAGATATCAGACAATACCATTCTTACATCCATGCAAGACCACATTCATTTCTACCATGAATCTTTATATGCATAAGGTGATTTACCCTAAATATTGCAGTTTACTTACGGTACAACTTGAACAGAGAAGAGATGACAACATCATACACAGGCATCTATATTACATATCAGGCATAAGAGTGTTTTCATTTCCAGGCAACACTATAAAATGTTGTGTGACTTTTATAATTTTTTTCATCTACAGATTTGATAAAAGATTTTGATTTAAAAGATGTAGTTACTCACCTTGTAATGTTTGAACAGAGGAACGGGAAAAATGTTTTGACCCAAGGTAGAAAACAGCAAGCTTCTGATCTGATCTTTGCTTTAGCTTCCATGCCCTCTTTTTTTGAATTTAAATTTTTTGCTTCCTTATGGAATCTGGAAGTTGTCTGATCTGAAATCTGGTTTGTTGAGATGAATTGAACCTGATCTTTTATCTTTGCTTTTGTATAAAATTTTCAGTTTTCTAGGTTTCTATATTTGTGATTATATAAATTTTGAAGAAAATGTGAAAAGATGGGAAGTAGGGTATTTATAATCTTGTTTTTCTTATTTTTATTTTTATTTTTAAAATAAAGAACATAACACTTGTATTTTTGTATGTATTAAATTCTTACACTTGCCATTAGCTAAATTTTAAGCTTACATTTGTAATTATACAAAGAGAATTGTTTACATTTGTGAATCCATGTTTTTTTAATGTATTTTTATAATAACTTAAATTTAGTTATATATCTTTATCATTTCACTTTCCTTTATTTATATGTATATAACTCAATTAAACAATATGAACTTATTTATTTATATTTTTATATTTAATATCTATATGTATACGTACAACATATATTTTAGAAAAAGTATGATACTTCATTAAATCCTATTTTAAATCTTTAAGCTATAATACTTTAAAAATGATTAAATAAAAATAGACATTATTTTAAGTGTTAAAATATTGAATTCAACTTTAAATACCTCCTAAAATTTATTAAAACACAACTTCCAATTCAATATATATACCTATATAATATATTATGGATAGGAAAAATTATTAACTAATATTGTCAAACTTCAATAATTATATTATGAGATTATTAATTAAATATTTATCCAAATATTTATAACTCAATTTTTATTATATTTTCAAATTCATTTACATATCCATATATCCTTTATTATCAAAAAAATTATTGTTAAATTGAATAAACCAGTTAATTATCCGATTATCAGATGTCCAAAATCCGAGTTATCACATTCCTTCCCCTTTGGATCTTTTCGTCCCCGAAAAGGAACGAAGCTAGAATTCATTAAAATGATTATTATCAGAAAATTTACTCTTTGATAAATTTTAAAACATTTTAAAATATTATAGAATAGTTTTATAAAGATACTTTTTGTAACTCAATGTCTCAACCAATCTATCCTTGTTCTCAAAGAAATTCGGTCATACGTTGATCAGGCGTAAGACTGAAAATCTATAAGTGCTTGGTAAACCCATTTCAACACCCAGTGAAAAAAAATACTTGGAAAATTATTTTATTGAAAATATAGAAAATATTTTTGAAAATAGAGGAAAACAAATCACATTATCAAAATCAATTACAATAAGTAATTAATGTCTTAATTACTTTTATCAAGTAATTATGCTTAACAAATTACAATTGATTGTATTCAATTAATTTTGATAATATGATTTGTTTAAATTAATTAAACTAAACATCTATGGTGAGAATGCTCTGGAAATCATCACCCCCATCCATGGTCGCAGTTAACCCGATGGTTACGTTGCCATCCGGCAAAATCCATAGATAACTGTAAGCATCCGCGCCCCTCGATTATGTCATGGAACCCGCTACAGATCGCAGTTACAACCGGGGTTACGTTGCTATCACAGCGAAAACCCATATAACTGTAGGCCTCAGCACCCTCGAATTCCGCTGCTAAAAGAATGAAACTTCTCCACTCCCACATAGGTTGCAGTCTACCGATGTAAAATCAAAAGTAGACTGTTGGCTCTCAGCGGCACACACGACTTTCGCTATGTCACCCTAGGTCGCAGTCTACCGATGTAAAATCAAACGTAAACTGTTGGCTCTCAGCGGCACACACGACTTTCGCAATGGTCTGCAGTAGATCGCAGTGACATCGAGTTAAACTGTCGTCACAACATAACTCAAAAGCCTCTATAGGCATCAGCGCCCTCGACTTTCGCTACACACTACATATAATCCTCAGGAACTAGTTTGTCCGGACTCCTCACAGGATCAACTTTAGAGCCTCCTCCTCTTTGACACTTAAGGCAGTACCAACCTATGGTACTCCTGAGAAGTTCATTCAAGGGAGCGCCTTTTTCTCCAGAGCCATTTTCAAAACACTTTATACTATACACGTATAGTATCTTCCAAATCATACACCTAGTATGAATCTCATATAAATCTCATTTTCACAAAATCGATTATCCCTAAATCGATAATTCTCAACTAGGCTTTCTAAATCTCCAAAATTGATTTTTCCCAAAAGTCAAAAGCCTTTCCAAAAACCTTTCCTCTAAAATCATTCTCATACATCCTTTATATATATATATATATATATATATATATATATATATATAAAATCTTGAAAAATCTTTGAATCATTTCATATTTGTATAATGTCCCTCTTTATACTTCAAAATACTTTTCAAAAATCTTTCCTTCTGGCTATAGATTCAACAAGGGGAGATTTACCTTATATAACAAAGATATATAACTTTTTTTTATTCCAAATCAAATATTCAAATTTGATTTCTCATTCCTTTTCTTCATAAGGTGAACCTTTAATTATAGAAATATCCGATTTCCATTTTACTTAATTGTATATTTCACAAAATATACTTTTCATTTCAAAAATCATTTCACATTTCTTATCCACAAATTCCCAATATCAATTTCATTCAAACCCGCATGATGTACATATATCATCCGTACGCTATATCAATCTAATCGCTCACTCCATCACACAATTTAACTTTCGAACTAGTATCGTCCATCCGACTTCCTAGTGCGCACCTATGTAGTTAATGCCCCGCTATTACCCCGCTACAACCCAGCTATATCTCATAGCGGATTTCTACCGCTACGATTTTTCCATATAGCCCCAGAATAGCCTTTCTGCTTTAATCCCCGCTATTTCCGCTAAATCCCGTTATTTCCGCTATATTCCGCTATTCCCGTTATATCTTTTTTAATAAAATGAATTGAAAATTGCATTTATACATTATAAAATTATGAAACTAATTTATTTGATTTAATTTTTAATATAGTTTCAGAAATGAAAATACTCTAATATTCTATCAAATTCAATTATGTTATATAATAGTTTTTCGTTTATTTAAAGTATATTCGCACATGTTTTTATTTAAAATTATTTATATATTATTTATAATTCAATTGAATGATAATTTTTCATTAAATTACCATTTATATATTTGTAAAAACATTAAGTACGAGTTTTATATGCTATTTTAGAGCCATCCGCTATATCCCGCTGTATCCTCACTATGACTTTTTGCACCTCCACCGCTTTGAATCTACCGAGCGCATTAACTGCATAGGTGCGGACTCAGATCTGGTTTGTTGATCAGAAACTGTCATTCTCCTTGCATAGCCATAACTATGATAGAGAAAATCCAAAACCAATCAAAAATCCATATCCAGGTTCACCATCGAAAATTGAGTGAAAAAATCCCAACTCGGATCGATATAACTATCTCGAAATTCTATGCTCGAATCCGGATCAAATTACTATATGAATGGAATAATATACGTACATCCTACGTATTTATCTTTATTGGTTATAAGCCAAATTAATATCCTTTTCTATTCACGTTTCCTTTAATTCTATTCACTTATCCACAATTTCCTCAATCCCATATAGATTATTACTTTAATTCTTATCTCAGATGGATATTTAATCATAAATAGTTTGCACTCTGACCATCTTAAATTCTGAAAATAGCTTGAAGAATTTAAAAATAGATAAGTAGTTGAAAAATAACTATTAGTTTGTAAAATAGCTTGTAAAATAGTTATGTAATTGTAAAATAGTTGGAAAATAGTAAAATAGTTATAGAAATTTTAAATAATCGTAAAATAGTAATTAGTTATAAAGTAGTCGAAAAATAGTAATTAGTTTACAAAATAGTTGAAAATTTGTTCAATATATCCAAAAATAATTGTAAAGTAAGTATATGATAGTTTGACTTTAAAAAGAAAGATTGTATAGTAAGTAGCTTGGAAAATAGATTTATATTAAAACAATTTATTTTGAAAATAGTCCAGAGTCAAACTTTTCAATTCCCAATCCCTAATCCCATCAATTCAATTTAAATTTCCACTCCATTTAAATTGACTCAATTCCTATTTAAATAACTTCAGTTTCCATTGAAATTGAATTATCCCCAATTCAGGTTGAATCAATTCTCAATTTCTTTCCAATTTCAAATCAAATTCCAATTTAATTTTAAACCTATTCAACTTTAATCACAATTCCAAATTATTCAAATCAATTTGGACTAATTTCAAATTGAACCCATTTCAATTTCAAATCAATTCCAGCTTGAATTAATCCCAATTCCCATTTGAATTTTAATTCATTCAATTTGAATTTCATTTCAAATTAATCTAATTCAAATTTTCAATTTGAATTTTTAAACTTTTCCATCTTCAATCACAATTCCAATTAATTCAAATCAAATTCAATTTGAACTAATTCAATTCAAATTTCAAATTTAAACCATCCCGAATTATATAAATTCGAGTTAAATTTTTAAATGTTGATTTAATCCTTTAAATCAAATCAACTTATATCTTTAAACCATTTAATTCTGAATCCAAATTCCATTTTTATCTTAATAATGGATACATTACCACACCCCATTTCTTCATTCATTTAAACAAATCTGATTTCAGCATAAAGATTATTAATAACAACAGGATGGTATCATTCAAATTATTTTAAAACGTCCGTCCATTTCCAATTTACAGATCTCAAACCTATTTTGAGATCACACAAACTCCCAATTCAAATTAACCATTTAACTTCCCAAGTTAAATCCCAATTTCACCTTGAAATTTCCAATTCAGGTTGCTTTTTAAATTATCTAACTTTTCCAAAGTCAAATTCAGTTTACTTAATCCAGCCAACCTAACCCAATTCGAATTCCCATTTCAAATTTTAAACTTCACATTAATAATCTTCCCACTTAAGTTTATAAACTTACTTCACTTTGGGTTCCCACATCACATTCCAAGGAAAATTTAAAACCGAACACTTTAAGTTCAAACCATCTTTGATATTATGTATATTCCTCATATATACATATTATTTCCTTTACACACCAAGTTATCCTCAAATTTAAACCACCTTTGTTTTTTAATTCAAAACAAATTTCTTCAAATTTTCAAACAAATCTTGTTTGAAATAGGAGCCTTTCATTCCAATATATTAAATAACTTTTCTTCATCACTTTGAAACAATTTTCAAATTTCTGGACCTAGATTTAAAATTTCACAATTCAGATCATCTTTATTTCTAATTTATAAGTCATACTTACCCAAATGTTTTACTTCCTTGAAACATTTCATTTTTCTTACTCATTAACACACATTTTATTATTAAACAAAACAATCATTTATGATGATAACCAAGATTATCATATCTGGAAACCAATTCATATTATCTTATTCTGAAACTCTTTACCTAATTCAAGATTTTAATTTCAGTTTGAATCCATTTCAAACTTATCTTTATTTAATTTCAATTTGGTTGTATTTCTATTCCCACGTAATTTAATTCCAATAATTTAATAACCAATCACCTTAATATTTATTAGAAAGAAATATTTCTTTATATAACAAAATGCGTTCTTTCATAAATCATTTAAAATCTTTATATAAGAAAATAACAAGTACGCTCTCTCACACACACACACACACACACACAAAAAATCAACTCATTCTAGGGTACCATTGACCCTGATCTTAATGAGTACATCCACCAGAGCCAAGGTTCTCGCTTAACCTTCAGCTCTGATACCAAAATGTAACGACCTGAAATTTTCGATCTCGAAAATTTCAAATAGTTAGGAAGAAGAAAAGAGATAGAAGAAGAAACAGAAACAAAACACAAATTCTCACATTCGCAACGGATCAAAATATAATATCAAATAATATTATTTATACAAAGAAAGCTTTATATGTTAATTTACATCAATACATCAGATTTACATCATTACACAAACACACTGAACAGATATAATCAACCTGTCCCAGACAAACTACAATATATATCACAGCGAAAACACTCCATATGATCCTGCCACCAGCTCGCCTACTGAGCTCCATAACGTCCTTCCCTGAAAATTTGTAATACTCGGTCTGACCCGATCATTACATCAAAGTAACACCTAGGTCAGGCTGGAAACCAGCGTGAGTAAACCCATCAAACAAGAAAAACTAATGCATGCAGTCCTTTAAAACCTGTGTAACTCGTATCTTATCACGAGTTCTTAACTTGCCATAATCAAAACTTATTTCATACATAGTCCTTTAAGTATCATTACATAATTCAAATGGTCCAGTTTACTTAAATTATTCCATTTTAGTCTATAAATTTCACATATCAATCCGTAATGAGTTATAATAGATTTCAAATCGAAGTGGTTACGGTATTACTGATACCCGACCCCGGTCTCTTCGAATCCAATATCACTTCTAATCCAAAATGTTGAGTTTAAGACAATAAAATTCATACTCGGGATATCATATCGCATAACAATTTAACTTATATAGACAACCCACATTATCACAGTTCAACCCATTCATATCACGGCACATATCAATCGCCCATCAGAGACAACAACAATCCAAATCATCAAAAATCGTTCAACCATCCATACATAAGTTTTATTAGATATATAATACCTAATTAATTTAATTGATCTCTAATTAAAATAAATCACCAACTTTATTCACTTGGATTATCTTAATCCTGCTTACTTATCATTAATTAATTACAAACCAATTAATTAATTTATCATCCTTAATTAGTTAATAATCCATATTTTATCACGTGAATCAACTTTAAATTAATTATATAATTTATTAACTCTTAATTAATTACATTCGGTAATTATCTTTTAAATCATTAATAATCCTTTAATCATTAATTAATAACCTTTAATCACACACACTAAGAATTAATCCTTACCTAAATAATTTAATTATCTTTTAATTAAGTAATTATTCCTTAATTACTTTCCTTAATTAATTAATCTTTTAATTATCCATCTAGATTAATTAAAGATAAACATCTATATCTAAATTAATTACTTAATTTATATCATTTGAATCTTATTAAATTAAATATTTGAAATCACTTATCTAAATTAATTAACTAATATTTATTTTTTTTCCAAACAAACCAATTTAAATTCAAATCATTGTTTGAAATCTTATTTTAATAAAATACTTTTGAAACTTGGTTTACAATCCTATGAAACGTATATATTACAACATACCATAGACCTGATTATGCTTCCTTAAAATTTAACTTGATTACATATTACATTATAACCTGGTACAGTATCTTTACATTTAAACTTGTTTGACTATCAACAAGGAAACAGAGCCACGTCTGTTTTCCCCCGAGTTCCACCCACAAATTCCCGAGTGACACGCATCAACTCACGACTTCGAGGCAACATCCAAACCAAACTTGAGACAGACCCAAGATAAACATTGTCTTCTCCAACACCTCACACTACTCAGATACAAGTGCATAGGTAAACGTGCACAAGACATCGGAACAACGCCGACCAAATTCAATGACATCCCCGAGTCACCGCCGATCACCCTCCTATGCTTCACCACCCAGAACGTCTCCAAATCACCCAAAGTGAAAATTCGAACTCCCACTGCCTAGCACAAAAACTTCGTTCACCCCAAATCCCCTCGTTCTCCACCATCCAAATGTCGATCATCACCCAACTTCACCGGTAAGAGCGCCATCCTATCCTCTTTCATTCCACCAAGACCGCATGCCCTTCCCTCACTTCCCTTGCCGCAGTTCATCTATGAACAGAAACCCACGAAACAATCCTTAAATCTTAAATGACCTTGTCTCTTTGCATCCCTCCGTTCGAAAAATTTCTTACCATTTTCACAGATACGCCAACTTCTTATCCTCCTGCGTGCCTAACGTTGAACCATCAAATCACGAGTTTCATCGGAATTTGACCCCTGACCAAATTCCAATCGTTCCTCAATTTCTCTCCATTCTTAAACTTGAAAATTTCGAAACTTCTCTTAAAAGTCAACAATTTCAAAAACGAATTGTTGTATATAAGTGAATCAGAAAATTTAAATGATTGATTTTTAGTGATGATTCATTTTCACTGCAATTTCCTTCCTTTCTGTGCGGTGCAAACTATTCTTCACATAAAAAAATTTATGTATGAGATTTCTTATATACAAACCAGTTTTCTTTAATGGTCATAAACCAAAGTTGATCGAGTGAAGGGATAAAAAAATTGAATAAAATTTAGGATTTGTTTCTAAAAAAAAACAGAGGCCAGTCAGACATACAAATGTATATATTTGTGGCAATTCAAATAGATATCAAACAATACCATTCTTACATCCATGCAAGACCGTATTCATTTCTACCATGAGTCTTTATATGCACAAGGTGATTTACCCTAAAGATTGCAGTTTACTTACTGTACAACTTGAACAGAGAAGAGATGACAACATCATACACAGGCATCTATATTACATATCTAGGCATAAGAGTGATTTTTCATTTCCAGGCAACACTACAAAATGTTGTGTTACTTTTATAATTTTTTCATCTACAGATTTGATAGAAGATTTTGATTTGAAAGATGTAGTTACTCACCTTGTAATGTTTGAACAGAGGAACAGGAAAAATGTTTTGATCCGAGGTCGAAAACACCAAGCATCTGATCTGATCTTTGCTTTAGCTTCCATGCTCTTTTTTTTTGAATTTAAAATTTTTGCTTCCTTATGGAATCTATAAGTTGTCTAATCTGAAATCTGGTTTGTTGAGATGAATTGAACCTGAGCTTTTATCTTTGCTTTTGTATAAAATTTTCAGTTTTCCAGGTTCCTATATTTGTGATTATATAAATTTTGAAAAAAATGTGAAAAGAAGGGGAAGTAGGGTATTCATAATCTATTTTTTATTATTTTTATTTTTAAAATTAAGAACATAACACTTGTATTTTTGTATGTATTAAATTCTTACACTTGTCATTAGCTAAATTTTAAGCTTACATTTGTAATTATACAAAGAGAATTGTTTACATTTGTAAATCCATGTTTTTTTAATGTATTTTTATAATAATTTAAATTTAGTTATATATCTTTATCATTTCACTTTCCTTTATTTATATGTATATAACTCAATTAAACAATATGAACTTATTAATTTATATTTTTATATTTAATATCTATATATATACATACAACATATGTTTTACAAAATGTATGATACGTCATTAAATCCTATTTTAAATCTTTAAGCTATAATACTTTAAAAATGATTAAATAAAAATAGATACAATTCTAGGTGTTAAAATATAGAATTCAACTTTATATACCTCCTGAAATTTATTAAAACATAACTTTCAATTCAATATACATACCTATATTATATATTATAGACATGAAAAATTATTAACTAATATTGTCAAACTTCAATAATTATATTAGGAGATTATTAATTAAATATTTATCCAGATATTTATAGTTCAATTTTTATTACATTTCAAATTCGTTTACATATCTAGATATCCTTTATTATCAGAATATTTATCTGTTAAATTGAATAAATCAGTTAATTATCCGATTATCAGATGTCCAAAATACGGGTTATCACACCTTTTTGCATTTTAATCTCTGATGAAGAGTTAAATATAAAAGGAAGTTGCATTTCGGAATAAGTAAACCAAATACAAAATTACAAAGTACCTAATTATTCTATTTTGTAAGGAGTTTCATTATGCCATTTATTCTATTTTTTATGTTCGCACCCTAAGTTTTAGTTTGTAATTTTCATTTAATATTGCTTTTGCTGCTACAATCTCTTTTACGAGCAATAATTTCAGGTTCTTTTTTCCTTCTAAACTCTTTTTTTTCCAGCATTATAGCATTATACTCTCTGAATTCTCACTAACATATCTAAAGAAGTCCTTTCCACTTTCAAAATGGGGTTTTCCTCAATTACATTAGCTATCTTTTCAATCAAACTACCATCCTCAACATTTAAATTAATATCACCTTTTGACCCACTATAACTGTTTAAGTACAAAATGTTTTTTAATTTTCATTAGTTTCAACATCCACTAATGAAGTGGTAAGTGGTTGTTTAAATTTCTTAGGCTGTTAGAAATAAATGCAAATCAATGCTTTGATTTGCAAATAAAGAAAATACGTATAGTCTCAAAACATAAAGCTAAAAACAATTATTTCCTTAAAAAAAATTGACTTTTAATTCACTATTTCAAAATGTTATCTCGGAATTTAATCTTTCAATTCATTTCTTTTTAAAGTATTTTATATAATTAATACTAGTATCCGTTATTTTAATAGGAAACTTATTGATTCACTCATCCAATACTCCAATTATAATTATTATATTCATTAATTTTTCAAAGAAAATACCAAACACTATGGATCATGTTAAAAACAAAGCTAAAAAATCGAACCTCAAAATTCTACGTCAATTGCATAAAGAAAAGATGCACTAACTGTTTTTTGAGTGGTATATCTAATATATCGGTTCCTATATATTTTGATTGTATATAATCCATTTAATAGTTTATTATATCTCAAAATATATTCATAGCATTTTATGATAAATTCAACATATTGATAACAAAGCTGCATGCATCTTGTTACTGTCTCGTATGTATGATTCTTCAATTCCTCGTTCAGTAAAAGTCAGTCGATTACACTATAAAAGTGAATTCTCATCTTTCAATATTTCCTTCAATTCAGTCAATATTTATTGATTATTATAATGATACTATATTTCTATTTATTTTTATTTTTATTTTTCAATTTTGATATAATATATGTCCAGCACAAAGATCTTTGATATAATATATGTCTAGCGCCAAGTATTTATATATTTTTTGTGTCTAAGAGTATGATAAGATTGAATTTGGCAATAGAATTTAGACCCTGCTTGATGAAGTACTTACCTTAAACCGGGGCCGGCCTATCTCCATTTCTCCAGGTCTCACGATTCAGTCCTATACCTCGACTCGCGACTCAAATTCTCCCACGACCCGCGACTCATCCTCCTCCACGACTCACGACTCAGTCCCCACCGCAACTCACGACCTAACTTCACCAGCACCATGCCTTATGTCGCTACGCGACTTAATTCCAACTCAGATTCCAAACTCCTATGTCGCGATTCAAAATTAGGTCATGTACGACCTATTCCAAATTTCCTAACTCGCGAGTTGCCTCCCTCCACTATAAGTCGCAAACGACCTATGCCCTATTCTTGAGTCGCGAACGACATATGAGTTGTCCCAGTAAAGTCGAATTCGCATTACCACCTTCTGATTAACTCGCGAGACGTTGATGAGTCGCGTGAAGAATTTGAGTCGCCTCCGTTAAGTCGTTGCCGAGCTAGCATGAGTCAGAGCCGAGTTAGCATGAAGTCACTGCATTTTTTTCCGCTAAGTCGTTGCCAAGCTAGCATGAGTCGGAGCCGAGTTAGCATGAAGTCACAGCATTTTTTTAAATCGCGAGTTATTTTTTTAGGGTCGCATAAAAGCTTATGTCGTGAAATTTTAAGTCGATTCTATGTTATTCCTTTAGGTCGTGGAAGCACTGTTGATGAGTCGTTGTACTTTGGTACCTTGTTGCTTATATCGTTTGTGTAAAATGTTGTAATTTTCTTAAGTCGTGTTGTAACCCTATAAATAGGGACGTGATGTCATTGTAAAAGGTTGTTGAAAATTGATTAAATTTTGCTTGTGAAGCTTTGTGCCTCCATTAAATTGGTAGTCGAGTGTTAACTCCTATCTCCACTTACGTAATTCGAGTGCGTTCGAATTATCGTTTGTTGAAGCCGATTCACGGTATCTTGTGCGCAAGATCAACGTTGAAGAATCGTAGATCTCTTTTCGCGGAATCGTGCGCGATCAACGTGATAGAGATAGCTAGAATTCGGTATCTTCGGATCAACGAATTCGGGCATTACAGGATTATCAATTCACCGCTTGCTACTTTCATCCAATTCATTTGTTTTCCAAATATCCGCTGCGTCAGTTTGGTATCAGAGCTAGATCGCAAGAAGTTGCATCATTTGGATACTTGGGTTTTGAGAATTTGAAGTTTGGAGATCGTATTTGCAATTGTTGAGAAGTTTAGTGTTCATCGTGTTCATCGTGAAGTTGCAACAAGTTGGGAGTTTCGATCCATCTCACTTTGGATCAAAGTTCGGAAAGTGTTGGAAAATTATTTTTTGAAGTCTGTTTGAAGTTCAATCATGCCTCCGAGACGAGCTCAACGCCACCGAAATATCAATGCTTTGTATGGAAGAGAAGAAGCTGATGAAATGGAGCAACGAATCAACGAGAGTTTCACTGAGAAGTTGAATGAAGGAATTGGTCGATTAGAGAGAATGATGCTTGAAATGAATCAAAGTAGAAGAAGAGTTTCACCTGAATCGAACCATGGGGGAAGTAGAGCTTCGATACATTCAGATCGAGAGAGAAGAGAAGATCAAGATCATAGAAGTGTTGACAATCATGATAGAAATGTTGATCGAAGGAGTGGTAGTAGAGATGTTGGAGGTCGTGATCGACATCGATATACTTTAGATTTTGATGAGGAGTTTGATGGTGATAGGGAAAGTGTTCATTACCGAGATAGAGAACCAACACGACGTCAGTATCGAGATATAGTGGATGATCGTCGATGGGAATCGGGAATGAAGATGGAAATTCCAGAGTTCAAGGGTGGAATGGTTGCTGAAGAATTTTTAGATTGGTTGTCTAATGTTGAAGAAATTTTTGATTTCAAGGAGATTCCGGAGAATCGCCGAGTGAAGTTAGTCGCTACAAGGCTGAGGGGGAGAGCTTTGGCGTGGTGGCAGCAAACTAAACTTACACGAGAACGGATGGGAAAGTCGAAGATTATAGATTGGGAGAAAATGAAGAAATTGATGAGAGCTACATTTTTACCATACAACTATCAATCACTTATGTACCAGAGATTGCAGAATCTAAGGCAGGGGACGAAATCAGTCAATGATTACGCCGATGAATTTTACCAATTCATTGCCAGGAATGATATAATGGAGACGGAAGAACAACTAACTGCTAGATTTGTTAGAGGGTTATGAATGCAGATACAGGATATGGTTAATACGTTTGATCCAAGATCTGTGGTGGAGGCACATCAGAAAGCGATAGCTTGGGAGAAGCAGGGAAGGCGTGGAGGTGGTGTGTTCACAAATTCCAACAATCAAGTGAAAGGAGCTAGTGGAAATACTACTGTTTCGAAGGCTGTTACTAAACCGGCTGTGAATGAGGCTGCGAAGGCAAAGGGCAGCAGCAGTTTCAAATGTTACAATTGCCAGGAAGTGGGTCATAAAAGCAATGAGTGTCCAAAACCAAAGAAACGAACTATGATAGCTGAGGCTGAAGTTGAGGATGTTGGTGAAGGTTATTCTAGTCCAGTGGAGGAAGATGAACAGGATATCGCATCGGGGGACGAAGGCTGTAATCTAATGATGAGGAGATCTTGTTTAACACCGAAGCAAAAGGATGAAGCTAGTTGGTTGAGGAGTAACATCTTTCAGTCGACATGCACTATATTGGGGAAAGTTTGTAAATTTGTGATTGATGCAGGAAGTTGTGACAATATTATTTCTACAGAAGCGGTGAGAAAATTGAACTTGAAAACGGAAAAACATCCAAATCCTTATAAGTTAGCGTGGCTGAGAAAAGGAGTAGAGGTGAAGGTGGATAAGCGAGTTCGAGTTCCATATTCAATTGGGAAGAAATATAAAGACGAGATTTGGTGTGATGTAGTTGAGATGGATGTTTGTCATTTGCTTTTGGGAAGACCGTGGCAGTATGATCGAGCAGTGCAACATGACGGTCGAACCAATAGCTATAGTTTTATGTTTGAAGGCGTTAAGATTATTTTAGTTCCAAAGAAGAGACAGCAGGGAGAGAGTAAATCTGAGGAGATTGAAGAGCTGAAAACTTTGTTAACTTTGAAGGAGTTTGTTAAGGAAGTTGAAGAGGAGCCTGAAGTCTTTGTGTTAATTGGACGAGATTGTAGTGAAGAGGTTGAAATCCTAGAAGAAGCGAAGCCAGTTTTGAAAGAATTTGAGGATGTATTTCCAGAAGAGTTGCCCAAGGAGTTACCACCACTGAGTGACATTCAACATCCAATCGATCTTGTTCCGGGAGCAGTATTACCGCATAGACCACATTATCGAATGAGTCCGAAGGAACATGAAGAGTTGAGGAGGCAGGTGGAAGAGTTGCTTGAGCAAGGACGTGTTCAGGAAAGTCTCAGTCCGTGTGTTGTACCAGCTTTGTTAGTACCGAAGAAGGACGGGACGTGGAGGATGTGCACTGATAGTAGAGCATTGAATAAGATTACGGTGAGATATAGATTTCCAATGCTAAGGTTGGATGACTTGCTAGATCAGTTGAGTGGAGCAACTATCTTTTCGAAGATTGATTTGAAGAGTGGTTATCATCAAATTCGAATTAGACCAGGTGACGAATGGAAGACAGCCTTCAAGACGAGAGAGGGGTTGTATGAATGGCTTGTGATGCCGTTTGGTCTTTTGAATGCACCGAGTACGTTCATGCGGGTGATGAATCAAATCTTTAGACCTTTTATCGGGAAATTTGTGGTGGTGTATTTCGATGATATTCTGATATACAGTGGGAGTTCGGAGGAACATTTACATCATTTGAACGAAGTATTGATGGTCCTACGACAGGAACAGTTTTATGCCGCAACAAAAAAATGTGTGTTTATGGTGAGGAGTGTTTTATTTCTGGGGTATGTTGTGTCAGGAGAAGGTATACAGGTGGACCACAATAAAGTTGAAGCAGTCAGGAATTGGCCACAGCCGAGGACAATTACGGAAGTGAGGAGTTTTCATGGGCTAGCGTCATTCTACCGAAGATTCCTTCCACATTTCAGTAGCGTGATGGCACCGGTTACTGATTGCATGAAAGGAAAGAAGTTTGTATGGTCAGAGGAAGCAGGAGTTTCCGTTGAGAAGATTAAGACACTCTTGACGACAGCACCAATTCTGGTACTGCCGAATTTTCAGTTGTTATTTGAATTGCATACTGACGCTTCGAAAGTGGGAATTGGTGGAGTATTGAGCCAGAATGGAAGACCGGTTGCTTATTTCAGTGAAAAATTATCTGGAGCCAAGTTGAGATATAGCACTTATGATGTAGAGTTTTACGCGATTGTTCAAGCGGTGAAGCACTGGCGACATTACTTGTTTCAGAAGGAGTTTGTTCTTTACACTGATCATGAGGCATTGAAACATCTACAAGGACAGGATAAGATTTCAGCGAGACATGCTTCGTGGATAGCATATCTATAACAATTTACTTTCATGGTAAAACACAAATTAGGGATGACAAATCGTGTAGCGGATGCTTTGAGCAGGAGGAATCACTTGTTGACAACGTTGAAGGTTGAAGTGAAAGGATTCGAATTATTTCCAGAGTTGTTTGAGGAGGACCCTTACTTTGCAAAGTTTGTCAAGAAAGTTAAGGATGGGAGTACTGATGAGTTTGTGTTAGTGGATGGTTTTCTGTTTAAAGGGAACCGTTTATGCGTATCAGACTGTAGCTTGAGAATGAAGATTGTTAAAGAATTACATGAAGAAGGCCATGTAGGTAGAGATCGTACATTGCAATTGATTTCTCAATCTTATTTTTGGCCGTCAATGAGAAAAGAAGCTGAGAGATTTGTGGAAAGATGCCATATCTGTCGAGTTTCGAAGGGAACGGCTACGAATGCGGGATTATATAGGCCATTACCGGTGCCTACCAGACCATGGGTTGATATCAGCATGGATTTCGTTTTGGCTTTGCCTAGAACTCAGAGGGGAAATGATTCTATATATGTTGTAGTGGACAGGTTTTCGAAGATGACACATTTTATAGCCTGTAAGAAGACAGCGGATGCAGTTCGAGTGGCACAATTTTTCTTTAAAGAGGTGTATCGATTGCATGGTTTACCAGAATCTATCGTTTCTGATCGAGATACTAGATTTTCAAGCCATTTTTGGTTGAGTTTGTGGAAGATGGTCGGAACAAAGCTGAATTTTAGTAGCGCTTACCATCCGCAAACGGAGGTGGTTAACCGATCGTTGGGGAATTTACTGAGATGTCTCGTGAAAGACAATTTGAAAAGTTGGAATATGAAGTTATGTCAAGCTGAGTTTTCTCATAATCATGCGGTGAATCGTAGTATAGGTTTCAGCCTATTTCAGATTGTATATTCAAGCTTACCAAAGGGCCCGTTGGATTTGACAATAGTACCAACACCAAAGGGTACAGTTAAGCGGGCTGCTGATTTTGTTGATGGGTTGACGGAATGCCATAGAATCGTTCAGGAACGATTGAGAAAGGCAAATGAGAAGTATAAATAAATGGCGGATAAGAAACGAAGAAGTGTTGTCTTCAAAGAGGGAGATCTTGTTTACGCCGTTTTGACGAAAGATCGTTTTCCAGTTGGAACTTACAACAAGTTGAAAGCACGAAAAATTGGTCCAGTAGAAATCTTGAAGAGGATCAATGATAATGCGTATCGATTAAGATTGCCGGAAAATATTCATACTTCTGATGTTTTCAATATCAAACACTTAGTTCCGTATTATGGGGAGGAACTTGATGAAGATGACGAGAGTGTGAATTCGAGGATGAATTCTTTCCAATAAGGGGAGGATGATAAAGTACTTACCTTAAACCGGGGCCGGCCTATCGCCATTTCTCCACGTCTCACGATTCAGTCCCATACCTCGACTCGCGACTCAAATTCTCCCACGACCCGCGACTCATCCTCCTCCACGACTCACGACTCAGTCCCCACCGCAACTCACGACCTAACTTCACCAGCACCATGCCTTATGTCGCTACGCGACTTAATTCCAACTCCGATTCCAAACTCCTATGTCGCGATTCAAAATTAGGTCGTGCACGACTTATTCCAAATTTTCTAACTCGCGAGTTGCCTCCCTCCTCTATAAGTCGCAAACGACCTATGCCCTATTCTTGAGTCACGAACGACATATGAATTGTTCCAGTAAAGCCGAATTCGCATTACCACCTTCTGATTAACTCGCGAGACGTTGATGAGTCGCGTGAAGAATTTGAGTCGCCTCCGTTAAGTCGTTGCCGAGCTAGCATGAGTCAAAGCCGAGTTAGCATGAAGTCACTGCATTTTTTTCCGTTAAGTCGTTGCCGAGCTAGCATGAGTCGGAGCCGAGTTAGCATGAAGTCACTGCATTTTTTTAAATCGCGAGTTATTTTTTTAGGGTCGCATAAAAGCTTATGTCGTGAAATTTAAGTCGATTGTATGTTATTTCTTTAGGTCGTGGAAGCACTGTTGATGAGTCGTTGTACTTTGGTACCTTGTTGCTTATATCGTTTGTGTAAAGTGTTGTAATTTTCTTAAGTCGTGTTGTAACCCTATAAATAGGGACGTGACGTCATTGTAAAAGGTTGTTGAAAATTGAATAAAATTTTGCTTGTAAAGCTTTGTGCCTCCATTAAATTGGTAGTCGAGTGTTAACTCCTATCTCCACTTACGTAATTCGAGTGCGCTCGAATTATCGTTTGTTGAAGCCGATTCACGGTATCTTGTGCGCAAGATCAACGTTGAAGAATCGTAGATCTCTTTTCGCGGAATCGTGCGCGATCAACGTGATAGAGATAGCTAGAATTCGGTATCTTCGGATCAACGAATTCGGGCATTACAGGATTATCAATTCACCGCTTGCTACTTTCATCCATTTCATTTGTTTTCCGAACTGTATCACTCTTTTATATTAACTGAAAGATCCATTGCATGAAATCACCGATTAATAGTCACTCTCATCATTAATGCTGCCAATGTGAAGATCCAAAGCCTTGCTTTTTCATTAAAACAGCACATAAGACTTACATTGAATTTTAGAACTTTGTGTTCCTGTACGTAAACCTGTAAAATTTCTTCCTCGAACCTTAAAACAGGATATAACTGTAATTATTATGGTTAATTGTTTTAAAACGTTTGCATATAAATTAGGGAATATAGAGGGAAAACAATTCACAAAATTTTACTTCTATTAACATATTAGGGTAAATCTAAATCTGTATAATGCTTGCATATTCTACTATAATAACGTAAACCTTCAATACACCTAGACACATGCATATATTACAGGGCAATTATTAAAATTTATGCCAGATATTAATATCTAGCTGTCCCCCATGCCATATCATAGCTGCTAAATGTTGTATTCTGATCCTCTGATAAAATATTTGCTTTTACAGCCGTGCATGTCATAAGGTTTTACTTGAGATGGCCAAAAAATGTCAGAAATACTCGTCGCTCAATGAACATGCACATATGCTATATACATTATACTCAACTTATGTCGTCTTCTATTGTCAATATAACTAGTGTATTTCATAAGTAGCATGCATTAAACACTGTTATTAACCAAGTAATATGGTATCAGCTTGGTTACTGATGCCAATATGTGTAATCTACCAAAATCTGCTAATTGGCTCTTTAGTTTTTTGAAGTAGCTAGCTGAATGAATTTTATATAGTAAGACTGTACTATATAGTGCTATATATACAATATTGTATCAAATTTCTTTACGTCAACTGATATCATGATTACATATTCTCTTATCGACTTATAATTATTGAAGTATTTATTCAAATTAATGTCAATTAAAAATACTATTGTAACATTAGTTGCCTGTTGCATATGCATGGGTGTTTGTATGATAATCATGTTAGGTTCATAATCATTTTTAATTTCTCTGGATTTGGACGGTGTAGACATGATGCAGAGCATACCTTAGCTCGATCAAGTCGAAAGTGTAGGTCCTTCCCCTTGTATCGCGATGCCTTGAATCGCCTCTGCCTCTCCTTAAATCGCGCGGCCATGAATCGCGAGCGACTTATCAATGTCGCGACTCAATATGAAGCTGAAGCCATGAGTCGTTGCCGATCCAAAATGAAGCTGAAGCCCTATGAGTCGTCACCGAGTTATTCGCAGCAACCCATGAGTCGTCACCGAG
This sequence comes from Allium cepa, assembly GCA_030765085.1. Lineage (NCBI taxonomy): Eukaryota > Viridiplantae > Streptophyta > Magnoliopsida > Asparagales > Amaryllidaceae > Allium > Allium cepa. The sequence continues at coordinate 954,738,343 of CM060932.1, forward strand.
TTATCGAAGCTCACATGAGACGAAGCCGAGACAGCTATGAGTCGCAACCGATTCGAACCCTAAGTCGCGAAGAAGAAACTCGCCCATAAGTCGTTGCGAGATATACTGAGTCGCTGATGATATTGCTAAGTCGCGGCCGATCCAGTTGTTTTTTTTTTGAGTCGCGAAGATAAAGCTCCAGTAAGTCGCGAGAGATGCTTTTCAGCCTTCTGCTAAGTCGCGAGTTTTGTTGAATCGTTACCGAGTCATCTTTAAGTCGAGATAGATAAGTCGTTGCCGAGTCAATACTGAGTCGTGTACGGTTTGTATTGTAATTTTCTTAAGTCTTTTGTGTTGAGTCATAAACCCTATAAATAGGGATGTAATGTCATTGTAATGGTGGTTGAAAATTGACTAAAAATTTGGTTTGTGCTTTGTGCCTCCATCTTAAAATTGGTAGTCGAGTGTTAACTCCTATCTCCACTTCGGCATTCGAGTGCGCTCGAATCAACGAACGTTGAAGCCAATTCGCGGAATCAAGTGCGCTTGATCAACGCTCAAAGAATTGTAGATCTTTCTTCACGGAATCGTGCGCGATCAACGTGATAGAGATAGCTAGAATTCGGTATCTTCGGATCAACGAATTCGGGCATTACAGGATTATCAATTCACCGATTGCTGCATTTTCATCGTTATATCGATTTTTTGTTAATCCGCTGTGTTAGTTTGGTATCAGAGAAAGATTGCAAGGAGTTTGCATCATTTGGAGACTTGGGTTTCGAGAAGTTGAAGTTGGGGATCGGATTTGCCATTGTTGAGGAATTTGGTGTTCATTGTGTTCATCGTGAAGTTGCAACAATTTGTTTGAAGTTCAATCATGCCTCCGAGACGAGCTCAACGACATCACAATATTAATGCTTTATATGGAAGAGAAGAAGCTGATGAAATGGAGCAACGAATCCACGAGAGTTTTACTGAAAAGTTGAATGAAGGAATTGGTCGATTAGAGAGAATGATGCTTGAAATGAATCAAAGTAGAAGAAGAGTTTCACCTGAATCGAACCATGGGAGAAGTAGAGCTTCGATACATTCAGATCGGGAGAGAAGAGAAGATCATAGAAGTATTGACAATCGTGATAGGTATGTTGATCGAAGGAGTGGTAGTAGAGATGTTGGAGGTCGTGATCGACATCGATATACTTCAGATTTTGATGAGGAGTTTGATGGTGATAGGGGAAGTGTTCATTACCGAGATAGAGATCCAACACGACGTCAGTATCGAGATGTAATGGATGATCGTCGATGGGAATCGGGAATGAAGATGGAGATTCCAGAATTTAAAGGTGGGATGGTTGCTGAAGAATTTTTAGACTGGTTGTCAAATGTGGAGGAAATCTTTGATTTCAAGGAGGTTCCGGAGAATCACGGAGTGAAGTTAGTTGCTACTAGGTTGAAGGGTAGAGCTTTGGCGTGGTGGCAGCAAACTAAACTTACGAGAGAATGGATGGGGAAGTCAAAGGTTGTTGAGTGGGATAAGATGAAGAAATTGATGAGAGCTACATTTTTACCATACAACTATCAGTCACTAATGTACCAGAGATTGCAGAATCTAAGGCAGGGGACGAAGTCGGTCAGTGATTATGCAGACGAATTTTACCAACTCATTGCCAGAAATGACATAATGGAGACAGAAGAACAACTGACTGCTAGATTTGTTGGAGAGCTGAGAATGCAGATCCAGGGTATGGTTAATACGTTTGATCCAAGATCTGTGGCAGAGGCACATCAAAAAGCGTTGGCTTGGGAAAAGCAGGGAAGGCGTGGAAGTGGTGTGTTTACTAATTCTAATAATCAAGTGAAGGGTGTTAGCGGAAGTTCTAATGTTTCTAAACCTGTCAGTAAACCCGTAGTAAAGGAAGGTGAGAAGGCGAAGGTTAGCAATGGGTTCAAATGTTATAATTGCCAGGAAATGGGTCATAAAAGCAACGAGTGTCCGAAGCCGAAGAAGAGAACTATGATAGCTGAAGTTGAAGGTGAGGATGCTGTTGAAGGTGAAGATAGTCCAGTTGAGAAGAATGAACAGGATATCGCGTCAGGAGATGAAGGGTGTAATCTAATGATGAGGAGATCTTGTTTAACACCAAAGCAAGAAGATGAAGCTAGTTGGTTGAGGAGTAACATCTTTCAGTCGACATGCACTATATTGGGAAAAGTTTGTAAGTTTGTAATTGATGTAGGAAGTTGTGACAATATTATCTCTACTGAAGCTGTGAGAAAATTGAAGTTGAAAACGGAGAAACGTCCTAATCCTTACAAGTTAGCGTGGTTAAGAAAAGGAGAAGTGGTGAAGGTGGATAAGCGAGTTCGAGTTCCATTTTCTATTGGGAAGAAATATAAGGACGAAATCTGGTGTGATGTAGTTGAGATGGATGTTTGTCATTTGCTTTTGGGAAGACCGTGGCAGTGTGATCGAGCAGTGCAACATGACGGTCGGACCAATAGCTATAGTTTTATGTTTGAAGGCGTTAAATTTATTTTAGTCCCAAAGAAGAGACAGCAGGGAGAGAGTAAATCTGAGGAGATTGAAGAGCTAAAAACTTTACTATCGTTGAAAGAGTTTGTTAAGGAAGTTGAAGAGGAGTCTGAAGTATTCTTGTTGATTGGACGAGATTGTAGTGAAGAGGTTGACATTCCAGAAGAAGCGAAACCAGTTTTGAAAGAATTTGAGGATGTATTTCCAGAAGAGTTGCCCAAGGAATTACCACCACTGAGAGACATTCAATATCAAATCGATCTTGTTCCGGGAGCAGTATTACCGCATAGACCACATTATCGGATGAGTCCGAAGGAGCATAAAGAACTGGGAAGGCAGATGGAAGAGTTACTTGAGCAAGGACGTGTGCAGGAAAGTTTGAGTCCTTGTGTTGTGCCAGCTTTGTTAGTACCAAAGAAGGACGGGACGTGGAGGATGTGCACTGATAGTAGAGCATCGAATAAGATTACTGTGAGATATAGATTTCCAATGCCGAGGTTGGATGACTTGCTAGATCAATTGAGTGGGGCTACTATCTTTTCAAAGATTGATTTGAAAAGCGGATATCATCAAATTCGGATTAGACCTGGAGACGAATGGAAGACAGCCTTCAAGACGAGAGAGGGGTTATACGAATGGTTGGTTATGCCATTTGGTTTATCAAATGCACCTAGTACATTCATGCGGGTGATGAATCAAATCTTTAGACCATTCATTGGGAAGTTCGTGGTGGTTTATTTCGATGATATTCTAATATATAGCAAGAGTATGGAGGAGCATGTTCAACATTTGAGGGAAGTGCTGATTATTCTTCGTGAGGAACAATTTTATGCTGCTACGAAGAAATGCGTGTTCATGACACATAGTGTTTTATTTCTTTGATATGTTGTGTCAGGAGAAGGTATACAGGTGGATCAGAATAAAGTTGAAGCGGTCAGGAATTGGCCACAGCCAAAGACAATTATGGAAGTGAGAAGTTTTCATGGGCTAGCGTCATTCTACCGAAGATTCATTCCACACTTCAGTAGTGTGATGACTCCAGTTACTGATTGCATGAAAGGGAAACAGTTTGTATGGTCAGAGGAAGCAGGGGTTGCTTTTGAGAAGATCAAGGAAATATTGACGACAGCACCGATTCTTGTTTTACCAGATTTTCAGTTGTTGTTTGAATTTCATACTGATGCGTCGAAGGTGGGAATTGGTGGAGTCTTGAGACGGAGTGGGAAACCCGTTGCTTATTTCAGTGAGAAGCTGTCAGGAGCAAAGATGAGGTATAGCACGTACGATGTGGAGTTTTACGCAATTGTTCAGGCTGTTAAGCATTGGAGACACTATCTGTTTCAGAAAGAATTTGTTCTGTACACTGATCATGAGGCGTTGAAGCATATGCAAGGGCAGGACAAGATTTCAGCAAGGCATGCATCGTGGATTGCCTATTTACAGCAATTTACTTTTGTTGTCAAACACAAGTCTGGGGTGACGAATCGGGTAGCTGATGCTTTGAGTAGGAGGAGTCATTTATTAACGACAATGAAAGTTGAAGTGTCAGGATTCGAATTATTGCTTGAGTTGTTTGAGGAGGATCCTTACTTTGCAAAGTTTGTTGAGAAAGTTAAGGATGGTGATACTGGTGAATTTGTGTTGGTTGATGGATTCTTGTTCAAGGGAAATCGATTATGTATACCAGATTATAGCTTGAGAATGAAGATTGTTAAAGAATTACATGAAGAAGGCCATGTGGGTAGAGATCGTACATTGCAGTTAATTTCTCGATCTTATTTTTGGCCGTCAATGAGAAAAGAGGTAGAAAGATTTGTGGAAAGATGTCATATCTGTCAGGTTTCGAAGGGAACGGCTACGAATGCAGGGTTATATATGCCGTTACCTGTGCCTACTAAACCATGGGTTGATATTAGTATGGATTTTGTTTTGGGTTTGCCTAGAACTCAAAGAGGAAATGATTCTATATACGTTGTAGTGGACAGGTTTTCAAAAATGGCACATTTTATAGCCTGTAAGAAGATAGCGGACGCAGTTCGAATAGCTCAATTATTCTTTAAAGAGGTGTATCGATTGCATGGTTTACCAGAATCTATTGTTTCTGATCGAGATACTAGATTTTTAAGCCATTTTTGGCTTAGTTTGTGGAAGATGGTGGGAACAAAGCTGAATTTTAGTAGTGCTTATCATCCGCAAACAGATGGGCAAACAGAGGTGGCGAATAGATCGTTGGGAAACTTGTTACGATGTCTTGTGAAAGATAATTTGAAGAGTTGGGATTTGAAGTTGTGTCAAGCTGAATTTTCTCACAATCATGCAAATAACCGAAGTACAGGTTTCAGTCCATTCCAGATTGTATATTCAAGCTTACCAAAGGGACCGCTGGATTTGACAATAGTGCCACAACCGAAGGGGACAGTTAAGCGGGCAGCTGATTTTGTTGTTGGGTTGACTGAATGCCATCAAATCGTTCAGGAACGATTGGAAAAGGCAAATGAGAAGTATAAACAACTGGCGGATAAGAAATGAAGACGTATTGTCTTCAAAGAGGGTGATTTTGTTTACGCGGTATTAACGAAAGATCGTTTTTCAGTTGGAGCTTACAATAAGTTGAAAGCACGAAAGATTGGTCCATTTGAAATTATAAAACGAATCAATGAAAATGCTTATAAGTTGAAGCTGCCAGAGGATGTTTACACTTCTGAGGTGGTTAATGTGAAGCACTTAATTCCGTATTATGAGGAGGAACCTGTCAAAGATGACGAGAGTGTCAATTCGAGGACGAATTCCTTCCAACGGGAGGAGGATGATGCAGAGCAAACCTTAGCTCGATCAAGTCGAAAGTGCCGGTCCTTCCCCTTGTATCGCGATGCCTTGAATCGCCTCTGCCTCTCCTTAAATCGCGCGGCCATGAATCGCGAGCGACTTATCAATGTCGCGACTCAATATGAAGCTGAAGCCATGAGTCGTTGCCGATCCAAAATGAAGCCGAAGCCCTATGAGTCGTCACCGAGTTATTCGCAGCAACCCATGAGTCGTCACCGAGTTATCGAAGCTCACATGAGACGAAGCCGAGACAGCTATGAGTCGCGACCGATTCAAACCCTAAGTCGCGAAGAAGAAACTCGCCCATAAGTCGTTGCGAGATATACTGAGTCGCTGATGATATTGCTAAGTCGCGGCCGATCCAGTTGTTTTTTTTTGAGTCACGAAGATAAAGTTCCAGTAAGTCGCGAGAGATGCTTTTCAGCCTTCTGCTAAGTCGCGAGTTTTGTTGAATCGTTACCGAGTCATCTTTAAGTCGAGATAGATAAGTCGTTGCCGAGTCAATACTGAGTCGTGTACGGTTTGTATTGTAATTTTCTTAAGTCTTTTGTGTTGAGTCATAAACCCTATAAATAGGGATGTAATGTCATTGTAATGGTGGTTGAAAATTGAATAAAAATTTGGTTTGTGCTTTGTGCCTCCATCTTAAAATTGGTAGTCGAGTGTTAACTCCTATCTCCACTTCGGCATTCGAGTGCGCTCGAATCAACGAACGTTGAAGCCAATTCGCGGAATCAAGTGCGCTTGATCAACACTCAAAGAATTGTAGATCTATCTTCACGGAATCGTGCGCGATCAACGTGATAGAGATAGCTAGAATTCGGTATTTTCGGATCAACGAATTCGGGCATTACAGGATTATCAATTCACCGATTGCTACATTTTCATCGTTATATCGATTTTCTGTTAATCCGCTGTGTCAAGACATAGAGTGGCTGGTTAGCATTTTTCACTAATGAAATTGGTACTTATAGTAAAAGTTTTCTGCTTGACGGAATTTTTTTGCTAGTAGTGGAACAAGTGAAGATCTTTTGATTTAGTGATACTCGGTTGTTATTAACATTCAAAGAACAGTAAATTATCAAGAATTGTGGGAAGAGGGAATGATAATTGAGGGAACGAAAAAACCATGGGTCCTCGATTTGTTCTCTCTTCCTTATACCTCCTTTGACGTAAAAATAATTTTTTGATTTTTCCTCTTTAAAAATCACATGCAAAGACATTATTTTTTAAGGCGTGTGATATTTGATTGTCTGAAAGAGTTATTTTGAGAAGAGTAAATGCATTTTGTGCAGAAACCTTGTTCATTTTGGTTTCTTAAACTGAAAGTACTGAACAAAATTAGCATAGAAAAGTGAAAGTCACACAATTGTTATAAGTTATGTACAAGATACAATAAGCAAATCTAAGCAGCATAGCAAATAATGGTTATATTAGTGCATGTATCAATACTTTAAAAATAATTCTAAGAAAGTTGATAAAAAAGGAAACAAGCAAGTCTCAATCGAAGGACCATGACAGGGACTACTGTTATTATTATTCTACGTTTACCTAAGACTGCTTTTCCTTTTCATTTAATTCCTGTATTGTTCAACTATAACGTAATGAAGACTCAAACAAACACCTTCATTCTGCAACTTATTAGTTATATATCCAAGATGTTACCTAAGATCGTGAGAAAAAACCAAATTACATATTCCACTCTTGCTTATCCGTTGGCACTACTACTAGCAGTAGTGCAGTACACAAATGCACAATTGTGCACTGATGCCCAGCAGTGCAGTGCTTCTCACTACTGCGCCTGCAGCAGTGTAGAAGCATTGAACAGTGCACTAATACACTTCTACCTGGAAGTAGTGCAGTGCAACTGCATTATTAGATATAATTTTTTTTCCTGTATTACCCTTTTTTTGGGTGTTAGTCTGTTTTTAAATATGTGGTGTAAGGTGATTTCGTTCCATTTCCCGAAGGTAAATTGAACTATTTGCAGGTCATGTAATAGTGGGTTGGTGTTGAGAGTTTTCTATGGTGCCATTATTTCAATTATGAGCCAGAAACTTGGAATTTCAGAAAAAATTGTACAATAAAGTTGATGAAAGGTACATCACAATCCAAATGTGATTTTAAACCAAAACGTGAACTCCTCACTAGGACTAACAAAAGGACACCGATCTCATATGTAAGCAATTATTTAAAAGAAAAAATGGTTTGAATTTAAACATTTTTAAGGACACTCATTTCTTGTACTATAATTTAAAAGAAAAAACAATTTTGGACAGTGGATCCTTTAAGTAAAGGTGTAGAAATAATGAAATTGGATTAAATGAAATATATTCACGATTTTGGACGGTTAATTATCTTTTAAATTAAAGAAAATATATGCACTACGACGCTACCATGGCAGTGCCATTAGTCATCAAAATATTAATAGATGAACTACGACGTTACCGAGAAAGTGAACATAAAACGATCTATATTTATTTTTCATTGGGATATATAAGTGAACATAAGAATCTATACATCAAAATAGTTTGAGTCGTGTTATGTGTTTATGTATGTCAGAGGATAATATAATGAGCTGATAGAAAAATAATTGACAACATATCGTATATGATGTAACAGGTCAGTATGTCTTCTAGTATAGACAAATAATGGATGAAAGAATCCGATCGAAGAACTGCACGATATGTGGAAGGAGTGTAGAAGTTTATTGATTTCGTTGTGGACAACGGTGGTAATAAGGAATTCTATTCTTGTCCTTACACACATTGCAAAAATATGAAAATGAAGATTAAATTAGAGGACATTCATTATCATCTACTTAGATGGGGAATTGTCCCATCATACACATTTTGGCATTTTCACGGGGAAGAAAAAACAACCCGTTAGTCAAGCCATAAGTACCAATGAGTCTGAACTTCCTAGGATGGAAGATCTGGTCAATGATGCCGATAGATTTCATCATTTTCAACCAACAAGTTCGTTGCTCGATAATATTGGAAAATCACCTATAGATGATGTCGATTGGCTGGCCAATCAAAGCATTAAGTATAAATCACTTTTTGATAGTGCAAAAGAGCCATTGTATCCTTCACGTCCGAAGGGGATAACAAAATTGTATGCCATTGTGAAGCTGAATAGCTTGAAAACTCGATACGGCTTTTCTGACAATGGTTTGACTGCACTCCTCGAATTTACAAATGAATTACTCCCTGAAGGTAACTCACTACCAACAAAGTACCTCAACATGAAGAAGATGATTAAAAAAGTTGGGATGGATTACAAAACTTTTGATGCAAGCATTAATGACTGCATTTTATACTGGAAAGATGATGCATACCGATTTTCTTGTCCAATTTGCAATGAGCCAAGATATAAGACAACATTCAACGAAAAGAAAAAAGCCACCAAAGTACCTCAAAAGACGTTGAGACATTTCCCCTTAATTTCTAGATTGAGGAGATTGTATACTATACTATGGGTAGCAGGTGCTATGACTTGGCATGGACATGCCAAGTCTGATTCAGCTGCAATGCTTCACCCATATGACACTTCTCAATGGCGAGCAGCAGATTCTTTTGACAAAACGTTTGCTGCTGAACCACGAAATGTCACACTTCGAATAGTAATGGATGGTTTCAATCCACATGCATCTCTAGCTAATTGTTAAAGTTGCTGGCCAGTAATTGTAGTACCGTATAATCTTCCTCCATCAATGTGCATGAAAAGGGAGTTTTCATTGTTGACATTGTTGATTTCTGGGCCAAAACAACCAGGCAAGGATATTGATGTTTATCTGCAACCATTGATAGACGAGTTTAAGAAGTTATGGGAAGGAATCATTGCATTTGACTCATTTAATAAATCTGAGTTAATGAGAGCTTGGGTATTGTGGGAAATTCATGATCATCCTGCACTTGGGACTTTATCGGGGTGCACAACTCATGGATATTTTGCATGTCCTATATGTGGGGAAGATACTTGTGCTTATTACCTTCCCAAAAGTAAGAAGATGCGTTACATGGGACATCGAAGATTTCTTCCTTCCAAACACAAGTTTCGAGATGAAAAAACAAACTTTAATAACAAACAAGAATATCGTCGTCCTCTATGGCCATTAAATGGTTATCAAGTAGAAGAGAAGGTAGCAAATATCAAGATGAAAGTTGGTACAAAACCCGGAAATTGGTCGAAAACGAAAAAAGAAAACCGACGAAGAAGAACTTGCCAATGTTCAGGCATAGTATAGGAGGTTCATCCTCTTTGATTTTCCATATTGGAAAGCAAATTTGGTCCGACATAATGTTGATGTTATGCATACAGAGAAGAATGTCATTGAGCATCTCATTAGCACAATCATGGGTCATAAAGACAACTCAAAAGACGGCATCAACGCACACAAGGATTTGAAAACCATAGGTATCAATCAAAAATTGTGGGTGATGGAAGATCCTGAAACAAATAAAATGACCATACCATAGGCAACTTTCATCTTGAGCAAAGAAGAGAAGTTATGATTTTACACCATTTTGAAAAGCCTGAAAGTGCCTAGCAAATTCTCTTCCAACTTCCACAACAATGTGAACATCAATCCTCCTGAACTAACAAATATGAAATCGCATGACTACCATATCATAATGCAACAATTACTTCTGGTATTGCTTCAACATTCTTATCCATAACATAAGGATCTACGTAATGTTATACATCGTATAAGTCTATTCTTCAACATTTTATGCTCAAAGGTGATCAACATGGAACATCTTTTAAAGCAAAAGCTAGTTTGGTGGAAGCAATGTATGTGTTTAAAAACCATTTTCCACCTGCTTTTTTTGATATCAGCATCCATCTTATGATTCATTTAGCCGATGAAGCATTGATTTGTTGTCTTGTTAGATATAGGTGGATGTATCCTTTTGAATGGTAAATTACTAATTTCAGTTTTGTTCATCATCATTCAGTTTAAATAGCTACTGGTTATTTATAATTGATTACCTTCATAGGTTAATGAAAACATATAAAGGATATGTATGCAATAAAAGATATATTGAAGGATGTATTGCAGACGGATATATCGTATAAGAAGCTAGTCTTTACTGCATGGAGTATATGCCAGAAGGAGGTGATGGCACTCATAAACATACTCGTGAGGCATTTTTAGACGAGGATGATGAGTTTGCTAGTTAGATGCCTCTAGGTAATGGAAAAGATATAATCTTAACCCAAGTGCAGTTTGAACAAGTTCGTAGATGAGTCCTTTATAAGTACGATGGATTGGATGAATGGGAGAAGTGAGTTCACGAATACTCGTGAATTCACGTTATTGTAAATCAACTCATATATATGTTTTGAAACTTGTGTGTCTCAAGAGGTATAACATCTATTTGAAAAGTACTAAATCTCAACCTTGTGTTGAATATGCGCTTTGCGCTATATGATTTTTGTTTGATGATAATAAACATATATACATTCATATAAATGTATTTGGTAATGTACTATTTTGTTTTTCATAGTTTAAATAAATATTTGTTGAATAAAATTAAATTACACAGAATTCGAATTTGAATTCAAACAGAACAAGTTAAACAGATTTTGAATTCAAACAGAAATTTTTATTCAAACAAATATTTATTACAATTTTAAATAGTACAATTTCATGCTCTCACTATACATATACATTTTTGATTACAATTCACATTTCACATTTACAATTCACCTCACTACATATCACTCACACTCGTATTTTGTCTTCAACTGCATTCCGGTTTGAATCCAGCATCTGAGTAATCTGCAAAAATATTTTCAAACGCAGTAAAATTGAAAGAGAAATATTTTTGAAATTTGAAAGAAACGATGATTTTGAAAACATTGTTTGCCTCAGTTATTTGGGTTGTTCGTCATCATTTTTGACTGTGCAATATCTATGCATATCAGTATTTTTTATCAGGGACAGGTAACTATGAGTGGCTGCAGTACACACGTGTACATTCGTATACGTGTGCACTGCCTCGCCAACTCGTGTGCAAAAATCAAAAAAAGCACAGAAAAAACAAGTTCAAACCCAAGATAGGTTCAACTCAAGGCAAATAGACAAAGCAATTGACTACAAACAGTTCCAGTACAAGCCTGCAGAATGCAAATGGACTCGACCAAGTATACAAATGCAACAGTCAGACTCAAAGCACCACTGACCAGAATACAATGCAACAACACAGTCAACAAGGCAACAATGCAAATGAACATCACAATGAACCAACAGCTCTGAGTAAAACAATGCAATGCTGAAGTGATGAAGTGCATACAAACAACTGCAACACACATGCACGACTTATCACAGTGAAACTCAAGCAAGCCAGACCAACACTGCAACTCAAATGTACAGGCCAGTGAACATAAAAGAGAATGACTCGAAGCAGTTGTGAACAAATGTGCAAATGCTCAAGACCATCAGTACACAGTGATGATAATACAAGGAAATGAAGATTACAGCAATATACAGATAAAAAAAAAATTGACCAACTGCAACAATGCAAACAATAGACACAAAAGAATATGGACTGCACAGATGTATTCAAGTCCAGCAACATGAACACATGAGAATGGACAAGGCACAAATCAAAGTTGCAGACTCCAAGTTACAAACTCAAACAGGAATAAAATATGACAATACAATATGGTGCAGAACCAAATGCCACCAAGAATCGGTGCAATGACCAAGAAATGATACAAGACTTCAAATATGCAATGCTCAATATCACTACAAACTGCAGTGGACAGCAAAAATGATCAAATATACACAAATGCAGCCCAATAGACCAAAGTACAACATCAAAGACAGCACTGACTTAAGTATACAAGTGAAACTGCATTAACTCAGTGGACAGAAATGCACAAAAGCTACAATGGATGATCAAACTCAATGGGCCAGACTACAAGCACGACAAACATGAACACAGTATCCACAGCAAACAACATGGTGCAGCAACCTACATATATAGTGAAGCAGTGCAAACTCAACAAAACCAAGTGCAACTGTAAAACCAAAATTTCAAGCATACAAAATGCTCAAATGCAAACCACAATGTCACCGCAAACAAGTGATGACACAAGCACTTACACAAGATTGCCACCAACATAGCAGCAAGTACATAAATGCAAAATACAGGCAGTTAAGAATATCAAGTCAATGGTACAAAGTTAAACCAAAACCATGGAATCGCATAAACAAACACGATGAAGCATACAGAATAAAATACAATGGCATAGCAAGAGTCACAAGACCATCAAGCAGTGAGCAAGTGCAAATCGAGCTCCAGAAATAACAAATGCAGACTCAAATTTCAACAGTGCAGTGAAATGCAGTGGTATGCAGCAGAGAAAATATAAAAGCAATGGTGATGACCGAAGCTAATACAGAGTAGTGGATTCGCATACTCAAAATCAACAGTCGAAGATATGCGTGTGACAAAGTCAAATATCACAAATCACGAAATCAACATCAAAGCCGTGGGACGCAAGAAACAAAATTACGAAATTGAAAAAGTCAGAATCGATCTCAATCATTCAAGCATCATCAAGTGGTCGAGATAAAGAATTTGACAAATTCAATCAAATTTATACGAACGCAAATATAGGAATTCAACCTATATAAATGCCCTAATCATCATCGGCAAAAAAGTATCGAGTTCAAGTATCAATTTAGAAAAGCAAAAGGAGACAGTACATACCGAATTCACAAGCAACGAACTCGATCGAGCAACTGCAAAACGAGCAATAGTCAACCATCAGAGAAGCAGCGAGCTAGGGCAACGTATAACAGATTAATTGAAGAATTCGAAGCCCTAATTGGAACAAAGAGCCGAAGCCCTAACTGGAACAAAAGGGAACGAAGTCCTAATTAGAACCAAGCCGCCATTATTCTCACGAACGAAACAAAAGAGGATCGGGCTGGAGATAACAAAGAAAGGAACGGGTTTAAGTGGGCCGGTCTAATTAAAATCAAAAGGGGGTTTTGTTTTAATTTGAGGCTTTATTATATTAATTAGTTTTTAGGGTTATTTTTCTATTGTTTCTTAATTACTGTTTTTTATTTTACGAACCAAAGAATCTTGGTAAATCACCACCTAGGTTTAGGTAGTGTCAGATTGTCTATTTTGAATTAGTTCAGTGAGCAGGGTGTGCGAGTTTGCAAAGCTCTATAGGCGGGAGCAGTGTTTGCGAGTGAGCGAAACTCTATAGGCGGGAGCAGGGTGTGCGAGTCTAGTAGAGTGTTTGTGAGCGGGAGCAAAAGGGTCTGCGAGTCTAGTAGAGTGTTTGTAAGCGTGATACTGTTTAATTCTAATAGAAATCTGTGAATGCAGCAGTAGGCAGGGGTTGCCGAAGCTGGGTAAATTTTGTGTGTGATTTACTTTTCAGCATATTTATTTCTGCTATCATATTTCTGTGTTTAATTCGAGAAAATTTGCTATAACCCTATTCACCCCCCCTCTAGGGTTAATCTAGATCCTACAAGTGGTATCAGAGCCCGGTATATTTTATTTTTTAAATTCTAGAGTCATGAGTCTACAAAATAATGCTTTTTCTGAGGGGCAATCTATTGCTAGGCCACCCATGTTTAACGGGAACGATTATGCTTATTGGAAAGTTAGGATGAGTATTTATCTTAGTTCCGTTGATTATGATGTTTGGGATATTATTGAAACTGGCTATAAACCTCCCACTATAATCGTTGGTGGTACTGAGATTCCTAAACCTAAGGATAGGTGGGATGCTAACGATAAGAAATTGAAAACGACAAATGCTAAAGCCATGAATGCTTTGATATGTGCTCTTGATAAAAATGAATTTAATAGAATTTCTCATTGTACAACAGCACAGGAAATTTGGCACACTTTGGAGGTGACACACGAAGGAACTTCTCAAGTCAAGGAGTCTCGTCTAGCCCTATTCAGCAATGAATACGAGAACTTTGTGATGGACAAAGGCGAGAGCATAAAGGATATGTTTGGACGCTTTTCAACCTTGGTATACAATGCTAGAGCGCTTGGGAAGGTATTCACTGAGGTAGAACTTGTGCGGAAGATACTACGAGTTTTACCAATGAACTTTGAGGCAAAAGTCACAGCAATCCAAGAATCGAAAGATCTGAGCAAACTAAGCATGGAGGAGTTGATTGGCAACTTGATGACATATGAGCTTGAGTTAAAAGCAAAGGAAGAACGCAACAACTCCGAACCAAAGAAGAAGATGATTGCCTTAAAAAGTAAAGAAGAAAGCGATGAAGAAGATCCAATTGAAGAGCTTGCAATGGCTGTCAATAATCTTAGAAGATGGTCTAGATTCAAGCCACGCAAGAAGAAAACAAAGGGCAATAGGTCAAAAGATTCCGAAAATTCCGATAATGAACTGACATGTTATAACTGCAACAAGCCTGGCCACATCAAACCAAAATGCCCACTTCTCAAAAACAACAAAGAAAAGAAAAAGGCGAAGAAGGTATTTGCAGCGACTTGGGATGATGAAGAAGGAGAGGAAGCTTCGGATAGCAGCCCAGAGGAGGCTAACTTGTGTTGCATGGCAAAATCAGAATCAGAAGCAACCTCCGACGAATCTAGTGAGGCAGGTGAGTTTTCTTATAAAGAACTTGTTTTTATGTGTTCTGATCTTACTAAGGTAGTGGATACTCTTGAATCTAAAATTGAAAAACTGAAATCTGATAGGAGAGAATTTGCTCGTGAAAATTTTAGGTTAAAAACTGAACTTGAAAATATTCAAAACCTAGAATGTAAAAAATGTAAGATTTTAGATTCAGAATTATCAAAACTGAGGAATAACTTTGAAAGTCTTGAAAATGAAAACTTGAATCTTAAGGAAACCATCGACACCAGGAGAAAGGATTTTATTAATCGATGCACCTCACTTGTTACTGAAAATTCAACATTAAAAACCAAAGTCCAAAATCTTGAGAAATCTTTGAATAACTTTTCAAGAGGCGAAAAATCTTTCAAAATGTTATTTGGAAATCAAATTTTTGCTAACAATAGAAAATGACTAGGCTTTGGGAAATCACAAAATAATGATAATGCAAAAAGTAAAAGTGTTTTTGCTCGATCTGAAATAATTGGAAATCATGTTGAAAATCGTAGTCATAGAAACACAAAATTTAATCAAGTCAATTTAATGTGCACGTTTTGTAGAGAATTTGGACATAATCGAAATAATTGTTGGTATAGACCCAAACACGTGAAAACTATACCAATTTGGGTTCCAAAAGGCACAAATATAAAATCTTTGAAAATCAAACAAATTTGGATGCCAAAAGGAACATATATAAACAGTTTTGAGTCTCCAAAAACATATTTTTCATATTCTGCCACTAACAACAATGGACCTATAAAAACAAATAGGTCACACAAATCTTTTATCGTGTAGGTGTGGTGGCAGGCTAAGGAACAACAACAGTGTTCTCTGGATTTCGGCTGTTCCAGAAACACAACGGGCGACAAAGCAAAGTTCCTTAGCCTAGTATAAAGGTGACAGAATCACAATGGGCAATCACGAAAAATTATCGTAAAGGTAAAACAGGTAATTGTTTTTAAATGTGATTATCTACACCAGACTCTAAATTAAAATCAGCCAATATTGAGATGAACAAAAGATGATGATTTTGATGCTATGATTTTTTTTTAAATATTGACTAACCATCTTTAAATAAAATTACTTGGAGTAATTATGATGGTTGACTGATTCGGACTTAATTGATATGATTTTTTGACTTGTTCTTATTTATGACATTAATTTGTGCTTAATCGATGACCAATCAGATTTTCAATTTTTGAACTAATTTATATAAATTTGTTCGGTCAAATGCTGGTTACTCATGCTACACGTAGATATATTGGTTCTGACATTTTGATCACTGCTTGTAAATTTGCACGATTTCAAATTCATGAGAAAAAGGATTTTAAGAAATTGTTTTTGAAATAATTAGATGTTGATTGACTGTTGATTACTCATGAAAATAATTGTTTATCCTCTGGTTTCTGAAATTAACATCATGATATTTGTTTGAGTGTTAACACGGCTTAAATTCAAATTCAAAAGAACGATGTTTTGAAATTTTTGGTGGACATCTCATGGTTTGATTCAACAAGTGAATATTGAGTGAAATTTAAATTCAGATGCGGATTACACTGGTAATATAGTTGATAGAAAAATTATTAGTGTAACGTGATTAATTTTCGAAACATTCATTTGCTGCATCGTTTTTTTCAAAGAAAATATCTGCATATTTTTCACTTGAAATAATTTTCAAATAGCAGAAAATTTTCTTATAAACCCCCCTCGAGAAAATCATGTTTGACCATATTTACAGATTAATCATTTTTGAAAAAAAAAATTGATTTTATAATTTTTAATTTGATTTTAAATGACAAATTTGACTAATCTGACTCCCTTTGATTATCGAAAAGATAAATAGTGATTGAAAAAGAGATGAGTGTTGATATTTATCATATATTATAACTCGAGAAAGTATAATTAGAAAATTTCTTTAGAATTTCATAACAAGAGTTATAAAAAAAATTTGTTGGGTAATAATTCCATGACCATTTCTATTTCTATCATCTTTCTATCGAACATCACTCATCAAGATCATATTTAGTATGTAAATTTGTGGTAGTTTACAAAGGAAATCATTTGTTCTTAAATATCTTAAATCTGTGAGGGAAATTATTTGTGCTTCAACTTATTATATTTAGCAATAAAAATAAATATCCAAAGTATTCACTCTCATTTAAAAGTCCTCACGGTTATGCATGGGTGAATTACTTGGATTTTTGATTATGTGCTTCCATGCTCATTTAAAAGTCCTCACGGTTATGCATGTATGGAACGCATATTGAAAATAATTGATTTAATAGACAAGTTGATTCTAATCCCATTTAAAAGTCCTCACGGTCATGCGTGGTTAGAAGATACTTGATTTTATTTTTTAAATTAAATTGGAATACTACTAATCTCATTTAAAAGTCCTAACGGTTATGCATGGTTAGTAGATATTCAAATTTCCAGAAATAAATATACCACAAATAGACATATCTATATGAATTTTTGATGATTCTATCTCCATCACTTCTGAAAGTGGAATATGCGCTTGACAAGGGTAATTATGATTTTTGTTTGAGTTTTATTGAAATTTGATATTTATATTTAATTAAGTTAAATGTTTGATTCATGTCTATCACTTCATTCCTATTTTATAACACTATTATTCTTTTGCTGATAACAAAAGGGGGAGAAAAAAGTTAAGATTTTGTCAAATAGAATCAAGCAAAGGTCAAATAACTTTCAATTTGCATATAGGCTCATTTACATATTTTTTATTTGTATGCATATATGTAGGGGGAGCCATATATGTAGGGGGAGTATCACATAAAAAGGAAGCATTCAAATAGGGGGAGCAAATGAAATTATCAAATACATTTAATATATTCAAAATCTTAAATATATGTTTGTTATCATCAAAAGGGGGAGATTGTTGAATATGCGCTTTGCCCTATATGATTTTTGTTTGATGATAATAAACATATATACATTAATATAAATGTATTTGGTAATGTACTATTTTGTTTTTCATAGTTTAAATAAATATTTGTTGAATAAAATTAAATTACACAGAATTCGAATTTGAATTCAAACAGAAATTTTTATTCAAACAAATATTTATTACAATTTTAAATAGTACAATTTCATGCTCTCACTATACATATACATTTTTGATTACAATTCACATTTCACATTTACAATTCACCTCACTACATATCACTCACACTCGTATTTTGTCTTCAACTGCATTCCGGTTTGAATCCAGCATCTGAGTAATCTGCAAAAATATTTTCAAACGCAGTAAAATTGAAAGAGAAATATTTTTGAAATTTGAAAGAAATGATGATTTTGAAAACATTGTTTGCCTCAGTTATTTGGGTTGTTCGTCATCATTTTTGACTGTGCAATATCTGTGCATATCAGTATTTTTTATCAGGGACAGGTAATTATGAGTGGCTGCAGTACACACGTGTACATTCGTATACGTGTGCACTGCCTCGCCAATTCGTGTGCAAAAATCAAAAAAAAGCACAGAAAAAACAAGGTCAAACCCAAGATAGGTTCAACTCAAGGCAAATAGACAAAGCAATTGACTACAAACAGTTCCAGTACAAGCTTGCAGAATGCAAATGGACTCGACCAAGTATACAAATGCAACAGTCAGACTCAAAGCACCACTGACCAGAATACAATGCAGCAACACAGTCAACAAGGCAACAATGCAAATGAACATCACAATGAACCAACAGCTTTGAGTAAAACAATGCAATGCTGAAGTGATGAAGTGCATACAAACAACTGCAACACACATGCACGACTTATCACAGTGAAACTCAAGCAAGCCAGACCAACACTGCAACTCAAATGTACAGGCCAGTGAACATAAAAGAGAATGACTCGAAGCAGTTGTGAACAAATGTGCAAATGCTCAAGACCATCAGTACACAGTGATGACAATACAAGGAAATGAAGATTACAGCAATATACAGATAAAAAAAAATTGACCAACTGCAACAATGCAAACAATAGACACAAAAGAATATGGACTGCACAGATGTATTCAAGTCCAGCAACATGAACACATGAGAATGGACAAGGCACAAATCAAAGTTGCAGACTCCAAGTTACAAACTCAAACAGGAATAAAATATGACAATACAATATGGTGCAAAACCAAATGCCACCAAGAATCGGTGCAATGACCAAGAAATGATACAAGACTTCAAATATGCAATGCTCAATATCACTAAAAACTGCAGTGGACAGCAAAAATGATCAAATATACACAAATGCAGCCCAATAGACCAAAGTACAACATCAAAGACAGCACTGACTTAAGTATACAAGTGAAACTGCATTAACTCAGTGGACAGAAATGCACAAAAGCTACAATGGATGATCAAACTCAATGGACCAGACTACAAGCACGACAAACATGAACACAGTATCCACAGCAAACAACATGGTGCAGCAACCTACATATATAGTGAAGCAGTGCAAACTCAACAAAACCAAGTGCAACTGTAAAACCAAAATTTCAAGCATACAAAATGCTCAAATGCAAACCACAATGTCACCGCAAACAAGTGATGACACAAGCACTTACACAAGATTGCCACCAACATAGCAGCAAGTACATAAATGCAAAATACAGGCAGTTAAGAATATCAAGTCAATGGTACAAAGTTAAACCAAAACCATGGAATCGCATAAACAAACACGATGAAGCATACAGAATAAAATACAATGGCATAGCAAGAGTCACAAGACCATCAAGCAGTGAGCAAGTGCAAATCGAGCTCCAGAAATAACAAACGCAGACTCAAATTTCAACAGTGCAGTGAAATGCAGTGGTATGCAGCAGAGAAAATATAAAAGCAATGGTGATGACCGAAGCTAATATAGAGTAGTGGATTCGCATACTCAAAATCAACAGTCGAAGATATGCGTGTGACAAAGTCAAATATCACAAATCACGAAATCAACATCAAAGCCGTGGGACGCAAGAAACAAAAATACGAAATTGAAAAAGTCAGAATCGATCTCAATCATTCAAGCATCATCAAGTGGCCGAGATAAAGAATTTGACAAATTCAATCAAATTTATACGAACGCAAATATAGGAATTCAACCTATATAAATGCCCTAATCATCATCGGCAAAAAAGTATCGAGTTCAAGTATCAATTTAGAAAAGCAAAAGGAGACAGTACATACCGAATTCACAAGCAACGAACTCGATCGAGCAACTGCAAAACGAGCAATAGTCAACCATCAGAGAAGCAGTGAGCTAGGGCAACGTATAACAGATTAATTGAAGAATTCGAAGCCCTAATTGGAACAAAGAGCCGAAGCCCTAACTGGAACAAAAGGGAACGAAGCCCTAATTAGAACCAAGCCGCCATTATTCTCACGAACGAAACAAAAGAGGATCGGGCTGGAGATAACAAAGAAAGGAACGGGTTTAAGTGGGCCGGTCTAATTAAAATCAAAAGGGGGTTTTGTTTTAATTTGAGGCTTTATTATATTAATTAGTTTTTAGGGTTATTTTTCTATTGTTTCTTAATTACTGTTTTTTATTTTACGAACCAAAGAATCTTGGTAAATCACCACCTAGGTTTAGGTAGTGTCAGATTGTCTATTTTGAATTAGTTCAGTGAGCAGGGTGTGCGAGTTTGCAAAGCTCTATAGGCGGGAGCAGTGTTTGCGAGTGAGCGAAACTCTATAGGCGGGAGCAGGGTGTGCGAGTCTAGTAGAGTGTTTGTGAGCGGGAGCAAAAGGGTCTGCGAGTCTAGTAGAGTGTTTGTAAGCGTGATACTGTTTAATTCTAATAGAAATCTATGAATGCAGCAGTAGGCAGGGGTTGCCGAAGCTGGGTAAATTTTGTGTGTGATTTACTTTTCAGCATATTTATTTCTGCTATCATATTTCTGTGTTTAATTCGAGAAAATTTGCTATAACCCTATTCACCCCCCCTCTAGGGTTAATCTAGATCCTACAAGTGGTACCAGAGCCCGGTATATTTTATTTTTTTAACTCTAGAGTCATGAGTCTACAAAATAATGCTTTTTCTGAGGGGCAATCTATTGCTAGGCCACCCATGTTTAACGGGAACGATTATGCTTATTGGAAAGTTAGGATGAGTATTTATCTTAGTTCCGTTGATTATAATGTTTGGGATATTATTGAAACTGGCTATAAACCTCCCACTATAATCGTTGGTGGTACTGAGATTCCTAAACCTAAGGATAGGTGGGATGCTAACGATAAGAAATTGAAAACGACAAATGCTAAAGCCATGAATGCTTTGATATGTGCTCTTGATAAAAATGAATTTAATACGTGGAAGCTTGTTAAAGTTTTACTCTATGGTTACGTGGCGAGGTATATATTACATCTTATTAATTATTTCATGTGTACTTAAGTGGATCATACACCTTCATGAACACACTTTGGATTTATTTTTTAGTTAGTGAAGACCAACGATGTTGACTCAACTCTTTGGCGGCTGGTGAATGGGCCAAAGTTCAAGGTGCGTAGTTATATGAAGTACCAAGTGAATGGATTTACATTTTCCTCGAATAGTTACGAAGTGCGGATGGTAACACAAGACAGCGGTGTATGTATGACAGCAATTATGAAATTTAGAGCGAGTGGGAAGGATTAAAATTATAAGGAAGCAGATATAACATATTACGGAGTTATCCAGGAGATAATTGAGTTGGATTACATCGACTTTAAATAAACGGATTTTTATTGTGATTGGGTAAAGATCGAAGACAAGATCAATGGTTGTAAGATTGATCTTGTTTCAAACTTGATCACAGTTAACTTAGAGAAATTAAAGACCAAAGATCGAGTGACCGATGAACCATTTATTCTTGCATCGGAAGCGAGTCAAGTGTTCTATTCAAAAGACTTAAAAAATACTAGATGGTTTATGGTTTTGCACACATCAAAATGGTTGACTACAAACATTGATGACATTGAGTTTCCTTCTGCTTATCAATCATCTTTTGAAGATAACAAAAAACTAGAAGACTTTACCAAATGCATATGTTAATATAAGATGTATTTCTTAATTAAATTGAGATGAATTTCAAGCATGGCTGAATTTACAATTATATGCTCAAAATAGCATGAATATATTAATGACAGAGCATGAATGTCAATTAAGCACATCAATGGTAAAATCATATATCATTGCTTAGCAATTCAATTATATGCTAGTCCATCTATTTCCTGCACTAGTGCATTCAATTCTGGTCAGTTCATTCATGTGTAGCATGCTTCTATTTATTTAGGCTTACACAAATTCTTTGTTGTTTCCTAACTTTCCTGTAACCATGAACTTTAAATTCCACAAGTAATGTTTATATCCTCCTTAGCTAGACAGCTTTTGCAGCTTCTTAACTAGTACATAGATTCTTATTTTTGATGTTCTAGTAGTAGTAATTCAAAGTAGAATTGTTATTGTAATGGTTTAGCGATTAACTTGACTGTTACCTTCAATCCCCCGCTTTTACATGATATTGTCTTAGCATTGCTATACATTGTTTATTCTATGCCACTCTACACTTTTTTATTACACCAGGCATCAATTTAGCTTAGTGTATGTTCATTTTTTTAACCTGTGATGCACCTTTTGCATACACCAACCCTATATTGCTTTAGGCATCACATGTCTAGCAAATTATGTATGTGCAGCTTGTTGAGATGGAGTTAAGAATATAATACTTCTGATTTTACTTATTTCTAAATTTAAGCTTTATAAACATCCATTAATAATTCAACATCAACGAACTTTATCTTTTATGTTTTGAAGAGATTTACCATATATATTTTTTCAATTTATATTTTTTTTTTGAATATAAACTAAACACTTTCTTTATTGTTTTTAGGAATTTTCATTCAAACAACGTTTTCATTTTCATAGATCAAAAAATTGCAACAGATATTTATTTCAGCATGCAAAAACTTAAAAGGGGAAAGTAAAGCCCTCATATTAGCTAATCATATACGTATATTTATATAATAGTCAAGTAAGAAAATATAACAGAAAGGTAGCGGCTTTTTTCGGTGCTCACATGCTCAGAGAAATCCTCCCACGGTTTCCTATAAGTGTTTTTTGCATCAAAGAAAGCTATTCATCTCTCTGCAGTATTGCAAGTTACGTCATGCTTAAGGTGGAGTCTGGTTTTCTAGTGCCACTAAAGTTGTATAGGACAAATCAATATATTAATCATGGTCAATTCAAATTTATTTTCTTTTGCTTTAGTTTCAAATTTAAATTTTTCTGGATTTAGTTTCAACATCAGTAATGAAGTAGTAAGTGGTTGTTCAAATTTAGTAGGCGTCAAATGTGGTTGGAAAAAATACAGCAGCAGCAAATGATATCATAAGGATCCTTCTACATCAGACAATTCAAACAACTTACAGTCCCGTAATGTACAGGCCCATTGTTCTGCAAAAAAAATGCCAATCAATAAAATAATATTGTATCTCTAAATCCTTGTCATTATTATCAATAAAATTCTTGTCATTACCTAAATGTTTATAAAACTTCAGACAAGTATTTAAATTTAATTATATTTCTACAATTGAATGCACTGTGGGTGTACCTTTGCGAAAATTAAGTTCATAGTTAACAATTAATACATAGTTCCTTCATGCAAGAAATCTAATCAGGTACTATGCTTATACAACTAGAAGAAAGGTAACAATAAATTCATGCAGTAAGATTCTTTTGATATACTATAGAACTTCAAATAAGCATTCATAGCACAAAATAGCATGAATATATTAATGATAGAGTAGGAATGTAAATTAAGCACATCAATGGTAAAAGCATATATCATTGCTTAACAATTCAATTATATGCTAGTCCATCTATTTCCTGCACTAGTGCATTTAATTCTGGTCAGTTCATTCATGTGTAGCATGCTTCTATTTATTTAGGCTTACACAGATTCTTTGCAGTTTCTTAATTTTCCTATAACCATGAACTTTAAATTCCACAAATAATGTGGAATATCATCTTTAGCTGGACAGCTTTTGCAGCTGCTTAACTACTACATAGATTCTTGTTTTTGATGTTCTAGTAGTAGTAATTCAAAGTAGAATTGCTATTGTAATGGTTTAGCGATGAACTTGACTACTACCTTCAATCCCCTACTTTTACATGGTATTGTCTTAGCATTGCTACACATTGTTTATTCTATGCCACTTTACACTTTTTGTATTGCGCCAGACATCAACTTAGCTTAGTGTATGTTCAATTTTTAAATATGTGATGCACCTTTTGCATACATCAACCCGGCATTGCTTTAGGCACCACATGTCTAGCAAATTATGTATGTGCAGCTTGTTAAGACTGGCATAAGGATATAGTACTTCTGATTTTACTTATTTCTAAATTTAAACTTTATAAACATCCATTAATAACTCAACATCAACCAACTTTATGTTTTATGTTTTGAATAGATTTACTACATATATTTTTTCAATTTATATTTTTGTTTTCGTTTTGAAATATAAACTAAACACTTTCTTCATCGTTTTCAATACAAACTAAACACTTTCAATTTATAAGTTATGTTTGGAAGCCTCAATGACATATATATTCAGACTAATTCTCCTCAAGTACCAAATCAGAACCAATGTCAAAGTTCTTATTCTTTTGAGAAACTGCAGTAATCTTTGATAAAAATAAACATAAATTATGTTTGTTCTTTTGATTTCTTATTGATAAATTGGATTATTCTTAAGAATAATTACACCAAAACACTGTATTTTGTAATATATGTAGGCTGAGCTATATGCATTTGTATGATGCATCCAGTTTCACTATTTTTTATTTGTTTGCTGAGCTTGAATTGTTCTCTTTTTGATAAACCTTTTTTATTATTCCAAGTATATAACAATGCAATAAATAGATTCATCTGTGAATGAAAAAATTGTTATATATGCAGGGAGGTGCTGATAGTGCTATAGAAGAGAGTAAAATTGTTAGAAGTTGCAAAAGCGTCAATCCATTCAATAACGCAATCATCATCTACACAGGCGGAAAAAGTTGAGACAAACGCATATGGTGCTCCAATTTCAGATAATGCTGGAAAAATAGGCAGTCGAGTTGGTAAATTGGTACGGATGCATGTACCAATCTCATATGAAAGTCGGGATAAAGTAACCAAAAAAATTTAAGAATGACGTTTGGGCTGGATTACAGGTAAACTAAAATATATCAATTTCGGTTTTCTCTGTTATTGTATTTTGCCACATTGCTTTTTTAAGCAAGCAATTCTTAATTTTCATAGACTTTTTTTAAAACTAGAGTCAGATGCAAAAGAGTTTTATTTTAAAAAAATGCGCGAGTCTTTTAGGAGACACAAGAGCGAATTGCAGACAAGCTACTATGATAAATTTGACAATGATGACGAGAGGAGGAAAATTGTCCTCCAAAAATTAGCCAAGGGATGGTTTCATGAAAAACGAAGCAAAACCCATTGCATGCGAAAAAAGATGTGGGCAAAAAAACAGATCATTATAAAACTATGACCATCACACAGGTCGAACAAGTCACGCTGTAGTAGAACATAAAATGGTATGTTTGTTTCATGTTTTTATATTAAATATTCTTGGTTTGTAGCGTTTTCTCTAAATTTCAATGTCGCTTGATTAATATCTTATTGGTAGTTTGCTTTATAACTGATTAAGCTTCTTAATCTGTGAGGGTATGCATTGCATGCGCTAGGGAAAATATATTTGTGAAGCCTATATGTCAGAAGAAGTAATGCCTTGCGAGAAAATATTGGGATTAATTCTAGTTTAAGTATCACTGCTCTTTTGATAAGCAGAGAATAATAATTTACAAGGTGCAATAATGCATAAAAGTATGAAGATAGAATCATATATCATACAGTATACATACGGCAATAAGTAATGTAGTACGCATATAAATCAAGACCAAGCATAAACTCATGAAACTACAATCAGTAGTGCCATATCATTTACGAGATTCAAGGGGTAGCAGAAGTGTGAGTTGGAACTTGAGGAACAATTGGTAGTTGAGTTAAAGGAGGTAGTTCAAACTTGGGAAGGGTCAGGATCTGAGGGAGAGGTGGCAACTCTAACTTTGGTAAAGAAGGGATCTCTGGTAGTGAAGGCAGTGCAGCTCTGGTTTTAGGATTGTTGGTGCTTCTAGAAGCATACGTTCAGTGTAATTCACTAGTAAGTTGTTGAATACTAATAGCAGCACTGCAAAGATATGATTAATCTTTGACAAGGCATTAGCCATTATTCTAAAATCTATTGTCTGACGAATACATAAATGAAGCTATGTATTTATAGAAATTATAGAAGTTTGTATAATTTTGTGACAATGAAAGTTAGGTAGGTAGTTGGCTTTCCTGCTGTGCTTGGTAAGAACAAAGAGTTGAGGTACTAAGGTGTTTGCATTTAATCTTTGCTTCAGCAACTGTTACCTCACCTTCTTATCGAGAAGTTCCATTATGTATTTACAGTATTTGATGGTCTGAATCAAATTAAAACTTTAAAAGATAACTAAAGAAACACATGTAATTTTTGTAGTGTTGAACTAACAGTAATACTATAGTGCCTCGGTTGTAAATTCAAATGTTGAACTAACATAATCAATTATTTCCTTTTTGGTTGCAGGCCAGTGAAAATCCAGAAAAAGAAACCACACATCGTCAAGTATGGGGGAAAACTCACACGAAAAAGGATGGTAGCATATCAGATTCGACTTCTTCCTACTTTGTAAGTTAAACAGTCTATTGTTTTAGATAATAATTAATAATGATTGCTTATGACATATATGTTTACATGTTTCATCAGTCTACTATTTTAGATTAGTAACCTATCAATTAATAGTAATATCTCAAGTATTATCATATTTTAGAGTAAATTGCAAAAGCGAAGGAAGCAATCAATTACAATGATGAAGAAGATTTGCCATTGGATGAAGACATCTTGTCACAAGTGTTTGGCAAGGATACAAGGGGCCGGATTCACAGTATTGGAACCAAGATATCAAGAACACAAGTAAAGACTTCTACTAGTACACGTAAAGAAATCAAAAAGACCAAACTAGACTCAAAAGACATGAAATCGAGGATGGATAATATGGAGGGTACACTGAAGTCGTCAGTCGACTTGTTCAAAGGATACATGGATAATGGAAAACACATACCAGACATTCCTTCCAATGAAGGAGGAAGTGGGACAAGACGGGAAATTGTTGGAAAATTACCGAACAATGAAGTTAATGATCCATTGAATTCGTCTGGTTTGGCAAATCAAAAGTGTGAAATCCTAAACTTTAATCTAGAGGTCATTGCAACAGGTTATGTATGTAGAGATTCGACAACATCCGTTATACATGGGAAGCATGTACCTCCAACACACGAGAAGTTGGTTGTGGACAACATACTATACCAGATGAGAACATAGCCTAACAAAATCATCCTCTTGCTACAACCTTTGGTGAAGTTGGAATCAGTAGTTTTGCGTGCCATCCAAAGATTTCAATGTGATATCTTTAGACGCGAGATCAGGAAATAGTCTAATTTTAATCTATTCAAACTTATCTTTGTCCATCGTAAACTGTTTCTTGCTACTCAATGTTCTTCGTCTAATTGTAATTGGATGTGTTTCACTACATTTAAATACCATTGCATGTTAACCCAAGCATTATTATCATAAAATGTGTTCTATTATTATGGTTTTCCAATTTTGTGATGTCAATCAGTGTCGGGTAATGGTCATAGTTGAACTATCCAGTGCTTGAGCTACTAGTTGAGGGAAAGCATAAAAAACTAATATTAGAGAAGGCTCTACCTGTTTTACTATGAGTAGCATAATTTTTGCCACCTCTCCATGTAAATTTATTTCCAATATATTACAGTTCTATTGGTCCAGTCAGTAGAATTATTATATAAAATTCTTTGTCTGCATTATTTATATTATTGTGTGGACCAATTCTGTCTGAATTATAAAGTACACGATTATAATTACCTGAAATTAATCATGGTATTGAAATACACCATTGTGCTTCCTTTATATGCTTATATAAGCCTTGCATTTGTATAAAGAATGTAGACTATAAACAGTAGTTACAACCCAAAAAACCTCCCTTATTGTGAAGTATGCAATTGGTTGCCCGGTTGCTTTTCTTAACAGAGCTAATATACCAAAAGTTTGCATCCCAAAAGATTAAGATCCTATGTTTATCTTCCTCTATTACACTTTGGTCTTGGCACCGGACAGGGTTAATACTTTTTAACAAAGTGGTAACTGCATTCTCATTTTGTTTATGTTCCGTCAGAGCTATAAATGAAGGCTTAAGTCTCTTTATATGTTCCAAAATGTCCAACTTTCATTTCAAAAAAGGAACGTCATTAATTATTATTCAGCGTCCAACCCCTAGTTTTCGAGATGCTAGAGGGAGAACTCATCTTTCTTCCCTTGTTTTTTCCTTGCTTTGGATTTAACCCGCTAGATGTTTGCTTGAATGCTTCTCAATTTCCTTGGTTGCCAGTGTATGCCTATGTTCCTATTTTCATATCTTCTCGGTCTTCATTACCTAACACATTGATTAGAACATAGGTCATAGAATAAAAATGAAAGCATAGAATAAAAATGCAATTTTTTTAAGTTTAGGCACCAATACAAGTTGTGTATACTTTCCAATACATTTAGTACAAGATACTAAATGTGCTCAAAATGCTGCAATATAACTTTTCAAGGGAGAAAATGCTAAATTTGGTGAATGTAGTGAGTGAATGGAACTTACTTCATTGATGATACCTATCTGCACTCTGTTCCGTCCACTTATTAGCTCAATGTGACCCTTAATTTTATCACTGAGAAAAATATCATCATCCCGAGATTACCAAACTAGGGAAAAATATTTGCTACACGTGTTTATAAATTATGAAACTATACACGTGTTTATAAATTATGAAACTTAATTAGGCACCTTGTTCATAAGTTTTTCCCATTGTAATTCCTGGTGAAAAGCAACTGTTTATAAATTATGAAACTTAATCAGGCACATTGTTCGTAAGTTTTTTTCCATTGTAATTCGTAATGAAAAGCAACTATTGACCATTAGTATTCGGCACATCCTCAAAGATTGTGCTTTGTTCGGTTAAGGGAGCATTTTGAAAGTTATATGGTAGTTTACAATCTCTATCAATAATTGGTATGAGTTTTCAAACGTGTATGGTACTTTAGTTAGGCAGTAGTTTAAACCTGAATAATATGAATTGTTACTAGGATAAAACAACACATATCAATCATTTTATGTAATGAATTATGCATGGTCGCAACTGCCATCTTGGTAAAAGTTAGATGGATAATTTTCGAACGTGGATACTATCACATCCATGTTAGTACGAATTTTTTAGATTTCAAAATGCTACAATATGAACGTACTGCTGTTGTTAAATATATTTTTACTTCTAGACAATTTATTAGTAAAATTTACCAAACTCCCATTACTTTATTTGTACTTACTTTTATGCTTTAACTAATTGCGTGTTTGTTTACAATGCAGATGACGTAGAGAAAAAGATTAGCCTGAAGTGAGGAATGAGAGGTCGTTATGGTTTTGTGAGTTCTTCTGTAATATAAGTTGGCTTAAAAAACACTTTCTGATATACGGTTTTATTGTGTTTCTGTAATATTAGTACGTAATACTAGTTGTTGCTGCTGTTGAACATTGTAGTGTAATGTATTGCTGTTGCTGTTGAACTATGTAGTGTTATGTATTGTTGTTGAATATTGTAATTAAAAGATTTGTTATGTTTGGTTTTTTTGTTGAATCTATGGAAAAAAATTGGTTTAATGATCTTTCTTTGTCATATTATGTTAAATTTGCAAATATTTATATTTAAGTATGATAGTGAAATGAATGTTGTTTGCGCGAAAAGTGGGCAAACACCTCCAAGTCGTGAGATTTAATGGGTTTTATGTGATTCTTAATGATTTAGATGAGTTATGTAAATATGAAAAAAGCAGGGACTGAAATGTAAAAGACACACAGATTTATAGTGGTTCGGCCAGAACGTGCCTACGTCCACTTTATATGTTATTATCTTCTTTCTTTCGGATTACAAGTACAATGCTTTGTGTACAAGTATATGAAAGTAGTTTGAAAGTTCCTTCCGTGCTTGAGCTCTCAAACTTGTCTGTCATTGTTGTACCCCTGCCCCTCTATTTATAGAGTGAGGTAGGGGGCAGGGGTCTTGGATGTATATACCTGCTGGTGGGCCCGGGCTGAAGTAGTCTGGACTGGCAATTATCTGGTTCGGCGAAGCTTTGGTTCGGCCCTGTTGAGGAGAGGAGTGTGGTTCGGTTGTGTGTAGGCTTGGACCGGTGGTGGAGGAGAAGAGGTCGGTCCGGTGGCATTCTGGTTCGGCATAGGGGTGTGAAGGTTGGTGGACCGGTAGTGAATGGACCGGTAGGGGAGTAGGCGAAGCCTGGTCCGGTGCTTGTTTGGACCGGTTGTGTAGAGGAGGCGTGTTGGTTCGGTATTGGAGGGTTTGGACCGGTAGGACTTTGGTCCAGTGTGGCTGGTTGCTTTGGCTCGGTCGTGGACGCTTGGTTCGGTGGCCGAATGGAAGCTTGTGACCGGATGGCCTTATTCCGAACGAGCTTCTATATTAAGAATGCCGGATGGACTTCTATGCTTGTATTGAGCCTTGTGTTTGTCGAACGAAGTGGAGGTTGCGAACCCGGGTGAAACTGTCACTTCTTGGTCTCGAGATCTTCTGGATGAGAATTCGCCCAACATTTGCCCCCCAAAGTGGGGCACGTGCTTGCATGTGTCGCGCTTTGTTTTCCCGCGGTAGGAAGGCTTGTCTTGTAATGCCATGGGCTAGGTGTCTATATCCTGTTGGTGTCCTGCAAAGGAATCTGAGTTAGGTGCCTTGCATGCCCCCTGTTCCTGGTTTTTGCTGGTAGATATAGCTTCATTCGGTTTTTTGTTTGGTCCGGTATGTTGGTCCGGTAGGCCGGACCAGCTGGTTCGGCAATCCTGAGCTCGCCTATATATAGAGGCTACACCCCCCTTAATTTTCCCTTACCGAACCAGAGAGAGCCGAATCAATTCATAGCCGAACCAACTCTTTGCCGAACCAAGCTTTTGTTGAATCAGGTATATCCCCTTTCGCCGAATGAACTTGATAACCGAATGGGCTTATGCCGAATGGACACGAAAGCTTTTCACTGCCGAACGAGCTTGGCGTTGCACTGCCGAATGAAAAAGTGTGCCTTTATGGCCGAATGGACCGGCATACCGGATGAATTTCCAATGCCGAGTAGAACCACCGAATGAAGTATATGCCGAATGAGGCCTGGAAACTTGAACTTTGAGCGAAATCTTAGGTCTTTATACGCTTGCTTGCTTGTATTCTTGTTCTAACATCATGTTTTTCACTTTTGTGTATGCAGATAAATGTCTCGCAAGGCGGAAACACGATCAGACAGACGGAAATCCAAAGATAGAGGCGAGTCTTCCTCCGTGCCCCCAGCCCAACCAGGATCTGGGCAGCATCGACCTGTTCCGAGGTCGTTAGTGGACGGATATGGTCCACAGGAACTTCTGGTCTCCCCTCCCGATTGCTTTCCTAGCTCCCTAAAGGAGGAGCAACTTGATGTCATCTCTCGTTCATTTGGGATAGACAGGGCTCTTATGCTGCTGCCGGGAGATGGAGTGATGCCGTATAATCCCCCCGAAGGTTACTTCGCTTACAGCAGGTACCATTGCATATGTGGTGCTATCCCTCCTATCAATGCCTGGATAGTCAGCTTTACCAAATATTTGAAAGTGGCTCCATTCCAGCTTCAGCCGAACTCTTATGCCATTCTGGTAAGCCTTTTTGTCATCTTCCAGAGGAGGTACGGGCGCCCTCCTTCTAACCGGGAAATTCGGTATTTGTATAACCTGAGAGGCTACAAGAAGGGGTCTCCGTATATTAGTCTAGGAGCGGCCGTGCCCTTCAAACCGGTCTTGGACTTATATTCAAAGTTTACCATGTTCAAGAAGGAATGGTTTTTTGTCAAGGACGATTCTGTTTCTTTCCGCCTTTCACTTCCAGCTGTAAGATTAATTTCATTTATATTTTCCATGTTCTGACTGTAGTGCTTCTTCTGACATGCTTCTATTTCTTGCTAGCGACAGGTGGCATTGCCGTCGTGGAAGATGATTCTTTGGCGCGGATGGCTGCTGGAATAAAGGCCATTCCTGCGCGGGACAGGTCGGCTTCGTTCCTGATCAGGAACGCTACCCTCCTGGAGTACAATTTGATCCAGCCGCACCAGTCCGTTGTTAAGCAGAGGGACACGGCTGAGGAGAAGGCTGCTAAAGCTAAGGAGGGGGCCACGGTGAAGAGTGGCAAGAGAAAACCCTTTGCACAGCATCCCGTCGCGGGGGGCAAGAAGCTTAAAGAATCGGAGGGCCCCTCTCCTAGTACTTGCCCGATCATTCCGGAGGAGGAAGGTGTGGAAGAGGGCGAAGGAGGCGATATGGAAGGAGAGTCGGAAGGCGGAGGAGATGGAGATGGTCAGGGTGGTAGTGGTGCTGGTGCCTTAACTTCTGGGCAAGACTCTGAGCTGGATGAGGCCCTCCGCCAGGCCTTCGGGGAATCGGAAGGGGAATCGGGAGCGGAGAAGGCGAAGGAGACTGGCAAGGTCGGGGCTGGTGCCGATCTATCCCCCAGGGGTTCCTCAGCCAGGGTGACTTCGGCGGTGCAAGGTGAACTTTTGTCCTCTGTCGATTCCATTTTCGATAAGGACTTAGAAATATTTTATGGTTCACTCCCGTCCTGGAATGAGATTCAGGACTTATTGCAGTACCCCACTCCTCCGCAGGGTTTGTATAATAGACGTGCCTTCACACTTTTCTTTCTTTTTACTTAACATGTTTCCTGAATTGGGGACCATTGTATGTTCGTAACACTTGTTCTTTATTCCAGGGGCAGGCCAGGTGGTTAAAACGTCAGACGTTCGACACTGCCTCGAACAATTCAAGTTGATGAGAGCTTCTGCGAAGCCTCCCACTGGTCGCACTGGAGACGTGGTCAAATACCATCCTCTTCTTGGGGTCATCGAAGAGAGCATTCAGAAAAAGAAGAGGAGTCGTTCTTTATTTGAGCCTTCCCCTGGTCCGCAGCTTCCTGTTCAGCCTCCTCGTGATGCCACGGAGGAGAGCACGGAGTTTATCCCCCCTCCACCTCCTTCCAAGAATCCCACAGTTATCCGTATAAGGCGTCCTGACGTGCCTCGTGACCCCTTTGCCGGTCATCCTGATTTAGACCCAAGCTCTCGGGATATTTCATTTGATGAGGCCACGGGTGAACACCTCCTTCCCCGCAACCCCATGGTACGAGTGTTAGACGAGGCTAAATCCCTAGATCTTGATCTGCTCACCACTCGGGTAGTTACCATAGGAGACGAGGCCAAGGCTAATATCGATCGGGTGGCTGAAGAGACCAAGAAGTTAACGAAGTATCATGCTCAATTGGTCAAGGCCGGGGAGGAGATTGGGAGTGCCAATATTCGATTGCGGCTGAAGGTTGCTGATCAGGCCGAACAGCTTGCCGGTTAAGCCGTTCAGATTTCTCGGCACGAGGAAGCCTCCATGCGTCTGAAAGAGACCATGGAAAAGGCTAGTAGGGCGGAATTACGGAAGATGGAGGCCGCCTGTAAGGAGCGGATCGACATGGCCATCGCGACAGTGGATGAGGTTCGGAATGCGGATCTCGAGCAGGTAGAGGAGTTGTCTGGAAGGCTTGAGGCCGCGGAGATGGCTCAAGTCAAGTTAAAGGAGGAGATGGAGGAGATGAGGAGGTCTCTCCAAGCTGACTGCTCGAGATACCGATCAGAGAGTGATGTCGCTGTCACCAAGTTGCAGGCTTCCGAAGCCCGGGTGAGGGAGTTCGAAGAGAATGAGGGGATGATGGACGAGATGCTGCAGGACATGTACTTTCGCACTTGGAAGGAGGGCAGCTTGTCTTGGATGGATGATTATCCCCGGGTCATGGCCAAGATATACCTTCGGGCTTTAGAGGAGGCCAGGGTCGATGCGGGTAAGGAAGGTGGAGCGGCTTTTAGTCTGGATGTGGTCACTGCTCAGTTCTCGAAAGAGGAGCAAGCGGCGGTGAAGGAGGGGATGCGGTTGCTCGCTGCGGAGGAAGCGGGTGTGCAACTGGAGGATGAGGATCAAGCGGCGGACGCTGGTGAGTTATTCTTCTCTTTTCCTTTTCTTTCCGGGTTTCCATAACTTGATCGTTTATCGTTTGTTTAATGGATTCCTCTTCTGAATTGGACAGGTGGAACTTCCGATCAACACGCTGGGGGTTCCGGCCCTACGGCCAAATAGGCTTGGGAAGTTGGTGATGGAGTGTGGACGCAGCTGGTTACTTGTCCGGATTCGGCCGCTTTTTATTTCTTTTTACTGTTGTTTACGTTAGTCCAAAACATTGATGTGACTGTAATAATATTATTTGCAGAGAATAACCTTGTGTGATTTTATAATATAAGCTGATTTTGTTATGTTTAAATGTTGTTGTCATTTTGATGTGCTGCGTGAGAAGTAGTATAACCATGTATATGCCTGTGATTTTAGTTGTGTTTGATGTTAAGCCTTTGCCTGAAATATAATTTCATGTTTTGCAATGTTGGTATGACGTATGAATAAGCTATAGCTATGTATTTATGTACAAGAGAAGAGAGTACCGCCCTTCATGTTTTATTTGCAGGCGGTAGCTTCGAGCCTCTTGTGTAACTGATCATGGATATCTCTGAGTACCTTGCCACCCAGTACGCAGGCTTAGATTCTCATGACTGAACGCTCCCTATTTGGTTTCCTGTACTTTAGAGTTTGTTATACAGGATAGGAGGAAAGTATTTAAATGAAATGGAAATATAGAAAAAGTAAAACTTCCAGTCACGGAAGGCCGTCGATGTGCTTAAGTTCGTGGCAAACGGGTTTTGTAGTCACTTTCCCTAGCTGTGGGTCTGGGAGACATTTGTCACCCATCTTACGCCTCCGCGGGGAGTTTTCTTTTTTACCACAGTCGCACTTAAGACACATCGGAGCCGAGATCGCGCACGGTAACTACCCGAACCATTATGGTCCGTAATCGTGGGCATTATTCGATTTACCGTAGCCGGCTAGCGTGGGTGCCGTTGGCCGTGAACTACCCCTGGCTGGCCACACCTTATGTTGGGGCTTAAAGTAGGTTCACGGTTGCCGGCGAGCCGAACGCCGTAATGAGCTGCCATCGGCTATAGTCGGCCTTTATGATGACTTATAATCGGCTCATTACAGTTGGCTTTGAGGGCAGGCGCGAGCAATGAGTTAACCCGCAGCAGAGGGATGCTGGAGCAAAAGAGTCTCATTGGCGAGTGCATAGAATCGTAGCGTACCTGTTAGGCCTTGTCCAGATGAGGCCGTGGTGCGTCTTGAGTGGAGATGCCATAAGATTTTGTTCAACAGAAAGGGATAAAGCTTAACAAGCAGCCAAGATATAAAGGAACAAGTTAAAAAGAGACAAGATTTTTTAAAGTGGTTCGGCATGAAAATGCCTACGTCCACTGATTCTCTTTGTTAATTCACTTCATATGGGCAGTACAAGTTAAGAAAAGTATCGACGGAGGTGTCGGATGTTCCATGCCCTCTGGAACACCTCTCCGTCCACTGTTGACAAAATATAAGCTCCGTTGTGGAGATCTTTATGAATTACATATGGTCCGTCCCAG
The DNA here is from genome assembly GCA_030765085.1 of Allium cepa. Lineage (NCBI taxonomy): Eukaryota > Viridiplantae > Streptophyta > Magnoliopsida > Asparagales > Amaryllidaceae > Allium > Allium cepa. The sequence goes on from CM060932.1 coordinate 954,774,073, forward strand.
ATGGGGTCCAGTGCCCCGGGGCGCCGAAAGATTCGCCTGAGAACAAGATCTCCTTCTTGTAAGACGCGATGCTTGACTTTGGAGTTGTATAGTGCTGCCACTTTTTGTTTGTGAGCTGCTGCTTTGAGTGCTGCATCGTTTCTCCTTTCCTCAATCAGATCCAAAGACATGAGGAGTAGTTCTTCGTTTTCTTCTGGATTGTAGTGGATCCTACGGTGGGAAGGAACAATAGTTTCAACAGGGAGCATTGCCTCCGATCCGTATGCCAAAGAGAAAGGAGTATGTCCCGTTGATGTTCTGAAAGAGGTGCGGTAGGCCCAAAGTGCCGTAGGAAGTTCGTCCACCCAAGCGCCTTTTGACTTTTCAAGCTTCTTCTTGATTAGGGTTTTGAGAATTTTGTTGACAGCTTCGACTTGTCCGTTTGCCTGAGGATAAGCTACCGATGAGAAGCTTTTATGAATTCCATGCTCTTGGCACCAGTCGGCGAATTCTTCGCTGTCAAATTGGAGTCCGTTGTCTGATATGATCTTGAGTGGTACTCCGTACCTGCACAGAATATTTTTGATCAAGAAGTTGATAACTTTTGCTGAAGATATTTTGTTTAGGGGTTCCGCTTCCACCCATTTGGTGAAATAATCGACTGCCACTATAGTATATTTGGCCCCGCCCCTGCCCGTTGGCAGTTCGCCAATTAAATCAATTCCCCATACAGCAAAGGGCCAAGGGCTAGTCATTTGAGTAATCTCATTTGTGGGTAGTCGAGGAATCTTGGCAAATTTCTGACATCTGTCGCATCTCTTGACGAAGTCTAAGGCGTCTTTGTTTAGTGTGGGCCAGTAATATCCATATCGGAGTATCTTTTTCGCTAGAGTCTGCCCTCCAGTGTGATCTCCGCAACTTCCTTGATGGATGTTGAATAATATTTCCTTGGCTTCCCTTCCAGCGACGCATCTGAATAAGGGGATAGAGAAGCCACGCCGATAGAGGATGCCTTCTTGTATTGTGTAGTGGGGAGCTCTCCTCAAAATTCTCCTGACTTCATCACGTTTGTCTGGTAGTGTGCCGTCCTGCAAATATTTCCGGATAGAAGTCATCCAAGTTGCTTCTTCAATTGCAGTTATCAGATTCACTTGTTCAAAACTTGGGGCTAGCTGCCTTGAGATGGCTAGTGCTCCAGAAACGGTGCTATTCTTCATACTAGCTTGCTTTGCTAGTTCATCGGCCTCTTGGTTATCTTCTCGAGGAACGTGTTTGATTAGATAATGGTCCAATTGGTCGAGCAGCAGTTTGGTTTTCTTTAGATATGCTGTGAGTCGTTCTCCTAGTGTCTGGAATTCTCCTAGTACTTGGTTTACGATAAGTTGAGAATCACTATGAAGACATAAAGAATTGACTCCAATTTCTAAGGCAAGCTCTAATCCCGCTATTACTGCCTCATACTCCACATCGTTGTTAGTGGCCGCGAATTCCAACCTTAATGCATAGTACAGCTTTCTTCCCCTGGGGGTGATCATCACAATACCTGCCCCCGAGCCTTGTTCGTTTGATGCTCCATCTACAAAGAGGTTCCACTTGATGTTTTTTGCTATTTCAAACTGATCCTTGCCTTCGTTAGTAGTGAATTCGGCAATGAAATCGGTCAGGGCTTTCCCCTTGATAGCGGTGCGAGGATGGTAGGTGACGTCATACTGACTTAGTTCAATGCACCATTTGAGGAGTCGTCCAGAAGTGTCGGGAGGATGGAGCACCTGTCTTAGTGGCTGATCGGTTAGAACTCTGATGGAGTGAGATTGGAAGTAGTGTCGTAGTTTTCGTGACGCGATCAATAAACAATATGCCAATTTCTCAAGTTTAGGATATCTGGCTTCTGCCCCCGTAAATCTCTTACTTATAAAGTACACCGGGCATTGTGTGCGGTCTTCTTCTCTTACTAGGGCAGCGCTTAAAGCATGAGATGATACAGCGAGGTATAGGTATAGCTCTTCGCCTTCGTTCGGAGTTGAGAGTGCTGGTGGTTTCTGAAGGTGTTCGATCAGGTTAAGGAAGGCTTTTAAGCATTCATCGGTCCACTCGAACCTTCCTTTGTCTTTCTTGAGAGCTTCGAAGAAAGGGACGCACTTGTCAGTTGCTTTGGAAATGAATCTGCTTAGGGCGACCACCTTTCCGTTTAAGCTCTGCATTTCTTTTCGGGTGGAAGGTATCCTTATTTCTTTTAGAGCCCGGATTTGTTCAGGGTTTGCTTCAATTCCTCTGGAATGGACAATGAATCCTAAGAATTTTCCCGATGACACTCCGAAGGAGCACTTTAGAGGATTCAGCTTCATTCCATATCGGCGAAGTACCTGAAACATCTCGCTCAGGTGGCTTACATGATCGTCGGCTTTCCTGGACTTTACCAACATGTCATCCACATATACTTCCATAGTTCGTCCTATTAATTCCGCGAACATCTTGTTGACGAGGCGTTGATAGGTAGCTCCGGCATTTTTGAGTCCAAAAGGCATGACTTTGTAACAATATAATCCCCAGTCAGTGATGAAGCTAGTGTGGTCTTGATCGGGAGCGTGCATGGGAATCTGGTTGTATCCGGAGTATGCGTCCATAAAAGATAAAAGTTCGTGCCCGACAGTGCTGTCCACAAGTTGATCGATTCGGGGGAGCGGGAAGCAGTCTTTCGGGCAAGCGTCATTTAAGTTGGAGAAATCAATGCATGTTCGCCACTTCCCATTAGCTTTCTTTACTAGTACCGGGTTAGCTATCCATTCGGGGTAGATGGCTTCTCGTATGAAGTCATTAGCAAGTAGGTTCTTTACTTCCTCATCGAGGGCTGCTGATCGTTCTGCTCCCATGCTTCTTTTTTTCTGCTTTATCGGTACCTTGGTGGGATCGATGTTCAGCATGTGGCATGCTATGTCTGGGGAGATTCCTGTCATATCGGCATGTGCCCACGCAAATACATCTAAGTTGTGGCGGAGAAAGTCAATGAGTTGATCCTTCAATTCTGTTTTTAGCTGAGATCCTATTTTTAATAGTCTGCTTGAATCATGTTTGTCTACAGATACGAATTCCATGGCCTCTGCAGGCTCAGCGGTAGCCTCCTCCTCCTTATCCCTGGGGTCTAGTTCATTGAAAGGATCGCTGGTGTATCGAAGAGGAGGGGCTTTCTTTAGTTGCTATGCTTCCAAGCTTTTCATGCAGAGAGTGGTCTCTGCATCTTTCCCTTTATTCTTTCTATGGTTATTGCGAAGTTCAGTTACATAGCAATCTCGAGCGGCGTCTTGATCTCCTTCAACTTCTCCTATTCCGTTATCCGTTGGGAATTTCATCTTTAGGCACCACGGGGCTAGGACAATTTGGAAGTCAGATAAGGCTGGTCTTCCCAAGAAGGTGTTGTAGGCCGAGTGGTTTTCTATTAGTACGAACGTTTGTTTTCGCACAACGGAGCGGGGATGACTTCCTATTTCGACGAAGAGGTCAAGTTGCCCGAGGGGCATTTTCGCATCTCCAGTGAAACCATGCAGGGGTTTGTTGCAGGGAGACACATCCTTCATTGACAGTTTCATTTTGTCTAAAGCATGCTTGAACAGGATATTTACGGAGCTTCCTGTGTCTATTAGAATTCGGAAAACTTTAGCTGGACCGAACCAGGCAGAGATGACCATGGGATCCATATGCGGATATTGTCTTCCTTCTAAATCACGCCTACTGAATATGATGTCGTCACTCTCTTTCCGTTTCGGGTGGCGTTCTTCCATAATGGAGTTAACATAGCCTTCAACATTTCTAAGTGACTTGCCGTATCTTTCCATCTCTGCCCAGCTTCTGTCGGCGATGTGTGGTCCTCCCGAAATGGTATGGACCACTATCTTCTCTTGACTAGAGCCACTGGTGTTGCGATTCCCTCCGCCTACTTCTGGGAGGGGTCGCTTTGAGTTCTCATTGGCAGGGGTTGGAGTCCTGTTCTGACCTTTCACATAGCGTTCCAGCCTTCTTCTTCTGATGTGTTCTTCGATCAGGTCCCAGAGATGGTGGCATTCATTGGTGTCATGTCCGTGGGATTCATGGAAGCGGCAGAACTTTCCAGACTTGAGTGCGTTATCAGATTCTTTCTTGTGCGGGGGGCGCTTGTATCCGAGTTCGCCCTGAGTGGCTAGAAAGATGTTTTCGATTGTTTCATTTAAAGGAGTGTAGGAGTCAAATCTTGGTCCTGGTCTATATTGGCGTTTTTCAACCTTCCTGCCCCCAGCATTATCTCTAGATTCATTTCTTCGAGTGTCCTTAGCTGCAGCGGGAATCTTGTCCGAAGTCGTCTTACCTTGTTGCCTTGACTGCCTCTCAGTGGCGGCATCTTCAAGTCTCATATACTTTCCAGCTTCATGGAAGAAATCAGGTAAAGTAGCTGGTTTTTCCTTAGTTAGTCTTCTAGCGAACTTGGTATCTGGGTGTACACCACTACAGAGGGCCATTAGGGTAAGCTTCTCATCGGCATCTTGGACTGCGGCCGCTGCGGCGTTGAACCGGGTTAGATATTGTTGCAGTTTCTCTCCGGATTTCTGTTTGACATTGGATAGAGAATAAGCATCCTTGGGTTGCTCTACATGGATGCGGAACTGGCTAATGAACCTTTCTTTCAACATCTCCCATGAGCTGATAGATCCTTGGGGTAGATGGCAAAACCAGGAGGTAGCTAGATCTGCTAGGAATAGCGGAAAACATTTACACAGCACCCCTTCTGTTGCTCCGCTCATGAGCATATGCTGGGTGTACCTCTGTAAGTGTACGATGGGGTCGGAAGTTCCCTTGTAAGGTTCCATGGTTGGCATTTTCCACTCCCGGGGGGTGATGGCAGTTTCGATATTGCGGGTGAAGGGGCTGGTGACCCTAGCGCCTATTCCTCGGTCCCTTTGCTCCCGTTGGACGCATTCTCTGAATAATCGTGCCATTCTTTCATCAGAATTTGGAGCGGATAGGAATGAACTTGGTTCTTCCCTGCGGAATCGATCTCGTCCAGATGACCTGTAGGGATGGTATAGTCTATCACTCCTGACGTTATCCAGTGGTTGCCTCTGGCTGCTCGGATGCATGCTAGGACCAGCTACAGTTGCCCCCTGCCTTGATCTTCCCCTGTGGGGTTCTGTTTCGGGCATTTCCATGGGGTCAACTTCGGGCTGGGTTCTAGCTCGGCTCCGTTCAGCGGGGTTTCTATGATTAGGTGGCATGACTGGCTCAGTTACATCCGACCCTCGCCTGGCGCCTCCCCCACTAGGTTCGGTTCCATGCGCTTCCTCGAGTCAGAGTTCGGGCTGAGTCCGGGCGCGGCCCCTATCATTGTTGTTCCTGTTGATGGCTTCCTCGAAGAGGGAAGACCTTTGCTGTCTCCGAGATCCTCGAGATTGAGATTCATCCCATGATTCAGTGTTACGGTTGGATTCTTCGACATCCCTCAAGCGTGACATGAGTTGGTTCACCAAAGCTTCTTGTTGGGATGCGAAGCGGTTAGTCACTTCCACCACAACTCTGTCTAGGTCCGCTCTAGTGATTACTGCTGGTTGTTCCGCAGCAGGGGCTGTTGGAATTGCCTGATCTACATGTGGCACTGCTGTCGTAGTGGGATGGTTCTCTTGATCTGGATCCACTGGATTTGGAGCGCTGCTAGTTGCAGCGTTCTTTCCCTTGTTGGCGTCTTTTCTTGGTCTGGAAGTCATGTTTCCTAGGCAATGAAGAATGCTATTGGGAAAGAAGGTTGGATGAGTGAAGCTGGAGCTTCGAGTTCGAAGTTCTCAGTGAAAGCACCAAAAATGTTTGCGCGAAAAGTGGGCAAACACCTCCAAGTCGTGAGATTTAATGGGTTTTATGTGATTCTTAATGATTTAGATGAGTTATGTAAATATGAAAAAAGCAGGGACTGAAATGTAAAAGACACACAGATTTATAGTGGTTCGGCCAGAACGTGCCTACGTCCACTTTATATGTTATTATCTTCTTTCTTTCGGATTACAAGTACAATGCTTTGTGTACAAGTATATGAAAGTAGTTTGAAAGTTCCTTCCGTGCTTGAGCTCTCAAACTTGTCTGCCATTGTTGTACCCCTGCCCCTCTATTTATAGAGTGAGGTAGGGGGCAGGGGTCTTGGATGTATATACCTGCTGGTGGGCCCGGGCTGAAGCAGTCTGGACTGGCAATTATCTGGTTCGGCGAAGCTTTGGTTCGGCCATGTTGAGGAGAGGAGTGTGGTTCGGTTGTGTGTAGGCTTGGACCGGTGGTGGAGGAGAAGAGGTCGGTCCGGTGGCATTCTGGTTCGGCATAGGGGTGTGAAGGTTGGTGGACCGGTAGTGAATGGACCGGTAGGGGAGTAGGCGAAGCCTGGTCCGGTGCTTGTTTGGACCGGTTGTGTAGAGGAGGCGTGTTGGTTCGGTATTGGAGGGTTTGGACCGATAGGACTTTGGTCCGGTGTGGCTGGTTGCTTTGGCTCGGTCGTGGACGCTTGGTTCGGTGGCCGAATGGAAGCTTGTGACCAGATGGCCTTATGCCGAACGAGCTTCTATATTAAGAATGCCGGATGGACTTCTATGCTTGTATTGAGCCTTGTGTTTGTCGAACGAAGTGGAGGTTGCGAACCCGGGTGAAACTGTCACTTCTTGGTCTCGAGATCTTCTGGATGAGAATTCGCCCAACAAATGTTACTGTAAGGGGGTCAGGAAAAGCAATGCATTTTTTAAAAATAATAATATTACAATTAGCAATGGTCTTGATCCGTTGTAAAACAGAATTAACGAAGTTGCCCAACAAGATTTTACAACGGCTTTCAGCCGTTACTAAATTAAATTTAGCAACGGTTATTAGCCGTTCTAAAACAGAAATTTACAATGGATTTAAGCCGTTGCGTAAAATTATATTTTACAATGCCTAAAAGCCGTTGTTATATTTTTACCACTGCTCATTTTGCAATGGCTCAAAGCCGTTGCAAAATCATTTTGCAACGGCTCAGAACCGTTGCTAAATGACATTTCTGGTGTAGTGGTTAACCTAGCTGGTTCTTCTACCCGTTTATCCCAAAATAAAGTCGTGGGTTTTTTATCATGTGAACATACTCAAATTTGAAGAAGCAAACGTAACAATTTAACAATACCACTCTTGTGGGTTTAAGGTCCTTGAAATACATTTCATGTAAAACATAGTTAATCCCTTTTAACTTATATTTTTGTCAAGGCAATACTTCTTCAAATTTACATACTTAAAGTCTTTTTAAAACTCCTTTATTGAGCCATGGGTTTCTCCTTTAAAAATTTGAGTTTGAGATTTAAAACCTTTCGATTTCTTCAAAATCTTGCTTTCGACCTCATAGTATGATCTCCCTCGAGAGCATTAAAAGCCAATTTTAAAACATAAGGCCCCTGCCTTTCAAATACTTTAAAGCAATCCTTTCGAAACCTTTCAACTTCGTTAAAGTATTATCACATAAGTATAAAAGTATAGCTTTGAATCCATTTGAAAGTACCCTTTCGAAACCAATGAAGATTACCCTTAGAAACCATTGAAAGACCCTCTTTCGAAAGCATTGGTTTTATACTTAAATATTATCTTTTGGTCAAAGTGAATGTAGGCAAAAGCACCTCTTTCAAAACCATTCTTTACTTCAAAAGTATTGAGAAAGTTTGATGGTGAAAAAACCATCCTTTCGAAAGCATTAAAATATCTATGAAAAATAATTGAAGATTGGCTTCGAAACCCCTTCCAAAACCATTGCCTTCGAAACCCTTAACCCCTTTCGAAAGCATTAGGAAGTGAGTTGTATTTATAAAAACAACTGAACCTTTTGACAATATTGATACCTTCAATACCAACGGAAGGTCACCAATTCACAGAAGGGTTTTGACTTGGTCAAAGCTTTTTAATCTTTTGAAAGCTTTAACAAAATATAAGTAGCTCCTTCGAAAGCTACTTCTTTAAAACAAAGGCGGCGGCTCTCTTTCGAAAGCCTCTTTGAAATACCCTTTCAAAACCATAGGTTTCGACTATGCCGAAACCCTTTTAAAAACAGGCAAGTGCTTTACTTTTCAAACCCAAAATAAAATAAGGAACCGACTCCTTCGTAAGCAACCTTTTGGCACGCTACCTTCCGCCTTGGTCCGATTCACTAAATACCACCTGAATGATATCATGCACACTGGGTTGCTGGTTTAAACCAAGAAGGTTGCAACTAGGTTGGAGGCGAAAGGTCTTGGTCAAAGGGGCCTTCTAAAGAAGGCGAACCCCTTTTTCTGAGCAACAGGCTGTTTTTATCAAATAAAGTAAAATTTTTGTAACTAACTTGCCCACTTGTAAACACTTGAGGTTACATTAAACTTTCAAATCATTTTATCAATAGTTGCAGCATTTTCTTAGATTTAAAAACATGTTAACTTTTAACAATAAGCCCTTTTTAATGACAAAATAATTAAATCACTTAGGTCCTCCTTTCAAAATAATTCAATTTCTGTACTAAATTGCTTAGAAAAAATCCCCAAAAATTCCTAAAATTCACTTTAATCGTGTTATCTAACATATCAAAATTTCAGGCCCAAATTCTTAAAAAATTTCCAAAATAAATTTATGAACCCATATAACCATATTTTCCTTTGAAAATTCATACTTAATTCTCCACGGCTTAGAAAATTATAAAAATTGAAACCCAACTCCAAAATCATGTTTTCCATAACATATAATTTTTCCATGGCATTTAAAAATTATTTAACTTCGGTTCTACCCTAAAACCGTGCATATATCCATTTAAACCATCTTGTTTAAACCATATAAATCATAAACTAAGCATATTATCATTCAATAAATCATAAAAACGAATTTACCCATTAAAATCGAAAATGAATGATCATAAAACCAAAAATAGAGATATAGTAATTATTATTCACCCTAGATTGGATAAGAAAATTGAAGATTGATTTCTTCTAACTTGAATCCTAAGCTTTACTTAAATTTTTCTTCCTTCTCTTCTATCTTCCTAATGGCCGGCTCCTTTTCTTCTTACGGTTATTATTTTAGCTTATGATAAAATGAAAGTGTATGACTAAGGGGAAATGGTATAAAGGTGGGAAATATGTGCAGCTATTTACCATTGTGCTCTTATGTTTAATTACTTAACCATTTATAAGTTCATTTTTATTAATAAGCACGGCCATTACATGTATTCAATCAATCTCAATCACCTTATCTACATTATTCTATTTAATTTATTCCAATTAAATCTTCTGAATAATGTTATAAAAATCAGAGGTGTTACAGGTTACCCTCCTTAAAGAATTTCATCTTCGAAATTCAGTAAGGACTAACTAGAAACCATAGCAATCATCTGTAACATCTCCTAACATCCATACTAGCCTACCCGACTAGCTATTAATCTATATAATCTAATATGGATATACCATCAAAGTAGATCAAGATAAGCATCTCGAGTTGTCTTCCAAGGATGGTCCTATTCGTTGTCGCTCCACTGAATCTTCACCAACTTGGCTGTCTTGGTCCTCAATCTTTTCTCATCTCTCGCTACAACCGAAACTGGTTGTCTAACAAAAGTCAAATTAGGCTCTACTACCAAGTCCTCCAACTCTGTCTAAGGAATAGTAGTCTATGAATCATGCACATACTTGCGAAGATGAGACAATGGAATACATTATGGACACCTGTCAAACTGCTCGGCAGCTCTACTCTATACGCAAGCTTTCCAATTCTTTCTATAATCTAGAATGGTCTAACATATCTCGGGGCCAACTTTTTCGACTCTCCAAATCTTACCACACCCTTCATCGGTAGTACTTTAATGAAAATCCTATCTCCCACTAAGAACTCTAGGTCATTATGCCTCTTATTAGTGTAACTCTTCTGCCTGGATTGATCTTCCTTTATCCGTCCTCAGATTAACTCAATCTTTTCAAACGCCTCTCTAACCAGATCCCGACCTAAGACCAATCTGTCCTCAATCCCTAACCAACATGCTGGCGATTTGCATGGCCTTCCATATAAAGCTTCAAAAGGCACCATTCATATACTAGTCTGATAACTATTATTATAGGAAAACTCATCCTAATATAGGTGATCTTCCCACGATCCACCAAAGTCCAATACACAAGATCTCAATAAATCCTTGAGTACCTTATTGACTCTCTCTGTCTGCCCATCCGTCTGTGGGTGATAAGCTGCACTCACCTTGAGCTTGGTACCTAATATCTCATGGAGACTCCTTCAAAATTCATTATTGAATAAAGCATATCAGTCACTAACCGTGCTACTAGGAATTCCATGATGTCTAACTATGTTCTTCATGAACGACTTAGCCAAAACTGGTGTCGTCCTAGTTGACTTTACTGGAATGAAATGGGCACTCTTAGTCAACCTGTCCATGATAACCCATATGATTTCATTTCCTCTCATTGACCTTGGCAACCCATCAATTAAATCCATAGATATCGAATCTCATTTCCAAATTGGAATCTCTAAAGGCTGAAGCAATCCACATGGCTTCTGATGTTCGACCTTCACTTGTTGATAGTTAACACAATTGCCTAACCCACAAGCCAACATCCATCTTCATACCGTCCCTGTAGAATCTCCTCTTTATGACTTGACACATCTTGGTCCCACTAGGATGAATCGTAAACTTTGATCGATGGCACTCTTCTAGAACTTCCCTCCTTAGGTTCTTTAAATCCAAAATGCATAATCTTCCCTTTTTTCTCAACCATCCTCTTTGGTCAAGAATAAAATCCTTTATATCATCGATCTTTGATCCTATCTCAAGCCTTCTTATCCTCTCAGCTAAATTTGGATCTTCTCTATGCTTAGAAGTTATCCTCTCAATCGGCACTGGTCGAACTTCTAAACAAGATAACATGGCAATACCCTAACAAGAACAAGCAGTAGATGTCAACTACACACCACAATTGGCCAAGGCTTCAAGATCCTTTCATTTTTCCAACATCGCTAACACCACATTCTGATTTTTTCTACTGAGAGCATCTACTACCTTGTTTCTTTTCCCAGGATTATACTCGATACTGATATCATAAGCTGCCCAAAATTCCAGCCACCCTTGCTACCTCATATTCAATCCCTTCTGGGAGAATAAATACTTGAATGGCTTATGATCGATATACAACTCAAATCCCTCTCCTAAGAGATAATGCCTCTAAATCTTCAAGGCAAAAATTACCGTAGCAAACTCTAAGTCATGCGTAAGATATCTTACTTCGTGCGATCTAAGCTGCCTAGATGCATAAGCAATGAATTTGTCCTTCTACATCAACACTACTCTCAATCCAGTCCCACATGCATCAGTGTATACTACCAACCCTTGATTTCCATCTGGAACTACTAACACTAGTTCATTGGTCAAAAAATGTTTTAACTTAAGGAACCCTTCCTCGCATTTGTCGGACCAAACAAACTTCACATCTTTCTTGGTTAACTTAGTCAAAGGTGCTGCTATTAGCGAAAAATTCTTAATGAATCTCCGGTAATAGCCAACAGTCTAAGAAAGCTCTTGATGTCGGTTACCGTCTCTGGTCTCTTTCAATTGTTCACAGCTTCAATCTTATCTGGATCGATTGGCGATCCATTCTCTGAAACCACATGACCAAGAAACCAAACCTCTTTCTGACAAAAATGACACTTGGAAAATTTCACATTTAGCTGATTCTTCCTTAGAATCTCTAGCATCACTCTAAGATGAATCTTATGCCCTCTTTCATCTTTCGAGTACCACTAAAATGTCATCCATAAATACCAACACAAACCTATCCAAATGCTCTCGGAAAACCGGTTCATCAAATCAACGAAAAAAGCAAGTGGATTAGTCAATCCAAATGACATCACCAACCACTCATACGAACCATACCTAGTCCGAAATGCGGTCAAAGGAATACTATCCTCTGCCACTCGCAACCGATGGAACCCCATCGCAACATCCAATTGGAAGAACACTCTAGCTCCACTCAACTAATCAAACAGATCATCTATTCTTGGCAGAGGGTATCTATTCTTGATCCTCCTTTCGTTTAATTTACGATAGTCGATGCACATCCTTAATGACCCATCTGACTTCTTTATGAAAACCACAGTCGCTTCCCAAGGTGAACTACTTAGTCCAATAAAGTTCATTCCTTCAAGATCCACTGGCTGCACCTTCAATTTCTTCATCTCAGTCAGTGTCATCCTGCTAGGTGGTCTGATGACATGTTCAGATCCGGTACAAGATCTATCCGAAATTCATCAGCTCATTTCGGTGGTGTAACTGGCTCAAAAATATCTATAAATTCCCTTGCCACTTGAACCTGACTTAATTCTTCTCCAACCGCCATGGTACTTAACAAAGCACAAACACTCTTACTAGAATTCTCCACTGAGAAGATGATTCGGTTATGACTATCTAGGCATCTATTAGCGCCATAATTGGTCACTAACACCCAAATCCAGATGAAAGCACCAAATGACAATTACATACCATAGATAGGATGTATGTAGAAAGTATAAATGTGAAGAAAAATAAAAATTAAATAGAAAGCAGTAATAACGCAGGGTTTATAGTGGTTCGGCTGACTCTGGCCTATGTCCACTCTAGGAGTTTTCTTTTTATTGATGTTAGAATCAATTACAGTTACAATCCAGAGTTTTTAGAACAATAATGGCAGAGCAGCCTAAGTGTAGAAGAAGAAGGGAAGCAGAATAAAGATCACTTATTTGAAACCCTGCATACTGTATTTATAGGAAAACCCTGAATTGATGCGCTTCTTGAGCTGTCAAGGCCCATCAACACCATAGGCGAACCAAAATCATCATTATGACCGAACCTAAACTCTAAGCACGCCAATCCAATCACATCTCGAGAGCGACTCGAAGAAAATTTATCCCTGACCCAAAGTAGACTTCACTCCTTCCAATGTTGGCCCCATGCTGAACTATCATAGCCCACCCGAGCTTCATTGTGATGCCCCACCTCTATACCCACGCTAGCCAAGGACACTACGGAGTAATGCCGTCAACTAGCACGAAGGATAAGACTATTGAGGAGCGACCATCCGCTTAATTACTTTGTGCGAGCACCGATATGTCAGATAGTATAACATGCATTTAATTTCAAGAGGAAATCCGACATACCAATACTCACTCAAAGCTACTACACAGTGGCTATATGATCTTTGGAAAAAAAATAAAGAAATAAGCATAACACAAGTCAGTCACAGATATCCATATCACAAAGGCGGAAACAGATATGAATATAACACATAGAAGTGTACATCAAAGTAGTGGTCAAACAAGATCCACAATATCACAAAAGAATAGATACAAGTGCTACACAAAAGAATATGTGTACATCAAGGAGTCTCTACCTCGTATGTATAACGACAAAAACTACTAAACTAGAGTAGTTAGTCAAAAGTCAGTTAATGCTACCAGAAGATGAGTCAAGCAGAAGCACTTGTAACATCTCGAACTGACCCGAGTATTATTTAATAAGAAAATAATAAACGGACCAGTCTAGCTATAAATATCAGATAAAATGAGATAGAATAAGAGACATGACAAAAACGTATGATAACAATAATGCCATATTGCGACAAGTATACATTAAATAACAATTAAAAACATGCAATATCTCAAGAAATATCAAAACACTAAAAGAATGTCATATTCTTATTTTTATTCACCATACCACAAATATTGATAAAGCTTATCAATGTAAATCACTAAAATTGGTGAAAGACAAATTCTAGACATCATCAATTTAGAAATTCAGAAATCACAAAAAGAGGAGGCCTATCACAAACGGGAGCATGAAAACTCACCAACATGTGTATCACAAACGGAAAGCCATTCCATGGTTGCTAACCATCAATTTGATCCGAAGCTCCACAAATTCCCCAAAGACCATGGGTCGCTACCCCTAACGAATTTGAGTCGAAACTCCACAAATGGTCAAAAGACCATGGGTCGTTAGCCCATATAAATGAGACGAAGCTCCATAGAATGGGGTACAGCCCCCCATGTGGACAAAAGAGACATCGATCGTCGCCTGTCTAAACCACAAAAATGATCATCGTCGATCATCAAGAAGTGTCAATTACACTAAGCTAGTAAATAAATGAGTTAAGCTTCATGTTCCATAACCACTGGCTTGACTTAAATATTTACGAACAAATTGTAGATCTCCACCCGAAAGTTGTCACAAGAGTTTCAATCGAATAAGTCCAAAAATTAACCGACGAAGTAAACACAAGCGTTTCATACCATTAGTTTTACTAAGCCGTTTAATTAGATTTCTCAAACGAATGAGGTAAAGGTTCGTGTATACTAATAGATTGGAAAACGGTTTTATAAACAAGCTTTGTATTAAAAATAGAGTTGAAATCATATTTAAGAAAGAGTTTGAATATTTACTATTAGTGCAGAAACCTTTGTATTTTAAAGTGACAAATCATAAAATCGATTGTTAGAACAATCAATCACCAAAAATTCACATACGAAGACGTGAATCAAATCCGAAGAAACCGATACCAAATCCATCAAAATGGATATTCCCCAAAAATCCTGAAAAGAAGTTATCAAAGTCAACAAAGGTGATGACAACAAATTTAAGAAACAAGAATTGACTAAAAATTGGAAATTCAAAAACAAAAGGCAAAATAGGCAGAGACAACAGATTCAGTCTATTGGACCAGGGTGGTCAGTAGTCTGACACAAATCCTGAAAACTTTCCGTTTCCAGGCTCAGTCGACTCAATCATGCCTGGAAACTTTCGGTTTCCAAGCTCAGTCGACTGACTCAAAATGGTAAGTCGACTGATACTGGCCTAAGAAAATTCTGGGTTCGGTTTAGTCGACCGACCTTCTAATTCAGTCGACTGAACTGGAAATTCCAGTATTCTCAGCCTAGCTCCCAACGGGCAAAATCCCAAACAATTTGCGATCGGACGAGCGATGGGCGCTAGGGGTTTACGCCAATCAGCAACCCAGCCCTATAGGCTCTTTGCTACGCCACCAAAAGCATGATCAAACATTAAAGCTATGATTTTTAAAGATTTAACTTCAAAACACCAAAAATTGGAATATTCATAAAACCAATTCAATCCAAAGCAAATGGACAAGGAATAGATGTTAGGAATCACTACCTAACAACTATCAAAGTTATAGACATGCATTTGAGTTCATAAACTCACCTTTTACACAAAAACAATGAAGGAGAAGCTTGAAAACAAAGGAAGATCAACCACTCTTCAATCTCAACTCTAAAAGCTCCAATCTAAGCTTCTCTTTGATTTTGGAGTCAAAACTTGGATTTGCAAATGAAGTTAGGGCTTAGGAATTCCTAATCTCTTTTCTCTTCTCCCATTTTTGCTTAAAGCTTGAAGTGTTAGGAAATGAGAATGAATGAAGAGGAGACGGGGTGGAGCTAGGGTCTTATGTTAGGTTATTGGGCTAAAACCCAAAGTCCTAAGTGAAAATGTCAAAATTCAAGCTAACTCCAATCATATCGATGTTTATACTCAAATAGATGGCAAACACCATTTTGAACTCAATGGAAGTGGTCTCGAGTCCTAATTTGGTTGTTTGCAAAAAGTAGCTTTTCGGACTTAAATCTGACTAATAATGCTATATTTAAATGAAATATTTAAATATACAATCGTAAAATATGCGGGTTGTTACAAACTTCCCTCCTTAAAGAAATTGCGTCCTTGCAATATTTAAGAAGAAAAAATAAAAAGTAACAACCGTAAAAGCATATCAACACAAAAGAAAATTGAAATAAGAAGTCCACCTCAAAGAGCATGAGAGAGTAAGTCCGGATGTGTTCGCTCGATGAATTCTCTAGATTCCCAAGAACATCCTTAGGATTTGGGGACCATTGAACTTTCACAAGAAGGACATCTTTATTTCGAAGGTGTTTTACCTTCGAAGCAATAATACGAATAGGATGTTGCTCATAAGTCAAATTAGGCAAAACTTCAATTACTTCCATAACACCGGGCTCAAGGATAGAAACGGAATCTCGAAGGCATTTTCTTAACTGAGAGACGTGGAACACGTCATGAATAACAGAAAAATGAGCCAGTATTAAAAGGCGATAAGCTACAGAACCGATACGTTCGGTAATGGGAAAAGGACCAATATATCGAGATGCAAACTTTTTCGATTGACTGAAACGCACAACACCCTCCATAGGTGAAACATGAATAAACACAACATCTCCCACATAAAATTCTACTTTCCTTCTTCGGTTATCGACATAGGATTTTTGTCTACTTTGAGCTTCTTTCATCCTATGGCGAATAAGGTCAATCTTTTCTATGGAATCACGGATGAAGTCTGGACCTAAAACCAGCTTCTCACCGGTCTCAAGCCAACAAGAAGAAGATCGGCATGGTCTACCATAGAGTGCCTCAAAAGGTGTCATACCAATACTAGATTGGAAGCTATTATTATAGGAAAACTCAACAAGAGAAATTTGATCTTCCTAACTTCCACCAAAATCAAGAACACATACATGAAGAAGATCTTCAAGAGTTTGATCCACCCGCTCGGTTTGTCCATCGGACTGAGGATGATAAGCGGTGCTAAATTAGGCTTCGTTCCCAAAGCTTTTTGAAGACTCTTCCAAAATCCACTGGTAAAAAATGGATCATGATCACTAGCAATAGATGTAAGAACTCCATGCAATTTAACAATTTCTTTAATAAAGAGCTCAGCCAAAAGTGGTACGGTCCGGTTGGACCGAATGGGAATAAAATGGATGAATTTAGTAAGTCTATCAACTATCACCCATAAGGTATCATGAACCAAATGAGAACGGAAAAGACCGTCAATAAAATCCATGGAATTTGGTCCCACTTTCAAATTAGAATGTCCAATGTTGCAATAACTCACCTGGCCTTTGATGCTCGGCCTTAACAGGCAGGCAAGTCATGCAACGCTTAACGAAGTTAGCAATATCAGATTTCATTCCATCCCAATAATAAAGTCGCTTCATATCCACGTACATTTTACTACTACCGGGATGAATTGTAAATTTAGAACGATGAGAATCTTCTAAAATGTCTTTACGAAGAACACTAATATTTGGCACGATAGGTCTACCAAATTTTCGAATACCGCCACGAGCATCAATATCAAAATCTTTCAAACCTTCAATATCAATTTTATCCCTACAACTTTGGCTAAGAAGAGCCAATTTGGGATCTAGCTTTTGGGCCTCAAGAATGCGGTCTAAAAGAGAAGGATGAGACTCAAGGCTACATAAAACAAGAGATGAATATGAATCGGATTCACGATCTCGAATCTCGCAAGTGCACGAAATCCCGAGATCATTCCATTCGGATATCATCATAGAAACAACCGCTTGTTGCTTATGACTAAGGGCACCGGCAACACAATTTCCCTTTCCGGGAGTATAAAGAATATCAGGATCATAAGATGCAAGGAACTCAAGCCTACATTGTTGACGCAAATTACGTTTCTTTTGAGAAAATAAATATTTCAAAGATTTATGATCGATGTAGAGAGCAAATTTCTCTCCCAAAAGATAATGATGCCAAATTTTAAGGGCGAAAACAATAGCCGCGAGCTCTAAATCATGAGTGGCGTATCTAGTCTCGGAAGGCTTTAATTGCCTAGAAGCATAAGAAATAACACGTTCTCTTTGCATGAGAACGGCTCCCAAACCAACACGACTAGCGTCGGTATAAACTGTAAAGTCTTGGTTCCCTTTGGGAATCACAAGAATAGGAGCATCGGAATGGAATTCTTTTAATTTCTGAAAAGAAGCTTCACATTTGTCCGACCAAATGTATTTAACTCCCTTCTTTGTCAAACTAGTAAGAGGCACGAAATTTTTTGAAAAGTCTTTTATTAAACGACGTTAATAACCCGCCAATCCGAGAAAACTACGGATTTCCGTCACACTCTCCGGTCTCTTTCAATTTTGAATCGCTTCAATCTTTGAAGGATCTACGGATATTCCGGATTCGAAAATAATATGACCGCGAAATTTCTCACGAGATTGCAAAAAGTGGCACTTAGAAAATTTTGCTTTTAATTGGTTGCTCCTAAGAGTTTCCAACACAATCCGAAGATGCTTTTCATGCTCTTCCTCGGTTTTAGAATAAACAAGAATATCATCTATAAAGATGAGAACAAATCAATCGAGGAAGTCTTTGAAAACTCGATTCGTAAGGTCTACGAAATAATCTGGAGCATTCGTTAAACCAAATGGCATAACAAGCCATTCATAAAATCCATGACGTATACGGAATGATGTCAAAGGAATGCTATCCTCTACAATACGAAGCTGACGAAAACTGGTTGCTAAGTCCAGCTGTGAAAAGACTCTAGCATCGCAAAGTTAGTCAAATAAATCATCAACCTGAGGTAAAGGATATTTATTCTTAATGGTAAGATCATTAAGCTTGCGGTATTCAATGCAAAGCCACAGTGTACCATCCGAATTTCTTCACAAAAATAGCAAAAGCTCCCGAAGGAGAGAAACTAAAACGAATAAATTGCTTCTCTTCCAATTCGGATAATTTCCTACGCATCTCCTCATTTTCTTTATTGGACGTACGATAAGGAGGACGAGTGATAGGTAGAGCTACAGAGATTAGATTAATTATGAACTCAATTGCTCGCTTAGGTGGTAATCCTAAAACGGGCTCAAATATGTCGGAAAATTCACGAACAACGTGAATGAGAGAAATGACATCTTCCTCATCATCATTGTTGTCGTCATGAGGATTTAAAGAATGCAAGGATGCTGCCGAATTGGAATCCGAATCTTTAAGAACAATAGAAATCTTCTTAACAGATAGAGGACGTCGAAGATGAATAGTCCGCTCAGGACATAGGATATGGGTTCATAACGGTTAAGCCAATCCATTTCCAAAATCATTCCAAAGCCTAAGTAACGCATAACATGACAATCGGCTTGGAAAGCATAATCACATAAAATAATCTCGACATCTTTACAAAGTAAACTGAGTGTTGCGGATCCACCGATCGGATTTGCAATTCTCAAAGAATTCATTAAAGCCATAACACTTAAAGAAAAAGTATCAACAAGATCTTTTGATATAAAAGAATGGGATGCACCCACATCAAAAAGAACTCGAATAGGATGATCATGGAACATAATAATGCCATCAAGGATAGAATGAGAAATACATTGACCACGAGAAGTATTACTAGGGGCTTGCACCACATTTAGCTTTCTCTCCTTCTTTCTTTGAAGTTTGGGACATGAAGATATATAATGGCCAACTTTTGCAATAGCGACAAGTAAGGGGCTTTGAACGCTTATTTGCATAATGATCCTTAGAACCACAATTGTAGCATTCTCCACGGCTAGAAGTAGGAGTCTTTGTTACTTGTTTCCCTTTCTTGTTGGGATAAGGACCTTCAAACTTATTAGGCCTCTTCTTTTTGTTGTTGAAGTTCGGTTTGGCACTCCCAACTTCAACATCACTCTCTTTATCTGCCTCTTCAAGTCAAAGAGCGGTATCAACAAGTTGATCAAAGAACTTCCAGTTTCAGAAGTAAAGGCTTTTTGCGATTCTTATTCAAGCCATAAACGAACCTCTAATTTTTCTTCAATAGGGTATTTACATACTCGACCCCATATTTAGAGAGGGATTCAAAATATGCGACATAATATGCCATAGAAGATTTACCTTAAACAAGGTCAATAAAACGACGGGCCAAAGTCACTTTTTCAACTTCTGGTACAAACTTCGATTCAAATCATTCCCGGAATTGCTCCCAAGTAATATCTGCTTAAATAATTTCAAAAATCAGAAGCTCATACTAATATAATGCTCTTTCTTGGAAGCCACTTGGACTCGATAGAGATTAATGAGATTCATGTGAGAAAAGATGCGATCGCATGTTCTAAGCCAAGCTTGGACTTCGATAACGCCCTCGGAACCCTTGAATGGTTTTCCACCCAAATTTGTATAATCACTGCACAGGCATGCAAATCCGTATTTTGGGTGAGTGGGCTCTGGAATTGTTCTGATAGCTTAAGCATTCTTTACAAGATGTAGAAGCTATTGGGCGGACATAAATACTCCATCCTGAGGAGTAGCACTAGATTGACCGGCGCTGGGATGGCCTGGTGTAACCATTTATCTTCTTTAAGAAAAAAAGAAAGAAGAGGAAATTTATTCACAAAATGAATATCTAACAAACTTAATTGATAAAACAAGGCATCACAAAGATAATAGGATAGAACGGGTCCTATGACTCGGATAAATCCTAGAGCACGATTCCTAAGAAGGACTTAAGACAATGATCCTTGCTAGATTATTCTACATTGTTTCGAAGTTTGGCTTTGATACCAAGCTATGACGCCCCACCTCTATACTCACGCTAGACAAGGACACTACGGAGTAATGCCGTCAACTAGCACGAAGGATAAGGCTGTTGAGGAGCGACCATCCGTGTAATTACTTTGTACAAGCACCGATATGTCAGATAGTATAACATGCATTTCATTTCAAGAGGAAATCCGACATACCGATACTCACTCAAAGATACTACACAGTGGCTATATGATCTTCAAAAACAAATATAGAAATAAGCATAACACAAATCAGTCACAGATATCCATATCACAAAGGCAGAAAAAGATATGAATATAACACATAGAAGTGTACATCAGAGTAGTGGTCAAACAAGATCCACAATATCACAAAAGAATAGATACAAGTGCTACACAAAAGAATATGTATACATCAAGGAGTCTCTATCTCATATGTTTAACAACAAAAAATACTAAACTAGAGTAGTTAGTCAAAAGCCAAATAATGCTTCCAGAAGATGAGTCAAGCAGAAGCACCAACAACAACTCGGTCTGACCCGAGTATTATTTAATAAGAAAATAATAAACGGATCAGTCTAGCTATAAATATCGGATAAAATGAGATAGAATAAGAGATATGACAAAAACGTATGATAACAATAATGCCATACTACGACAATTATACATTAAATAACAACTAAAAACATACAATATCTCAAGAAATCTCAAAGCACTAAAAGAATGTCATATTCTTATTTTTATTCACCATACCACAAATATTGATAAATCTTATCAATGTAAATCACTAAAGTTGGTGAAACACAAATTCTAGAAATCATCAATTTAGAAATCCAGAAATCACAAAAAGGGGGCCTATCACAAACGGGAGCATGAAAATTCACCAACACGTGTATCACAAACGAAACGCTATTCCATGGTTGCTAACCATCAATTTGAGCCGAAGCTCCACAAACGGCCCGAAGACATGGGTCGCTACCTCACTGAATTTGCATCGAAACTCCACAAATGGTCAAAAGACCATGGGTTGTTAGCCCATATAAATGAGACGAAGCTCCATAGAATGGGGGACAGTCCCTCACGTGGACAAAAGAGACACCGCTCATCGCTAGTCTAAACCACAAAAATAATCATCATCGATCATTAAGAAGTGTCAATTACACTAAGCTAGTAAATAAATGAGTTTAGCTTCATGTCCCATAACCACTGGCTTAACTTAAATATTTACGAACAAATTGTAAATCTCCACCCGAAAGTTATCACAAGAGTTTTAATCGAACAAGTCCAAAAATTAACCGACGAAGTAAACGCAAGCATTTCATACCACTAGTTTTACTAAGTCGTTTAATTATATTTCTCAAACGAATGAGGAAAAGCTTTGTGTATACTAATAGATTGGAAAACGGTTTTATAAACAAGCTTTGTATTAAAAATAGTGTTGAAATCATATTTAAGAAAGAGTTTGAATATTTACTATTAGTATGGAAACCTTTGTATTTTAAAGTGACAAATCACAAAATTGATTGTTAGAACAATCAATCACCAAAAATTCATATACGAAGACGTGAATCAAATCCAAAGAAACCGATACCAAATCCATCAAAATGGATATTCCCTTAAAATCTCGAAAAGAAGTTATCAAAGTCAACAAAGGTGATAACAACAAATTGGAGAAACGAGAATCGATTAAAAATTGGAAATTCAAACACAAAAGGCAAAATAGGCAGAGATAGCAGATTCAGTCGACTGGACAAGGGTGGTCAGTGGACTGACACAAATCCTGAAAACTTTCTGTTTCCGGGTTCAGTCGACTGAACTTGGATGGTCAGCCGACTAAATCATGCCTGGAAACTTTCGGTTTCCAGGCTCAGTCGACTGACTCAAAATGATCAGTCGACTGATACTGGCCCTGGAAAATTCCTGGGTTCGGTTCAGTCGACTGACCTTCTAATTCAGTCGACTGAACTGGAAATTCGAGTATTCTCAGCCTATCCCCCAAGGGGCAAAATCCCAAACAATTTGCGATCGAACGAGCGATGGGCGCTAGGGGTTTATGCCAATCGACAACCCAACCCTACAAGCTCTTTGATATGCCACCAAAAGCATGGTCAAACATCGAAGCTTGGATTTTTAAAGATTTAACTTCAAAACACCAAAAATTGGAATATTCATAAAACCAATTCATTCCAAAGCAAATGGACAAGAATTAGATGTTAGGAATTACTACCTAACAACTATCAAAGATATAGGCATAGATGTGAGTTCAGACTCACCTTTTACACAAAAACAATGAAGGAGAAGCCTGAAAACAAAGGAAGATCAACCACTGTTCAATCTCAACTCTAAAAGCTCTAATCTGAGCTTCTCTTTGATTTTGGAGTCAAAACTTGGATTTGCAAATGAAGTTAGGGCTTAGGAATTCCTAATCTCTTTTCTCTCCCCCCATTTTTGCTTAAAGCTTAAAGTGTTAGGAAATGAGATGAATGAAGGAGAGGGGGTGGAGCTAGGGTCTTATGTTCGGTTATTGGGTTGAAACCCAAACCCAAAGCCCTAAGTGAAAATATCAAAATTCAAGCTAACTCCAAACATATCGATGTTTATACTCAAAAAGGTCGCAAACGCCATTTTGAATCAATGGAAGTGGTCTCGAGTCCTAATTCAGATGTGTGCAAAAAGTAGCTTTTCGGACTTAAATCCGACTAACAATGCTATATTTAAATAAAAATAGTTAAATATACAATAGTAAAATATGCGGGTTGTTGCATTCATCCTACACCGACCTGGAGCTGGCATGCCTGCCGATCCCATTAAGGTATTAGGACATGCCGATGTAAGTACAACCCTATGCCGATCCCAAGTTCACCGTCCCAAGACCAGTTCATCGAGCCATCCAAATGCCGAGCCACACCATTGCCGACCCACTTCCAGCACCGATCCACACCACAGAGGTCGACCCACCTCAACATGTCGAGCCACCTCAGCTTAACTACCTTGGCCGATCCACACATAGCCAGATCCACTAATACCGAACCACTTCCCATCGTCTCCTAGCCTTCCTACCGATCGACTCTAACACAACCGATCCAGAAATGCCCAACCACCTCGACCGAACGCTCATGACCGATCCAAAGCCAAACTACCGACCCTGTTTCCAAATGCTTGCCGAACCCAGAACAAGATATTGATCGACTTAAGCCGGCCTACCTTGACCGGACCACACTCCAACACCGAGCCATGCCACCGAGGCCGAACCACACCATCATGACCGAACCACCTGGCAGAACTCCAATGACCGAACCATGCTATGCCAAACCATAGCTTTGTAATCATATTTATCATACATGATTGATCATTTATCCATCCAGTTGACTCAAACCCATCGTATTCTAGCCTCGACAAACAAGCAGTCGATTTAGTTAAATCCGCCTGTCAACGGCCTTGCCAAAAGGTGGGTTAACAACATCTCAATGATATTTCCATATCCGGCCAAAATATCCTAGCCTCATGCTTACCGAATCAATCCATACCCAAAATGATCCCGAAATCTGCGAAATCAAAACATACAATCTGCATGCAAACTTATGGTTTAATAAATCAAGTTCTAACTGGTCACATCTCATCCCTAGAGTGGCATACCCTCTTATTAGATTCGCAACCCTTAAGGAAGTAACAAAGTATGTGGGTTCCATACATAATATATCAATCAAATACCGTGATATAAATGAATGTGATGCACTGATATTAAATAGTACCCTAATCGGTATGCTTTGAATCAAAATCGTACCTTCCATCATAGCTTTCCCTATCTCTGCTGCAGTAGGCCTAGAAGAAGATGGTGGTTCAATAGCAAACACCTTTCATCTATCCGTCCTGACTGGCTTTGAACACTAATTCTTATAATCCCCAACTTGGTCGTAGTTGAATCATTTCACATTCTTCTTCTCTACAGGTTTCTTTACCTTGTCCGTTCGACACTCATAAGCATAATGGCCCTTCTTATTGCATTTGAAGCACACCAAATAAGCCTTTGCCTTCTTGGAAGCCTCTCTTTCTGGGCTCCCTTATTCACAAACAATTTCATTTTATTTCTATGAGGACCCGAGGATTCAACTGGCTTGTCTCTAACTGACACGGTAAGCATCACCTTATGGCGGATGGCCATCTCCACAGCCACATTACAAAGCTCTCCTACATGAGTCATAGTCATTCAGCATAGCTCTGGCCTTAATCCCCGAATAAATTTCTCATTCCTCATAATATCAGTGTCTACCAAAGATATCCATATCGAGACAGCTTATCAAACTTAGTAGCATACTCAACCACTAACATTTCTCCATGAAAAAGATCCATGAACTTCCTCTTCTATGCCGACTTAGCAACCTCGGATAAGAATCTTTGATCAGATCTTCTTCTCTAATCAGCCCATGTCAGCTCTTCCTTCGAAACTTCGACCGTCACACTATTCCACCAGCGAAGCGCTGACCCTTGCAATGGTGTAGAGGCTAGCCTTCTCTTTTCTCCATCATCCAAACCTAAATCAGTAAAGATCCTCTCACAGTTCAAAAGCCTATTCTCAACCTCAACAGCATCCTCCGTTCCCATAAATGGCTTTCCACCCAGACTGATGTAATCCCTGCTCAGCCTAGCATAATTAAATCTACCTGGAGCTATAAGATTAGCTCCTCCAATATTACCATCAGCTCCTGCTTGTAAAAGATTAGGCAAAAACTAATACACCATCGCCGCGTACACTGGGGGATTTCCAGCACCTACATTAGCTTCAACATTTTGATTAGTATTAGCCTGTCGACCTTGGTTTCTCCGAGTATTAGAATGAGCATTTTCGTTGGTTATGGTGCTTACTCCATCAAGATTTCCTCTTCTGTTTCCTCTTCCATATCCTCTTTCTTGTAAATCTGCATACGAGCCTTAACAAGATACATAAGAACGGTGTAAGAGAGAGAGGAATACGTACTTTTATATATATATATATATATATATATATATATATATATATATATCAAATACAAGTACGTTACTATAGCATTAACCTAGACCCCAATATATTTTCAAATTCTTTGAATTATGTTTCAAAAAATCTTTTAGGTTTAAATTTTTTTTAACATTTCATAAACCTAAGCTTTGATACCAGCTTGTAAAATCCCCTACTTGGAGGCCCAAAACTAACGACCATGGATGCTACAGTCATCCATAATCATTAATCCTCGACGACCAAATACGGCAGTGCTAGATTCATTAATACACAGATCACAATAGTATGGAAAAACTTTAACAATTCGCAAAAACATATTTCCACATTCCATTCCAAACATTTCATGTTCATTACATAATCCTAAAACGTTAACCATGTTCAGCAAAATATAATTATTACACATACACCAAGAGCAATATATGAAGATGCCCCCTTGGTTGATTAGAGTATATATAACAAGGCTAAAAAATCCACCTTTACATCATAATACACAACGGAAAAAGATAACTCTTAAATAACTAACTACCTCCTACACACCCCCGGAAGCTTTATCTGTCTAAGAAGAGAACCTAAAAACCTTAAATCTCAAACTACTCAAAATCAATTGAGTACCCGAGAGTTTAAGGGGAAAACAAAAACTTCGAGTCAGATATAAAGCGGGTATGAATAATATAATCTAACATCTCAATCCTTTTAGATATCTAGTGAGACCACACCACTTAGAGAAATGGGTTTTCCCCTCACTAGTATCCTAAACCCTTTATAAATCATATACTATGCTCCTGCATCCACAGTGGTTAAAACATACGCTTCAAAATATTATGATGATATGCATATATGAAAACATTTAGGATTACACATCTTAGTTCAAGTGGACATCTTGTCATAAATCATAGTTTTAGGGCCACTATTAGCCTATTAGCTTTCATGGGTTTACTAATAACATTTTCCATTACACACGAACATCTTCTCCTAATTTATAGTTTTCATAGGATCACTAAGAACTTATAGGATCCTATTATTTAACTTAATTAATTTATGGGTCCTCTTGAACCTAATAGTCACTCCAATAACTAATCCCCTTGTCCTAATTTTCATGGGTTGACTAGAAACCTACGGACTTACTCAGTAACTCACTTTTCGTTCTACTTTTCATGGGTTGACTAGGAACCTACTGATGTTTACAATAACTTCTTTCTTATCCTAGTTTTCATGGGTTGACTAGGAGTCTATTGATTGATGTCAATTCTTAATTCGTATATAGTTTTTGTGGCTTCACTACAAACCAATTAGCCCTTGCCAGCCAACCTTGATTCATAGTTTTCATGGATTTACTGTGAACCTATTGGTTACCTCCAATAACTTCATAATAATAGTTTTCATGGGTTTGGTATGAACCTATCTCCCGGACAAGTTCAAGGTCTATGCATCCTATACTTTGGTCTTCCTGACTTCCTAGATGCAATTCTACTTGTTCAAGACTTTAATCAATTTATATCCACTATTGGGTTAACCTAGCTAGTTCTTCTACCCGTTTAACCCAAAATATAGTTGTCGATTCTTTATCATGTAAATATATTCATATTTGAAGAAGCAAACGTAACAATTTAACAATACCACTCATATGGATTTAAGGTCCTTGAAATACATTTCATGTAAAACATAGTTAATCCCTTTAACTTATATTTTTATCAAGGCGATACTTCTTCAAATTCGCATGCTTAAAGTCCTTTCAAAACTCCTTTATTTAAGCCATGGGTTTCTCGTTTAAAAAATTGAGTTTAGGCTTTAAAACCTTTCGACTCTTTTGAAATCTTGATTTCGACCTCATAGTATTATCTCCTTCGAAAGCATAGGGTTTATACTTAAACATTGTCTTTGGGTCAAAGTGAACATTGGCAAAAGCACCTCTTTCAAAACTATTCTTTACTTCAAAAGTATTGTGGAAGTTTGATGGTGAAGAAACCATCCTTTAGAAAGCATTAAAACATTTGGAAAAAATAATTGAAGGTTGGCTTCGAAACCCTTTTCGAAACCCCTAACCCCTTTCGAAAGCATTAGGAAGTGGCTTGTATTTAGAAAAACAACCGAACCATTCGACAACATTGATACCTTCAATACCATTGGAAGTTCACCAATTCACAAAAGGGGTTCGACTTGATCGAAGCTACCCCTTCTGAAAGCTTTAACAAAATCTAAGTAACTCCTTCAGTAGCTACTTCTTTAAAACAAAGGTGGCAACTCTCTTTCAAAAGCCTCTTTGAAATACCATTTCGAAACCATAGGTTTCGACTATACTGACACCCCTTTAAAAACTGGCAAGTGCTTTTCTTTTCAAACCCAAAATAAACTAAGGAACCGACTCCTTTGAAAGTAACCTGTCAACACCCTACCTTTCGCCTTGGTCCAATTGGGTTACTGGTTTAGACCAGATGGTTTTGACTTGGTTAGAGGCGAAAGGTCTTGGTCGAAGGGACATTCTAAAGAAGGCAGAACACCTTTTTCTGAGCAAAAGACTGTTTTTACCAAACAAAGTAAACTTTTTGTAACTAACTTGCCTACTTGTAAACACATGATTGGTTATATTAAAATATCAAATTATTTTACTAAAAGTTTTCATATTTTCTCAGATCTAAAAACATGCTAACTTTTAACAATTAAGCTCTTCCTAATAACGAAACAATTAGTCATTTAGGTCCTCCTTTCAAAATAATTTAATTTCCATACTAATCGCTTAGTAAAAATCTCCAAAAATTTCAAAAATTCACTTTAATCAGGTTATCAAACATATCAAAATTTCAGACCCAAATTCTGAACATATTTCAAAAATAAATTTATAAACCCAAATAACTATATTTTCCTTTAAAAATTCATAATTAATTCTCCACCATATGAAATATTATATAAATTGAAACCCAACACCAAAATCATGTTTCCTATAACATATACTTTTTCCATGGCATTTAAAAATCAATTTAACTTTGGTTTTACCCTAAACCATGCGTATCTCAATTTAAACCATCTTATTTAAACCACATAAATTATAAACCATGCATATCATCATTCAATAAATCATAAAAACAAATTTACTCATTAACTCGAAAACATATGATCATAAAACCAAAAATAGAGATGTAGTGAATATTATTCACCTTATATTGGATAAGGAAATTAAAGATTAATTGAGATTGATTTCTTCTAGCTTGGATCCTAAGCTTTACTTGAATTTTTTTTCTTCTCCGCTATCTTCCTAATGGCCAGCTACTTTTCTTCTTACGGTTATAATTTTTGCATATGATAAAATAAACGTGCATGACTAAGGGGAAATGGTAAAACGGTAGGAAATATTGGCGGCTATTTACCCTAATGCTCTTATGTTTAATTACTTAACCATTTATAAGTTCATTTTACTAATAAGCACGACCACTACATGTTTATAATCAATCTCAATCTCCTTATCAACATTATTCTATTTAATTTATTCCAATTAAATCTTTTGAATAATATTATTAAAAATCATGGCTGTTACATTAGATTTAACTATCATTTTGCATTATCAATGTATTCTGTGGTATTTTAAAAAGACAAACGCTAGTTTTTACTATCATCATGCATATCACTCATTCCAATACACTTCAAAAATATGGCTGTAAGTTTAAACTATCATTTTGGATATTTCATACATTTATATGCACTTTAAAAATACGAGTGCTAGTTTTAACTGTCATTTTCTCATTTGTTACATTTCTATGGTACTTTTAAAATAAAGAATGCTAGTTTTAACTATCATTTCTTTCTTGAGTTTCAATGTGTTAAGGCATCTGCTACCTTGAAAATTTGACATTACTAGTGGAAAGTTGAAATCTAAAGCATTCAATTTTAAAGAGTGTGGCAGGGAATAGGCATTTAGTTTGTTTAAACTCATAGATAGAGTACTAACCAACAAAAAGATTAAATGAATATGCTTGCCATGGGGGTATATTCCTTATATCGTCGATGAAGAAAGAAATGAACTTGGTATCTTGGCCTATTTCAATTCATTATTCCTTGATTAGAGCTTTGATGGCTTTCAAAACAAAGCCGAGAAACATGCTCGGTTGTTCTATGCTCTCAATCGTAAGTACAACATTCTAACTTTATGTTAATGTATCCATCTCTATAATGTATTCTATACATTATATGCTATAACAAATAATATTTTTATTTATATTTTTTCTTAGCATGTAAATTTGATTTCTCGAAATGCAACATACAGTGCTGCCTTACCTAGATTTTGGAGGTGGAATAACAAAAGCTTAAAAAATGTGATTTCAAGAGGAACTCTCAAGAATATGGACAATAGAAAGGTATCATTTCTCACAAGTCCAAGCAATATATAATGATAGATAAATATATCATAACATAGTGTATATTTACATTTCATGTTGTTATTATACAACTATATGTTAAATAATAGTTATAGCATTACTATAGAATGTAGTAATATAACTTTTTATTGTTATTACCGAAGAATGAAGAATGATAGTTAGAAATGGCATTATATGAAAAATGACAGTTATATATAGTATTAGTTCATTCACTATCTGTTGCTCGTTCATTATTATTTTATGCTATTATATTGATTTTCGTTGAGATAGGAAATATGACTGAAGATGAAAAGGCACTTCTTGAACAAATGAACCAATAAAGAATTTTTATGTTGGATTCCAATGAACATATTGGGACAGAAAAAACAACAAAACTTGGATGAATATACAAACTTAAGTGATAAGAGAAGAAATGAAATTATTTACTGAAGAATCAGGATCTTGTGGTGGGCATTTTGGTTGCAACACTTTAGGTTTGTTAAGTTCTTTGTTAAATATTCCTATTTCTGCCCATTTCTTCATGAACATCAATTCAAATTTTGTTTCTCTAGAAGAAAATAAATTGTTGTATCTTAATATTAGAGTGATTTTAAAATTATATTCTTCTTACAAGACTCATGGCTTGGTTATAGCAGGGGTTTAATGTCCTTGTTGATCTGATCTTTGGTTTGGTTGAGTCGTATTGACTCCACTTCATTGTCTCATAGCTTAGCATCAGTAAGCTCCTGCAGTTTATGTAATATACAGGGAAGAAAATATTCTCTATGAATTCATCTTTCACAATGACATCTATTGTTGGTACGAGTATCGCATTGATCACAGCTTCCTAATAATGTATTAAAGTGTTCTGCATATAAGCAAGTATTAGAATATTTTATATTATTATTTAACATTTATAATGAAAAGTTTATACTTACCATCATTATGGTAGTGAAGTAGTAACCGTGTTCATAGATCTCTTGATGGTAATGAAACCAATTAGTAAGCCGATTAACCAAACAAAGAAGACTGTAAGTTTTATGGCATAATTAACCTTTTCTATATTTCTAAACCAAAAATACGAATGCTAGTTTTCACTATCATTTGCATGTTCAATACATTCCAATTCATGTTAAAAATGTAAATGATAGATTAAACAATCATTTTGGACATTCAATATATTTATATGCACTTTACAAGTACTAATGCTATTTTTAACTGTCATTCTCTCATTCGGTACATTTATATGCACTTTGAAAATATGAATGCTAGTTTAAACAATCATTTTGGATGTTCCATACATTATATGCACTTTACAAAAACTAATGCTATTTTTAACTGTCATTCTCTAATTCAATACATTTATGTGCACTTTGAAAATTTAAATGCTAGTGTTAACTATCATTCACTCATTCTGTATATTTATATGCATTTCAAAAATATTAATGCTAGTTTTAACTATCATTCTCTCCTTCTATACATTTATATGCACTTTGAAAATATGAATGCTAGTTTTAACTATCATTCTCTCATTTTATATATTTGTATACACTTAACAAATACTAATGCTATTTTTAACTGTCATTCTCTCATTCAATACATTATGCACTTTGAAAATATAAATGCTAGTTTTAACTGTAATTCCCCCATTTTATACATTTATATACCCTTCTTAGCTGTCATATTTCTCATTTGATGCATACGTGTCCATCCATGAACTCCTCAAACAGAATAGCTTCAAGCATAGATTTCACTATTGTAATTCCTCACATATTTCCTACATCGTTTGCATAAGCTATAGTGCTGGAATAGAAAAATAATAATTGACAAGTTAGTTTATTTAATATTACGTAATTAGAAACATAATCAAAGAAATAAGGTCAAAAATCTCACTTCTCATTTTCATTCAATTTAAAGAAATCAAAACTTTGTTCTATTGTTCTTCATTCAGTAGTCATAGAATTTTTCTTTTTGTGATATCTTTACTTTTATAAGCTTTGCTTGATGGAGAGTACTTGTTAACCCAAAAAATGGATCAACATCCCGGATTGAATGTGAAAGCACCCGTCCTATTCTTACAAAGCAATAATATAGAATAAAAATAAAAAGCGCACAAATAGTAAAAGGACAAGAAGATTTTTATAGTGGTTCGGTTGTTAATGAAGCCTACATCCACTTTATAACTATCTATTTCCTGATTATTGTTACAAGTTGAATTGAATTACAATACGATTGAATCTTCTAAGCTAGATCAAGTCACAAGTACAAGAGTTCACTGGAAAATCACAGTGAAGCACTTTATAACTAATACATGGGAGGAGAAGAGTGAGGAGTAATCTTTATAGAGTTCCAGCAGCCACTCCAAAAGATCATGTTTATGTTGCAGATAGGATTGTATTTATAGGGGTTGGAGAGCACTTGGGCTAGAAGTTTAAGTGCATAAGATCCCGGTTGTTATGTTAGGTCATCCCTGAAAATCTCAATTCAATCTGAGTCATTTCTATGGATCGCTAGTTGTCCACTGGAGATCGATCACTAGCTATCTATCAACTTAGCATATTTTTCTATCGTAAGCCTTTACTTAGTGTTACAAAGGAGCTCATAAAGTTTGAGGGTGGTCCGACCTATCTTGATGGATCGCTAGCTATCCATAGGGGATGGGTCGCTAGCTATCCATAGGGGATGGATCACTAATTATTCATCCATTTAGCATATTTTTGAGTGATCTTATTTTGGTTGTCTTCCAATCTTTTATTTAAGTGCCTTATACAAATATTAAGTTGTCTGGAGTTTGTTTGATCATCCGTTTTCAAGTGTAACGACCCTGACTCAGCCTTCGAAAATCGACAACCGAATACATCGCCCGTATTCGAATGCCGCAGATTCAAATGTCGAATTTGGTTCGCCGGAGCTTATAACACATTAAGTACAACAACACAGCAGAAGAAATTGAATAATATCATTGATGCACAACAATTGATACTATATGATACAACTGAATATCAACAAATATCAGAGATAAAAGACAACATCGGAAATATAACATAACTTGATGGTCTATACTTTGCAACCTTCGACAGCGGAAAGATAACTCCAATAGAATTTCCAAGTGAGAAAGCGAGGATCCAATAGAATGCATCTCCATTGCCAAAGCTCCAAGGACTCCAATCCAAAAACTCGAAGCACCATCACTTTGTATTAAGCAAGGTCAGTCATCGATGCGATCGCCAAGATCCAAAGACTGGATGCCATCAAATCTACACCTACTATTTGATTATCTGAAAATCCCAACTCTAGGCTACCCATGTGGAAAATTATGGGCACCCAAAGTTTAGAAAAGGAACAATAAACTCCAGGTCAGTCATGGGACTGTGTGAGCATATAAAACAGTTTTTCCTTGTCAAAAGCAAAACAAAAGAATTTAAAAGAATTCTGTAATGCATTTTGGAAAATGAAACTACCATAAGGCCTCTTGTCGCACAAACAATGCAAACGCAGAATTGGAGGAGATTTCTCCTTATGATAGTCAAACATGCTTTATACGCAAAATCCTTTTTGATATTATTATTAGTGCATAGTGCAGAAAACTTTTCGAAAGTATAATATTAATCTTAGCCAGCATAGACATTTCGTACTATGCCTACTATAGCTACCATGTTAAATAGCAGGTTACCACCACATTCCATGGCAGGTTATACAACTAAAACCGTACAGAGCGCATATTGTTTCTTTGGATCTTCAACAAATGGTCGGGCAAAGGAACTTCCTGGGCCACATGGGTATGCCTCTGGAGGGATGCCCCGAGAACCTAACCGGATCTCTGCCAGCACAAGGCCGGCTTACCTCTGTAACTAAGTAACTACTACACGAGCATGTCATCCCCCGATCGTTACCGACCTTTATCCAAGAGCTCTCAACCACAAAGCAACCATAAAGTAATAGATTTGCAGTAACCACATGAGTTAAGTATCTAGGCTCCATACCATGATACCACCCTTTTCCAGAAGGAAATGGACATACCCTAAAGGGCGCGACCCTCATAACATTGCTGCATCTTTCTTGTTTCGACCATTTCTGGGGTATGAGGTCCTAATGAGGTCTCGTCCACAAAGCTACGCTTTACACAAAAACCATGCTTTGATCAACACATGATCAGCAGCACTTCATATGACACATTACCAAATTGAGAATGTATCACTAATAACCATCAACTACGTAACCTCTGAGCTCGTATGTCTCAGAGAAGGGTGTTAAGCTAAGAGAATAAATTCTCTACCACCAAACAGAAATGTATTTGATAGAAACCAGCTTTACATCTCAAAGTGTAACGTCAGACATACATCCATACAAGTCTGTTTCGAGCTCGAACAGGACAGAAGGCACTTCAAAGAAGCCCTTGCAATCCGGGTATTCACAATCTCGATCGGACTCCCCATCACATATGGAGATCTCTATATCGTAGCTACTCATTGCAGAGTCATTCGACGGGTAATCCTTTCGTTCTTGAAAATGCCCGGTCTTCCCCATCGGTCTTCAAATTCCATCCATTTCATCATATCATTATTCGGAATGGGTTATATGATACAAAGTCCTCACCCGGGTAAACCGAATAATGAGCACAATATCAAAAAACGTATGGATATATGGGATCTTGGTTAAGTCACAACTTAAAGCCCAAAACCTTTCTTTTGAATGGTTTTTTAAACAAATTTACACTTTCAATCTTTTAAACCAAAATGATTCACTTCACAAAGTTCACTAATCTTTCACAAAGATTAATTCATACTTTTTCAAATATTTCATTTCCAAATCTTTTGTACAAAAGATACACCTTTAGATCCTCTTTAATTAAAAAAAACAAGGTTCATCAAATCTTCCACAAAGATTCATTCTCAATATTTAAACAAAGAGATCTATCTTTGAAATCCTCTTTTGTTTGAAATGTTCACCAATCTTTAATCAAAGATTCAATTATAGTTTTCAAGACAAATTCAATTTATAACTTGAAATTTTTTCAACAAAAACTGGAAGTTCATGCTTTATATGAAAGCTATTATCATTTAAAAACAAGTGTTTCTTATTTCGAAAAAATCCGATCAAATATAAACAAGTTATAGCCTTTAAAAGTATAACCCAGAAAATCAACGAACTGCCGTATTATTGGCAAGTTCTAATTTAAATTCAAATTCCCAAAACAATTTATTAAAGTAGTTTTAAATCCATATATAGAAATTGTATAAACCTTTCAAACCATGATTTCCAAAATAATTTCAAATAATAATTTCAAACTAAACTTTAATTTCAAAAACTTCCCTTTCAAAAGCTTTCAATATCTAATTCCATTTCCAAAATCATTTTTGGATCCAAAATTCAATTTTCAAAACCATTTTGGATTAAATTCAAATATCTGTGACTTAACCGATTTCCACATGAAATCTATATTTGTGTGTGTATAGTGTGGTCCAACGGTTTCACACAATAGTGCAACATCATCAATCGTCATAATCCAAGCACAGTAATATCGATAACCGGTATAATCATATATCGCTTATCTTCATTCACAGATTCACAGATAAATAATTACATTATCACAGATAAATAAATTATATTCATCACAACTCAAATCAAAACAGAGCATCACACATCAGGGATATCAAATAATTCAACATTCAGTAGAATCCAAACATTCACAAGTAAGATCAATTAATTATCTGATTAATTTAAATCAGATTAATTCCTTACGAATAAACTACTAATCCTGGTTAATCAATACAAATCAATTACAAACCATTTTAATTAATTAACCTTTAATAATAAATTAATCAACCTTTAATTATTAATTAATTATTCTTTAATTAATTATTCTTAATTAATTACATTAATTAATTATCCCTTAATTAATTACCATTTATTAATTATCCTTAATTACAGATTAATTAATCCTCAATTATAAATTAATTATCTCTAATCATTTAATAAATTAATACTTTAATCAATAATTATTTATTCATAATTATGTAATTAAAAATCCTTAATCATGAAGTTAATTAACCTTAATTCATTCCTTAATAATTAATTGATAAATCTTAACTATTAATTAATTAACCTTTAATTAATCACATAATTAAATTAATCACCTTGATTAATTTATTTTTAAGTAATTACATAATTAATCATTTTAATTACATTGGGTTATTATCCTTCTAAATTACTTTCATTAAGCAATTATCATTTATTTATTTTTTTCATTTAAATAATAAATCTTTAATCACTTAAGACTTAAATTAATTAAAAGATAATCCATTTATCTTAATAAATTACTTAAATTAACATTAAAAACCTTTATTTAATAAACCTTGTAATTTATTATCATTACAAATAATTAACTCAGATTTTTAAAGTTATTTAACCATTAAAAACATCTTTTCTTGATTAACTTCTTAATATCATTAAATTTATTCAAAATAAACTTTAAAATAAGGGTTATCCATATGTTTAAACATTTTAAACTAAATTAGTTTAAAATAATTTTATTTGAAAACCTTTTTGACCAACTCAAAACTCGGATAACCATTTAACATTACAAAAGAATTGGTGTTAAACAAAATTGTTTGAAATAAAACTTGATATGATATAAAGTTCAAGACTGTTTTTGCAGACCCGAGCGATTCATGATTTTTCCCGAGCCAACTTCGAGTCTTTCCGGAGTTTCTCCCTAGCACTTCCCTTTCTTCTTCTTTTCTTTCTTTTTTTTTCCATTTTTATTTAAATTTTAAAATCCTATTTCGTAACCCATTCGAATTACCCTAAGTCCAACTCGAGCTACCACGCTATTTCCCCGAGACCTTCTTCGAGCTACCCTTCTTCTTCCTCGAAAACCAAATCTATTGACACCATGCATACATGTGTGCACATGCATAAGAGTTTTCCAGTGTTTTGACCATCATCGCCAACGACTACAGGTCTCCGATCTTCCCTTCAGACTGCCCGATCACCCAAAACTTTGAATCGAACTCGAAATCAAAATCGAGCTCTACAACCACTTCCTTGAACCTAACCTGGTCCCCAAAACCTGCACCGTGGAACCACTTTCGGCCATCTGAGTCATCGCCACCTCGAGCATCGCTTTGCCACGACACCACACTTCTTTTCCCCTAGATGCGATCGACCTAATTTCCTCGACGACGATGCGGCGATCAATTTTCCAATGCTAACAAAAATCTGAGCTTAAACCCTATAATCTCATCATTCAGCTTCTCTGGTGAATTAAAAAAATTCGATTATTTTTCCTATATTCTCCTACCTTCACCATTAATCTCGACCACTAGCACTATGCCGATCACCAAAATTTGATAAAAATGACTTATCCGTTCAACTTGCAATACCACATTGAATACCAACCAAAAATTCCTAATGTTTCCCTTAAAAATCTTCATTTTTGAATACAAATCAAATTATACAATCAAATCAAGGAAATTTGATAACCAAATTTTAGGATGTTTTGAGTTCTTTTTACTGTATTTTCCTATTTTAAATTAATTACTTAATATAAATTTTTGAAATCATTTTTAAAATTTGAATCAGGTGAATACAATCAAATTTCATTTCAAGATCATTACCAAAATTTCATTTGGAGATATGAATTTTTTTCTTCTTCTGGAATTTGGCTAACTTGTTTTTAAACAGAGATAGATCTGTATATACACAGACATACATTCAACCATTTACACACACATATATATATACACATAAATACAAGCAGATATATTCACATCCATCAACATTATCATCGCATGCATAAGATTCAAAAGAAAGTGGTTTAAACAATAAAGTTTGCTCATCTGGTTTGAAGCGTAGAACAAATTATTTTGCCTGGAACTGGTTTTTGGACTTTGAACTGGAAATTGTTTATGATTTTTTGATTCTGAACTTTGATCTTTGCATTGTCATTTGATTATATTTACATGCTTTTTATTTTGGTTTCCCAGTTTGAAGACTTTGAAACAAAATGATAACTTTCAGATTCTTGAATTTGTTTCCAGGTTGAAGATTATTTTGCATTTGTTCTTTTGATCTAAAACTGAGTTGATCTTTGATGTTGTTGTTTGATTCAGCTTGTTTGCTTGAAACTTAGCTTGCTTCAGATCTGAGGCTTGCTTTTGGTTGTCTGATTTGTTTCACAGATTTGTTTTAATTTATTAATTTTTTTCTTTATTTTCAGATTTGTTTTCAGGTTTGACAAAACTGAGCCTGATTTCTTTCTCAAATATACTTTTATAAAAATTCAAATTTAAAAAGAAAAACATGTTTGACACTTGTTTATTTGTCAATCCTTTTAAGTTACACTTTTTAATTTTTAAATTTACAAGGCTTACAAATGTTAACGTGGAAACATTTTGTGTTTAACCCCATATTTTATTTGATTTATACAATTTGATTTAAACCCTTTTATCTTATGCTTTTACATGATTATATAAATTCTAAGTTTTTAAATTTTAAATTTTTACAAAACCATTTTACCACTTGTAAATCCATTTTAAACTTGTAATTTTGGATGAGACAATGTTTTAAATATGTATTTAATATATTTTCAATTTAAATAAATCTACTTCCTTTTATTTTATATATTACTTATGTTCTTAGATTTGAACTATTTAAACAAATTTTATTTATCTCCAGTTAAATTTCAAAAGAAAATGTATTAAACCTTTTTATCAAATCCAATAAATATTTATATATACATATATATGTTAAAATTTAGAAAACAATTTTTAAAACATAGAGTATTAAATTCAATTTATTCATGATATATTTATTATTGAATTTCAAACAAAAACCAGACAAATATCTCATTTTATTTGGAAACTTTTATTCCCAATTAAATCCAAAATTTTATATTAATTTCCAAATTAAAGTTAACCCAAAACTGGGATCGTTACATCATGGGTCATCGAATACAGAAGAATCATTCATAACTCGCTCAAAACTTAATGAAATTAGACAAAACTTTGTAGGTACACTACAGAGAGTGCCAGGGTTCTATTACAAAAATTTCAAGTAATGGGGCCCAATCTACATGGATCATTAGCGATCCACCTAGTTAGGTCTCTAGCGACCCATCTAGCCTTATCCAATAAAGATAATTTTTGGTGAGTGCCTTCTCTTTTGTCTTCTAAGGGTTCTCTGAAAATATCAAATCAATCCAATCTTGTGTAAGTTCTCTAGGTTCATTTTAATTTAGATGTAAACAACTTGAATCAGATGAGTCTTTACTTCTTGAACTATGCTGCTTGGAATGCTATGAAATTTGGTAAGTATTCTTAGAAGAGGTAGTAGATCATGATGCAATAGGCTTTGCTAACTCGTAATGCTTTCTTTTGGATCATTGGTGATCCATGGATGATGGATCGCCAGCGATCCGTCTACTTTGTGGATTTTTGGCTTATTTCTCTTAATTTCTATTGGCTTATTCTTTTAGATGTCTTGTTCAAGTTTCAATTCATTATATCTTAGTATGATGTTCTAACTCCTGCTAAGTTCTACTCGGTTAAAAGACCGGTTAACTTTTCACCCTAGAGTATGCATTCGTTGGAAACAAAGTATGCTCTGGAATAAGGCAGGTTTTGGATTACTATTCTATGAATTTCAGTGAATCGTTGGAGTCCATCTCAAAATGTTGTTTTCAACTGAGTAGCTTTTGATAGCCATTCATTTTTTGATTTCGATCTAAATTTCAAATGCAATCTTTTCTCTGTAGTCTATACAAGGCTTTAGGTCGGTTAGTGTGTGCATGACTAGGTTCAAAGTCGACCTATATAGTTTTAACTCGACCTACAGTTAACCTAAGTTTTGTCTTTAACAATTGTATGCCATTCTGGAGAAAAATCTTGGTCTTTGTCTTTAACAGTTTCTTTTCGAGGACTTGGTTCAGTTCCTATCGCTGTTTTGAATTCTAGTGCGACGATTTATTCCAGAATCGGATATTGTTTTTCAAATGTAAACGAGCAATCTACACTAGATTTTTCATTTATAGTATTTGTGATACTGGACTCTTCTCATGTAGATAACACACTACATCTGCCTCGGTCAACACTTAAAACTCGACAGGTCAACAGATGCCGACTTCTCATGGATTTTGAGCATTGATTATACATGGATGTTAATTAAATTAAAACATACCCTATAGCGTCGAATGCTAAGTTTTATTATTGAAAACGACTTTCCAGTCATTTAATCTTTAGTTTGGCAGAGGGACTTCCACTGCTTTAGAAGTTGGATCCTTCGCAACTTAGGCTTCGCTAATTATTTCTGTCATATTTTCATGAGTGATTACAGTTAAATTACAAGGCACAACATCTCTTGTAGAGTTGTAGTTGAAGTTTCATTTGGCATAATTTCAATCTTCGAAAACTAGTGCATGGATTATTCGATTGCGATTACCCTTTCTTTGCTTTTTTCGAAAATCTACCTATACACCAGCCTCTGTCCTCGGGGACTATTGGTTTAATTGCTCGATTTCGAGCATTGCTTTTTCTTACTATTGCACTTCTTATGTTCATGTGTAGCATACTCGTTTATTATTATTCTATACATGTAAGTAATACTTCTGCAGCCATTTCGGTTATAAATTTGTTAAAAACTATGAGGTTACTTGGTCTAGACAGCTCTGTAGCTAATCCCTACTTATGCTCAATTGAGTTTGTTTCAACAAAGTGGTTGTGTATCTGCCCGAGTACATTGGGCTGATTTCTCTTAATACTAGGTTTCTATATTTTCATAAGACTATGTCTCCTAGGCAATACGTTTGATTACTCCAGTTTGATTGACACGATAGCTCCTATCTCCAGGAACTAGGACTTTGCAGCTTGATTCCAAGTTTTTATTTTTTTAGCGATGTCAATTTCTTGACTGTAATGAATTCCTCTAAGTTGACATCGTCATCCAATGTCGTTCTAGGTACATGTGCTGCAAAAATGCGTTGCCATCATCTTTTACTAGAGTGAATTCTTCCAAGTCTAATGTTGAGACCGTAATCATGTATCAGTTTCCATCTCTAGAAACTCGTTCGTTTATGAATCAACTCTATGAATTTTTCCTTGATGTTGTGAATCTTCATATAGCATGAGATGCTAGAAGGTAGGGTTGAAGATTCGTTCAAAATCTTGCTTCTGCTTCCAAAAGCCAATGTATCGATAGTTTCATTTTAAGGGTCTCTTAACATTACCAAACTTCGGATAATGGCATATTCCTACTAGTTGGAACCAAATGATTTAGTTAGACCGTAAGTAAGTCATCGATCTTTCTCGTCACTGTATGTTAAATCCTTTATTTACTTTGTTGGAGATTTTGTTGCCGAAATGCTCTGATTTGCGATACAGAACCGTTATCTAACCAACCTTGCAGTTATTTGTGTTTGCACTTTGCAACATTTCTTTTGATCAAGTATTTGTACATCTATCCTAGCTCGAGGAACTAGCTATTTCAAATGCCAATATTTGGGCGATTGTGAGAGATAGAGAGGTTTAGGACAAATAATTCGATTACCCTTGGTTGGGCTCTCAATCCTATTTTAGGATTGAGGAAACCCAATGGTTTTATTTCCGACCTTTCGTGATTGTCCCTACATGTCCTTAGTTGTGCATGGTTTGCATGATTGCTGTCGTCATAGAACTTATGTTCGTATGCCAATTCCTGTCTTCAAGAAGTAATAACCTAGCTACTTGGTTCTAAGCAACACTTTCTCGAGGCTGCCTATCTTTTGGCTGTATCTAAATTCTTTCTAAACTGAATTCAAGAAATTTGGTCGTGCACCAGCTTTCATCCTTATAAATTAGCACACGAGAAATTCAACCCTAGGATTTTCTTTAGACGCCACTTTTTTCCTATGCAGTGGCTGATTTCTGTGGTGAAAGGTCAAACCACCCGGCTGACCTATAAAAGGTATGTCTTTCTGTTGTTGCCAATTTTCGGGCAATGACGGTTTCTGAAGACATGGGTAGAATCTCAGTTGAAGACCATCTTCTATCGCTGGAATCTAGTGCATTGATGGTTTGCTACAGTGAGTGTTTCTAGTCCAACCTGTAGGTTAAAGTTTTCCAAGCATCACCAAGGCAATACCAGTACATAATGAATAGTAAATTTCCCGACATTGCTGGCTCGATGTCGGTATTTAGAAAATGAGAAAAGGCCTTAGTATTGCCGGGGTAACACCGACACTCAAGAGGTTGGAATCGATTTTCTTATCGATCCGGCAATGCTTTTAATCCAGGTGGGCACTAGTTTCAGCCGTTGAAAACTTGCACATCGATGATTGGATTGAAGAAGTCTTTTCTTAGTGCTTCCTATCTTTGGGTACTGTTAAATTCATGTTAGTTAGGATTTATCCGATCCTATATAGTTGAGTAGATCCCTTTCAACCCAATATGGC
Source organism: Allium cepa (assembly GCA_030765085.1). Lineage (NCBI taxonomy): Eukaryota > Viridiplantae > Streptophyta > Magnoliopsida > Asparagales > Amaryllidaceae > Allium > Allium cepa. The sequence goes on from CM060932.1 coordinate 954,816,191, forward strand.
TGTTTTTTTCAACGTTGCTTAACTTCAGAATATGCCATGTTCTGGAAGGATGGGAGTCCTAGGCATTTTCGTTGCCTAGCCTTTTTTTTCACCGTTAAGTGTTACCATTGAAAATGTAGGGTTATTTCTTAACCAATTCCATAGTTATTCTTTTTCATGAAAAATCAGATTTCGTCCAACTGGTTTATGTTATGGTCTAACTTCTATCTATGAAACCCTTTATTTCTAGGCGAAACCCTTCATTTCTACGTGTTAAATTCCAGATTCTTATAGAAAATTAGAAATTGTGAAACGAGTCATCACATTGCCTCCGGAACGATCGCGCTCATTTCTACCCTGATCACGGACCGGTAGAGTTCGGTAGTGTTTGTCTTGAATCTATGACACTTAACCTTGCTTATTTGAGGCCATGTGCATTATGTTGGGATGATAGCATTATTGCGGATATCAACCTTATTTGTTGGTTCCAATCTTCGGGAATCAATGGTTTAGCTACTAGATTTCTAGCATTCTCTCTTTGTCGTTGTCTATCTTCGGTTAACAGCTGGTTTTCTGCAAGTTGGGGTTTGAAACCTCAGTCGATCACTTGCATCCGTCTTTGAAAACTTATGCATTGATGAATTGATTATGAAATGCCTTCCGTCATCGTCTATCTCTAGATAACGGTAAGTTCCTCCTTTCATTGCAAATTGGAGCAATTTTCTATCCTGGCCAAGTGCTATTGTGTTATGTGCCGCTCAGTCCATGGGGTTGATTATTCTAAACAATTGATGTGAGACTTGATGTTCTGGGCGGCTCCCTGGATGTCCCTAGTCAAAGTTATGTTGCAGCTCCTATCTCTAAGAACTTGTGACTAGGATGTCTTGAATTTAGACATTTTGTATATTAACTTTGGTCAAAGATTAGAATTCTTTGTCGACTTCTTGGTTTCTAAACATTGTGGCACTACCGGAGGAATGTCGGTTTTTTGGATAGCAGGAGTTGATCCCTGTTAATGCTGCAATAGACAAGTTTCCCAGTGCCATCGGCATAACATCGATACGTAGAAAATTTTAATAGTTTGTTGATGGTACCGGAGAAATATCAATCAGTGCTTGCGCGGTTTATGAAATGCGCGTCATTTAAGAGTGTGCAACTTACGAATGCGCGGTTTATGAAATGCGCGTCATTTAAGAGTGTGCAACTTACGAAGTGCATAGCCTATGAAATGCACGGCCTTTGAGAGCGCACAGCTTACAAAATGCATGGCTTTTGAGAGTGCATGGCTTACGAAATGTACGGCTTTTAAGAGTGCACGGCTTATAAAATTCGCAGCTTATGGGTTCGATACGACTCGTCGATACGGAACGGTTGGAACTTCTTGAGCATGCCAATCTACGGGTAACGTGAGGAGTTCGTGCTTCGAGAGTGTGGTTCCACGACGCAATAAGTCAAGCACAACAAAATGCATAGCTACGGGATGTGCACAATGGTTTTGGCCTTCCCGGTGTTGGAGAAGCGATACCAGTTCTTAGATGGTAAGGATCAAGTTTTCCCGTTAATCCAGCGATTTGAATTTGCTAGAACACAACTTCGTCGGTTCTAAGAGACAATTGGTTTTTGGATCGGGTAACCGTGGTTTGGACAATCCTCCCATATTTTGTGAAGATTTGCATGGCCAAACAGATAGGGCTGCCCTGGTGGAGTGATCTACAGCCAACCGCTTAGAGAAGGTTATGAAGAAAGAGCTTACGGGAGTTCGGGGCAAGGTTCTCAATTTTCGGTCTATACTGCCTTTAGAGAATTGGTCTTCAACTGGCATACAGTCTAAGAGGAAAAGGAAATGGTCGCCAAGGGTGGTAAAGGAGTAGTCGGGAAGAAGTCAACAAGTATTATGCTTCAATTTTTTTTATTGAGCTAGCAAGGTCATTAAGTCCGTAGTTGTTAGAATGCTAGAATTTTTGATCGGGCATAACAGAACTATGGTATGATTAGTCTTGGCCTTCCTTGTAGCTAGCGGTGCCCCCATTCCACAGGATTGTTGGTGCACTTGAACTGTACTCAGGGTCTCACAAAACTCATCCGGTTGCCCTCGGTCCAGTGATTGTGGTTCACCCGTGTTCTAAGTCTTTGCTTGATTCGACTCATCCTCTGATTAACAACAAGGTCGGTTCAGTTTTGGCTTAGTTCTTTTGAGCAAGTTTGAAGCTCTAGAGTGCAGCACTATTTGTTTCCTCGGTCCGAAAGTGATTCCGTTAATTATGCGGAGTGACTGATATAATTGTCCATTTGTGGCCCCGGAGCATGACTTCATTGACTTCAGAAGGCTCTGGATAAGATGATTCAGATGACTGCTGATCTTCCAGTTTACCTTCATGGATATTAGTTGTACATAAATTTCACTGATCTAGGTTCGCCTTCACGGCGCTTTAGTTCGTCAAAGACCCACTCATCCGTGAAGGTTTTTTTGGATCAGATGACCGATGATCTATCGGTTTACCGTCACGATGCTTAAGTTCATGAAAGACCTTCATGTTCGTGAAGGATTTTTTAGATCAGATGACCACTGATCTGACGGTCTGCCTTCACAATGCTTTAGTTCATGAAAGGTCTTTACATTCGTAAAGGGCTTTTTGAATAAGATGACCACTGATCTACTAGTTCACCTTCACGACGCTTTAGTACGTGAAAGACCTTTACATTTGTGAAGGAATTTTGGATCAGATGGCCGCTGATCTACCGGTTCGCCTTCACGATCCTTTAATCCGTAAAAGACCTTTGCTTTCAAGAAGGGTTTTCAGGATCAAATGACCGCTGATCTACCGGCTCTCCTTCACGATGCTTTAACTCGTAGAGAAGTTTTTGTGGTCGGATGTTCGATGACCAGATGGCCTTGGAATGATAAATTATCGATTCTGGGAGGAATTTTGGTTCGATGTTTGATGACCAGATGACCTTGGAGCAATAATTCGTCGACTCCAAGAAGTGTTTTGGGTAATGTGTCCGATGGTCTGGCGGTTTTAAAGCAATGATTCATCGACTTCAAGAGAAATTTTGGTCAAATATTCGACGACTAGACGGCCTTGGAACGATAATTCATCGGCTCCAAGAAGAGTTCTGGGTCGTGTGTCCGATGGCCTAACGGTGTTAAAGCGATGATTCTTGGCTTCAAGAGGAATTTTTGGGATTCAATTCACAGGAAGACTATTTTATCGATTCCTGGGGACTAAAGGGTTGGATCATTTTGTTTGATGATCATTTAGATAAGATTTCTCGATGCTACCAGAGCAACGTCGGTTCTCAAAAAGGGGATCGACATGACTCGTTGAGGGCATAGAAGCATTTCATTCATCGTACTATCTGCAATGCCTTACAGTGTCCTAGTACGGCTCATTTGGAAAAGGAAAGTAGAAAAGAATGGATGCAAAGACCTTGCTTTAGGTTGCTGCCCCATTTCTTAGTTGCTAGATGGCTAGAGTATTATTTGGTAATCATCCTTTCGTCTAATTTCTTCAGTTAGCAGGGGCGCTTTACTACTGGGTCTTAGTAGCCTTACTTGAGCGGAAGCTCCCTGAGGTCTTGCAGCTCCTTCACCATTTGGTATCTTCTTTGGCAAATTGCTGGGTTAGCCTTCTTCCAATTGCGCTACTACTAGTCTTTAGAACTGGTTTGCCTTCCTATAGAATTCTTCTAGGGTAGTAGATTGTTTCATCCTTTAATGATTCCTGAAAGCCTTGCAGTAAGTGCATCCGTCACCCTTGCTTCATCTGTACGCTAGTCATATCACTTTGGGTATTCTGCATGTTGAACGGCTTTGGTAAATGGGTTTCGATTGGGGAATATACTCTAATAATTGTCTGACCGGTCCATTTTCAAGTTATGGCTGTTTATAATGCTTAAGAATGATATATGCATGATTGCCTATGCTTGAATGATTTAAAATGCCGGTTAAATGACAAATCACTTATGATGGGGTCATGGATCACTGAAGATCTCCAAAAAAGTTCAAACTAGGTGAGACCGGTCTAGGGTGACAAAGAAGACCCCATGAGCTTGCATTCCAAATTTCAAGGTATTTGGAGTTTGCATGTTCAAGTTATGGGCAAAAAAAGATGGATCGGCATTAATGGATTGGCGGTATTTTACTTGAATTCCAACCCAAGAAAATTTGCCATTTTCTTGGAGTCGGCACATGGTTCACTTGGAGTCACAGAATTTGAAGTGCTAGGTTGGTGAAAAACATGCTTGAAACCATTTGCATGTTTGCTTAGAGAAAATCTTGGTTTTACCCAAATCTGATTTTGGGCCAGAATTTCCTAGGTTTACTTCGAGTCAAATGGGTAATTACCTGAGTTCGACTTCGAGTCGGGAATTTTAGAATCTGCTTCGAGTCGAATAGGCGATTACCCAAGTTCGACTTCGAAGCAACCCTAAAGTGGGTTTTTCAATCACCATTTTAATGATTGTTGATGATTTTCGACGACGAGCACCGTAATTCGATGATGGGAGCTCCATGATGGGTTTGGAAGCTGGTCAGTTGGGAGTGGTTACAATATACCAAGGAAGCTTGGCCTTGTAATTGATCTCTGTTTGTATCATATCTTCTTGGTTCTCCTACCTCCAGGAGTACCATTTGAGTAGCAGTTCCTCGTCCATTGCTTGGCGTTGTGCTACGGCACGGTTTTAGTGCTTCTTTTAGCGTTTTGCACATTGTCATTTTCATCCAGTTAGTCTTCGTCAAATTGCCTGCTTCTTCAGAGCCGAAGAGAGCCATCACTATATCCTTTCGTGGGGTTTTCACTCCTAAGTTCGTATTTATAGAAGGTGCTTTTGTAGTAGGTGGAGTGTTAACATTTTCTTTCATCGTGATTCTTGAAGTTCCGCCAAATACATCCTTTTGCTTTTGCCTTTTGTTTCTTCTATTCAAGCCACAAACAAAAGAATGCCCTTGCTCTGTAATAGCCATGGCTTCAGGCATCATTCTGAGAGTAGTTAATGATTGGAGTGGTATGAGAGCATTTATCTTTTACATAAGAGCCTTTTGACTGTTTGCCATTTTATGGTTAATTTCATCAACCAACTTGTTTGATTCTCCCTTAATCACAACTTCATGCTATGTGAAGGATCCTGGAACCTGATCTTCATAGTTGGCTCCTAATAGTAGGTTGTTAGGATTGTTGACTTCGATTTACTATGAGTTTGTTTATTCTCCTGCAACGGTATCTCCTATGGATCTTCCAAAGGTAGTTTTGTTTCTTCTTGGTGCCATTGATTCTCAACAGCAAATCTTCTAAGTTGAGATTGAGGATATAACTTGTAAATCTATACGATCCAAAGTAGATAGCTAGATCTAAGTCTAAGTTGGGTTCTCAGTGAAAGCACCAAAATATTAACCCAAAAAGTGAATCATCACCCATGATTGAGTGTGAAAGCACTAGCCCTGTTCTTATAGAGCAATAATATAGAGAACAAATATAAAAAGAGAAGAACAGTAAAAAGACAAGAAGATTTTTATGGCGGTTCAGCTGTTAATGAAGCCTACGTCCACTTTATAACTTTCTATTAACTAAGTGATGTTACAAGTTGAAACTGATTACAATATGATTGAATCTTCTAAGTTAGATCAAGTCACAAGTACTGGAGTTCACCGAAGAATCAATTTGAACCCCTATATGACTATTGTGTGGTGGAGAAGAGTAAAGAATAATATCTACAGATTTCCAACAGCCAGTCTAGAAGATCCTGTTTATGTTGCAGGTAGGATTGTTTTTATAGGGGTTGGAGAGCACTTGGGCTAGAAGTTTAAGTGTAGAAGATTCCAGTTGTTATGCCAAGTCATCCTCAAAAATCTCAAATCAATCATTTCTATGGATCGCTAGTTATCCATAGAATATGGATCGATAGCTATCCATCAACTTAACATATTTTTCTATCAGAAGCCTTTACTTAGTGCTACGAAGGAGCTCGGAAAGTTTGAGGGTGATCCGACATATCTCGATGGATCGCTAGTTATCCATAGGCGATGGATCGCTAGCTATCCATCGACTTAGCATATTTTTGAGTGATCTTATTTTAGTTGTCTTCCTATCTTCTATTTAAGTGCTTTGTCCAAATATTAAGTCATTTGGAGTTTGTTTGATCATCCGTCTTCATGGGTCATCAAGTCCAGAAGAATCATCCATAACTCGCTCAAAACTTAACTAAATCATACGAACCTTTGTGTGTACACTAGACAGGGTGTCGGTACTTACCATTAAAATTTCAAATGGTGTGGCCCAATATACATTGGTCGTTAGCGATCCATCAAGTTGGGTCACTAGCGACCCATCTAGCCTTATCCAATTAAGCTCATTTTTTGTGAGTTCCTTATTTATGTCTTTTAAGTGTTTTCCAAATATTTCATTTCAATTCCATTTCGTATGAGTTCTCTAGGTCCGTTTTAAGTTAATTGCTTTGGTCAAAAAGCGGGTAAACAGCTTGAATCGTATTAGTCTTTACTTCTTAAAGTATGTTGCTTGGAATGCTATGAAACTTGGTAAGTATTCTTAGAAGAGATAGTAGATAATGATGCAAGAGGCTTTGACAACTCATAATGCTTTCTTTTGGGTTGCTAGCGATCCATGGATGATTGGAGTGCCAACAATCCATCTTCTTGGTGGATTTTTGGCTTGTTTCTCTTAAGTTCCATTGGCTTGTTCTTTTAGACGTCTTGTTCAAGTTTCAAGTCATTTTGGCTTAGTCCGGATGTTCCAACTCCTGTTGAATTCTACTGGGTTAAAACCCAGTTAACAGCACCCATCAACATCAATGGGTTCTTCATTATCAACTGTTTTGACTTCTTCATTTTTTCGTCTTCCATATTGTCTGTTTCAGTTTCTTCTACATAATCGGTTCCTCATTTTGTTCATCTTCTTCTTGTTCACTTATATTTTCCTATTTTTCTTCTTCTATTTGAGCTTTACCTTTTTCTTCTCTTTCAAGTACATTTTTTTCATTTTCCTTTTTAGGTTCTTTTGTTTCAGCTTCCTCTTTTTATTTAGCATTGTCATTATTTTTTTTCTCTATTTTTCTGTAATGAACAATTTCATATTGGCAATCATGATTAATTTTTTCTTTCTTTGGCACTTTTTAACTCTTAAAATTAATGAGAATGGTTTCTTGGGTGCTTTATCAAGCAATCATGGGGATTTTCATGCTGCCTCTGCCGGTTTCTTTTGATCACTTTGATGTTTTTCTTCGTGTATCAACTGAATTTGCTGAGTTATATTAAGGTCAAATTTTGGATGTTGTATTTCCTCTCTTTCTTTTGATACCTAAATCTTGATTTCATTTTTCAATTGTATTATAATGTCTTATCCTTCTATCCTTTTTTGTCTCTCTTTCTCGAATTACTCTTCAGTCTTCTTCAACTTTTTTTTAACTTCTATAAGGTATTGCCGTAGCGACTAGACTTGCTTTTCTAAAGATGCTTCTAAATTTTGTTTTTTTACTGTTCCAACATGCACATTGGAATCCGAAAAAATTCTTTATTGGTTCGTTTGTTCAAAAAGCGCCTTTTCATCTTCAGTCGTATTTCTTATCCCAACAAAAATCTATATGATAGAATAAAATAGTAGTGAATGAGCGATAAACAGTGAATAAATAATGCCATATATAATCGTCATTTTTCATATAATGCTATATCTAACTATAATTCTTCACTCATCAGTAATAACAACAGAAAATGGTAAACAACATTATGCAATAATGCTATATGCAACTACCATTCAATATATAGCTGTTTGCACAAGAATTGTTCACTAACACCCAAAGAAGGATTTGTGTAGAGAGATTAATGAAGAAGGTAAATTAAAACTGGAGAATAACGCTGTGGAATGCAGTAATAATTATCAGAAACAAGAATACCATATTTATAGTGGTCCGGTGTAACTGCCTACGTCCACTTTAAGTTTAATCTTTATTGCTTTTCTAAACAGTTGATTACAGATACAATGTGTACACCAACTAATCGAATGCAAATGCTGAGTGAAAAAGGATGAGTCTTGAAAGCGGTAGAGTCTCCCCAGTGTTCTCCAAAAAAGGTCCATTTCACCATGCCCCTGCCCTTCTATTTATAGGCGAAGATAGGCCAGACTTCCTACGCTAGCCCAAGAACAAGGTACTTCGGCCCGTAGTAAGTAGCTTCTGCACACCGAACCAGGGATACCGAATGGCAATTGCTGAGCGAGGGATGTCGGTCGAGGTTAGTCGAACTAGAGAATGCCGATCGAGATTTGTCGAACCAGAGAATGTCGATCGAGGTTTGTCGAACTAGAGAACGCCGAGCGAGGTTGGTCGAACCAGAGAACGCCGAGCGAGGTTGGTCGAACCAGAGAATGCCGAGCGAGGTTGGTCGAACCAGAGAATGCCGAGTGAGGTTGGTCGAAACATAAAATGCCGAGCGAGGTATTCATGCCGAACGGCACTCATATGTCGAGCCGCATATCCATGTCGAGGTATCCATGCCGTACGACACTCATGTGCCGAGCCGCATATCCAGGTCAAACGGTATTCGTATGTCGAGCGAGGAATGCATGTCGAACGATGCTTTGCCTAACCTCTCTAGTCCGGGCAATCGCTCACCAGACCGTACTTCACTTTGAGCCTACCAAGAAACTCGATAATGCCTCTCATAACCGGGCCAAGCAACCGGGTAACATTTTCCCCACAATGCATATCATGAGAGTCGATCATGATATGCTTTGAATCATAAGCCAATCATGCTTCCCACTCTTCTCTTACCACCAGGTGGAATTCATTTCTCTATTGTGCTGCCATCTCCAATGTGGGTTGGTTGACCTACACATGCCGAGCCACTTGTTTGGCATACTCATTGCCGCTCAATACACCTATTCTTCGAAACAGAGAGATATCAGTGACCGGGTCCACTGGTTAGTGCCTGTTGACCTCACCATCTTCATATAAAAGCCAACACTTCTCCTTTTCTTCTCTTCACTCTTTCTTCAACATCACATGATCTTGTAACTCACCTTCCCCCGAACTCTTGTTACCTCCCCAGTTTTCCTCTTTTTTTCGAAATCCGGTACGGCTGCTCTGCAACTCCCCTTTGATAACAAATTGAAACAAATTTCAGTCTCAAATCTCTCAATTCCCCCAGCCTCGACTCGCTCTCTTAGGTATGAACTTCCAATTCAATCGACTTTCTTGAGCTAGGGGTTTTGTATGAAATTCGATTTCATGAGTCTTCTTCGAATTATGAACGGCATGAGTCGAGTAGGCGATGAGGACGAAACCGAGGTTCGAACATGCCTTAGGTTGGAGTCAGTGATTCCTAAGACAACGGCTCCTGTTGAGCCACCAAGCGAGGGAAGAGGAAGTGGTTGTGGGTTGGCAGGAGCTTAGCGAGTTGTGGAGGTGTTGGTTGATTGTCAACGCTGAGTTGTTAGGTTGTGTGGAAGTGAGATGGAGGGAAACGAGTGGGTCGATCGGCATGGACGGTCACCACAGCCGGTATTGTAGCCTTGTACTGTTCGGTGTGAGGGAGAGTGTGTGGTTTAACCACTTGAGGGTAGTGTTGCGACCCGTTTGAAGATCGCAAGGTGGGTTCGATATGCTAAGCGAGTGTGGTTCGGCATGCCCGTTGTAAGTCGTTCGGTGAAGAGAGAGTGTTGGTGTTAGGGAAGAAGGAATTAAGTAGGTTGGTGTTGCCTTATGGTTTAGGTGCTCGAAACAGGGAATGCCGACCGAAGGTGCTAGAACCTAAGATGTCGAGCGACGTTGGTCAAAACAGAGAGTGTCGAACGATGGACTTGTGTCGAGTGGTGTTCAGGCTGAGTGGTACTTAGGAAATGTAATTCAAGTGTCGCTCGGCCTTGAGTCTTGAAGTAGACTACAACAGTCGAAATCATTCCAACCTGAACATAACTCACGCCGAACTCACTGACCTCTTATGCCTAATCATACGACATTTAAACAAGGACAAGGACTTAAGCAAACAGGCATATCGAACTAATCTGGACAGACAACTCCTCAATTTCAACAACTAAAAACCTGAGTTTAACTTGATTAAGACAAAAAATAGCATTCCATACAAAGTGCTAATGTCCAAGCCAAAACTGAAACCATCGTAGGACAGGCTCTTGGAGACGGTCAGCGATGACGGTCTTCGAAGATGACAGTTCAAAGCTTATCTTTACTTTATCAGCTTCATGACTTTTAATTATTTTATATTTATACTCAAACGATTGCAGTAGTTCACACACCACACCGGGGAGTATTTCTGTTGTTATATCTAATGTTGATTTTTTTCAAGTATAGTTTAAACAAGTGTTTCATCAGATCCAACAATCATTAGAGATGTCTAGAAAATCCAGTTCTGCCATAGTCTCGGATAAACCCGAGCCAATTTCTCAACAAGAAATGGTTGGAACCTCAAATCCATCGACATCCCCTGCACAAGATATTTCGAGTCCCATGATCGAATTCGTCGATTTGGCTCCCGATGTCTTAGATGCAGCGTTCTTTCTAGACAATCTGGTCGATTCTAAAGCTTCGAGAATTAATGAAAGTGCTCTTCATAGTATATGCTCAATACATGGAATTGTTTTTGACGATGTACTGGTTCCATAGGAACATGATCGTCCTCACTTGCCTCCTGTCAGATATATAGCCTGCAACAAATTTATATTGGTAGCTGGCCACCATTCAACTCTTTCCTTCATGACCTGTTACAGTATATTGAGATCGCTCCATCACAGTTACATTCCAACAGTCACGCATTCGTACACAACACGTGCATTCTCTTCATGAGCATTCTATTCAAGCTCCCCACACCCGACGACATCTATTATATTTATCGTTTCAAGAGGCGGTCCGATAGCCCATCTTTCATATTCCTTGAGTCACATAACAAGTGCCAAATCCTGGCTGAAGCATGGAGCAAATTTACTCAGTATAAACAGGAATGGTTCTACGTGCGCTGTCCCCCTGGCTTTGCAAGGAGACGGCTGGATGGGAGTAAGTTTCTTTCCTGAATCAATACTTGTATTCGCAGGAAGATGCACCTTTTCTAACCCTTTCTCTACTTTTATAGGTATCAGCCTATGTCCCGAAGGCTTCGGGTACTCTGAGGCCATTGAGGCTATCCGAGCTATTCCCACGGAAGACCGGGATATCAGATCCATCATTACCTACGAATATCTCTCCGAATTTGGGCTGTTGGCGGAAGGTCGCTGAATAAGTCTTCCTCACGGTGTCACTATAACTGGGTCTGCCTTGGACAAAGGCAAAAGGAAAGTTGTGCCTTCAACATGCGATGCCCCCGACACACCCGAGGAGGGCAGGATTAGAGAGACTAAGATGTCAGACACAGCGGGTGAGAATGTAAGTGCTGCTCGGGAACTAGTGACTGCGGTACACGGCACCGATGTAGCGTTTCCCCTTCGAAGGGAAAAAAGAAAATGGCGCACAAACTGAGGAAGAAGACTGTTGGTGGAACCTCAAAGGTCACAATCACTCCAGTGGAAAAAGAGTCATCTCCTCGACACTTAGAGGGTTCTTTGGAAGGCTTATCTGACCTCACCATTCCTGACGACTTGCTCAACTATGGCTTCAATGATCTAGAAGTCCTAAAACTTCATTCACATGTGAGAGGCAGTGAAGGCACTCAAGCCCATAATCACGGAGCAAAAACTCTGATAAGTAAAGCCAAAGAAACTGGTCCATCAGGGGGAAACACTAGGACATAGACAATGACATTCACACTTCATCTTGCACTTAAACTTCAATTGTCATGTGATTCTAGCTAAATCATGTTTATTTAATTTCTGTGCAGGCGATATAGGACGCTCCCACGGATTTGAACGCCTTCGCGGGACATCTATTTTCCATCGCTCTAGTTGGGATTCGGGCTCCGGCAAACGCCGGGACAGAGATGACACGGGCGATCGAGATTATCGCCCTTGAGAATCATCTTATCGAAGAAAAACATACAGCCAGTCTTCCTACTCTCGCGGTCCTCCTTTTCAATCAGAGCAAGGCAAGGAGAAGTCTGTGCATAAGAGGTCCCGACTTGAGACTCACCGAGACCAACATTCTGGTTCATCTAGTACCAGGAAATCCCGAGAACCTCACAAAACATCTGTAATCTCTAAGCAAACTCCTCCTGCTCCTATACATGATCCGTCGATAGCGGAAAGGCTTCCTGAGCTTAAGGCCACATTCCTGAAAATATGCTTCGATGGTCTGAAATTTCTTCCAACGATTCATCGCATTCCTAGGCACGTCAAACAAAGCACCATCGCTTGCAACAATGATGTCTACTTTCAACATGATGCATTTGTTCATGTGGCAGAGAAAGTGTCAGAAGTTTCTATCGAACGACAACATGAAATTGATCACTTGAAACTCGAAGCCATTCATGACAAGGACATCATCAAAGCTCATGATGAAGAGCTTCCCTCATACAAGTCACGGCTTGAAACTTCTCAAAAAAAGGCCAAAACACAACTGAGGCAGTTAACCGTATGGAGGCTACTCATAAGAAAGAGATCGACGAAGCGGTCCAACGCTCTGGTGCCTTGTCTTTAGAGAAAGACTCAGTCCAAGAGTAGAGAGATGCATTCGCTCAGCGAGTCAAGGAGCTGGAAGAGCTGCTTCTCAAAGGAAAGGAAGAAAAAACTGCTGCTCGGGAAGACTTGCAACAATACTATGATGAGATTGTCGCCACACAGCTCCTGAAGACAAAGCTCGATGACAAACTCTCCAAAGTTGAGACACTGATGGATGAAGCCCATGAGGAGGGGAAAAGAATAGCATCCACGGAGATTGATTCTCGCCTTGAGGCGGCTACGGAGGCTGGTAGAGAGGAGATTAAATGCATGTTTGATCTGCTTATTGCCGAGTACAACGCTCGCGTTCTCATGCATGGCGACCTAACATTTCTTGGCGAGGATTACCTTGAATCTCTGGCCGAAGCATAGGAAGCTTTGATAAAGATCATAAAAGTTAAGTCGGGTACCAAAGAGGTTGACGAGGAGGCTTTAGTAAAGGAATTTCTATGGGGGAATGAGCCTTCAGACTTTTCTACAGCAAAGGCTCTCTATAGCAAAGATTCCTCCTCGTCAAAAGGAAAGAACGACATTGCCGGTCCGTTTGGAACCAAGTCTCCAGTTCCTTCCCCTACTCAATCGAATGGTCGGCCATTACTTGATCCCTTTGAGCAACACGTTAGTTACGACCCAGAAGACCCTGGCCTTGACATTCATGTTCTATCTCCCGTTTCAAAGGGTGAGACTCTTTGGACGGTTGAGAGTCAGCAAGAAACCGGTACATAACTTTTCTTCTTAAAGTTCAAAGATTCATCGTTTTCGGTGAGAGGTTATTATATTCTAACGTTTGTCTCTTATGATTTTGCATAGGTCGTTCTGATCCTGAGCCAACTCCAAGAAGTGAGGACACACGGAGAAGAAGGAGAAGATGAGTGAGGCTATTCAAGCGGGAGAGACTCCTGGCCCTGATGCTCAAGCGATTAAGGCACTTGATAAGGACAAGTCTGAAACTTCGTCACCCATCGAAGAAAGCTATGAAGTTGAGATTACAGGCGCCTTCGGACACACTTCAAAAGTGAGCATGAAGGAGAAACTTATGGAAGAGAAAAAGAATAAAGTTGAGATCAAAGTCGAGCCCCAAGTAGTGGAGCTAGATGACCGTTTGAACAGGCCTTTGAAGGTCATTCTCCCTGGTGGGTCCAGGCCACCGGAAGTTCCTCTTCCTTCCTCGGATGTTACTTCCCCAGCAAGCAAAGCGTCCAAATGAAAATGCGTAAGGGTGGAGTCATCTGAGAAAACGAGGAAGGAGAAGAAACCAACGAAGTAGTTGTTACACTCGTTCGACGAGAGTTAGCCTGGTTTTATGTAATTATTTTTATTTATTTTCATGGCCAATGTAAAAGGACTTTTGACTCTGAGTTTTGGAGGGATCATTGTGGTACCTCATTTTGGATTAATAAATAAAATCTAGTTTCTTTGTCTTTCAAATGACTTTTATTATTCAGCTTACTGTATAACTCTGGTGGAGATCCAACATCTTGTGAGTTACATAAATCCCAGCTCACTTCCACATGACTCGGAGATTTTTTGGAAATCGTAAATCCTCTGTTTCATGTTTTAGGTACTTAGAATATTTTTAGTCCGCACTCTAGGGACTCAGAGTACTCCTGTCTGCACTCTGGTGACTTGAAGATTTCAATTCGTTTGTACTCTATTCCGCACTTTGGGGACACAAAGTACTCTAGTCCGCACATCGGGGACTTGAAGATTTCAAGTCGTTTATATTCTAGTCCGCACTCTGGGGACTCAGAGTACTCTAGTCCGCACTTCGGGGACTTGAAGATTTCAAGTCTTTCATACTCTAGTCCGCACTATGGGGACTCAGAGTACTTCAGTCTGCACTTTGGGGACTTATAGATCTCAAGTCGTTTATACTCTAGTCCGCACTTTGGGGACTCAGAGTACTCCGGTCTGCACTTTGGGGACTCGGAGTACTCCAGTCCACACTCTGAGGACTTGGAGATTTCAAGTCGTTTACACTCTAGTCCACACTTTAGGGACTCAGAGTACTCCATCCCACACTCCGGGGACTGGGAATACTCTAGTTTGCACTCTGGGGACTTAGAGTACTCCAGTCCGCACTCTGGGGACTTGGAGATTTTAAGTTGTTTATAATCAAGTCCGCACTCTGGGGACTTAGAGTACTCCAGTCCGTACTCCGGTGACTTGGAGATTTTAAGTTGTTTATATTCTAGTCCGCACTCTGGAGACCTAGAGTACTCCAGTCCGCACTCCAGGGACTTGGAGATTTTAAGTCGTTTATACTCTAGTCCGCACTCTAGAGACTTAGAGTACTCCAGTTCGCACTCCGTGGACTTGGAGATTTTAATTTTTTATGTGCGTTCGTATGTCAAACAGAATAATGTAACTTTAGTTTTTTGCCATAGAATTATCATACACGGAAACATCAATAATTCATGGAAAAGATGGCTTTAAGCCTTTGTTAATAGAAACAAACTAAATTGTCTTATTACATGCCGAAAACTAAGAATTAACGAAATAAAAATACACTGGAAATAATTGCAACTAAAATACGAAAAAAATAGACTAAATATAATAATGTCGTAGATGCTCTCTATCCCATGCTTGGGGGAGTGTCGCGCCATCCACGGTCGCTAGCTTGAAATTTTCCTCTCCAAGCCTCCGTTCAATGACGTATGGACCTTCCCATGTGGGATTCATATGCGACGGGGCTGGGAAAACTCATTTCAAAACGAGATCATCTGCATCAAAGGTTCTCGATTGGACTTTTTCATTATAATATCGAGCGACTCGATGTCTAAATGCAGTCGCCCTTAAATCTGCTTCTTCACGTTTTTCATCAACGAAGTCCAGTGATTCTAGTAAAAGATCCCGATTCATCTTAAGGTCATAACGAGTTACTCGATGTGAAGTAACTCCAAGTTCCACATGTATAACAACTTCTGTGCCACATGCCAATGTGAACGGAGTGTGGCTAGTCGCGGACTTGTGGATGGTTCTGCAAGCCCAAAGTGTTGTTGGAAGTTCATCCACCCATTTGCCTCTAGCCTTTTCCAAACGCTTTTTCAGTATGGACTTAATTATTTTGTTCACGGCTTCTACATGTCCATTGGCTTTTGGATGAGCAAATGTGCAAACTTTTTTCAATGCCATACTTTTGGCAAAATTCATTGAACTACCTACTTTTGAATTGAGTTCCGTTGTCTATAATGATAGATCACGGGAGGCCAAAACGGCATATAATGTCTCGTACAACGAAATTAATGACCTTCTTGGTAGTGATTGTGGCTAAGGGCTCGGCTTCTTCCCACTTGGTAAAGTAATCGACATCAACTATTGCATATTTACCTTTGGATACGGGTAAAGAACCGATTATACCGATCCCCCATATTTCAAACGGCTAGGGACTAACCATTTGTATGAATTTCGACAGTGGAGCTCTCGGGATTTTTGCGTACTTATGGCATTTGTCACATCTCCTTACGTAGTCTGCAGCGTTCTGATTTACAGTTGGCAAATAGTATCCATAGCGGAGGATTTTCTTTGTTAACGTCTGCCCCCCAGTATGGTCACTGCATTCTCCTTCATGGACTTCCTTCAGGACTCGTTTTATCTCATTATGGGCAATGCACCGGAGTAAGGGGGACGAAAATCCCTTTCGATACATTATTCAATCCTGCATTACACAACGGGAAGCTTTACGAATGACTTGTCGTCTTTCATTCTTTCTTTTATGCAAGGCCCCGTGTAGCAAGTATTGCTTGAATGGGGTCATCCACGATTCCTTCTCGATTTCTGTTTCTAACACGAAATCTATCTCCATCACATTTATACTTGGAGTATGTAAGATTTCAATGGGAACCAATCTCATTTGCTGTGCATCGCCAGTACTTACAAATTTAGCCAATGAATTGGCTTCTCTATTTTGTTCACACGGGACATACGACATATCATAATACTGTAGATCTGCTAACAGCTCTTGAACTCGTGCAAGGTATGGGGCAAGTCTCTGTCCCGTTGCTTGATAGTCTCCCGGTACCTGGTACACCACCAATTGTGAGTCACAAAAGATTTCAACTGATTTTACTCCTAGTTCCCTGATGAATCTTAAGCCAGCAATCTATGCTTCATACCCAGCTTCGTTATTTGTAGCTGGGAAATTGAGCTTTAAAGTGTAACAAATTAATCGGTTTTCGAGAGTTACAAGAACTATACCAGCCCCAGAGCAACGGTCATTGATGCCCCATCGGTGTATAATTTCCATCGAATGGAGGGAACGACATCGTGACTGTTTGGTTCGTCTGACATGGTGCATTCAGCGATGAAGTCTACTAGCGCTTGCTCTTGTGTAGCCCGTTTTGGCAAGTAGGTAATATCGAACTGACTCAACTCGATATTCCATTTTAACATCCTTCTTGAGGTTTCTGATCGTTGGAGTACCTGACGCAAGGGTAGATCCGTATATGCACTGATCGAATGTGCCTGAAAGTGCGAACGAAGCTTGTGTGATGCAATCACCAAGCAGTAGGCCAGTTTCTCAATCTTAGGATAATTTCATTCTGCCCCCATTAAACGTTTATTGACATAGTAAACTGACTTTTGAACTTGGTCCTCCTCGCGAATCAAAGCCGTATTGATCGCGAATCAAAGCCGTATTGATAGCATGCTGGGATACGGCCAAGTACACATACAATACTTTATGGTCTATAAGTTTCGACGGTACCGAGGGACTTTACAAATGTCTTACCAAAGCTCGGAACGCGTCCTCACAGTCGGGTGTCCATTCAAAATTTCTCTTTCCCTTCTTTATTACATTAAAGAAGGGAATACACTTATTTATGGCTCTGGATATGAATCGACTCAGCGCGGCTACCTTTTCACTCAGGCTTTGTACTTGCTTTATTGTTTTGGGCACTTGTATGTCCTGAATAGCTTGAATCTTTTCCAGGCTAGCTTCAATTCCCCATGCATTAACAAAGAAGCCCAAAAATATCCCTAACGCAATGCCAAAGGAACACTTCAAAGGATTGATTTTTATTCCACAATATCTGAGTATATCAAACATTTCCGCTAAGTCTCGAATGTGGTTGTATGACTTCTGTGACTTCACAAGCATATCATCCATATAGACTTCAACTGTTCTACCTATCTGGTCTTTAAACATTCGATTCACCAGATGCTGATTAGTCACTCCCATATTTTTTAATCCTAAAGTTATCACTACATAGTAATATATCCCGACATCTGTGACAAAACTGGTGTGTTCTTGATCAAGAATGTGCATTGGGATTTGATTACATCCCGAATACGCATCAGCAAATGACAGTAACTCGTGTCCTACTATTGAGTCGACTAGCCGGTCAATCCTGGGTAAAGGAAAACTATTCTTAGGGCATGCTTTGTTTAAACCAGAGTAATCTACACGGGTTCTCCATTTCCCGTTCGCTTTTATCACTAGCACGGGGTTAGACACCCGTTCAGGGTAGAAGGCATCGTGGACAAACCCATTGGCTTTGAGCTTTCCTACCTCCTCTCTGAGAGTAGCGGACCTCTCTGGGTCCATGCCTCTCATTTTTCTGCTTTACTGGTACATACCTCAGATCTATGTTTAACATATGACTCCAGTAGCAGGAGAAATCCCGCACATATCAGAATGTGTCCAAGCGAAAACATTCAGATTTGCTTGAAGGAAATTGATGAGATCCTTAGCCATTGAGGGGTCGAGTTGTGATCCAATCTTAAGTACTCGCGATGGGTCATCTAGGCTGACCGAAACGTCAATCGTCAGTTCAGCCGGTGCTGCTTTTGCTTCCTTGGGTTCCTCATCATCACCTCTCAGATATATGTCTCTATAGATCCGATCGTGTTGCCTAAGCCAGGGATCGGGCACTACTTGTCAACTTTCAGTGACTCTGGTGCGGACGGAGTTGTCTGCAACCTTTCCTTTCTCTCTCCACTGGGCCTCTCTCAGCTCAGCCACATAACATGCATGACCGATCGCCTGATCACCATGCACCACACCAACTCCTTTATCCGTCGAAAATTTCAAAGTTAAACACCAAGGGGCCAAAGCTACCCTAAACTCTGCCAGGGCCGGTCAAGCCAGAAAAAATTTCTACGGAGAATCAACATCTAAAACAATGAAAGGCAGGATTCTCACCCTCCTATTTTCATCTTGTCCCAGTTCAATTGGCAATTCGACATAACCCACTGCATCGGTTGTTGCACCATTAAAGCCATGGATGCGGGCTTTAGATGGTTTTAAATCTTTGGTCTCCATCTTCATTTGGTCATATGCTTTCTTGAAGATGACGTTAATAGAACTTCCACAATCAATTGAAATTCTTTTCACAAACGATGGCCCGATTGTCACGGAGATGACCATCGGGTCAAAGGTAGGAGCTTCCACCTGACCAATATCTCTGCTCCTGAAAATTATATCATCCGTCATCGTTCGCTGCTGCTTAGCTGGGGACCCGTCCTCCGTATTTGAACAACACTCAATATCTGCATGCCTTAAGGAGTTAGTGTACTGCTCAATTTCCTGCCAACTCTTATCCACAAGGTGAGGTTCACCGACTATAGTGTTTATGACTAGTCTACCCATGGTTCGGGCAGGTTCCTCTAAATGGCATGGGCTTGCCCGTGTCCGGGGTCAGACGTTCCTTGCATACCTTCCTGCGGGTTCTTGACAAATTTTGCAACTTTTTCTATCTAATCAGCTTTTCTATAGCATCACGGAGGTGTCTATATTCCTCTGTGTTGTGCCCATAAGTCTCATGGAAGCGGCAATACTTCACAGTCCGTTGTTGCTCTTGGGTGGATTCTTTCGGGCGTGGCTTTCGGTATTGAAAAGTGTTGCATGTTGATAGGTAATATTTTCCAGAGAGGCATTCAGGAGGGTGTATTCGTTGTAGTTTGGAATCCTTGGCTTCCATTTCCCTATTTCCCTTTTCTTTCCAGGATTTCCTCCTCCGGACCCTTTAGATTGCCCAGGCTTGTTCTGGACATTGACCTGAACCTTCCCCGAGTTATCACTGGATTTTTTTACAGCAATGTTGCTTTTCACAGCCTCCTTGCCAGGCTGTGGTGCATTATCTCGCCTCGTCCACCTGGCTTCCTCTCTCCTTAAGAATTAATGAGCCTTTGAATAAAAACGCTCTAGTGTGGTCGGAGGCTTTCCTACCAACAAATCCCCAAGCTCCGAATTCGGATCCACTCCTCGCATCACAGCCATCAGAATTGTATGATCATTTGGGTTGCTAACTTTTGTAGCCTCAACATGAAATCTCTGCGAGTACTCCTTCAATGATTCCCCTGGAGCTTGAATCACACTGGATAAGGACATCACATCCTTGGAACGAGTGGCATGAATCCTGAATTGCTCCAAAAAATTTGTCGCTAATTCATCAAAGTCGGATATTGACCACGGAGGAAGTCGAGTGAACAACATGGTCACAATTACGGATAAAGTTATCGGGAAGCATCTACACTTAGTTGCATCATTTGCTCTAGCTGAATCCATTATCCATTCATATCTCATCACATCTTCGGGTACTTGGCCTGTAGAATGGTATCTGTGAATGGAGTATGACTCCTGAATATCCCAAATCTTCATTGGTCAAGCTTTGATTTTCTCTCATCAGCTGTTTGACCATAGCCGATAGGTCCAGGGTTTGTATGGAAGATGGAAGTTTGGAATATGTCCCGCGCGATCGTTCTAGTTGGTGTCTTTTCTGCTGGCGGTCTTCTAAACGTGATCCAGGGGACCAGCTTCATTCGAACCTTGATGGGGCGACCGTCCAGCTTCCACTTACACTTCAGAACCTTAGTTCTTGCTCTAGCTTGGGTGTGGTTTCCAAGGTGTAAGTGATCCCTAGCTGATCGATTAGCAGCACCTGCTTGTGTTGTTTCAGTTTTGCGGCATCTACGCCTGGGAGGTTCATCGGACGAATTCGAGCTATCAGATGAAGAGTAAGAAGCGGGGCTACCTCCAGCATTCTGATGTTGTTGTTCAGTAAGCTGAGTCATAAGGTTAGCGTTAGTTTGGATATGTTCGCTAAGTTGCCTCCTGCTTTCCATGAGTTCTCTCATCAGGTCATTGAACTCCGCTCTGATGACAACTTCCATCTGGTTTTGGGCAGTGACAGTCCCTGCGCCCGGATCAACTTGTTGATTGCTGTTGGATGCTAGCAGTCTCGTTGACGTTTGCGTTGTGCGAGGCTGATTTGGTATGAGGTTTTCCCATTGTAGAGTTATTGGTAGAAACTCTGAGTAGAATCAACGGTCTTCCTGTGAATAATTTGAATCTCCTTTGGGGGATTTCTTCAATCTAGTAGCAACAAAGTAGATCCTAATAACCTGAGAATGCGCTCTTAGTGAAAGCACCAAAATGTTAGCACCAGAATTGGTCACTAACACCCGAAGAAGGATTTTTGTAGAGAGATTAATGAAGAAGGTAAACTAAAACTAAGGAATAACGCAGTGGAATGAAGTAATAATTATAAGAAACAAGAACACTAGATTTATAGTGGTTCGACGTAACTGTCTACGTCCACTTTGAGTTTAATCTTTATTGCTTTTTTAAATAGTTGATTACAGATACAATCCGTACATCAACTACTCGAATGCAAATGCTGAGTGAAAAAGGATGGTCTTGAAAGCAGCAGAGTCTCCCTAGTGTTCTCCAAAAAAAGGTCCATTTCACCATGCCTCTGCCCTTCTATTTATAGGAGAATATAGGCTAGACTTCCTGCGCTGCCCAGGAACAAGGTACTTCGGCCCGTAGTAAGTAACTTCTGCGCATCGAACCAGGGATGTCGAACGGCAATTGCCGAGCAAGGGATGCCGGTCAAGGTTGGTCGAACCAGAGATGCCGAGTGAGGTTGGTCGAACCAGAGAATGCCGAGCGAGGTTGGTCGAACCAGAGAATGCCGAGCGAGGTTGGTCGAAACAGAGAATGCCAAGCGAGGTATTCATGCCGAACGGCACTCGTATGCTAAGCCACATATCAAGGTCGAGGTATCCATGCCGAACGACACTCGTGTGCCGAGCCATATATCTAGGTCGAACGGCATTCATTTGCCGAGCGAGGAATGCATGTCGAACGATGCTTTGCCTAACCTCTCTAGTCAGGGAAATATCTCACCGGACTGTACTTCACTTTGAGCCAACCATGAAACTCGATAATACCTCTCGTAACCGGGCCAAGCAACCGGGTAACAATAGTTGTATAATAACAACATAAAATGGTAATATACACTATGTTATGATATACATTTATATATTATTATATATTGTTTGTACTTGTGCGAGAAACAACACCTTTCTACCGTCCATCTTCTTGGGAGCTTCTCTTGAAATCATATTTCTTAAGCTTTTGATATTCCACCTCCCAAATCAAGGTAAGGCGGCGCTGCATGTTGCATCCGGAGAAATCAAATTCACATGCTCACATAGGAAAAAGTATAAATAAAATTTTTACTTGTTAAAACATAAAATGCTTAGAATTTACATTATAGACATAGATACATTAACATAAAGTTACAGTGTTATACTTACGATTGGGAGCACAGGACTACTGGGCATGTTTCTCGGTTTTGTTTTGAAAGCCTTCAAAGCCTTAATCAAGGAATAATGAATTGAAATAAGCCAAGATACCGAGTTCATTTTTTTCTTTATCGATGATACGAGGAATATACCCCCATGGCAAATATCTTTAGTTGTCCAGAAAAAAGAAGATTATCTTTGCAAGAATAACAATCAACTTTGGAAAATCAGTTTCGTTATGAAATTCTTTTATTTGCAATAAATTGTTTATCTTTGAAACTATTAGGTCCTTTGTGATATGATCTATTTTACTAAAAATTTTAAGTACAAAACCTTTACAGTTATCGAGTAATTGAAAATGACTACCTCTAGATAAAGGAAAGTTGAAAAGAATTGAGATGTCTTCAAATTTGATTTTAAAAAAAATTCCAACTTTGGAAGCTTCTTCCTCAATAAAAAATGTGTCGACGATATCATCTACTGTTGTCGGTGATTTTGTAAAAGCGGGTTTTGCTAACAATTCATTTGAAAACACAAAGAAGAATTTTTCAAAGGGGGTTTGTTTTAGAAAATTCGGCTGATTTGCAAGAAAACCTTCTCCTTCCTTTATTTTCTTGAAATTTTTTATCAATGGAAGCAAATTGCACCTATACTAAATATTGTCTGTAGATCTTTTCCTTAAGTTGTTTTTTCTTCTTCTGTTTTTGCTTTTAATTTTTTTATATTTCACCTTTGGATTCCTGTATAGAAAACTATCAATGAATGATTCTGTATTTAACAGACTATAATGCTATTTTCATTTATCATTTTTTAACGAATGCATATGTTTTTGAAACATTTTTAATGATATATTCATCTATCATTCTTTTTTTAAATGCTATATTAGTCTATCATTACTCTTTTTTAGTGCATGCTTTTGCAATTCAAAAATTGAAATGTTGTATTCATCAATCGTTCTTCATTGTAAATACATGCAATAAATCAAATGATTTATTCAACTATCGGTCTATAACTTTCTTTCTAATTATCATCTAACATCAATCAAAAATTGAAATGCTATATTCTTCTATTGTCTATCATTTCAACATAATGCATGCAAAAAATCAAATGATATATTCAACTATCATTGTATAACTAAGTATCTAATTATCATCTAACATCTATCAAAAATTGAAATACTATATTCATCTATCATCTATCATTTCAACATAATGCAACAAATCAAATGATATATTCAACAATCATTGTATAACTATCTATTTAATTATCATCTAAAATCAATCAAAAATTGAAATGTATTTTCATCTAACATCTGTCATTTCAACATAATGCATGCAACGAATCAAGTGATATATTCAACTCTCATTTTATAACTATCTATCCGATTATGATTTCTCCATTTGATTATCATTTCAGCATAAACTATCATTCTAAAACTATTTATATGACTACAATCATTTCAACATAAACTTTCGTTCCAAAATTAGCTATCATTAAAATGATATATTCAACTATCATTCTAAATTTATCTATCATTTTCGAAAAATCAAATGATATACCATTGTCTTTCTTTTTCTATTGACGATCTCGTCACAAAGCTTTTGTTTATTATTTCATCTTCATTCAAAGTCTTCGAGGTCCTAGTTTTCCTCTTCCTCTTTGGTTCTTCAGGAGCAGTATTCGAATTTGTAGTGTTTGATTGCTAGTATTTCATCTCTTTTTTGATTCTTTAGCTATAGTCTTTGAAGCCCTATTTTTCGAAGCCCTAGGTCGATTGACTATTGGTTCAGATTGTGTTGAAATTTGTGGGTTCAAGTCCTTCGACTTGGCTTCCAAAGCCGATTGTGTTGCTGAAATATTTTGGTGAAGAACAATGGTTTCGAATGGCATTATTTAAGGAAGGAGGAAGACGACAAAAATTTGTTTCGATAGGGAAAGAGAGTGAAAAAGAAGAAACGGGCATGGAAAAGTTTGAATAGAACATGCGTTTGTCCTTGAGATAAAAATTTAATTTCACTGTCCCTAAAAATTAAAAGTTTTTTAACTTCTTCCTTTAAACAAATATCTCTTAAATAAATTCAGTTAAGTGACGTCTATTAATTTTTTAATAAATACCACTGAATGACAATTCCAACATGTGTCTTCTTTACAATCGAATGATAAAATTAATTTTTTATTCAATTTTGATATTTAAATCACATAAAACAATGAAAACAAATTTATTTGTAGTTTATTTATCTCGGTAAATTTATCATGTATTGTATTATATGCTTTAACTTTTAACTTCACAAACCTACATTTAATACCACAGTTATCTACAAATTCACCTCATTTTTTCATTAGTATTTTACGTTACAATCCATGTATATGACTTGATCATGGAACCTAAAATAAAAAATAATTAACAAAATGCAATTAAATGATATTTGTTGGTACATTTACTGAATTATGAAAATATGAAATCTCAATATGTACATCATACTCGTATTAACAAAAATGGTAAACTTACATTTTTCAATAAGGTAAAATTGATAGATCACTTAGCATACCTTACATACATAAATAACGTGCATTATGGCACGTGCTTCGCGCATGATTATGGCATGCGCTTTACGCATGAATTATTTTTCTATAAATTGAATATGAGCGTTACGGCACGTGCTTCGCACGTGATGTTGGTACGCACTTCACACATGAATGGTTTTTTCAAAAAAAAATATATGTTTAACTCGTTCAAAAAAATATGATTTGCATAAATATTTAGCCATTTTTTATGTTGAACTGATATACGGTTAGTTTTTAATTATTCTTTCTAAATTGCAACATGTAATTTTTTATTAATTTGAATTCTCATTTTTATTGTTAAAAAATAAAAAATGAATTTAATTTTTTAATTACTTTGAATTTTTATTTCTTTTATTAATTAAAAAAGAATGACTTTGGAAAGAAAGTATATTTGTTAGATCCTATTTTTAAGTGATATTGAGATTTCAATAATATTTGTAAATAAGCGTTTTCAATTGGTAAAAAAACTTATCCGTTGGATCCTATTTTTAAGCGATATTAATATTTAATAGTATTTACAAATGGGCATTTTTCGTAGTATATGTTAATACCAAAAAAGTGTGACATCAAAGGTATTACAACTATTATTAAAGGTGTGTAACATATTCAAAAGAAATGTTTTGCACAAATGTTAAGCCATATTTTTGCATTGAAATCATGTATAGCCAGTTTGAGTTTTTATTTCTTAGTTCCTATATCTAATTGTTAGTTTTGTTGAATATGCTAGTATATGATTTTTGTTTGATGATAGTAAACATATAAACATATTAATTTAAATGTATTTGTTAATGTACTATCACGTAATTAAATAAATACTTGCTAAATAAAATAAATAACACAGAATTTAAATTCAAACGAATATTTTATTCAAACAAATATTTTATTATAATTTTGAATAGTATAAATTTGAGCTCTCACTATATATACACACACACACACATAATTTCAATTACAATACAAATTTGATTACATCACAATTTTCAATTTACATTTGCACCTCACTACATATCACTCATTCACTCGTATTTATCTTTAACTCCATTCTAGATCGAATCTAGTATATGAGTTATCTATATAACAAACACGGACGTAGTAAAATTGAAAAAGAAATATTTTTCTACAATGTAAAATAAAATGTGTTTTGAAAATATCATTTGCCTCAGTCATTTGGGCCGTTCATCATCATTTAATTTTTGAATTCATCAAACACGAACAACTTATGACATGCATACTATAGTGGTACATGCCACAAGGTCGTACACACCGATATACACTTGATAAAATTACAGGGACAGTTGAACACAAGGTCAAACCCAATCAAAAGCCGGGTTCAACTCAAGTGCAATAAAAATAAAGTCACGACATGAGTACAAGGTCAAACCCGAGCTTTAAGCTGGACTCAACACAGGTGCAAGTTAGATAAAATGGTCAAGTTTTAATAAATGGAACAAGTCTTGACCAAAACTTAAATGCATGGACATGAATAAAATTCAGTTCAGGTGCAACAACACCTCAAATGCCATATGAAACAAGACTGCATCAAGAAACCAAAACCAGGCTACACAACGAACACAACCAAGTGAATATGCAACATGCATATAAGAAGTGGTGCATTGCAAATACTAGCACAATAAAGTTTGCATACGTATATAGTGAATGCAATTCAAAGATTCAAGTACAACATATAACTGAATATATACATGCGAGAACATATATACATTTATATGTATATGTTGTGAAACCAAGTGCAGACAAGCTACATGAAGACTACATGAAGTGCAGCAGTGTCGGCCAGTTCAAAATGAAACAGCAAGAGTGATTCAAAGCAAAGCAATGACAGAAAGAAACAAAACCAAAATTACTCAAAGCACATGATGAAATACAACAGAGATGATACTGCGGAACCTGACACAATGCAAGCTCAAATGAAGTATACAAGCAAATGCAGACAACAAGAAGTTCAAAGCAATGGTCACGACATCCAGACTCATGGAGACTACAATATATATACAACCAGACTATATGAATGCACAGTACAAAAATACATATATGCGGCAGTTCAAATGTTGTAGGAAAATCAATAACCATGGAATGCCAAACAACCAAAGCCGAGTCAAACATACATACATGTATACTATAGCTCAAAGTTTCAACTGCAACGACATGATTACCAATACAAACTCGAGTGTGCACAAGCTTCAAAACCATTATAGTTCAAGTTTCAACATTGGAGCATATAGATGAACCAGATCAAAATCAATGGCTCGACATGTACAAGCAACTCATCACACGATGCAACAAAACAGTGAATAATGGAGTACAACTAGAGATGTGTGTATTCATAGACAATTCGAAGTGAATGGAGCAAGAGAAAGTGACAGTGATCTATCTGCAAGTGGATGACAGCATTGCAGTTCAGAAAGCAACATGAACAAGCAGTAAAATGATTGCAAAGCTACAGGTGAAACTGGTAACATGAATAAAACGAACAAAGACAGAGAACCAAGGTCATAACACAAAAATTGAAACCAAGTCATAAGAAACAAATTCAAATCACTGGCCGAAGTCAAAACAAATCAACAACGTCAGAGAATTCAAAGCCAAGATGACCAAGGAATCGAGCCGTGATAATCAAGCAATGAAAAGTATGAATTGAACTAGTTTAACCAAATCGTATACACTCAAGAAAAATTGAACGGCAAAGAATCAGACGAATTCAACTCGAACAAAATTATAGGAATTGGAATCCTATTCAACCCTATCATCATCAGTATTCAAAGATAAAATACTTTGAATTCAAGTCGAACTCAATGGAGAAGAAGCCGTGTGCAGATCGAAGAAACGCTTGATCGACGAAGCTAGGAACGATAAATTAGTTATTCGACCAAGCAACTAAAGTCGACTTCTTTGAAATTCAAAAGCCCTAATTTCATAGAAAAAAGGAACGAACGAGAAATCTAAGCAGCCATTTTTCACCAAATAAGACACCGGCCAAAGGAATAAAAGAAATGGGATTTTTTTTACATAGTTTATTTTGGCCGGTTTCTTCTTTTATTTTAGGTCGACATTTCTTTTGTGCATATATTTTCTAATTAGGGTTTTGTGTGTTTAATCATTTTTAAAAAATTTATTTTTCCTTTAAACTTTTGTAAATTCTAGTCGTGTGACTAGGGGAAGAACTACGGTGGTGTATTTCGAGAATTCGCAACTCAATGGCTGAGTTGTGGCAGGGTTTTTAGCGTAGAGTTAGGTTAGTCGATAGCGGGTGTCGTGAATTTACGAGTGTGAGCGTCTGACTACTTAATTTCTAGTTGAAACCTTAGGGGCGGCATGTAGGTAGGGTTTTGCTGAACTTAGTAAATTTGTGTGTTCTATTTTCTACTTTTAATATTCTGCTATTATATGTGCTACTGTAATTCTGCTATAGCTATGTTGCAATTATTTTACATACTTCGGCATTAAATTTTTATAATTGATAGTATCACCCCCCTCTAGGGTGAAATCGATCCTATAAGTGGTATCAGACTAGGAACAAAAGCCATTTTTATTTTTAAAATTTTGATTTTTCAAAAATCAATTTTCGTTTTAAAAATTTGAATTCTTACAATGGCTTCTTTTAATAATGCTTTTATTGTGGGTCGGTCCATAGTTAAAACATCAATGTTCAATAGTGACTATGCTTACTGGAAAAATAGAATGAAAATCTTTACGAAAACCATTGATGCTTGGAATATTGTTGAGACAGGTTATAGAGCACCAACTATAGTTGTAGATAATGAAGAAACAGATAAGTCAATGGATCAATGGACAGATCTAGAAAATAGATTACAGAATGCTAATGATAAAGCTATGAATTCTATTATCTGTTCAATAGATCAAATTGAATTTAATAGTGTCTCCCGTTGTCTAACTGAGCAGGAAATTTGGCACACACTAGAAGTGACTCATGTAGGAAAATCTTAAATCAAGGAATCTTGCCTTGCCATATGAGTAGAGAATATGAGAATTTCACAATGGCCCAGGAAGAAAATGTCAAAGAGATGTACGGACGACTTTCTTACAAATCAAAATCTCTCGAAAAATCATACACAGAGTTGAAAATAGTTCGAAAAATATTCAGAGTCCTTCCACGAAATTTTGAAGCCAAAGTCACTGTTATTCAAGAATTAGAGGACTTGAAACAAATTAAAGTTCAAGAACTCATCGGAAATCTCACCACTTATGAAGTAGAAATGAAATTCAAGGAAGAGCGTGAAGAAGGTGATATTTGAAAGAAATCGATAGCTCTTGAAGGAATAATGAAAAAATGATGATGATGGAGCAGTTGAGCAGGCACTACTAATAAAAGAATTCAAAAAGTGGAACCGCAAATACGGAAATACTGCTCTAAATCAAAAATTGAAAAGCAGAATAGTCAAAGCACTAGCAAGATATCATTTGTCACAAACAACAAACCCGGTCTTATCAAGCCCAATTGTCCACAGAATCAATTTTGCCACGGAAAGAAATGGAAAAGGAGAAGTTTTACAGCCATTTGGGGTGAAATGGATGAGGATGATAAAAGCACTACCAGTAAGAGCAAAAAACAGATATGTGCCTTCGAGGTGATATAACTGACAGTGATGATGATGACACGAAGTAAATGACCGTTTTGAACAACTTAGGGAGAAATACACTAAAATTGAATCATAAAGAGATACTTTGATAGATTTAAATAAATAACTTGACCAATTGGTTAAAAACTATCAAAGCAAGAGCCCTATATGTGATAAGTATCCATCATTTGGGGAAGAAATAAAAAAATCAGAAATTAAAATTAAATCGCTTGAAAATGAAATTCTGATTATGAAAGAAAGTGAAAATACAAGAAGGGAAAACTCTATTAAAAAGTGCACATAATTATTAAAGGAAAATGAATCTCTCAAAACACAAGTCCAATAATTGTATACAACTTTAGGAAAATTTTCCAAAGGAGAAAGAACGTTAAATATTTTGTTAGGGGAATAAACGTCAATCTTGTTAAACGAGGACTTAGGTATAATCACTCTGAACATATTAGAGGTGAAATTAAACAAGTCAATTCTATATGCACAATTTATAGAAAATTTGGACATAATCAAAATAATTGTAGGTATTGACCCATATAATTGAAAACTATTCCAATTTGGGTTCCTAAAGGCACAGATATAAAATCCTTTGAAGTCAAAATAAATCTGGATACCTAAAGGAACATATATAAATAGTTTTGGGTCTCCACAAACTTATTTTCAAAATCATTTGCCACTAATAATCATGGACCTATAAAAACAAATAGGTCACAAAAAAATTTCATAGTGTAGGCGTAGTGGCAGGCTAAGAACAACAACAGTGTTATCTGGATTTTGGCTGTTCTAGGCACACAATGGGGGACAAATCAAAGTTTCTTAGCCTAGTACAAAGGTGATAGAATCACAATGGGCAATAACGAAAAATTATCGGCAAAGGTAAAGGTATCTTGAATGATATATATGATAATCTGCACCACAATCTGAATCAAATCTTCCAGCTATGTGATAAAATAATGAATGTTGATTTTGATTCTGACTTTTCAAATTTATTAGCCAATTACATTTTCATGCCGAGAACATTATAGGTTCATCTAGATTTGTTTGAACTAATGATGTTGTTTTGGTTGATGATTACTCATAATACACGTGGATATATTTGTTTTTGGATCTGACCCTATGGTCACTGTTTGTTTATTCGCACGGCTTCAATTTAATTTAAAAGTTGCTAAAAATGATTTGTTGAAACTTCATGGTATGGTCTATAACATTCAATTAATGATAATTTTGAGTCTTGAAATATTCAAATGCATATTGCGCTGGTAATATGGTTGATAGAAAAATTACTAGTGGAACGTGATTTATGTTGAGACATTCATTAGTTGCATTGCATTTTTCAAAGAAAAAATCTGCATATTTTTCATTTCAAATAATTTTCAATTAGCAGACATTTTTCTTTTATAAAACGCCTTCCAGAAAATCATTTTTTTTGACCTTGTTTCAGATTGGTCATTTTTAGAAACTTTGATATTTTTTTGATTTGATCTTAAGTGACACATTAACTAATCTGACTCCCTACTGATTATCGAAAAGATAAATAGCGATTGAAAAAGCGATGAGTGTTGATATTAATCATATATTATAACTTGGAACAGTATACATAGTAAATTTCTTTAAAAATTTAAACAAGAGATATAAAAACTTTTTGTTGGTAAAAATTTCCATGACCATTTCTATTTCTATCATATTTCTATCAACCATAACTCATACAAATCCAATGTAGTATGTCAATATGTGGTATTATAGACGAGAAATCATTCGTTTTTCATTTTTTTATATTTTTAGTAATAAAAACATCCAAAGTGTTCACTCTCATTTAAAAGTCCTCACAGTTATGCATGGGTGAATTACTTGGAATTTTTGATTATGTGCTTCCATGTTCATTTAAAAGTCTTCATGGTTATGCATGTATGGAACGCATATCAAAATTGATTGATTAAATAGACAAGTTGATTCTAATCCCATTTAAAAGTACTCACGGTTATGCATGGTTAGAAGATACTTGAATTCATTTTAAAAAAAAAATTGTAATACTACTAATCTCATTTAAAAGTCCTAATGGTTATGCATGGCTAATAGATATTCAAAATTCCTGATATAAATATACCACAAATAGACACACAACTATATGGTTTTATATGATGACATTATCCCTATCATTCCAAAGTGGAATATGGGTAAAAAAAGTATGTATGATTTTTGTTTGATTTTTTATTGAAATTTAATATTTACATCCAATTGAGTATTAATGTTGTATTAATGTCTATCACTTTATCTTTATTTTTCAAGCACTATGACTCTTTTGCTGATAACAAAAAGGGGAGAGAAAAGTTAAGATTTTGAAAAATAAAGGTCAAATATTTTATTTTGTATTTTCTATCTGCATCAAGGTTCGTTTGCACATTTTTATTTATTCTCATGCATATACATATTTTTATTTATTCTCATGCATATATGAAGAGGGGCTTTATTATAGAGAGGGAGCATTCAAATAGGGGGAGCAAATTGAATGACCAAATACATTTAATAAATTCAAAATCTTAAATATATGTTTGTTATCATCAAAAGTGGGAGATTGTTCAATATGCGAGTATATGATTTTTGTTTGATGATAATAAACATATATACATATTAATTTATATGTATTTGTTAATGTAATATCTTATTTTTCACATAATTAAATAAATATTGAATAAAATAAATAACACGAAATTTAATTCAAATGGATATTTTATTCAAACAAATATTTTATTACAATTTTGAATAGTAAAAATTTGACCTCTCACTATATATATATACACAATTTCAATTATAATAAAAATTTGATTACATCACAATTTTAAATTTACATTTGCACCTCACTACATGTCACTCATTCACTCATATTTATCTTCTACTCTATTCCATATTGAATCCAGCATCTGAGTTATCTGCATAATAAACACTGACGCAGTAAAATTGAAAAAGAAATATTTTCCTGTAGTGTAAAATAAAATGTGTTTTCAAAATATTACTTGCCTCGGTCCTTTGAGTTGTTCATCATCATTTAATTTTTGAATTCATCAAACATGAACAACTTGTGACATGCATAGTGTATCACTGTACATGCCACAAGGCCGTGCACATCGATATACACTTCATAAAATTATAGGGACAGGTGAGCACAAGATCAAACCCAATCAAAAGCCGGATTCAACTCAAGTGCAATACAAATAAAGTCATGACATGAGCATAAGGTCAAACCCGAGCTTTAAGATGGATTCAACACAGGTGCAAGTTAGATAAAATGGTCAAGTTTTAATGGTTGGAACAAGTCTCGACCAAAATCACAATTGCGTACACATGAATAAAATTCAATTCAGCTGCAACAACACCTCTAATGCCATATGAAACAAGACTGCATCTAGAGACCAAAACCAGGCTACACAATGAACATAACCAATAGAATATGCAACTGCATATAAGAAGTGGTGCACATCAAATACTAGCACAATACAGTTTGCACATGTATATAGTGAATGCAATTCAAAGACTCAAGTTTGCAACATATAACCGAATATATACATGCAAGAACATATATATATTTATATATATGCAGTGAAACCAAGTGCAGAAAAGCTACATGAAGATTACATGAAGTGCAGCAGTGTCGACCAGTTCAAAATGAAACAGCAAGAGTGATCCAAATCAAAGCAACAAAAGAAAGCAACAAAACCAAAATTACTCAAAGCACATGATGATATACAACGGAGATGACACTGTAGAACCAGACAGTGCAAGCTCAAGTGAAGTATACAAGCAAAATGTAGACAATAGGAAGTTCAATGCAATGGTCACGACATTCAGACTCATGAAGACTACAATATCTATACAACCAGACTACATGAGTGCACAGTATAGAAATACATATATGTAGTAGTTCAAATGTCATAGGAAAATCAATAACCATGGAATGCCAAACAATTAAAACCGAGTTAAACATACATATATGTATATAACAGCTCAAAGTTTCAACTGCAACGACATGATTACCAATACAAACTCGAGTGTGCACAAGCTTCAAAACCAGTACAGTTCAAGTTTCAACATTAGAGCATATAGATGAATCAGATCAAAATCAGTGGCTCGGCATGTACAAGCAACTCACCAAACAATGCAATAAAACAGTGAACGATGGAATACAACCAAAGATGTGTATATACATAGACAACTCAAAGTAAACAGAGTAAAAGCAAGTGACAGTGATTAATATGCAAGTGCGTGACAGCATTGCAGTTCAGAAAGCAACATGAACAAGTAGTAACATGAATGCAAAGCTTCAAGTGAAATGATTAACATGAATAAAATGAACAAAGATAGAGAAGCCTAAGTCATAGCACAAAAATTGGAATCAAGTCATAAGAAACAAATTTAAATCACTAGCAAAAGTCAAAATAAATCAACATCGTCAGAGAATTCAAAGTCATGATAACCAAGGAATCGAGCCGTGATAGTCAAGCAATAAAATTATGAATTGAACTAGTCTATCAAAATCGTATACACTTAAGCAAAATCAAACGGCAAATAAATTATCAGACGAATTCAATTCAAACGAAATTATAGGAATGGGAATCCTATTTAACCCTATCATCGGCATTCAAAGATCATTGAGCTCAAGCAAATTAACTAATAAAGCAAAGAGCATAAAGCGCATACCAATTCAAGTCGAACTCAATCGAGAAGAAGCCGTGTGCAGATCGAAGAAACACTCGATCGACAATGCTGGGAACGATAAATCAGTTATTTGATCAAGCAACTGAAGTCGACTTCTTCGAAATTCAAAAGCCCTAATTTAAGAGCAGAGGAACGAACGAGAAATCTAAGTAGCCATTTTTCACGAAGAAAGACACCGGCCAAAGGAATAGAAGAAAAGGGATTTTTTTACGCAGTTTATTTTGGTCGGTTTTTTTTTTATTTTGGTCTGACATTTCTTTTATACTTATATTTTCTAATTAGGTTTTTGTTCGTTTAAACACTTTTTAAATTTGTATTTTCCTTTTAAACTTTTGTAAATTCTAATCGTGTGACTAGGAGACGAACTATGGTGGTGTAGTTCGAGAATTCGCAACTCAGTGGCTGAGTTGTGGCAGGATTTTGAGCATAGAGTTAGGTTAGTCAATAGCGGGTGTCGCGAGTTTACATGTGTAAGCATCTGACTACTTAATTTCTAGTAGAAACCTTAGGGGCTGCATGTAGGCTGAATTTTGCCGAAGCTGGGTAAATCTGTGTGTTCTATTTTCTGCTTTTAATATTCTGCTATTATATGTGCTGTTGTAATTCTGCTATATCTGTGTTGCAAATATTTTGTATACTTCCGTATTAAATTTTTATAATTAATAATATCACCCTATTCAACCCCCCCCCCTCTATGGTGAAATTGATCATACAAGTTTGAATTTTTGTTTCTATCAATTTGTAAAAGAAATTTATTTGTTAGATCTTATCATTAATGGTATTAAGATTTGGTAATATTTGCAGAGAAAATTTTTGTAAAGGAAATTTAGTTGTTAGATCATATATTTAAGCGACAGTGGGATTTGGTAATATTTGTAAATATTTATTTGCTATAACTTATGTTTAAGTTATATTAAGATTTGGTAAAATTTATAGATGAGAATTTTGAATCTGTAAAAGAAGTTAGATCTAAGAGATATTAAGATAGATGGCCATTTTTGGTACTTTACGCCGATACCAAGAAAATATGACACCAAAAGTATTATAACTATTATTAAATATAAGATACTTTTGCAAAACATGCTCTTTAAGTTTTAAAATACAGAGTTTCAAAAAACATCCTAGCTTTTTGTTTCATTTAGACTCCATATATTTGCACTTTCATGAAAAAAAATCAAATATTTGCACTTTCATGAAAAAAATCAAATATTTGCACTCAAAATTTTTTGAATTTTTTAATTATTATAGAAACATTCGATAAGTTCAGAACTGATTTAAAAAAAAAAGCAAAAATGTTACGTATTATTTTTTAAATTTATAAAATATCATCTTTTAAAATAATTACGAATACCAACTTTTATTTATTTTCTTAACGAATACTAAATGCTAAAAATTACATATTTAAAAGATAATAAGTTTAGTATTAACTCATTATCTTAACAAACCCATCATGTATTACATAATAAATTCAATTCTCTTTATTCCCTCGGTTTTCTTTTGTTATTTTACATTTCAGTACATATATTAAATTAAGTAAGACTTATTAAATAAATTCAATGAACAAATATTTATTAGTTGGTATAATAAATCCTAAACAAGACAATCAATTAGTATATTACGTTTAAGTTGCTTAAAATGTAAAATCAAATTTTCATTCAAGTCCATATAGTTTAGTGTTTCAACAATTATATACAGAATTATCTTTTACATTATTTCACATGAAAATTCAGAGAATTTACTTTTTTCGAAAATTAGTATTTTATCATAAAGAGATATTTACTTTCTAAAGTTGAAATTTCATTACAAATAAACACAATGTAGTTTCTTCTTTTCAAAACTGGTATATTATTACCAACGTCTATAACGTTTCTACTTTTCAAAATTGGTTCTTCAGTTGGATTCTTCATCATAATAAAATTCAATTTGTTTGGGAAATTATATTAATGGTAATTATATGCAATGAATATTTGTTTGTATTATATATAAGTTCGAAAATTAGGAATTAGTTCAATTATTTTCTAAAAATATATTTTCAATTGATATATTTTGTCAAACTATTAAATTTTGGTAGTTTATATTCATAATATATATTAATTAACAAATAAAAACATATAATATTTGATCACTATTATACTTTAATTCTAGGTAATTTTGTTATTCTTTCAAGTAATATTTGAATTTTAGTCTATATATCATTTATCATTTAAACAAATGTATTAAAAGCTAGATGTTAAGCTAAAAAACTATGTATATAAATATTTATTTATTGAAATATACAAATATATTATTTTAAAATTAAGTAAGAATGCTACATTTTATTTATTTTCATAACAAATGTTAAATACTAAAAAATAAAAATTCTGCATCTAACTCTTCATTATAAAAAAAGGGTATTTGTTTTCCAAATATAAAACACATAAATTACATAACCAGAATTATATACTTAAAAGATAATATGTTCAGCAATACTAATCATCTTAACAAATTCATCGTATGGAACATAATAAATTCAATTTATAAAAAATATTTTTAATATTACTTTTTTCTAAAATATATCAACAATTTACATTTAAATACTAATAATTAATAATTTTTACAATTATTTACAATCCCCAGTTTTTGCCTTCAACATTTAAGTCCTTATATTCAAATTAATCAAGACTTTTTAAGTAAATTCAATTAACACATATTTATTAACTAATACAATAAATCATGAAAGTGACAATTCAATGGGTATTCTATGTTCGTATCTACTAAAATGGTAAAACTAGTTTTCCATCCAAGTCGTCTAAAGTTTTGAAAATTGTTTACAAAATTATGTTTTACATTGTTTTAATTTCAAAGCAATAATATTTATTTCTTTCTAAATTTTTATTTTATTACAAAGAGATGTTTTCGTTTTCAATTTAGTATTTCATTATCAAACAAACATTTATACAATTTTTTCTTTTTTCTTTCCTAAATTAGTACATCAATAGAAACATACAAAACGTTGTTCCCTTTTCAAATCGGTATGTGAATTGCTTTATTATTATTATCAAATTAACCGTTAAGAAGGTTTTCTCACTGTCACTGGCCACAATCAATTTCCCTGAAACCAAAACAACGCTGCCGCTGTTTCGTTTTGGTTTCTTGTATACTTCTCCCCTAAATTTTCTCTTTTTCACCGCGTATTCTCCCTTTGAAAATTTTTTGCCTCCATTTTCTCCCGTCAATCTTCCCCTTCCGTCTCCTTTTTATTTCTTCCTAAACCAAATAAAACCCTAATCCAGTATGTGAGACTGTTCGACATGCTCCTCTTCACGAACGCTCCTCCTCTCGACCCTCCCCTGGTTGTTCGACCACGCTTCTTGTCTCGCTCCTCCTCTTTATTTTACTACAACTACATCACCGGGTTCTTACGGTTTATTCTTTTTTTTATTGGTAATTGAATTTGTTGTTGCGATTATAGGCATTAGTTAAAGCTTATGCAGTACGCTATTTTATTTTTAAAATTAGGATTATATGGTTTCCTATTTCTATTCGGTTCTTTATGTTATTACGTGATTTAGGTTGGGTTAAGTTGATGATTTGAAGCTAGTAATATTTTTCTCGGTTCTGATGTAGTATGAAGAATAGTAGCTATTATTTGGTCGCTTAGTTTAGGTGATATTGTTTGAATCATCGTAAGAAAGCAGCTGATGTCTAACTTTTGGATGTGCTTGTACATAGTTCTATAAGCTGATTTTTATTCTAAACTACTATGATTTAATTCAATTAGAAGTCATGATTAGAATTAAGGTTAAGATTAAAATTAAGTACTATTTGAGAACTAAATAAGTGGCCGTCATTCATAACCTGATGTCTAACTTGTAGGAAATTAAGAATATTTTTAATATAGGCAAAATTTTGATAGACTTGGCTTGATTTTGAAGTTATTAAATTAAATCGAACAGATTTTGACATTAACTGTACAGGGATAAACAACTTTGTTGTTTAAATTTTTTTTCATGTGATATAAATTTTGCAAATGTTGACAATTTTTTACCTTGGTACATCAGCATTCTTAAATCTTTTTAGTCCTTCACATTTTCTACAATTGTAAAATTAGTTTGCTATATATAAAATTTGCATTCTTAAAAGGCATCAGCATATTATCTCATCCACATAACCAGGTTCCCATAATTTATTCACTTTTTATTGCTAACTGAAACTGTTATTAAAAGTTTGATTAATTGGCAGTCAAATGAGTTTCAAAATTGAATTTTCATTTAATTTAGAGTGAAAATAGAGATTCCGAAGGTTGCGATTTAGAATTTCTGAAATACGTGATTGTCAGTAATTACAATTAGCAATTGACTCTGCTCTTTTTTTCACCTTTATTCAAAGATAATTCTTTTATTCCTAATTTATTTGGCATATGCTTCGTTTCGATTATTTGGAGGAAAAGAAAAGCATATAAAAATTCATCTATACTTCTATGTTGATACACAAAGTAGACTAATTACTAATACCATGTCAATATGACATTATACGTCCTATTTAGGTGTAATTTTTTAAAACAATATAACTGATCTTTTTAGTCCTTCATATTTTCTATAATTGTAAAATTAGTTTGTTTTATCTAAAATTTGCATTCTTAAAAGTCATCAGCACATTTGTTATAAATGGATGATCTAATTATGAACTATGAATATAACTAAGTGTATGCAAGGAGCAATGTCTCATTGCATGTGCACAAGAGGCGTAAAATCTTAACCTGAACTAAACTTTTGTAATCCAAACACGGAAGAAAGATGATGCAATCTTCTCCAAGAAGAAAATATAGGTTATATTTTACAGCTTCAAACTTGATATAGTTAGCTTCTTCTAAAATAATGACACGGTTAATATTTCAAAGCTAACAACAATTGAAAACTGTGTTAATTTTCCCATCATTTGCATGATTTTGAAACAACCCCTCAAACTCCATGTGTACTATATCTCAAGATATGACAGTTCTTCAGATATAGGTAAAGCTAGTTTGAAGTGCTTCTTTTAAATATGTTTCTACTCATAATATAGGACAATTTTATTCAGTGTATAATTATAAGGATCTGCTTTGGTACATCGGCATCTGTATTTTTTCTTCTTTCATTAAGTGCTATACAACTGACGTTTTTATAACGGAAGAAGGAAAAAAAACATGCCACATACAGTATATACTACCCATGACATGTTAATTATGGTTGACATGGACATGTCCAAGTTCCAACCATGTACATCATGCTGGCCCCTTTTGTAGTTACCACCTAAACGTTTATTGTACTCAAGTATGCTTTTTGATACAGGTTACTCGAGCATCAGCAAGTGCCGTGGCATTCGAAATTAGGCTATTTTCTGAAAAAGGATCCCTTGGCCCTAGCAAGCATCGTGCATTTTCGATGATAAGTGAGAGTCGAGCCAGTGATATATGGCTGCAACTGCATGACAATTGTTCACTATACAAGGTAAATACAACTTTTTTGATCATGTTACATTTCATTATCTATTGATCGTTGGAGTTATAATTTATGTTAGTTTTGAAACAGTAACTCCATGATATCATTTAAGCATGGATACTCTGTCATTTTCCAATTATTTATTCTAGCAGTTTGTTACGTATTCACGATTGTATAAATTACGAAAGGTCAATCAACAAAATTTCATTCTCCACAAATGGAAACCTTTGTATTGTTTGTTTAAAACAGGAAATCACTGATATTGTGTGTGCTAATTTGTTTATAGTACCTAATTGTCTCTGAGATTTGCTTGTGGGTTATTGTTGCTACAAGCTAACTTCTACAAATTCCATCATAGTTTACATGGGATATTGATATAAGGAGCACTAGATAGTTTTTATTTCATTGTCGGTTCTCTCTGGATGAACTCATGCAAATCGCTTAACATACTTAAACAAGGTCTTTGAAAATGCTTACGGAGATGATTTGGCATGATATCTCTTTCCACCATCCTTTTATGTTTATGGCAAGCAAAGCCAGTTTCAGCTATAAAATTGAATATGATTTGAAAACTGGGTACTCGACTTTAGGGACTAGGCAGTATAAAATTTAATTTCCGCTATGACTAAGCAAGCATGCCAATGATATTTTGTATCTACCCAATTGTCTGACTACAATAAAGTTTGTATACGAGATTGCACATCATAGATCTCCTGCTATTTTTGCATTGATGAAAGCTGGTTATGTCGGTGTTGTCATTGTTAGTTCAAATCCTATTGTAGTTATTAGTATGCACACAATCAATATCTATAAATAACCAAATTAAACACCAAAACACATGACTACCACACTATGCCTATCACAGCTGAACTCAGTTATAGCATTAACCAAATAAAATATAGCATTAACCAAATAAATAGGAACGAATGATTGTAGAATATAAGATAAGAAGGAATATCGAGTTAAAATATAATGAAGATTATTTCCTTTTCCAATAAAGAGGATTTAGTTGTCATGAATAGTTTGTTTTAACAGCAATTCAAGTGTTGCAAAATTGCATCACCAAGGTGAAGTATTTGCATTATATGGTAGATAAATAGATAAGAAAAGAAGGAAAGTTTTGTTAAAATAGGATGTAGATTGTTTTTTTCTTGATAAAGAGGTATTTACTTGTAATACGCGTTATGTGCATAAATTGCTATCATCTTTTGATTGAAATAAAAAAGTCTAAATTGGCTTCTAAAATAATTGTCATTCAACGGACATTGGAAACCAAATTAGATCATACCTTTTTTATTGTATTATTTGGCATAACAAAAAATGTATTTTCAAATGGATAAGCGTGTTTTACTTGGCCTACACTGATATTTTTTTGAATTTCCAACTAATATGAATCCTTACCTATTTACAGTAAACATAAAAGCCGGTACTCTGTTGTTGATTAGACAGTAGCACTTTATACAGGTACCTTTCTCCATCATTGTATTTTTGTATTCATATATCTTACATATCTTCTCAAATACATTTATTTGCTCACACACTACCTTTTCGGTTCATACTAAAATTGTATAATCTGTTAGGAAATCAAAATCTATGGTTTCAATGATAACAATTATACAATGAAAATCGAATATGCATATACATATATATATATATAGGTACTTGCTAGAGCAACCTCACTAGAAAGACAAGAACAAGGCTCAAAGAGCACTACAAGAGACTACAAGTCGATAGGATCAAAGAAGCACAAGAAAAAGAGCGTAAAAACTGATATGCACAATATTAAACGTCTGGGTGCACAAGCCAGACGTCTGAAATAGTTCTTTGGAACAACAGACAGACTGAACCAGACATCTGGCAATTGCACTCAAATGTCTGATCTACTACTATGTTCAAAAATATATATAGTATCAGACGTCTGAAACATATTCCAGCCATCTGATTTCAAACTCAGATTTTAAATTTAAACTTCAACTACCACATTCGAATAGACATCTATGCTTCTCTTCGCTACAACT
The DNA here is from genome assembly GCA_030765085.1 of Allium cepa. Classification (NCBI taxonomy): domain Eukaryota; kingdom Viridiplantae; phylum Streptophyta; class Magnoliopsida; order Asparagales; family Amaryllidaceae; genus Allium; species Allium cepa. The sequence continues at coordinate 954,857,668 of CM060932.1, forward strand.
CTTCATCATCAACAGAAGCAACTATCGAGCACTTGTTAATGGATGCAACTACTCAAGAAAACTCTCTACAACTATATATTTCATTAAAAATCAAGAGAACAAACTACCTTACTTAATTACGCTCTCTAATTACATACTCTATCATATACTCTTAATCTCTTGCAATCTATACTTGTATTTCGCTCTTTCATATATTCAGTTCCTCACAAACAATACTCTCTAGATATATATTCGAAGCATTTGTACTAATTTGTCAATATTCGTGTTATAGAACACACATTTGACAGGAACAATTTATTGTAAACAAGCCTATTTCTCCGAGCGAAGCGAGGGTATTTGGTAGTCGCATTCTGAAGGGGAGCTTCGGGACTGGACGTAGGACGGGAGGTCCGAACCAGTATAAATCCTAGTGTGCTTATTATATATTTACTTAGATTAATATTATTTTAATTGCATAATATATTTTGTCACATATACTTGCATATACACTACACGATCCATTCTGTAGACTTTCAATTGGTATCAGAGTAATGTTTGATCAAAGTACAGTAACATGTTTTTGAATCATTGTAATATGGAAAATATTTTTCAAAAAGGTCAATCCACAACACGACCCTCACTTTTTAATGGTTCTAATTATGCATATTGGTCAACACGTATGAGAATTTTATGGAAGCTAATGGATTATAAATTTGGCCAGCCACTCAAAATAAATATGAAGCACCTGACACTGCTATAAGCATATGGAATGATGCATAAAAAACCACAGCTTCTAATGATGGAAAAGCTATGAATGTTTTATTTTTTCATTAGATAAGAATGAATTTTCACTTGTCATGTTATGTAACACTGCATATGATATTTGGCATACCCTAAAAGTTACACACGAAGGCACAAACAAAGTTAAACAAACTAAGATTTCAATTTTACAAAATCAATTTTCATCATTTAAAATGAAACAAAATGAATCTATGTAGATATGTACTCCAGATTCCAAACCATTCAACACGATTTAATGGCACTTGGAGTCAAATTCACAAATTTTGACTTAATATCTAGAATACTCAATTTGTTAACTCCAGAGTGGAAAAGAAAAGTATTAGCTATCGAAGAAGCTAATGATCTCTCAACACTCTTAGTTGAAGAATTGATAGGTAATTTAATGTCCTATGAAGCTAATTTGTAGGCAAGAAAAGAACAAAATTCGAAGAAGAAAAACATAGCATTCCCAGCAACAAATGAAGGCTCTGACTTAGATGAAGAAGAAATCGTATTTATTGCCACAAAATACAACAAATTCAAAAAAATTAGGAAAATGACTAGATTCCAGAAAGGAGGAAAATTAAGCTCTATAAATCAAACATCAATCAAATGCTATGAATGTGACAAATTTGGACATATGAAGAAAGATTGTCCCTAGCTCAACAATGATAAAAAGAAGAACAAATTCGAAAAATTCAAAATGAAGAAAGCTTTCAAAGTAACATGGGATGACTCGGATTCTTCATCAACATCAGACAGTGATAGCGATAGTGATGGAGAACAAGCTAATGTATGCTTTATGACCCAAATGATGAGGTATGTCCCGAACTTAGCTATGATGAATTATTAGAACTTAACATGGAATTAGATGATAAATTTAGACAAATTAAAAAATTGAATAAAGAACATATAGCCAAAATAAATAGATTAGAACTTGAAGTAGGAATGTTAAAAGATGAAAAAATTAATTTCGAGAAGCAACTAGAATTATCTCAAGAAAAAATAAAAATAATACTTTAGTATCATCTCCTAGAATTCTAAAAGATTATCCAAAAGATAATATTGTTGGAGATCTCAATTCAAGAGCAACTAGAAATCAACTTAACCAAATAAGTCCTATTGCATTTGTGTCAAATTTTGAACCAAAAAATTATAAAGAAGCTTCAAACGATAATTTTTGGATAGTAGCCATGCAAGAAGAATTAAATCAATTTGAACGTAATAATGTTTGGGAATTAGTACTAAGACCAGAAAATCAACCAGTTATTAGAACAAAATGGGTATTTAACAACAAAGCAGACGAAAACGGAAATATAGTTAGAAATAAAGCACGTCTAGTCGCTCAAGGTTATAATCAAGAAGAAGGTATCGACTACGACAAAACTTTTGCTCCAGTAGCAAGACTCTAGGCCATACGTACATTACTTACTTTTGCAAATCACCACAATTTTAAATTACTTCAAATGGATGTCAAAAATGCCTTTTTAAATGGTTTTATTAAAAAAACGTATATGTTGAACAACCTCCATTGTTTGTTCATGAAAAATATCCGGATCATGTTTTTAAATTACAAAAAGCCATATATGGTTTAAAGCAATCCCCCGTGCCTGGTACGAACATCTTAAAAATCATTTAATTACATCTGGTTTCCAAATATGTAAAATCGATATGACTTTTTTTATTAAACGAGAAAATAAAGACATTTTAGTTGTACAAATTTATGTAGACGATATTATTTTTGGTTCAACTAATGAAAATCTTTGTAATCAATTTTCAAATATTATGAAAAATGAATTTGAAATGCCTCACATGGGAGAATTAAATTTCTTTTTAGGTTTACAAATAAAACAGCTTAAAATAGTACTTTTATTCATCAATAAAAATATTGTAACAATCTATTACGTTGTTTTGAAATGGATAAAACTTCAAGCAAACCAACACCAATGAGTACTAGTGTTCACTTGGAAAAAGATGATTACGGAAAAGATTTTGATGAAAAATTATATCGTAGTATGATTGGCTCCTTACTTTATTTGACGGTTAGTCGACCCGACATTATGATGAGTGTATGTCTTAGTGCCCGATTTCAAGCAAAACCAAAAGAAACTCATCAAAGAGCTGTCAAACGTATCTTACGATATCTTTAGTACTAGAGATTACAGCTTGTTTTACCCTAAGGCATCATCATTTGAACTAGTTTCATATAGTGACGTGGACATCGGTGGTTGTAAAACAGATCGTAAGAGTACTAGCAGAACGTGTCACTTTATAGGACAATCATTAGTTTCATGGTTTAGAAAAAAGCATAAATGTGTCTCCTTATCTACTTGCGAAGCCGAATATATTTCAGCAGCTCTAGCATGTGCACAAGTGATATACATGCAACAGACACTTACGGATTTTGGCAAAGTTATCAATAAATCACCAATATATGGCGATAACACGAGTGCAATAAATCTACCAAAAACCCCTTCTCGAATAACCTTAAATTTTGTAGTTGTTTTCTGAAATTACCTATGAATAACCTTTAAAATCATGTATAATAGCTTTTTACAAAACAAAAAAGTAAAGAATATATAGATTTCATTTTTTGTTTACAATAGAAAACAAAAGCATGTCTTCCGACAACTCTCATCTCTCCTACTCAACATCAACAACGGATAGCTCGGCAGATACACCTCATCGCCTTCCTACTCCGACACCAGATCAGGAACCGACCTATAAGTGATCTTCCTACCACACGGGATTCACTCCTGATAAAAAGAAGTCCAAACGATCTCTATTTGTCTCTCCTAACACCAAGGAGAAAATTGATGAGATACATCACCATCAAAATCAACAAATAGATTTACAACGAGAATTATACTTTGAGCAAAAGGTCGCCGCAAGACGACTAAGTTTTCTGGAGCAAGTAGCGATAAAATTTTGTAATTCATGAAAGAAGGATGTATATGAACCTCTTCCGATTCCTTGCAATCCTTTGGATCCCTCTACCTCTTATCATACACCTTTGGATCCTTCACCTAGGCGATTCTCTGGTTCCCCAAGAACCCGCGAACGTGGAAATATATGATCTCCACTCAAGCCGTGTAGGGCTGGCAAGTCTGAAGATCGCAATGCTTCATCGTCATCTAAATAAATTTAATTATTCTCATTGTATTTTTATTTACATATATTTGAATTCTGTTTCACAAATAATAATACTATGTTTTATTAAAATCAAACTCTAGAAAAATAAGCAACACCCATTAAAATTAGGCTATTTTAAGACAATTTGGTCATTTCAGACGTCTAAGATTTGTCATCGGACGTCTGACACTCTTGTATCACATAAATTTTTAACCATCTTGCATATATCAAACGTCTTATGTAACCTTCCAGACGTCTGAAAATTATCTCTTCATAATAAAAAATAGAAGCCACTCTATTTCAGACGTCTGAACTATTGATTAGACGTCTGAACAAAGTCTCTTCCTCCATAAGATAAACACTCAGACCATTTTTAGACATCTGACATTATATCTAGATGTCTGAGACAACTATTTGTCCTACAAAAATAACACTTAGACATATTGCAGACGTCTGATTCTATAACCAAACGTCTGATAATTCTCTCTGCATTTCAAAATTTACAAATCGATCAATTCCAAAAGTCTGCAACAAAAAATCATACATCTGATTCTGTTTACTGTCTTCAAAGTAGGTTAAATCAGACGTATGATTCACCTTCCAGATGTCTGAAATTCAATCGACACTCCTAAATACCCAAACAACGTCTATTTTTTTTACCTTTCTCACTTAAGTTTCATTTCATTTGTACTGCAAAGCCGATCCCCTATTTCTCAAAATTACTTTCTCTTCCAAACTCCCTCGAATTCAATGTCTCCTAAAATAAAAAAACCCTAAGATCTCTAAGCGAAAGTAAGACCAAGCAACTTCGTCCAACCCCCAAGTTTGTTCTGACGATCAAATTGAACGATGAATGAATCGTGTACCGCATTAACTCATGAGATACGAGGATATTCAAAAGAAGAAACTCCATACGGGTCCATTTTATATTTGCTAAAGTTCCCGATGTATGATTTAGATGAAATGCGCGAAAGTGTTAGTTTAGAAACATTGATATCCTTTAATCCCAATAACATCCAAATCGATCAGCTAGTCGTATTTCTTTTCTATGCTAATTTAGATAGCACGGCGGTTTGGAACACTGACAACGATGATAACTGGCTATGGTCAAGTGTTTTAGGCAACACAATTAGACTTACTCCAGGGATCATAGGCCAAACTCTCAGATGTTCTGACATCGGAGAAGATTTATATAATATTCCAGATATGCGTCTCAAACCGAGAGATAATATAACACATTAAATATGGGAAGATGAAATGCCTAGATTTGCATCCAAATACCTACGACCTAAGGCAAGACTTCTCACTAGAATGATTATTAGTACTATTATTCCTCGCCTTGATAGTCATGAACAAATCACGGAGTTAGAGCACAAGGCCTTATATGCTATATTCAGTGGAACAAGGGTCAATTAGGAAAAATTTATATTTGACGAGCTCAAACATTTTTGGACTCGATCATGCCCAAACATCATCTATCTTACATATATCATGAGACTTCTACAAGCTCACAACATCCCCTCATATTTATCCACTTTTGAAGACATTTCTCTGAAATATGCATCCATGAAAATTTTCTCCCTAATGCACTTACCGGAAAATCCTTCGGATTTTATATCATTTGAAGAGTGGACGCAACGTCGTCAAGCCAGACAAGCTAGGCCTCGACCTCAAACACGACCTGAACCATCACAAGAGGTGGAGCAATATCGCGAAAATACTCATCCTCCTCCTGCACCCTTTAATTATACATCTCAGGATGACATTTGGAGACTCGCACTAAGGCGAATCCAAATGAGAGTATTCACGACTTAACTCTTCAAAATCAGCTTATTTTATCTCGAAATCAAAAATTACTGACTAAGCGCATTGATAGTTTTGAAACATCCTTTGCTTCTCGCCTAGCCATAATTGAAACATCACTTTCAACTGTATTATCCATTCTAAAGGAGGTTCTTCAAAGGGTTCATGGTCCTACACAACCTTTAGAAGATTGACCAACTCCATAACCTTCTCCTCCACCTTCAAAATATTCCAAACTTTTTGACGAGGAGAAAGAACCTTTCGAAAAAACTCCCACATCTCCTAAAAAACAAGTGATTTCTTCCAAGGATGAAGATAAAGAAGATGATCAAGATAAAGCTTCCTCAAAAGATCTTTAAAAATTTTAGGATTCTATCTTTTGTATAAAATGAGAAAAATCTTTGAATGTAATCGATTATTATGATTAATGAAAATTGCTTTTGGTGTGTTATTTCTGTGTATATCTATAATCTTACAACGATTGGTAAATGCTTAATGGAATAGACATGATGCCTACATTTAAAAAGTTATAAATCCTTTTTGATAATGCCAAAGGGGGAGAAATAATAAAGATCATAATCAATGATAGGAAGCACATATTCAGGGGGAGATTTATAAAATTATATATAAGTACATTGTATAGTTGTCACCATCAAAATGTGGGAGATTGTTAGAAAATCAAAATCTATGGTTTCGATGACAACACTATACAATGGAAATCGAATATGCATATATATTTATATATGCAGGTACTTGCTAGAGCAACATCACTAGAAAGACAAGAATAAGGCTCAAAGAGCATTACAAGAGACTACAAGTCGATAGGATCAAAGAAGCACTAGAAAAAGAGCATAAAAACTAATATGCACAATATCAGACATCTGGATGCACAAGCCAGATGTCTGAAACAGTTCTCTGGAACAACAGACAGACTGAACCAGATGTTTGGCAATTGCACTCAGACGTTTGATCTACTATTACGTTCAAAAATATGTATAGTATCAGACGTCTGAAACATATTCCAGACGTCTGATTTCAAATTCGGATTTTAAATTTAAACTTCAACTGCCAGATTCAAATAGACATCTCCGCTTCTCTTTGCTGCAACTCTTCATCATCAACAAAAGCAACTGTAGAGCATTTGTTAATGGATGCAACTACTCAAGAAAACTCTCTACAACTATATATATCATCAAGAATCAAGAGAACAAACTACCTTACTTACTTACGCTCTCTAATTACATACTCCATCATATATTCTTGATCTCTAGCAATCTATACTTGTATTTCACTCTTCCATATATTCAGCTCCTCCAAACAATACTCACTAGATATATATGGGAAGCATTTGTACCAATTAGTCAATATCCGTTTTATAGAACACACATTTGACAAGAACAATTTATTGTAACCAAGCTTATTCCTCTGGGCGAAGCGAGGGTGTTTGATAGTCAAATTCCGAAAGGGGGCTTCGGGAGTGGACGTAGGATGGGAGGTCCGAACCAGTATAAAATCTGGGTGTGCGTATTCTATATTTACTTAGATTAATATTGTTTTAGTTGCATTGTATATTTTGTCACATATACTTGCATATACACTACACGATCCACCCTATAGACTTTCATAATCAACTTTCATAAGCAAATATTAGCCCGCTACTGCAAATTATGTCTACTTCATTTTATTACATTGCTTCATTTTTAGGGGATGCTAAAACTAAGTGGACATATTCAGGCATAAAAATAATGTGTAACCTTACGTGCTGCTGTGTAACAAATGAAAGTGTACGTGCAGTACCAAGGATCGCGTAATATAATATATAAATGCAGAAACTGATAATAGCAGTAAAAGAAGAATTAAAGTAAGCACACCAGGAATTTTTATACTGGTTCGAACTTCCCATTTTACGTCCAGTCCCAGAATATCCTCTGGATTTAGATTAAACCCCTCATTTGACCCGGAGGAATAGGTATACCACACCTGAGCAGCCAAACAGGAATTTTTCCGCCTCAACAGCCGAAGAGGACTTCAACTTAATACAAATAATTTGTTGACGAGTGTGTTCTGAATAACACGGATTGTCTTTTGATAGTACAATTTTCCTATAATCAAATCCTCAAGAATATGCAGTGTGTGTGAAGATTTAGAAGGAGGATAATCTCGTAGAATTGAAGTATATAAATTAATTACAAGATTCTAGCGATATTGAATGAGAATGAATGCTTTTATTTATAAAAATAAATAGAGAATAGATTTCAGAATTATAACCAAGAATTGGTCTTTGTAGGAATGAATTAAACATGTTTATATAGTTGTAGAATAGTTACAATCTTTCATGAAGAGTTTCAATCAAAGGTTGTGACCATATCTCTTGGATTGAAGGTGATTCCTCTTCACGAACAATCGCAACTCTTCAAAAAAATAGCCGTTATTTCCAGGTCGGTTGACTGAAAATTCTGGCCGGTCAGCTGAGTTTAAAATCGTGCATAAAACAGAGCATATCTGTGCACTAATAACAGGTTCGGTCAGTCGAGTTTTCTGGTCGGTCGGCCGAGTTTTCTGGTCGGTCAGCCGAGTTTTCTGGTCGGTCGGCCGTCCTGATGTTATGTGCACAGATCATATTTTTTCAAGTATAAAACAATATACAACTATTTGTATGTGTGTGTGACTACTTGAGTAATGATTTTAACAATATTCTAAGACTCGATATAATAAAATATTAATACTAATCTCTGGATTGTAGTCTTGTCTCCTTTGTAGTGCACAATATACTTTTATTCTCTTTTTATCGCCTTTGTATAGTATTCTGTTTGTAGTTCGTCTTATAATCTTTGAAGCTTGTGTCATGAATCAAAACCTATGAATCAACAACAAATATATAATGTAAACAGGTCTATGTCTAAGTTAATGGTCATAACCTAGTTATTGGACAAGTGGGAAAGCCATTATAATATTCGTCCATATAGAAAAATATCAAGCACACATAAATTAATTACGAAGTTACGTGTTTATAATATACATTTTTTTTAATTATTAGAACTGTTAGAACTGAAACTGGTTACGTATGAAATTAGTGCACAGTTTATAATATACACGATCCATAATCTATTTAGATCTTGACCTATAGTAGGTCGGTTTTTTTTTGTATTATTCTGTTTTCTAATATTATATTAATCAATGTTAGCTCTATTACTCAAATGGTTTTGGGTACAAATGTACTTCCTCTTGCAACACTGAATCCATACCATCGTAATTGGATCATCAAAGTTCGAGTGACAAATAAAGGCGAGATCTTATAAAAATATTAAAGGAGAAGGTTGCTTGTTTAGTATAGAACTCACCGATGAAGATGTAAGTTTTTTTTTTGAAATGGTACTTTATATACAACAAATCACTGTGGCAACATATGACATGTTAACAAACGTTCGAATCACGCTACGCAAGTTTCGAACTTGTGACCTTTTACACCAAAGCCAAATCACTTTCCCACTGGGACAATGGTGCTTATCGTGAATTGAATTCTTCGTTAGTAATAAAAGTTATTTTTCCTCACAATGATATTAAGGGAATGAAAGTGATGAATGTTTGTTTGTACTCTATAAGGTTGAAAAATAGAAAATATTTTAAAGCCTATTCTCAAAAAAAAATCAGAATATTAAATTCTAGTTTATTATATTCATAATGTACATAAATTAACAGATAAATATGCAGTATTTGTAACGACCCGAGATCCTACGCCCAGGAAGACGTATCGTTCTTAAAGAAAGAAAGGGATGAGAAAATAGAAAAGATAGAAAAGAAAGAATAACAACATCAGCATCTCACAGCGGAACGAATAAATTATAATAATCACATAAGTATTTACATAATATACAACACCAATCAGAGTTATACAGATAATACATCACATACTAGACAGTTATAAACACTTGTCTAGTTATACAACTCAATACACAAAACAATTCAAACTAAACGACTCAGAGATACCAACACAGCGGAACTATATATATATATATATATATATATATATACACACACACACACACACATATATATCTACAACGCTGAAGCCGCCTGCTCCATTTCTCCTCCAGAACTCGTCAAAGCTAACCTGAATCCCTTGGCTACCCGTATAAATTTGGGTGCCCGAGAGTTTATGAAAAACAAAAAAATAAACTCCGGGTCAGACATGGGTCTGGTATGAGTAACCGGTTAAAGTTGCTTAACTTTGAAAATCTTTTTGAAAATAAAAGGTATCACGTAAGACTCCCCACAAATAAACATGGGTAAGTTTTTACCTTACGCTAACCAAAACATTTGATAGGAAATTATGTGATATTATAATAGGTCTAGGGTTTTCAAGTAAATAGAAAATAGCCGAAATTGTTACATCTATTAAATTTCAGCTGCTAGCCACAAAAGTGGGTAATACAATCAAAACCGTTGGCACTTATTGGATTGTGGATTCCATACAATGGCAGGGCTACTGGGGTACCGCCCGTCACAGTACGTGGCCTAGATCAACGTACCGAGGATCACTCCCGACCCCCGGCAACACAAGGCCGGAACCATTCCTTACTGAACAGTCCCGAACAAGATAACCCCGCAGTTGGTGTACATCCAACCGTCCACACAGCCGAATAAAAAGGGACATCTAGACAGGGGAAAATCTTGTCCTGCTTGGGCATGACCCACCTAACCTTGCTGCACCTCCCCTGTTTTAGCCATTCCCGGTTGATGAGGCTTGAGGCTGCGATTACCTTTATAGAAAACTTTTCTTAGAATGCTCATCGCCCACCTGACGATGTGTTGAAAGCATTCAATCCATACAAGTTCGTTATGGGTTCGAACGAAACCGAAGGCATTATCTCGTTACAATCATTGTGGAATCACCCTCAGAGTTAACGACGATAACCCTTGCATTCTGAATCTTCATCTTCGCTTCAGAATCACGACCTATCGTTAATTTGGATCGATGTGGTTCTCGGATGCCTAAATATGGAAAACCGATCCCGGTCTCATCGAAATCCAAAACTTGTCTTTTAAGGCCAAGTTGTCTATTTAGTCTTAACAGTCATCATAAACAGACAATCAAAATTATCACCCAATCAGATAATAATATACTATCATACTTAAACAAACATCCAAGTCACATAGATATTATTCATCTCATATCTGAGTTCACAATCATCAAATGAAATATCAATATCATTCATCCATAAGCAATGATTTATAAATCACACCCTTTGTAATTAATTTAAAATGAATTAAATTAACTACTTCTATATCTAATTAATTTAAAGTGAATTAAATTAATTACCTCATCTATAAATCCTGCTTATACAGTCTTAAATTAATTACAAATTAATTGATCTTCCTCTGAATATTCATCTTGGTTAGACACCCTTGATTAATTATTCTCTAATTACAATAGGTAATTAGTCTTTAATTAATTGCACAAGTTAATTATCCTAAATCATTTATAGTAATTAATATTTAATTACTTCATTTATATTAATTCAATATAATTAATTACATTTTTTCTTAATTAATCACCACATTATTAATTATTTCTTAATTAACCAATTCTTAATTACATCATTAATTATTAATTAATCATCTTTAATTTAGATATAAATTAAATTACTGTATTTAAATTAATTACATTGAGCAATTAATCTTTAATTAAACACAATTATTAATCATCCTTGATTAATATCAACCAGTAATAAATTAATTATCCCATAATTAATTGTCTACTTTAATTAATCCTTTGATTAATTTCAAAAGTAATTATCCAAATTACTTCATTAACACATCATTTTACTAATTACATTCAGTAATTACTTCATTAAGTAATTATGCTCCATTAAGTACGCTAGGTAATTACACTCATCAATTTATCAAATGATTTTCTTAAATTAATTAAATTGAATTAATTAACTTAATTTAATCATCTTATCAAGATTAATCACAACAAGTAATTAATCTCTTAATTACTTTTATCGAGTAATTACATTTAAAAATATAATAGATTATCCAATTAATTTAATTAATTATCCAAAATTAATCATATATATTAATTAATTAATAATCCTTAGTTAATTTTCTACATTAACTAATAACATTTCTTAATTTACTTCTTAATTGATCTTTAGCTATAAATCAATTTAAATTATTAACTTAAATACATAAGTCATCCCTTAATTACCCTAGTATTCTTAAGATAATTTATTTCTTTATTAATGACTTCATTAACATTACATTTTAATTTTAAATTTAAATGTCATTTGAATTGAAGTGTCAAAATGATTATAACTTAAATTCAATTTAAAATCTTTTAAATAAATGTAAATAACATTTATTATTTACATATGAACTTATATAAGAAAATCTTTAAATTAAACTACTTGGATCTTAATTCGAAATTAAATTTCCAAAATACATTAATATTTTATCTTGAAAATCTCAAGTTAAACAATTATTTACTTTTCATTCAATCAAAAACCTTTAATCAAAGAATTCTCAAAATCAAGTTAATTTTTATTGAAACAAATTTACTTTTCAAAACTATTTTATTTGAACTTATTTTTAAAACATTCATATTTAAAACTGATTTAAGTTTCAGATTTGAATTCCAAGTAAACTTGAATTCCATCAATTTATCTTGATTTAAAACTTCGATTTAACTTTCTTTTAACAACTAGAATTAGAAACTCGATTTTTAAATCCAAATCCATTTTAAACTTTAAAATTCAAATATCCATTTGAATCAAAACCTTTAACAAAATCGAATTTAACTGCAGCAACACTTTTGTTTCAGGTCAAATTTTAATTTCTCGAAATTATCAAGTTTTAAACCTGAAACTCATTTAAATGTTTAAATCTTCATTTTAGATTCAAAATATAAATTTGAATTCATACTTCAATTTTGATTTACACTTTGTTAAATCTTAGTTGACAACTTAAATTCAAATACATCATGATTACAACTAACTTACAATTAATTTTGCTTTAAATTTTGTTTAAATTTAAAAGTACAGGTAGTTTATATAACCTGTAGCAATCCAACACACACCTGAGACCAAAGCAAAGTTGCTTCGGGTCAACTACCTCCCTGCTTCGAGTAAACAGTGCAAATAACCCAAGACTTCCCCGAGCCTAAAAACCCTGCACACTAAAAAAACTGTGACAGTTCAAAACCTGGAACCATCTAAATTTCCAACCCACTTCACTGCTTCGAGTTCTCCATCACCTTGCTTCGAGTCATCTACTCGAGTGACTCTAGTATTCCCTAAAGCAAAACGCTACACACCGAAAAAAACAACCCAGCACTCAAATGGCACGGTGCACGTGCACCGTGGCCCCAGCCAACTCCGGCCATCCACTGGCACTCCCACACGACGCCGGTCATCCCCAGATACGACCACCATCACCAAAAGCTACCCCATTTTCTTGAAACAAAAATCAAGCCTTCCCTCTAAAACCTGGAAACACCAACACCTTCCCACCTCAAACCTGTCATCATCGAGTTCTCCACCCTCCGACCATATGAGAGTCTAAAACTTCAGCCTCTTCTTCGACTACAACCCAACTATCACCACCCCAAAAGACCCTGAACTCGATCACCTACTTCGGTCGTGGCGATTGTTTCTTATACACAACAAAAATTTAGGGTTCTAGAAGAAAACCCACTACCGCAACTTCCTTGGTGGACTTCATCACCGCCACCCATTTTTCCTAGCATCAACGATCGCTCCTCCATCGACCAGAAAAACCCTGACCCCTCCAGCCGCCTAGATCACCAGAAAAGCCCATATTCTCCTATTTCGTTTAAACCAGAAACACTCCCTAAAACCCAAACTAAAATTTATGATGTTTAGTTCAAAAATCATATTATAGTTGTTGTTTCCAAATTTTTAATACTGGATCTCTAAATTACAAGTTTTAGATTTTACATTGTTTATCAAAAACTGTTGTTTTTAGCTCCCTGAGACACTCAGACTTGAAATTTAACTAAATCAAGCTTCTAAACATGAATGCATAATGAAACAAACAGCCTTTGTTTGTAACCAGGTCCTAATAACAATTTATTGAAGAGAATTATTAATTTAAATCTAAACAAGAAAAATGGAAACTAACAGAGGATGTTTAAATGGACATAAACATGCACAGGCAGATTCATTTACATATATATATACCACAACATTTATCACAGAAAACATATAACCATATTTATTCTTAGATTTAAAGAAAATAATGTTACTCGCCTAGTTTTGAAAAAAACCAGAGCACTTCTTTATGTCTGAAACAAGTTGAACTTCAAAACTGGAAAGTAATTGCCTTCATTTCCTAAATCTTCTTGTCTTTGTTGGATTTGCAAATATTACTTAAGTTTGTAAGAATAGAAACATTTGTTATTGTTTCAGATTTTCTATGAAGTAATGAACGAACTGAAGAAGATGGCATGTATATAAAGAAGTTTATAGAGGAAGGTGATAACTGGTTAAGCACATGCAGGTATAATTATGTTCTTGTTTGTATTAGGCAAGATATTTGTATTAGGAGCTGAAATACAACTCGAAATGACTGTTGTTAGCAGCTAAGAATTGGTGTCATTAATGCTAATGTACTTTGTGTCTCAATTTACTAAATTTTATGCTTAGATATTTTATTATGTTTTGCATACTTGTCTCTTTTTTTCTATTCTTGCCTGCATCTTAATTTTTTTACAGGCTGCCTACATATTTATGTTTGACTGCTAAAAAATATGTGTGTAAGTGTACAATCTGTAGGTTAGAGTTTAGCTTGTATATGAAGCTATTTGTTTATGGATATTTGTTTTTTTTTCTCTCTCTTGCTTTCCACTTCTTACAGGTTACACATATACACCTGATTTGCTTTCATTCTTTAGATACAAAGTTATTTATTTTACTTTGTTCTTAACTTTACATTTATTTATTTCTTTACTTTCCTGGGTAATGTTTTTACTTATGTCCAAATATATATATAGTTGTTTTAGTCTTTACTATGAATTTAGTCTAAGTATTTAATTCTATTTCTAACATGTGTGTTTACTTTTATTTTTCTTTTATTTTTAAACATAGACTAACAAATATTTGATTACTTATTATTATTTTATTTTATACTTATATTAATATTAATAATGTTTATTTTAATTTGAACATTTTGAAACCTTTATTTTTAATTTCCAAATCATAACTTTCATTCAAACACACGTATATATCATTAAAGTTGAAATAACAATTTTATTAAAAATTCATTTGTAAAGATTTACATTATTAATAGAGCTCATTATTAAGTCAAAATGATTTATAAAAGAATTTATCTCTTTATTAATAAACTACTTAATTTTATCAAGCTAAATTTAAAACAAATTAAACAAACCTTTTGCTAAATTCAAATGTAAGCTAAAATTATTTTAAACAAACTAAACTTAAATCCTGAGTAATTTAAAATCATATGATCATTTATTAAATAGCTTAATATCAAATTTCTAAATTATCAAAAATATTAGAATTAGAAACATGTCTATTTATTAAATTTAAAACAAAGATTATCCATTTACAATATATACAGATATATACATTATAAATAGAAGGCAATTTGATTAGCTTCTAAAAGATAAATTATCAGTTAAATATTTATTCCAAAAAAGGTTATTAAATCAATTCATATATTATTAACAAATATTATCAAATCAATTTAATTTTTAAAGTAGATTATTAAATTGATATTGCCAAAATTTCCGAGATATCACAGTATTTTTATTTAAAATATTCTTACTTTGTATTTTATTATCTTTTCGAGACAAATTTAATTAATTTTGAAATTTACTCATATAAATTAAATTTATTAGGGTATGTGGTGAATTAAAATAATTATATTTTTACATAACCAAAATGGAATTGCGATTTTTAACTTTTCAAGCCTTACTTTCACTTAACATTTCTTTTAGTAGTTGAAGAAATATTCAATTTATCGTTTTGGTAATATTGTATGCTTATTATGGATAAATATTCTGATATTCGTTGGAAAAGTTTACCTGTACCAAAATATAGTGATTCGTGACTATTGCACTTCAATTTTTAGCTATTTCCTCATTTTTTTAATGCAACGTTTGAAATTCAATCATTAATCTTTTTAACAAATATACCAAAAGCTAAATTAATTTCAAAAATTTGTGTACATAAATATTTAGCTATAAAAACATCAACTTCAATATTAACTAAGAATACCAACTTTTATTTATTTGACTAATA
Source organism: Allium cepa (assembly GCA_030765085.1). Taxonomy (NCBI): domain Eukaryota; kingdom Viridiplantae; phylum Streptophyta; class Magnoliopsida; order Asparagales; family Amaryllidaceae; genus Allium; species Allium cepa. The sequence goes on from CM060932.1 coordinate 954,873,645, forward strand.
TATGCATTAATTTTTAAAAATAATAAATCAATTTATAACTCATTTTTATAAGAGAAAACGACAATTTAGCTTTTGTCTAGATATAAAAATGTATAGATCAGATAAAAAATTACTTATTTAGAAAAATGATAAGTTTAATTTACAAATCATCTTAACAAGTTCATGGTATATTGCTTTATTACAAAATAAATCATATTCTCTGAAAAGTATTTATAATATTATTTTTCAATATATGGCGTGGAACGCACGAATTGCAACCCAGTTTACATTAACCGATTATTTGTAATTAACTTGGAGGAATATGCTAAGACGGAATCAGGTAAGCATCGAGTAATTTGAAAATGGAGGAAACTCAAAGAGGCTATGTTTATTATATTATACCAGTACGTATGACACGTCCAATTGGACGTGTAAAAGAAAAAATGCATTAATTTAATTTTAGAAAGGACAAAACCTTCTTTCTCTTGCTTTATTTTTAATTAATGTATAATAAGGGTATTAACGTAATTGCAAAAGCTTCAAACTACTGCATCCTCTTGTATATAGATGATTAAACGCATAGGGTTACTGCCGTATTAGACGGTTTAGGAAGCAGCTGGTTGAAGCGTTGAAATTACATGGATTTGAGACGCCTTCAGAAAGGCCCAGAAGTTTCTAGTATCGATTGAACCACGCCCTAAATCCTTGGACTCGTTCTTTTTTTAAATTAAATCTGGAAAGTTGAAACAAACTTCTTCTACCGTGTCCACGCTTCATATGGAGCTTCCTATTTTTCAATCTTCCCCCAATCCCTCAACTATAAATTCATCCCATCTGCTTCTCTTCCATCATCCTCAAGCAACTAACACAAGATCGTTAAATTCGAAAAATATTCAGAATCAATTACAGTGAATACAAGTAATCGGATATGGAGAAGTTATTGGTTATGTCGATCCTGAGTTCAACTCCTTCCGAGATTAAATCCGGCGTTAGTTCATCGTGGATGAACTCGTCCTTTAGAAAAAAGAGCAATCAGGACAGCAATATCGATAGCAAAAGGGAGAGAAGCGAGTCAAAGAAGAAGGCAGAGCAGCAGCAAATGAATTCAAAAGATGGGAGAGCAGCATGGTTTGCACCTGAATTTGATGGCCTCAATTGCTTTGAAACCATTGTTTCTCATTAGTTCCTCCTCCTCCCTTTTGTAAAAAAATCGTTTTGTATTATGACTGCATAGTTGAAACTGTGACTTGATTTCTATATTTTTTAAGGTTTGGATGACTTGGTAGAGAAATGCTCATTTATTCAAGGTTTTTCTTTAGAAATTGTGTTTGGACCCATTGTTTTAAAGACTGGACCAAACCGACGGTTCGACTCTAAAAATAGTGAACCGAACACTAGCCCGGTCCGGAGGGAGGAGAAACCATAGTAAGCATCAAACCGCCAAAACCGTATGAACCACGGTTCAACCAGAAAATAAAAACTAAGTCGGCTAATGAGAACCAAAATACTAGTATAATCGCACTACGGTGGGGAAACCGACCGTTGTGGTATTTGATATAAAAAAACGTATTTGTTAAATTTTTTCCTTTATTATTAATTTGATGAAAAATTAAGTGCATTTTAAAAAAAAATGAAAATAATTGAAATTGTGTAAATCTAATTATATCAAAGATTGAAAATGTAGGTCAACTTGATACTAAGGACTACCCACCGACACACACACATGTATGTATCAAGACGGTTCAATATACTCTTAATTTTGAGTTTATTTATAACTCTAACTTATTAGTGAATTTGGAAAAGAAAATCAAACAAATGTCATCTTAATATACATCATCATATTTTTCAATACTTAATTAAAGAAGATGAAAAATGCAAAAATTGATGTAATAAATAAATCTCATATAATTGAACTACGGTGTTTAAATAAATTACCTAAAAGTACCATTATTTTATGAAAAACTAACATTGCTGAAGTAAAAATAAGAAAAAAAAAACTAAAATTACTGAAACGAAAAAATACTAAACTTTGGATTCTGTCATTGTGATATTTCTTCTAACAAGAAGCTTGATTCCGCCACATAATCAGTAACTGATTGAGACATAACATTGATTTTTTGTTTTTTTTCATTCATGCACTAAATTTGGGCAACACGAACTCTGAAAAGACGAAGGATCCATAACAAGTCATTTAGTTTTTATTCGTATATATCTTCACCTTCATCATTCTTAATCTTATAAAGGTCATCAGCACTGCAACCTATGATTTCCTCTGCTGGTTCATTAAAAGCAGTAATCCAAGCTTCAACGGTTGGATCATTAATTTTCATTACCATAATATATCTGCATTGAACAAACATATTATTATATATATTACTTATTACTATAAATAATTAACTCAGCTTTGGTGTCAGAGGTCACAAATTTGAAACTTGCGTAGCGTGATTTGAACATTTATTCACATGTGATATGTTGTATATAAAGTACCATTTCAAATAATAATAATAATAATAGGCTCTTAAATTTTTACCTCAAAATACAAGAGCTTTCATTCTGGTGGCATGCTTCACACCAATAGCCCGATCGTGCATATTTAGTTACCTTTTTTTTTGCAACTCTTACAAGCTTGATACCGCAATTTCTGACACTTAATATAAGTTATGTAAGCAAACATGCTGAAGACTGCAGACTAAGTATGGAAAAAAACAAACAATCAATATGAAATTATTAATGTACAATATAGTTCGAAATGATACGGACAAACCTTGTTATGATCCAATGTTGGATCATTTATTATATGAGAAAGCATAACTCTATCGTAAGTGGTAGATGAGATTTTTGTATTTTTGCCTTCACAATTATACCAACTTCTAAACTTTTTAGCTTCTGATATGTTTGGATTTATATATAAATTGCTTTTACTCAATGTTCACAAAAATAAACCTGCAGTAAGATTAAATAATCTTAAAAAATGATTGCATGGCAAGGGCTAAAAAAATAGAACAATTTTTACCTTGAAAATCTCCAACTTTGGCATATTTAATAGCTGCTATAGCACATTCATCAACCATTTGTAGCAGCTCAGCACCGATTTTCATAGCAAGTTCTTCCATAAAGTCACATTAACAGTTTTGCTTCTGTAATTTAAATCAAAGCATAAACATTTTAAGTAAACAAATTTATTGCTTTAATATGTTTACTTACGAATCATCTGCAATGGTTATATCACATTTTGGAATATTCTCATTATTGATTTTACTTCGAATGCCTTTGACTGATGAAACACTTTGAACAAAGCCGATTACATCTAAAAGATACTTATGTTAAGCAAACATACAATAAGTTATAAAAAATTAATAATATGGATGCATTACCTACAACTTCCTTTCCTGCAATGTATTTTTGAAGTTGGTTAATCTTTACAAAGTTGTATACGATATCGGGTATAATAGAGTTCGCGTCATCCATCCATTCGACTAATGAGTACTCATTTATAATAATCTCGTACTCGTTTTTTATAGTACTAAATTCTTTATTCGCAGGCTTGACGGTTCCTTTAGAAATATAATAAACTTTTCCACATTGAAATATATGATAGTATTTGTCTGCAGCTTTATTAAACATTGTAGCTTGAATTTGGGCACCCTGTGAATTTGAAGAGAATAATTATTATAACAATAACTTAATGATAGCACAAATAGAGAAAATATTATTGAAAGCATTAAGATAAAAAAAAAACTTACATCTTCAATGGTGAGTTCTATACTAAACACGCAACCTTCTCCTTTAATATTTTTATAAGATCTCAAATTGCCTTTATTTGTCACTTGAAACTTTGATGATCCGATTACGATGGTATGGATTCAGTAGTGCAAGAGAAAGAACATTTGTACCAAAATCCATTTGAGTAATAGAGCTAACATTGATTAATATAATATTAGAAAACAGAATAATACAAAAAAAACCGACCTACTGTAGTGTCAATATCCAAATAGATTATGGATCGTGTATATTATAAATGTGCACCAATTTCATACGCAACCTGTTGTAATTCTAATAATTAAAAAAAACAACGTATATTATAAACACGTAACTTCGTAATTAATTTATGTGTGCTTGATATTTTCCTATATGGACGGATATTATAATGGCTTTTCCACCTGTCCAATAACTAGGTTATGACCATTAACTCAGACATAGACCTTTTTACATTATATATTTGTTATGCAGCAGCAAGCAAGGTTACACAACATTTTTATGCCTAAATATGTCCACTTAGTTTTAGCATCCCCTATAAATGACGCAATGTAATAAAACGAAGTAGACATAATTTGCGGTAGCGGGAAAATATTTGCTTATAAAAATCGATTATACAATTTTAGTATGAACAAAAAAAGTAGCGTATGAGAAAATAAATGTATTTGATAAGATATGAAAGATATATGAATGAAAAAAATACAATGATGGAGAAAGGTACCTGTATAAAGTGCTACTGTCTAATCAACAACAGAGTATTCGCTTTTATATTTGCTGTAAATATGTAAGGATTCGTATTAGTTGGAAATTCAAAAAATATATCAGTGTAGACCAAGTAAAACATGCATTTCCATTTGAAAATACATTTTTTGTTATGCCAAATAATACAATAAAAAGTATGATCTAATTTGATTTCCAATGTTCGTTGAGTGACAATTATTTTAGAAGCCAATTTAGACTTTTTATTTCAATCAAAAGACGATAGCAATTTATGCTCATAGCACGTATTACAAGTAAACAGCGCCTAATATAATATGAAATTCGAACATTACTTGAGAAGGAGTTGATGATATGCATTGTTTTCTCTACTTTGTGCACAAAGACAGTTCCAATTCAGTCTTCGATGCTCATTCAACGCCAGCTTCAGCTATGACATTGAACATATAATGGAAATGCTTCACCATGGTGAAGTTTTTTTGCAGTACATAAATCTCTCTTAACACAAATTATCCATGACAATTAAATCCCTTTTTATCAAGAAAAGAAACAATCTACATCGTATTTTAACAAAACTTTCCTTCTTTTCTTATCTATTTATCTACCATATAATGCAAATACTTCACCTTGGTGAAGCAATTTTGCAACACCTAAGTTGCTGTTAAAACAAACTATTAATGACAACTAAATCCTCTTTATTGGAAAAGGAAATAATCTCCATTATATTTTAACTCAATATTCCTTCTTATCTTATATTCTACAATCATTCGTTCTTATTCGTCACAAAATTCATATTCATAAAAACTAAAATATTTAAATCTTATCTTAAACCTCATTAAAGTTTTATTTATTTATCGTAACTAAAGATAATGACATTCATATTCATTAAATCTATGACGAATGATGCATATATTTACTTTGTACTTTTTCATTAGTCCACTATATAATTACAGTTTATGTTTAAGGTATATTTTTTGCTTGAAATTTATCTTTGTACTTTTTCATTAGTCCACTAATTTGGCATAAGAGAAATACTACTAGGCGATCATGTTTTCTTGACCAAAGCAATCAACAGTTCCTTTTCAAAATATATAAATTACAATATTTAGTACAATCCATTCAAGATTTGACATAAAAAAAAGTTACAAATTATTGAGAAGAAATTTTAAACATAAACTGTAATTTTGTAATAACATTCTGAACAATAAGATATAAATGTAAAAAATGGATCCGACTTGCTTTTTTTTCCAACAGTAATGTGAGCATGTGAGGTTGAATTTTTCAAAATAGAACTATAAGCCAGACCCCAAAACGAATAACAAAAAACTGCTATATAAATGCAAAATTCTCAACATTTGCAAAACTTATATCAGATGAAAAAAAAACACTTAAACAACAAAGTTGTTTATCCCTGTACCGTTAATGTCAAAACAAGTTCCATTTCATTTAATAACTACAAAATCGAGCCAAGTCTATCAAAATTTTGCCTATATTAAAAATATTCTTAGTTTCCTACAAGTTCGACATCAGGTTATGAATGACAACCACGTATTACAAGTAAACAACGCCTAATATAATACTGAAACTCGAATATTACTTGAGAAGGAGTTGATGACTGCATTGTTTTCCCTTCTTTGAGCACAAAGACGGTTCCAATTCAGTCTTCGATGCTCATTCAACGCTAGCTTCATCTATGACATTGAACATAATAATGCAAATGCTTCACCATGGTGAAGCTTTTTCGCAGTACATAAATTTCTCTTAACATAAATTATTCATGACAATTAAATCCCTCTTTATCAAGAAAAGAAACAATCTACATCCTATTTTAACAAAATTTTCCTTCTTTTCTTATCTATTTATCTACCATATAATGCAAATACTTCACCTTGGTGAAGCAATTTTGCAACACCTAAATTGCTGTTAAAACAAACTATTCATGACAACTAAATCCTCTTTATTGGAAAAGGAAATAATCTTCATTATATTTTAACTCGATATTCCTTCTTATCTTATATTCTACAGTCACTCGTTCTTCTTTATTTGGTTAATGCTATATTTTATTTGGTTAATGCTATAGCTGAGTTCAGCATGTGATAGGCATAGTGTGGTAGTCATGTGTTTGTGGTGTTTAATTTGGTTATTTATAGATATTGATTGCGTACATACTAATAACTACAACAAGATTTGATCTAACAATGACAACACCGACATAACCAGCTTTCATCAACGCAAAAATAACAGAAGATCTATGATGTGCAATCTCGTATACATACTTTATTGTGGTCAGACAATTGGGTAGATACAAAATTTCAACGGCATGCTAGCATAATTATAGCGGAAATTATATTTTATACTATCTAGTCCCTAAAGTCGAGTACCCAGTTTTCAAACCATATTCAGTTTTATAGCTGAAACTGGCTTTGCTTTCCATAAACATAAAAAGATGGTGGAAAGAGATATCATGCCAAATCATCTCCGTAAGCATTTTCATTGACCTTTTTTTAAGTATGTGAGGCGATTTGCATGAGTTTATCCAGAGAGAACCGACAATAAAATAAAAACTACCTGGTGCTCCTCATATCAATATCTCATGTAAACTATCATGGCATCTGTAGAACTTAGCTTGTAGCAACAACAACCCACAAGCAAATCTCAGAGATGATTAGGTACTATAAACAAATTAGCACACACAATATCAGTGATTTCCTGTTTTAAGCAAACAATACCAGGGTTTCCATTTGTGGAAAATAAAATTTGGTTGATTGACCTTTCGTAATTTTTATAATCGTAAATATGGTAACAAACTGCTAGAATAAATAATTGGAAAATGACAGAGTTTCCATGCTTAAACGATGTCATGGAGTTACTATTTCAAAACTAACATAAATTATAACTCCAACGATCAACTGATAATGAAATTTAACATGATCAAAAAAGTCGTATTTACCCTGTATACTGAACAATTGTCACGGAGTTATAGCCATATATCACTAGCTCGACTCTCATTTATCACCGAAAATGCATGATGCTTGCCAGGGCCAAGGGATCCTTTTTCAGAAAATAGCCTAATGCTGAATGCCACGGCACATGCTGATGCTCGAGTAACCTGTATCAAAAATCATAGTTGAGTACATTAAACATTTAGGTGGTAACTACAAAGGGGGCCAGCATGATGTACATGGTTGGAACTTGGACATGTCCATGTCAACCATAATTAACATGTCATGGGTAGTATATACTGTATGTGGTAGATTTTTTTTTCCTTCTTCCGTTATAAAAAACGTCAGTTGTATAGCACTTAATGAAAGAAGAAAAAATACAGATGCCGATGTACCAAGGCACATCCTTATAATTATACACTGAATAAAATTGTCCTATATTATGAGTATAAACATATTCAAAAGAAGCACTTCAAACTAGCTTTACCTATATCTGAAGAACTGTCAGATCTTGAGATATAGTACACACATAGTTTGAGGGGTTGTTTCAAAATCATGCAAATGATGGGAAAATTAACACAGTTATCAGTTGTTGTTAGCTTTGAAATATTAACCGTGTCGTTATTTTAGAAGAAGCTAACTATATCACGTTTGAAGCTGTAAAATATAACCTATATTTTCTTCTTGGAGAAGATTGCATCATCTTTCTTCCGTGTTTGGATTACAAACGTTTAGTTCAGGTTAAGAATTTACGCCTCTTGTGCACATGCAATTAGACATTGCTCCTTGCATACACTTAATTATATTCATAGTTCATAATTAGATCATCCACTTATAACAAATGTGCTGATGCCTTTTAAGAACGCAAATTTTAGATATAACAAACTAATTTTACAATTGTAGAAAATATGAAGGATTAAAAAGATCAATTATATTGTTTTAAAAACTTGCACCTAAATAGAATGTACAATGTCATATTGACATGATATTAGTAATTAATCTACTTTGTGTATCAGCATAGAAGTATAGTTGAATTTTTATATTCTTTTCTTTTCCTCCAAATAATCGAAACGAAGCTTATACCAAATAAATTAGGAATAAAAGAATTATCTTTGAATAAAAGTGAAAAAAAGAGCAGAGTCAATTGCTAATTATAATTACTGACAATCACATATTTCAGAAATTCTAAATCGCAACCTTCGAAATCTCTATTTTCACTCCAAATTGAATTAAATCATAGTAGTTTAACATAAAAATCAGCTTATAGAACTGTGTACAAGCACATCCAAAAGTTAGACATCGGCTGCTTTCTTACAATGATTCAAACAGTATCACCTAAACTAAGCTACCAAATAATAGCTACTATTCTTCATACTACATCAGAACTGAGAATAATATTACTAGCTTCAAATCATCAACTTAACCCAACCTAAATCTCGTAATAACATAAAGAACCGCATAGAAATTGGAAACCATCTAATCCTAATTTGAAAGAAAAAAAACAACTTACTGTATAAGCTTTAACTAACGCTTATAAGTAATAGTCGAATAACTAATTTAATTAACAATAAAAAAGAATAAATCGTAAGAACTTAGTGATGTAGTTGCGGTAAAATAAAGAGGAGGAGCCAGACGAGAAGCGTGGTCGAACAACCAAGGAAGGGTCGAGAGGAGGAGCGTTCGAGAAGAGGAGCATGTCGAACAGTCTCTCGTACTGGATTAGGGTTTTATTTGGTTTAAGGAGAAATAAAGAGGAGATGGAAGGGGAAGATTGACTGGAGAAAACGGAGGCAAAACTTTCAAAGGGAGAGTACACGGTGAAGAAGAGAAAATTTTGGGGAGAAGTATAAGGGAAACAAAAACGAAACAACGGCAGCGTTATTTTGGCTTTAGAGAAATTGATTTTGGCCAGCGACGGTAAGCAAACCTCCCTAAGGGTCGGTTTGATAACATTTTTTTACCATGCCTATGCTAGTTCAATGCCCACCAGAATCACTTAAGAAGATTTCCAAGTCAACGACGATTACCATTTTCATAATGAACTGTATGTTTAGCTACATTGTGAAATTGGTCTCGGCATTTCCTAAGATGTGGGACTAAAAAGAAGTGATAAATTATTTACTCATAACCTATGTTTGCGGTTGTCAAAAGCAAGTTAGATTTGAAGATAGTTGGCATCAACTAGAATAAGAATAGCAGCATACAGTCAAATCTATGACCCTAAAAATTATTTCACTTTTTTTCCAATACAAAGGAGCTTATTTTCAAATCCTAGCATAGCTTCAGCCTCCACAGTATACTTTGCTTACACAAGCTAATGTAATTTACTAAAATAGTTGCAGTTTATAAGGATGCTTCCATAGAAATATACAACAATTAATCATTATATTTTTATACTTAACCAATCAACATAATTTTATACTTAAAAGTTGTAAAAAAAAAAGATAAAACATTTTGATACTCGACAACTGTGAAATTTTATTCTCATGGATATTTATGAATATATTTTCATAAGTAATTTTCTTTTATTATTAACATATGTTTTAAATTTGAAAACTACATTTAGCACGGTTTTGACGATTCAACCGGTTGGACCCTCAGAACCTTTGATCCTGACTTATCAAAGTTCAACTTGCGATTCGGTCATGAAAACTATAGTTTGGGCGGTTCATTTCTTTTCTTTTATGTTTTACATTTTTCTTAATTTAATTATTTTTGTGCAATATGCCATGAGAAACGTTTAATGAGGAATGATGTGAACCAAAGACTGATTTAACCTTTAATTGCTTCTAAATACATATGTATTTGTTAATCGATAAAAATTTAATTTACTATGTAAATCATTTCCACTATAGGCAAAGCTCTCAATTATTACTCAAAATTCTTAAATCCGTCCGTATGAGAATCTTATCTGAAATATAAAAAATCATCTGGCGTTGAAAAAAAGATACGAATATGGTTATGCCCATTCGAAATTTGAAAAATGAATACGGATATACCTAAATCCGCATATGCTAATTAACTGTTGGTGATTGTCAAAATCATAGTTATTATTTATCTTGAATGTTAGGGCATAAAATGATTTTCATTTACCATGCTAGGTAAAAATGTTAATATGTGTATAAAATTCAATATTTGTTATTTAAAATTTTTTCTTAACATATTTATTATTTTTTATTATGTTTGGTAATTCAAAGTGAATTAAAATTTTGTAGTTATTTGTTTAGATTTTTTAGTTGTAAACTGGTGGAAGAATATCCGACAAATATCCGATATCCTTATACATCCGCGGATACAGATAGGACTTTTCTGACATGGTAATAGTAAATTTATCATTTTATGCAGTGAGTTGTTGGCAACATTTTTCCAAAACCAATTGTAACGGTAAATTTACCAATCAAGTTATAATACATGAATATTCCTGGGATATTCTTCATTATAGACATTTAGAACTAAGAAAGTGATTAAATTTAGTTTAGTAATATGTATCAAATAATGGTAACTACAATTTATCTTCTTGTTGATATCTTTTACTAAATAGCACTATAAATTATATAATAAAGCATCATTATAGTGCAAAAACATGTCAAGTTACTGATTTTTTTTTTAGAAAAAGAGTAATTTACTATTACTAATGTAACGACTACCGGTTTGTTGATATACCAATTTTTGGTATACCAGCAAAACAGTAACGATAATTGTACACAATTTTAGTTTATCAGTAAAAAAAGGTACGGTAACTGTATTTGCATAATGGCATCAATAATCATTATCATAACAGTTCTAGATATAGATATCCTTCATTCAAAAATAATTCAAATACGGATGCAAATATGACATGATTAGAGTCTGTATTTGGCTATTTACAGGCCTAATCATGAACTCGGTTCATAATTCATTTTGGATTATATCTTTTATTAGTAATAAACTGTAATTTATGGTTTGACCAATACGACGCAGAGCAAGTCACATTACGTCAATGTAGCAAAGAATATTATTTTGTAACAATTTGTTTCTTAATCAACAAAATATGCACAACTATTTTTATTTTCCCACATGGTTTACCCACAAGCCACAAGCTGTATCACCCTCTTTATGTTTTGAAAATACTTGCAATTAGATTTTGAGCCGCATGTTAAAAAAATTATAAACCTAACACTTCATTAACGCTGCTCGGAGTCATCTTAAATAATATAGAAAAAAGGTCGAGGATGCGCTCAAGATGATATATTATATCTTGGGGGATAAGGACTGTTTTATAAAATTAGAATAAAATTTAGGTCTTTGAAATTTGATTGATTAATTATTCTAGAACTTTCAAAACTCGAATATTCTTTTGAGTTTTGATTTCAAAATTTTTAGGTTTATGAATTTTGAATTAATTTTTACAGTTGAATGTTTGAATTTTGTTTTATTTTTAATATTTAATGATATAAAAGTTTAAAACCTTTTAGTATAAACTTTTAATTTTTTTGAAACTTTTTAGAATAATAGTTGTGCTTTATTAAAATAGAGCACACATTTTAATATTTTTGATATTCGAACGGATAACTTACAGAATTTCAATGTAGAGCATTATACCATTTAACAATTGAATTATATCTTGAGTTTTTAGTCTAAAGATTTGTTTAAGTAGGCTTTTTTAATTAATAAAGTGCCTTATTTTTATAAAATTGATTATTTACTTAGGACATGTTCAATTGAAGGACATGAACGGTTAGGTGATTGCTCAAGGTAAAGGTAAGTATGCATTGAAGTGATGTGATTTTGCATTGAATAATGTGATTTGTTGTACAAACGCACATTAAAATGGAACAGTTATAAAAAGAAGAAAACCATATATTTAAACTTTCTTAGAATAAAATTTCTTATATGAAAATGTTGGAAAATTTGTGGTTCAAGACGAGGAAGATGACGATAATGCCATACTTCTGACTTCAAGGATCTAGAGTTTAGATTCTTTTAGACAATACTTCAACCCACCGAGTACAAACGGATTATCAAACTATTGACTTCAGAATTCAATGAAGCCTTGGAATAGCGTAACCAAATTCAAGATTTGTACGATCTTGATTTGGCCAAGAACAATTTGTTATAGTTTCTGATGATGCAGATTTGTAGAGAATAGAATGGAAAAGAAGAAGAGAACAAATTTGCAATGTTTCTGCATTTGTAACATCTCATAGGCGTCGCAAAATATGATTGTGATGAAAGTGCTCTGCAACACTTACTGGCGTTGTGAAATCTGGAAGAATAGTATAAGAGTTGTTGTTGTTAAAATAGCAATGGTTCTGGACGTCGCTATTTATAGTGTTGGAGATGTGTATTCGTTTAGAGATGCATCTGTTCAAAACTTTACATCCTTTCCCAACGGTTCAAATATGTTGCTAACGGTCGTGTCCATTCATTCAAATATCCCTCCATCACCACTTGTTGCATCTCTCACCAAGTCTGTCCATTTAAATTTGAATTTAAATCAGGCCTGTTTCAACAAAAAATTAATTCTGTCAATTTAGACTCGAACCTGACCCAGCCAGGTTCGATTGGACGAACGGCAACATCGTGCATGTGTGATGGTTATGCTGACTTTCCTTCTTACAACAAAGCAAATATTTGGATGCCCAAAGTACCCAACCTTTCATGGGGAATCTATATTTAAACAAATATAGTTTCATATTTTCCAAGATATGGGACTATTCTTCCTTCTCTTTTCTTCTCTCTTTAAAACAAAAAATAAACTATGGAGGCAAAGTTGAAAATATCCAACATTATCCCTCTATTTTCAAGATTGAATATTTTAATTTTAAAAAACGGAATGGTTGAATCATTTGAGTGATTGCCTACTTACCCAAGTGGGATTAAGCCTAACGTTGTTCAAGGTCAAGAAATTTCATCATCGTGAAAACCAACACATAAATGAAAGGCATCTTTTGGATTTGAACATTCACTTAGTGTAAACAATTCAAAGCCTTATCGAGATTCTATGATGGACGAATATTGAACCAAGTATCCCTGTCCACTTCAAAGCCTTATTGATATTCTTTCAGTAACACCATTTTGTTGTGGTGTATAAAGGGCAGTGCATTGGTGAACTTAACTATGTTGTTTACAAGACAAGGTGAATTCATTTGAGATGTATGCACCACCACGATCTGAATGTAATACTTTTATTCCTAATTGTGTTTCCACTTCAGATTTATTAATTTGAAATTTATCGAAAGCCTCATCTTTAGTTTTCATTAGATACATGTAAGTATATCTAGTATAATTATAAATAAATGTGGTATAGTATTGGTTGCAACCATAAGTGATATGACTTTTTATGTCACCCACATCACTATATACCAAATCAAGCAAACTAGTTTTTCTATCTACAGATTTAAAAGATTTTCGACGTATTTTTGCTTGAACGCATATTTCACATGTAGGGATAGAATCGAAATCACAATCAGAAATTAATCCTAATTTGTGCATATTTTTAAGTGAATTATAATTAACATTCCTATCAACCATGCCATAAAATAATAGAATCAACAATATAAGCAAAAGATTTCTTTATTAAATTCAACTTAATCATGCAGTTACAAGAGTATCCATGTCCAATGAATTTTTCGTTCTTGGACAACAATAATTAAGCAGACTCAAACACCATCTTGAATCCTCTTCTGTTAAGATGGTATCTAGAGAACAAATTCTTACATATGTCTGGTGCATAAAATACATTGACTAGTGTAAGAACTTTTCCAATGGTGAGTGGAAGTTCTATAGTGTCTTTTCCTATAACTTCGCTTGGAACCTTATTTGCTCCAGTAACTTCGTTGCTTTCTCTATTGTTTTCTTGGTAAGTCTTAAAAAGACTACGACCTTTGCAAATATGAATGCTCCAATATTAATCCACCAATTATTATTTATGCCACTAACGGAGTTTGCCTCTAGCATTACAGCCAAAAGCGAGTCTTCGACCACATTCACTTTTTATTGTTTCTTCTACAGACGGTGTTCTTGAGGATAGTGGCTGGGCTTGTTACAGAAATAACAAGCACCTTTCTTTTTTTGTTCTTGGTATGATTTTTTCTTTTAAACTGTATCTTGTTCTTAGGCTTCAGTTTATCAGTTATCTCAACATTATTTGCCTTAGAATGAGACTCGGTTTGCGGATTATCATCTAGTTTTCGTTTACGAGAGTCCTCTTCAGTACGAAGATGACGTTATAAACTGTCTAAATCATAATCTGTTTCCACATGCTTTAATTTTTTTTATAATCATTCTAAGAATTAGGGAGTCTAGAAATTACAAATCAAACAACAAAGATTCAAGGACATCCATTTTAGCATCCACCAACTGTAAGATTTCGCTTACTTGTCCTATTATGGACTTATTGGCAACCATTTTGATATCCATAAAATTCCCAATATGAAATTTCTTGTTACTTGCCTATGATACGTGATATTTCTTTCCAGTGCAGTCCAAAGAGCATAACCAATTTCTAAGGTCTTATGTGCGCTATAGACAGAAGTAAACAGTGCATTCAGAATGTGATCTCTATATAGAAAATCTCTTCTTTGCACTTTATATGTTTAGCTTTTAGAGCAGCATCATCTGTTGCGGTTTCCTTCAGTATCACCTCCAAGCCATCTTTCAAAATGTAGAACAATTTGACGTGATAAGGAAGAAATTCACCATCTCTTACCAACGAGTAAAATTATCTCCATCAAAATGCTCCAATCGAGTCAAGTGCTGGTTCATGAGTTTTTGTCTCCATCAAAGCTTTTGAATTGTTCAAAATGCTATTTGTAATTTTTACAATATAGAGTGGTTATTTTTGTTTTTTCCATACAACCATTTTTTCACAATAGAATGAATTTATTTATAGTTTTATTTACAGAAGTCCAACTGACATGTCTAACTTGTTGGTTATTATTATATAGAAAGCCTGCTCTCTTGAATTAGATACAACAATCTATTTATTGTTATAAGCATGGTGACTTAACCACCAAGTAATTGATTTTTATAAATAAATGCAAAACTTTTCTCCTAAACATAAGAGACGACTAGTGTTTTATGTTTTGGATTTGAGTTTGTTAAATTATTAGTGTAGTGCTTTGTCTGTTAAGTTTTTGCAATCTATTTGACAGAAATAGGATTACACCATCAATATTTGAACTCGTGTCAAATGGTTACTTTATAAATTACTCATTCACTGGATTGTAATTTAAAGATGATAACGTGTATATTTTAATCACCATCAAAGGTTTAACCAAGATTTTAATTGTGTACTTATTTTAATAATTTCATTAATCCTTGGGTATTTTTTAATATCTCCAATGCACCAATTTCTATTTTAATATACGTGTTATGACACGTGCTTCGCGGATGAAATGTTTTCCTTATTAATTGTATATGTTTAAATCGGTCAAAAAAATGATTTTTTATTTTCAAGTGATATTAAGATTTGTATATTTGTAAAGAAGTATTTTGAATTTGTAAAAAAAGTTTAATTTTTAGATTCTTTTTTTAGAAGGGTTTTGAATTTGTAAAACATGTTTAATTGTTAGATTCTATTTTTAGGAGCGTTTGAATTTGTAAAACGAGTTTAATATTAGATCTTATTTCAAAGTGACTAAGATTTGATAATACATAGAGGGGCGTTTTTGGTAGTTCACGTTGTTATCAAAAAATCATGACACCAAAGCTATTACAACTATTATTAAAAATAAATATAAAAATATGCTTTTTAATGGCGCAATTTTCGCATTAGTTTATAATTTTATATCAATTATTAACATTTATTCAAAAGCACTTCAAAAAAATCTAAAACAAATAAAAATATAAATCCCTATAGACAATCAATCCTCTTTCGCAGCACAGTTTATTGTCAAACTTTCTTTTTTCCTGTCCTGTTTAAATACCCTTTTCGTGTATTATTTCACTTCTCAAAAAACACACCCTAAATCTTGTTACTGGATTAAATATAAATATAAATCTTGTATTAAATTTGTATCAACAAATTTCTTTATACATGCCTCATCCATTCAGCTAAGTGATACCAGGTACATTTTAATCGTTGTTAAATACAACAACAACAACTAAGTTATTATTTCCAAACAAGTTGGATTGGCTAGATATGGAACCCAAAACTAAATGGCAAAATCAATTTAAAAGTTATAACAATAACAATGACAATAATAAAATAAAGTCAAATAAGTAAAGTAATAATAATAACCAAGTAAAATAAAATAAAAATATGTATGTATATATAAGAGGAATGGTAATAATAATACTAATAGCGATAATGATACTAATAGTAATATTGGTCAAAGACCAAACTTACGTCTTAGGCTCCTGTTCTCCAGTCCTATAATCTAAAATTTATAGAACTTAACGCTCATGGTTTGATACGTGAATCGTTAATTTCCACTCACTCCGATCCATCACTAGCTTCTCGGATATACCCCAATCCTTCAAATCTCTTTTTACTATTTTCTCCCATGTCAACCTTGGCCGACCTCTACCTCTCTTTGAGCATTCAACGCGGCCTATAATTCCAACACGCACAGGTGCCTCGGGCGACCTTCGTTGAAGATGTTCATACCATCTTAAGCGATGTTGAATTAGCTCCTACTCAATTGGTACTACTCCAAGTTTATCACGTATATCGTCATTTCTAATTCGGTATCTTCTTATATGACCGCAGTTCCATCGCAGCATACACATCTATACTACGCTTATCTTTTGGACGTGTTGACTTTTAATATGTCAACGTTCTACACCATACAACATCGCAAAGCCCCATTGCCGTAGAACTTTCCGTTAAGCTTTTGTGGGACCTTCCTGTCACAAAAAATACCAGACGCGTGTCGTCATTTCACCTATCTCGATCGAATTCTAAAACTAACGTCTTTATCAATCTCACCATTGTTAAATGATTAAACAAAATTTTAACTTGTAATTTTACACCTAGTTCTTCAGCGGCATCATAGATGATATATAAAAGAGTAAATTTTTCTTTTTAATGTACATGATTCTTAATTGAATATTATCAGCCGCGTGTAACATAATACTAAACTCCTAGAAGTTTCCAGGGCGCATAGAAGATCATGGAAGAGTAATTAGTGGACTCTTTCTTTTAAAATTGACTGGATTATCGCGTCCTCGTTTTGTCTCGACTGATCTTTCCCTCCCTAAAATCCCCAACTATAAATTCATTGCATCTGCCTCTCTATTCACATTATCCTCAAATTAGAAACAATTCAAAACAAGTTCATTAAATTCCAAAAGTATCCAGAATCAATTCCGGAGTGAAATCAGGTAATAAGATATGGAGAAGCTATTGGCTATGTCGATTCTGAGTTCAACTCCTTCCGATGTTAAATCCGGCATAAGTTCGTCGTGGATGAACATGTCCTTCAGAAAAAGGAGCAATCAAGACCGCAATAAGGAAGATAGCAAAGGGCAGAGAAAGGAGTCCGCGAAGAAGAAAGAGGAGCAGCAGAAGAAATCAAAGAAGGGGCGAGCTGCGTGGTTTGCGCCTGAGTTCGACGGGCTGAATTGCTTTGAAACCATTGTTTCTCATTAATCGCCTTCTTTTCTTGTTCCTCGGTATACATGGTAGATAGTGAAATCTGTGTATACATGGTAGATGGTGGAATCTGTGTTTTTGTTAATAAGAACTTATGATATAATCGATTATTTTTTCTTTGGTTTTTTTATTTCTTTTGAAATTGTATTTTTAAGCACTTTATTCTCTTTCTTCTTCGTTTTACTTGGTTTGGGTCATTTACTGTTGTATAGTATTAGACGAGCAAACGCCTATCGATCGATGATGCAAAAGTGTTAGCAATCAAACCGAGGGCGAATAGATTCTATAAAAATATACCAGTTGAGAAAACGAATAATTAAATTTTTATATCGTTTGGAAGAGAAAAATGGGATTTCTTTTTTTTATTGGCTTGAAAAATCTGACTGCGGCAAACAAAAACGATTACGGCTGACGCATCCAATTTTTTGAATTAAATTATGGCTGTCCATATTATCGGACCTAGGCATCTCTTTTCGTTAGGCTACACTAGTGGATGGCACATTGAAATCTTGTCAATCTTGAGGCAACTAAAGCTTAGGTTCAACAAGCACGACTACATATAAGATGATATCAACTGCAGGTAGGCCCGTCAAAACTGACATTAACTCGTTTATCCAACCCACTAACCCTAAGATCAAAAGGGTTGGGTCCAACTCGTTTAATTCTTTTTTTATTTCTTACCCAACCTGTTTACAGCCGACGAACTAAATTTTCTAACCGAACCTAACCCGCTTACCCATGTTTCTGCTGAGATCGAAAGGAGCGACCTTTCTACCTTCCTTCCACAATCCTAAATTCTAAATTTAATCAGTCGAAAAAGAACGTTCGAAAACTCTAGATTGGAATTCGAGCGGCTGAAGAGTGCGAGCTTCGTTGCTGT
The DNA here is from genome assembly GCA_030765085.1 of Allium cepa. Taxonomy (NCBI): domain Eukaryota; kingdom Viridiplantae; phylum Streptophyta; class Magnoliopsida; order Asparagales; family Amaryllidaceae; genus Allium; species Allium cepa. The sequence continues at coordinate 954,892,498 of CM060932.1, forward strand.
TCAGATTTGTAAACCCTAGGTAATTAAGAATTCTCTCGATACTTTGAGCAAATTTTAATTTTCATATGAGGTTTATAAAGGCTGTTCGAGATCAAGGATTATATGTTTCTAACAAATCTTTTTTATTTTATTTAAAATAGTCCATGAATAGCTCGTTTGATCAAATCTTAGAGATGTAATGATCAAATTCATTCATTTAAAATAGCTTGAAGCTTGTGTTTTGTGATTGGTGCATATTCACCCAAGTTCACATAGTGTTTGGTTTACCTGGGCTTGAATGCTTAAATATAAATAGCAGTATATCATGCATTATTCAGTTTTGAACAAAAAAATATCACCCTTTGAAATTAGTATAAGGATTTTTTATTGCAGATCAAGTAAATACTTATTAAAGTGGAAAATGTTTATTTTGTATATTTTATATTGCAATTGTTACATTTACATTTGTCGTATAACATAAAAAATTATGTTTATTTTGTGTTTTTTTAATAAACAAATGTTGATAGCACCTTCACTATAATTTTTAACATGAGAAATTATTTGCTTGATGACAGTTCTATATGATACAACTATAGTACATCACAAACATTAGTTAGTGAACTAATAGTATTTATTGAACATGTAAAAATAAAAATGAATATGTCAATTCTATATTTGACATTCATAAAACATTCAAGGAATAATAGATTCAACAATGATTGCGAAAGCAATTTAAAGGTTCACCTACTCCTTTTTTTGCATTTATTCACAAGAATGGTCCAGTCCCGCTTATCATAACATTCTGTAATAGAAAAGACGGCGAACAATTCTTCAAGCTCCCTTTACCCGATATTTTGAGAGGTATGTACGGCTTAATCAAAGCTCATGAAATACTTTCCATCTATTTTCCTATATTTCCCAATGGTTCAATGTGTTTTGCACTGTAAATGATAAGTATGCATGGAGAACGGGTGAAAAACTTGCAAGATAAATGTTGGCTGGTAGCCTGGTATGAACATTTGTCGATGGTTCAATATATTCTTGGCTGTAGATGTTAAAGAAATAAAAATTGCAATGGATTGGTGCCCTATAAAATTAAATTTTCCTCTATTAATGCTTAATTATATATTATAATTTGGATGATGGTAAAAGAATTATTAACGGATGAATCGAACTTATATGGGTAAAATTTGTTGGATTTGGATTAAATTTGTTGTTTTAGATGATGGGTTAAGACATGAATTGGTAATGAAAAGCAATGATTTTTACATGGTTGTACTGCTGGTTTTAGGGTAGACTACAGTGGAAATTATTCGGTCCATAGAGTGACCTATAGATGGCTGGAATGTTTTGAGGACTTAGCAGCGGATATCTCAACCAAGCTTGTTTTGTCAGTCCATAGAGTATTTATCAAATTTTTTACACTGCATGTTGAGAGATAGATGTTAAAAAGATAATTTACACTTTTGAAAACAAATGTAAGTAACACAGAAAACGTAAAAAAACAGTCGAACCAGTAGAAGGTTACATAAAATCTAAAGAAAGGAAAAAAAAATGGAGACCTACACTGCACTTTTTGCAAAACAAAATACACAAAGATTAAGATTAGTATCAGTAAAAGAGGCAACTGGCAACTTGCTAATCAAAATATGCAATGTAACATTGTTGGCTACTAAAGTATTGACTCTGCTATTGATTATTATCCAAAGATGTGATGTTTCCACTACTTTGTCCACTAATTAAGAAAGTGCAAAGCTGTCTGTTCGGCATTAAAATTGAAATAAATTATGTAAATTGGATTTTAAAGACTTCCACATCAACTGAGCTGCACATGCAATAGAGCCAATGATATATTCATCATTTCTTCAAAATTGCAACATGTCTTCTCATTAATATACAAATGCCTCAAATAGATTGCATTCTTCTCACTGTATGGAACTGAATTTAGGCGTATGTTAAGTCACCTGGACATAATCTTCAATATCGTACATCCCTCCAGTGAATGATGGACACATAAGCTTCTATTTTGAAAACAGTACTTGATTCAAAGTAAGATGCATTTTGTACAAAAAAACATCAAGTGTTTTGATAATGGTCGTACATCCAAAGTGTGGATTAGTGCATTTTCCTCCTTTCCAATATATGTACAGCTAAATTTTTATTTTTATTTCTGATATAGTTACTTTTTTGTTTTTAATATGTATATATGATATATTTCAGTTTTTTTCTTCTCAATATTGTTCTAGATGACAAGTTTGATCTCCCAAGAAAATCCTTGTATTTTGAATCTTTGGTAAATTACTGAGCATATTTAAGAGAAGTCTTATTCACCATGTATCCATGATTCATAGGCATTAATGAATAAGAAAAGTTTTGGAACAGCTGGTTTTTTTGTTCCAAAGAACAAAAAATAACATGTTGCCAAAAGACCTTTTTAGCATCATGAGGGCAAAGTGGTATTTTGGGTGGCACTAGAATGTTGAATTTGGCAGAGTACATGACACTGATACTAATGAAACTGAAATTAGGAAGAGGAATGAAGATGTATTGAATGCAATCATGATCTTGTAGTTATTTTTCATTTCTTTTTGGAGATGAGGTGAAGAGAAACAGCCCCATTTATAAGGTCGATATATGGGCACATGATCATATGCCAGGAAAAGTGGAAAACACTGCTGATTTCTTAAAATAAAATAAAATGTGTGGCTATCAGTTGAATTTTCTTCCTTCACAAATGTCTTCTTTTAGAACTTTAAACTAATCTGCATGCCAGTTTTTTTTTTACAACTGTAGTGTTCTGAGTTGCTACCAGTTAAACTAGTTTGTACATTTTGATAACCTTCTGTGCATATCAAATTATAGTTCTGCATATCATTTGCTAAGTTTGGCATTTTGGTAACCCGATTTATTGCTATGTTTGGCATTTTGGCAACTTTTAGATCAAACAATTGGTTGCATCAACTATGTTCCACCCTGGATTTACTGTATTTTTGATTTATTTTGCTATTTTCTTTCTTTTATAGGTAAATATCTTTGATGCAACAAAGTGCCGCAACAATTTATGAGTTCAAAGTTATTATTACTGCTCGAACCACATTTTGCTTTTATAGGTACATATCTTTGGTAAGATGTTACCTTCAACTTACTCTGTTATGCAATCAGATACAAAAACCTGTTACCTCAAATTCAGATACAAAAACATGTTACCTCAAATGCAGATAAAAGAAAAAATAACTTGGATGTAAGTTAGCATAACTAAGAACAAATGTCATTTCTGTTCTTGATCTTGGGAGCATCCTCAGTTTTGCAAAACCAAAAACACATTTAGTTTTTGCAAAACTGTTCTTGATCTTGACTATTTTATGTACTTTATGCAGGTGGAGTTTTGGATCTGCTTGTTGTTGATAGTACTGGGCATGATTGTTGTTCTGATTATGTAGAATCTGCATGATTGTTGTACTGGGCATGGACTTACACATTATGTATTTTATGTATTCTTTTCTTTTCTAATATGGTGAACTGTCTTTTATTAGATTGTCTTTTATTAGATGTAATTTGTGAGTAATGAGATTTTGGTGTGTTTGAAGTTCTATCTCCACTACTGCTTGGTTGTCAAATGTCAATTGTCATCCTATATGTTATCTTTCAATTTGATTTTTGAATCAAAATGGTCGGGTCGGGTTGACCCTTTTATTAAACGGGTTGGGTCGGTTAACCCGTTTATTAAACGGGCCAAATGGGTCGGACTTGTTTATGTTTTGAATAGACTGGGTCAAATTTTATCCAACCCATTTATGAACCGACCCGACCGTTTGACGGGCTTAACTGCGGGTTAAGGTGGTTGTTAAAGGGACTTCAAATTTCAATATGAGCTATTTTTCGATTGAGAGGTCGTTGAATTTAGACTTGTTTTTGGGCAAAAGAATGTTGAATTTAGGATAATTTTTTTCGATGGGGATGACCGAACTTTTTGATCCTCTCATATTCAAAACGTAAGTTATTTTATCAATGCCTAGGATTAACATGTATTTTTGTTCTAAATGTGGTGCTAAGAACACTTAACTTTCTTCTACAAGTATTAACTTAATTAGTACAACTATGTTACAGTTGGAAAAACGATTGTTCAATTGCATAATTTGTAAGAGAACGTTTATTACAATCACCAATTTTAAATATAAATCACATAAAAATATATTGCAAAAAAAATATAATCTAGGATTTGAGTTTGCAATTTAAAATTTTGAAAATGTAAATTTTATATTCGAATATTAAATTCAAATTCAAAATTTTAGTTTGACAAATCAAAATTCAAGGTATGAATTTGAAATTATAAAATTTAAATAGTAAATTTCAAATTTGAAACCCGAACTTGAAAGTCCAAATTTACAAGAATAACATTTTGAGTTTGAAACTAGATTAGAAAATTCATTTTGTACATTTTTTTGCTTTCCAAAATTTGAATTTTTGGAAAAGTAGAATGTTCAATTGCAACATTTTTTAAAACGGAAAAAATCTATTTGAAATTTGAAAATCTGGTTTTTGCGTTTTGAATTTTGAAATTTCAATTCCGAGTTTGAAAATTTAAGTTTGAAGCTATTAAATGCGAAATTTTGGATTTTTTTCTTTAAGTTAAAAAAATAGAATTTTACTTTGGTTTGAAAATTTGAATTTAAATTTGAAAGTTTACTAATTTAAAACTAGAAATTTGAATTTATAGTCAAAATCTAAGTATGAGAATTTGAAATTTTATTGGAAAAAGTAAAAACTTTTGAATACTAAAATTGTTATCAATTTTATATATTGGATCAAATATCAGAAAATTGATTTAAGATTATTTTAGAGAGAATAAATTAAATAACATTGAAAAAATTCAATGGAGGATATAAGGAGAAGTTAAAAATTATATTTTTTTAATGCTGGAAAATAGCGTAAAAGACAGTTTTTCAACATTTTAGCTTTAAGGACATGCTATCAATTTTTTGCATGGAGTACAAACCTTTCAACTAAATATAGCATGAGGACAAAACTTTTCAATTTTTTAGCTCTCGGAGACATGCTACTATGTAGTATCATATTCAAATTTACTGAATTAAAAAAAAATAAAGCACTTGTATTCTAATTTTATTATAGTTGATCTTACATTGTAGTAGCATTTATGATTTAATGATATGAATCAGTAGCATTTTGCATGTGCTATATTTCTTTTTACATCATTTTCTCATACATCGATACTGTACAGTATCATTTTTTTTACCTTTTGCTATTTAGAGTCGGATTTCGAGCTGGCGGCGGGTATGAGAGGTGGCGGCTATGGGAGGGAGCAGTTATGAGCAGTGGCAACGCACAAGGAAAGGGTGGCATAGGGATAGGGATGCGGTGGTGTGGCTACGTGGAGTGCGATGCAGTGGCCTATGACAAAATTTTGAAGGTGCTGCCCTAGAAGCTACAACACGTTAATATTTTGTCCTTTAAACTAAATTTCACCTTTTAATATTTCTTATTTTTATTGGCTTCGCATTATTTGATTTTAGAAGCCTACGACTAATGAATCTCTCCAACGACTGTTTTGATTGTTCAGTAGTAAAACAGTATGACGATGAGGCAGCCGACTATTTGGCTATATAATTTCGTAAAAAAACATTTCTTGCAGTTATTCATTAAATATTGAATTAAACGTAATGTTTACATTATCATTATATATATACATATACATATATACATACATACATATATACACACACACACACACACATATAATGGAAGAAGAAGGAATTAATAAACTATAAAGATGACAAAATATATTAGGCAAATGAGGAAATGACAGAAAACATATTAGAAATGCAAAGATAAAAATCACACATTATTTGGTAGAAACCGATGGAAATGTAGAAAAAGAAGGGGAAAAAATGGCATTATCCCTTGTTGGCAAAGGCCAAGTTATTACTTGAGAAGAAATAAGAATACTTGAATAACGCATATTATAAAGGAATGTATGGGCATGCGTATCCAAATTGTTCGCAGAACCCAGTTTCCATTCCACTTCATATAATATACACCTTACGTACAAGTACATCATCTATGTAGATAGTAGAAGATCAATAAACCCATTGATCGAGCAGAGTAAACCAGATTAGCACAGACGATAATAAAAAAAACAATCACAATAAGATTCTACCCCTGTTTTAACTAAAACATATTCAGATGCACAATGTATGTTATTAATCTATAGTACATTTGGCTGACCGTATCACACTCTTAGGTTGCGCTCACCGTTTGGTGCATTTTTGACCATAGACGTCAAAACTTGCTTGGACTCACAGCATTATGCCGTCCTTGGTTGGATAAGTCTTTTCCTTTATTTCATACAGAAAGAAGATCTACAAAAGCTGGTCCACTTATAATTTGGATTGCAAAAATTGTGGTGCCTTATTCATTTCTTGTTGAAAATGTTTATGTTTAAGAAGTGAATTTAATAAAAAAATTAAATAAAAAAGCGGATCAATGTTAATTTATTTATGAACCATTATTACAATTGAGTCGTTGCAAGTTTATAACGGTAATATATTTATGAATCATTATTATAATTGAACCGTTACACTTGCACAACGGTAATATATTTATGTGACATTACTTTAAGCCATTACAAAAGATAATAGTATTAAAATATTGTTTTAAATGAGAATAAATTAAAATCCGGTAACATTTCATCACTTTAGTAACGTATACAATTTTCAATCTGTCTATGTAATGATAGATAGACAGAAGAGAAATGGAAAGAATAACAGACATTTTTCGTTCTCTTCTCCCTTCAAAAAAATAAATACCTTGAGCGATATTTCAAAGTGCAATTCAAAATCGACTTTGTCAGTGCAAACAGGCTGATATTTTTTCAGATTAGAGAGGTTATTTTATTCTAAAGGCGGCGCCGTTTGTTTTTCAAAATTGTCTTACACCTTCAAGCAGAACGCCGAAACCTCTTTAAGAGAGTGACAACATACACGACTCAACCAAATTCATTGTTTCCAATAATTTGAAGACGTTCCAGGCAACAATGACTTCTGCTGCAACTATTGACAATGCTGCACTGACCTCAATGTTTCAGGACGTCTCTGCGTCCTTCAAATTCGAGGGCCTCGATTTCAAGCGGTGGAGGTAAAAGATGAAATTTTTTCCGACGGTGAGGGAGGTGGCTGGTAGTGCTCACTGTAGAAAAGCCGACAGTACTAAAGAAGCCCGTTGAAACCGATGCACAACAGCTGCAGATCTAGCAGGAGCAAAACCAAAAATTGTAGGATTGGATAAAGCAGAATTACCTCTGCAAGAACTTCATACTCAATGGCCTAAGCGACGATCTCTACGACTACTCCAATTCGGACTAGACAGCTAAGGGAAATCTGAAAGGCATTGCAAAAGAAGTATGATACAGAAAAATTTGGAGCAAAGAAATAAGCCGTCAGCCGCTACCTCAATTCCAGATGACGGATGACAGGTCAGTAGAGATGCAGTCTCATAAAGTTCAGAAAATAGCTTATGAGATCGTCTCTAAAGATATGCTTATTGATAAACAATTCCAAGTTGTCGTTTAATAGATAAACTATTCCCTTAGTTGGAAGGATTTTAAGAATAATATGTGATATAAAACTAAAGAATTTTCTTTGGAAAGCTTGATAACTTGCCTTCGTATTGAGGAGTAATCAGTAAACAAGATATGAAGGAAGAAGTGCTTACTGTTACAGGCAACACTAAGAAAGGTGCAATTTTGAAGCCAAATCCTAAATTTTTTAAGAATCAGAACCGCAAGCTTAGTCAGAACCTCAACGAATAGAAACCACTCCAAAAGAATGAATCTGGACAGTTGTTTCTTTGCTAAAACTGTGGAAAACCAGGTCATATCATGCACAAGTGTAGGAACAGACTAGGCCATGTACCGCAAGTTAACCTAACCGAGGAGCTACTAACGGCTATGATCATTTATGAGATTCACTTTGTTGAGGGATCGAAGGGTTGATGTGTAGATCCTGGTGCAACATGCCATATCTGCTATGACCGTGTTATGTTCAAAACATACACATAGACTAAGAATAAGAAAGTGTTATTGTAAGACTCTCGCACCACTGTTGTTGCTGGGATTGAAAGCGTGGATTTGAAGTTTACCTTTAAGAAGACCGTCATTCTGAAGGACGTAATGCACACTCTAGAGACGAAAAAGAATCTTGTTTCAGGTTATCTTCTTAATAAAGCTGGTTTTACATAGACTATTGAGGTTGATATGTACACCATCACTATGAATTGTACGTTTGTGGGTAGGGGTTATGCAACTGATGGTATGTTTAAACTGAATATTGAATGTAATAAAATATCCGCTTCAGCTTATATATTGTATGCTTTTAATATCTTGCACTCTAGATTATGTCATATGAATAAACGTATAATTCATAACGTGAGCACCTTAGATCTTATCCCTAAAACGTCACAATCTGATTTTGATAAATGTAAGTTCTGTACCCAAGAAAAAATCACTAAGAAACCATATAAATCAGTTGATAGAGTTTCTGAACCTTTAGATTTGATTCATTCTGATATGTGTGGGCTTGATGGAACTTTGACTAAATATGGACACCATTACTTTATCACTTTTATTGATGACTGTTCTGAATTTACTTATGTATACCTTATAAAAAATATAAGTGATGTGTTTGATATATTTAGATCATTCAAAACTGAAATTGAGAATCAATCCAATAAGAAAATAAGAGACTTCATAGTGATAGAGGAACAGAATATGAGTCTAGTTTATTTCTTGATTTCTATAAATTGCATGTATAATTCATGAGTGAAGTGCACCTTGTTCACCTGAAATGAACGGTAAAGCTGAAAGAAAAAATATAACCTTTACCGAATTAGTTATAACTATCTTATTAAATTCGGGTGCAGCAAAATATTGATGGGGGAATATTTTATTGATTGTATGCTATGTATTGAATAGAATCCCTAAATCAAAAACTAAAATCTCACAATTTGAAATTCTAAAAAATTATAAACCAAATGTGACTTATTTAAGAACTTGGGAATGTTTGACATATGGTCGTATAGCAGACTCTAAGAGAATAAAATTAGCAAGTAGAGCATATGAATATGTATTTATCGGCTATGTTATTAATAACAAAGCATATAGATTTTATGACCTGAATACACATAATATAATAGAATCTAATGATGCTGATTTTTATGAATATAGATTTTCTTTTAAATTGAGGAATAGTGGAGGCACATAAAATAACACCACTCCTATTAGAACAAAACTTGACGAGTCTTTTGAAAATGAACCTAGAAGAAGTAAAAGCGCAAGAACCGCAAAAGATTTTGGTTCATATATTTGTGTTTTTACTATAGAGGAGGATCCCTTAAACCTCCAAGAGACCTTATCTTCTTAGATGTCGATTTTTGCAAGAGGCTATAAATGATGAAATGGATTATTTGGAATTCGATAAGACTTGGCACTTAGTAGATCTACCGCTTGGTTGTAATTCTATAGGTTGTAAATGGGTATTTAAAAAGAAATTAAAACCTGATGGCACAGTTGATAAATAAAAAGCCCGTTTACTAGCTAAAGGATTTAAGCAAAGAGAAAATGTAGACTTTTTTGACACCTTTTCACCTGTAACAAGGATTACATCCATTCGAGTACTAATTTCACTTGCAACTATTCATAATTTAATAATACACCAAATGGATGTCAAAACTGCCGTTTTAAAAAGTGAATTAGAAGAGAAAATTTATATGGTCCAACCTGAAGGATTTGTACTTCATGATCAAGAACATAAAGTTTGCAAGTTAGATAAATCATTATACGGCTTAAAATAAGCATCTAAACAATGACATGAAAAATTTGATAACTTAATAATCTCACATGGTTTCAAAGTTAATGAAAGTGACAAATGCATTTACTATAAATTTGAGAATGATATTTGTACTATCATATACCTGTATGTAGATGACCTACTTATTTTTGGGTCAAACATTCATGCCATAAACTCTGTTAAATCTTTGTTAAGTGTCAATCTCGATGTGAAAGATCTAGGTGGAGCAAGTATAATCCTTGGTATCAAGATTACTAGGTCCGAAAAGGGACTTTCTTTGGATCAGTCTCATTATATTGAGAAGATCCTAAAGAAATACAATTACTTTGATTGTAAATCTGTATGTACACCATATGATCCTATTGTAAAGCTATTTAAGAACACTGATGAAAGTGTAAGACAGTCTGATTATGCGACCATCATTGGCAACTTTCAGTATGCAACTGATAGTACTAGACCCGACATTGCCTATGTTGTGCGATTATTATGTATTTTTTACTAGTAGACCTAGTATAGAGCATTGACATGCTAATGAAAGGGTCATGAGATACCTAAAACGAAAATGAACCTTGGGTTACATTATGAAAAATTTCCAACTGTCCTTGAAGGTTACACCGATGTAGATTGGAATACTTTATCTAATGATTCCAAAGTAACCAGTGGCTATATCTTTAGTATTGCTGGAGGAGCTGGTTCTTGAAAATCCAAGATCTAAGAAATAGACTATTTTTGCTGGCCTACTATTAAGTCTGGACGATAGCACTAGCCACGGTTCGTGAAGAAGCAGAGTACTTAAGAAATCTGCTAGCTGATTCCTTTATGGGAAAAACCAATACCAGCTGTATTGATCCATTGCCATAGTATCGCGACTATTGCAAAAGTACAGAACCGTTATTACAACGGTAAGATACGACAGATACGTCATAAGCACAGTAGTATTAGAAAGCTACTCTCTTCAGGTGTTGTTAAAGTGGATCACATACACAGTAATGAGAATTTGGCAAATCCTTTGACGAAAGGACTGGCCAGAGAGAAAGTCCTTAGAACTTCTAAAAGAATATGACGATTGCCCTTTAATCGTTGAGTCACGCACAATGGTAACCCAACCTAATGACTGAAGATCCTAATAACTAGGTTCAATGGGTAAAAATAAGTTGTGAAGTGATATTAGTTGAACATGTTATTTTTATATCAAGAAGCATGTATTCCTGAAGTGATTAGAGAATGAGTTAATAGAAACTCTTAATGAGATCCATAATCTATTTGGAGTAAGGTACCTACCTACCTTCAGGAGTACTCTTGATAGACTCATCTGGGTGCATGTGGAAATGTGGCCGTTTACTATGGAGTTTTGGGCAAAATTCCTAGAGCATTCACTAAAATGGGATAGATATGCATGGCCATAAATGCACGGGCTTATTTGATTGCACACTAAAAGATTGTGTGTAGTCTGATGTTAGGAATAGAGTTCGAGACTACATGTCACTCTAGTAAAAACTGAATCTTATCCACTATGCAAAAGTACAAGTCGAAAGACACCTTTGTTTATGCACATTCTTATGTTTTCAGAAATTGCTCGAAAAATATTTAAAAAAATTTCAAGCGAGGGACTGTTGAAAATGTCTTTTTTTATGAAGTGAATTGTATTAAAAAATTAACTAAAAAATCAGGTTAATGGTAATTTATTTATGAACCATTATTATAATTGAGCCGTTGCAAGTTTATAACGGTAATATATTTATGAATCATTATTATAATTGATTCGTTGCAAGTTTATAACGGTAATATATTTATGAATCATTATTATAATCGAGTTGTTACACTTGCGCAACGACAATATATTTATGTGACATTATTATTGAGTCGTTACAAAAGCTAATAGTATTATAATATTGTTTTAAATGAGAATAAACTATTTTGTATAAACTGTATACATTTTCAGTAATATGTAGTGCAAATTATCTATAGTAGACTAAAGTATAAGTAAAATTTTATACATTATGTTTATAGAAAAAACATAAATGGAAAAAATTTAAAATATATTTTTAAAATGCATGTGTTCTACACTATGACAATATATAATTTTTTTTTTAAATAAAACTGAAAATTATCTGTCATAAATGAAATATAACGAACAAATTGCATCGTGTAGTCAAAAAAATTTAAAATTGATTTCTAAGACTAGTAGCTCAACTTGTTAGCGGTATGACATTTCAAACATAGGTTCTAGAGATTCATGGGTTTGGACTCTTGAGACATTAAAATGAGTGATCTGTTTCAATAAAATAACACTTTTAGTATAAAAGATATAAAAAATTAACGAACGATATCGTACTTTTAAAATGTATATTTATGGGGAAAAAATGATTTAAGCAAATTATAAATTATCGGCTATTCGAATGATATGTGCTATTAATGGTGTAACTATATGTTGTAATTCTATCCTCATTTGCTTGTAAGTCTTCGAGAATTATACCAGCCGTCCTATTGGACAGTTGATTTTAAAGTATGGATTTCTGTAGGAATCGAATGGTGAAGTGAGCACTTGCACACCTTACTCGCTTTAGACCAAGTAAGGTGTCAAACCTCTCGCGTTGTCAATGTTTATGTGTTTCTTTTTATAAATCGAAGAGCAGGGGCTTCCTTTAAAAAAGAAAAAAAAAATGCTAGCTTAAGCAAATACCGATGTATGCTATTCAAATCCCTTGATCTGTCCTTTTAGCATCAAGATTTATATGCCTATTGTTATAATAGTTGCGTGTCATTAGATAGTACAAAAAAGAGTAAAGATAAGTGCACGTTTTACATAAACTAAGAGTGCATCATCTTTGTATATGTAATCTTTTTGGACACATGCATGATTAATTCATTGTATCTGCCGCGTGTAACACGAGTCCACTAGTTTCCTGGACCCAGAGAAGACCACAGCATCACGCATAGTGGACTCTTTCTTTTCAAATTGACTGCGTCTCCACTAATCTCTCCCTCTCCCCCCTAATTCCCGACTATAAATTCATTGCATCTGCCTCTCCATTCACATCATCCTCAGATTAGAAACAATTCAAAACAAGTTCACTAAATTCCTAAAGTATCAAGTAATAAGATATGGAGAAGCTATTAGCTATGTCGATTCTGAGTTCAACTCCTTCCGATGTTAAATCCGGCATAAGTTCGTCGTGGATGAACATGTCCTTCAGAAAAAGGAGCAATCAAGACCGCAATAAGGAAGATAGCAAAGGGCAGAAAAAGGAGTCTAGGAAGAAGGAAGAGGAGCAGCAGAAGAAATCAAACAAGGGGCGAGCTGCGTGGTTTGCGCCTGAGTTTGACGGGCTCAATTGCTTTGAAACCATTGTTTCTCATTAATAGCCTTATTTTCTCTTCTTTTCTCTTTTTTACTACATGGTATATATATAGTATATACGATGACATAATGCAAACCCTGTTACTCTTTTTCTTCAGGATTCAATGATGTCAGACGATTACTGATAAATCTTCTTCGGGTTTTTCGCTTTCGAAATCGTCTTTATCTTGAGCAGATTATTCCCTTTCTTCTTCTTAGTTTTACTTTGTTTGGGTAATTTTACTTTTTGTACAACACGAGATGACCTACACGTTTAGGTTTACAGATTGATAATGCGAAAGTGGACTTTGTCCAACAGGGACGTTTGGACTCTGTTAAAAAAAAACATTATTTTGGAAAACTTTTATCCTCGTCTGAATGAAGGGGAAAAAAGTTTTTTTTTTTTTTTTTTTTTTTTTTTTTTTGTTTTTTTTGTTTTTTTTTGTTTAATCCTCAGTCCGCATGTTCTCAGACTATGGTTCAACTAAGAGCATCCTTTGTGGACGGCCAATGAGTTATGCTGAACTGCAACTACTTCTACTATTTTTTTTTTCCCCTACGGATTCCAACTTTTTGCGCTATTATTTAACTAATCCAGTTTAAAATTATATATTTGGATACACATATTGCAATAAAACAAAACGAAAAAAGAAAAAAAATTGTCATTCTCGCAATTTGAACGCAAAATTTATTTGTTATCACAATGAATTATTGTCAAATAATTGGTTGTTAAAAATAATAGCATAGATTTTCCTTAAGTTAGGAGAGAAACTATTGTTTTACGTACTTGTTAAACGGATAATGAATTTGATAATGGGCATGCTTGATTAAGGCGGAAATTTCGAAGACATAACTTTTTTTTTAAAGGGAAATAGCTAAAGTGATTATGTTGTTTTTATAATAATTGTTGGCCAAAATTCCTTATAGTATTTTCCTTTGCTAATTTGATGGAAAATGAAAGCTTAAAGTTATAGAAAATAACACTACTTCAATAGCGACAGCTGGTATCGACGACTTCCGACGGTCTATTCCTTACGGCTTTCGATGAACCATCGACGGCCGTCGTAAACCGTTGCAAATTCGCGAATTACAGACACGGTAGAAGACTTTCTTCTTCATTATTACAACACGAAAATTAGATCTCAAAACTCCCAAAATCTCCATTTCTTACTTCCAACCTCCAAATTCAAGTTTATGGATCCTCCACGGCTGCCTAATCACACTGTATTGCTTTCAATTTCAGGTATAATATCTTATTTTCGCAAAAAATCTAATTTTTACCTTAAATCTAGATTCATATAAGTTGATAAACTAATTAGTGATTCTAATTGTTTGTAATAGTGGTTTATAGTATCACGTGGTTTACCTATATCATTTGTTAGCATGAAATTGTAAAGAGTAGGTATAATTTGTGATTGTGTGCATATGTGTAAACCGTTATATATGTGTTGTTTCTACCATCGTCTTGTGTTAATTGGAATAAGTCATAGAACTTAATTAACGAAAAACAGTGATACATTCTACTTCAGTCGGAGTTAGAATCATTCATGTCCATTGCTTTTAAACATCTTGACTTATATAAAAATGAATGCATGAGTCTAAAAAAGAAATCGACTGCATTGAAAAATGACAGCAATATCGAAGAAACCTTATTCGATAAAATACACGAAATAATGTGGTAAATTAACAATTTTTTGAAATATATAAAATTAGTAAATTTTCAACCTTTGACAAACAATAATATATTACATAATAAATAAGAAGACAAATTATAAAACTTTCACTTTTCGTATAAACTATTTTTTATTACGTTCCTTAGAGAGTTTTTTGGCTTCGTCCGACAAGTGTTGTACATGATCGTTATATAAATATTCGTTTTTGTCATAAAACAGACATTTATATTCATCTATTACAATACTTGTTGGATTTGTCCGTGTATTGGACAAGTTATAAACACAGCAAACAATTACATTTCGTACATTATTTCATTTTAAACGGTTCACAAAATTTCACCGTCACCTTTCTTTTTTGTTTTCTGTGTACACGCATTTGTATACAATGTAGAAAACAAAGGAGAAGTGCTATCGAAATTTTGTTGAATCGTTTAAAACGAAATGTACAAAATCGAAGTGTTTACTGTGTTTGTAATAGAAAGTAGGATGACTGACCAGCAAAAAAGAAACCCACGAAGTGCAACATTTCAATATTGTATTCTTAAGTGTGGTAAAATTGACGCATATAAGTTTATGTATCAATCATTGAAAAATAAAATGTCAATTCGTAAAGGGCCAATATTTATTCTTGAATTTGGGACATATTTTTTAAATAGAAAAAATGATCGATTATTTTGTTGATCAAGTGAGATGAATGTATCAAAGAAGGGGATTGAGAGGCTCAATAGAGGAAGACTTTTATAATGGTATAAACATATTCGTTGAATTCGTTTTAAGTAATAACGGAAACGATGTAGAAATTCATTGTCCATGTAGTAGCTGTAAACATTTGAAATATTTGTTACCCGATATTGTGGAAGTCCATTTGTGCAAAAACGGTTTCATGACGGAGTATTATGTTTGAGATCGTCATGGAGAAGTTGTAGCAGATACTTCTGCAGATTCTGAATTAGAGATGGCTGGTAATGAAATTGTTATGACACATCATATAGAAAATATGGTTAAAGATTCAACACGTTCAATGTTTCCTACGGTTGAATTTGATGACGACGATGTAAATATTGAAGAACTAAATATTGAAGAAGAAAAAAATTTGATTTATTGGATGCTGCTAAGAAACCACTTTGGGACGGTTGTAAAAGCGGCACTATCGGTAAACGCAGAATACAATGCAATGAATTCAAAATACAACACCACCGAAGCCGGATTTACAGCTGTTGTACAATCTGCAAAAAGACATACACCGTTCGATAATTTAATGTATAAAAATCACTATGAAGTTAAAAAAATTATATCGGCTTTTGGTTTACCTTGTCAAAAAATAGATACGTGTTTAAATGGCTGCATGTTGTTTTGGAAAGAGAACACCACTCTTAGGAAGTGTAGAATATGTCAGAAGGAAAGATGCAAACCAAGAAAAAAGAAGAAAAAAGAAGTTCCATACAAACGTATGCATTATTTGCCCATCACTCTTAGGCTTCAAAGATTATATGCATACTTTGTAACTGCACCTCATATGAGATGACATAGTGTGAAGAGGAAGAAGGTACGTTGACACATTCAGCCGATGGAGAAGAGTAGAAGCATTTCGATAAAACTTTTTCCAATTTTGGAGCGAAGAGCCGTAATGTTAGACTTGGATTATGTACAGATGATTTTTCACCATTTTCTCAATTTGGTGCTAAATATTCATCTTGGCCCATTATCATCACACCTTATAATCTACCTCCGTGGATGTGTATGAAAATGCAATATATGTTTCTTACTGTTGTCATTCCTGACTCCGACGATCCGACACAAGGAACCAGTGATTATTTACAACCGTTGATTGAAGAGTTAAAAACATTATGGAACGAAGGAGTAGAAAATAAAACGTTTCAAAATTTTTTCTCTCTTATGTTTGCTTCTTTGTTTTGTACTATAAGTGATTTTCCTGTCTATGCAATGCTTTCAGGATGAAGTACATCTTGTCGTCTAGCTTGTCTTTATTGCATTGAAAAAACATGGGCATTTTCTTTACCGAATGGTAAGAAAAGTTCATGGTTTGACTGTTTTGATGTTTTCTCCATGTCAATCATCCCTTCAAAGGAGATAGAATTTTTTTTTTAGCTTATAGAGTACACCAGACAACCACCAACGATATGGTCAAGCGAAGACGTATACGAACTTGTAAGGGACTATCCAACGATATATGAAACTGGAGTGTAACAAAAATTGTAGATTAATCGACTATTCATAATTGGTGCAAATAAGGTATATTTTGGCAATTGCCTTATTGAAAACATTTTCTGCTTCGTCATAATATTGATGTAATACACAACGAGAAAAATGTATTTAATAATATTTTTAACACAATTTTGAATGTCAAAGGAAAAACTAAGAACGATTTGAAATCTAAACGCGATATACAAGAATTATGAAAACGTTCTAAGCTTCATATGAAACCAAATGACAGTAAAAAAACTCGAAGTGCATTATGAGTTAGATAATAATCAAATTAAAGTTGTGTTAAAATGGGTGGAAGGATTAAGATTTCCTGATGGGATTTCATCAAATCTTCTTAGATTTGTTGACTTTAAAAATGGTAGATTGAGTGTAATGAAAAGCCACGATTGCCACATAATGATGAAAAATTTATTACCCGTTGTATTCAAAGAACTATCGCCCTTAAAAGTTTGGAAGGTAATAACTTAGTCTATTTTACAAGAAGCTTTGTTCGACTATGTTAAAAGTGCAACATTTACGTAAACTTGAAGAATATATTCCTATATTGTTCTGCAAACTGGAGAAAATATTTCCACCAATTTTTTTTAATGTAATGGAACATTTATCTGTTCATCGTCAATCTGAAGCACGACTTCGAACTCCTGTGCAATATGGATGGATGTTTCCATTCAATAAGTATGAAATATGTTACCTATTAATTTAATTACATTCGGATGTTAAAGTTAATGTAAATTAATTTTGCATAGATACTCGAATCATCTGAAGAAAAAAGTGAGGCAAAAAGCATGAGTTGAAGGTTCGATATGTAAATCTTGCATTGAAGGAGAAGCTTCGTTCTTTTTCTCTCACTATTTCAGTGTTCATGTGAATATATCATTTGAAAGTGTTCCATGTAACGATGAAGGCGGCGAATAAGAGTCCTTTCAAACAATGTTATCTAATTTTTGACAACATGGTCGACCTTTTGGAAAATGTGTAGAATTATGTTTAGACGATAGAGATCTTCATGTAGCACACACTTATATTCTTCTTAATTGTGCTGAGATTGCATCATTTGTTAGGTAATATGAAATAATAATTTTTGATTTATTCATTTCAATAATGCTAGTGCGTGTAGAATTTAATGCAATATTTTATTCATATATACGCATTATTTATGAAAATGAACATCCACACGGAGATCTCAATAAAGAATTTTCCGATTGGTTTGCAAAGTACGTTTATGAATCGAGAAATTGTGTGGTCGATGAAAGATTGAAACATTTTGCTTTGAGACCAAAAAGAAATGTTAAGACATATCCAATATATTTCGTCAATGGATATAAATTTAACGCCAAAGAATACGGTGCAGAAAAATTAACTAATAATACATGTGTATTTGTTAAAGGTAGCGATGATCAAGAAAATCACATAAATGATTTTTTGGCGTTTTAACTCAAATTTTGCAACAGACATATTTCTCACGACCCGTAGAGGATGTGTTTCTACTTAGATGTAGTTGATTCAACAATATTTCAGATTTTGGAATTAATGTGCACAAGGATTATAATCTTATTGAAATAAAGCACACTTCGCAATATCACAAGTATGACCCTTTTGTACTAGTCAAACAAGTATTACAAGTTTATTATGCTCCTTATCCGTCTTTAAAAAGAGATAAAGCAGATTGGTCAGCAACTTTTAAAACAAAGGTCAGATTTACGTTTGATGGAAAGAATATTCCTAACGAACAATCTTATCAGGCAGATCTTGTGCAAAGCAACGAAACAATAATAATGGACGATCGTACTGATTTTGGACCTCTAACCGATGAATCAAACGTTTTGGTAGAAGCATGTGAGAGTAGGGAGGAAAATAACATAGAATGAGACCGAATCTGAATCAGAAGACGATGAGGATTGATATAAATATTATGTTGAATTCTTATGTATTATGCAATTTATGTAATTGATGAGATTTATGTAATTTATGTAATCAGAAGACAAATGTATTTTGCAAGTTATGTAATTTATGTCATTTATGAAACCGAATCCTCTTATCGTCATTTACATCAATTATGTCATTACTATTTCTGTCATTTGTTTAGCAATTTATGTTAAAAACGTAATGTATTCCGCTTATCGTCGGAATATGAGACCCAATCTGAATCAGGTATATTTTGCACTTTATGTACTTTATGTCATTTAACTATAAATATATTTCATTATCATGCTATTATTCTCTTTTAAAATGATGTATCTGTGACATATATCATGTCGTCTAAAAGGAGGAGTTCTTCCCATTTACTAGAAGGCGGTGGAAGCAGCCCATCATAGCCGCCACAAGGTCCTTTTGTGTATCTGGTACCTAGAGTGGAGGGGTAAGTGTTAAATTTTTTTTCAGCATCTTAAATATTTTATGCACGATATAATAATATGTATCATATTTAACATAGGGGATTTGACCTACAGCCGTCAGCTGTAGTTCTATCAGTTTCGAGAAATTCGTACAAGAGTAGGATGACGGCTTGTTGGCCCAAGTAGGATAATATCCCCTCCCACACCTTGGAGTGTATATGGCAGGATTTCATTATGAGTATAATATTCTGTTTTCCATTCTTAATTTTTTGTCGCTTATTTATTGTTCCCCTTTCGCTTGTTTATCATGAAATGCATGCCGCAGTCGACGTACAATCGGATGACCTAGAGCTGATATGACACCACTAGATGTAGAAGATGAGAAAGAATTACCGAGATTCTATGTCGATTGTGAAACATAAAGGGCAGAAGCTGAACTAGATGGGAGCGAGTGTGTGGGAAGAGTGGCTGGCGCATTGGGATAGTGACGAAGCGAAGGTAAGTATAATCTAAAATTTTATTAATTATTTGATACACAAATATAAAAAAATATTTGATAAGTAAATAATATATTGTTTATTTAAATGTACAGACAGAATCGGAAAGAAACTCTGCAAATAGGGATAAAAATCCTGTCACTCATGCAGGATCGATTTCACCCTAGAGGGGAGAGGGGGGTGAATTGGGTGATGCTATTAATTATAAAAATTTATTACGGAAGTTTATATAAAATTATTTCAACACAGATGTATCAAAATAATAGCAGCATAGATAATAGCAGAATAATAAATGCAGAAGTAGAACGACACAGAATTTATCCAGCTTCGGCAAAACCCTGCCTACGTGTTGTCCCCAAGGTTTCTACTAAAAATTAAGCTGTTAGACGCTTACACACGTAAACTCACGACACCCGCTATCGACTAGCCTTAACTCTACGCTCAAAACCCTGTCACAACTCAGCCACTGAGTTGCGAATTCTCAAACTACGCCACGTAGTTTGTCCCCTAGTCAGACGACTAGAAATAAAAAGTGTTTAAAATAAATTGCAAATTTAAAAATAATTTAAAAAGAAATAAACAATTAAAACCCTAATTATAAGCCCTAAGTAAAGATGGCCCAAATATATCTCCCTCTTTATTTTAATATATGCCCGCACACTTTCTTCTTTGTTTGTGAAAAACAAAGAATGGATGCTTCGATCTCTTTCCTCTTTTGCTTTGAAATTAGGGCTTTGGCCTCACGTTCGCTCCTGTGTGATTAGCTAGTGCTTCGGCCTTGTCTTCGCTCCTATGAGATTGGCTAGGGCTTCGGCCTTGTGAAATTAGGGCTTCGGCTATCGAAGAACCCGATTGATTGTCGATCGATTACAATTGCTATTTTTCTGTCTTGCTTCGGCAATCGACTCCTTCTTTAATTCGAACATGGCTCCTCGATTTTGATCGAGTTCGATCTTGCTCCGGTATGTAATTTGTTATTTTTCTATTCTGGTTTTGCTTACTTGAACTCGATGCCTTTTACGCCAATGATGATTGGGTTTATATTTCGAATTCCTAATTTTTCGTTCGTCTGGAGTTATTTGAATTTGTCAATTGATATAGCTCGGCCATTGATTTTTGTGTGGATGATCGTGATTTTTTTTCTGACTTATTCATAATCGTATATTTCTAATTTACTTGATACTCACGGCTTTGAATTGTCTTGCTCATCACGGTTTCGATTTTGCTGGTTCGACTTTCGCACTGACTTGTTCAATATCGGCTTTGACACTTCTATTGACATTATTTGAAACTGCTACCTGATGCTTTGTTCAAAACTGCTGTTACATTTGAATCTCTGTCATTTGTTGATTTCGGTCTTTGATATTGCTCGAACGTTGATGATGATTTCTGACCTTTTCAATTTCGTATATTTGATTACTTGATTTACTTGATAATCACAGCTTTGAATTTTCCTTGTTCGATTCTTGACCACCACATCTCTGACTTATTCATCATATTCTTTGATCGTGCCTTTTTGATTTGGTTTCTTTTTGACTTCGGTCATTTGTGACTTTGGCACTTCTGTTCATCTCTATGGCATACTTGACTTGTGTCTGCTGTTGCATTTTTTGGCATTTATCATGAAACTTCATTTACTTGTCCACTTGTTGTTATGGTTTGATGTACTTCATTGAGTTGCTTTGTATCTGCAGTGTGCACTATCTGGTTCATGTTGAAGTGTTGTTTCGTGTACTTCATGTGTACTTGAATATGTACTTGTTTATTTGATTTTTCATTTGCTTGAGAATATGCTTCTGCCTGACTTTATTATACTCTACATATACTCTCTGATACATGTATACTTGTTCGAACTAGCTGTGTCAGTTGCTTATGCTGGTACTGTTTCATTTGATGTGTTGTAGCTGCTGTCCATTTTGGTTTTGCTGTGTTATCATATTCACTTGGTGACATTTGGTTTGCATACAGTTTTCATTGTGCAGCCTTGCTCATTGATCATTTGATCCACTGTTGCATTCATGTGTACATTAGTCTCTGATCTGTTGGCACCGGTTCGTGTACTTGAATGTGAACTTGTTGCCTTGGTCATCATTGTAGCTTCACTGCAACCATATATGTGCTGTATATTTGCTTTGGTTAGATGCACATGTATATTTTGTGCATTTCGGTTTTGCTGTCACTACATGTATGTATACATGTGTATATACATATGTATATATATGTTTGTGCATTATATTGTAGTCACATATGTGAACTTGAGATCTTGTGCATGTATCATTTGCTTGACCCTTGTATATGTGACTTGTTTGCATTGTTCACTTGATTACTGAACTAGTTTTGGGTACATTGCATATTGAACTGGGTTGTAGCCTCGACTCTGTCCACTGTTGCATTATGTTGTACCTGTTTTGCTGCCTTCATGTACATGTCTTTCTTGCTTTAACCTGAACTGATCTGGTTTGCTTCCATATCATGGCTCGTTCATGTATACTTGATGTGTGCTGTGTTTCCAATCATCATTTCTGAATTTAGTAGTTTGCATTGATTTCCACTTGTATACATACATACAGTTATGCGTGTATATAGGTGTGTGCATATGGAGTCTTTGGATAGTTGCTGTGCACTTTGGTTTCATGATGTACGACTTGAAATTTGGTCTGCACTTATGTTGAATCTAGCTTATAGCTCGGGTTTGACCTTGTGCTAATATCGTGACTTTATTTTTATTGCACTCGAGTTGAACCCGGCTTTTGATTTGGGTTTGATCTTGTGCTCACCTGTCCCTGTAACTTTATCAAGTGTATATTGGTGTGCACGGCCTTGTGGCATGTACAGTGATACACTGTGCATGTCACAAGCTGTTCGTGTGTGATGAATTCAAATTTAAATGATGATGAATAACCCAAATAACCGAGGCAAATATTATTTTAAAAATTCATATTTTACTTTATACTGCAAAAATATTTCCTTTTCCATTTTACCGCGTCAATATTTATTTTTGCAGATTGCTCAGATGCTGAATTCAAGTTGAAGATAAAATATGAGTGAATGAGTGAATTGTAGTGAGGTGCATTTGTAAATTCGAAATTGTGATGTAATCTAATTTGTATTATAATTGAAATTGTGTGTGTGTGTATATATATAGTGAGAGCTCGAATTTGTACTATACAAAATTGTAACAAATATTTGTTGGAATAAAATATTTATTTGAATTTATATTCTGCGTTATTTATTTTTATTCAGCAAACATTTATTTAATTATGTGAAAAATATAATAGTACATTAACAAATACATTTAAATGAATATATATGTTTGTTAATTATCATCAAACAAAAATCATATAATCGCATATTCAACAATCTCCCCCTTTTGATGATAATAAACATATATTTAAGATTTCGAATTTATTAAATGTATTTGATCATTAATATACGCTATTTTCTCCCCCTATTTAAATGTTTCCTCTCTACACAAAGCTCCCTCTTTATATATGCATACAATTAAAAATATGCAAATGAGCCTTTATGCAAATAGAAAATATTTGACCTTTACTTGATTTTATTTGACAAAATCTTAACTTTTCTCTCCCTCTTTTATTATCAGCAAAAGAGTAATAGTGTTAGAAAAATAGAGATAAAGTGATAGATATTAATACAATATTAAAACTCAATCGAGTATAAATATTAAATTTCAATAAAAAATCAAACAAAAATCATAAATACTCTGTTATGCGCATATTCCACTTTTAGAATGATGGGAATGATGTCATCATATAACACCATACAGTTGTGTCTATTTGTGGTATATTTATATCAGGATTTGAATATCTACCAACAATGTATTAGGACTTTTAAATGAGATTAGTAGTATTCCAATTTTATTTAAAATAAATAAATTCAAGTATCTTCTAACCACGCATAACTGTGAGGACTTTTAAATGGGATTAGAATCAACTTGTTTATTTAACAAATCAATTTTGATATGCGTTCATAACCGTGAGGACTTTTAAATGAGCATGGAAGCACATATTCAGAAATTCCAAGTAATTCACCCGTGCATAACCGTGAGGACTTTTAAATGAGAGTGAATACTTTGGATTTGTTTTTTTTTTAATTTATTATTATTATTATTATTATTATTTAAAATGAAAAACGAATGGTTCCTGTTTAAAGTACCACATATCGACAAACTATATTGAATTTTGATGAATGATGGTCATTAGAAATATGATAGAAATAGAGATGTCATGGAATTTTTACCAATAAAAAGTTTTTATAACTCTTGTTCAAATTTCTAAGGAAATTTACTAAAGATACCGTCTCAAGTTATAATATATGATTAATATTAACACTCATCACTCTTTCAATCACTAATTATCTTTTCAATAATCATTAGGGAGTCAGATTAGTCAATGTAATCATTTAAAATCAAATACAAAAATAACTACAAAATCAATTTTTTAAAATGACTAATCTGGAACAAGGTCAAAAATGATTTTCTAGAAGGGGTTTTAAAAAAAATGTCTGCAATTTGAAAATTATTTGAAGTGAAAAATATGCAGATATTTTCTTTGAAAAGCGATGCAGTTACTAAATGTCTCATCATAAATCACGTTCCACTAGTAATTTTTCTACCAATTAGATTACCAGTGTAATCTGCATTTGAATTTTTCACTCGAAATTATCGTTAGTTAAATTTGATAGACCAGACCGTGAAGTGTGCATCAAAATATCTTAAAATCAATTTTAACAACTATTTAAATGTAATTATCTTGAATTTGAATTGAAGCCGTGAAAATAGTCAAAAACCGTGAATATAGAGTCAGCCGTAAAATAACCAAATGTATTATCATCCAATAAAACACTATTATTAATCCAAACTAATATATATGAAGTAATTCAAAGACTCTAGAGTTTTTTATAATGTTCTTTGCATAAGAATATAATTGGCCACCAATTTTGAATAGGTCGGAATCAAAATCATTATTTATTTCATCATCATATTATTTGCTGATTTAATTCAGATTATGGTGCAGATTATCACAATTAATATATCGTTCAAATAAATACACCATTACATGTTTTACCTGTACGACATTTTTCATTATTATCCATCGTGATTCTGTCACCTTTATACTAGGCTAAGGAACTTTGCTTTAACGCTCGTTGTGTCCTTGGAACAGCCAGAATCCAAGTAACACTATTATTGTTCCTTAGCCTGCCACCACACCTACACGATGAAAGATTTTTGTGACCTATTTGTTTTTATAGGTCCATGATTGTTAGTGGCAGAATATTTTAGAAAATAATTTTGTGGAGACCCAAACTATTTATATATGTTCCTTTCGGCACCCAGATTTATTTAACTTTGAGAGATTTTATATTTGTGCCTTTTGGAACCCAAATTGGTATAGTTTTCACGTGTTTGGGTTTATACCAATAAATATTTTGATTGTGTCCAAATTTTCTACAAATTGTGCACATTGAATTGACTTGATTAAATTTTCTTTTAACTGGTTTAGATTGATTATACCAAAGTCCTTGTCTAACTGTATTAACAGTTTGTTTTCCTAATAGCATATTCAACGATTTTTTACTTTTTGAAAATTTATCTAAAGTCGTTGATAGTTGTTGGACTTGTGTTTTAAGTGATTCATTTTCGTTTAATAATTGTGTGCACTTTTTAATAGAGTCCTCCCTCCTAGTATTTTCACTTTCCTTTAAAATCAGAAGTTCATTTTCAAGCAATTTAATTTTAATTTCTAATTTTTTAATTTCTTCTTCGAATGTTGGACACTTATCACACTTAGGGCACTTGTTTTGATAGTTTTTAACTAATTGTTCAAGCTGTTCATTTACTTCTATCAAACTGTCTCTTTGTGATTCAAGTTTGGCATACTTCTCCCTAAGTCGTTCAAAACAACCATTTACTTCGTGGAAATATATAAGTAGTTCCGAGTGAGTGAGTTTTGATACCTCGCTTGGCTCGTCGTCGCTATCAGTCATATTACCTTGAAGGCACATATCTGCTTTCTCACTCTCACTGCTAGTACTTTGATTATATTCATCACTTGTATTCCACGTGGATGCAAAACTTCTCCTTTTTGATTTCTTTTCAAAGTCGCATCGATTTTGAGGATAATTGGGCTTGATGTGTCCGGGTTGGTTGCACTTATGACAGATGATTTTTCGCTGTTATGTGTTATCTAAAACTTTGATCATCCTGCTTTTTAATTTTTGATTTAGAGCTGGATTTCCGTATTTGCGGTTCCACCTTTTTAATTTCTTTATTACCATTTCCAACTCTGCTGCTCCATCATCATCGTCATCATCATCACTTTCAGTTGTTCCTTTGAGAGCTATTGATTTCTTTCGAGTATCTCCTCCTTCACGCTCTTCCTTGAGTTTCATTTCTAGCTCATAAGTAGTGAGATTTCCGATGAGTTCTTCAATTTTGATCTGTTTTAAATCTTTCGACTCTTGAGTGGCAGTCACTTTTGCTTCAAAACTTCGTGGAAGGACCTGAGGATTTTTCGGACTATCTCTAACTCTGTGCATGATTTTCCGAGAGCTTTTGATTTGTATACGATATTGGAAAGTCATCCATACTTCTCTTTGACATTTTCTTCCTTCGCCATTGTGAAGTTCTCGCAATCGCTGCTTAGCATGGAAATGCGAGATTCTTTGACTTGCGACGTTCCTTCATGAGTCACTTCAAGTGTGTGCCATATTTCCTGTGCAGTTAGACAATGTGAGACACGATTAATTCAAATTGATCCAATGAACAAATAATCGAATTCATAGCTTTGGCATTAGTATTCTGTAACTTATTTTCTAGATCTATACATTGATCCTTTGGTTCATTTATTTCCTGATTATTTACAATTATAGTTGGTGCTCTATACCCTGTCTCAACAATATCTCAAGCGTCAATGGTTTTCAGAAAAATTTCCATCCTATTTTTCCAGTAAGCATATTCACCATTGAACATTGGTGGTCTAACTATGGATTGACCCTCAGCAAAAGCAGTATTAAAAGAAGCCATTTTAAAATTTCAAATTTTTAAAAGAAAAACTGGTTTTTTTGAAAAATCAAATTTTTAAAACAAAAATTGGCTTTTGTTCCTGGTTCTGATACCACTTATAGGATCGATTTCACCCCAGAGGGGGGTCAAATAGGGTGATGCTATTAATTATAAAAATTTATTGTGGAATTTATATAAAATTATTTCAATAAAGATATATCAAAATAATAGCAGCACAGATAATAGCAGAATAATAAATGCAGAAATAGAACGACACAGAATTTACCCAGCTTCGAAAAAACCCTGCCTACGTACTGCCCCCAATATTTCTACTAGAAATTAAGCAGTCAGACGCTTACACACGTAAACTCGCGACACCCGCTATCGAATAGCCTTAACTCTACGCTCAAAACCCTGCCACAACTCAGCAATTGAATTGCAAATTCTCAAACTACGCCACGACTAGGGGACAAACTACGTCACGTAGTTTGTCCCCTAGTCACACGACTAGAAATTACAAGTGTTTAAAAGAAATTGCAAATTTAAAACAATTTAAAAACAAATAAACAATTAAAACCCAAATTATAAGCCCTAAGTAAAGATGGTCCGATATATCTCCCTCTTTATTTTAATATATTCCAGCCCACTTTCTTCTTTGTTTTTGAAAAACAAAGAATGGCTGCTTCAATCTCTTTCCTCTTTTGCTTTGAAATTAGGCCTTTGGCCTCGCGTTCGCTCCTGTGTGATTAGCTAGTGCTTCGGCCTTGTCTTCGCGCCTATGAGATTGGCTAGGGCTTAGGGCTTCGGCCTTGTGAAATTAGGGCTTCGGCTATCGAAGAACCAGATTGATCGTCGATCGATTACAATTGCTATTTTTCTGTCTTGCTTCGGCATTCGACTCCTTCTTCAATTCGAACACGGCTCCTCGATTTTGATCGAGTTCGATCTTGCTCCGGTATGTAATTTGTTATTTTGCTATTCTGTTTGCTTACTTTAACTCGATGCCTTTTACGTCAATGATGATTGGGTTTATATATGATTCGAATTCCTAATTTTTCGTTCGTCTGGAGTTATTTGAATTTGTCAATTGATATAGCTCGGCCATTGATTTTTGTATGGATGATGGTGATTTTTTCTCTGACTTGTTCATAATCTTATATTTCTGATATACTTGATACTCACGGCTTTGAATTGCCTTGCTCATCACCGTTCCAATTTTGCTGGTTTGACTTTGGCACTGACTTGTTCAATATGGGCTTTGACACTTCTGTTGACATTATTTGAAACTGCTACCTGATGCTTTGTTTAAAACCGCTGTTACATTCGAATCTCTGTCATTTGTTGGTTTCGGCCATTGACTTTGCTTGGATGTTGATGATGATTTCTGACATTTTCAATTTCGTATATTTGATTACTTGATTTACTTAATAATCACAGCTTTGAATTTTCCTTGCTCGATTCTTGACCACCAAGTCTCTGACTTGTTCAAAATATTCTTAGATCACGGCTTTTTGATTTGGTTTCTTTTTGACTTCGGTCATTTGTGACTTTGGCACTTCTGTTCATCTTTGTGGCATACTTGACTTGTACCAGCTGTTGCATGACTTCGACATTATGAAACTTCATTTACCTGTCCACTTGTTGTTGTGGTTTGATGTACTCATTGAGTTGCTTTGTATCTGCAGTGTGCACTGTATGGTTCAGGTTGTAGTGTTGTTTCGTGTACTTCATGTGTACTTGAATATGTACTTGTTTATTTGATTTTTCATTTTCTTGAAAATAGGCTTCTGCCTGACTTTATTATACTCTGCATATACTCTCTGATACATGTATACTTGTTCGAACTAGCTGTGTTACTTGCTTATGCTGGTACTGTTTCATTTAATGTGTTGTAGCAGCTGTCCATTTTGGTTTTGCTGTATTATCATATTCACTTGGTGGCATTTGGTTTGCATACAGTTTTCATTGTGCAGCCTTGCTCATTGATCATTTGATCCACTGTTGCATTCATGTGTACATTAGTCTCTGATCTGTTGGCACTGGTTTGTGTACTTGAATTTGAACTTGTTGCCTTGGTCATCATTGTAGCTTCACCGCAACCATATGTGTGCTGTATATTTGCTTTGGTTAGATGCACATGTATATTTTGCGCATTTTGGTTTTGCTATCACTACATGTATGTATACATGTGTATATATATGTTTGTTCATTGTATTGTAGTCACATATGTGAATTTGAGATCTTGTGCATGTATCATTTGCTTGACCTATGTATATGTGACTTGTTTGCATTGTTCACTTGATTACTGAGCTAGTTATGGGTACATTTCATATTGAACTGGGTTGTAGCCTCGACTCTGCCAACTGTTGCACTATGTTGTACCTGTTTTGCTGCCTTCATGTACATGTCTTTCTTGCTTTAATCTGAACTGGTCTGGTTTGCTTCCATATCATGGCTGGTTCATGTATACTTGATGTGTGCTGTGTTTCCAGTCATCATTTCTGGATTTAGTAGTTCGCATTGATTTCCACTTGTATACATACATACATATAGTTATGTGTATATATAGGTGTGTGCATATGGAGTCTTTGGACAGTTGCTGTGCACTTTGGTTTCACGATGTACGACTTGAAATTTGGTTAACACTTGTGTTGAATCCAGCTTATAGCTCGGGTTTGACCTTGTGCTGATATCGTGACTTTATTTTTATTGCACTTGAGTTGAACCCGACTTTTGATTTGGGTTTGACCTTATGCTCACCTGTCCCTGTAACTTTATCAAGTGTATATTGGTGTGCATGGCCTTGTGGCACGTACAGTGATACACTGTGCATGTCACAAACTGTTCGTGTATGATGAATTCAATTTTAAATGATGACGAACAATCCAAATAACTGAGGCAAATGTTATTTTCAAAATTCACATTTTATTTTATACTGCAAAAATATTTCCTTTTCAATTTTACTGCGTCAATATTTATTTTTGCAGATTGCTTAGATGCTGGATTCAAGTTGAAGATAAAACACGAGTGAATGAGTGAATCGTAGTGAGGTGCATTTGTAAATTAGAAATTATGATGTAAGCAAATTTGTATTATAATTGAAATTGTGTGTGTGTATATATATATAGAGTGAGAGCTCGAATTTGTACTATTCAAAATTGTAATAAATATTTGTTGAATAAAATATTCATTTGAATTTATATTCTGTGTTATTTTTTTTATTCAGCAAATAATTATTCAATTATGTGAAAAAAATAATAGTACATTAACAAATACATTTAAATGAATATAAATGTATGTTTATTATCATCAAACAAAAATCATATAATCGCATATTTAACAACTCATCGAGGAGGGTCCTTATCATTCCAATACTATCGACAGGAGCAGGTAAATTTATTAAATGTGAATTTAAATATTTATTTTGTTGTATAATTTTGAATATACAATAATAGTACATAATAATCAATTTCAGAAAGCTGAGGTGCATGGTCTCGTATCGTACATGGATGTATTTTCCTGTACTCATGCCGTCGAGCATGTAAATTCAGACGGGACAGTTTCATATACATGACATGACGATAAATCGAGAAAGAGCCATGTAAGCATATTTTAGTTTATATACTGTTAGTAACTGTTTTAATTATCAAAGTATAATGAGTTAAGATATCATGATATTAATATCAACTGTATTTTTATTTGTTCATGCAAGCAAGTTTATGGAATAACGACAGAAACTCCTAGAGGAAATTAGTCGAGAGCAGCTGACTACGGACGAGGATGATGCCATTTTTGAGTCAGTCATGAATTCACCGTCATGGAATAGGTGTTACGGCTTTGGCAATCAAGTGGCAATAAATAATATAATAAGATATAACAATGTAGTAATCTTTCAGTTCTAAAGAACTTCACATCGATTTGATTTTAATAATAAGTTTATAGACGTAACAATTAACATATTCTGCTGTAGCGTTGTTAGTAAGATTATAATAATTGAACTATTACTAAATTAAATAAGCATTATAAAGTAGACAGAGGACAGCCGGCCGAACAAGAGCTCAGATCGATCTAGCATAGATCGAAGAGTTGAGAGCTAGGGTGGCGCAGCTGGAGGAGCAAAACCGTCGACAGGCCATTGAGATGGCACAACTGCCGGACCAGCATATTGCTGAGTACATACAGCAGTATGATGGTCGCTTTCCATCTTTAGCTCGTTCCGGAGGTTCATAAGGTGATTGACAGGAGTGATATGTATGTTTTTTGTTTTGCGTCAATGTTTAGTAATGTTGATGATACATTGAGTTGGTGGAGTTGGATACTTTGAAATGTTGTGTATATTATTTGATTATATATTTGATGGTGGTAATTTTGACATTGGGAGTAGATTAGTGTATATTTTGTGTAATTAGATGTATGTACATTATGATAACGAGGTGTTTGTTTGATTTTATGGGAGTTATGCTTAATTTATTTCTTTATGTGATTTTATTATATTTCTATGATTGATATTATATTGAATATCTGAATTGGATATATGCTTGTGTGTTGGAATATATTGTGTTTATGGATTATGTATGGAAAGCAAGAATGCAGTAGAAAAACGCGAAAGAAGCTTCATGAATTCTGATGGCTTCCAATAGCCTATAGGTCGATTTTTTTCAAATGGTTTGCGACTGCTTGCGACGGCCAAAAACCGACGGCTAGCGATAGTTTTTTGCACCACTCGTGATCGCCCACGTGTCTCCGACGGCCGTCGGGACCCTTCCGTTATTCCGTTGTTAGCCGTTGGAAATGACACGACGAGTGTTGTCGAAAATCCTGTTTGGCAACGGATATTTTTTTCAACAGCAGCCCGACGGCTTTCGACGGCCCCAATGGGGTCAGCCATCGGAAATTGTACTTTTTCTTGTAGTGTAAAAAGTTCAATGTTTTATATTATGTTGATTTATTGGTTGAGTAGCTTATGATTTCCGGTTGATACAGAAAAAACAATTGTATCGATAGGGGTTTTTAAACACTTAAGTAAGGCAAACCAAGACAGATTGAGTAAAGAAATAAATTTTACCTAGATTGTATTTTATATATAAAAGAATAGTTTCAAAACAATTATTTTATTTATATATGGTGCATTTGGTTGTTAGAGAATGATAATATTTGATTGTTATCATTTATTATTGATGGTGCTCAGATGGTTTATGAGTATTTATTGGTTGATTGAATTAAATACGAACGCCTTGTAAATTCAGTTTCACACTTGAAGGCGTTCGGAAATAATGTGAGTTAAGGTTGAGAATTTTAATAAGATTATCTATTTTAATCTTAATAATGATAAACAACAGTGAAATGATCTTATATAAGAAAGTAAAATTTTATAAGTATAGTTTATAAATATGTTTTATAAGCAAAAAAGATTTAAACCGAGAATTTGAAAACTTAAATCCCAGTGTTTTCGGAAACCCTTTTTCAAAGTTTTGGAGAAAATAATAATCAGATTATTTAAACGAAATTTTGAATAGAAATATTTTAAAATCGATTTTAAAGAAGATAAAAAGCACTGAACTCACTTTTATAGTTACTAAAATAATTCTGGTGATGACTATAACATCATCGATGTTCATTTCCGGGTTTCTAAGTAAGAGATTGCTACCATATTAAATGGGTTATCAAGTTGTTTGGTCAAAACAAATTTTGTTTTAAATTCCAAAAGTATGATTTGATGTCTAAAGGAGATGCAAGTATATTATTACTTCAAAATGATTGGAAATAAACCCGGGGGTTTAATTCTGAAATTCTCAATAAGTTATTTTATGCACTCATGTATCCTATCCCTTTGGATAGTTTGGTTTGTGTATCTCATTTTGAGATATCGTGCAAAAAAATTCACTTATGGAAATAAATTGGAATTTTAATGATTTTGGATAGTCGAAAACTTCCGAATGGAAATTGAAATTGAAACATAAGAAAATAAATTTTTATAACTTATAAAATCGAAAAGTTAGTAAGTAAACAAGTTTAAATTTGTTGAACATTCTGGTTCTGTAAAAAAAAGTAAAATTTGTATATATATTCTTTTAGATGTAGGGGAGTACTATAAGAATATGAACTTGAGCTATGGAGTGAAATTTAACTTAAATGAAGTTAATGAAAATGATTTTATGAAATGGTTAGTAAGTAAATTTAGTATTAATTGAAATGCTATTGGTGTAATCAATTGTGAGTTAATGGATGTGAATAAAAAGAATTTGGTATAGTTGAGGACTAATAGAATATAAATGCGTAAGTTGTACGTAAATCATTTTTTCGCATAACTATTTTGATCCAGATTCGAGTACATGGTTTTGAGGTGATTTACACCAGTCCGAATTAGAATTTTCGCATGATTCTTGACGGCGAATACTTGATATGATTCCTGATTTGATTCAAATGTTTTCTATCATAGTATATGGCCATGCAATGAGAACTTAGGTTCTAATCAAGAAACCGAATCGAAGTCCGCACTATAATGGCCTAGTGAGCGGTTGTGTAGAGACTACTCCAACTAATAACTAATAAGATGGAGGCTAGAAAGATCTGACGTCAAGCCACACCTTCACTGTGATTGACAAAATACTTTATAAGAAAGGATATGCCCTTCCTTACTTAAAATGTGTGAATCCAGAAAATGGATTGAGACTATTAAAGGAAACACATGAGGGGCTGTGTGGAGACTACTCCAATGGTATAAAATTAGCTAAGAAGGTCATGAGACAAGGCTTCTATTGGCCCCAAATGACCAATCAAGCTATGGATTATGTAAAGTGAGGTGGAAAATTCCAAAAGTATGTCAAAATTCCTTGTTTGCTATAACAATCCGCACCTTAATGGGCCTAAATTTCGAAAAAAATTAAAACTCAATTCTATCAAAGCATAGATCATTGGATTTAGTACCTGCAAATAAGCAACAGCATCATCAGAGATTGATAGAAATCTAAACTCATGGTGGAAACAATAACAGGATAAGAATACAGACTATGACCATTACCTTGTGACTAATGGTATTCCTTGGATAATAGATTGTCGCATCAGCATCGAGCACGAGAGAAAGAAGACTTCTCCAACAAAAAAGTACATGCTGCTCCAATGATCTATTTCTCTAAATTCTAACATGTGGGTTGTAATGAGAAGGGGTCAGAATAATGTTCTGGCGACTTGAAATATAAATTGTTCATAACATAAAATTTTACCGATTGATTTTCATTTAATTGTTATGTCCATTAAGCATAGAAATTCTAATCTAACCTTGCATTGCACGCACGATTACTTATTTATCCTGTCCCAAGGTACAAAATACTAATGAAGCCTTACCAATCACCCAATATTTCCAAACCCATTTTTAAATTAATACTTGCCGAGCTACCAACTATGAGAGGAAGAGCCACCGGTGTATGACGGTGCCATGGGCTGAGAGGCCGTTGGAAAAGGGAGAAAAGGGTTTAGGTATGGAGAAGTAGTGGAACTAGATCAGATACACAAGAATTTTTGCATCGGTTGGTGGAGGAATGAAGGAGAGAAGCTTTGGTTAAGCGGAGAAAAGGGAAGGTGGAAACATGTTCGATTAAAAAATTGAAGAGGAGGAAGAGAGCGAGGGGGTGTCAGCTCAACGTTTGGACGTGACTTATAGTCGCTTTCCAAGTTCGATTCGACCCAAATCCACCAAGCGTTCGAGTGCTATTTGGTCAACCGGTTGACTACGGTGGTCAACCGCTACGGTCGAGCACGACATGAACCTAGACCCAACAGTGTCAGTTAAATTAATGTGTTCTTCGATCTGAAAAGGTTCGTTAATGTGTTCTTCGTACCGATCAATGGCTGATCGATACGAAGTAAGTGGATAGTGATCGATACGAAGTGCATGAAGAAAGGATCGATACAAAGTGACATACACCCCTGGATACGAACTAGTTAGCGACGGTGGATTCGAATAAAGGCCAACTGATGGATACGAACAGTGGCTCCATGATGGATACGAATAGTGTAGATCAGATGGATTCGATTCGAACATGGATTTGATGGATATGGATAGGGCCTCCTTGGATCGATGCGAACTGAGTGGATATGAAGTGAAGGTCGATTTCCATGAACAGAATCGATAGTATCTTGAGCATGTGGACTCTGATCGATTTGAAATTCGAAACGCTTGCTTCTACGGCTTTGCTCGTCGCGTCATACCAGTTGTGGCCCGATCCGGACTCGGACAAAACTCGTCGATATTTAGAGTGAACTTGTGCATAACTGGCAACCGAGGAGGACTGTCTTTGGTTTCTAGTCAATCTTTTGGTATCATAGCCTTGTTAAAAGGAGGGATAATATATATGTATATATATATGTATGTATATAGTAAAAAGATAAAATTGGTTCTTTATCGGTTTTCTAGTAGGAAAACAAATAGGTAGGCAAGTATTCTAACCCACGTAGAGCCTAGTACAAACACACACAATAGACAAAGCCCAAAGTATAGAAAAATACATGTAGTTTACATTAGACTTAAAATTTTAAAGCAAACTACGGATTTCATAATTTCTGGTCCACGATACATGTTTCCCAACCTATACTACATCACCTAAGTTCCTTTCTCCAATGTGCGAAATGAACTTCCAGTTGCCAGATCGCTCTCTACTCCAATCAGTTACACCTCCATTTGCATTACGTGTCTTTCTAAACTATGTTTATGGGAAACTACCCCATGCCATTTTTTTAACGGC
This sequence comes from Allium cepa, assembly GCA_030765085.1. NCBI lineage: Eukaryota > Viridiplantae > Streptophyta > Magnoliopsida > Asparagales > Amaryllidaceae > Allium > Allium cepa. Next base: position 954,928,174 of record CM060932.1, read on the forward strand.
TTTTGTTCTTCTGTTGACATCTGCCAACGTCAATCGCCAGAACTGTCGATGGCCGCTAAAGTCAAGTCTTTTGATCTTCTAATTCTTTGTCTCACTGCTTACATCATCTACCTCACAAATAGTCGCTCTTTCTAAACAACGTTAAACTCGGATCTGAACTTCTGATAGGTTCCTTATCGAGCATTATCTGTACCCCAAATCTGGAAGGCATCGTTCAACGATTATCGTGATGAACTTTCCTAGTTCGTCCAAACACTCGCAGCATCATAAATTTCAAATAGTGGTTTTATGGCTCTGGGAAAAAGTTGGAGAAAAATTTATTTTCAGGGACAAGCAGTTTTCTTTTTAGGGGAAAGACACTTTTCAATGTAAATCACAGAATGATTGTTGCAATTATGATTTTCTGTTTACATTAAAAACTGTCATTCAGACTAAAAAACAAACTTATTGTCTCGAGACTAAATTTTTTTGCAATTCTTCCCTGTACCTATTTTCCTGTTTTGAATATTCCACGTTCTTCCAACGTGAATATTCCACGTTCTGCTGCCTAAATTGAGAATTGAGTTTGCTTTACTAACGCTGTTCACACCACTTTTTTCCTTTTTTGGGTCTAATTCGTCTACTCATGAACTATCTCGATCCCAAAATTTCATTTTCTTAAAAACCGATTGCGCTTCGCCTGAACACATGCCGCTCATCTTAATCCGAAATTGCATTTCTGAACTTGCATGAAAAATTATACATATGGATTCATTTCGGAGTTATAAAATTAATAAATGCATAACAATTTTATCAAGCCATGGTTTATACTTTGCACTCACTCTTCTTTGTCGCAGTTCATTATTGGGATCAAGAAATTGAAGGAGTTATACTATCTTTATCCATTTAAAGCATTAGGAACCAAAATTGAAAAAATTATCGCAGCCTTTAACCTTTGTTTTTTGGTTCGTTTCTGAGCAACCACAAGTTTCGATCTAAATAATTATTGTTTCTCTCTCTTCTCATTTATATAATTATTCAAATCGAAAGATGTGGTTGAAATCAAGGAAACTTAAGGTGTAGACGATCCTGGCATACACACACACATACATACATACACTTCTGTACATGCTTATCTTCATCATGTTTACTCTAGATCATGATTTAAAAAACTCAAAAATTATTTAATTATAATTCTAATAATTAGTTAGTGAACAAAATAATTATATTTTATAATACATATATGATTTTGGTTTTAATAATAAAATTATATTTTCAGATATGAACACACACACAGATACATACGTACATTCATATATGGTATAGCATACATGTTTTGTTCAGTTAAATTTTAAAAAGTTTTTGGATTTAAAAATATAGTTGTGAAGCTCTTGATTTTTTTTAAAGTATTATATATAATTAATTAATTAATTAATTAATTGTGCACTGCATTTATAGTTTGAAATATATATATATATATATATATATATATATATATATATAAAATTTAGTTTTAGCCTTAGAAAATTTTATTTTATTTTAATTTTGAACAGATCAAAATAATGTTAAAATTTAAATGTTTGAAAATCCAAAGCTAGTTTTTATGTACATATGTATCCGAATGAACTTATAATAATAATTAAAAATTATATTTATACAAGCATATACATATTTTTTAACTATAAAGATTATAAAATATAATAATATCTTATTTTGAGTTAGTCAGACTATTTTTGTTTTATAAATCTTTATGAATTTAACACACACATACACACACACACACACGAGTATTAATGCACGTCCAACGGACATGCACAAAAAAAACTTGTGTAAAATTGGTGTTTCGTGTGCATGGGAAAATGTGACCAATGTTTGAAAAGTGTTTTAATTTGGAATGTAATTTCAACTTGTTTTTTCATAAGTGAATCATTTTAGTACATATATATTAGTTGTTTGAATTAGGGCTTTCCCCAGTATACAACAGTTGATGCATAGGTATAGAGATATTCTAATTGTAGAGCAAAAGGTATAGTTTAACAGTGAAGCAAATGGTAATTGAAGTAACTTTACATTCATAATATATTATTATATGAACTTTTTGCTTTCTTAGAGGAAAGAATTATGCAAGTATTTTATATGTTGGTAACCATTTCAGAGATAAATACTAATAGTTGAGCATTTTGTGTGTCTTGGTGAGCATCTAATTCCGTAACTCCAAATATGCTTGTTGAGTTTCACATTGTTAGTCCCCATAGCCTTGTGTTGAAGTTAGTAGCTAACTTTTTTTCTTGCTTTAATAAGATTTTGCAGCCACTGAGATTATACATTGGTCATCTCCTTCGCATTCTACACAATGTGCATCAATCATTAATTTTTATGTTAATTTAAAACATTAGCTATACTATTATATTATTACTTCCATTCAAGTGGCTGCAAATTGTGCATGCGATTTGACACAAAAAGAAACATGTAAAAATGAGGAGTGAGTTTGAAATAAGTGAAAGTAATACCAACCGTGTCTTTAACAGATCCAAAGCCTACTGCACAATAACAATATAATTTGAGAAAATATGGACACGATTAGATACTTAAACTGTCGGCCATGCTAACAATTTTTGTTAACAGGGTTGGTCAAACCATCATAGTGTAAGTCCTATAAAAATCATCCATACCACAAAAACAAAACACAGAAATGCCTACTAAATAATGAACCAAACTATGTAAAACATGAATGAAATTGATAATTACTGCATCTATCATAAACATGGAATAAAGAACCAAGGTATTCTATTGAACTCTTGATCATGTCCATAAAAGCTATTATAATAACTTCATGACTCATACTTACAGCTGATGTCAAAAAATACATGAATATTTCTTCTAAATTCCTCCATTATTTCAGTACATATTCCATAATTATTTCTGTTATATACAATGTAAAACCAAAGAGAGGATCATTAAAAGCCAAACCAACAACATGCAAACTCCTTATCTCAAAAATATATACAAAAAAATACATGCACAGGAAGTAAAAAGGGAAATAATGTGATATTAAAAGCATTTTTAAGTAGAAAACCCACAAAGCGAAAAGCTATTTTTTCGAAATAATACAGAGCAACAATATTAGCTCAAAGTTACAACCACCAAAGTCATAAACATTCCATCCAAAGTGGCTACTATTATCTTCATACATATATCGTATTCAAACTATTTGAAAGGGGGAGGGTGATCAATCCCTCTCAGCAGAAAAATAGGATCTTGCAATTTGGCGTGATAGAATAAACAGATAATTATAGATCACAGAAAAAATAATATAGAGACAAGAGAGAATACACAGATTTATAGTGGTTCCACTATCGCGAGATAGTGTACGTCCACTTTAATGGGGAAGAGCTTTATTACTATTTGAAGAGGTTACAGAGTAGAGAAATGAAGAAAAATAAACAAGAGATTATTCTCTCACACCCGATCTCTTAACATTCTCTATGCCTCTCTTTATATATAGAGAAAAGTTACTTAGGGATGAAGCGATTGATTTATTTATTTATGTAAATAAATCAATTCATGGAATAATAATATTCCCATTAATTGCCTTGCCATGTAATTGATTGATAATATTTCATTTTCTCCATCAATCAATTATTTTCCTATTTGATTCCTTTCGTTTCTCCTTTTATAAAATATTACAATCAAATATATATGGCAAATATCTCCAAATCCATATCTCTTTAACTTCTCTTTCCATTTCCTTCATGCACAAAACGGGTAACTAAATACCGAGAATATCTCCAAAATCTATTAATTTTGGAAATATTGTATCACCAAAAAAAAAAAATCCTAATAATCTCCACCTTGATACAATATCTCTTCCAAACCAAGATACTCCAAAATGAATGCTTCCCAATGAGTTCCTGCAAAAGCCAGCTCTCATTGCACTTTGTTAATGAACTCCGGCAAGGCCACCGCCCACCAACAAAGTGTTGGAAACACTCAAAAATAATAATTGAGGCAGACGTTGTGCAACCAAAAAAAAACTCATATCTCTTCATACAAGAAGAATGCCACATCTTCTCTTAACTTCAACCAAGTTACTCTCTTCCCCATAGTGCCACCATGTGGCACCTAGCACTTCATCAAGTGAATCAAGTTCGAGCAATGCTCGAACTTAGTAGCAGGTAAGGCCTTCGTAAACATATCTGCTGCATTTCATTTGTATGAACCTTCTGAAGGCGAACTAACTTCTCTTCATTCATGGAGATAAGGAAAGACTCTCTTACCTCTATATGCTTTGTTCTAGAGCTGAAAGCCAGATTTTCAGCTTAATGAATTGCACTCTGACTATCACAATTCACTAAACAATTATCTTGTACAAAGCCCAAATCACACAACAACTTCTTCAAATAAAGTGCCTCCTTAGCTGCCTCAACTGCAGCTATCAACTCTGCCTTTGTAGTAGACAAAGCAACTATAGTCTGCAACCTCACTCTCCAACTAATAGCCGTTCCTCCAAGAGTGAACACATAGCCTGAGGTTGACTTCCTTCTATCTCTATCTCCGGCATAGTCTGAATCACAAAATCCAATCAAGTTGAAATCTTTATTTCTTCCGCCAAAGACAAGACCATAACCTGATGTTCCTCTAAGATATCTAAAAATATACTTCACTGCCTCCCAGTGCGATTTTCCTGGATTTGTTGTATATCTACTAACTAATCCAAGAGCCTGAGCAATGTCAGGTCTAGTGCACACCATAGCATACATCAAGCTACCTACCGCACTCGCATAAGGCACCTTTTTCATGTAGACCTTGTCCTTTTCTGAGACCGGAGAGCCTTTGTTAGAGAGCTGTATATGCAAAGGCATGAGTGTACTGATAGCCTTTGCTCCATCCATGCTAAACTGAGCAAGCACCTTTTGAATATATTCCTTTTGAGTAAGTCTCAAAAATCCAAGCTTTCTATCTCTTTGGATTTCCATCCCCAAAATTTTCTTTGCTTCTCTAAGGTCTTTCATTTCGAATTCCGCTTTTAATTTAAACTTCAACTCATCAACTTCAGCTTTATCCTTAGAAGCAATCAACATATCATCCACGTACAAAAGCAAATACACCCAATTACTATTCTTTAAATGCTTGAAATAAACACATGCATCTTTAGTACTACGATTAAAACCATGTGAAAGCATAAAAGAATCAAACCTTTTGTACCATTGTCTAGGCGACTGTTTTAGACCATAAAGAGATTTCTTCAACCTGCATACCCAATCTGATTTTCCGTCTACAATAAATCCTTCTGGCTGCTTTATGTAAATGGTTTCTTCCAAATCACCATGCAAGAAAGTAGTCTTCACATTAAGTTGTTCTAACACCAAATCGTGAGCAGCAACTATCGCAAGTAGGATTCGAATTGAAGTTTGTCTAACAACTGGGCCAAATATTTCATCATACTCCAACCCCTTTTTTTGTGAAAACCCTTTGGCTACCAATCTTGCCTTGTATCTACCATCGTTTTTCAGCTTGAACACCCACTTGCAACCTATGGCTCGGCTTCCTTGAGGTAGTGGTACCAAATCCCAAGTCTTGTTCTTCTGCAAAGACTGTATCTCCTCTTCCGTAGCGCAATTCCACGTCGAATTATCATTCGACTTCATGGCTTCTTCAAGGCTTAATGGTTCATCATGACAACATGTAAAGCATACTCAAACTGATCATCAAGGCTCAAATTTGCATAATCCCAATCTCCATATCTAATTGGAGTTCTTTTTGGTCTCTCACTAGCCCGAATGACTATATCGCCTGACTCTCCTTCAGCTCCACCTTGAGCTCCATCTTGAGCTGAATCCTCTCTAGCTTCATGACCATCTCCATCACTACTAGAGGAAATATGTGGACTATCATGTGATGTATCATCAACTGTTCTATCACTATTGCCAATAGTAATAGCTGTACTTCGGGTTTGAAAGTTGGGAATCTCGGTCTTTTCGGCCTTCTCATCAACTGAATCTGAACCGTCTGATAAACCTTCCAAAGGTTTAAACATTACTGACTCGTCAAAAGTCACATGTCTGGAGTGTATAACTTTCTTCGTAACTGGATTCCAAATTCTGTATCCTTTTATTCCATCTGTATAACCAAGAAAAACACACTTGGAGGCCCTAGGCTCCAACTTATCTTGTCCTGTATTGTGAACATAAACTGGACATCCAAATATACGAAAATAACTTAATAAAGTGCTTTTACCTCTCCATAACTCCTCTGGAATCTTCCCACCAATGGCTGAGCACGGAATCCGATTAATAATATATGCTGCAGTCGAAACAGCTTCAGCCCAAAAACCCTTAGACATACCCGCAGTCAATATCAAGCAACGGGCCTTCTCAAGTAGCGTCCTATTCATCCTCTCAGCAACCCCATTGGATTGCGGATCACCAGGTGTAGTAAAATGTCTTCTAATACCGCGTTGTCTGCAGTAGTCGAGGAACTTTTTGGAGACATATTCGCCACCATTATCGGATCTAAGAATCTTCAATTTCTTTCCTGTTTGGTTTTCAACAAGAGCTAACCAAACCTTAAAATTCTAAAATACTTCCGACTTAGCTTTCATTACATACACCCAAACCTTGCGCGAGTAGTCATCAATGAATGAAACGAAATAATAAGCTCCACCAATGGAAGCAGTAGGGTATGGCCCCCAAATATCTGAATGTACGTAATCAAGTACACTCTTAGAAGTATGTATACCGTCACCAAAAGAAACTTTGGTTTGCTTTGCCAATACACAGTCCTTGCAAAAGTTCAACTTGTTGAAGATTTCTCCCTTGATCTTTTTCTTCTTACGAAGCAACTCTAAATTCTTCTCCGAAGTATGACCTAGTCTCATATGCCAAAGCTTGGTAGCATCCAAACTTTTAGAACTATCAACTCCAACACATAATTCTCCATGAACAGTGGTACCCATCAGCAAATACAGATTTCTTACCATAACACCCTTCATCAATACAAGTGCCTCTCTAGAAACTCTCAAACCATCTTTGACAATGGTTATCTTGCATCCCAATGATGCCAATTGGCCTAATGATATCAATGACTTCTGAAGACCAGGAACATAGCGAACATCTGAAAGTGTGCGAACAATCCCATCATACATGCGAATGCGAACTGAACCAACTCCCATAGACTTACATGTAGCATCGTTTCCGATAAGGATGGAACTTCCTTCTTTGGCATCAAAGGAAGAAAAATAATCCTTATTAGGAGTCATGTGAAATGATGCTTCAGAATCTAATACACAGTGGTCTGCAACATCTGATACAACCGCTGTCAATAAATCGCTATCATCTTTCTCTATCGCAATAGATGAAGAACCTTCAGTCTTCTTCTCCAGATCTGGGCAGTCTCTTCTCCAATGGTCTGATTTCTTACAATGATGACACCTTCCATCTTTTGACTTACTCCGCCAATGAGGCTTCCTAGAATTGGAACGCCCCCTATAATTCTTCACTTTCTTCTCTGCTCTACCTCTCTCAACAAATAAACCTGAACTACTATTACTTCCTCCACTACTATCACCAACACCAAACTCTGTCATCTGATCTCTCAACTTCTCACTGAGCAAACCTGTCTTCACATCATCTAATGTCAATGTATCTCTACCATAGATAAGGCTGTTAGCGAAACCAGTGTATCATTCTGGAAGCGAACACAACATAATCATTGCTTTCCGTTCTTTATCAACTTTCAACTCAACAGACTTCATCTTCATCAACAGGTCATCAAACACACTTAGGTGTGTTTTAATTGAAGAACCTTCCTTCATTTTATAAGTGAAAAAAGTCTTCAATAGGATCAGATGGTTAGTTAGGCATTTCTTCATGTAGAGGTCCTCCAACTTCTTCCAAATGCCTTTGGCTATGGTTTCCTGACTGATTTCAGAAATTACATTCTTTCCCATAGCAAGCTAGAGAGTAGTAAAGGCCCATTCTTCCATCTCTTCTAATTCCACTAATGAAATATCAGCAGGCAGTGTCTCTGTATCAAATACTACTCGATGAACGCGATTTCTCCTCAAAACTGCTTTCATCATCCATTGCCATTTTTCAAAATCTCCTTCACCATTCCACTTCTCTATCGTCTACTGTGATCCTGAAGCCACATAAGAGCCTCTAACGTATGGAGCAACTACTGGCGCTAAAGTACTATTTGTACTATTTTCATCTCCTCCTGCCATTCTACCAAAACACCTTCTTTGCGAATCTATCTTTGATACCAGTTGAAAGGGGGAGGGTGATCAATCCCTCTCAGCAGAAAAATAGGATCTTGCAATTTGGCGTGATAGAACAAATAGATAATTATAGATCACAGAAAAAATAATATAGAGACAAGAGAGAACACACAGATGTATAGTGGTTCCACTATCGCGAGATAGTGTACGTCCACTTTAATGGGGAAGAGCTTTATTACTATTTGAAGAGGTTACCGAGTAGAGAAATGAAGAAAAATAAACAAGAGATTGTTCTCTCACACCTGATCTCTTAATATTCTCTATGCCTCTCTTTATATATAGAGAAAAATTACTTAGGGATGAAGTAATTGATTTATGTAAATAAATTAATTCATGGAATAATAATATTCCCATTAATTGCCTTGCCATGTAATTGATTGATAATATTCCATTTTCTCCATTAATCAATTATTTCTCTATTTGATTCCTTTTTTTTTTCTCCTTTTATAAAATATGACAATCAAATATATATGACAAATATCTCCAAATCCCTATCTCTTTAATTTCTCTTTTCATTTCCTTCATGCACAAAACGGGTAATTAAATACCGAGAATATCTCCAAAATCTATTAATTTTGGAAATATTGTATCACCAAAAGAAAATCCTAATACTATTAAAGTTCTCACAATATTCAATTAGTCTAGAGCTCACTATATTGCCTGTTCCAATATTTTTTTTGAAAAATAGAGGATTGTTTGGGTATATCCTTCCTTCTAGAAGTCCAATAACTCATGATAGATTGTGTGTTGGCGAAATGCTGCAGCTTGGATTTCCATTCTCATCCTCTGACTATTTCCAGGTCCCATTTGATGGTTATTCAATGGTCTTATTGAATGCTGCATTTCTTTGAAGGTTCTTTGGAATGTAGCGCAAATGATAGATTATGATCGGTTGGTTCCATTCCTTGAAGCTGAAAAAGAAAGGATGTCATATGTATGTTTTATTTATTTACATCATTATGATATTGAATCCAATGCAGACTAATATTGTGTTTATGATCCTGAATAATATTGATTGGATTATTTTTCAACTCACTGACTAGGAGGAGATAGCATATATCAGGATTGATAATGTTGGAAAGAAGTTGGAAGATGATGCACAGACCAAATAAAACTGCTCCAGTTATAATAAGTAAAAGATAAGCAACTTCGAATCAAAACAAAACATCTCATCAACATCACAAAAGAAGCCAATAAAGTAATAAAAGTGGCAATAAATGAAGAAAGCAAAGAAAACAAAGAAATATATGAACAACCTAATTTAGCAACAACAAAAAAAAATCAAGATTTGACGATCACAACTCACTTCCAACTGATGTTTGGTAGACATTTTGCAATGATATGTAATACTTATATGCTGTGATAAGGGTAATTAATGGGGCAGAACCGACGACAAACAGAAATATTAAATATCAACTTAAACATTACAATCAACGCAATAAAAGTCGAAATTAACACAATATAAACACAATTAAACAAAAAACTAACTAGGAAAGCATAACAACGTTAATTTATGTTCCTATACACAAATTTCTAGTATGTATTGTAAAAATATGAATCAGTTAATACAGAAATTCATAAGAAAGAAGCTGAAAATTCAAAATCGAAAGCAAACAAATCAAAAATTATACAAACCTGAAGTCGATTCTTTGATTATAGCAAAGAAACCTAGTTTGTGCCATCATGATGGACCAAAGAGAAAAAGAATCATCGGTCAATTGAAATATAAAGAGGTGGCGTTTGGTGATAAATGGATGAGAATAGGCAGAAATGAATCGACTTCCATTAACTTTATTTTAATAGGCGGAAATAGCCTTACCATACCATTTGGAAAGATTTAGCAAGATGGTTATTTTAGAGAACTCAAAAAAGACTTCGGTTTGACCCTAAATCACTTTATAGTATAAGATATATATGTGCACGCATACAATTGAATCTAAATAATTTATTTTAAATAAATATATCTATGTGTAAACCCAACTATATAATATACCATTTATCCATATATTTATATATTTTAAATAACGTTGCATTTAAACCTTAATTAATTAGGTATGGTCCAAATTAACATAATATATATGTATATATGTTAATAATTTGTATATACTTATATCGATGTAGATGTAATTGTTTTCATGGATACATATATCCTTTCTGATCATTGACATATGATCTTGATCTATATAATACACCATGGCAGGGCTTGTTATTTCTCTTGTATTTTCTCTAACCATGTATCGTATGTTTCATGTTCTCTCGAATGCATCTCGTTTGTGCTAAAGAAGTAGAGGCTTTCCCATTGAATATTTGTTTGTTTCTTTCATGCCATATCTATCTAATAGCCCTTTTAAGCAGTGTGAGATGGATAATAGCTTGAGGCATAGGCCATCTAGTCGCATTGAATCGCCGATGCCACTCTTCATCTGATTCGTGTTTAGGTGCATCCAAGTTCGCATATAACAGTAGTCTCTTCCAAGTAGTGAAAGACTAATAACATTCAAAATAAAATGGGTGTTCGACTTTTGTTTATTACTGCATAGAGTGCATATGCCATTATCAGTGATTCCAGAAAGTTTGAGTTTGTTCTTGGTGTGCGAGAGTTGGACATAGCCTTCCATATCATGATGTTGTCTTCTTCATACAAAAACAGACCAAACTCTTTTAGACCAAGGGAACACTACAGAAAAAGATTGAAATAGAGACAGAAGATATTAGTCTTTAATTAAACAATTCAGTCCCTAACTAAAGACCGAAATATATTCAGGAATAGAGTGTTTCCCATTCGACAGCTTCCATGCGATATTCAGGAGGGAAAAAGGGATCTTTTTACTTAAAATGGAGTTACACGGAGCTCTGACCTAATTAGAGCTTGTATGTGGTAGAGTTATTTGTCCATTATGTAAATATGAGTATGCCTTTGCATTATCAGATATGCCAAAGAGGACTTTAAGGCTATGAGGAAATGTATCAGTAAGGATGAGGCCATTGGAAGACCATGGAGAAAACCAGAAGCTAATATTTTTTGAGCTTGTAGGAATAGTCCTGATGTATGACAGGTATGTGTGATATAGTTTCAAAATATTTCTCCATATCCAATTGTAATTTTAAGGGGAGTGAGTTACCACATTTCTTTATGCAGGATGTAGTGATTTATAAGCCATTCAATAAGGAGGGAATCTTCAAAGACAAGGATTTGGTGTAGGGTCTTAGAAATAATAGCTTTATTCCATGCCGAGAAGTCAATAATGCCAAGCCCTCCCTTTTGTTAGCATAGGCTGTAGGAATGAGTTTCCTTGAAAAGGGATTGTCATGCCATAAGTAATGATTAAAAGTGCTTTTAATCATGGCAAGAAGTTTTTTAGGAAGCATGAAATGTGAGGACCAATATTGTTATGGAGAAGACCACAGATTTAATATTGAGATTTGCTAACACCAATCGTTCATGCGCGATACTGTAATATATACTTACCTCGGGATTGGTTGTTTCCTTTGTATTGGGATCCATAATTTAAATACTAAAAATGAAAAATCAATTGCTCCATCAATAGTTGCGCAAGTGTCCAGTGCATTTGCTCATGCACAATTGAAAGTGGCAATCCTCTTTAATATTTGTCAGCCTATTAACTTGGTCTGATTAGTTATTTGACCACTCACTTAGCTTTTTGGTAATTTTTTCATATAGATGTAAACATGTTGCAGTTTTGATCCTACAGCAGATTAGAGGAGCCTTGGTATACAGTGGAAGTAGGCATTTCATTGAAGAGTGAAGTCTGTAACATAAAGTTCTTTACGACATCAGGAAGACCTACAATGAAGATACATGATTTTTCCTTGTTTATAGAAAGTCCAGTCAAATTCCTGGAAGCCTCCGAAGTATGTTAAGTGTTATCAGGGATTTAGTATTAGGTTTTGTAAATACAATAATATCATCTGCAAAACTGAGGCTTGTGATAAGAGGAATTCTACACATTGGGTGGATGTTCAACTTCTTATCAATTGCTGCATTACTGATAATGTGTTAAGGACTTCCATAATAGTTACGAAAAGGTATGCTGACACTGGATCACCTTGTTTGATCAAATTCTTCCCTGGGAAATAGCCTTGTGGAATGCCATTGACGATTATAGAGATGTGTGGGGAGGATATACATGCATATATCCAAGTTAAGAAAGGCATTGGAAAATTCACTTTCGGCATAATGGAAATGAAAGATGGCCAGTGTACGCTATCGAATGCCTCATTTAAAAATACGCAGAAGCAATATTTTCAATTGTATATGCATAGTCTCTTGAGGATCTTCAATGCAAAGAATGTTGTTTCTGTATTGTTTTGCTTTTACCCTCTTGTGGAAAAAGTCGGAATTTTTATCTCTAAAAGATTTATATAAGAAACCAGATTTCTACCTTCAAGTTCATTTCTGGTAGTAGGAATAGGGATCATCGGTAAGCTCATTTTCGTCACCAAATAGAGATTGGTTCGAGGGGAATACTAGCAGTTTGGAGTGTGCATTTGTAAGCTTGTTTCTTGTTTCTTCGTATTTTTAAGAGCCTCTTCCATAAACTTTTCTACTTCGACCCCCCTTCTAGTTTCTTCATCTTTTGCTGTAATTTGAAGAAAGGGTTCCCAAAACAATTCTGATTCAATAATTCCTACAACAAGGTATATAATTCAATTTTTTCAACCCAGAAGTTAAAATTTTTAAAATGAGTGAAACTCTTATTTCTAGCTTTTCCTATCTCAAGATGATTGGGTTGTGGTCTGATAGGGTTTGTGGTTCAATGTGTGTTATAAGGTTAGGCCCAAGGGTGAAAGCTTCATAGCGGAGGAATGAACGATCAAGCTTCCAAGAAGTTCTAGGTCTATTGCGTGCTTTGTTGTTCCAAGTGTAAAGTGGACCACAGGAGTCCATTAAGGTCAAATTTGCAGAAGAAATGCATGGGCTAGTGGGGAAGTTTGGGCAAGAGTCAAAGGATTTCCATTACCTCTACTTCTCTGTCTTTACCACTGATAATGAAAATTCGTTGAACTAATTTACTCGGTATCTTTTTTAAATTTCAAAAATGCATTTTCTTTCCGTTTACATATTTACGAGCAAACAAAATATCAACATATACGATAACGCAAATATACACAAACAGCCCGTGTGCGAAGCACGGGCCATACTAGTATTTATGAGAAGAATTAAACATATGGTTAAAGTCTCCAATGCATATTCAAAAAATATTACTAGATAAGATTGGAATTAGATGAACAAAAAGATGTCTAAATGAAAAAGGGGTGTGAGCATAACAGACGGTTAACATAAAAGAAGTAGCAGTTGGATAGTGTATCACTTGAAAGTGTATCAGTTGTTGGGTTTGAAGGATTTATTTAGGTTGTATACTTTCCCATCCCTTATGATTGGGATTCTACCATAGGGAGCTTCATTTAGATTGTTCTTAAATTTCCATATGGAAGCAATTCTATTCATGGCGGTAGTAGCTTTGGCTTCATCAAGTTTAGTTTCCAGTATTGCTAGATTGCTAAAATGTTGACCCGCAACGGATCTCCGTAGTTCATTTTGCTTGATAAGGGGGTTCACACCCCTTATATTCCATGCACAAATATTATTGGCTAGAATTTTAGGAGACAAGGTGAAGGTGTTCAACATTAAGCCTTGTACTTCTTTTCTGGGAAGTAGTATTGAGAAGATTTTCATTTTGATTAGATTTCATAGCTGTACCTAAAAGAATACGTAGTATATGCTGATCTGCTCAAGTCGTGGTGCTGTTATCTCAACCACTCATCTGGATGGCTAGCATCTTTTCTTTATTTCACTTTGGATCATGGGCTGAAGCCCAATAAGAATGTTATGTATATATATTGCACTGCTTGTACATTGTAACAGTATTCTCCTTTACAGATCATTAATAAAAGTCATTTACAAATTCTTGTTACCGAAATATAACTTTTCTAACTTGGTATCAGAGCTTTCATATCAAGGCTTAACAGCCATTTGATCCTTTTAATTCATTCACCATCAGAAAAAAAAATCATCATTTGGTGATCATCACCTTCATCAGAGATTATCTCATCATCTGAAGGGTGTAACTCTGTGCCGTGCCTACATTTGTGGCTGCATCAGAGTAATCTCAGAAAACCATTCAATCAAGAAGATCAGAAGAAAAAAAAGGAAATCAAGAAATCAAGAATCATCTCAAAATTAAAGAAAGTGCCCTCCAGCACAACATATCAGATCAAAGACAGTTGATCATCATCCATGTTCACGGTAGCATCAGTTTTACTGTGAGAAAATTCTTGATTCAATACCTTTTATTTTTCTTTTTCCTCTGTTTTCCAATTGAATAGTTTCTGCAATTCTGCCTTCTCTATTTTCTTCTTGGTTCTGAAATCATCATGAGTGAAGAGATGGATAATCAACCTGAAATGTCAAGCACAAGAGTATCTCAAAACCAATCTCAGTTAGATCTGATAAATGATCTGATGAAAACCATAATCAAACCTCAAAGCCAAATGATATCCATTCAGCTTGATGAATCAAATTTCTTACTCTGGAAATTACAAGTAGAAACATCCATTAGAGGTTATGGATTAGAGGATTTTATTCTTGGAACAAGAATTACTCCACCAAGATTTATTAAGGATAATGAAGACAAACTGGTGCAAAATCCTGAATATATAGCACATCAAAGGCAAGACAGCCTTGTATGTGCATGGATGATGTCATCCATAAGTGCATCAATTCTGCCACAACTTATAGGCTGTAAAACTGCTCAAGAAGTATGGACCACAATTGAAAGAAACTTCACTTCCCAGTCATCTGCAAGAATCATGCACCACAGAAGACAGTTACAAAATATCAGAAAGAATGATATGTCAATGAATGAATATCTGCTCAAAGTTAAAAACTTATGTGATCAATTAGCTTCAGCTGGACACAGAGTATCTGAATCAGAACATGTGCTGCATATTATTAGTGGCCTAGACAATGAATATGAAGCTGTTGTGGCCATCATCTCCACTATGGAGCCTACACCACCCTTACAGTATGTGTATTCTACCCTTCTTTCACATGAAGGAAGGATAGAACACAACAAAACAGTAAGTTCAGATATCTCTATCAACAATACTTACTACAAAAATAAACAAAATCCAAGTACCAGAGGACAGTTTAATAACTTCCAAAGGGGTGGACCATTCAATAGAGGAAGAAGAGGAGGTAGAAGCAACAACAACAATAAAATAAGGTGTCAAATATGTGAGAAGTATGGTCATGGAGCAAATAAATGTTACTTCAGATTCAACAAAAACTATACTCCTTCACAACAAGGTAGCAGTGCAAATGTAAATCTTGTCAGTACACCAAAAGACAGCAATTCGAGTCAAGCAGAAATTCTAAACTCTGAAACAGCTATAAATGATGATACTGACTGCTGGTACCCAGACTCAGGGGCAACTAATCATGTGACCAACAATCTCAACAATCTACACTTGGGGAACAAAGAGTACAAAGGTACACAAAATCTTTTTGTTGGTAATGGTAAAATTGTGCACATTACACACACTGGAAATGCAAGAATATATGGACCCAAACAACTTTTACTAAGAAATTTGTTAAGGGTACCATCAATTAAAAAGAATCTAATGAATGTTTCCCAATTTGCTAAAGACAACAAAGTTTATTTTGAATTTTATCCTGACACATGCTTAGTTAAAGATATACTAACTCAAGAAATTATTTTGCAGGGTAAAGAAAACAATGGGATGTACAGATTTAATTTTTCAAATTCAAAATTCTCTGAGAATAAGGGAAATAGTCATGTAATGAATGTTTCTAGTGAATATAGTAAAATTGATTTATGGCATCGCAAACTGGGTCATCCCAGTATAAAAATTGTAAAACATGTTATGAGTAACAATAACATTTCATCTAGTAATATCCCTGATTCTTACTTTTGCACTTCATGCCAATTGGGAAAGAGTCATAAACTTGCATTTTCATATTCACACACAAGTTACATAAAACCACTTGAATTAATTGCTAGTGATCTATGGGGGCCAGCACCTATTAGCTCAAATTATGGTTACAAATATTACATATCCTTTCTAGATGCTTATTCAAGATTTGTATGGATATACATGTTGAAGTCTAAATCTGAAACTAATAACATAGTAATACAGTTTATTAACAAGGTTCAAAATATGACTGGAAATAAAGTATGTACATTTTAGTCAGATGGTGGGAAAGAATTTTTGCCTTTAAAATTCTTTTTTGAAAAAAAAAGGTATTAATCATAGGACTACATGTCCATACACATCTGAACAAAATGGAATCATAGAAAGAAAACATAGACATATTGTAGAAACTGGGTTAACACTATTAGCACAAGCTTCAATGCCTTTAAAATTTTTGGCTAGAGGCATTTAACACTGCTGTACACTTGATAAATATACTACCTACAAAAATTCTTAAGTTCAAGTGTCCACAAGAAGTGTTAACTAAAGTCAAACTAGATTATGAACATCTAAAAGTATTTGGATGTCAATGTTTTCCTTGTTTAAGACCTTATAACAAACACAAGTTAGACTTCAGATCTACTTCTTGCACCTTTTTAGGATATTGTAATAAACAAAAAGGGTATAGGTGTTTAGACAAAAATGGCAGAATTTACATATCCAGGCATGTGAGATTTAATGAGCAGGTTTTTCCATATAGCAATATTGAAGAAAAAATCACAGGAAAAGGTGAAAAATTCACACTTATGATTCCTGATCCACCTGATGAGATTGAAGTCTTCCCCTCAACACAGCCTACAAGTGATGACATAAATACAAGCTCTCAACAATCCATGACTGCTAGAGAGTCAGGTCAAGAGTAAGCTACACATGATGATAGCAACAATCAGAATCATGAAACAAGCAGCTCAAATGATGATCAAATCATTAGAGATGATACTATGGGCTGCAGCAGCCCAAGCAGTAACTCTGACAGCATTGTCAGAAATAATGTCAATTCTCACCCAATGTTAACTAGAGAAAAATGTGGTATTTTTAAACCAAAGATTATCAACAACATTGTTCAGGAAGAACCTTCATCCTACATAGAAGCTATTCAAAATGATAATTGGAGAGCTGCTATGCAAGATGAATATAATTCTCTAATTAACAAAAAAAACTTGGACCTGGTTGAAAAACCAGAAAACAAAAACATAATTGGGTGTAAATGGATTTTTAAATTAAAGAAAAGTGCTGATGGATCAATTTCTAAATATAAAGCAAGGTTGGTTGCAAAGGGGTATTCACAACAGCATGATTTTGATTTTTCAGAAACTTTTTCACCTGTTGTGAAGCCTTCCTCAATTAGATTTATTTTAACCATTGCTTTAAGTAGAAATTGGACCATTAGACAATTAGATATTAATAATGCTTTTCTTAATGGTGAATTGCAGGTAGAGGTATTTATGCAACAACCAGAAGGATTTATTCAAAAATCAGATAAAGAGCTTGTGTGCAAACTGAATAAAGCTATCTATGGCTTAAAACAAGCTCCAAGAGTTTGGTTTGATAAACTCAAGTCAAAACTTGTGAAATTTGGCTATAATTCTTTAAAATCTGACAACTCCATATTTACTAAAATTAATGATTCTGCAACCACTTATATTCTAATCTATGTTGATGATTTCATTATTACAGGGAGCAGTGAATCAAAAATTAAGGAAATCACTGAAATGCTTAACTCAGAATTCTCTATTAAAGATCTGGGTAATCTAAATTATTTTTTGGGAGTTGAAGTTCAAAGAACTTCAAAATCAGAATTACATCTCAACCAAAGGAAATACATTTCAGAAATATTATCAAAAGCCAAAATGGACAAAGCAAATTCTCTACCAACACCAATGGTTACAAATCATCAACTATCAAAATATAAGGGTGAAGCAATTCAAAATGAAAAGCAATACAGAAGTATAGTAGGTGCTCTTCAATATGCAACAATTACAAGACCAGACATATCATTTAGTGTAAACAAAGTCAGTCCGTTTATGCAAAAACCTTTGGATAGTCACTGGAAAGCAGTCAAGAGAATACTCAGATATCTCAAAGCAACAATAAATCATGGTCTTATTTTAAAATCCAGTCACACTCTTTACATAAATGCCTATGCTGATGCTGATTGGGGAAATGATACAGATGATCGAAAATCAACATCAGGCTATTGCATTTACTTGGGTAAAAATCCTATATCATGGAGTTCAAAGAAACAAAGCACAGTGTCACGATCCGGCACAGAGGCCGAATTTAGGTGTGTGGCAAGTGCAGCAGCAGAAGTCATATGGTTAGAATCTCTTCTAAGTGAACTCAACAACAAATCAGATAAAAAGGCAACGATTTGGTGTGATAATATTAGTGCGATTTCCCTAACATCAAATCCTATACTTTATTCAAAAACCAAGCATATTGAATTGGATCTCTACTTTATCAGAGAGAAAGTAATTAAAGAGAAGTTAAGAGTAGGATACATACCATCTCCGCATCAAAAAGCGGATATACTTACTAAACCATTATCGAACCCAAGCTTCACAAGGTTAAGAGAAGAACTCAATATCGATGTTGCCGATTCAAGTCAAAGGTCTCAAAGAGTGATCTTCATACCAGATTAATGTTTGATCTGTTGTTATTGACTTTCTCTCCTCCAAAATCTTCTCCAGATCTAGCTGAATGTTTTTTCATGAAGAAACGAGCAGCCGCCATTATTTCTTTTTAGCAAACCCTAGTGTATACGGGTTTGAGGGAGGGAGTAAAAGAATACGTAGTATATGCTGATCTGCTCAAGTCGTGGTGCTGTTATCTCAACCACTCATCTGGATGGCTAGTATCTTTTCTTTATTTCACTTTGGATCATGGGCTGAAGCCCAATAAGAATGTTATGTATATATATTGCACTGCTTGTACATTGTAACAGTATTCTCCTTTACAGATCATTAATAAAAGTCATTTACAAATTCTTGTTACCGAAATATAACTTTTCTAACTGTACCGGTAATCTTGCAATTGGTGTTACTATCTAAGTCTTCATATAGGGATTTTTGTTCTTGATTCTTATTTTTCTTTTGTCATTTTTCCTTTGGCTTTTAGTCAAAGCTGCTGCTTGTTTGGATGTATCATGTGTAGCAGGTGTGGAGGGAGCCGGAGGAGGAGAAAGGATGGTAAGATGGTCTGGAAGGTGCAGATATATGGGCTCATAGTGCTTGAAGAAATAATAGCAAGTAGAGGGCATCTATGATATGATCTTTGGTAACATAGTGAATGGTATGACTGAAACACACACCCATTTCTATCCCTCCAAATCTATCCACACCTGTGCATGTGCATGATGCACAAATTCTGCAAGAACTTGTGCATCATGCACATGCACAGGTGTGGATAGATTTGGAGGGATAGAAATGGGTGTGTGTTTCAGTCATACCATTCACTATGTTTGAAATGGCAATGATTGGGTTCCAGTATCAACATGCTCTTCATCAAGAAGAGAAAAATTATTGGAAAGAGGAAAAGCTGATAGTTTGTGTTAGGAGATGCATTGGCTGATTGATTTGTATTCTGTAGGCTTGACAAGTGTTTACGTAGAGTGGCGGTAGTTGGTGGGTGATTATATCGGTCAAGGAAGCATTAAAAGTGTCATGTGGATTGGGACATTTGTCATTAGCAGACTAGATTGTTGTAGAGCTTACGCACTAAGGATTTGAAACTTGCTTTTGCTTGTTTTCATTCATGTTATCAAAATGCACCTTTTGTTCCTAACGCAACTTGGCTTTTGTATTTTCTAATCAGATGTTGTTTATTGTTGATATAAGTTGGTTTAGATGAATTCTTTGTTTTTCGTTATTGTGTTTCTCTTGTTGTTTTCCAGAATCAATAGACATTATGCATTTTGATCATGGGATGATGAAATATTCTGCATGTCGTGCATATCAAAAGTGTCCAATTATATTCGAACTCAATAGTAGGGTATTTATCCCTAGTTTCACCCACCATGAGACTAGTCGGGGTCTCCTTCTAGTGTTATCTCAATGAGATAATTTGGGTATTCAAGATGTTAAATTTTTTCTATAAACTCATCAAAGCAAACAAGTTTACTAATATGACAAGCTAGCCAATTAATACCTAGGAATGTCCATGTTACAAGTAGGATTTTATAAAAATGAGCCTATTGGAATGTTTTTCACTTATGCTTGTGCATTTCCAAATGAAGGATTCCATGGTATGATCATAAACATTTGATAGGATCCGTTTGTAGAACTTTTTGCTTGTTTTCATCACAAAAGAAGTTCAAGTAAAAGTTGTGTTTATCGAATCTGATCTCAAGTTCACCTTTAAGATGCCATATTTTATGTAAATGAGATTTTGCTACTGTTTGCATCCAAATTGGTCACAAGCATGCAAGAGTGCATTTATGTAGAGAAGTAAGTTAAGAAAGTAAAATTAAAACTGTGGAATAGAATAAACTAACAGCCAAATAAAAGCAATAATCAAAGACACTGAGATTTATAGTGGTCGGACATTGTATGCCTATGTCCACGTTGAAGATTATTTTTATTGATCAATTAATAATCTGATTACAATGGCAAGGAATAGAAAAAACTTGATTACAATAAAGACTAAAGTAACCAACAACGTAAAGATCCTTAGAATGACCCCTTAGGACAATATTTATAGGTGAAGACGACCACCAGTCTCTCTAAAACTTCGGCTATATGACCTTTTAAACCATATGGGTCCATCAGAGGGGTCGCTAGGCCCCAAATCCCTATGAAAAGGGATCGGTACCGATCCCTCTATTATTTGATTTTTGGACAGCGATCCCTATAGCGGCTTCTGCATGCTTTAATATGCTCGCCCTTCAAATCTTATGGTGTTTGACCAAAGGAGCTCAATTTATTGCATGATCTTTGATTCATGATTGTTATGTATTGTTTTTTGCTGATCCCTTTAATAGGTTGTATACCGATCCCTTTATCATCATTTGTTTGATGCACGATACCTAGGGTATGCTCCCTAAGGTTCAAATGCCTTGCATTCCTATTTCCATATGCTTTGGACTGACAAATCTTGATATAATGAATATTGAATGCATGAACGCACTTGCAATCAGTTGGATGTCGATCCCTCTTCAATAGAGCATGTCGATCCATACTTCTTAGTCGGACATGCCGACCCCTTCTCAACACACTATACCGAGTCCTCCTTTGTGAATTGAAGTATGTCAATTCAAGTCAATAAGCCATGTCGAACCCTTTCTTGCTAATCGAAGTATGTTGATTCATACTAGCCAATTATGCCGATCGCTTACTTACTCAACCATGCCGACCCATGTTTATTCAATCATGCCGAGCCCTTGTTTATTTGACCATGCCGATCCCTTATCATTAAATCATGTCGTTCCCTCCTTTGCCAACTGGAGAATGCCGATACCTACCAAATAGTCAAATCACATTGATCCCTTCATTTTGACTAAGCTAAATTCCATTCCTTAAACATTTACATTGTTTGTCTACCAACTTCATTCAGTTATGGTTTCATATATCCATCTGTACTTGACTATCGGGTCCCATAATCATCGCTTTAGAATCATTGGCCTTAATGGAAATTGGGTCTGAGTCATTCCAGTTCAATATTGTTGGGTTAGAATGTCGGGTAACACTTACCTTCCAAAGAATGTCTTGTGAGTAACATGACGTGCTTTGAATCGAAACAAGTTGGAATTGTCGGTAGGAGGTCCATCTAGCTTCCTGAGTGATGTTATCCCTATGTCGAATCGTTTTCCCATGGCATTATTTTTTTCATCGATTACAATGTCTCTTGGTCAATTTCCAATAATATAAATACAGTGTTCTATTCCGTCAATATATATTAGTCCGGTTTAGAAAGACTTACAAGCTTTTGTTATCTAGTCCAGCCCTAAACTTGAAGGCTTCGGGTTTGATTTCAATTATGTTGATTTCAGAAAGTTGAACTTTTAAGTTATTTACGTGCACATTCATATACACGTTTTTGTTGTCGGCTCCTAGACGTGTTCGAACACGTACGGATCGTTGCCAATTTTTATAGTATTTTATATGTACACACTCATCGCAAATCCTTATAACCATGTTTATTTTTCCCTTTTCCATTTTTTAAAAAAAAATCTATAGGGGTCGGCATGCTTTTTTCTGATTCCTCTTTCCAGCCATGCTAATAGGGATTGACAAGCTTCTATGCTGATCCCTTTCTCCTTAATTTGCAATCAATATTTTAGGCCGAACCCTTAGTCCACGTATATAAAGCAGTGCACTTACTTCCTTCCCCTTCACTTGTTTCATTTTTCTACCTTTTGCTTAAAGCTCTGAACCCTTACCATTCCCTTACGAATGTAAACAGAAATTTGCTTCCATTCACACTTAATTCTCCTAGGCTTCCATCCCTTCCATAAGTTTACTTCACATTCCCTTCAAATTCATGCATAGCTAAACACTCGCCTCCACTTTAATTCGAACATCCATATAGGTAGGATTTTGAAATACATCTTTAACCATACGACTGGATCTTGGGCTTTAAGCGGTTGGTAGTTATGAGGGTTTTTGAGGCCGTGGTGGTGAGCGGCCTTGGAGAGGTTAATGATTACTGAATAAGGGTTCGATAGATTGAGTTAGGAGAAGGAAGAGGAGATGTTTGCACAAAAAATGGACAAACACCTCAAAGTCGTATGATTTAGTTGATTTTATGTTGTTCTTAGCGGTTTGGGTGATTTATGCAAATATAAAAAACAGGGGCTAAACTGTAAAAGACACGCAGATTTATAGTGGTTCGGCCAGAATGTGCCTACGTCCACTTTATATGTTATTCTCTCTTTTCTTTCAGATTACAAGTACAAAGCTTTGTATACAAGTATATGAAAGTTGTTTGAAAGTTCCTTCCGTGCTTGAGCTCTCAAACTTGTCTGCCATTGTTGTACCCCTGCCCCTCTATTTATAGAGTGAGGCTGGGGGCAGGGGTCTTGGATGTATATAGCTGCTGGTGGGCCTGGGCTGAAGCGATCTGGACTGGCACATCTGGTTCGGTGGCAGGAGATGAATGGATCGGTAGGGCTTTGGTTCGGAGGTAAGTGATTCGATGTTGCGTGGAGATGGAGGCTTGGATCGGCATAATTGGACTTGGGAGTTTGGTCCGGCAATTGGTTGATCCGGTGGTGAGATGGAGGTGAGATTGGTTCGGCAGGGAGTTTGGTTCGGTGGTGAGTATGTTGGGTTCTGGTCCGGTAGTGGAGGGATGTCGTTGGTTCGGTAGTGGAGGAGTATGTTTGGGATCGGTGATGCAAGTGGTCCGGTCTTGGTGGGAGAGGGTTTGGTTCGGCCTCCCTGGATATGGTTGATTCGGTGTAGGCGCGCGGAACCCTGGTTCGGCATCGGTGAGGCATGCTGGTTCGGCGATGGCGATGGAAGGAGCCTGGTTCGGCTATGGGGGAGATGGTTGGAGGTTTGGCTCCTTCTTTCCCTTTGGTTCGATGGGGTTGGAAACACACCCAACATTTGCCCCCCAAAGTGGGGCATATGTTGGCATATGTCGCGCTTTGTTTTCCTAGAGTTGAGATTCCTCGTCCGGCGTTGGGGGCGAAGAACATGCTTCTAGCGCCGAACCATCCGGTCCTGTCGCTGTCGCTTGCTTATATATAGGGGCTGCACCCCTTCGTTACTCCTTGCCGAACGAAGAGAGCCGAATCAAACTGCGTGCCGAGTCAAACGAGTGCCGAATCAAACGATTGCCGAATCAAACGAGTGCCGAATATATCCCTTGCCGAATCTGTTTCGTACCGAACCAGGTATACATTCTCTCGCCGTACGACCATGAATGGCTTTTAATGCCGAATGCTTCTTCGTGTTTCTCTACCGAATGGGCTTGTGCCGAATGGAACTAATCCCCAATGAAACATGGAAGCATTTGGCACCGAATGGATTTGACAACTATTCGTTTATATTCCCATATTCCTCGTTTTAATATCATGTTTTTCTTGTGCCGCAGATAAATGTCTCGCAAAGCAGAAACTCGATCAGATAGAAAGAAGTCCAAGGATAGAGAAGAGTCTTCTTCCGTGCCCCCAGCCCAACCAGGACTGGAGCGACATGGACCTGCCCCGAGGTCGTTAGTGGATGGGTATGGTCCCCATGAACTTCTGAACTCTCCGCCCGACTGCTTTCCCAGCTCCCTCAAAGAGGAGCAGCTTGATGTCATTTCCCGCTCTTTCGGGATTGATAGAACGCTTATGCTACTGCCAGGGAGTGGAGTTATGCCATATGACCCTCCTGAAGGGTATTTTGCTTACAGCAGATACCACTGCATGTGTGGAGCCATTCCTCCCATCAATGCGTGGATAATCAGCTTTCTTACCTATCTGAAGGTGGCTCCTTTCCAGCTTCAGCCCAACTCCTATGCCATCCTAGTGTGCTTATTTGTTATCTTCCAAAGGAGGTATGGGCGCCCCCCTCTAACCGGGAAATCCGATATCTGTATAATCTAAGGGGTTACAAGAAGGGTTCTCCCTACATAAGTTTGGAGTCGGCCGTGTCCTTCAAGCCGGTCCTGGACTTGTATTCCAAGTTCTCCATGTTCAAGAAGGAATGGTTCTTTATCAAGGACGACTCTGTTTCTTTTCGCCTTTTCACTTCTAGCTGTAAGTCGAATTCCATTTGTAATTTCTTTGTCCCAACTGCAATGCTTCTTCTAATATGCTTTTATTTCTTGCTAGCGACAGGTGGCTTTGCGGTCGTGGAGACTGATTCCTTGGTTCAGATGGCTGCGGAGATAAGAGCCATTCCGGCACGGGATCGGTCGGCTTCTTACTTGATCAGGAACACTACTCTCCTGGAGTACAACTTGATCCTCCCACGCCAGTCCGTGGTTAAGCAGAGAGACACAGCTGAGGAGAAGGCTGTCAAAGCTAAGGAAGGGGCCACGGAGAAGAGTGGCAAGAGGAAGACTTTTACCAAACCTCCGGTTGTCGGGGGTAAGAAACTTAAGGAGTCTGACGGCCCCTCTCCCAGCACTTGCCCGATTATCCCGGAGGAGGAAGATGTGGAAGTGGATAGAGGCGAGGGCGAAGGAGGCGATGTAGGAGGCGAGTCAGAGGGTGGAGGAGATGGCGATGGAGATGGAGGGGGCAATGGTGATGGCGACGGACTAGGCGGTAGTGGCACTGGTGCCTTATCCTCCGAGCAAGTGGGGGAGCTTCAGGAGTGGACGGATGAGGCTCTCCGTCAGGCTTTCGGGGAATCGGAGGAAGAATCGGATTCGGCGGAGAAAGCGAAAAAGACTGGCACGGCCGGGGCTGACGCCGATCCATCCCCTAAGAGATCCTCAGCTAGGGTGACTTCGGCAGTGCAAGGTGAAATTTTGACTTCTGCAGACTCCATTTATGACAGGGACTTAGGAATATTTTATGGCTCGCTCCCGTCCTGGGATGAAATCCAGGACTTATTGCAGGATCCTATTCCTCCGCAGGGTTTGTATAATAGATGTGTCTTCTCATTCCTTTTAACTTAACATATTTCTCGAATTATGGACTATTGTATGATCATAACACTTCTTCTTGATCACAGGGGCAGGCGAGGTGGCCAAAACTTCAGACGTTCGACACCGCCTTGAATAATTCAAGTTGATGAGAGCTTCTACTAAGCCGAAGCCGCCAACTGGCCATTCCGAGGATGTAGCTAAATATCGTCCTCTTCTTGGAGTCATTGAGGAAGGTATCCAGCAGAGGAAGATGAGGCGTTCCTTATTTGAATCTTCACCCGGTCCGCAGCTTCCTCCTCAACCTATTCATGATATCATGGAGGAGGAAACTGAGCATATTCCCTCCCCGCATCCGTTTGAAAATCCTACCGTTATCCGCATAAGGCGCCCCGACGTGCCTCGCAATGCCTTTGCCGGCCACCCGGATTTAGACCCCAGTTCCCAGGACATATTATTTGACGAGGCCACGGGCGAGCATCTTCTCCCCCGCAATCCCATGGTTCGGATTCTTGATGAGGCTAAGTCTCTAGATCTGGATCTGCTCACTACTCGGATAGCTGCCATGGGGGACGAAGCCAAGGCCAACATTGACCGGGTCGCAGAGGAGGTCAAGAAATTGATGGAGCATCATGCTCGGCTGGCTAGGGCTGGGGAGGAAATTGGGAGTGCTAACATCCGGCTGCGGCTACAGGTTTCTAATCAGGCCAAACAGCTTGCCGATCAGGCTATTCAGATTTCTCAGCACGAGGCAGCCTCCAGGCAGTTGAAGGAGAATCTAGAAAAGGCCAGCAGGGCAGAATTGCGAAAAATGGAGGCTGCTTGCAAGGGGCGGATTGATATGGCCATTGCGACGGTGGATGAGGTTCGGAATGCGGATCTTGAGCGGATTGAAGAGTTGTCTGGGAGGCTTGAGGCCGCAGAGCTTGCTCAGGCCAAGCTAAAGGAAGAGATGGAGGAAATGAGGAGGTCTCTCCAGGCTGACCGCTTGAGATATCGATCGGAGAGGGATGTTGCCGTCGCTAAGTTGCTGTCCTCCGAGGCCCGGATGAGGGAGTTTGAGGAGAATGAGGGGATGATGGATGAGATGTTGCAGGATATGTACTTCCGTACTTGGAAGCAGGGCAATCTATCCTGGATGGATGACTACCCCCGGGTTATGGCTAGGATATATCTCCGGGCTTTGGAGGAGGCTAAGGCCGATGCGGATAAGGAAGGTGGAGCGTCATTCAGGATGGACGTGGTAACCGCCCAGCTCTCGAAAGAGGAGAAGGTAGCGGTGAAGGAGGGGATGCGGCTGCTTGCTGCGGAGGAAGCGGGTGTGCAGTTGGCGGATGAGGATCAAGCGGCGGACGTTGGTGAGTCTCTCTTCTCTTTCTCTTCTCTTTTTAGATTTTCATAACTTGATCGCTTACCGTTCGTTTAACGAATTCCTCTTCTGAATTGGACAGGTGGGACTTCCGGTCAACATGCTGGGAGCTCCGACCCTGCGGCTAAGTAGGCCTGGAGAGTTGGCAGGATGAGGGCGAAGCGTAAACGTAGCCGGTCACCTTTTGATTTCTTTTTATTGCTGTTCATGTTAGTCCAAAACATTGATGTAACTGGAATAATATTGTTTGTGATGAATGATGTTATGTAATTTCATAATATAAGCTGATTCCTTTATGTTGGAATGCTATTGCTATTTTGCTGTGCTGTGTAAGTGATGTAACTATGCATGTTCTTGAAGCCAAGTTTTTTGCTTAAAGTATAATTTTCTCGTTTTGCAATGTAAATGTGATGTGTGAATATGAACTGCAGTTATGCATTAATGTACAAAAGTAGAAGGTACCGCCCTTCATGTTTCGGCCGTGGACGACAACTTCGTGCGTCTTGTAAGACTAAGCACGAGATGCTGTTGAGTATCTCGTCGTTCGATTGTAAGTTTCTGTTCCCATTAGCGAGCGTTCCCTATTTCATGTCCTGTACTTTCAAGTACCGTTACGGAGAATAGGAGAAAAGTTTTAAATGAAACTGAAATATAGGAAAAGTAAAACTTCCAGTCACGGAAGGCCGTCGATGTGCTTAAGTTCGTGGCAAACGGGTTTTGTAGTCACTTTCCCTAACTGTGGGTCTTGGAGACATTAGTCACCCATCTTACACCTACTGCGGGGAGTTTTCTTTTTTACCACAGCCGCACTTAAGACACATCGGAGCCGATCGCGCACAGTAACTACCCGGACCATTATGGCCCGTAATCGTGGGTATTATTCGATTTACTGTGGCCGGCTAGCGTGGGGGCCGATCGTCAACTATGAACTGCCCCTGGCTGGCCACACCTTATGTTGGGACTTATGATCGGTTCACAGTCGCCGGCGAGCCGAATCGCTGTAATGAGCTGCCATCGGCTATAGTCGGCCTTTTTTATGATGACTTATACTCGGCTCATTACAGTCGGCTTTAAGGGCCGAGGCAAACAATGAGTTAACTCGCGGCAGAGGGATACCGGAGCAAAGTGTCTCATTGGCGAGGGCATAGGAGCGTAGCGTACCTGTTAGATTTTGTTCAGGTGGAGTTGTGTTGTGAAGCTCTGAATTGAAATGTCATCTGCAAAGGATTTTGTTCAACAGCAAAGGATAAAGCTTAACAAGTAGCCAAGATATAAAGGAACAAGTTAACAAGAGTCAAGTTTTTTTCTAAAGTGGTTCAGCACGAAGATGCCTACGTCCACTGATTCTCTTTGTTAATTCACTTCATATGGGCAGTACAAGTTAAGAAAAGTATCGACGGAGGTGTCGGATGTTCCATGCCCTCTGGAACACCTCTCCGTCCACTGTTGACAAAATATAAGCTCCGTTGTGGAGATCTTTATGAATTACATATGGTCCGTCCCAGATTGGGTCCAGCGTTCCTGGGCGTGGAAAGATTCGCTTGAGGACAAGATCTCCTTCTTATAAGCTGCGATGTTTGACTCTGGAGTTATATAGTGCTGCCACTTTTTATCTGTGAGCTGCTGCTTTGAGTGCTGCATCATTCCTTCTCTCCTCAATTAGATCCAAAGGCATGTGGAGGAGTTCTTCGTTTTCTTCCGGGTTGTAGTGGATCATACGGTGAGAGGGCACTATAGTTTCAATTGGGAGCATAGCCTCCGATCCGTATGCCAAAGAGAAGGGAGTATGCCCTGTTGAAGTTCTGTAAGATGTGCGATAGGCCCAAAGTGCCGTAGGAAGTTCGTCCACCCAAGCGCCTTCGACTTTTCAAGTTTCTTCTTGATTAAGGTTTTGAGAATTTTGTTGACAGCTTCTACTTGGCCGTTTGCCTGGGGATAAGCCACGAATGAGAAGCTTTTGTGAATCCCGTGCTCTTGGCACCAGTCGATGAATTCTTCGCTGTCAAACTGAAGTCCGTTGTCTGATATGATCTTGAGTGGGATTCCGTACCTGCATAGAATATTTTTGATCAAGAAGTTGATAACTTTTGTCGAAGATATTTTATTTAGAGGTTCCGCCTCCACCCATTTGGTGAAGTAGTCAACTGCCACTATAGCATATTTGGCTCCGCCTCGGCCCGTTGGCAGTTCGCCAATTAAGTCAATCCCCCATATTGCAAAGGGCCAAGGGATGGACATCTGAGTAATTTCATTGGTTGGTAGTCGAGGCATTTTGGCAAATTTCTGACATCTGTCACATTTTTTGACGAAGTCTAAGGCGTCTTTGTTCAAGGTGGGCCAGAAATATCCATATCGGAGTATCTTTTTTGCTAGAGTCTGCCCTCCGGTGTGGTCTCCACAACTTCCCTGATGGATATTGGATAGAATTTCCCTGGCTTCTCTCCCAGCAACGCACCTCAATAAGGGGTTAGAGAAGCTGCGCCGATAGAGGATGCCTTCTTGCATTGTGTAGCGGGAAGCTTTCCTTAGAATTTTCTTAACTTCATTTCGCCCGTCTGGCAGGGTGCCGTTTTGTAAGTATTCTCGGATAGGGGTCATCCATGTTTCTTCTTCGGTTGCAGCTATCAGGTGTGCTTGCTCGAAACTCGGGGTTAGTAGCCTTGAGACAATTATCGTTCCAGAAGTGGTATCATCACCCATGCTCGCTTGCTTTGCCAGCTCGTCGGCCTTTTGATTCTCCTCTCGAGCAATGTGTCTGATCAAATAACAATCCAGTTGGTTAAGTAGCAACTTGGTCTTCTTTAGGTATGCTGTGAGTCGTTCTCCTCGAGTCTGGAACTCTCCTAGTATTTGATTCACAATAAGTTGAGAATCACTATGGGGACATAAAGAACTGACTCCAATTTCCAGTGCAAGTTCTAATCCGGCTATTACTGCTTCATATTCGGCATCATTGTTGGTGGCAGCGAATTCCAATCTTAGGGCGTAGCGCAGCTTCTTTCCCCTGGGGGTGATTATCACAACACCTGCCCCCGAGCCTTGTTCGTTCGACGCTCCATCTACGAAGAGATGCCACTCGATATCTTTTGCTATTTCAGACTGGTCCGTACCTTCGCTAGTAGTGAATTCGGCAATGAAATCAGCTATGGCTTGTCCCTTGATGGCGGTGCGAGGATGGTAAGTGATATCATATTGGCTTAGCTCGATGCACCACTTGAGCAGTCGCCCAGAGGTGTCGGGACGATGGAGCACTTGCCTTAATGGCTGGTCGGTTAGGACTCTGACGGGATGAGATTAGAAATAGTGACGCAGCTTCCTTGATGCGATTAGTAAACAGTACGCCAGTTTCTCGAGTTTGGGATACCGGGCTTCTGCTCCCGTGAACCTTTTTCTTATGAAGTACACTGGCCGTTGTGCGCGGTTTTCTTCTCTTACCAAAGCGGCGCTCGGAGCATGGGATGACACAGCAAGATATAGGTATAGTTCTTCGCCTTCATTCGGAGTCGAGAGTACTAGTGGCCGTTGGAGGTGCTCGATTAGGTTAAGGAAAGCTGCTGAACATTCGTCGGTCCACTCGAATTTTCCTTTGTCTCTCTTTAGGGCTTCGAAGAAAGGGACGCACTTGTCAGTCGCTTTGGAGATGAATCTGCTTAGGGCGGCCACCTTCCTGTTTAGGCTTTGCATTTCTTTCCGAGTGGATGGTATTTTGATATCTTGCAAGGCTCGGACTTGTTCGGGGTTTGCTTCGATCCCTCTGGCATGGACGATGAATCCCAAAAACTTTCCTGATGACACTCCGAAGGAGCACTTTAGAGGATTCAGCTTCATTCCGTATTGGCGAAGTACTTGAAACATCTCGTCCAGATGGTTTATATGGTCGTTGGCTTTCCTTGATTTTACCAGCATGTCATCCACATAAACTTCCATAGTTCGTCCTATCAGTTCTGCAAACATCTTGTTGACGAGGCGCTGATAAGTGGCTCCGGCGTTCTTAAGTCCGAAAGGCATTACTCTGTAGCAGTACAACCCCCGGTCCGTGATGAATCTGGTGTGGTCCTGATCGGGGGCGTGCATAGGGAATTGGTTATATCCGGAGTAGGCATCCATGAAAGATAGGAGCTCGTGCCCGGCGGTACTGTCCACAAGTTGATCGATTCGGGGAAGTGGGAAGCAATCCTTTGGGCAAGCATCATTTAGGTTGGAGAAGTCAATGCATGTTCGCCACTTCCCATTAGCCTTCTTTACCAGTACCGGGTTAGCGATCCATTCTGGGTAGATGGCTTCTCGTATGAAGTTATTGGCAAGTAGGTTCCTTACTTCTTCTTCGAGGGCTACCGATCGTTCTGCCCCCATGCTTCTCTTTTTCTGTTTCACTGGTGTCTTGGTAGGGTCGATGTTCAATGCGTGGCATGCTATATCTGGGGAGATTCCAGTCATGTCAGCATGCGTCCACGCAAATACATCTAGGTTATGGCGGAGAAAATCAATGAGTTGATCCTTTAGTTCTGCTTTTAACTGAGATCCGATTTTCAATAGTTTACTTGAGTCGTGTTTGTCTACAGATACAAACTCCATAGCCTCTGCAGGCTCGGCGGTAGCCTCCTCCTCTCCATCCCTGGGATCTAGTTCGTTGAAGGGATCGCTTGTATATCGAAGAGGAGGGGCTTTCTTTAGTTGCTATGCTTCCTAGCTTTTCATGCAGAGAATAGTCTCTGCATTCTTCCCTTTATCTCTCCTGCGATTATTGCGAAGTTCGGTTACATAGCAATCCCGAGCGGCGTCTTGATCCCCTTCTACTTCCCCCACTCCATTATCCGTTGGGAACTTCATCTTCAGGCACCATGGGGCAAGGACAATTTGGAAGTCGGACAAGGCTGGTCTCCCTAAAAAGGCATTATAGGCCGAGTGGTTGTCTATTAGTACGAATGTTTGTTTCCGAACGGCGGAGCGGGGATGACTTCCTAATTCAACAAAGAGATCCAATTGTCCGAGGGGCATCTTGGCTTCTCCAGTGAAACCATGTAGCGGTTTGTTGCAGGGAGACACGTCCTTCATTGACAACTTCATTTTGTCGAAAGCATGCTTGAACAGAATATTCACTGAGCTTCCAGTGTCTACTAGGATTCGAAAAACTTCAGCTGGGCCGAACCAGGCAGAGATGACCATAGGATCCATATGAGGGTATTGCCTTCCTTCTAAGTCGCGCCCACTGAATGTGATGTCATTATTTTCCTTCCTCTTAGGGTGGCGTTCCTCCATAACAGAATTGACGCGGTCCCCCTTGCTTCTGAGTGAGTTTCCATATCTTTCCATTTCTGCCCAGCTTTTGTCGGCGATGTGTGGCCCTCCTGATATGGTGTGGACCACTATCTTTTCTTGACTGGAGCCACTGGTGTTGCGATTTCCCCCACCCGTTTCTGGGGGAGGTGGCCTTGGGTTTCCACTTACAGGGGTTGGAGTTCTATCCTGACCTTTCACATAGCGTTCCAGCCTCTTCCTTCTGATGTGTTCTTCGATTAAGTCCCGAAGATGACGGCATTCGTTGGTATCGTGCCCATGAGACTCGTGGAAACGGCAGAATTTTTCGGACTGGATTGCGCGATCTGACTCTTTCTTGTACGGAGGGCGCTTGTATGTAAGTTCATCCTGGGTGGCCAGGAAGATGTTCTCGACTATTTCATTCAAGGGAGTGTAAGCGTAAAATCTCGGTCCCAGTCGGTACAAGCACTTTTCTCCCTTCTTGCCCCCTGTATTGTCTCTGGCGTCGTATTTCCGAATGTCCTTCGCTGTGGTGGGGGCATTTCCATGAGCCGTTTTAGCCTGTGGTCCTGTCTGTCTTTCAGTGGCAGCCTCTTCGAGTCTCATGTACTTCCCAGCTTCATGGAAGAAATCAGGCAAGGTAGCTGGTTTTTCTTTAGTTAGTCTTCTAGCAAACTTGGTATCCGGATGCACACCACTACAGAGGGCCATTAGGGTGAGTTTCTCAACGGCATCCTGGACTGCGGCCGCTACGGCGTTGAACCGGGTTAGATATTGTTGCAGTGTCTCTTCGGATTTCTATTTGACATTGGATAGAGAATAAGCATCCTTGGGTTGTTCCACATGAATGCGGAACTGGCTAATGAACTTTTCTT
Source organism: Allium cepa (assembly GCA_030765085.1). Lineage (NCBI taxonomy): Eukaryota > Viridiplantae > Streptophyta > Magnoliopsida > Asparagales > Amaryllidaceae > Allium > Allium cepa. Next base: position 954,961,472 of record CM060932.1, read on the forward strand.
TCAACATCTCGCATGAGCTGATAGATCCTTGGGGTAGATGGCAGAACCAGGAGGTAGCTAGGTCTGCTAGGAATAGCGGAAAGCATTTACACAACACTCCTTCCGTTGCTCCGCTCATGAGCATATGCTGTGTGTATCTCTGCAAGTGTACAACGGGGTCGGAAGTTCCCTTGTACGGTTCCATCGTCGGCATTTTCCATTCTCGAGGGGTGATGGCGGTTTCGATGTCGCGGGTGAAAGGGCTGGCTACCCTAGCGCCTATCCCTCGATCCCTTTGCTCCCGTCAGACGCATTCCCGGAATAATCGTGCTATTCTTTCATCAGAATTTGGAGCGGACAAAAATGAGCTTGGTTCTTCCCTGCGGGATCGATCTCGTCCAGATGACCTGTAGGGATGGTATAGCCTATCACTTCTGATGTTATCCAGTGGCTTTCTTTGGCTGCTCGGATGCATGCTAGGACCAGCTACAGTTGCCCCCTGCCTTGATCTTCCCCTGTGGGGTTCTGTTTCGAGCATTTCCATGGGGTCAACTTCGGGCTGGGTTCTAGCTCGGCTCCGTTCAGTGGGGTTTCCATGATTAGGCGGCATGACCGGTTCAGCTACATCCGACCCTCGCCTGGTGCCTCCCCGATTGGGTTCGGTTCCAAGCGCTTCCTCGAGTCGGAGTTCGGGCTGAGTCCGGGTGCGGCCCCTATCACTGTTGTTCCTGTTGATAGCTTCTTCGAAGAGGGAAGACCTTTGTTGTCTCCGAGACCCTCCAGATTGTGACTCATCCCACGATTCAGTGTTGCGGTTGGATTCTTCGGCATCCCTCAAGCGTGACATGAGTTGGTTCACCAAAGCTTCTTGTTGGGATGCGAAGCGGATAGTCACTTCAGCCACAACTCTGTCTAGATCTGCCCTAGTGATTGCCGCCGGTTGTTCCGCGGCAGGGGCTGTCGGAATTGCCTGATCTACATTTGGCACTGCTGTCGTAGTGGGTTGATTCTCCTGATTTGGATCCACTGGATCTGGAGCGCTGCTGGTTGCAACGTTCCTTGCCTTGTTGGCATCTTTTCTCGGCCAGGAAGTCATGTTTCCTAGGCAATGAAGGGTGCTATTGGGAAAGAAGGTTGAATGAGGGAAGCTGAAGCTTCGAGTTCCAAGTTCCCAGTGAAAGCACCAAAAATGTTTGCACAAAAAATGGACAAACACCTCATAGTCGTATGATTTAGTTGATTTTATGTTGTTCTTAGCGGTTTGGGTGATTTATGCAAATATAAAAAACAGGGGCTAAACTATAAAAGACACGCAGATTTATAGTGGTTCGGCCAGAACGTGCCTACGTCCACTTTATATGTTATTCTCTCTTTTCTTTCAGATTACAAGTACAAAGCTTTGTATACAAGTATATGAAAGTTGTTTGAAAGTTCCTTCCGTGCTTGAGCTCTCAAACTTGTCTGCCATTATTGTACCCCTGCCCCTCTATTTATAGAGTGAGGCTGGGGGCAGGGGTCTTGGATGTATATAGCTGCTAGTGGGCCTGGGCTGAAGCAATCTGGACTGGCACATCTGGTTCGGTGGCAGGAGATGAATGGATCGGTAGGGCTTTGGTTCGGAGGTAAGTGATTCGATGTTGCGTGGAGATGGAGGCTTGGATCGGCATCATTGGACTTGGGAGTTTGGTCCGGCAATTGGTTGATCCGGTGGTGAGATGGAGGTGAGATTGGTTCGGCAGGGAGTTTGGTTCGGTGGTGAGTATGTTGGGTTCTGGTCCGGTAGTGGAGGGATGTCGTTGGTTCGGTAGTGGAGGAGTATGTTTGGGATCGGTGATGCAAGTGGTCCGGTCTTGGTGGGATAGGGTTTGGTTCGGCCTCCCTGGATATGGTTGATTCGTTGAAGGCGCGCGGAACCCTGGTTCGGCATCGGTGAGGCATGCTGGTTCGGTGATGGCGACGGAAGGAGCCTGGTTCGGCTATGGGGGAGATGGTTGGAGGTTTGGCTCCTTCTTTCCCTTTGGTTCGATGGGGTTGGAAACACACCCAACAGGAGAGGAAGGGAAGAGATGTGGGTTCGGCAAGGGACTTTGATGGATGAAAGGCCAGGAGTAGAAGTATGAAGAGGTCGACATATGAAAATAGAACAGAGGTGAGGTTTAGTGGTACTGGATTTGGACGGGAGAGATCGGCTATAGTAAAACTAGGTGTGGGGTCGGTAAGGCATGTTTTGTTTTGAAGGATCGGTCGTTTGGCTTTGGAAATGGTTGGCTTGTCCACAGGGATCAATTTGATCTAACTAAAGTGAGGGATCGGTAATAGTTTTTAGGGAGTGAAGGCTCTATGGTGATGCCACAGGAGATGGGTCAGCCTATCCATAAGGATCAGTTGGTCTTAGTTGAGGAGAGGAATCGGTGGAGGATGTCTTGCTGATGGATTGGTCATGGTGGTGGAATAGGGTTCGGTATTCCCGGGTCGAAATGAGGGATCGGTATAAGGTCTTTAGGATAGGGATCATCATACTTGTTGTGATTGGCATAAATTCAAGAATTGGCTTCCTGAACTTATAAACTAATCCAACCTGATTTGTTTGAATAAACCCTATTAATTTGCCTTAATAACCTTGGACATATGATGATGATGAATGTATAACATGCATATCCATTGTTGAACTTAAGATTGAGCAATCAAATTCCTGGAACTTTCAATATGTACTAAAAACTTGCAAATGAACTTAAATTTTAAAATTTGTACTTCGATATGCCGATAGTCGATCCCAAAGCTTTCGTAACCAATCAATCTTCTTACCAGTTAAGACTGTCAGCGATGGTGGTCACTCTAGTCGAACTTCCAAGTCTCGTCGTTTTACTTTGTTTTTTCGACTTTTATTATTTACATCTGTTATACACCACATTGCATTGCACTAGCTCACACTTAACACAGGCGGAACAAGTTGACCTTTCTAACCTCAATTATCTGCTGAGTATAGTTAATATGGATTCCAGAGGCTCAGAGTGTTTAGGTGGTATGTCTTTTGACCCAATGATGCAACACATCGATTCTAAAGCAAAATGAAGTTCCGCAACTTTATCCGTCGGGCTTTCTCCTAGCCATCAAGCAAAACATAAAGAAATTTCCGGCCCGTCGGTCAATCTTTTCTTGGATGTTCCACTCCTCCCGGTAAAGGATATAAGTCACGCTCCTGATGTAGTACAGGGTGTTATTATTCTAAATAACCCAGTAGACTTACATGCCTCTCGAATTGGTGAGATTGCTCTTCGCCCGCTATGTTCTATTCATGGAATTCCATTCGCAGATATCTTAGTCCCTTCAATAAATGATAGGCCTCACTTTCCCCCAGCGAGGTACACAGCGTGTAATAAGTTTATATGCTGGGTCGAATGCATTTCATCCTTTAACTTATTTATTCGAGAGATGTTGAAATATCTTGGGATTGCTCCCACTCAACTCCATCCAAATAGTTATGCCTTTATATATGGAACCTTCTTGCTATTTATGAGCATTCTATTTCGTCCGCCAACTCCTAAAGACATAAGATTCATTTACAACTTCAAATGGCGATCGGAAAGTCCTCCTTATGTTTTTCTTGAACCCTTGTCGAATTGCTAAGTTTTGACAAGCGCTTGGAATAAACTTTCTTTGTTTAAGCATGAGTGGTTTTATGTACGATATCCACCCGGCTTTGCTAGGCGATGGTTAGATGGACGTAAGTATTATCTTCACTTCTTTCTCAAGTTCACTAATCCTAGTCATAACTTTTCCTTTGAATCTACTAACATCCGGAGTTCTTTTAGGTGTTCGACCATGTCCTAAAGGAATTGATTTTTCAAGGGCCGTCACCGCCATTCGTGCTTCCCCTATCGAAGACAGGGACATTAAACTTCTTATAACTAACGAGCTATTATCCTTAATCATGTTGTTGGAGGAAGGCCGTAGTATCGTCTTCTCAACACTTGGAAAGTTCACGAAAGGGATTTTCAAATCTTCAAATTCCGGATGATATCATGACCTACAACTTTCCGAACATCAACATTGAATTACTCAACTCCCCCACTAGGAGTGGTGAAGGCATTCATCCTTCTGATAAAGGAGAGAAAATGCCGATGAGCAAGGCTACAGCCACCGGTCCATTGGGAGGAAACACTAGAACATTCACAACCACACACACTCCACCACGCACTTTTTGTTAATCTTTCGTTCAACAATTACTTATACGCTTTCATTTGGTCTTTGTAGGTGCTTTGTCTCAGTCTAGAGCCTTTGGCCGCTCAAGAAGTTCTTCATCATATTATCGATCTAGTCAGGATTCAGAGTCTGGCCAGCGTAAGGAGAGAGATAAGGGACGGGATAAAAGCTATCACTCAAGGGAATCTTCTTCATTCAAACGCAAGTCCTAGTCCCAAACATCACGTCCAGGAGAATACTCTAACTTTTCTGCTCATAGTGGAGATTAGCCTCCTTAAAGTGGCCATCATATTGTTGCATATCATGAGTAGCATTCTAGATCCTTGAGCTCTAAAAATCTTGTGAATGTCGATGAAGAAAACATCCAACTGCTACTTCTGATCCGCCTTTGCCAGCTATTGCTCCCGATGTTTCTACAACAGAGAAGTTGGCCGAGCTTAAGGCAACTTTTCCAAAAAAATTCTTTGATGGGATCAAATTCCTTCCTTCCATTCATATAATTCCATGGCATACGCTAAGGAGAGTTCTCTTGCTTGCGTCAATAATGTGTTCGTGCAACACGAATCGTTCCTACAGGTAGAAAAAGTCACCGAAGTATCCATTGAGTGACAACATAAGATAGACCGCCTCAAGTTGGAACCTATACATGATAAGGGCGTAATTAAATATTAGGATGACGAATTGTTTGAGTTGAAAACACAACTTGTTGAAGTGGAGAAAAACGCTAAGGAAACGGCAAGACGGTGAGCCATTTGGATATTTCTCACAAAAAGGAACTCGACGCAGCCCTTACTCGCAGCAGAGCACTGGCTCTAGAAAAGATTCTTTACTAAAGAAAAAGGACGCTCTGGCTCGCCGTGTTGAGAAAATTGAAGAACTTTCTAAAAAGGAAAAGGAGGAGAAAATCGAAGCCCAAGAAGAATCACAGAAGTACTGCGAAGAGGTTGTTAAGGTCGGCAGCGTAAAAATCAAGCTTGATGAGCAGTTTGCAAAAATTGAAACTCTTAAGGAGGAAGCTCGAGAAGAAGGATGCAAAGAAATTATTAAATAGATTGAATCCCATGTGGAAGCTGCTAAAGAATCCGGTAGGAAAAAGATCAAGGACTTGTTCGATCCATTGATCATCGAGTATAAGGCCAAAGTCCTTATCCACCGCAACTTAAGTTTTCTTGGCGAGGGTTACCATGAATCACTTGCTGAAGCTTGGGAGCATGTTTTTAAGATTTACAAAGAGAGAAATGGATGGAGTAAGCTCGATGAAGAAGAGTTATTGCGGGAAATTCTTCATGAAAACCAACCTTTGTATTTGGCTGCCGCGAAACTCCAATACTTCAACATTTCTGCCCCTATCGAGAAAGGAGAACATATTGCGGGATCTTCAAGGGCCAATCCTTAGGGCCTTCTTTATCTCAAGCAGTTGGTACATCAATCTCCCTCGACAAGGAGCAGGATTTGAGCTGCAATCCAGACAAGCCAGCTACCAATCAAAGATGTTGTCCTCTATTTTAGAAGGAGGTAACCATCAACCACAAAGAGCCAATGGGATGTGGGTATCACACTTTACTCCTCAATATATGAAAAGTTTTGTTCTTCACGCGCCATGGTTCTGAGGCCTCCTTGTTTTAACAAATTTTATAGGTCTTTCGGGCCCTAATCAAAATCCCAAAAGTGATGCCGCAGACCAACAGAAGAAATCGGCTAAAGGTCCAGTACCTGTTGATGTACCTGGGCCTAATGCTCAAGTCATCGGTGCTCATGATAACGATAAAGTTGAAGATCCGCTCCCAGTAGATGAGTCTGAAGACGTAATGATTACTGGCGCCTTCGAACATACCACTAAAATTAGCTTGAAAGAGAAGATTGAAAAGGAGAAGTTGCTAAAAAGAAAAGTTAAACTCAACCCGTCGAGGTGGACATTGACGATCTTCATCTTGTGCCACTGCAAGTTATTTCACCTGGCAGGTCGATTCTCGGTGAACTTCCTTCTACCTCTACAAGCTCTCCTACTAAAGGTGGTAAGGGAGCCAGAAAAAGTAGCACAAGTGGAACTACTCCTGAAAAATCCAAGAAAGTGAAATGGTCAAAAAAATAGCCCTCACTTCGGCTCAATATGTACATAGTTTGCACGGTTATTTCTTTCATTAGCTGCAGTTATATAGGCACGAGTCCTAATTTTAGTAATAACTTGTACTGCAATCAAAAAATCTACTATGTGAGTAAAAAGATTGTTTTCTATTGAGCTTTCACATGAATTGCTATTTAAGTAAGTTGAACTATTACTTTCCATTCAATATACTTGTAATTCATTGTTCATAAATTCCAGTAACAATCCACCAACACTATCCCAAGGCCTCCAAGTAGTCATGGCCTCAAGTCATACCAAACACTAGGCTCAGGCCTTACCATTATATTGTCGGATTCAACGGTTTTTTAGTAACTATACCCCTGCTCTTGGTTTTGATTTGGCGGGGTCGGGTGTTGGATGGTCGAATTCCATCCTAAGCGAGTTTATAGTCCTCCTGTCGGTTTTAGGCTGGAGTTGTGGAATAGAGAACTATCAAACTCCACTCATCTATTCATTCATGTTTGTATCCACACTCTGGGGATAAGATTTAGCTAATGGGTGGTCGGATCGCACCAAATTTATGTTTGTACTCTAGTCCGCACTCTGGGGACTCAGAGTTGTTTCGCGGATGGATGATTCACAACTGATTTACATTTATACTCCAGTATGCATTTTGAGGACTCAGAGTTATTTCGCAGGTGGACGGTTCACATCCGATTTATGTTTATACTCCAGTCCGCACTCTGGGGACTTAGAGTTATTTCGCGGGTGGTCGATTCACACCCGATTTACATTTATACCCCAATCTGCACTTTGGGAGTTGGAATTATTTCATGGTTGATCGGTTCACACCCGATTTATGTTTACACTCCAGTCTGCACTCTAGGGACTTAGAGTTATTTCGCGGGCGGTCGGTTCACACCCGATGTACATTTATACTCCAGTCCATACTTTAGGGACTTAGAGTTATTTTTGAGAGTAGCCAGATCGCACTACTTTGATTGATTAATTTGCCCCTCCCCCCCAAGATTTATGGTTTGGTTTAACGAGCGATCGGTCATATATTAGTCGCTTTGATTTTGTCTCAACTCAACAGTTGGGTAGGAGTTATTCGAGCATCATATCGTCGACCACATTCATTCCTTATTGTGTATCCCATCCTTTGGATTGTGAATGAGAGTCGTTAAATGAATATATTGATTAAACTTATCTTGTTTGGTCCCATTGGGAGTTAGCATGATTGATTGATTTCAAACTCTGGGAGCCTGTTCACACATATCGACATCAATAGATTTTGCTATGTAATTAGTGTATAATGTAATAGCAAACATAAATACGAAGGAAGCTTGAACTTTATTCATTAAATGGAAAGGAAGAACATAAAGTGTCTTATTACACATTCAAAAAATCAAACGCTAAAGCAGAGTCTGAAAGTAAATACAATTGAAATGTAAAGGAAATAAACTAAGTGAAATAGCATCGCAAATGTTCGTTATTCCACGCCCTTGGAGATGTAATGCCATCGACAGTCGCTAGCTTGAAAGTTCCTTCTCCAAGCCTATGTTCAATGAAATATGGTCCTTCCTAAATTGGATTCATGTGCGATGGGGTAGAAAAAACCCGTTTTAGGACGAGATCGCCAATTTCAAAGGTTCTCAGTCGAACTTTAGTGTTATAATACTGGGTGACTCAATGTCGATGTGCAGCGTCCCTCAAATTGGCTTCTTCGCGCTTCTTATCTATAAAGTCAATAAATTCCAAGAGGAGATCTATATTCGTTTTGTGATCGTAGTAGGTCACTCGATGTGAAGGGACTTCGAGTTCAATAAGAATAACGTCTTCGTAGCTGTAAGCAAGGGCGAATGGAGTATGTCTAGTCGTGGACTTGTGGGTGGTCATATATACCCAAAGTGCAGTAGGGAGTTCATCCACCCACATACCTCTAGCCTTCTCCAAATGCTTCTTCAGAATAGAATTTATGATTGTATTTACAGCTTCAACCTATCCATTTGCCTAAGGGTGAGCGACCACTGCAAATCTCTTTTCAATACAATATCTTTGACAAAAGTCTTTGAATTTAACACTGTCAAATTGAGTCCCATTATCTGTTGTAATAGTTCATAGAAGACCGAATTGGTATAGATATTTTAGATAATAAAGTTATTACTTTTTTGGTTGTGATCGTGGCTAAAGGTTCTACTTCAGCCTATTTGGTGAATAGTCAACTGCAATGATTAAGTACTTGGCGCCACCTTTAGAGATTTGTAATGAGCCGATACTGTATATACCCCACATTAAAAACGACCATGGACTGACCATCTGCATGATTTTTGTTGGCGAAGCCCTTATAACTTTTGCATAACATTTATCACATCGCCTTACATAATCAGCTGCATCTTGATTTATGGTTGGTTAATAATACCAGCAATGGAGTATTTTCTTTGCCAGAGTTTTCCCTCCAGCGTGAGCGCCGTATTCTTCTTAATGAAATTCTTTTGGAATATGTTTTATCTCATCATGAGTGATACACCAGAGTAAAGAGACTGAAAAACCTTTCCTATACATAATTCCTTCTTGCATAGTATACCTTGAAGCTTTGCGAAGGACTTGTTGCTTTTCATTTCTTTTATCAGCCAAGACTTCATGTAGTAAATATTCTTTGATCGGGGTTATCCACGTTCCCCTTCAGTCTCTACTTCCAGTGTTTGGTCGATTTCCATCATGTTTATACTTGGGGTATTTAATACTTCGACCAGAACCAAGCCCCTCTGTTGTGCTTTGCCGATACTAGCAAACTTTCCCAATGAATCGGCCTCCCTGTTTTGACCTCGTGGAATATGTAAAATGTCATGGTGTTCAAATGTTGTCAACAAATCTTGAACTCGTGTAAGATACAGGGCAAGCCGTTGTCCCTTAGCCTAATAGTCTCCCCTAACTTCATACACCACCCATTGCGAATTGCAATAGATTTTGTTCCAATTTCTCTAGCGTGTTTAAGTCCGGCAATCAGAGCTTCATACTCAGCTTTTTTTTGTCACTGGGAAACCAAGCTTTAATGCATAACAGATTGACCAATTTTGGGGAGTTACAAGAACAATCCCAGCTCCAGAATAATGATTGTTAGACACTCCATCAGTATACAATTTCCATCGTACGGTAAGGATTTCGTTGGCTTCTGTATAGTCGTCTTGCATAGTAAACTCTGCTATAAAATCCGCCATTGCCTGACCCTGGATAGTCCTTCGAGGGAGATAAGTAATGTCAAATTGACTGAGTTCAATATTCCACTTTAGTAACCTTCCAGACATCTCAGTTCGCTGTAGGACCTGTCGTAATGGCCAGTCAAAGTAAACATTGATCGGACATGCCTAAAAATACGGATGAATCCTTCGTGATGCAATTAGTAAGCAGTATGCCAATTTCTCTATTTCTAGATAGTTCCTTTCAGCTCCTGTTAGTCATTTGCTAACGTAATACGGCGACCTCTGGATCCGATTCTCCTCACGGAGCAATGCGACATTTATAGCATGTGTCGATACAGCCAAATAAATGTACAACTTCTTATGATCCACCGGCTTTGATGAGATAGGGGGTCTCTCCAAATGATTCACCAAATCTTGAAATGCGTCATTGCAATCTTGCGTCCATTCAAAGTTTTTTTCCTTTCCTAATCAAATTAAATAAAGGAATGCATTTGTCGGTAGCTCTGGAGAAAAATTGACTTCAGACAGCGACTTTTCCATTCAGACTCTGCACCTTTTTAATAGTTCTCAGCGCTTGAATATCACAGATAGCCTAAATCTTCTCGGGATCAGCTTCTATTCCACGAGCATTGGCAATAAAGCCCAAGAATTTCCTAATGCAACACCGAAAGAACAATTCAAAGGATTGATTTTCATCTTGTAAAATCGATTGATGTCAAACATTTCTGCCAAGTCTCTCATGTGGTTGCTTGATCTTCATGACTTTACGAGCATATCATCCACATACACTTCCATTGTTTTTCCAATTTAGTCTTTAAATATCATATTAATTAACCGCTGATGGGTTTCTATGGCATTCTTCAACCCAAAAGGCACTAGTACATAATAGTACAATCCAACATCCATCATAAAACTGGTGTGCTTCTGATCGAGGACATGCATCGAGATTTGGTTATATCCCGAGTGTGCATCCATGAAAGATAACGATTCGTGTCCTGCGGTTGAATCAACCAGTTGGTCAATCCTTGGAAGGAAAAACTGTATTTTGGACACGCTTTGTTCAAATCTGAGTAATCTATGCCATTCTCCATTTCCCATTCACTTTCTTCACAAGTATAGGATTAGATACACATTTAGGGTAGAGGGCATCGTGGATAAACCGGTTGACTTTTAGTTTATCCACCTCCTCTTTTAGACCGGCATATCTCTCCGAATCCATATCGTGTCTTTTTTGCTTCACGGGGGCATACCTCGAGTCAATATTCAATGCATGGCTCGAATTTGCAGGCGAGATTGCACACATATTAGAGTGAGTCCAAGTGAGAATATCTAGATTTTCTTAGAGAAAACCAACAAGTTCTCTCATCTTCGGAGGGCTAAGCTTTGATCCAATTTTTAGGACTTGCGACGGATCGTCGTGGCTGACCATAATATCAATGGTTAGCTTAACTGGTGCAGCCTTGGCTTCTTTAGGCTCCTCTACATCATCCCTCAGATCCTTATCTCTAAAGAACTGATTGCGGTGCCCAAGCCAAGGCTCAAGCGCCAATTGTCAATCTTCGGTAGCTTGGATGCAGATAGTCTTGTCCACAACCTTACCTTTTTCTTTACAACGAGCCTCCCTCAACTTAGCTACATAACAGGCGCGTCCTGTCACCTGATCGCCATGAACAGCTCCCACACCATTATTTGTTGGAAACTTCAAAGTTAAACACCAAAGGGCAAGAGCCGCCCAGAATTCAGCCAAGGCTGGTTGACCCAGAAAGACATTGTACAAAGAGTCGACATCCAAAACAATAAACAGTAAGATTCGCACTCTCCTTCGTTCACCTTCTAATAATTTAATAGGTAATTCCATATAATCAATAGCTTCGGTTGCAACGCCATTAAAACCATGCATACGAGCTTTAGACGGTTTTAAAATTTTGGCTTCCATCCTCATTTGATCATATGCCTTTTTGAAGATTATATTTACTGAACTTCCACAATCAATCAAAATCCTTCTCTGCAATGCAAGACCAATCATAGCCGAAATGACCATCGGGTCGATTGTGGAGCCTCCACCTTGTATGCATCCCTATTCCTAAATACAATATCATCTTCCATTTTCCGTTGCTGTTTTGCTGGAACTCCATCTTCCGTATTCAAACAGCATTCAAAATTTACATGCTTAATCGTGCTAGCATGGCGCTCCATCTCTTACCAACTCCTATCTGTCGGGTGCGGTCCTCTAACTATCGTATTTATTGTTAATTCCTAAGATGGTTGTTTTGATGACAACAACCTTAGGACTTGTTATAAAATATAAATACTAATATTCTTATCAAGGTATATATGTATATGTAGGATATATATGCAGGTACTGAAGAATGAAGATTATACAATATAAAGATTCAAGACTAAGTATAGAGATTCAAGATTGACGAATTCAAGATTGAAGAAATAAAGACTGAAGACTCATGAGTATCAAGAGTACAAGATTTCAAGAGTTTAAAGTAGTAGGGTCTAGATTTATGTTAAAACTTCATTCTAGCACTAAAATCTTTATTCGGATTTTAATTAAGGAATGAAATTCACCTTCTCGCTTTAATAGTAAGATGGAGCCCATGACCACTTTAGTGGGATGGAACCACGACCTTCTCTAGTGGAATGGAATCCACGAAATTTAAAAAATGATTTATTTTAAATATTTTTCAAAAACTTTTTGAAGTCGTCTCTCTCAGTTTAAATATTTTAGCCTTAAACTATTTTTATTATCTTTTATATTTTGATTTCAAAATCATCTCTTATTTTTAAACTACCTCTCGGTTTTTATATTATAAGCTTTAAATCTCAAAAATATATTCTATACTTAGTTTTTAATATTACTTTTATATTATAGGTTATATATTTTTAAGATTACATTTTAAATCACTCGTATAAGTTTAAACTATATTCAAAATGGTTTATAAACTTCAGAAATTGTTTTGACAAGTTTTAGAAAGAAAATCTCTTTTAAAAACAAAACTTAATTTTCAAAATATACATAGGAATGTCGACATGATAGCCATAGAATTCAAATTAAAATTTTCAAAAGAAGTGTCTATTCGTCATAACCTTTCACGAATGGACATGATTATTGTTCTTCTATAAATACCAGTTGTTTTCAATGAATTTTAAGTTAGTTTTTCTTCATTTCTTCACTCTTTCTTATCCACTCTAGTATTCTCTTATATTAACAAAACTCTACCGGAATCCAAAGTGAATCAAACTCGATTATCTCTAGTTTAATTCTCTGTCACTATCTCTCAAAGATCTCAGTGCTATTTAGAGTTACAGGACTATTTGTAATCAAAGATCGAAAGATCAAAGTGTATGGAGTCTCTCTCTGCCAAAGTGTGATTGAAAACGGTGGATTATGACCTATAAATCAATTGGGTGTGATTGTAGCCCGTAAATCAATTAGATGATCTTGTAACCTGGTTAAATCAAGAGAGTTGCCTTGGACTCGAAGACAAAAGAGTGTATCTCGTGGCCTTGAAATCAAGGTTATAATATTGATATTATATTTAAAAATAAATTTGCACAAGAAGTTGTATGGGACTGGATGTAGTGTAACTCCGAATTAGTATAAAATTCCAGTGTGTTCCTTCTTTTACTGCTTTTTATTTACTATTTGCATGTGTCTGATTCATTGATTGTCTCTGTGTTTGTGAATTGCATCTGTCCGTGTTTAATTTGAAAAGATTTCAAAAGCATTCATAAAATTAATTAAACATTATTTACCCCCTCCCTCTAGTATTAATTTTGCTTAAGATCCGTAATCCGCATTTCAAACATTTATCACCATTCTTCCATCGGTCCGTGCAGGCTCCTCAACCTTACGCAGAGTTTTTCCTCGATTGGGGTCAGATGTCCCTGGCCTGCCATCCTGCTAGATTTTCACAAACTGTTGCAATTTTTTTCCCGAATTAGTTTTTTTGTAACATCCTGGAGATGCCTGCATTAGTTAGTGTTGTGCCCGTTGCACTCATGAAACCAATAATATTTCCTGGTCTACTTCTGCTTCTCTATTGACTTCTTTGGAGGTGCCTTCCTATACTGCATGGTATTACAAGTGGACAGATAAATTTCATTCAAAGACATGTTTAGCGGCGAGTAACTATCATACATTGGAATCCTAGGCTTTAGTCCCCCAGAATCCCTCTTTCACTCTAAATTCCTATCTCCCCCTCTCTTATGCTAATTTGGCTTATTCTAAACGTTGACTTGGACTTTTCCAAAACTGTCATTAGACTGTTTTATTGCAATGTTACTCTGTACTGCTTCTCCACTTGGTCCCACAACATTCTTTTTCTGAAGGACCTGGTTTCCTCATTTCTAAGAACTGAGCTGCCTTTAACTAGAACCACTCCAACATAACAAGCGGTTTTCCAGCCAACCAATCGCCAAACTCAAACTCCGGATCAATCCCTCTCGTCATAGTCATAAGAATAGCATGATCATTCGGATTACTAACCTCCATGGCAGCTGTATGAAATCTCTCCAAATAATACTTTAACAACTCCCCTAGAGCCTGGATCACGCTAGAAAAGGACATTACGTCTTTAGGACGAGTTGCGTGCATTTGAAATTGCTCCAAAAACTTGGTTGCCAACTCATTGAATTTAGAAATTGATCGCGGGAGTAATCTCATGAACTACATCGTCGTTATTCCGAAAAGGGTTATAGAAAAACATCTACACTTAGTCGCATCATTGGCTCGTGCAGAATCCATCAGCTATTGGTATCTCATAATATGCTGCCTAGGGTTGGTTTTTCCCTCATAGGCAGGCATTGATAGCATGTTGAACCTTCTCGGAGATTCTGCATGTAGAACATTATCAGTAAATGGGGTATGGATCCTCGAAATTCCCCAGTCAATGTTAGTTGAGCCTTGGTTTTCTCTTGCAAACTGTTTGACCATTGCTGTTAGGTCCAGTGTTTGGATGGTTGGTGCCAAGCGATGGTCGTGCTCCACCTCACATGAACGGTTCGGTCGAAGTCCACGAGTCATTTCACACCGTCTTGGTTCAGCATCTTCTTGGTGCGCATCTTGAACATTTATCTTATCATCATTCTGGAGGGGTGCCTATTCAGCATTCAATCGAACTCCACCATCCAAGCCTTCAGGAATAGTTCCAGCATGATTCCCTAAATGTAAGGGGAATCAATCCTCTGGAGGAGGGATCAGTACTGATCCCTAGGGAGGGATCGCCACTGATCTGTCGTGGAAGACCATGATGGTCTACCAAGTGACGCTCTGAAGTTTCTACGCAATCTTCTCCAATCCTGGGATGCCTATGCTTGTGATATTCATCTGATGATCTTGAACTTTACGATGCCAAGTAAGGAGTAGGGTCCTACCTAGCTTTCCCATGCTGCTGTTGAGTAGTCTGGTTCATCAGGCTAATATTAGTCTGAATTTGCTAATTTAGTTGTCAACGGCTTTCCATCAACTCTCTTATTAGATTATGAAATTCGGCTTTGGTTATAGAATTAGTATAATTCTGAACTTCAACCTGATCAGCATTCAAATTTGTAAGTTGATTGCTTAGATCTCCTTGCTGAATGCTAGCAGTCTCATTTTCATCCACATTCGAAGAAGTAGATCTAGTAAGTCTCACCATTATCAGTCTCTTAGATTTTAGCAAATCTGAGTAGTATAAGCAAATTTATGAAGATAACTACGGATCTTCTTTGGGAGATTTATCCAATTTAATAGCGACAAAGGGGATCCTAGCAAGCTGAGAATCAGTTTCTCAATGAAAGCACCAAAATGTTTGCAACCAAATTGGTCACAAACACCCAGGAGTAGATTTATGCAGAGAAATAAGTGAAGAAAGTAAAATTAAAAATGAGGAATAGAATAAACCAACAGCCAAATGAAAGCAATAATTAGAGACATAAAGATTTATAGTGGTTTTGCATTGTATGCCTACGTCCACTTTGAAGATTATCTTTATTGATCAATTAATAATCCGATTACAGCAACAAGGAATAGAAAACACTTGATTACAATAAAGACAAAAGTAACCAACAGTGTGAAGATCCTTAGAATGACCCCTTAAGCCAGTATTTATAGGTAAAGACGACTACCAATCTCACTGAAACTTCATCTATAGGACCATCTAACCCATATGGGCCTACCACAGGGTCGCTGGGTCCAAATCCCTATGAAGAGGGATCGATATCGATCACTTTATTATTTGAATTTTGGGCAGTGATCCTCATGGTGGCTTTTACATGCTTTAATATGCTAGCCCTTCAAATCTTATGCTGTTTGGACCAAAGGAGCTCAAGTTATTGCATGATCTTTGATTCAGGATTTTTTATGTATTGTTTTATGTCGATCCCTTTAATAGGTTGTATATTGATCCCTTTATCTTCATTTGTTTGATGCGTGATCCCTAAGGTATGCTCCCAAGGGTCCAGATGCCTTGCACTCCAATTTCCTATGCTTTGGACTGACAAATCATGATATAATGATTGTCGAATGAACAAAGGCACTTGTAATCAGTTGGATGACGATCCCTCTTCAACAAAGCCTGCCGATCCATACTTCTTAGCAAGACATGCCGACCCCTTCTCAACACACTATACCGAGTCGTCCTTTGCTAATTGAAGTATGCTAATCCAAGTCAATAAACTATGTCAAACCCTTCCTTGCTAATCGAAGTATGCCGATCCATACTAGCAACTATGTCGATCTATTACTTACCCAACCATGCCGACCCATGTTTGCTCAATCATGCCGAGCCCCTGTTTATTTGATCATGCCGACCCATTATTATTAAATCATGTCAATCCCTCCTTTGTTAACTGGAGTATGCCGATCACTACCAAATAGTCAAACCACACCGATTCCATCCACTGGAATAAGGTAAATTCCATTCCTTCAACATTTTACATTGTTTGTCTACCAACTTCGTTCAATTCTTTTTTCATATATCCATCTATACTTCACTTCCGGGTCCGACAATCATCGCTTTGGAATCATTGGCCTTGATGGCAATCGGGTATGACTAGTGCAGCCAGTTCAATATAATCGGGTTAGAATGCCTAATAATAGTTGCTATGTAAGATAATTTATTGCTAATAAAAAGCGCAGTGTTTCAAAAAGTTAAAACTTTCCTGTATGATTTCAGTAGGTGGTACAAGTTCTCCGCCTTCATATGTAATATCAAAATGCCTTAGTATAAACCTTCCAGCATTTTTTTAGGCATGGTTTTGAATAAATAAACCCGGTTATTTTGCAAAATAACAATGGGTAAGGAAAAATCAATAGTTGACTTTTCGATATGTGACATCATGTCATCATTCTATGGCAAGGAAGGGCCCGACATTGAAAAAACCTCATGGCTAGTATAGTAGCAGCAATAGTAGTGGGACCAGAGATGGGGTCGGGTGGTAAGGGTGGAGGTGCTATCAGTGGAGATAAAGGAACAATACCTGGTCATGGCTAGAAGCTAGGGCAAGAGGGTAACTATTGGGTCGGAGAAAACGAGGATGGTAAAGGAGAGGGAGGGCATAAGAGTTTGGATGGTCATGGACGGAAGAAGGTAAAGGTTTGGAGAGAGGTACATTGCAAAAAGAGAAGAATTTTTTTTTAAGAATTTTCAATGAGTTAAAATATTTGCACTGTGAATGCGAATATATGGTGATATTAAACCGTAAATTAATTGAAAATTAACTTAATAAATTAAATTAATAAGAAATATTATTAAACAACAAATAGATGTCAAATACAAATAAATAAATAGGAAATGTTACATAGACTCTTTTATCTACAATACTAAATATGATTTAGTATAAATTTATTCATATAAACGCAAAATATGTGTTGGATCGAGTACACTAACAGTGGGGTAAAAGGGTGAAGTTAAAAAAGTTCCATTTACTAAATTGCATAAGATCTTCATTTTGTATTTGTGTAAATAAATATTTATTTATACTAAATCAAATTTAGTATTTTGTTAATAAAGGAGATTTTTAATATTTTAATTTCATTATTTCGATCAAAATATTTTTTTATTGTTAATGTTTAAAATAAATTATAGTTTACTTCAAATTTTTTTTATTAATTCAGTTTAATTTATAAATGTGTTATGATATTTATATTCACAATAATAACATTACAATAATGTATATACTTAACCTAAACAATGGGCTCAAAGGGAAAATTGACCATATTGTCTTATGGTTAATAAGATGTATAAGTGTGATATATATATATATATATATGTATGTATGTATATAACTTAATATTAATTATCCAGAAAGAACATGAAGTAAGAAATGGCTTTATTTAATCGGCTAATATATTTGATATCAAATAAAATAGTGTAAATATATGCATAATATGAATATATATATAATAAATCATTATGCACATATATTTTCATAATTATGTGTATGTGTATAATTTGGGTTTTGTAATTTAAATTTTAAATTCAAGTTTGACTTTTTCAAGGTTGGATTAGATCTTAAAGTAATTATTCAAAATAATTAAATATTTATAAAATAAGTACGATATCTTTTTTATAATAAGAAATAATCAAATTTAATTTTTTTTCTTATTGGTCCAATAAATAATTTTAAATAGTTAAAAATTTTGAATTTTAAATCTTAAAATGCTAATATAAAGTAATAAAGAAAAAATATATACTTTTATTCTCTTGAAAAATACAAAACATATTGAATTTCTATTATTGTTATTATTATTTCTGTATGTATGGAAGTCAAATACATAAACATTTAAGCATGTGTGTGTGTTTAAAAAATTACTAAAATAAAAAACCCGATCTAAAATATTATTATAATTTTCTATTTAATTTTACACCAAAAGGATATATATGTACGTCATTATATATAAATATATTAAATGTTATTAAATAACTTTTATAAAATAATATAAATGTTGCAGCTTTAGAATTGGGACAAAATATATAAAAAATAAATAAAACATTATTTAATATATTTGCAAGTAATTAAAATAGTTATATATGCACATGTTTTAAAATAGTTAAAAATCATTAAATGATCTTTTTTATTTTAAACACATGGTTGAACATATATAAATAAATAGAGTGATTAATATGAGTTTGTACATATGAATTAAAACTAGAAATGAAATTATTACCATTCTTTGAAATGAACTTATTGAAAGTCAGTACATTATTTTTTCAGTCTGTCCACTTACTGCACCACAGTCTACTCCTTTTCTTTAGGTTGCAACATTAAAGAAATGACTTTACTAAGGATTTATGTGTCAGCGATAGGTAGAGGGAGGCACAAAAATTATTAGTGGAGGCTACTGGTATTTATACCTGAAGGTCTACATCTTTCTACTTATCAAATCCCCTAGCTTTTGTGACTTAGTAAAAGCTCCAAAAGATCCCATCTATGGTTGATCCTTGTGTTTACTTAGCATGTTCAAACGCTCTCTCCTCTCGAATTATTAATTAATTAATTAATTAATTTCTGACTCCAAAATTGATCGAACTGTTGTATTACTTTTATACATCATTTTGTCCGATTTTAAGCCTGAAATAAATAACTGAAATTATCCACAAATACTAAGACAACTGTGTGGTGATTTATTATTCAGTTATAAAATTTACATATTAATTTTATTCTTGGTCAAATTTGGAAATAACCGACAATGTGGTTGTATTGACTCTTTAGTGTGAACTCGATCCTCAACTAATATTTAAATAATTTAAATGCCGGAGCCTATGCTAACTTTGCTGAAGCATGGTATATGGTTAGTTTTAATGCTTATAGATCATTTACGTAAAATCATATTTCTGATGCAATATAATCTCATCCGGTAACGATAATTTTACACTTATTCTTTTTGTCATCGCTATAACACTTAGATATTTGGATCTTTGTCTAAGTTCAAAAACTATATTTATGTCTTTATTAATTGCTTAGATCACTTTAAGGTCCATGGTTCAATTTGATAACATTTATCGATTAACCAGTTTACTCTAGGTAAAAATTTTGACTTTAAATCGACTTACCAATTACAGTGATATTAACCTTCTATAGCGTATGAGATGAATCCTCTTTTGAATAGTTTTTTACTTCAAGCAGTTCAACATGTAACCAACTATGGTTGTGATATAGTCGCTATGCCATGAACTTAACCATAGTAAAAGTACATTCTTAATACTAAGGCTGACAATACCCTCAAGTTAAAAGACTAGTGTACTTCCTTACCCTAAAAACTTCTATTTTGAGTAAATTATATTAACATATAGAAGACTCTCGTCGAGTTGTTCCATGAATGTTCCAGATAACCACAAGTATGTAATCCTTTAGCGACCCCAACGATCATGAGAAAATCACTATTTATTGTATGAAGAGGATTGCATATACTAGTCTCAAGACTCTCAAGGGATGTATTGATATCCTTTTCTTGATACATCTCGGTTGGGAATATTTAAGAAGTAAGTATTTATTTATGTTATATATATATATATATCCAATACTCAAGATTGCAAACAAAATTGTAACCGATAAAATACTTCTCTTAAGTTTTCTACTTATATATAGGATATGTGAGTTATCCTGACACACTGATGCGCAATGGATCTAAGGCCATTAATGCATTGAGGGGAATAGTGTACATTGAATATTTTACAATTTTCTTGTAATTTTCAAAACTATTCACTCAGAATCACAAATATAAGAAGATAAATATATAAATGTGGAACATAAATAAAAGTAGTAAAGTAAATGACACCAAGAAGATTTATACGGGCTCAGATATCCAATCCTATGTCCAGTCCATAACCCCATTTAGAATTTTAACCATATCATCTTGCTTTCCATAGGTGAAAAGTATACTTTTACAATCCTAACTTCTAATGGATGATTGGATACACCTAACCTCTTGACTTTGAATTAGGTTGTAGGAACACCTGTCCTAACTTTTCATGGATGGCAGGAAACGCCTAACCTTCTTTACAAATAATAAGGTAATATAACAAGTGCTTTCATCTTTCAATAGAAATTCTTACAATATTCAATACAAATATCTTATAAACATTTGGTATCAATTTTCCTTGAAATTTAACAGGAACAGGACAAGACCGGATAGAAAATGATTAAAAATTCAAGTATCAATTCTTCGACTTAAGTGGTTTAAAAATCCATGAAGAATTAGAGTGGGAGAGCATGGATTTGCAAAATAAATGCAAAAGTATTAAGAGCGCCTTATATCAAGGTAATGGTGATGAAAGGCAAGAATGAGAAAACGTTGTTAAAATTTCATTCTCTAGAACCTTTATATAGAAGCTGAAGAGATATGTCTCTCAGCAAAAGGTTGAAGATGCATGTCCATTCATTTAAATTTCATAAACTTTCAAGCGGTTGCTATGTCGACATATTATGAATGGGTATGTCGACATATCCAAGTCGTTTCTTTTAGAAAAAGTTCGTAACGATTAGTGTGTCAACATAAGCTAAGGGGTTTGTCGACATACTCTTGTTGATTTAAAAACCATTTTATAAAACTATTTTTGATTTTCCTTATTTTAAAACTAATATTGTGTATTAAAAAAGGTTCTAGAGATCATAAATATAGTTTAGTAAGATAAAAAATTCAAAGACATTTCCTATGGGGTCTTTTACAAAAAAGTTTAAGACTCGACAAATAGTTTTTTAAGACCACTTGCAACGTTTTGTCTTTAAATCTCTTGTGTCCTTCTGCTCTTGTTCTTGAATCTCCTGTGTCTTTCTAGTCTCTGTTTTTTTCCTCTTGTCTTCGTTCTTCTTTATCTTCCTATTTTCCCTTTGATTGCTTTTATTAATCTATCTTGATGTATAGTCCATCTCTACTTGTATATTTTGCAATATATTTTAACAGTATCCTGAAATTCTTTGATATACATAACTTGGAAAATCATTAATAAAATAATTATATGGTTATTATCATCAAAATCAATACTCATGGTATTAATAATAGCGCTTTTAATGACGAAAACCATCTAATGTTTTTGATATAATTGTAATAATATTTAAATTTAAATTCTTTTAACTTGGTTAACTCCCCCTAACTTGACTAACTCCCCCTGATTTTATGCATTCTCACTCCCCCTATCCTTTTTCCTTGAATATATTTTATATTGTATACTTTTCCTCCTTTGCCATCAACAAAAATTGGCATAGCATTAATGGTTATATATGTAGTGTGTTATTTCAAGTTGTTTTTAGAATAATCAAAATCAATATACACACAGGGACTTAAGAAAAATTTATTTTGACATGTAAGCATTTTAGTTACATTAAAATTGGGATTTTACAACAAAGCGATATTAGCATATACAATACACAAATTATACACATAATCCTTACAACAAAAACATAACTGCTCGCAATATATGCACATTGGTAACAAATAATTTAGCGATGATGACCTTTAGCTATTGGACACTTATGATGATAATAGTTAGGTAAAATGCATAAAAGTTTTCTTTTTTTCACGAAGTTTTACTTGTGCATAAAATATAACTTCACCTACGCACCAGTGTTGAAACAATTTCTACACTTCTTCTTCTTTCTCGTCATCACCGTTTACTAAGGGCTTATGAATAGCCAAAGTTGACCTGGGGTCTTGTTTAGAGATGAAGATTAGATCGGTGAAGATTTGATCGGTCTGATTGTTGATTACATGATTCTGAGTATTATGAATCATCATTTCATATTTCACTTGCTCATTTATGAATCTAATTTGCATGATTTCCATTTCAGTATGCGTATTGCTATTTTAGCAAGATTCATAAAGGTAAAATCCCAAAATGGAGAAGATCCTTCCTTTAGCCTATTAGAATAGCTTGAACCCATTAGAGTTTGTTTTAATTAATTTTTACAGTGGGGACTGAGTGAAAAAGTGGTTTGAACATGAAATATATTAGTTATATAGTTAGTTTTTGACTTTGAAAACGAGAGGAAAATTCGGTCTTCAGAAAAATGGTCCATGTTGACATACTTTCCAACTCTATGTCGACATACTTTTGATAATTTTCTTTTTAAATTTTTTATGTATTATATGTGTGTGTTTGTATTTAGTACACTTTTAAATCTCAAAAAAGAACTTATTCATGGTTCTCATCGTAATTTAATAAAATGTTTTCTTGAAATTGGGTACTTTTAAATGGTAGAACATTTTAGTATTACAAGTCTTTGGTATTATACAACATACTGCATATTAATATATGTTCGGATCACACTATGCAAGTTTCAAACATATGACCTCTTAATCAAAGTCGAAGTGCTTAACCATTAGGACAATGATGTTTGTTTACTGAAATGATTTTGTATTAGTAATTTTGTTCAAATGTTAGCAATTTTATTTTCTATGTTTATAAATCCTAAAGTTATATTTCCTTTATTTACATTGTATTTGAAGAAACGATGTCTTATATCTGTGTGTTTAGTTCTAATATGATATGATGGATTGTTGGATAAATATATGACACTTGTATTGTCGTAATATATTAGTGATTATTTAATATTTTAAAAGAAAATCTTCTCATGTTTATTGCATATATGTAACTTGTGAACATGCTAGTGTTGTAAATATATATTCTCTTTTTGTTGTTGGCAGAGAGATAGAATTCTAATTTTACTGAAGTAAGATATAAGTGAATGCCCTAAAAAGTGACAAATTCCATTTATACCTTTTCTATCAGATTTATAGCTTGTAAAATCTATACCAATATATGATATTAATGAGTTATAGGATATAATAGTCCATAATGTAAACTGTTATTAGCATATCTTAGGATGCGTTTTACTACCTTAATGTGTGCTTCCTTTGCATTTGACTGATATCTTATACAGAGGCACATACTATGAATTATATTTGGTATACCAATGGTTATAAAGTAAAGAGTCTATCATGCCATGATATATTATTCTTTACTTAAATTTGCTATGATGAAATAGGAGTAGGTTTACCACTCGTATAGACATGTCGAATATTTTTATAAGTTCCTTAGCATATTGTTCTTAACTTATTAAAAATCCATTTTTTAATTGTTTAAATTTGCAATCTTAGAAAAAAATATTAATACACCCATATGGATCATTTCAAATTCATTTGTCACTATTTTAAAATTTCTAATTTAGTTGTTCATATGCCGGACCAAAAATAATACCATCTATGTATGTTTGTACTTGAATATTATTGTTAATTCCTTTTATAGATGGTGTACTTATACACTTTCCATATTTCAAAACTTGGTTAAATTAAGTAAGACTTAAGTCTTTCATATCATGTACAAGTGCTTGCTTTGAACCGTATATGTAAGTTTTAGTTTAAAAACATGATTAGGGAATAAATCTTTAAAAATTGTGATTTTTTAAATATACGTCTTGTAACGACCCGTTATTTTCAAGCATCTGCACATGTCGGACTTGAGTGGATCAAAATACCGTGGTGTACATAAAATTTGGCAAATCTCATAATATACGATAATATAAATAATCATAGATCACAGACACAGAGTATTTAATAATGCAGCGGAATTAAAAGAGATAGTAGTTCATGAAGCTACTATATAAAAATAAGATACATCCGAGTTAAACAAAATACAATAGAAGAGTAACAAGATACATCAGGTACAAATCAGAATAAATCACTGAAATCACTGAAACTGAAAGCAGAATATATGGCTGGATCTTCAAGAAAAGCTCTAACTCCGAAGGTGAGTCTTGAATGCTGAATCACTCAATCTGACTTGAGCATAAAGAAAAACACAAAATACTCGAGTCAGGACATAAATACTTATGAACTGTAAATCAACTCAAGTGAACAGTAACAAAAATGCATCAGTAACTTAAAGGATGCTTGGGATCATCCATCCTTTAATGTCCGTTAAACTATTTACTATGTAGTAATATTGCTATTATAATAATGTATATAGCAAAATAAACTTACTTTTAAATAGCATTGAAAGGTTACTCATATAGCCCCTAACACGTAATTGTCCCAGTAGTCCATCCTTTATCAGCATATCTCCAGATCGAGAGACTACTCTAAATACTCCATGGGCTACGGGAGAAAAACAAAATCGTAGTAAAGGCTCGCTATGGTAGGTGACATGGCACAACTAGGCAATGCCAGGGTAGATATACCAATTATGCTTCCGGGCCGGTGGTAATGCGTAGCAGCCACTACCGCCTACCTCGGAACACACTCCCAAATCAAGATCGGAGGATGGAAATCAAATCAACCACAAGTAAGAGTATAGTATCGAAGGAATGTGTCCGATTGGAGGAATGACCTCACTTGACCCGTCAATCGCTCCTATTTCAGCCACCTTAAGCCAACTCACAGGAGTCGGATCCACGTTCATACCTCAATAGAATCGTCGCCACCATCCTACTTCATTCTGGAATCTCCACTACATACACAGTTGTTAAAGTGGTTTTCGAAGTTGGCAGAGTATGACAACTTCCGATCCCGGTCTCTTTAACAATTAAACATTATTATAACGCCATGGTCATTTCAAAATAGTTTATATTTCAAAAATCAAATCATTTCATTTCAAACTATATTCCTTTCAAAATAGTTTATCGTTCGAACCAAAATCATTTTTATTTCAAAAATATATTTAAATCAAAAGAGTTTATTGTTTCCATTTCAAACATATATTTACCTTTCAAAATCATAATACTTTCAAAGTTATAATTAGTTCAAAACCAAAATACTTGAAATCATTACACTCTAAAAATCATAACATTTAGAAATCATACATTTTGAAATCATGGAAAATTCCTTTATTTCTTTGCATTTTACAAATTTATTCCATTAAATCCAAATTTCAAATTCCAATTTTAATTCAATTCAAACCATTCGTTCAAAGCTTTAAATATACCATATTTCAAAACTAAATTTGAAAATCCCATATATCTCAAATTTAATTTCATTATTACTTAGTCTTGAAATATTCATTTCATAAATCCAATATTATTTAAATAAACTCAAATTACAAGTAAACCAAATATCCTTGCATACTAATATAAACTTCAAATATTCATTTACCAAAATCAAATATTATTCCGAATTCATATTCCTTACAAAATAAAGATTATATCATTCAAAGCCATTTTAAAATCATTTCCTTTCAAATCCTTTATCAATTAATTACCATTCAAAATTGAATATTCAAATTAAATATCATTTTAAAATGAATTTAAATTCCATTTATTATTCCAAATATCATTACAAAACACATTTCAGAATTCCATTCAAAATTCATTTATCTCATTACATTTCGTTCCATTTAGCACATAACCAGGTAAAACTTATTTAAATTGAAATTCAATTTAAATTCCTAAAAAATTAAAATTTAAATATTAAATTATATTCAAAACTCCTTATATTTCACAAATAATAAATTCCCAAAAGATAAATCATTTAACACTTTAAAATATAACTCAAACAATGTTAAAATCTATAACATTTCAAAACATTGACAAATATAGCACGACGACATTTATAAAGTGCTATCATAGCTTATAGTTTTCAAAATAGTTTAGTTCAAGAATAACGGCATTTATAAAATACCATAATAGATATGTAGTTATTTCAAACATAGTTAAGTTCAAAACAACAGATTTTAAAATGCTGTCATAAAACTACAGCACTTTAGAAATGCTATTAATAAAATTCCAGATTTTATTTTAACTTTTCAGAAACATTAACATTCCAAATTTTATTATTTTAAACTTATAAATCATATTTCTATACTTCAAAATTTCACATTTAGATAATTGTAACATATGATTTATCACAATAAAATTTATAACTAAATATCCAATTTAAAACTCAATTCATTTGTTAAGTCAAAATTTCACTGTTTCTTAACTTAATAAATTTAACAAGAGTTAACATTTTAATTTAAATATCATTTTAACACTTTAAATTAAATTTCCATTATTTATTTACATTTTAAAATATAAAATTTAAAGTCAAAAATCACATTTACTTCAAATTTACATACTTAAATTCACATAATCAAAACTTAATATTTAGGTTTCTTAAAACCATAAAATATATATTTTAAAATCAAATTTCATACTTCTAAAAATACATATCTTAATAAAATCATTTAAAAATATACCACGGGTCTGTATATAATTTTCTAACCTAGGTCAAGTGATACAGATATATATCATTTCAATCCGCAATTTAAAAAGGAAACCCGGGTTTTATCATTTCAAACCCACAATCCCTAGTAAATAAAAATAAATAAAAATCGCTCAGGCCTATCATTTCAGCCCATAACGATTTTTCCCTATTCTAAGTCCGTTCGGGTATGTATCATTTCAACCCATAGTGATTCTATTCTAACATGGAACTTGTAGTGTGAATAAATGCATAAATAATATAAACAATTATATTAACATGTCAATGTCACAATATATTATCATATATCATATGTCAGGTTATAATAATAGAGTTAACATGGTAATAACATGGCATAACATGTCATATAATCATCATTAACTTGTATAACATATTTAATTTACTTAACACTAGCCATCAATTTACCATTTTATAAGTAGAACTGTCAGAGTGAAAAGGACTTGCCATTTCAAGCTGAAGACCACTACGACACACAAAACGATTCCAAAAGCACGACAAGCACGATACAGCACGACTTATGATTCAAATGAGAGAGAGAGAGCCAAGATGATCTTGTAAACAACCACTACAACAAACAATATATACATAAATATATAACACAAAATAATATCGAAATGACTTGGAATATAAAGCAACAAAGGACAAAGTAATTTGACCTTGCTTCAACCATTCAAAAGCTCGACCAAGGGGACCCTTATGCTCGGCCAAAGATGGTGTTAAGATCAGATTTGGGTCAGGTATGACAACAATATAGCAAGGCAACATGAGTGTGAAGAGGGTAGGTGATGCAACATGAAGAATACATAGGAACAAAGCGAATGGAGTGGAATTTTAAGCAAACAAGTCTCGACCATAAGGTCAATTGGGCTCGGCTCATGATTGTACAGGTCATATCAGGTCTAGAGTTGGCTGATGTGGTGGCCAGAGGAGGGGAACTTGCTAATGGTGGTGGCTAAGGGGTGGCCGAATTGAGTAGATGAAGGGTAGGATGGAATTTGTGGTCTATGCAATGTTTGGAAGGGTTTTTGTGCAAATTTATGGGGCTAGCATCAATGTATGGTCATGGCTACTGTCTTGGTCAGAGGAGAGGCTGATGGTTGCTGTAGATGGTGGTGGTATGGTCGGTGGTGAAGGTGGAGGGTAGTGGCCGAGCAAAATAGAAGAAGAGGCAAGGCAAAACATTGAAAATTGAAGAGAAGAAGGGAGGCCATTACTAAAAAAATTTCTCAAGAATGAAGATAGCCGTGAGAAATAAAATAGTGAGAGGTTCTCACATGAATAAGGAAGAAAACACATGGCTATAGAAAAAAAATGGACGGCCAAAGAAGGAAAATGGAAAGGCAGGCAATGAAAAGGCAATGAAAATGAAAGGACACAAGAAAATGAAAAGTCTTTGTCCTTTTGAATTTATAATTTCTTTTAAATTCAATATAAACAAAATAAATTCAGTAATTTAAAAAAAAGTAGAAATGAAAATAAAATAATATCTTGGAAAATAGAAAAATAAATAAAGAAATACCTTATTTAATTGAAACTATAAATTAAAAACTGTAAACAAAATACAACTGACATTAGAAAATTATAACTACACTTTTAAAATGTTTAAAAAAATATAAAATATACATAGCATATCATGTTTCACATATAAACACAAATTAGAACAAATAAAATATTATTTATATAAATTAAAATAAATAATTTTGTTAAATACAACAATTTACATACAATAGTGTAACAAGCATAACTTTCACAACATAAATCGGATTTCAACGAAACGAAAAGCAGTGTTCTTAAAATTTTATTTATTTTAATAATAAAAGATAAGATTAAAATTTTCAAACTTTTATGTTTTAAATTTAAAATTCAAAGTTTGATTAAATTGACCAAAATTCACATTTTTGGAAAATATTCAATTTATTCATGTTTGAAATTCTAATTCACATAAAATCAAAATGTATATTTAAAATAATTTTTTTATCCATTTTAATAAATAAAATAAAGTTTTATCCATTTCAAATGAATAAATAAAGTTTTTAAATCAGGAATTTCAATTTAAAATAATTACAAAATACACGACTCTTACACGTCTTCCTGAACTATTTTGTTTAAGAATGCACTTTGTACATCCATTTGATATAATTTGAAAGTTATTATAGTTTGAAAAAGTGAGAAGTATTCTTATTGTTTCTAGACTTGACATCGGAGTAAAAGTTTCATCATAATCTATTCCTTCTTTTTGACTATAACTTTATGCTACAAGTCGTGCTTTGTTTCTTATAACCTCCCCATGTTCATTTAGTTTGTTCATATAAACTCATTTAGTTCCAATAATATATTAATTTTATGGTTGTGGAACTAAATATCAAACCTCATTCCTTGTAAACTAATTTAATTCTTCTTGCATGGCAAGAATCCATGAATCATATGATGATGTTACCTTTGGATTTTTGGGTTCGTTTGTTGAGATGAATGGCACATTACTCATTTTGTTAAATTGATTTCTATTTTTTTACAAATGAATCAATATTTCATAAAATATTCTCTTTAAGATATTCTTATAAAATTCTTATTTTATTTTGCTTATTTGCATTTATATCTTCATTATTCTCATTTTCTTTATTAATGCTTTCATTACTTTCACTTTGGTTAGTGATTTCTTATTTATTGTCATTTGTATTAATTGTTTCATAGTGTTTATCAAACAAAATATGTATATTTTCTTCGATTGTGTTAGTTCTTGTTTTACAAACTCTGTAAGCTTCACTTCTATTGGAATATTTAATAAATATTCCTTTATTATATTTAGCATCAAATTTATTTAACTTATCTTTTTTATAAAACATTTCCCCCCAAAAACTTTAAAGTATGAAATTTTTGGCATTTTATTAAAAAAATAATTCATATGTTGTTTTCTTAGTTAATGGTCTTATTAAGGTTCCATTTAAAATGTAACATGCTATATAATAGCTTTAGCCTAAATTTTTTTGGTAGATTGCTATTATTTAACATCATCCTTGCACACTCTTACATAGTTTTGTTATTAATTTCAGTAACTTATTTTTTAAGGAGTTCTTGAAAAGGAGAAATTATGTATGATACATTTCCTATTACAAAAAATTTCAAAATTTTCACTTTCAAATTCTCCTCTATACTCTCTTTTTTCGTTTTAATTGTGATAGGTTTTTTATTTTGAATTATTTTAGCAATATTTTTGAAAATTTCAAATGTTTTATTTTTATGCTTTAGAAAAATTGTCTATATATGTCTTTGTAAGTCATCTATAATATCAAAAGCATATTTATTATGGTTGGAGTTGTGATGATCCAAGAAGATCTGAATTAAGAAGGTCATATTTAGCAATCATTTTGTAGGTTCTTAAAATATAGATGACCAAATCGTTTATGCCAAATCCAAGGGTCATTTGAATCTGTCATAAGATAAGTTATCATTATATACTTTCATTCTTAAGTCATATATGTTTCCATTTCTAATACCTTCTAATATAATTCTGGAATTCTGATCTATAATTGGAAATTATCTTTTTTGAGTTTTATTTTGAAACATTTATCACATAACCGAATTTTACTTAATAGATTATGTTTTAAATTCTTAACAAGTATGACATACAGAATATTAGGAGTTTTAAAGTTGTTGATGTTGTTGAAGCCAAGGACATATCCCTTCAAGTTGTCTCCAAAACATGCCATACCACCATCTTTGTATGTTATATTTATTAATAACTTTGGATTTCTAACCATGTACCTTGAGCATCCATTGTATAGTATCCAGTTATCCTTTTTGACATTTGTTCTATGATCATCGGTTGCCTTGTCAGTAACTGCCATGAAACATATATCAGCAAATTTTTTTCTAAATTAATATTGCTTAATGGTGTGTCTGGTCATCCTAAGTTTCTATGTATGCTTGTTTCCTTTTCTTAAAAGAATATATGTTGTAATGTTCTTTGACTTCTTCAAATCTGAGTTATTTCTTTTTAGATATTTGATATTATGTAACGATCCTGACTCAGCGTTCGAAAATCGATATCCGTACTTCACTTGTACTCGAATGTCGCAGATTCCAGTGTCAAATCTGGCTCGCCGGAGCTTATAACACATTAAGCACAACAATACAGCAGAAGAAAATGAATAATATCATTGATGCAACAATGAATACAATATCTGATACAATATGATACAACAATATCAGAGACAATAACAACAGCGGAAAAGATAACAATGGAAGAGATAACTCCAATACGATCTTCAATAAAGAGTGAATCCAAAATCTGCAACTGCAAACCAAATCTCCAAAGCCAAAGCTCTAAATTTCAAGCTCGAACCACCATCAAGCTGAACTGAACCAAACTCCATTCCAATACGATTGCCAAAACTAAAGGCTGGATGCTATTGACTCTATATCAACAAGCTGACTATTCGACTATCTGAAAAATCTAACTCTAGACTGGCCGTGTGGAAAATTATGGGCACCCAGAGTTTAGAAAGGGAACAATAAACTCTAGGTCAGTCATGGAACTGGTATGAGCAAACAAAAATAGTTTATCTTTAAAACGAACAACAAAAGAAGTAAAAGAAATCCGTAATGCTTTTTAGAAAATGAAACTACCATAAGGCCTCCCATAGCTCATACAATGCAAACGAGAATTGGAGGAGATTTCTTCTTATGATTGTCAAACATGCTTGATACTCGAAAATCATTTGATATTATTATTAGTGCATGGTGTAGAAAACATTTCGAAAGTATATTATTAATCTTAGCCAGCATACAACCATTATCATATGCCTACTATAGCTACCATCTAAACAGTGGTGACAACCATAAATAAATGGCAGATTATACAGCTAAAACCGTACAAGGCGCGTGTTGGATGATTGGATTTCCAACAAATGGTCAGGCTAAGGAACTTCCTTATCGAATGCCTCTGGAGGGACGCCCCCAAGAACCAAACGGTTCCCTACCAACACAAGGCCGGGTTACCCCTGCCCGGAAGTAACCCTCAAGTAAGCCATCCCCGGTCCTTGCCGACCTTTATCTAAGGCCTCGACATCAACAACCACAAAGCAAAGTATCTGGGCACCATACCATGATACCACTTTCAAAATCAACATAAGTTAATATTTAGGCTCCATACCATGATACTACTTTTTATCCAGAAGGAAATGGACGTACCCTAGGGGAGCGACCCTTAAAAATCTTGCCGCAATATTCCTATTTCGACCATTTTCAGGTTGTGAGGCTCGACGAAGTCACGTCCACAAAGCTGCGCTTTTCACAAAAGCCATGCTTTAATCAGCAGCACTTCGTATGCCACATTACCAAATTGGAATTGTATCACTAGTAACCATCAACTACATAACCTCTGAGCTCGAACGTCTCAGAGAAGGGTGTTAAGCTAAGAGAATAAATCTCGGCCATCAAATAGAAAAGTATTTAATAGAAACCAACTTTACATCTCAAAGTGTAATGTCAGACACACATCCATAAAAGTCTGTTCCGGGTTCGAACAGAACCGAAGGCACTTTTAAAGAAGCCCTTGCAAATCCGAGTATCCCCAATCCGGATTGGACTCCCCATCATATATGGAGATCTCTATACCGGCGCGACTCAGTGTAGAGACAATCGACGGGTTATCCTTCTATTCTCAAAAATACCCGGTCTTCACCATCGGTCTTCAAATGTTATCCGTTTACGTCGTATCACTTATTCGGAATGGGTTATATGACACAAGGTCCTCTCTCGGCTAAACCGAATAGTGAGCGCAATATTTAAAAACATATGGATACTGGGATTTCAGTTAAGTCACACTTTTAAATCCCCAAACCTTTTACCCAAATGGTTTAAACAAATTACCATTTTCAAATCTTTAAACAAAAAGATTCACTGTACAAAGTTTGCCAATCTTTCACAAAGATTCATTCATAGCCTTCAAAACCATTTCCTTTTCAAATTGGATTAACTCATCCAATTATTAAATCAAAAACTCAATTCATAGCTTTCAAACCCATTTCTAAAGATTCGTTCATAACTTTCAAAACAATTCCCATTACAAATTGGATTAACTCATCCAATCTTTAAATCAAAGATTCAATTTATAGCTTTCAAAACCATTTCCATTTCAAATCTTTTATACAAAAGGTACACCTTTTAAATTTCAAAACAATTCTATTTCAAATTTGAATTTTTTTACACAAATTGGAAATCTTTTCTTTATATGAAAGCTACTATTATTTGAAAACAAATAGTTTTCGTTTTGGAAAAATCCGATTACATTTGCACAAGTTAAAGCCCTTCAAGTGTAAAACTTAGGTTAAATTTAAATTCCCAAAACAATACTTTTGAAATGGTTTAAAACCCATATAAACACACTTATAATTTCAAACCATAATTTTCAAACATAGAATTAAATTTCAAATCTTGAATTTAAATTCAAATCAAATTATTTAAATTTCAAACTTTATCAAGTTATTCAAATAACTTTTATTTTTAAAATTTCTTTCAAAAGATTTTCATATTTAATCCAATTCCATTTCCAAAACTATTTTGGATTCAAAATTCAATCTTTAAAACCATTTAAAAAATCTATAACTTAATCGATTTCCTCATGCAATCCATATTTGTGTGTGTATAGTGTAGTCCAGGGGTTTTACACAATAGTGCAACATCATTCAATCATCACAGATTTAATCATATCAATATCGATAAGCGGTATAATCTATAACGCTTATCTTCCACTCATAGATTCACAAATAAATAATGTATATTTATCACAGATAAATAAATTACATTCATCACATATAAGTCAAAATAACTCATATCACAAAGCATTACATACCAGGGATATCAGACAATCCAAAGCATTCAATAGAATCCAAACATTCATAGATAAGATTAATTTATCATCTGATTAATTTAAATCAGATTAATTACTTGTGAAACTACTAATCCTAGTTAATTAAAATTAATTAATTACAAACCATATTAATTAATTATCCTTTAATCATTTATTAATTAACCTTTAATAATAATTTAATTAACTTTAATTATTAATCAACCTTAATTAATTATTAAATTTA
The DNA here is from genome assembly GCA_030765085.1 of Allium cepa. Lineage (NCBI taxonomy): Eukaryota > Viridiplantae > Streptophyta > Magnoliopsida > Asparagales > Amaryllidaceae > Allium > Allium cepa. Next base: position 954,995,201 of record CM060932.1, read on the forward strand.
CCTTTAATTATTAAATAATTAACTTTTAATTAATTAATTATTCTTTAATTATTAATTAATCAACCTTTTATCATTAAATAATTAACCTTAATTAATCTTTAATTAAGCAATTATTCTTTAAGTAATTATCTTTTAATTACTTATATTAACAAATTATTAATTACCTAATTAATTTTAAGGTAAACCATTTTATTTTTATTAATCTCTTTATTTATCTTTTAAAAATCTTTATTAATAATCGTTGAAATAAATTCATCATCAACTTATTATCTCAAAACCTTTAAGTTAAATTAAAAATAAAAATTCTTTTAACCAAATTCAAAACTTGGATTAACATTTACAAAATAATTTATCTTAACCAAAAATTGTTTAAAATAAACTTGATTTGTTTTATATTAAAATCAACATACCTGAGGTAACTTCGAGTTAAAGCCTAAAATTCCCGAGCCTTACTTCGAGCTAACCCACATACTTCCCTTGCTTCGAGACAAACCCAATCGATCTCGAGTTCACCTTCGAATACAACTTCATCTTCCCAAACCAACATCATTTCCCAGATACACGAACCTATCGCGCGCATGTGCACGAGAGACCAGGCCACCTCCGACCAACGTCGTCGTTGCCCTCAGGTCATCGATGACTATCCAAACCCAACCGACCACCCAGATCATCAAAAATCACCCTAAATCCAAATTGAACTATCCAGCCTCAACTTGGAACCCACCCATCACTAGAAAATCATCACGCACTGCCGCGACAAACTACCGAAGACCATGAGACTCCGACCAGAGAAACACCATCGTCCTACGCTACTTTTACCCTCGGTCCGCTTCGTTCCGATCCACTGTGGTGACAAATCGTCACCTCTTCCACATCAAACAAAACTGGGCTAAAACCCTACCTCCCCGCTACGCCGCCGCCTCGACCAACATTAAATGCTTCTAGCATTTTTCCTGTGATCATCAACATACAACCACCTTCAGCATCAACCCAAACATCCAACGCCACGTCAATCGTTGACAATCGACTAAAGTACTAAAATCGTTCAACTCACCAATGCTCTCAATTCACATGTTTAAAAATCTTGATTTCACCTTTAAAACTCATGGTTTTCGAAATCAATTTGAATGATACAAGTAAATCTTGAATTCAGGCAAATCGAAAATTTGATAAATTTTGAGTTTCCTTGTATATTTAAATTTCCAAATAAACTTAAATAAATTCTTCTCAAAAATATCTTTAAAACTTTGTTCTTGATGATATAAACACATTTCGTTTAAACCCTAAGGTCTGAAGAGAATTAGAGGTAAAGATTTGAATTTTTAAAAATAGGTTTGAAAACCTGTTAACTTGGAACAGAGCTATTTGCTTTGTACCCAGACATGCATTCATCCATTTCTACATATATACAAGCATATTTTCATACATGCAAACGCATATACGATTTTACTTCCAACATACATCAAGTTAAGGATCAGATCTAAGGTAAGTTTGCTCACCTGGAACAAAGATGTAAAGAACATAGCAAAGCCTGGAAATTTGATTTGATCTGACATTGTTGAAACTAAAACTTGAATTTGATTTTCTTTGTGTTGAATTGCTTCTTTGCTTGTTACTTGATTTAAATCCATTTGAGTTGATCTTTTACTGATGACTTCGAATTGATTTTGAAGTCTTGATCTTTGAATTGTATTTACTTGATCAGGTTGAAATTAGATCTTTTCTGGTTGAAGATTGATTCCAGATTTGTTTAGCTGGTTTGATTTTCCTTTTGATTATCTTTCTCAGATTCTTGATTTACAGGCTTGAGAAGTTTTGATCGAATTTCTTTGGTTTTGATTTATTATATATTTTTATTTTTTCCTTTATTTTTCAGAAAACGGTGAGGAGAAAAATAAGCAACCTGGTTATTTTCTCTCTTACACATGTTAACTAAAATTTAGTTTGAGATAAACATATATTTGCCACTTGTCTATATTAGTTAACACTTGTAATTATATGTTGTTACTTATTAAACATTTGTCACATGTTTCTTAAATTATGTTTAAGTCGTCATTCTAATTAATTTTACAAATTTGTGTTTTAATTGTTTATAATTAATTTATAACTTTGCTTTAAACCCTTTTTTATTTTAAAGTTTTTGAATCATATTTTAATGTTTTTAACTTTTATATATATATATATATATATATATAATATTTTAGACCTTACTTTATTTTTAATTCATGAAACATGTTTTTATCTATTTTATACTTACATATGTGTTATTTATTAAAAAAAATTATACTTATATTTTCAAAGGATATATTTACAATATCAAAACTTTAAATTTATACTAACTATATTTTTTTTTGGCAAGGCCAGCCGGTTTTATAGAGGACCGTCCACTATTTATTACGAACATAATAAAACTTGAAGTACAGGAGTAAGGTAAAAGCACCTTAACTACTAAGAAGAAAGGAAAATACAGCACGGGTATGTGACAGCGATGCCGCAGTAACTATAATATCACTAAGACTAGGACTCCTCTGACGAGGAAGAATCTCCATCTTTCACAGACACTGGAGAAGATACCAAAGGGACATTCCCACAAAGACCAGCAAAGGGGCGGAACAGGATAGCAAGACAAGGATGATAACCTATAGCATCAGAAGAGTAGATAAATGAATGATCCCAGAAAGAATCAACTAGCATGACAGAATCCGAACTCACATACAAACCGTCCAAATCAAGAACTATGGAATCACCAGATGGTTTGTTATGAAGGCATCTAAGGTCCAGATGATCATCGAAAACAAATCTAAAGAAGGAATCATCCACGGGGTTAAATCTCACATCAGATTTGTGATCAACCCAACATCCCTCGGACTCATCCCAAACAACAGGCAAAAGCGGTGAGGCATGGTCTGGAGCAGCTAAAGAAATAGCAGAGGCATCACAAGGGACCGCAAAAACAGGTGAAGAGCCAGGCCTAGCAAAAGGCAATGGAGGCGGACTCAGGTTAGATAATGGAACAGCAGCAGGAGGGGCAATCTGAGAGGTAGGGGAAGAAACCTTGGGAACCCAGATACTGCTTGGGGGTATGGCAAAGGGATCTTCGAAGCAGCCACGGAGGTTACCGAATGCAAGCAGGCGATAGCCAGGTGGCCAAAAGAGTGACAAGAGGTACAAATATCTGGAACCCAACCATAGCGAACGCGGACTTCCACTACATGCCCGACAGCAAGCTGAACTGGAATAGAAGAAGGAAGAAGCTTAAAGGGGGAAATCTCAATAAGAGCCTTAGCGTACATCATTTTTTCACGCGTTACTGTATTAGAGTCAAAACATTTCAATTTTCCTACATTACGGGCTAACCAATTCAACCCAAGAAGAGGCTGAAGAGCAGAGGGAATTTGTGAAAAGTAAACCCAAACAGGGATGGAAAGAACTTGTTCACAAGCACACGCCATTGTTGGAGACCAAGGAGTAACAATAAAAGGCCTTCCATCAAAAAACAACGGCTCAGCCTCAAGAACATGCCGGTGATCCTTGGAAGAGGAAAACTTAAGGTAATACATCGAGTCGATTAGCTTAACATGCAAATTACCACGAAGCTTCCAATCCCTTCGACAAACCGAAGAGCATTAAGAAGACGGTGATCAGGTTCCAAAAAGAAACCAACCATATAATCAGACCAAAAATCCACACCGGCTTGCAAAACAATAGGGGAAGGGACCATCACTCCATTTTCCTTGATCGTATCAAATTCAATCGGGATGTAGTCACCCGCATTACGGGGTAGGGACGTGAATAGAGATGACCATGATTTGGAGCTTGCCAGCGATGGAGCAGAAGGACCAAGATGATCCACAACGATGGAGGAACCAATAGAGGCAGAAGGGAATGAATCTCCAAAACAAGCTACACTGACTAAAGGAACAGATCTCGCAAGGGTATTATCACAAGCACCAAAAGAGCATTGACCATAACTTGGATTAACAGCCGATACACTACCAAACTCACGACCAGTCAAACCAACATCGGCCCGTGCACTGATCGCAACACTCGACACATGCTTCCCCAATTCACAATTCATTTTCTCAAGATTACTCACTTCAACCCTGCTCGCAACAGGAAGGGGCCGTATACCAGGCAAAGACGCACCCGCGCTGGAGATCGAAGCCACAAGACGAACAACAGCAGCAATGTTTGCATGCAGAGGTGGAAATTCAACGACAGATTAAAGGAATGGATGAGGACACAAAGGCGCAGAAGGCATGACTTTGAAAACGCGACCTGACCTGGTCGACGAGGGAGAAAGGGGAAATGAAACTAGAGGGGGCCGAGGAGGAGAAGTGGGCATAGGAGAAGGCGAAGAGGGGAGGAGGAGCAGACAGGCGAAGAGGGCAGGGAGAAGTGACGAAGTGGATTCAAGGAAAGATAAAGTCAGTCGCCATTATTTGTAACTTTTAATTATCAAGTTGAATGAGTATTCTGATAAACTTGTAACTTTTAACTATATTTTATTTCAAGTATATAAAAGAAACATAATTTAAATCTTTATCACATCTCATTTTATATTGTGCTTAAATTATTATACTTAAATGGATATCTAAAAATAAACACTAATGTTAAAAATGCTCAACTTAACTTTTGAGTACCATTGAAAATTTTAAACTTAAAAATATAACTTCCAAATCAAAATAGATATGTACACACATATATATATTAGAAAAAAAAATTTTACTTTTAAAATATAGAGTGTTCAAATCCAATTTATTCATAATATGTTTATTTAAAATACCAATTTAAATTTGTCTCAAAAATCAAGATCGTTACATATTATCACATTCAAAGCAATTGGTCACACTTCCATCTGAATTGCTGTCATTGTTGTTAGTTCTTCATAATTTATTCCTTTTCATGTTCGTCAAGAATTTTTTGAAATTTATGGGCATGAATGCAATTTCATCATCATCAGATCCTTAATTATCTATTTTATTGTCGAAAGCCAATGATTTCTTCTTGTTTGCTTGACTGTCTTTTCTACCCTACAATTGTACTTTATATGACGTTAGACTACTAATTAATTCTTCTACTTCCATAGTGCTACTTTCATTTACTTCTTCAATCGTTAAAGTCTTCCAATCATATTCATCAAAAAATGAAAATCTACTTCTTTGATCCTTTTTAGCAGAATTCTTTTTTGATGAGATTAATGTTGAAATATATTATGAATGTAGAATATATATATACATATATATGTATATATTAGAAATGGATTTATTATGTTTCGTTCAAAAGTCGAAACTAATTAGCTAACATAGATATTTTATTTTGTTTAACTTTGCTAGTGCCTTTGCATGTGATTTGTAAAATCCTCCGAATCTCATATACGCTCTTACAAATAGATACTTTGATGAACTCATATTCACAAACTTTGAATTATTAATGCTTGTTCCATTTAGCCGTTAGTCCATTGTGCTTAATTCATTTGGGGCTCGGTGCACTCAATTTTTGTAATATTCCTAATGTCTAAACCATTTGATTGCAAGTAGATTTTCATTCCACCAGACCAATATGCACAATTATTGCCATTAAATAATGGTGGTCAAGTAGTGGATTGTCTTTCTACAAAAGAATTAAAGACTATATTACTAGTGTTACTAGTGCGAACCCTTCTACACACACGGATTGCTACTATATTTTTTGCAAATCTGGTTAAGTATATTTTTATGATTAACTCAAGTAAAACCATTATTTTCAAGCTATATTTTACATTTAAATATTCTTTATATTTTGAATACCGAAAATTATTTATCCAAAAGACACATTTATATGTCATTGTGTACGTATATACAACTACATTTATATGCTATACAAAAGAAAATTAAAACAAATACGTAATACATCAATAAATAATTATGCAGATGCACACATCAAATTTAAATTTTAAGCTATAAAACTAAAATCTTTATTCGAGAGATCATTATTAATATAAAAGTAACCATACATAATGGCTCAATTCAAGTAACTATGTGCACATATAAAAAACATAAAAAGAAATTGCATCACGCATATGCTATCATTGTACAATAATGAATTTTTTTAAATATCAGTCTACATGTGATTAGTAGATGTAGAAGGAATAATGCCAAAAACTCGAAGAATTTGAGCTATAAAACATATTACAACAAAACTAATAATCTTAGAAGTACCCAACGATAATACATACTTATTTGGTTACTCTTCCAAGCATTGTTTCATATCCCACAATTTCAGTTACAAAGGAAACTAATATTTCTAGTCACTAAGATGAAACAGCAATACAACGATTGATATTACAATATATAGTGTTGGAAACATTAAAATATGAAATAAAAAATTAAATGGGAAATAACGACACTGGAACTTCTCAAATCCTTGAATCGATCCTTCTCTAATTTCTCCTTTACTGCTTCCTTGTCTTTATTAGTATCAAGTAAACAACAAAAGAATTAGAAATAACTATTACTGGATCTAGAAAGTTATTCAATATTTGAAATTTATAAAATTCATCCAATCTTATATGAAAACCTAAAAACAAAAGGTAAGTAATAGAATTGGAGTATATGAGTGTTTTAGGAATGTCCATGTCTAGCTAAAGTTTAACATAGCTAGAATGTAGAATATAATCTGAATTATGTAATTATTTGGAGGTTTAATTTTTATTAATATTGTTTATGTAAAATAAATTCCATTAGGTAAGTAAGATATTATTCAAATTTGTTATTATATTTATAAATCTTTTATTTAGCACGTGAATGTTATCATGTTATTGTTCAATTTGAATCTAAAATTATTAATATTTGTCGAATTAAATAATTATTTGATAAATTTCAAGTTTCTTAGTTTTACATAACAAATTTGTTTTTGGATAAATGAATGACACATTTGTAGTTTAGAAATATCATTATTCAAGTTCTTAAAGTTTGAAATTTGAAAACATTTATGTGAAAATATCTATAATGATTTGGAAATGATTGTGTAAGAATTTAGAATATAAAGAACTTAGTTTAAATAATTATAAGTGGACCAATAAAAAATGCAAAAAAATTGGAAATATATACAATGTAAATGAAAATATTATTCGAGAATTAAAAGGAGAAGAGCAAGTTATTTTAATTTACAAATATATAATATGATTTGAGTATAAAAGTCACTTTGAACACATGTTTACATATCCCAAAGCATAAAAACAAAATCAAGTAATATTTTGAGTTTTATATATCTTATACAAATCCACCAGGTAAAAGGTAATTTAAGAAGAAATAAATTAGTATTTTTATAACATTATGGAAATTAAGGTCATTGAACGAACTTGAATATAAGTTTTACCAAGCATTATTCATTTTTTACACATATAAAGTTTTTATGTCTTTTCTTATTTTATTTTGTTTATTCAAATATTTTGTAAAAATCAAGTTAAATCGGAATAAATGGAGAAGTAACTCATTTTGACATTAATTACTTCATTAGTCGCTATATTAATCTCATTTATTAATAAATTTATTAATTGCATTTATGCCCTAAATTTAGTTTAATTGAATTTAAGTTTGTAAAAACTCATGTTAAATCAATTTTGGTTAAAATATGAAAGATTATGCTTAATTTCTCAAATAACAATTCTATATTCATTAGGTAATTCTTGTATATTAATCTGCAAAAAAAGTAATATTATGAACAAAGAATAAGAATAAAATGCAGATCATTTTCTTTTTATTCTTAGAAAAAATAACTACCTAATATTTGGTAAGCTATATTGCCAAATCAATTTCTTTTGACATATTATCCTGTGAAAAAAAAGAAATGATGTAAAAAAGGAATTATTAAATGAAGAATCTCTGAACCTATAGTCTTTTTATATAAAGTTATAACTTTTTATATCAATAATATCCCCTTATCATTTCAAAATCGTAATTTGATATTTAATGAAAACTAAAGAACTAAAATTTCTCAAAAACATAGTTAGAATCTTGAATAGATGGAAAGAAATTAATACATATGTTATTTTTCTTATTCTAGTTTTTAATGATGATTGAGAAAATTAAGATTAAGATTAAGATAAGTTTCTTTCCATTGTCATAAATAAATATTTAGAGTTTGAAGATGAAATGATAAATATTTTGATGCAATAATGCACATAAATTGGAAACTAAGAAGTAAGAGAAAGATTATAGGAATGACAATTTCGTATATTTAATAAGATTTTATAAGAGGAAATGTTTTGTTTGATTCTTCCCTCAATAAAATTATTTTAAATTACTCTTTCCGTTCCCTTAGTCAAAATGATTCACCATTTAAATTTTTTATGATAAATATTTGTTTCTCCTTCTATCAATGTAAGGAATTATCTCTTTTATTAATCTTACATAGTAAAATTACAATTCACTCAACTCATAAATAAAAAGTGGGGTAGAAATCAATATCTACTACTAACTATAAATTCATTTTTTTACCATTAGCACAACATTCAACCACCATGGATAATCTTGAAATCCAATGCCATAAAACATGGAGAGAGAAAGAAGAAGCGATTTTTAACAACGATTAAAATGTTTTAATCTAATTAGAATAAGTTATACCAACCACTAAACCATGCTAATAAGATTTGTACCTTTTGTGCAAATTGAACCATCATGGGTGGTCTTAAATACCTGAAAGAAGAAGAAGAAACATTGAACCGCCATGGGCAATTAGTATATAGTTATGATTAAAAATTTAAAAGACAATAATATAATATTTAAACTTATGAAACTCAAAGTAAATTTTATCGTAATGTAGAAATATACTCGTAAGTAATAATTTTACTATATTTGTAGGACCAATAAAGATATTATTAAGGTGTCTAAATAGATTTTAAGCAATTAATAACATAAGTAGAATAAAGCCTTCATCCTAATTATATATTGAATAAATAAATTAGCAGGTAATAAAGTCGGTTAAATAAGGTATAAATTAAAATTTGGATTAATGTAAAGCAGGATATTATAATAATGGAGAATGAAGATAAATAGGGAAGATATGAAATTAAAATAATGGAGAAATGGATTTGAAAGGTGTAAAAGGAATACTTAAGAGTAATAAAATGACATTAATTTAAAAAGTGAAGAAGAATAAAAATAAGGATGAATATGAAAAGGTTAGATGTACTTTCAAAAATATGTAATAAAAACATACTAGAAAGTGAGGAATATAAAATGAAGTTAGCGGGTTACACAGTAATTATAAATGGGGTAGTTGATATAAGGATAGAAAATATGTAAACTAAAAATTTAACTGCCAATTTAACTCTCTAACTTATGAGAAAAAAGAAGAAGAATGATTAAAATTAAAGTGCTTATATTATAGAATAGATGGTTAGATGTTATAACAAAAAACATATATTCGGTAAGTGCATATATAGTATGTCGTACATTATATTTGATTGGTACTAACAATTATAAGAACCAAAACTTTTATAGTTTCTTTCAAAACAGATAGTGTTTTGTTGTACTATTTCATTGAAAGTGGATGTTCTTATTGCCAATTGCAATGAATTTCTAAGAAAATTATATATAATTGTTACAAGCGAAAGGAATCATATAATCAAACAACAGACCAATATGATCAATTTTGTTTAGAAATTTACCTTTGCGCATACCATCATTATTATCAATTGACTTCCTCTTTATCCTCGTATCCTTTAATACATTAATGTCCTACCAATAAAATCTCCAAGAGTTATGGAAACTCAAACATCAATTACGCATTGCACAAACAGGAAATTATTGTCAAGGACAAAATTTCACAGCTTTTTAGCCTCAAGGACAGACCTTCAATATTTTATCCTGAAGGACAACTTTCTGTAGGTATCAGTTTTTAGTTATCGGTAGCAGTTTTTAGGTATCAGTTTGTAGTTATCGGTAGCAGTTTTTAGGTATCAGTTTTTAGCTCGGTATCAGTTTTGTTGTCCTTATGAATAATTTTGGAAAATGTTTGTCCTTGTGAATAAATTTTAGAAGAATGTTTGTCCTTGTGGCAAAAATATTGAGGTCGTGTCCTTGAGGCAAAAAATATAGAAATTTTTGTTCTTTAAATTAATTCCCCCCAGCACAAATATAACATTCCAACTGCATATTTAAAAATGTGCAAATAGTATGAGTATGGATTACACAATATGATATAACAAAGGTGTATAAAATATGTAAGTAAAATTAAAAAGAAATCTTAAGGCATCATAAAATCAAAAGTTATTTGAGCTTATGTGGTCGACTTTCCCACTAAATTGAATTTCAATGAAATTAATTTGACTGTAGTTAGTTCTCGGATTAGTTTAAATTTAAATTAAATGAAATTGATAACAATTATTCTTTTTTTTTAGTTGCATGGTAATATCACTTGATATGAACCATTATATTCAAAGTTAGTTTAGTTATAAATGTTGTTCTTATCTACATCTTCAATCCAATATTTTCTATAATTAATCGAAGTAAATTTTAAAATAGCTTAACTTATAACTAACTGTGTAGAAAATAACAGATAATTATCTCATCTGTAAGATCATTAAGAATTGAATAAAGATCAACCTTACATCTAATAGTTAATGTAAAATTGAAGATTATTTGATGTCCACTAGTAATAAACCAGTTTTAACATACAAAAAAAATATAGGAAACAAAGTTCATATTCTTACTCAGCAAACAAAAATAAAATGAAATTTGATAGTACAAAATAGTTCAACTTTACCTATGATAGATTTTGAAATAATAAAAGATTTTATAGTGTCCAGTTATTTATAGATCAAGTAACCTCCTATAAAACATATAAAGGAAACAAACTCATAATCTTACGAAATGGAAAAAAAAATCAAAAGAAGACACAATTGGATGTAAAAAAAACCCTAAGCAAGGATATGAAATCAGTAATTTAGAATAAGAGACACAAATTCAACCTAGAATGAAATGAAAATAAATATAGCGAAATAAAAGACAATTTTTTAATCAATCTCAATGGAATCAAACGAAACAACAAATTGAATACTGAATTAAATAAAGGTTAGGTAGAAATACAATCATTATAAAATATGTATTATTCACAAATAACTTAAGATAAAGGCAAAGTGAAAAACCATTAGTGATTAAACCGAATTCTAATCAAAATAAAAGAATTAAATGTCGATCAAAGGTATTTGAAAAGAATCCTTGTACCGAAACTATTGCATATGGGAAATAACTGAGGAAATACAAAAAATTCTTAAATTTAAAATGAAGAGAAGAGGAAAAGAACTATTGTTAGAATATAAAAGAAAAATAATTGCAAGATTATCGTACATGGAAATAAAAATGTTACAAAGAAAAATATATGAAATAAAGAGCTATATGCTATAAACATAATATTTTATTTTGAAAATAGCATTTATAAATCTAGTAACCTACTATAAATAAATAATTAAATTCGCAGTCCTTCAGATCGAAAGCAAAAATCATAAGGAGATATAACTTCAGGCATAAAACTTAAAGAAAAGATGAAATTTTGAACTAAAATAATAAATTCAACATCAAATTAAATGAAAAGGAAAATTACAAAATACAGTTCAAACCAAGATTTTTGGGCTTCTTTCAGTCCAGCCAGCCAAGATTTTTTAGGGTTCTTTCGATCAGTAACATTGAAAGTAAAAGTAGAAATATAACGCAATACATCAATAAAATCATAATTAATGATTGCAAAGTTAAGAACGATTGGTGAATTAAATCAAATTCTAACTAGAATAAAAAAGTTCAAAAGACAGTCAAAAGTTGTGTATAGGATTTACCATGGTAATTGAAACAAAATCGCTTTCCTGCAACCAAAGAATGACGATTGTAGTAAGTTTTTGGAGGAACAATTTCTGTTAACCTTATTTTTCCAACCATGATACATAAAAAAGACCATTTCTTACGGATTAAGCACATTTTATTTACATATTAATTTCTTTTAATGCCAACACCAAGTCACTTTAATTCATATTAATCAACATAAAATCAAATTAAAAAACATACCCAAAAGCATGAAGCATCTCTTAAAACGTGGAAGAGGGAATTCTATTATTACAGCCAAATGAGCAAATTTTCCACTTGGATCTAAAGGGAAAAAACATAGGATATGACAGTATTTAAGGATTTAAAATTTTATTTTAGATAAGAATTGAGAAAAGGAATGTAAGAAAAAATGAGCATTGAACATTTCTGAATAGCTGAAATAAAAAATGATTTATTTTAGATAAGAAGTTAAGAAAGAAGAGAAAATGAGTGCAAAACATTACTGAATAGCTAAAATAGAAAATGAAAGGGCACATTCTTATTAGTACATAATGGAAATTTAATTTAGAACTTGGAAGGGTAAGTAATTATTAGAGGGGTTAGTGAAACTTTTTCTTTCAAATCAATTAGAGAAGAGTATTGTAAGTAAGAATGAACGAGAAGCAAGAATTAAACAGTCACATATTGAACTTTATATATAGTAGAATAGATTAGCCATTTAACTTTTCAAAAATCAAAAATAATTTTTTGAAAATCATGTGATTTGATACCAGATGTGGGATATCTGAGTTACCCTAACTATTTTACAATTTAATAGTAACTTTAAAAATTATTTGATTAGAATCACAAATACAAGCATATAATATATACATAAATAAAAGCATTAAAATAAATGATATCAAAAGTTTTTATACTGGTTCGGATTTGCAACCTTTTGTCCAGTCTTGTACCCTATACAGAATTTTCACTGTATCAACTTACTTTTCACGGGTGGCACGTATACTTTTACGATCCTAACTTTCCACTGATGTCAGAATACACCTAACCACATGACTCTAAACCAGGTGGCAAGAACCGCTATTCCGACTTTCCATGGACAGTAAGACACACATAAACTTCTTTGCAAATAGTGGAGTAATATGACAAGTAATTGTATCTTTCAATATAAATTCTTGCAACCTTCAATGCAAAGATCTTATAGACCTCTGATAATAATTTGTCTTTGAAATTTGAGAGGAATAGGATTGGATTAGAAAAAAAATGATCAATAATTCAAGTATGAACTCTCTAATCTTATGTTGTTTGAAAATCCATGAAGAATCGAAGTGAAACGGATGGATTCGTGAAAGAAATGCAGAAGTATTAAGAGAACTTATATCAAAGTAATGGTAATGAAAGAGTCAAGAGGTTATGGTTTATGTGTGTCATACTAGGATGTTCCTATAAACCATAATTCATATATTGTTAATACCATATATATATATATATATATATATATATATATATATATATATATAGGTTATGCAGTAGTGGTATTTAATACTTCTTAATATAGTTATATAGTTTAATATATTAGGATGAATTATGGTTTATACATAATTCATCCTAGTATATTCCTATAATACATCTTAATATTATACCCGAGATTCCTGCACAATTATCTGCATACCTTGGAAAAACATTAGTAATAATATTTATACGTTTATCGTCATCAAAATAAATGCTCGTGGTATTAACAATATATGTTTAATATATTTAATTCAATATTTATATCTCTATATATTACATATATAAAAGAAAATAAAATTCAGATGTTTATATCATTACAAACAAGATTCTCCTATAAGAGATAAGTTATGTAATAAATAATATAATTGCCCCAAGTACACACCCTTAACTCTATCGATGCTGTAATATGAAAATTAACAAAATGAATTTTTTTTAAATTCATCTTTTTATCCACCGTCAATGCACCTGATGCAACAAGCCAACCTCACTTTCTGAGCGTTCGTATAAATCTTGAAAGACGTGATCACATATCCAGAGTCAATCTTGTACCTCTATGGTAGGATTCATTCCTTGAAGATTTCATCCTAAAGTTATTGTGATTTGGACTCATCTTAGCAAATTCTTTCATCATCATCGGTCATGGTACTCTTGTCATGTCAGGCATCCGTTGCTGAACTTGCCACTGCACTAAATTTTCCAACAACTATTGGAACAATGCATTCAATCCATGGCTCCGACTATTGGAGCATCCATCTCAACTTCAACATTGACATTCTCATCACCAATAGTGTCTTATCTATTTTCACTTTCAACATTGATGTTCTCAAAAGCTTCAAAATTCTATAAGAACGGGGACTAGGGTTAGCCGCCTCTTCCATTTTTACTACTTTTGTCTCTTCACCCAAATTGCTCTCCTCCACTTCGACTCTCTTCAGGTAGAACTCGTCTTAGCATCGCAATCTCACTCTTTTTCGCCTTTTTCCCATATATTCCCGTTTTGGCCTAATGAATCGACCTGCTCCACTTATGCCTCATTGGCAGTCTCTCCTTAGCATAGCTCAGTTCTATACGTTCAGTTGATTTTTTGCTCAATTAATCTTTCACTTGCCTTTCCCTGTCCAGATGTCCAACATTCAGGAATGATTATGGAAGCCTATGCCTATTCAACCTTTTAACCTCCGCTCTAGCTTCCAATGTCTAGACTAATCGAGGTTCCGAGGTTGTTACTGTGAATGGGTAGGTACTGTTTTTGAGTCTTGGTTGTTGTTTGCATTTTTTGGGAGTTTTTGGTTCCTATGCCCTGTGTCAATAACTGAGCATTTTGATTGCCTATTTCTAGTACTCCCATTGATATATGATTTGTCTCTTTACACTCCCTTCAATTCAACACCATGAGGATTGCATTGATGCAATGAGTTGTGTTGCTTTCTATTATCGACTGTCGTGCTTAGCGGACAAGGTAGTGATGTGACTATTTGAAGTTTGCCAGTTATATTGATCTTTATGGTTCATCCATATGTATTACTTATTTTGGTATTTTTTGGGTTCTTCGTATGCTATTGAAATGCTTCCTTTATTTGAAGTATTTGTTTCCTACTGGTTTGGAATTTATCGCCCACTTGGGTAATTTGTTCCTTAGGAGAATGCAACTTCAATCTGATGCTAATTGAAATGTTAGTCATAGTGGGAAATAGTGTTGGGTTAAGTTCTATTTTACTCATTGTGATTATATCATGTCATAGTGCTTGTATCAGTATACTACTAATCTTTGAGTTATGTAAGAGTGTGCTGTAACACATATTTTTTGAGGTATTTCAACCTTAAACCTATTTTAATTTTAATAAAAAGTGGACGATCCACTATAAAATCCAATTGCCTTGCAAAAATAATGTCTGCTCTGTCATGGTCATTGGTGTTCATACTCGTTATTCTTATACTAGCATTAATCCTTAAATTTTCAAGTAATAGTAATTTTCTTGTTCTTTTACATAAGCGAGTTTTGTAAGAATCGGAGAAAAAGAGAGTGAAGTAATAGTTAAGGGAGAAATGTATGTTAGAAATGAATGAGTTAGTGGAGCGATTTGGGAAGAAGAAAGCGGTATACAAAGTCCCACATCGAAGAATATTTGTATCAATTCCTCTATATATACTACAATCCAACATAGCATATCAAACAAAGGAAGAATGAGGACAAAGTGTGGAAGGGATGACACAATTAGTGACAATTTTTGTCTTTGCTATTTCTGCATTATTTTGTAACCGTTACTGAAGTTACAATTGGTTTCGTGAATAACAATGTACACACACATACATATATATCAAAAATACAAATAAATTATGTACGTACGTATGTTTGTGTGTGTATGTATACCACTACCCAAGGTGTTCATTTTAACCTATCTTGAACTCTACCTAGATTTCTACTTTACTTAGCTCTATTTTATTTAGGTGTCCTCTAACCAAGCTCTAATAGAAAATTGTAACTTCCCCCATTTTGAGACCTAAAAATGAATATCAATGATTCTGCAATCATAGTTGGAATTATTTCCAAATGACAAAATGTTGTCTTTTTTTCACAATAATGACAAAGATAACAACTATTTTTTTTCCAAATTACATAAATATAGTGGCCCGTAATTTCGAACATTTCATCTTGAATATCTGAACTTTTGAAATATGGTTAAGTCTTATGAAAGTGATTTTATAACCTTATTGAACTCCTTTTGATTAACAACTTATGATAGAAAACTTAATTTGAAATTTTTTTATCAAAAATAAATACTTTGAAAAAATATCAATAATATGACTGAAAATTGTTTTATCAACAAATGAGTTTGTATTCAGTATAAGTTGTTCAAATTATGTGTACATGTCTAAATAACATAAGAGGTCATTAATAGCTAATAAAAATAATTTGATTTAATATGGCTAACTAAATTTCTCTGAAGAGCTTCTAGAAGATCAAAGGTAGAAGATATTTTAGTGCAGGTATTTACTTTGGCTTGTGAGGTGGAAAGTAGGTCATATAGAGGGTGGTATGGGACTTTCATCTGCTAAAGGAGGTAGTGGGATGGTGAGCTTACCTCTTATTGCCTATATAAGTGACCTTATGTCACATAGAATCCCTTTCACGATTTTTATGCAACAAAATAAAGCTCTTCATTCTTTTTTATCTTCTAACTAACTTTCTATAACGCTAACCAAATCAACCCAAACTCTCTTCAAATTCTTTATATAAGCCTTAAACAACATAGAAACACCTTTTCTCAACTTGAAACTTGAAGATTTGGAGCACACAAACCCCCAAGACCCTAGGCTGTGAGAATTGGTAGACAAATATTGCCTAGGCCATGTGCTAAGAGGAATTTTGGAGTTTTCAAGGCTGAGTTAGGAAGTGGAAGCAAGTTCGAGGCTTGTGCTTTGTTGTGTACTAGTTGAAGGGTGAGCAAACTCATCGTTTGAATGTATATGAAGTGTATAAATGCATGTTAAAATTATAATAATATGCTTGACTATTTATTGCTACACTTTTGTGTTTCTTCCTTTGGAAAGCAGATGACATCTGTAAAATGATGTATTTGACTTGTATGACTTTCTACGACTAATCACATAGCCTTGACATGATATATGTAGGTTTGGTTGGACTATGATTGAATCGGACTTGAATATGGAATGGTTTTATAGCGAATAGTCGCTATAGAAACAATAAAAATGCCTTATGTTCGTCAATTTCTATAATATTTTATAGAGAGATCCTTTGGTCTTCTCATCATGGTTGTGATGTATATTGAGTATATTGTTTACTGCAAAAAATTGTACC
Organism: Allium cepa; assembly: GCA_030765085.1. NCBI lineage: Eukaryota > Viridiplantae > Streptophyta > Magnoliopsida > Asparagales > Amaryllidaceae > Allium > Allium cepa. The sequence goes on from CM060932.1 coordinate 955,012,331, forward strand.
TTAAAAAGTTTGTTAATGTATTAAAAATTTAAAAACTTTCTAGTACATATAATGGCCTAGTTCATAGTCTATTTGAGCACTCAACGATAGCATTTTCTAGATGTTGTAGCAACTCTGAACCCATTTTAAAGCATTTTGGAAATGCATAGTTTTTGTTTTGAACTTTAATTATTTTAAAATGACTTTTAATTTAAGTATTTATCTTCAAACTTTTTAGTAATATTTAAAAAATTATGTTAGAGTATTTTAAATGTGGTTTGGAATTTAAATATATTTTAATGATTAAATATGAATTATTAAAGTAAAAGGTTTATTTTAAATAAAAAACCATGCTTTTTGAAGTTCTTACATAAATTATAAAGTAGATATTTTAAAGCCATGTTTTAAATAAATGTTTAAACAATAATTATAAGCATTTAAACTATAGTTTAAGTATACATAGTTTTTAGAAAATTAGTCAATTTTTTTATTAAAATATTAAAAAGCTTATGTAATATAATTTCTTTTAAATTGCTTTTAGAATTTTATTAAATATCTTAGCTTATAGATAAATCAGTATCCATATACATCTAGCATTTTTAAAAGGGATTCAAATTATAAACAAATGCTTTACAAAAGGGTTTAGGAGTTGATTAAGTAGCTTAACGTGCTTTGTTTGTTTTTGTTTATAGAAAGTAATTAATATAATACTTAGCACTAAAGTCGACGAAGTAGGCTTGTCTATCTGTGAGAGTTAAGGATGACGTTCAAGTAGGGTTTAGAAGCAATAGTGGTCTAACCTAGTAGCTTCACTCTTGATCCAAGGATAGTAAGTTGAGAAGGTCGGAAACGTGTTAAGTATACGAAACTTGATTTCCATAAACAATCATTTTTAGAACTAGATAATCAATTAGTCGACTATAGAACTTAACCAATTAACTTAGGAAGTATATGAAACTTCACGGCTTCATACGGTTTGAGATCCCCTAGGAAGGACTCATAAGAATGAAATATCTCTAGCATTAAGAATTGTATATATACGAGATCCATCGAGGAGGACTTGTAATGATCCATCTTTTCGACCCTCGAATGTTGAAACTAATATATCCGTGGTATTTACGTGTCGAACACCCAAGTGCCGAAAAGGTGAATTATTAGGGTAAAATAAAAAGAAAATGAAATAGAACAAGAAAGAAGAGAATACAATATCAGAATCTCACATACGGAATGATAATATGTAACATCTCAAAGGTTTTTACCAAAAGAAAACCTTTATATACATACATCAATTAGAGAAAACTAACATATTATCAGCCTAGACAGCTATAACAACATGTCCTCACAAATATTGATAGACACAATCAAGTAATGCAGCGAAAAATAAGTGTGGTAGGAAATCATCCAGCTCCTCTCCAAGAGCTCCAATGAATCATAGCCAAATCTGAAAACATACTCAAGCCGACCAAAGCATTAAGCAAATAACATCCGGGTCATTCTGAGAAACCAGGCTGAGAAACTCAAATTATAGAGATTTACTATATCTTAAAACCCTATAAAATAAGGGTATCTTGTAAGACCACGCCACAAATAAACATGGATGAGTTTTTACCATATGATAGCCAAACCATTTTTTTCATAAAATCCAGTAATAATATAATAATGTCTAAATATAAATAATCACGTAGCTCCGATATAAATGAGTATACATCACAACAATAATAGGTATACAATCACAACCGCTAAGGCACGTTCGCAAATTGTGTAGGATTTTCATGTAGATCTCTTCGAGGAAGCCGAATCCAAACAAATGCACAAGGATCAAAGATATCCTTCTGAAGTGTCGTATGTCTTTAGTGAATGTACCATAGGAAAACCATAGCTTGTCTTGCTAAGACCTAATGCATCGCTCACTCATGTATATCCCAACAAGTATCTCTAGAAATGGATTCGCAAGCACCCTATAGTTTTTCCAACCTTACTGGATATGTCTCCTATCTTTGGTTTTAGTCATACCCGCTTATGAGGCTATGTCCGGCATTTCAGTCCATGAGTCACCACACGAACAGATCTTCTGCACGAGCTTCAGCTCGAATAGATCACAGAACCACGTATGGATTCTCATATCTCAATAGATCTCGGAACCACGCATGGATTCCTCAATAGATCTTAGAATCACACATGGATTCCTTAATAAATCTTAGAATCACACATGGATTCCCATACCTCAACAAGTCTCGAAATCACAAATGGATTCCTACATTCTGAATAGATCACGAATAACTACATGTGTTCGTGCATCTAAAAAAGATCCCAAATCTCCACATAGATTCCAGCATGACGAAGTAATCACGAACCAATCACGAAACAATCACGAACAAATCACGTACCAATCTTGAAGCAACCACAAACCCAGAACACCTATATGGTTTTAGAGTGGTTACAGTTTTAAGTCATCTCATATACGTACACTCCCCGCTTACCGAGTGCTCCAAAACCAATCGATCAATTTCCCAGGGATCTCAATCCTGGTTCTGTGGGAAATAAACAAACAATGCATAAGATCGAAGATTACATTCTAACCGTTTAAGCGGAAAAAATTTCATATCATTTGTCCTAAAAGAACAAAATGAGTCTATACGTACAGTATAGAAGATAATTGTACCATATAATACTCATGTTTCTTCTAGATATTTCCAAAATATATTTGGCAAAGATTTGAAAGTAGGTTATCTAACTCTCAAATAAAAAAAATAATCCAATACAATGAGAATAATTGCATACGGGAAACCAAGTCTCTGTATATTGTCCGTAAGCAAGTAACACACAAAGGATGATCAAAACACTCAAGCATGATCAAGTAATATTAATGAATTCAAACCCTTTTTTTAATTAACCTCCCTTTATTAATTAAAAACCTATTTTATTAGTAAACTCATTTTTACTAAATAAACTCTTTTATAAATGAAATTTCATTTGTTAATTAAACTCCACTATTTAATTAAAACACCATTATTCATTTCAACACATTTCAACGCTTCCCAAAAGGATTCATATATTTGTCCCAATCGTATAAGTATATTCACAAATCTATTTCAAAGGACTTAAGATCAATGTTCCTAAAGCACTGTCACTACAACCCAATACCGTTTCTCTTAAGATTATCTTTAAAACACCATTTTAAAAACTAATTTACATAAGCAAGTATAATCAAAAATTGGTTAAAGGTGAACGTTACTAACACATTGCTACAACAAACCCAAAACCATTTCATACTTGTTATCCTATTTTAGAACCCATTATTAAAGATTTAGGTATTTTCCCAAAATTGTTTACAATATTCTAACACTTTAAAATATTATCTAAGGGTTTAAAAACAAATGTTACTAAAACATTGTTTACGACAAACCAAAAACCACTTTACTATCCCGTTATCTTTAAAGCTCCATTTTAAAGATCCGGTTACTTTTCAAAAGTATGGTTAAATGGATTAAAACAAATCATGTACAGACATAGATAATATAAACCCACAATCACTTTTGTACTTGCCACTAGCTTTAAAATATCTATTTAAAGTTCTAAGCACTTCTGCATTTTATTAAACAAGGTTATATACCTATTTAATCAATTTTACAAAACAATCCATTATAACATAAGTATTATAATCCCAAAACGCCTTTTTATTCTTTTACAAATTTCAAACTTCATTTTTTAAGCTTCTATATATATATATATATATATATATATATATATATATTAAAATACCTTTAAAAAGATAGATATTTACATATACTAATTTATTTATAAAACTAAGATATTAAATAAATACTATAAACCTTTTGTAAAATATTATAATATAAAATCCCTTTATTTCTTAAATCAAACCTTTAACAATTTCTAAATATATATATATATACTAAAAATATATTTTCAAAATATTTATACTATATTTTAAACCATTTATTTAAAACACCTTTTAAAACCTGTTTTGTAATTTAAAACCATCACTTTATAAATCCATAAATGATATTCAGAAATATATTTAAACCTTGATGTTCCCCAATAACAAGTATGCTAATAGTTCTTATTAATCAATAGGAAGAAGCCCTAGGATGTCTTCCAAAGTTAACTTCAGAATCACATGTCACAGCGATTTCAAAGTGCATCCATTGCGACCGTTTCGCTTCTACCATTTTCCATTTCCAATTTCCTACAAATGTCCAAAACTTATGTCAAACATGCTCAAACGTGTGTGGAAGAACCCAATATATATACATATATAGTCCCATAATTTACCCAAATTATCCAATTTAACATATGTCAAAATATCAGGGATTTCAAAGCACATTTATAACAACTATATGCTTTCTAACATTTATAACATACTATCACTTTTCACAAAGCAATATCGAACATGTAAACAAGTTGTCTGGGCCATGATACACGTTATAGATGATTAACAGAGATATTATACTCAATAATAATGTTCACACTTGTTTTACAAAACAAGGCAGGGTCTAAAAGCAATAACTTGCATTGTTCGTTATACAGTTTATATTTTCAATACAATAATAATTACATATACAACAATATATAATCAACTGGTGAGTAAAACTCACCCAAGCTCCAAAATCAACGAATCCAACTCCATTGCATAGATAAACTCGATATGAAAGCAATTGCTAAAACGACGCCACAGTCGGACCTCATATGCAAAAGTTACACGTTAAATAAGATTCTGAGATTTAAAAACATTAGTTAACAAATTAATAAAGTTAATTACATTTATAATCTAAACCTTCCCTAATCCACTTCCCGTCCATTCTTCCATCGTTCAAATCATTGCACCCAGTATGCACGAATGCATGCATCACTGCCACTAACATGGAGCTCCACTTAATTAGATCCCAAACCATCGATTCCATTGATCCCCTCTCCGCGCGCTTGACATGCTCCACCCGACAAACCCAAACCCAATCACCTTCCTCATAATTTAACGTCGTGCCCTAACCTTTCCATGCCCAGGTCGTTTTTTGATTCCGACCACCATCCATCCACAAACCATAACCAATCAAACCGCCTCGCCTCCAGAACCCATCTGCGCCTTTGATTTAATCACCGTCGGCCCCCAATAAATTGCAACCAGTAGCTTTCCCATGCTATAGTGAATGTCACAAACCAATATGAGTAATCGCACCTCACCAGCTTGTCACCATTCCTCTGCCTTGGGTCGAGAAATGTAACAATCCCTATCTGGAGGTCCGAAGCTAAGCGCTACAGATGCTGCAGTCATCCATAGTATTAACTTCCGGTGACCAAATACGGTAATGTTAATGGTATTCATAATATCAGAAGCACTTGAATATGAACTAAAATCATCAAAGATTAAAACATAATTCTTCTAATTACATTTTAAAGCAACATTCATATCCAAGTTACATAATTCCAAACGTTTCCCAGGTTCAGACCAAATATAATTATTACAGAATACGCCAAGAGTGACATATGAAGATGCCCCCTTGGTTGACTAGAGTACTATATAAACATAACTGACTTAATACAACACAGCAGAATAAACGAAACAAAACAACAACTCCTAATTAGCTATCTGTCAGCCACCTGCTCGTCTCCGGAAACTTTATTCGCCAACCTGATAAAACTTAAAAATCCTCAACCCTCAGCCTACTCAAATCAATTTTGAGCACCCAAGAGTTTAAGGGGAAAACATAAACTTCGAGTCAGACATAAAACCTGATGTGAATAGTACTATAATCTCGGTTATAAGATATTAAATGAAACCACGCCGCTTAGCATAACAGGTTTCCCCTCACAATTATCCTTTTAAAACATATCTTTTACAAATCATAATCCTGCAACCAAAACTGGTTAAAACCGTAAATCATTATCATATAAACATACATATCAGGCAACAAATGGACTATCCGTCTAAACACTATAGTTTTATTTGGCTAATTACTAACATTTGGCTAACTCGAGCCTACCAGACAATATAAACAAATAATCTAACATCTGTTAGATACTCCTCTACTGGATGGTGTGTCCCTAACATACTTTCTCCAGGTCAACTGATCCTAATGGTTTTGCGGGCTCACCAATAACTTGCCCCTGTACAAATATAATCCCTTCTGTGTGTAACATCATTTTTAGTCTAACCCGTGATAAATCCCTACACACTGGAATTTTGGACTAAATTAGCTAGGGGTTAATAGCTAATATATAGGGCGCGACCATATACCAGTCTCATCTGGTGTATAAATATCTGAGTCATTTTACTTAGGGTAACCTTCCCTTAAATTTTCCTTGAAAACCTTTTCTTCTCAAATTAATTTAAACCTTTAAATCATACTTAAACAAGGAAAATATACTATGCTTTACCCAAAATACTTTGCCATGTTATATATGCTTCTCTCAAAACATAGTTGATGTACATTCAAAAAAAATGTTTAAACCTTTAAACAATATCTTTCGAAATTATAGAAAGTACCCCTTTCGAACCCTTGAAAGTAACCCTTTCGATACACTTAAAACATTAGGCCGAAAGGCCAAATCCTACCTTTCGAAACCATTACCATAGTCCTTTCAAAACCATTGAAAAACCTTTCCTTCGAAAGCTATAAAACCTTAGACATCCTATCTTTAAAACATTTAAACATTGGCTTTCGGAAACATTGGATAACCTTCCTTTTAAACCTTTCGAAACCAATGGGGAACCACGCCTTCGAAAGCTTCTTTAAAACCATTCGAAAGCATTAAAACATAAACCTTTCGAAACCATTTGGGTTCAAGTAAAACACATGGAAAACCTTTCGAAACTATTAAAACCAAGCCATTCAAAACCTTTGGATTTTACTTCCAACAGAACAAATAGGTCATAAAATAAGTCAAAAGCACTCTTTCGAATGATATTCCTAAGTAAAGAAGTGATGGTGTCGAAACCACCCTTCGAAAGCATTGGAGAAGGGCTTGGGTTTTATAAAACAAAACAGCCCTCTCGAAGGCATCGCTTCGAAAGTTAGAAAGCGTCAACAAAAGGGTTTCGACCCCGATGAAGGAATTTACTTAAAAACAAAGGAACAACCTCTCAGAAACCATTCCTTTAAAACCATTTAACCTAGTCGAAAGCCAACCAAGTCGAAAGTATCCCTTTCGAAAGCAAAGCAAGCGCGATTTTCATTTGAAAGCTAAGTAAGGTTTCGACCTCCTTCGCAATCTATTGTTTCGACTTCATACCTTCTGCCTTTATCCAATTCGATACGTACCAAGACTTGATACCATGTGCATTGGTTTCGATGGAGATGAAGGTGGGAGTACTGGGTCAAGAGCATGGAGCTGAAAGTGGCCAAACATGAAAAATGCATGTAAAAACTGATTTTTTTCTTCATAAAGTAATTCTTTTCAACTACCTGCCTTGTTTTTCAAAATATGATTGGTTGCAAATTTTCCTTTCTATAGGTTCTGCCAAAATTTCAGTAGTAAATAATTTAAATAATTTACAAAATACCCCTTCTCTTTTTATAAATATATAAAACATTTAAGTCCCATACCTTAAATAATTTTATATATCTATTAAAACACTTAGGAAAATTGTACAAAAATTCTAGAATATCATTTTTAATATGTTTTCTAACATATATAAATTTCAGACCTAAGACATAAATAATTTGCCCGTAAATTATTTTAAACCCAAATAATCATTTTCTTCACTAGAAAAGTAATATTAAATCCACATAAATTTAGAAAATTATGAAAATTAAAACCCATCTCTAAAATATTATTTCTAGTCTAAATATAAAATCGCAAGGCATTTGAATGTCATTTAATAGGGTTTTCACATTAAAACATATCATAAAATCTATGTGAACAAGCATAAATCATCAACAAGCATATATAAACATTTTATTATTCAAAACATGGCTAAACTTTGCAAGATAAATCTGGTTTAACCTGAAACCAAAATAATGGAAAAACATGAGATGTAGTCATTATTCACCTTAGCTTTGTAATTAAGGAGTTTGAGATTTGAATGGATTCGATTTTGATTAATCTTCCTTCCTTTGATTTTCTTTATCTTATTCCTCTTTCCCTTGCTAATGGTAGACGACCTCTATTTTAGTTTGGTATTGCAAATGAACGTATGAAGTGAATTCCTAAGGTTGTAGGGTATTAGAATACTCTTATTGCAACTATGCCCCTTACCTATTTCCTTTACCCATTTTATTTTAGTTCATTTATTAACATGGCATGGCTACCCCTTATTAATCACAAATCTCAATCCCCTAATCATCACATTATTTTATTTAATTCAACTATTAAATATCCTAAGTAATGTCACTGAAAATTAGGGTCGTTATAAACTTCCCTCTTTAAAGAATTTTATTCTCAAAATTAAGATAAGGTACACAACAAATCAATCATAAAGGTAAAACATACCATCAAACAAATCAGGATAAGCGTCTCTAATCCTATTTTCAGTCTTCCAAGTACAGCCTCTCTCATCATCGCTCCACTAGACTTTCACTATCTGACTGTCTTTATCCTTAGCCTCTTCTCATCTCTCGTCACTATGCAAACTGGCTTTCTAACTATAGTCAAGTTCGGTTCTACTACCAAGTCATCTAACACAGTCGATGCTATAGTAGTCTTTGGATCAATAATACACTACCTTAGATGAGAAACATGGAAAACATCATGGACGCTTGTCAAACTATTCGATAACTTTACTCTCCATACGAGTTTCCCGATCCTCTCTGTAATAGAATATGGTCCTACGAATCTCGGTGCCAACTTTTCCAATTTCCCGAATCTAATCACACCCCTCATCGGTGATACCTTAGCAAACACGTGATCTCCCACTGAAAACTCTAAGTCTTTTCATCTTCTATCTGCATAACTCTTTTGCCTAGATTGAGCATCCTTCTCTAGCTCGAATCAACTCAATCTTCTTTGTGACTTCTCTAACTAAATCCATACCAAGAACCAACCTATCCTTGGTCTCCAACCAACAAACGGGAGATTTGCACGGCCTTTCATATAAAGTTTCAAATGGTGCCATCCTTAGACTAGTCTGATAATTGTTGTTATACGAAAACTCGACTAATTGTAGATGTTCCTGCCATAATCCCCTAAAATCTGACAAACAAGCTCTTAACAGATCCTTCAAGACTTTTTTAACACTTTCTGTTTTCCCATCGGTCTGTGGATGGTAAGTGGTATTCATCTTGAGCTTGGTTCCTAAAATCTCCTTTAGGCTCTTCCAAAACTCAATAGTAAACAAGGAATCTCTATCACTTACTATGCTACTAGGAATTCTGTGCAGTCTAACTACATTCTTCATAAGTAACTTAGCTGGAATAGGTGTCGTCCTAGTTGACTTAACTGGAATAAAATGTATACTCTTAATTAATCTGTCCACTATGACCCATATGCTTTCATTTCTTCTACTAGATTGTGGCAACCCATCTATAAATTCCATAGAAATAGAATCCCACTTCCATACTGGAAGATCTAATGGCTAAAGCAACCCACTTGGATTTCGATGTTCGGCCTTTACCTGTTGACAGTTCAAACACGGCTTTACCCGAAAGCCTACATCCCTCTTGATTCCTTTCCAGAAGAAACTTCTCTTCATATCCTGATACATCTTAGTTCATCCTGGATAAATAGTGAACTTCGAACGATGGCATTCCTCCAAAAGTTCCTTTCTTATGTCTCCCACGTTTGGAAAACATAACTTACCTTTCTTTCTCAACCACCCATTCTGGTCAAAACTAAAATTCTTCAAGTCATCGCTCTCTGTTCCATCCCTTAACTTCTTGATCTGTTCGACCAACACTGGATTCTCCTCCTGTTTAGAAGCAATCTTTTCGATCATTACTGGTCGAACTTCTAAACAAGATAACATAACAGATTCTCCACTAGACCTAGCCTTAGATCTCCATTGCATTCTGCAAGTCGATAACGCTTCCAAATCTTTCCACTCCGCTCTCATTGTCAACACTGAATTCTAATGCTTTATGCTAAGTGCATCTACAACTTTATTATCTTTCCCTGGTGTGTACTCAATTTCAATCATAAGCAGCCATAAACTCCAACCATCTCTGTTGTCTCGTGTTCAGCTCCTTCTGAGAGAACAAATACTTCAACGGCTTATGATCTGTATATAACTCAAACCTCTCCCCTAAAAGGTAATTTCTCCACACCTTCAATGCAAATATCACCGTAGATAATTCCAAGTCAGGCGTTAGATATCTAACCTTATGCGGTCTAAGCTATCGAGAAGCATAGGCAATCACTTTACCTCTCTGCATTAACACAGCTCCTAATCATTTCTGATCTGATCAATCATTTCTTTATCTATCATCTACTCTTTTTCGTCTTCTTTGCAATTTCGAGGACGAAATTCTTTTAAGGGGGGGAATCTGTAACATTCCTAAAAATTTATCTAAGTTTAAATTGGCAATTAAATTTATTTTTGGAAATAAATTTTGAATTAATTAGAAAATTCTTGGAATAGATAAATAATTTTGATTTTAAATAGAAATTTAAATTTTAAATTTAAGAATAAGTGATTTAGAAAACAAGTATTGAATTTAAAAAAATAAAATGTATTAAAAAGAAAATAGAAATTTTAAACTTTAAAAAAAGTTAATAATAGTTTGCTTTCTAAAATATTAAATATATTTGGAAGATATAATAAATTTTAAAAAGATTTATTTTTAGGATTTAATTCTCTTATATAAATAAATGTAATAATTGTTAACATGAAATCAAAGTATTTAAATCCATTCTTTCCTTTTTTATAATGTTGTATATTGATATTTGCATATTCATTTTCTTCCGCTGTGTTATTTACTTAATGTGTTATAAGCTCCGGCACGACTCGAATTTCGACGTTTGAATCTGCGGCATTCAAGTACAGTGGAGTACGGATGTCGATTTTTGAACGCTGGAATTTGGATCGTGACAATTTGGATCACACGTGTCTGTATAAACTACCAAATCCCAATTCCCCTCTATAGGTGCATGGGTCAATAAGTATTTCAAGCTCTAGAAAGCTTCTTCACACTTATTGATCCGCACAAACTCCACATCCTTTCATGTTAGCTTGGTCATCGGTGCTGCTATACATGAAAAATCATTTATGAACCTTCGATAATGTCCAGCCAATCCAAGAAAACTCTTTATTTTTGTCACACTCTCGGGTCTCTTCCAATTATTCATTGCTTCAATCTTAGTCAGATCTACAAATAACGTTTTCTATAAGACTACATGAACAAGAAACTTCACTTCCTTCTTCCAAAAATGACACTTTGAAAACTTCATCTTCTGTTGATGCTGCTTCAGCGTCTCTAGCACTACTCTAAGATGAACTTTATGCACTTTTTTATCCTTAGAGTATATAAACATATCATCTACGAAAACCAAAACAACCTATCCAAATGTTCATGAAAAATTCGATTCATCAAATCTACAAGGAATGCTAGCGCATTAATTAGTCCGAACGACATCACTAACCATTCGTATGATCCATATCTAGTTCTACACGCCGTCAAAGGAATGTTGTCCTCTGCTACACTACGCTGATGGAAACCTGTTGCTAAATTCCACAGATAAATAATCTTAGCTCCACTCAACTTATTGAACAAACCGTCAATTCTAGGCAACATATATCGATTCTGTATCGTGTTCTCATTAACCTTACGATAATCGATACATAACCTCAATAAAACGTTCGACTTCTTAGCAAACACTGCGGTTGCTCCCCAAGGCGAGCTACTTGGTCTAATAAAATTCCTGCCTTCTAGATCTACCAACTGCACCTTTAACTCCCTCATCTCGATAGGTGTCATCATGTATGGCGGTCTGCTCATTGGTTCTGCTCTAGGCACCAAATCTATCTGAAACCCAGTGGCTCATTTCGGTGGCAATCCTACTATCGGCTCGAAGACATCGGTGATCTCTCTAACCATGAAAACTCGGTTCAACTCGTCCTCTAACTCCACAACACTTAACAAAGCATTCACGTCACAAATAGGGCTTTCTACTGTATGTACAATCTGATCACTACAGTCAGATTGTCTAAGTGATATTTTTCTATCATGGAAAAATACCCTAGCATCATACTTACTTAACGAATCCATACCCAAAATAATTCCGAACCCTACAAAATCAAACACATGCAAACTGCAAACAAAGGTATGACCTAACAAATCAAACTCTAAGTGGTCACACTTCTCCCAAGTGTCGCATACCCTCCTATCGGATTTGCAACCCTTAAGGAAGTAACTAAGTATGAGGGTTATAGGTTAAGCTTGTCTACCAAATGACGATATACAAAAGAATGCGATGCATCAGTATCAAATAGAACGCTAACAGACGTACCATCGATCTGAAGCGTACCTTCCAACACTACCTTTCCCTTTTCCTCCACCGTTGGCCTCGAAGTAGCTGGCTCCAATCTAGATACTTTTCCCCTTCCATCCTTAGCATGCTCTTTTCATTGGTTCTTGTAATGACCAGCCTGACCGCAGTTGAAGCATCTAATATTCTTCTTCCCGATCACTTCCTTCACCTTTCCAATATGGCATTCATTAGCAAAATGTCCCTTCTTATCGCAATTCAAGCAAACGACCTTCGACTTTCCTTTCTTCATGGCTCCACCTTTCTAAGCACCCTTCTTATAAAAGAACTTCCTTTTCTAACCCTACCCCATCTAGAGTTCCTTTGCCTTATTCTTCTTTAGAGAAGCAAGTATCTCCTCATGTCTCAATGCCATCTCTACTACAACATCACAAGAATCCCTAATATGAGGTAATGTATCCCTTGCCAAATCAGGCTTCAACCCTCTTATGAAATTCTCATTTCTCTTCATCGCAGTATCCACAGTGGCATGTCCATACCTAGCCAACTCCTCAAACCTTCTAGCATACGCTAATAGAGTCATCTCCCCTTATTCCAACTCAGCAAACTTTTTGATCAAGGTAGAATTCGCCATCATAGACATGAACCTTTCCTCGAACCTCCTCTTAAACTCAACCCGTGCCATCGTTTCTTTATTCACTCCAACTGTCACACTATTCCACCAGAATAAACCTGCTCCCTAAAGCTGTCTCGATGCAAGAAACCCCGTTTCACCATTGATTTTCCATAAATTTTCCCCTAACTCTGACTTGAACCACCCACATTCGACTGTTCAAAATCAAGCAACACAAATTCTGATCGTACACAAAACAACACATGTCAGAAGGAAGCTCTTGACCATATGAAGCTAATGAATCTGCTCTTGTCGAAAGTATAGCTCATGATTTAATTGTTGGAAGAATTTTGAAGGTAGCGGCTGGTAAAAATTCAAAAGAAGAGAAAGATGGAGTTCTTGTGAAGTTGGTTTTTAGGTGGTGATGTATTTATAGGCAAATAATATTATATTTTATTCTCTTTTAATTTTCGTTGTGCGCACGCACGATCACACAGCATGCCCGATTGTCACGAAACTCATTGGCATACAACAATTCAATGTTTCGAATTCTATGACAATAGTTTCGTCAAAATCTAAGACAGTGCTCCCAAATGATATTTTAACACGTTAATTGAAACGAGTTATTATTAAAACAATTTAATCACTTTTAATTCTAGATTAAAAGCTTTCAATATCATTCTTATTTAAACACAACTTAAATAAGCTTTCGAAATCATTTTTAGTCGAATTAAATCTAAGATTTAAATATTAAACTAATCCTAATATTTGATTATGAACCATTCAAAAATTCGGATCGTTACATTCATCCTCTCTTAAAAGAATTTCGCCCCCAAAATTCCAACATAGGCAATAAAGTAACAGTTACACATCAATACCTAACGGCATTGCAATCACTGGCAACCATAGAAACAATCATATAACAATACTATACAGTACTGTAATCACAGCTACCAAAACTCATGGTTCGCCAAGGTTCAAAAACCATCTCATCACGCAAGGATGGTAAACAACCCATTAAGCGCTACGTTACGCTCAATAGCTTTAGGTATTACTCAGTCGATCATCATGCTACTAAAAAAATTGAAGAGTCATTCCCTAAGCCCTCCACAAGACAGCATACATAGCACACAAATATTTTTAAAGCCCATAGGATATACATATATCATCCATACATAATATAAACTCTAATCACTAACTCGATCATATAAATTTCACTTTTGAACTAGTATAGATCACTTGACCTCTCTAATGCGGACTACAATCTGGTTCCTTGATTAGAAACCTCTATTCTCCTTGATAGCCATATACTATGATAGAGAACTTTAAGATCATGTCAAAAATTCATATCAAGCACTTGTGCTCGAGAATTGAGTGAAAAATCCCAACTCAGACCGATGTGAATCAGTTGAAATCATGTACTTGAATCCTAGATCAAGTGCTGCCAAGTGACTAAAATGATCTACGTAAATCTTACATACTCTATTCAATTGGTTTTTAATCACACCAATTACTTTTTTCATGTTTAATTCACATTCATTATCACTTGTAGTATTTCTCAATTTAATACTAAATCGCTTATGGACCATTTCATAAAATTTACTTCAAGTTACTAAACATCATACAACTAAAGTTCATACTCGTATAATACTCAACCACATCCTAAGAGTATATACAAAATCATCAAATTCATTTTACTTAACATGGACATTCAATCAATTTAAAACTTTTTAAAATTCTACTGTCTTCTAAGTTCAAGTATTATATAATATCATCTTTATATTTTCACAAAACGCTTAGCTTTAATTACTTATAAAATTATGAAGTTTCGACTGTCCGAAATCGTCGGAAATCTCATTTCATTTTAACAAATGCAAACTATCACCTAAACACATCAATTACGATGCACATGCCAATAAATCCTTATGTATAAGCTATATGTGTCCATAAGAGAATTTAACTGAAAACTTGAGAATTAAAACACCCAGTCTTATTCCAAATCATTTCGAATAATATATATACTTATAACTTTTTTATACCAAATCATACTTCCGATATTTAAATCAAAATCTATTTTACCAAATAACTCTATAGCAAATCGCTACCGTAACATCCCCCACTTTGAAACTCGAATATAAACATCGATGATGTTGCAGTCATCACCAGAATAATTTTCCAGTGACAAAAGTGAGTTTAGTACATCCAAACCATGCATTTCAGACTTAACCAAAATCATTCCCAAAACGGTATCAGATACTTCGTAAATATCACTAAGTACCATGATATCAATTCTTTAAACCAACTTCTAAATATTTATTTCCAATTATACTAGTATTATTTTCCAAAACCTTAGAAAATCAATTTCTAAAACATCGGGATCTAAGTTCTCAAATTCTCAATTTAAATCCTTTCCATATTTATCAACTATATTTATAAAACATACTTATATAAGTCACTTCCTATATAAAATTATCGCCAAAGTGTTTACTTTGTTTATATTATAACAAACAACTTTTGTTAAAATAAAATTTTAATCCAACATTATCGTCAAATGCCTTATCGTCAAACTGTAAAACTTAATTCACATGGTATTCATTTTAATGTTCCCACAGGTTATTATCCACCCAACCCAGGCAGCGAAAGGATAAAATTGCTCATAAATTAATCGAGCACAAACAGTTAACAAATGAATGATAACAATAGGATATTATCATTTCCTAATAACCAAACACATCATAAATGACTATAACAATTTATTAAAATTGTCCTTTTACATATATAAAATATAATCCTAGGTAAAATTATTTCATTTACCGATTTCGAAAACAATACTTTGTCAATTTGCTTTGTCCACGTGTTTAGAGACCCGTGTCTATAACGATAGCAACTCGTATTGATTAGAATCCACAAGCCACTCTATAAACCAATCAACACAATACAAAACATACTTACAACAATAATATATATGCACTTTCGCATATATACACTCAAATCATAACAAAGCATTCCATTAGCCTATCTTTTAATGATTTATATCAACCAAAGTTAAGGTTCTCACTTAACCTTCAACTCTGATACCAAATGTAATGATCCGTATTTTCGACCCCCCAATGTCGACGCTAATGCGTCCATGTATTCATGTGTCAAGCACCCAAGTGCCGAAAAGATGAATTGTTAGTGTAAAAAATGAAACCAAAATAGAATTAGAAAGAAATCAACACAATATCAGAATCTCACAAAGCGAAATGATAATATATAATATCTCAAAAGGTCTTTACCAAAAAGAAAACCTTTAAGCACATCAATCGAAGAAAACTAACATATCATCAGCCTGGGCAGTTAAAATAACCTATCGTCACAAATGTTGATGGATACAATCAAGCAATGCAGTGGAAAATAAGTACGGTAGAAAATCATCTAGCTCCTCTCCAACAGCTCCAATGAACCATAACCAAATCTAGAAACATAATCGAGCCGACCCTAAGCATTAAGATAATAATACCCCGAACAGTCTGGTAAAACAACGTGAGAAACTCAAATCATATAGATTATTATACAAAAATCCTTCAAAATAAGGGTATATCATAAGACTACGCCGCCAATAAACATGGACGGGTTTTTACCTTACGATAGCCAAACCATTTGTATTATAAAATGCAATGATCATATAATGATGTTTAAGGTGTGAAATATAAATAATCACATAATTGCGATGTATGTGAGTGTACATCACAACAATAATAGGTATATAACCACAATCACTAAGGCACATTTGCTAATTGTGTAGGATTTCCACATAGATCTCTTCGGGGAAGCCAAATCTGAACTATTGCACAAGGATCAGAGATATCCTTCAATAGCATCATACATCTCTAGTGAATGTACCATAGGAAAACCACAGTCGGTCTTGATAAGACCTTATGCATCGCTCCTGCATGCATATCCCAATAAGTATCTAGAAATGGAGTCGCATGCACCCTATGGGTTTTCCAACCCTACTGGCTATATCTCATATCTCCGATTTTAGTCATACCCACTGATGAGGCTATGTACGACATTATAGCCCACGAGTCACCACTTAAACAGATCTTCCATACGAGCTCCAACTCGAACAGATCATGGAACCATACGTGGATTCCCATATCTCAATAGATCTCGAAACCACATGTGGGTTCCATAACAAATCTCATAATCACATGGATTCCTATACCTCAACATGTCTCAGAATCACATATAGATTCCTACATCCTGCATAGATCGTGAACAACTACATGTGTTCGAGCATCTCAAACAGATCTCGGATCTCCACAAAGATTTTAGCATCATGAAGCAATCATGAACCAAGAATATGTATATAGTTTTGAAGTATTTATGGTTTTGAGTCATCTCATACAAGTACACTCCCTCGCTTACCGGGTGCTCCTAATCCAATCATTCGATTTTCTAGGAATCTCAACCTCGGTTCTATGGGAAATAAATAGATTAAACATAAGATTGGAGAATACTTCCTAACCGTTTAAGCGGATGGATTTTCTTATCATTTGTCCTAGAAGAGCAAAACGAGTCTATATGTACAATATATCATCACCGAAGATAACTGTACCATCTAATCGTCATATTTCTTCTAGATATTCCAAAGTATTTTTGGCTAAGATTTGATAGTCAATTATTTAACTATCAAATAAACAAACAATCCAATACAATAAGAATAATCGCATATGGGAAACCAAGTCTCTATATACCGCTCATAAGCAAGTAACACAGAAAGCACGATCGAAACACATAAATACGATCAAGTCATATAAACGACTTCAAACCCTCTATTTAATTAATCTTCCTTTATTAGTTAAAAACCGCTTTTATTAGTAAAACCCATTTTTACTAAATAAACTCACTTATAAATGAAACTCCATTTGTCAATTAAATTTCTCTATTTAACTAAAACTTCACTATTCATTTCAACACATTTCTATACTTCCCAAAAGGATCCATATATTTATCTCAATCATATAAGTATATTCACAAGTCAATTTCAAAAGGCTTAAGACCAATGTTGCTAAAACACTATCATTAAAACCCAAAACCGTTCCACTTTAAGATTATCTTTAAAACTGCATTTTAAAGACCTATTTACATATGCAAGTATAATCAAAACGGGCCAAAGGCGAATGTTACTAACACGTTGCCACAATAAACCCAAACCCTTTCTAGTTGTTATCCTCATTAAAATCCCTTTATTAAAGATATAAATATTTCCCCAAACTTATTTACAATATTTTAACACTTTAAAATATTATCTAAGGGTTTTAGAAACAAATGTTACTAAAACAGTGTTTATGACAAACAAAATCACTTTACTATCCTATTATCTTTGAAACTCTATTTTAAAGATTCAATTACTTTTCAAACGTATAGTTAAATGGGTTAAAACAAATGTTGTACAAACATCGAAACTATAAACCCAAAATTACTTTTATACTTGCCACTAACTTTAAAATATCCATTTAAAGTTCTTAACACTTCTCCATTTTATTAAACAAGGTTAGATACCTTTCTAATCAATTTTGCAAAACAGCCCATTATAACATAAGCATTATAATCCCCAAACTCCTTTTTACTCTTTTACAAATACCAAACTTACTTTTCAAAGCTTCTATATATATTAAAATACCTTTAAAAGGATAGATATTTACGTATACTAATTTATTTATAAAACTAAGATATTTAATAAAATACTATAAACCATTTGTAAAATATTAGAATATAAAATCCTTTTATTTCTTAAATCAAACCTTTAACAGTTTCTAAAACCACATATATAATAAAAATATACTTTCAAAATATTTATACTATATTTTAAATAATTTACTTAAAACACCATTTAAAACCTGTTATAAATCCATAAATGATTCTTAGAAGTATATTTAAACCATAACGTTCCTTGATAATAAGTATGTTAACCGTGCTTATTAATCAATATGAAGAAGCCCTATGATGTTGTAACATCCCATATCTTGAGGCCCGAAGCTAAGCGCTACAGATGCTGCAGTCAACCATAGTATTAACTTACGGTGACAAAATAGGTAATGGTAATGGCGTCCATAATATCAGAAGTACATGAATATGAGATAAAAATCAACACAGATTTGAAAAAACTTTTCTGATTATATTTCATATTTAGATACATAATCCCAAACGATTGCGGGTTTTTATCAAATATAAATTATCATAAATAACGCCAAGAGCGACATATAAAGATTCCCCTTGGATGATCAGAGTACTAAATAGATATATCAGTCTTAATACATGACAATGGAAATAAAACTAAATAACTCCTTTATAGCTAGCTTTACCTCCTGCACGTCTTCGGAAGCTTATTCGTCCAACCTACTAAACCTGAAAAACCTTAACTCTCAATCTACTCAAATTATAATTTGAGCACCCGAGAGTTCAAGGGAAAAAGCATAAACTTCAAGTCATACATAAAGTCTAGTGTAAATAATACTATACATCTCGATTATCTGATATTAAGTGAGACCACGCCGCTTAGCAGAACGGGTTTCCCCTCACTAATATCCTTTTTTAAAACATATCTTTTGCAAATCAAAAACCTGCAATCAAACCGATTAAAGAAATAGTAGCAATATCATATGTACACATAAATCAGGTAATCAATGGACTATCCATCCCCAAAGATATAGTTTTGTTTGGCTAACTATTAACTATTGACTGACTCGGGACTACCAGACATACTCAATTATTTAACATCTGTTAGACATACTTTTGGGCTATCTGCCCTTTACTATCTTCTTCTAGGGTTAACTGAACCTAATGGTTTTACGGGCTCACCAATAACCTATCTTCTCCCTGTATATTTCCTTTCGGTTTGTAACATCATTCTAATCTTACCTGTGACAAAGCCCTACACATTGGAATTAGGGACTTATATTAACTAGGGGATTATTAGCTAAAGAATAGGGTGCGACCCAATACCGGTCCCATCTAGTATTCTAATATCTAAGTCATTCGCTTAGGGTTAACTACCTTATCAAATTTTCCTTGAAAACATTTCTTTCAAATTGATTCAACCCTTTAAATCATACTTAAACCAGAAAATACGTTTTGCTATACTCAAATCTCTTTGCCCTGATATATGCTTTACACCAAACAATGTTGATGAATAACTTCGAAACCCTTGTTTTAAAATTTTAAACAGTCCTTTTCGAATCCATTGAAAGTACCACTTTCAAAATAGATTAACAACTTTACCTTAAAGTACTAGGCCAAAAGGCCAAAACATATTTTCAAAATCTTTAAAATAGACCATTCGAAATCATTGAAAGTGCCTCCTTCGAAAGCTTTATAAAACCATAGACATCTTCTTTTCAAAACACTTCAAACTTGCCTTTCAAAAGCATTAGAAACATTCCACTCAAATACAAAAAGCAAACCTTTTGAAAACATTGGAGAATCAACCCTTGGAAACCTTCATCATATATCTTTCGAAAGCATTAAAGTCCTTTGCTTAAAAAAACCATTCGAAAGCATTTGGTTCAAGTAAGAGGTTATGGAACACAGTTTCAAAACCATTTAATACCATTCCCTTCGAAACCATTGGGTTTAAATTCAATTTATCTAAGGGTCTTAAAAGAACTGGGGCAAAAGCAATTCTTTCAAATGCATTATTCTTAAGTAAAAGAAAGTGGATGGTTTCGCAACCAACCCTTTCGAAAGCATGGAGAAGCGACTTCCAAGTAAAAGTGAAAGCACCCTTTCGAAATCATTGTTTAAATGCAATAATAAAAACGACCTTAACTAGGTCGAAAAGTAGAATGCGGCAGCTAGGTTTCGAAACCTTTCGAAAGTTTGTTTTAAAGTAAAAAGGCGGCAACCCATTCGAAAGCCTTCTTGTATAAACAAAAGCAATTGGACTAAGTCGAAAGTTATTATAACCCCTTCGAAAGCTTGGTTTCGACAATATACCTTCCACCTTTCTCTAATCCACTACGTGCCAACGGGTTAATATCATGTGTATTGGTTTCGACATGGTCAGGGGTGGAAGTATGGAGTTGAAAGCTTGCAAGGAAGTGGCGAAGTAGTAAATATGATCAAAACTGTTTTATAGCTATCTAAAGTAATTGTTTTTCAACTAACTTCCCATATTTGTCAAAATACTATTGGTTGCCAATTCTTTTTTAAAATATTTTTAAAAGTGCCGCCAAATTCAGTAATTAACAATTTAAAACATCTTACAAATTGCCCCTTCTCCTTTCATAAACATATAAAACATTTAAGTCCCATACCTTAAATAATTTTAAATCTTTAATAAAATACTATGAAAAATTCCTATAAATAGCTTTTAATATGTTTTCTAACATATTTAAATTTTTGATGCAAATCTAACATATAATAGCCGAAAATAATTCAAACCCAATTTAACCATTTTCTTTACTAGAAAATTCAAAATAAATCCACAAAAACTTAGAAAATTATAAAACTTGAAACCTATCTCTAAAATAATGTTTCCGACCTTATATAAAAAATGCAAACCATTTGGATGTTGTTTAATAGGTTTTTTAAATCGAACCATACCATAAAATCTATATAAAGCAACATAATTCATCAACAAGCATATATATTCGTTTAAACGATCAAAACTTGGCATTTTACTTGCAAAATAATTTCGGATCTAATCTAGAAACCGACAATAATAAAAATGAGCTGTAGTCTATTGTTCACCTTAGCTTGTTGTTAAGAAGGTTGAGATTTACTCTTGAATTGATTTGATTAAGCTTCCTACTTGAATCCTTATTTATCTTCCTTTAGATTACTTCTAATGATGGCCGACCAAGCTCTAGGTTTATTTTTGTTTGTGAATGTTGTAAATGAAAATGGAATAAGGGTTTAGTGTATAAGAATATAACTTACTCCTATTTTGCCCTTACCTTATTACTTTTACTTACTTTATTTTAATTCTCTTTGGCTTTAGATTAATTAGGCATGGCTACCCTCTGATCATACGAATCTCAATCCCTTAACCATTTACATTATTTTATTTTATTTATCTAATTAAATGATCTAAATAATATTAATCAAAATTAGGACCGTTACAGATGTCTTATGAAATAAACTTCAAAATTGCAGATCATAGCGATATCAAAATGCATCCATTGTGATCGTTTCGCTTCTACCATTTCCCACAAATATCCAAACCAATCTATTTATGTCAAACACACCCAGACATAGAACAACCCAATATACATACATATATATTCCCATAATTTACCGAAATTATCCAATTTAACATATGTCAAAATATCAGGGATTTCAAAGCACGTTTATAAGACTATACCATTTCTAACATTCATAACATATTATCACTTTTCACAAAGCAATATCAAACATGTAAACAAGTAGTCTGGGCCATATTATAGATGATCAACGAAGATATTATACTCAATAATAATGTTCACACTTTTTTACATTTTTTGTTTTTAATACAACAACTATATATACAACAATATACACTTTTGCATTTATGAATAGCCCAAAATCGAACGTCATTCGATTTTGAATAAAATTCCCATAAGCTCATAACTCAACAAATCCAACTCTATTACGTAGATATACCCGATATGAACGCAATGACGAAAATGGCGCCTCTTTCGGACCTCATATGAAAATCTTATGCATTAAATAAAATTTTGAGATTTAAAAACATTAGTTAATAAAGTTAATTACCTTTACAATCTAATCCTTCCTTAACCCGCTTCCTCATCCTTTCTTTCATCATTCAAATCATTGCGTCCAGATATGCATGAATACGTGCATAGACACCACTGATACAGAGCTCCATTTGATTAAATCCTAAACCATCAATTCAATTGATCCCCTCTCCACGTACCATGTCCTAACCTTCCCATGCCCTGGTCACTTTCTGATTCCAACCACCATCCATCTAGAAACTACAACCAATCAAATCGCCTTGCCTCCACGAACCCATCTGCGTCTTTGATTCGATCTCCGTTAGCCTCCAATAAATTCCTAACTGTAGCTTTCCCATGCTACAGTGAATGTCACCAATCCATATAAGCAACCGCACTTTGTCAACCTGCCACCATTGCTCCGCCTTGGGTTGGAAACCCCACACCGCCATTTATTTGCCCAAAATTTGTCCCTAACTTCGACGCAAACTAACCCACATTCGACCGTACAAAGTCGAGCCACACAAATTTTGATCGCACACAAAATGACACATGTTAGAAGGAAGAATGAAGAATTTTGAAGGTGGCGGCAAGCAAAAATTCAAACATAAGAGAAAGGAGGAATTTTTGGGAATTAGGTTTTAAGGAGGAGATGTATTTATTGGCAAATAATATTATATTTTATTCTCTTTTAATTTTCATCGTGCGTTTCAAGCTTGCACGATCACACAACACGTTCGATCGTCACGAAACTCATCGGCATACAATAATTCAATATTTCGGATTCAACGGCACTAGTTTCATCAAAATTCGATACGGTGCCTCGAATTGATATTTTCACACGTTTATTAAAATGAATTATTATTAAGACAGTTTTAATCACTTTTAGTTCTGAATTAAAAGCTTTCCATATCATTCTTATTTAAAAAAATAAGCCTTCAAAATCATTTTTATTCAAATTAAATCCAAGATGTAATTTTTAAAATAATCCCAATATTTAATCATAAACTGTTCAAAAATCGTGTCGTTACAGGACTCCTTATATATAGTTCGCTTACTAAAAGAACCAAAGTTGAGTTAACTGAAAATTCATCGATTTAGTTTTAAAGATTATAGGATGGGATAAGTATGCTTGTGTATTACTTACCGAAAACCACTTCAAAACTAGTATACGAATCTACATTTTGGAAGCGATTGTGAAGTGGAATGTTATAGGGTTGAACCCTCTATCCTAAGGATAAGTCCAAGAGAGGGGTCGGTATTAACATATCAGACTAATGTTATGGAATTGAACCATCTATTCTAAGGTTAAGTCTAAGGAAGAGGTCGACATTAGCATTTATCGGATGAATTGTGCTAGAATCCACGAAGAGATTCATGTTTTGTTCGAGTGGCAAATTCTTGTGTGAGAGATTCATGTTATTTTCAAGTTGTAATAGTAAAGTCTATCATGGTCAGTAACTTTTTTGGCTAATTTTCTCATTTAATTGATTTATTTCTTAAATAAAATTTAATTTGGGTAATTCATCGCCTTTTTCTATATAACTTAGCAGATACTTCTACGTATACATTCCGTGATAGTATATATCAAATTTATGTATGATAATCATCTCAAAAATAATCAATTGCAACGAAGAGCGAATTTTGTAACGACTACCACATACCACCTGCATATCAATGACTTAAAAGAGCGCTGTAAAGATGCCAGGTTGATATGGAACAATCATCAAGTGTTGAAATTTAAAGCAAAAAACATGTTGCATACCTCATAGCACATGGAAAAAATATAGTATAGAAAATATACAACATATTATGGTGAGCCATAACAAATAAAAATAACATCTCCACTAAATCATAAGTTGTGGTGCAAATGTAATAATATCTTAGTACAACATCTCCTCACGACATCAGTTAGAGTGCATAGAAGTAGACAATGAAAACTACAAATATAGAGTAATATTCCATAGCTTCTCTAAGCTCGTCTTCGTATAGCAGCTGCGACTCCAAACCTGTCATCTAGTCTACTCATTTAAGAGCACCCAAGATGATAAGAGGAAACTTAGGTTAGACAACAGTCTGATGTGAGCAGTAAATGACTATCAAAAGCTATACTAGAAAATATGGTACTAGACAGGTACAAAAAAACCATACCTAATCTATCCCTGTAACCAAAGAGTTAGCACATAATAATAAGATATAATATGCTTCTCAAATAAACAACAATAAGATATTGTAACAGAAAAGGATAGAAAAATATAAGCAGCCTCCTCCATTGACCCTATTCTCAATCCCTTCTCCAGAAATCCTATAGATGATAGCCTACAAAGATAAATAGCAAACGTAACAAACATATCTACCACAACATCCATCAACCAAAATCTAGCTATCATCTTCTAAAGCCTTGATATATGATAACTCATATGGTCCTGTCCTCGCTTGCCATAGACTAATGAAAATCCCGATGTCGATTGTGTTCCCAATACTTTCAGGTCTGAAATCCTACACAGTTGTCTCCTACAATACTTCCGTACCATCTAACACAAGACCCTCTCAGAGCGGTCTAGGATACATGACTGGCTCTACCAGCCCTCGGGTGCCCCCGCATATAGTACTCTTGCTTCAACACAACCAGAACACTCTAAGTTATCAATGATTCCTTGGCACTCCCAAATCTTCAGAGCTTTCACAACTCCAATCCCTTTTCGGGTACGACAACCCAGTCCATTATACCACATCCTCATTCCATATCGAATTGTCTATCGACTCCTTCGATCCTACTCCTGATCCGAGCCCCCACTGAAGAGACGATACTGCATCATACTGTAACTTCCAAACTGTAGATGCAATCAGTGAGCCACAACTTCCAGCATGATCTACTACAACCCCAGAGTCTCCACCCCGGATGTCACATCGAATAGAGCCACGGAGCCAATAGTTTGGATCAGTACCAATCCAATCCATATGGATCGGTGCCGATCCAAATACTTAACTATTTGGTCTCCATTTCTCTTCCACCCTTTATCGCACTCCCTCTAGATTCCATAGACCATGGATTGACACCGATCCAAACTATTTGGATCGATGCCGATCCAAAGTATTTGGATCGATGCCGATCCAAATACTTAACCACTTTGGACTCTATTTCTTCTCCAGCCTCTAATGCACTCCCTCTAGATGCCATAGACCCTTAGTCATCCCTCTTAGCTTTTAGGTCCTCTCTTTTATGCACCATAGCCGATCCAATGAAGATGATCCATCTAATCTTCAACACTTGGTCTGTCCTCTGATCTATCTTCATAGAGCAACTCTAAAATCCACTCATTTTCCCTTATAGATATCACTTCAATTGGCATGCTAACTTTGGATCGGTACTGATCCGATCGGATCAGTGACAATCCAACTTAGCTCCAATTGTCATGAAATTTTCAGGGTGTATTCCTGCCGTGCTCCAGAGCCTATCCTCCCAGTTTCGTAAAATTCCGATGAACTTTGCTCCCGATATGCTTCGATCACCAATCTATGTCCTAAAAGATGCATAACACTAACAAACGAATCAAGCATAGCAAGCAATTCAAACATATCAAATCATCCAGTTACATCCAATATAAATATACAAATAATCTAATTCAATCTACCATCATAATTCTAGCATAGATCTGATCTAACACATAGAATTTCATAACCAAATATACAAAAATGACGCTAGCCAATAATCTAATCCCAGTTACATGTTTGATTAGGTTAAGCTAGGGTTTCTAAATCTGAAACTACCCAAGTCAAATCAATTTAATTTGACAATTCTAACCTATAATCACCTGACTACAACATATAATCCATCATAAACTAGTGAGAGATCATAACCACTCACCAAATCTACCAAACTTAAGAAATATGATGACGATCCGATCTGGATAGTGAGAAATCGTATGAAGATGCAACAAAGTGATGAGATCAAGCTCCCTCTAATTTGTAATTAGAGATGATTTGAGATGAAATCCAATGAGATGAATGGAGAATTAGAGATGATTTGAGATGAAATCCAATGAGATGAATGGAGAATTAGAGAGGAATTAGGGTTTGGAGCTGATATGAAATGAGAGATAAATTTTCAAATGGTCTCTCTCACCTCATATTTATAGCTAAACCTGAATAGATAATAGGCTTGCTAATTCGGCCCATTAATCCCTTTCTATAGCCAGCAGATTTCAAAACTTAAAACTGTTATAACTTCCTAACCACTTATCCTGTTTTCCTATATGACCACTCTATGAAATGAGAATCTACCAAGCAATGAAATAGGTTAGAGCGTCTAATTTGGCACCTATCAAAAGTTAAAGTCGAAATATGACCTCTAGGGAAAAATGGTCGTACAGAAATTTGGGAAAAATCATAGATGTGTAAAACATCCCTAAAAACCATATCCCAGAATATTAGAATCATATGACCATAATTGTATTATATAAAATTATTTTAAGATCCTCCGATACGTAAAATGCGGCTCGTTACATTCTCCCCCTTCCCTTTAGGAATTTCTCCCCCGAAATACCTGAACAAACATAAGCAACCAAGGTTATCTTGCATGCCAAACAGCCAGTAGCAAACAGTTAAATCAACAATAGCAAACAAAATATATCCTAGCATGCGACATTCTAATAGTATAAGATACAATGGTGCAAATAGATATGACGTATAGGTCTTACTACTAGAAAAATTCTAGACAGGCCATCCTCATACTCTCTTCAGTCTCCCATATACGATTGCTATCATCCTTACTTCGTTACACTTTAACTAGCTTAACTACCATCCTCTTAAGTTGTTTCGTCTCATTCCCAATGATTCGATGCGGCTTACAAGGTCTTGAAACTTCTGGCTTCACCTTTATTTCTTCCAACTAATCTCATGCTACCACGATACCCGAGTCATTCACAAATTTCCATAGATAGGAGATATGAAAAACATTGTGCACACCAGCCATCTTCAGAGGTAAGTCCACTCTATGAACCAACTTCCTAATCTCTTAATAATTGGGAACGTTCCAACAAATTTGAGTGCTAACTTTCCCTTCCTACCAAACTGAACAACATTCTTCAAAGGAGAAATATTAACAAATACCATGTCTCCAGGTGAGAATTCTAAATCTCTACTTCTGTTATCTGCATAACCCTTCTGACAGTCTTGAGTAGTCCTCATTCATTGTCGAATGATCTCTATCTTCTCTGACATCTCTCTAATTATTTCGGGCCCAAGTATCAGTTTCTCATCTGCTTTCCACCAACATAAAGGCAAATTACATCCATATAATGCTTCATATGGTGTCATGCCAATACTTGATTGATAACTGTTGTTATATGCAAACTCTACAAAATGCAAATGAACTTCCCAAGATCCTCCAAAATCTATAATACAAGCTTGAAGAAGATCTTCAAAAATCTGATTCACTCTCTCATTCTGGCCATTCGTCTGTTGGTGATAAGCTATGCTCAAGTGCAGCTCGGTTCCCAAAATCACTCGTAAGCTCTTCGAGAATCCACTGGTAAAAAAACGGGTATCTATCTCTTACAATACTCTTTGACACACCATGAAATCGAGCAATCCACTTAACATACAATCTGCCAACTTGAATGTCATTCTTGTAGACTTAACAGTTATGAATCTTACACTTTTGGTCGGTTGATCTACCATTACGCAAATACTGTCATATCCTGCTCTGGTCCATGGCAATCTATCTATAAAATCCATAGATATCTGTTCCATTTCCATTCAGGAATATCTAGTGGTTTTAGCAATCCTCTAGACCTCTTCTACTCAACCTTTACTAACTGGCAATTCATACACTTCGATATGAATTTCGCAACATCCTTCTTCATACCTTCCCAGTAGTAAGTTATGGTCATGTTTCTATACATCTTGTTACCATCAGGATGAATGGTCAATCTGGAATGATGGCATTCCCCTAGTACTTCATCTCATAATCCATAAACATCTGTAACAACGGTCACTTATCCTTACGAAGCCAACCATCAAGATCAACCACATATACCATCAAGTTCACCTCTGTCTCTGTTGACCACCTCCACAGCCACATATAAAACCACTAAGATCAACCGGACATCACACCACAACCAACCATAACATACTTCAACTTCCATAATACCGTCATATACATCTCACTACCCTTCACCAGCTCAACAAACTTACCGACAACAGTCTCCATCCCCTCTACAACCTTATTGATAACAGTCGCCATCCCCTCTACAAACTTCATTTCACCTTCCTTCAACTGTGCACAT
The DNA here is from genome assembly GCA_030765085.1 of Allium cepa. NCBI lineage: Eukaryota > Viridiplantae > Streptophyta > Magnoliopsida > Asparagales > Amaryllidaceae > Allium > Allium cepa. The sequence goes on from CM060932.1 coordinate 955,041,295, forward strand.
ATCAATGCTCCACCATGGCTTAACTCTGCCAACATCAAACATTGAATCAACATACTTCACCATAATAAATTCCAACTGCCACCCATCATTACCAGCATACCATCAGATACAACTGTAAACACACTACCACATCTCCTCACCAACTACCCTCTACTATTACTCCTCTCAACTATGCAAACCAAAAACTGCAAACAACTGCCTCACAACTCTCCACATCATCTAACTTATAGCCTCACCAACCACTTCAACACTTCATACCAATAGATATATAAAAACAACCCAAACAGCAGCAACACAGGCCACTACCCTCCTTGCAAATACAATTCACCTTATTGTGCAAACTTCATCCACCTACTGCCTGTACAAACAATCACACTTACTTGCCATAAACATCCACATCCACTGTCAAAATTTCCAACAACTCATATCACTGACCATTCCCATTTCGGCTATCTCAAACATACCAACTGTGCATACATTCATCGCAACTAAACACACCTCCAAAACTGCAATCTCACCAACTCAAAACCGTGACCACAACCCAGCAACCAACTCCACTGCTCCATCTTACACTGAAATTTTTGTTGCAACAAACCATAAAAAACTGCCTACTTGCACCTCGCCAAACATCGCAAATTCACTCGAATCGCCCGAACACCTTATCACAAAGAATTGACGAGACAAATCGCGACTAAGCCACTCCTATTCGCTTCTCCTTAAATTGAACCCCTTCGACGCTCAAACCCGAATCGAACCTCCCAAATAAACCATTCTTGTTTGAATCGACACTCCAACTTCCAATTCTGTGTTTGAATTAAGAAAGATGTTTTTTTTAAGTTTGCTGTTTAGTTGTTGTGTTTTGTTTTAATAGAAGAGATAAACTTTGGGCATTATTATGAGTTGCGGGTTTGGGCCTAAAAGTATTTGATTCGTGGGCGGAACTAAATTTTCTTTTTTTCATTTTTTTTCTTGAATTTGTTTTAGCCCAAGTTCATTTGTTTTAGTACCTAAAAAACAAAAGAAAACAATGCTGGCAAATCGATTTTGAAGGAAAAAAAAAAGGAAAAAAAAAGAGATAGGCACATTGTATTTGGGTGGGCCGAGTTTTGTTTTGAACTTTTGAGTGTTTTCATTTAAAAAAGTGAGAGAAAGATTTCCTTTGTTTTTTGTTTTATTCTGTTATAAAAAATAAAAAATTCTTGTTCATCTCTATTTCAGGTTATTTTTGATTTTATTTCAGATTGCCAAAGTAGATAAGGAAAAGGAAAGCCTGCTAAAAACCGCTTTGCTTTGCTTGCTTATAAAAAATCGCCGCTAGAAAATGATAATAATAAATTGCTAATAATTTTGCGCACTTTGGTATCGTGCTCTGATCTCAAGTTTTATTTAAATTGCATTGTTAGTTGCTTACATTTAAAAAAATTCAAAAACAAAAACAAAATTTATTCATAGCTGCACTGTTAAATTCGCGTTTATTTTCAGTTTTGCATTCACTTCATATTATTTTCTTTTTCTAAGGGCAACACACAAATCCACGTAAGGTGGGAGATTTCAACACCCCTTTCTTGGTCCACAAATTGCATTTCAACTTAGAATTTGACTAATAATAACGGTTAGACTTTGGACTTAAGGGAGTCGTGAACTCACTTAAGGTTTAATTATATCTTGACAAGTTGTCTTCTTTGAACAATTTATTTTCTTGGTGTCTAGGCTACGACAGAGCAATATCAGTTATAAATATTATGGTGATTCGTAAATATTATACTGATTGTTTCTCTGAAGGTGCTTAAACCTTCGGTTGCATTGCTACGGTGAGTCATTATGCACCAATAACTCATGCCCATTACCTGGCTAAGAATTATTTTGTTGAATTAAGACAAAACGTAAGTCTATAATTTTGTGTTAGGATCTAATTACGGATAGAAAATTGTAATTAAGTCATTGCATTCATTTATTTTCATTAGTTCATACATATTTAAAAAAATTGAAATCCAAAACTAAAAAATTGTACATTTTACTTAACTTAGTTTTTAAATCTTTTCCTTTGAAAATTTTCAATCAAATCAAAAATCCAAAAAAATTTAAGTTAATTTTCTTTAGAAAAGCAAAAAATTCAAAAAAAATAATAATATCAAATATCCTTTTTGAAAAATAAATTCGCCTTTTGGTAAATATTTTTCCTTTATAAAAAACATTTTTGAAAATGTTTGAATTTTCTTACTCGCTAAAATTTTACAATAATTGTGATAATCCATATAATTTCACATCAAACTCTTATGGATATTTTAATAACAACTATTATGTAAACAATTTGGACTTTGCAGAACAAAGTTTTCAAAATGAAGACCAACCTTCTACTCTTGAAAAGAGAATTGAAACTATTTCATCTTTACATGAACTCTCTACATAGAAAAATCAAAAGATAAATGATTTTCGTAATTCATATTTACGCATAAATGATTTGTGTAGTTCATATTTGTGCAATAACCCAAGTCAAATTTTCAAAATAATCAAAATTTGAATTCACTTCAAAATTTAAATGATTTCGATTATAACTCATGTCAATACAATTTCGAACTCTAAAATGAATTTCAAAGTCAAAATGGAAATGTAAGCCACTTTTTAAATGATTTTGGCAACGAGAATAATCTCGACTATGGTGCAGTTGACAGTTTTTGTTCTCAACACTTTCAAATTGAAAATTCTCAAATTAATAATTATAAATTTGATTTTGTTAAGCAAATAGACGAAATTCACAAAGATAACACGGATTTGTTATTTGGAACATATATGTAACAACATAAGAAAATAAATCAAATCCCAACGTGTGACGAGTCAAGTGATAATCCACCTTTTATCAAAATTGACGATTTTCAAATAACAACTTTTGAAATTAAAAATGATAATCTTAATAAAGTTGTTGAAAATGTGGTAATTGAGTTGGACTTCAATTCTTTTAAGAGTGTGGAATCAAATTTAAAATTCAATCTTTCTTTTTCCGATTTTGAAAAACTGAATGTAACAACTTTAGATTTTGAAATTAATACATGCGAAGAAGTTGTAAATAATTTAACAAAGGAAGATGAATTCAGTAAACACAATTTTTTTGGACTTTTCAAAGCTGAGTTGTTGAATTTTGAAGGGATAGACTTAAATCACCATTTTGATTTTAGAATCAATAATTTTAAAGAATTTGTCAATGATAAGTTAAAATTTCAATTTGGTAAAAAAAAGCTTGAATTTCAACCAGTTTTTCTAACTACCCAAAAATCATCCAAAATAAAACAACTCGTACGATTTTTAATAAAACGACATTCGTTTTTCGAAACCAACATTTAATTTTGAAATCTTTTGTGGTTTGGTTTTCTGCGCTTAAGCTTTGTCTCTCATACTTAACGAGACAAATGAATTGGTCTTTGGAAGACCTTTTCATTTACTCTTTAACAACATATTTTCTGATGTCATAAGAATCATTTCATTTTCATGTAAATATAGGTCATAATTTTTTTTTCCTTTCACTTGGGTTGACTGTGGGGACACAGTCAAAATCAAGTGGGGGGGGGGGGGGGGGGGCTCATCTTCATTTTTGGGTTTCCATGGTTTATTTTTCTTTTTGCATTTTCTTTCCAAAACTTAAAAAAACAAAGAAAAAGTCTCAAAAAAAATTTCTTTTTTGCATTTGATTTATTTTTGAAGAAACACTATAGCAAAAGTACAAGTTTTGGCTACTAAATTGAAATCTTTGAAAATTTATTTGTCTCGACAAAAATAAAAATAAAGTTTGATTACAAGTATCGATCGTTTAACTAGTATATAGGAAGGTTCATGAGTGATAATTATGGAGTATATCAAAATTGAAATCTTTATTTAATAAGTGGTTGATTTAAAGTAAAGGTGATAACATTTTAAATTTTCTAAGTTAAGTGGTACTAAGATGATATTTTAAAACTCTCTCTCTTTGTAACAAAAAATAATAATTTTTTTTGTATATAGGTGTAACGATCCCGAATTTTAATCAAATTTTAAATTGATAATTAAATTCATTTTTGATTTAAAATTGTGAAATTAAATGATAAATTGATTCGAGTTTTTCCAAATTCAAATAAAAATATGTTATTTATTTAAAATAAAGATGGTTTCTTTTATAAATTGTTTTAATTAAATAATGAGTTGTATTTAAACAATATTAATAGTATAATATTTTTACAAATGGATTTTTATAAATAGAAATGGTTATTTCAGATTTATTTATATATATGTATATTTTTAAAGAAAGCTATGATTTGTGAATTTAAAATAAAATAAATTACAAACAAATGTATGCATACAAACATAATTAAAATAGAAAATTATTTGCAATACAAAGTAAACTAAACAAAATAAGAAACAACGTTGTAAATAAAATATGCAGCCAATAGTGTAGACAAGATAAAAAAAGGGCATAAGTAGAAAATATAAAATGATAACAAATAAAATACATTCAGTTATGTATGTTATGATAAAATCATATGGTTATAAAAATGACCTAGAAATACATATAAACTTATACGAAACTTTTATAAAACAAGGAGACAATAAAATAAATATGTGATGAATTCAATGTTAAAAGCAAATACAAATCAAACAGCATATCTATATAAGGGTATGCATAATGTACTTGCAAGAATTAAAATAAGATGGCTGTTACACTGAAGCATGAAGCATTTAATGCTTTCAAACCAGCCCATAATACAAGATCCCATCAGCCAAGTGAAAGCATGGTTTTAGTCTTCTTTTTATAATATCAATCTGTACTTGCCTATACTCACCCTGTGCAAACTATTCTTCTATATTTACACCATACTCCTTCAGCCGTTCCAACCATAATTTACAAACCTAAACAAAGAAAATAAAATAGCAAAGTTAGGAAAAAAAAGATAGAATCAAAACATCACTATTGTTCTCAAATTCAAATCTAGTTATACAACAAAACAGGGCAGAAGAAGAGACATCAAACTGCAGCTTTCAAAGACACAGAAGAATAATTCTGTTTCAAATATTTTCTCGGTGAGCAATTTTTTTTTAAACTAAATTTCTTTGATTCTTTTATCTGTGAGTAAACAACTTGTTTTCAAGTTTAAGTTAAATTACATGTGTGTATGAATGATTTGGATTCAAAAATGTTTAGTAGAGTATCTTTCAAGTTTTTAACTCTGTCATATATGTGCCTGTGTGTCACTTGTTCTCTGTTTGGATTTCAGAGTAGAAAATCAACAGGGTATTCGATAATCTCTTCGACTAATCCTCATTAGACTGTGATGTTTTAACAAAACAAATTTTTTCATATTTAAATTAAGGCCTGGAGAAGTTTTCCAGTACAATAAAGTTTTGAAACATCTCAAAAACAAACTATTTACAGGAAAATGTAAATTTGTGATATATTCAAGTACCATGAAACTTAAATTTAAGTACACATCTCGAATCTCTAACAGAAGATAGGATTTTTAAAATGAAGATGGTAATTTTTAAATGAGAATGCAAGGAGAAATCGGTAGATGATCGGGAATTGATTTTTGACCAATCCCCGGCGACGCAATGAACTGGAGATGCCGGTGTTGCTAGGGGAGATGGGGAAGCTTACTGGGGTGGTAGGAAAAATAAGCAGGGGTGGCCTCGACGTCGGAGGTGGCGGCGGTAGCGAATTCTTTTTTTTTTACCTAATTTACTGAAGCTCAAATTTTTGATCGGCGTGACCACGTGTGTGCATCGAGCTGCACGTGACTTCGGGAAAGGCAGCGGGGGTTGCTGAAGGTAACGTAGTAGAGGTGGCAGCGACTCCGGTGGCCAGAGTTGCCATGGAGAGAAATTTTCTAAGGAAGTTCGTTTCCAGGTCGATCGAGTTTCACTCGATTTCGGATGGCTACTGGTTGAGTGGTTCTTCGACTTGAGATCGATGTTGGGGTCAGTCGCGACTTGCTGGACGTCTCATCGACCATCGGAGTGACGTGGGTGAAACGTGCACATGCACGCGACATAATGCGTGCCTGTTAATTCTACAGGGTTGGGGAAGAAGGTTTGGCATCAGGGCAAACTCGAGGGATTCACGAAAAACTCGAAGCAAATGAAGATGTAGGGGAACTCGAAGCTGGACTCGGGAATCGTGAGTGTTTGGCTCGGGTTGTCTTTGTTCAGAGTTAACCTGTACTCAGTTTTAAAAAAATGTTGGTCTTAAAATTGAAATCAAATTAAACTGAGGCTAAAGAAATGTTTAAATTCCAGATTTTTGAAGTGAAGAAAGTTTATAAATTTAAATATTTTAAATAAGTTTAAATATTCTAAATTTAAGGGAATATGATTTAAAATCCCTTCATAAACAAAGAATTGCTTTAATTTGTAATTTAAAGGTTTTTTTTAGTTATTTTTTATAAAGAGATTTGAAGTTCAATTAGTGTTCGTTTAAATTTGAAATTTAAAATGAAAGTTCAAGGAAAAGTGAAATAGATGTTTTCAAACATATTGAAAGTGGAAATTTAATCAATGATGAAAAAAAAATGAGTTTACTCTAAGTAATAAAGATTAAGGATTAAATTCATTAACCATTAAGATAATTGGAATGATAATTGATAATTTGTATTGATTAAATTAGTAGTTATAAATTTAAGTGTATAAATTTAAGTTTAGATAATAGAATAAGTAATTAATATGTAATTAAGAATCAATAATTTGATTAATTAATTAAGATAATCAGTTTTAAATTGTTAATTACTTAATGAAAGTAATTAAGGGATTAATTACTTATTGTAATTAATGTTGGATATTCTAATAAATTAAAGTTAATTAATAATCACTTGTTGTAATTAATTAAGAATAATTAATTAAGAATGATTTATTAAAGAGTGATTAATTAAGGGTTGATTTATTTATTAATGAATTAATTAAAGGAAATTAATTAAAGGATAATTGAATAATTAAAGGTTAATTATTAAATAATTTAAGGTTAATTAATTTAATTAATAAATGATTAAAGGATAATCAATCAAATGATTTGAAATTAATTTATGTTAATTAACTACGATTTATGACTTATCTGATTTAAGTTTATCAGACAATTAACTGACCTTATTTATGAATGTTTGGATTTTACTGAATGTGAATTATTTGATATCCCTGATATATGATGCTTTGTGATACATCCTGATTTATGTTGTGATCTGTAATTTACTTATCTGTGATATATATATCTGTGATCTGTGAATGAAGATGGGCGTTATAGTTTATATCGCTTATCAACTATATTTCTGTATTCTGATCTGTGATGATTGTATGCTGTTGCACTACTGTGTAAAACCCCTAGACCACACTGTTACACACACAAATATGGATTTCACATGGAAATCGGTTAAATCACAGATAATTTAAATTTGATGTTTTTTGAAATTGAAATTTTAATTTCAATTGATTTTGAAATTAGAAATTTGGGTTTAAAGTGAAAAGCTTTTGAAATGGAATTTCATAGATGAAATTTATTTTGAATAACTCGATAAAATATGAAGTTGAATAATTTGATTTGAACTTAAATTCAAGATTTGAAATTGAATTCTATGATTTGGAAACTAGGCTATAAAGAAAAGTTATTCAACTTATAAATGAGTTATATGGGGTTTTAAAACCATTTTAAATGTGTTGATTTGGAAATTTGAATTTAATTCAAGGGCTTTAACTCGTGTAAATATAATTGAATTTTTCTGAAACGAAAACTGTTTGTTTTCAAATAATAAAAGCTTTCACATAAGAAATGAATGTCCAATTTGTGTTAAAAAGAATTTCAAGTTTGAGAATGAAGATAATTTCCAAGTTATGAAAACGATTTGAAAGCTATAAGCTAAATCTTTGATTTAAAGATTTAACGAGTTAATCCAATTGGAATGGTAATTGTTTTGAAGTCTATGAATTGATCTTTGTGAAATAAATCTTTTTGTAATATAAAGATTTGAAATGGTAATTGGTTTAAACCATTTGAAAAGGAAAGTTTTTGGGTTTTAAGTTGTGACTTAATTGAAATCCCAATATCCATATATTTTTAAAATACTGCGCTCACTATTCGGTTTAGCCGGGAGAGGACCTTTGTGTCATATATCCCATTCCGAATATGTGATATGTCGTTATGAATTGCATATGAAGACCGGTGTTGAAGACCGGATATTTTCGAAAACGAAAGGACAACTCGTCGAATGTCTTTGCATCGACTGGTCCCCGATATAGAGACTCCATATGTGATGGGAAGTCCGGACGTGATTAGGGATTATCCGGATATGCAAGGGCTTCTTTGGAAGTGCCTTCGGTTCTGTTCGAGCCCGGAACAGACTTGTATGGATTGTTATGTCTAACATTACAATTTGAGATATAAAGCTGATTTCTTTCAAATATATTTCTGTTGGTGGCAGAGAATTTATTCTCTTAGCTTAACACCCTTCTCTGAGACGTACGAGCTCAGAGGTTATGTAGTTGATGGTTATCAGCGATATATTCCCAATTTGGTAATGTGACATGCTGAGTGTTGCTGTGAAATGATCATTGTTTGATCATTTGTGATATGATCATTTATTTGATCGTTTATCTTTGTGATCATTTCTATGATCATTTGTGGACCCAATGCATAGCTTTTGTATAAAGCATGGCTTTGTGGATGTGACTTCGTCGGACCTCACACCCCGGAAATGGTCAAAACGGGAAAGATGCAGCAAGGTTATGAGGGGTAGCTCCCTTTAGGGTATGTGCATTTCCTTCTGGAAAAGGGTGGTATCATGGTATGGAGCCCAGGTACTTACTCATGTTGAACACTTTATTTATTATGGTGTGATGTTGATTAGAGAGCTCTCGGATAAAGGTCCCAAAGGACCGGGGGATGGCATACTCGTGTCAGTAGTTACCCAGTTAGGGGTAACCCGGCCTTGTGTTGGCAGAGATCCGGTTAGGTTCTCGGGGACGTCTTTCCAGAGGCGTTCTCATGTGGCAATGGGAAGTTCCTTGGCCTGACCATTCGTTGGAAATCCAAAGAAACAATACGAGACCCTGTACGGTTTTAGCTGTAGAACCTGCCATTTACTTATGGTGGCGCCCCACTGTTTAGATGGTAGCTATAGTAGGCATACGATAATGGTCGTATGTTGGCTAAGATTTATATTCTACTTTCGAAATGATTTTTTCCACACTATGCACTAGTAATAATATCAAATGTTTCTTTTTAATGCGTATCAAGCATCTTTGACTATCATAAGGAGAAATCTCCTCTGATTCTGCGTTTGCATTGTGTGTGTGTGCGGGAGGCCTTATGGTAGTCTCATTTTTAAAAAGCATTGCGAATTGACTTTGAAAAATATTTTGTTGAATGTTTTAAAAGATAAACTGTTTTTGTTGCTCACACCAGTCCACGACTGATCCGGAGTTTATTGTTTCTTTCCTAAACTCTTGGTGCTCATTATTTTCTACACAAGCAGTCTAGAGTTTGGGTTTTTCAGATAGTCAGGTTTAGTAGATTATCTAGAGTTAGTTCAGTATTTGGACCACACCAGTCTTGCTTAGCTTGGTGCATGGTTATTGGGAGTTCGAGCTATTGCTGGATTGGTTCTTGGAGATGGAGTTGCAGTTCTCGGAGTTCTCTTTTGAGGACTATCTTAGAGTTATATTGTTCCGCTGCTAGATGTCATATATTTCTTTTCCGCTGCTATTTTTATTGTATAACATCTCTGATGTATATTGATATCTATTGGATCATCTGTTGTATCAGATATTGTATCAAAGCTGTATACCAATGTATTATTCTTTTATTCCGCTGTGTTATTTACTTAATGTTGTTATAAGCTCCGGCGAATCAGATTTGAACGGTCGAATCTATGGCATTCGAATACGATATGAAGTATGGATGTCGATTTTCGAGCGGGCAAAATCCGCTCCGTTACATTTGGTATCAGAGCTAAGGTTGAACTTTAGCTCAGGAGTGTAACACATTAAGTAACTCATTAGAGATAGGGTGAAGTATACCCTAGAATGAGTATCCCTAAGATATCCGTTTTAACGCCTCAGTAAATTCTCTTACTATCCACTGATAGTGAGTATGAGTGCAAGAAGAGGACGAGAGAGGGGACAAGAAAATACGACTATAATTGGTCAATGCTCTGTAACAACAGTGGAAACAATCTTTCTCTGTCAATCTCCTTTGATTCGTAATTTAATAAATTGGATGAATTGGAAATTTTGAATAAATTGGAAATTTTAAATTGAGTTAACTTGATTAATAGAATATGAAGAATGATTAGAATTGTATCGATAAAATAATTTTGTTTAAAACCAAAATTGAAATTCTATCGTAATTTCTTGTATCTATTGTTAATATTCTGATTTGGTAAGCCAAATGCAGAATTGGTATCCAGTTTGATCTGAAAGGATATTTCTCTATCTTTCATCTATCCTTGTTGTTTTCGTGCTTGCGAATTTCGAGGACGAAATTCTTTTTAAGGGGGGAAGTCTGTAACGATCCCGAATTTTAATCAAATTTTAAATTGATAATTAAATTCATTTTTGATTTAAAATTGTGAAATTAAATGATAAATTGATTTGAGTCTTTCCAAATTCAAATAAAAATATGTTATTTATTTAAAATAAAGATGGTTTCTTTTATAAATTGTTTTAATTAAATAATGAGTTGCATTTAAACAATATTAATAGTATAATATTTTTACAAATGGATTTCTATAAATAGAAATGGTTATTTCAGATTTATTTGTATATCTGTATATTTTTAAAGAAAGCTATGATTTGTGAATTTAAAATAAAATAAATTACAAACAAATGTATGCATACAAACATAATTAAATAGAAAATTATTTGCAATACAAAGTAAACTAAACAAAATAAGAAACAACGTTGTAAATAAAATATGTAGCCAATAGTGTAGACAAGATAAAAAAAAGGGCATAAGTAGAAAATATAAAATGATAACAAATAAAATACATTCACTTATGTATGTTATGATAAAATCATATGGTTATAAAAATGACCTAGAAATACATATAAACTTATATGAAACTTTTATAAAACAAGGAGACAATAAAATAAATATGTGATGAATTCAATGTTAAAAGCAAATACAAATCAAACAGCATATCTATATAAGGGTATGCATAATGTACTTGCAAGAATTAAAATAAGATGGCTGTTACATTGAAGCATGAAGCATTTAATGCTTTCAAACCAGCCCATAATACAAGATCCCATCAACCAAGTGAAAGCATGGTTTTAGTCTTCTTTTTATAATATCAATCTGTACTTGCCTATACTCACCCTGTGCAAACTATTCTTCTATATTTACACCATACTCCTTCAGCCGTTCCAACCATAATTTACAAACCTAAACAAAGAAAAAAATATAGCAAAGCTAGGAAGAAAAAAAAAAGATAGAAGCAAAACATCACTATTGTTCTCAAATTCAAATCTAGTTATACAACAAAACAGGGCAGAAGAATAGACATCAAACTGCAGCTTTCAAAGACACAGAAGAATAATTCTGTTTCAAATATTTTCTCGGTGAGCAATTTTTTTTTAAACTAAATTTCTTTGATTCTTTTATCTGTGAGTAAACAACATGTTCTCAAGTTTAAGTTAAATTACATGTGTGTATGTATGATTTGGATTCAAAAATGTTTAGTAGAGTATCTTTCAAGTTTTTAACTCTGTCATATATGTGCCTGTGTGTCACTTGTTCTCTGTTTGGATTTCAGAGTAGAAAATCAACAGGGTATTCGATAATCTCTTCGACTAATCCTCATTAGACTGTGATGTTTTAACAAAACAAATTTGTTCATGCTTAAATTAAGGCCTGGAGAAGTTTTCCATTACAATAAAATTTCAAAACATCTCAAAAACAAACTATTTACAAGAAAATGTAAATTTGTGATATATTCAAGTACCATGAAACTTAAATTTAATTACACATATCGAATCTCTAACAGAAAATAGGATTTTTAAAATGAAGATGGTAATTTTTAAATGAGAATGCAAGGAGAAATCGGTAGATGATCGGGAATTGATTTTTGACCAATCCCCGACGACGCAATGAACTGGAGATGCCGGTGTTGCTAGGGGAGATGGGGAAGCTTACTGGGGTGGTAGGAAAAATAAGCGGAGGTGGCCTCGACGTCGGAGGAGGCGGCGGTAGCGAATTCTTTTTTTTTACCTAATTTACTGAAGCTCAAATTGTCGATCGACGTGACCACGTGTGTGCATCGAACTGCACGTGACTTCGGGAAAGGCAGCGGGGGTTGCAGAAGGAAACGTAGTAGAGGTGGCAGCGACTCTGGTGGCCAGAGTTGCCGTGGAGAGAAATTTTCTGAGGAAGTTCGTTTCCAGGTCGATCGAGTTTCACTCGATTTCGGATGGCTACTGATTGAGTGGTTCTTCGACTTGAGATCGATGTTGGGGTCAGTTGCGACTTGTTGGACGTCTCGTCGACCATCGGAGTGACGTGGGTGAAACGTGCACATGCACGCGACATAGTTCGTGCCTGTTAATTCTACAGGGTTGGGAAAGAAGGCTTGGCATCAGGGCAAACTCGAAGGGATTCACGAAAAACTCGAAGCAAATGAAGATGTAGGGGAACTCGAAGCTGGACTCGGGAATCGTGAGTGTTTGGCTCGGGTTGTCTTTGTTCAGAGTTAACCTGTACTCAGTTTTAAAAAAATGTTGGTCTTAAAATTGAAATCAAATTAAACCGAGGCTAAAGAAATATGTAAATTCCAGATTTTTGAAGTGAAGAAAGTTTATAAATTTAAATACTTTAAATAAGTTTAAATATTCTAAATTTAAGGGAATATGATTTAAAATCCCTTCATAACAAAGAATTGCTTTAATTTGTAATTTAAAGGTTTTTTTTAGTTATTTTTTATAAAGAGATTTGAAGTTCAATTAGTGTTCGTTTAAACTTGAAATTTAAAATGAAAGTTCAAGGAAAAGTGAAATAGATGTTTTCAAACATATTGAAAGTGGAAATTTAACCAATGATGAAAAAAAATGAGTTTACTCTAAGTAATAAAGATTAAGGATTAAATTCATTAACCATTAAGATAATTGGAATGATAATTGATAATTTGTATTGATTAAATTAGTAATTATAAGTTTAAATGTATAAATTTAAGTTTAGATAATAGAATAAGTAATTAATACGTAATTAAGAATCAATCATTAGATTAATTAATTAAGATAATCAATTTTAGATTGTTAATTACTTAATGAAAGTAATTAAGGGATTAATTACTTATTGTAATTAATGTTGGATATTCTAATAAATTAAAGTTAATTAATAATCACTTGTTGTAATTAATTAAGAATAATTAATTAAGGATGATTAATTAAGAATGATTTATTAAAGAGTGATTAATTAAGGGTTGATTTATTTATTAATGAATTAATTAAAGGAAATTAATTAAAGGATAATTGAATAATTAAAGGTTAATTATTAAATAATTTAAGGTTAATTAATTTAATTAATAAATGATTAAAGGATAATCAATCAAATGATTTGAAATTAATTTATGTTAATTAACTACGATTTATGACTTATCTGATTTAAATTTATCAGACAATTAACTGACCTTATTTATGAATGTTTGGATTTTACTGAATGTGAATTGTTTGATATCCCTGATATATGATGCTATGTGATACATCTTGATTTATGTTGTGATCTGTAATTTACTTATCTATGATATATATATCTGTGATCTGTGAATGAAGATGGGCATTATAGTTTATATCGCTTATCAACTATATTTCTGTATTCTGATCTGTGATGATTGTATGCTGTTGCACTACTGTGTAAAACCCCTAGACCACACTATTACACACACAAATATGGATTTCACGTGGAAATCGGTTAAGTCACAGATAATTTGAATTTGATGTTTTTTGAAATTGAAATTTTAATTTCAATTGATTTTGAAATTAGAAATTTGGGTTTAAAGTGAAAAGCTTTTGAAATGGAATTTCATAGATGAAATTTATTTTGAATAACTCGATAAAATATGAAGTTGAATAATTTGATTTGAACTTAAATTCAAGATTTGAAATTGAATTCTATGATTTGGAAACTAGGCTATAAAGAAAAGTTATTCAACTTATAAATGAGTTATATGGGTTTTTAAAACCATTTTAAATGTATTGATTTGGAAATTTGAATTTAATTCAAGGGCTTTAACTCGTGTAAATATAATTAAGTTTTTCTGAAACGAAAACTGTTTGTTTTCAAATAATAAAAGCTTTCACATAAGAAATGAATGTCCAATTTGTGTTAAAAAGAATTTCAAGTTTGAGAATGAAGATAATTTCCAAGTTATGAAAACGATTTGAAAGCTATAAGCTAAATCTTTGATTTAAAGATTTAACGAGTTAATCCAATTGGAATGGTAATTGTTTTGAAGTCTATGAATTGATCTTTGTGAAATAAATCTTTTTGTAATATAAAGATTTGAAATGGTAATTGGTTTAAACCATTTGAAAAGGAAAGTTTTTGGGTTTTAAGTTGTGACTTAATTGAAATCCCAATATCCATATATTTTTAAAATACTGCGCTCACTATTCGGTTTAGCCGGGAGAGGACCTTTGTGTCATATATCTCATTCCGAATATGTGATATGTCGTTATGAAATGCATATGAAGACCGGTGTTGAAGACCGGATATTTTCGAAAACGAAAGGACAACTCGTCGAATGTCTTTGCATCGACTGGTCCCCGATATAGAGACTCCATATGTGATGGGAAGTCCGGATGTGATTAGGGATTATCCGGATATGCAAGGGCTTCTTTGGAAGTGCCTTCGGTTCTGTTCGAGCCCGGAACAGACTTGTATGGATTGTTATGTATGACATTACAATTTGAGATATAAAGTTGATTTCTTTCAAATATATTTCTGTTGGTGGCAGAGAATTTATTCTCTTAGCTTAACACCCTTCTCTGAGACGTACGAGCTCAGAGGTTATGTAGTTGATGGTTATCAGCGATATATTCCCAATTTGGTAATGTGACATGCTGAGTGTTGCTGTGAAATGATCATTGTTTGATCATTTGTGATATGATCATTTATTTGATCGTTTATCTTTGTGATCATTTCTATGATCATTTGTGGACCCAAAGCACAGCTTTTGTATAAAGCATGGCTTTGTGGACGTGACTTCGTCGGACCTCACACCCCGGAAATGGTCAAAACGGGAAAGATGCGGCAAGGTTATGAGGGGTAGCTCCGTTTAGGGTATGTGCATTTCCTTCTGGAAAAGGGTGGTATTATGGTATGGAGCCCAGGTACTTACTCATGTTGAACACTTTATTTATTATGGTGTGATGTTGATTAGAGAGCTCTCGGATAAAGGTCCCAAAGGACCGGGGGATGGCATACTCGTGTCAGTAGTTACCCAGTTAGGGGTAACTCGGCCTTGTGTTGGCAGAGATCCGGTTAGGTTCTCGGGGACGTCTTTCCAGAGGCGTTCTCATGTGGCAATGGGAAGTTCCTTGGCCTGGCCATTCGTTGGAAATCCAAAGAAACAATACGAGACCCTGTACGGTTTTAGCTGTAGAACCTGCCATTTACTTATGGTGGCGCCCCACTGTTTAGATGGTAGCTATAGTAGGCATATGATAATGGTCGTATGTTGGCTAAGATTTATATTCTACTTTCGAAATGATTTTTTCCACACTATGCACTAGTAATAATATCAAATGTTTCTTTTTAATGCGTATCAAGCATCTTTGACTATCATAAGGAGAAATCTCCTCCGATTTTGCATTTGCATTGTGTGTGTGTGCGGGAGGCCTTATGGTAGTCTCATTTTTAAAAAGCATTGCGAATTGACTTTGAAAAATCTTTTGTTGAATGTTTTAAAAGATAAACTGTTTTTGTTGCTCACACCAGTCCACGACTGATCCTGAGTTTATTGTTTCTTTCCTAAACTCTGGGTGCTCATTATTTTCTACACGAGCAGTCTAGAGTTTGGGTTTTTCAGATAGTCAGGTTTAGTAGATTATCTAGAGTTAGTTCAGTATTTGGACCACACCAGTCCTGCTTAGCTTGGTGCATGGTTATTGGGAGTTCGAGCTATTGCTGGATTGGTTCTTGGAGATGGAGTTGCAGTTCTCGGAGTTCTCTTTTGAAGACTATCTTAGAGTTATATTGTTCCGCTGCTAGATGTCATATATTTCTTTTCCGCTGCTATTTTTATTGTATAATATCTCTGATGTATATTGATATCTATTGGATCATCTGTTGTATCAGATATTGTATCAAAGCTGTATACCAATGTATTATTCTTTTATTCCGCTGTGTTATTTACTTAATGTTGTTATAAGCTCCGGCGAATCGGATTTGAACGGTCGAATCTATGGCATTCGAATACAATATGAAGTATGGATGTCGATTTTCGAGCGGGCAAAATCCGCTCCGTTACAATAGGTATATATTTTATTAACACCTAGAGTCATGTGTTTACACGCAAGTGTGTACACTCGCCATGCTCTATACCCTTCTCACGTAAGCCCGAAAGGCAGTGCATGATCGGTATATCCGGCCTCGGTATATTTGTGTTAGGTGTAAGGATATAAAAATTATTTCATTAATAACGCCTAGAGTTGATAGGTGTACATACTTGTACACTCGCCATGCTCTGTATTCCTCTCACGTAAGCCCAGAAGGCAGTGCATGGGTGGTATATCTGGCCTTAGTTTTCTAAGTTGGGCATATGTAAATATTATTAATATCAACAAAATTTTCAAATAAGAGAGATTAAGCATTTTAAATCAAGCACTATTTTCACTTATGTGATTTGGCTTGTTATTCAAAAGAAATTAAAATACCACTTTCAAAATTTTTGATAATCAACTAAGAATCCATTTCATAGTCACTATGTTATCAACCGAAACAACTAGCTAAACCAGAGTCTAATTGTGATGATAATTTAATTTTTGTTGGATGTTTTGACGAGTAAAAGGACTTAAATTTCTTGATAATGACCAGAACTTATCTTTAACTTATTTATGTCAATTTGAAAGTAAATTCTTCATTTGTAAATGTTTTCAAAAACTTGCATTTATATCTTTGTAAATAAATCTTGCATTTTGGAAATTTTTATGTTGCATTTGGATTTTGTGGGTAGTGTCCGCTGAAAACCCTCACGAGACAACACTCGTCCTACTAGGGACACCTAGAGGTTTAACGGCTTGCTGTGTACGGTCAATACAATTATGCTTTCTACAAAAATAGATTTATCTTAGTTTTAGTTTATTCGAGGATGAATAAAAAGATATTTGTAGGTGTTTTCGATGTGCACGTAAATGAGCATATTTTACTTCCATATTTAATCTACTTTTATTTTAAATAAATGTCATAATTGGGTGTTTTTACATGTTTGAAATCAAATTTCAAAAATTCTTTCAAGTCATCATTCATACATCAATTTGGGGGTAAAATGGTAATTTTGTGTATATATTAATTTTGAGAATATTCACTTGCACATTTATTTTTATTTGTAGAAATCTGGATGAAAATGAAAGAAGCGTTCATGGAAATACGCATGCATAAGGATAGAAGAACAAAGGAATGAAGAAATAAACCAATTCATGTAATATGGAGGACCACACCTACCCACTTACTTTGATCTACAATTAGGAGCGAATGCACATGTTAATGGAGATCAAAGTTACATGCATACTTAATAAAGGATTAATTAGAAGCTAATGTTAACTTGGTGGCCACACTTCCTAAGGAGTATTTTGGGTAGCTCCCTAAAATATAGATAGGGTTTTAGGCATATATAAATAGCCCTTATGTTTCATATAATGAAGCTCTTAGCACCACCTTCTAGTTAGTTTAGTGGTAGCCACAAATTGTAATCATAAATCCTCTTTCTCTCTTTCATGACTTCTTAACCTTTCTACTCTTATGTAATTTTTTTATGAAATTTAATTTTATGCTCTTTTATTTATTGTTCTTTACTTATGCAATTAGTGTAGTTTTATTTTATGCAAGTAGATTAGATTTATTTATATGCAATTTAGCTAGTTATCTTTTTCCATTTGTTTTTGTTCTATGTTGCAATCTAAATTTGTTGAAATGATAACAAATATGAGAAGCTAAACCCCTTCAATTTAGGGGTAAAGAAGCTCTCTTAATCATGTAGATTCAACATGTTTGTTAATTTATGATTTCTTTTTGTGCTTAACGGAATGTTTGATGCGGTAAAAAATTTGTTGTTTAACTTTGAATTTGATAGCCTATGTCATTGACACCAAATAGGCTATGCTTAAACAAACATAAACACAAATTACCTCTTTATCTACATATGTTGTTGGTAATGAAGTGAATTTTAGAATCAAAATCTGATGGTCTATATTACTAATCAATAGTAAATAGATCATGCTTAGAATAGATTTTATTTTTAACTTCATTATCATTTTCGTGAGAGTTGACAAGTGGTTTGGTGGATGTGTTAAAGTTTGATGGTTTATTTTGGGCTAATTAATAGCACAAATAGACCATACTTATGGCAAACACATCAAATAAATTCACAAATGACCAAAAGAGAGATCATAATTTCATTATGTTGATTTACGTGATGATGAGAAGGGATTGCCTCTAAATTGCCTTCCACACTCAAATTTTTATTCACTTTTAGTTTTTGTTAGTTTTTAGAAATTTGTAGTTAACAAATCTCAAATTCTTGGTTTAAATTGATTGGGTGGAATTTAAAATCTATCCAATTCCCTATGGATCGACTCATACTCACCATGTACTAAAATTGTATGTCATGCGCTTGCAGTTATTTTTGTTACAATTTTTCGACGATTTTCTAACTGATAGAAAACCGTTGATTCAACGTCGGTCAATCTCGTACTGCTACAAATCTTCGGATGCCACTCCCATCTCAATCTTTACCATGATCTCTACTAGCTTAGCATCTTGCTTCCTACCAGTACTAATCCTTTCTATGAGAGCAGGTCTGATCGATAAACTTGCCAACATCTCAGGCTCGAGCTCACAATGTGGCCTGAAATCAAATCCAGCTATATACTCCATACGCTTCCATTCAAAAAACGTAGTTCTTAATCCATCACGTCTTATGCTTAGTGCATCTACCACTGCATTATCTTTCCCTGGAGTGTAGGAAATATCAAAGTCGTAAGATGCCAAAAATTCTAACCACCATTGCTGTAGAAGATTAAGATTCTTCTGAGAGAAAAGATACTTCAAAGATTTATGGTCTGTGAATAACTCAAATCTTTCTCCTAAAAAATAGTGTCTCCGCATCTTTAATGCAAACACAATTACCCCGTCTCCAAGTCATGGGTTGGATAATTCCTTTCATGCGACTTCAAATGTCGACTAGCATAAGCAAAAACTCTCCTATTCAGCCTCAACATGGCTCCAAGACTAGTACCACAAGCATTCATGTATACTGTCATCTCTTCATTCCCACTTGGAATAACCAATATAGGTGCACTAGTTAATCTCTACTTCAGAACCACACCTGGTATAACCAGGACCATAAGTAAAAGTCCGATTCTTCTTGGTCAAGTTGGTTAATGGTGCCGCAATCTTTGAGAAGTCCTTTATGAAACTCCTATAATATCCTACCAATCTTAGAAAACTTCTTACATCCGTAGCATTCTTGGGCTGGTTCCGGTATTGATCGCTGCCACCTTTGCGAGATCCACTGTTATTCCTTGTCCTAACATGACATGATCCAAGAACCTCACTTCTTCCTTTTAGAAGTGACACTTGGATAACTTAGCTCTCAACTTGTGCTTTCTCAAAATCTCAAGAACAATCTTTAAGTGCGTCGCATGCTCTTCCTCAGTTCTGCAGTAAATCAAAATGTCAACCACGAACACAAGCATGAACTTGTTCAGTTGATCTCCAAAGACTCTATTCATAAGAGCCACAAAGTATGCCAGAGCATTGGTCAACCCAAAAGGCATACCAACCACTCATAGAAACCTGACGGTGTTCGAAATGCAGTAGTAGGCACACTTTCTTTAGTCGCTCTCAACTGGTGAATTCCGTTGCCAAATCCATCTAAGAAAACACCTTTGCACCATGCAGCTGATCAAACAAATCATCAACCCGTGGAAGAGGATACTTATTCTTCTTCATAACCTTGTTCGGTTCAAGGTAATCAACGCATAACCATAAAAAACCATCCACCTTAGTTGTGAATACAACATGTGCACCCTATTCGGATATGCTTCTATGAATGAATCTTTTCTTCAACAGATCATCCACTTGCACCTCTAACTCTTTCTTCTCTCTAGGTGTCATATGCCTCAAAGGCATCAATATGGGTCTTGATCCATCCACTAAGTTGATTCGAAACTCGATCTCTCTATGTTGTGGCAATCTTGTCACTTCCTCGAAGACATTAGGGTACTCTCTAGCGAAAGGCATAGATGACAATCCTTCCCGTGGAATCTCAAGCGAATATAAAAAGCTGACTAATACCCCATCCTTTAGTAAACAGAGTATCACTATTGTTTGCACTTCCACATTCCCAATTGTCATCTCTAACTTCTCGTCCCAATTGTCACCTCTAACTTCTCGCAGTCCACAATAGCCGCATACCTTTTAAGCCAGTCCATTCCAAAATAATCATGAATCCAACAAAATTAAGATAAAAGCATCCACAAACAAAAGAACACCCATGACTCGATAAAACTAAGCCTTGCCAAATCATACAAAGACTAGTAGATCCTCCAGTAGGGTTTGTCGCAATCAAAGGTCAGTCTACTATCTCGGGTTCCAAATCTAGTCTACATACTAAATCACCACAAATGAAAGAATGTGAAGCTCCAGTGTCAAAAGGAACTCTAACAGAAACATCTTTGATGGAAATCACACCTTGCATCATGAATCCTTTCCCCTTATCCCTAGCAATAGGAGCACAAGATGAAGTCGAGACTACATCCAAAGTATATGCCTTCACAGTTTGTTTATCCTTAGGTGGTTCTGCACAATCCTTCTTAACATGCCCAGGCTTATCAAACTTGAAGCGCTTTCTGGTAGCCTTACATTCCTTGACATAATGGCCTTTCTCCTTACAATTATGACAAACAATCTCACTCTTGCTCTTTTACTAACCCCCTTTTCCTTACTATTGTTGCTTTATTTTTCCATTCCATTTCTTCTTACCTCTACCGTCCAGCTGTGATTTTGGTTCCTCTTTCTCAGCAACAGCAATAATAGTAGTCCTATTCTTTGGGTACAGATTCTCACGTCTAAGTTCTTTCTCCATAAGTTTCTCAAAAGACACTTCAATGTGGTCCACCAACTTCTCTCCCAAGTGGTCGTCCAATCCAGCGATAAACTTCTCATTTTTCTTCAAAGGTTTATCAATAAAAGACATCCCATACTTCGATAAAGAAAAAATTCTGCCACATACTCAGAAACGGAAATCTCCCTTTGCTTCAGCTCAGTAAAATTTCTAGAATAGTACGGACTTCTGAGCCGTAGGAATGAACTTCTCCTAGAATCTAGCCTTAAGATGATCCCCAGAAATCTAATCCTTTGGAGCAGCAATGATAACAGCATTCCACCAATTCATTGCTCGGCCCTATAACTGTCTTGAAGAAGGCTTCCTCTTCATAGCATCTTCTATATCCATATCCTTGAAAATGTGTTCATGAGTATCCATCCAATCTTACACTTCAATAGCTGATTCTGTTCCCAAGAATGGCTCTCCTCTAAGAGTAGTATAATCCTTTCGAAGCTTGGTGAAGTCAATCCTAGGCACTTGCAAAGGAGCACTACCACCTAAAGCCACAGCAGTAGTAGTTTGGACTCTCCTCACTTGCGAAGCCATCATTGCATCGAATATGGCTTGAAAATCAGGTGTAGAAGCTCCCGATCCTACTCCTTCTTCCACTCCTGAAGTGGAGTTATTCCTATGTTTGTACCAAAATCGGGCACATCACAAAACTCTTCGAAAGTATTGAAGAGTTAAAATGAAGAAAATAAATGGAAAAGGAGGATTATCTAACAAAAACTTCAAAAACAGATAAGAAAAACACGCAGAAACACAGAGATTTAGAGTGGTTCGGCATATGGCCTACGTCCACTATGAATTGGTGATTTTTTTGATGTTTGTTTGCTGATTATAACTGGTTACAGTGGATTACAATAGTGAATTTCGAGTACAACAGTGATTTCGGCAGAGTCTGGACATAGAAGAACCAAAAGGTCCCTTTTTCGTAGGTTTTGGGTTACTATTTATAGGCGTAGGCTGCAAATAACTCGCTCGGATCTCGGGAGACTACTTCTTGCACGTGAGTGGGCCCACACGATCGATCCTATGCGGTTTGCACTCGATCTATAATCGACAGTAACAAGCTTCATATCGCTCAGTGTTTTGTCCAATTGAGTCGGGATCGATCATGAATGTTGCTGAGGATGTACGCAAGCCCCTATGAAAATTTGGTGGCATTTGGACTTGTAGATTGTGAGTTATGATCGACACAAGTTTGAGCTTTTTGACTGCTGTTTCCTTCATATCAATCCTCTTCGTATCGATGGTTACATATCGATGGGAGCACATGCTTGCTTGTTGACATAGCACTTGTTTTTTGGATCGATCTGAAGTCCATGCCAACTCGATCGAGTCTTCCCAATGTTTACGCCTCGTTCGCATCGATCTGACTTGGTCTTATTTGCACCGATCGACCATGCCTCATGTCGTATTGATTTTACGTATTCCATTCACATCGATACTTTATGTTCTGCCTTGTATTGATGAGAAGCATTGACGTCGTATCGATCACTAGTGTTTACTTTGCATCCATAGATGGGCGGCTTCTTCATATCGACCACAGAGTGGTTGCTTTCGTACCGATGGGAGATATTCATTTCGTATCGATCTGTGGTTGATCGATACGAAGTATGTTTGAAACTCAATCGATATGAAATGGATACTTGTGTTACAGTCAATGGATATAAAGTAGGTGGATCTAAATGGATACGAAGCGAACTCACTTGCTACTAATCGATACGAAATTGTGCACAGTAGGTGGATTCGAACAGGATCGATGCGAAGGAGGCTGATTCTCCGGATGGATACGAATTGAGGCATGCGAACTGGTGGATACGAACAACAGATAACTGATGGATACGAACAAAGAATAATATGATGAATACGAAATGACGCTCATTGGGGATACAAAATGTATGGATACGAAGTAAGCATGTTTTACATGAATCTTGATCGATCCGTATCTCAAGCATATAAAATCCAATTGACTTGAAATTTGGAATGTTGGCTCCCATAGCTTTTCTTGTCTTATCACATGAATTGTAGCTTGATTCGGACTCGGATAAAATTTATCGACATCTATGGTGTACCTATGTATAATTGATCTTTGAGACAGACCGTCTTTGGTTCTTAGTCAACTCCTTGGTGTCACGGCCTTGCCAAAAGGCAGGATAACATTTGCCCCCTAAAGTACGTCTTGTGTGAACATGATGTGCTTTGTAAAGTTGCCGCCTTTATTGTAAAAAGTTCTATCTGACTTGTTGAACGATTTTTGCCTTCTTGTCGAAAGCTGTAATTTTTTCTTGATCTTTAATAACATGAACTGTTGACTGCCAACTGTTATACTATGCACTATTGTAGCTAAGTGTGGTATGATAGTGATCTGTTGTTGTTGTAATTGTCACCATATGAGAATTAAATTCCTATGAATCTTAAAGATTGGATGTTAGTCCGACATACATGTACGTATGTTAACCTGACTTCCGTTAATGTTTGCACGTTCATGAGTCGTTGTCAGGCTTTCAGTCAGTTTTTTTATTGAATTCCGTATTGACCCCCTCCTTAGTCAATGTGAAATTTGATTTATGATAATGCTTGATGGTTGTTATGGAATGTCCCTTTGTATCGATCCTTTCCCAGATCGAATTTAAATGTCTGAATGTACGCTTTATATCGATGGCTATCGATACGAACATGATGCTTTCTTTGGGACGCTTCGTATCGATGGATATGAAGCTTTCATGGTGTTTGAATAGATGGATATGAAATTGCCATTTTGCATTGATGGACTGTCGATGGGTCGGAATGGTCCAAACAAGTTTCCATTGTCTCGTTAGTATCGATGATATGATGGATACGAACAGTTATATTCTTGGCTGATGTAAGTGGATGGATACGAACAACGCATCATATCGATGACCCGGGAGGACGCTACCAACCAGTTGACATATCTCGGAGATGAATCGATTCTTTCGTTGGCTTTGCACCCATATAAAAGCATTTTGCACTTAGAAACTTTTTATCTGTTTTCATTCCTTTTCTGCCTTCGTATCGATCCGAGCTAAAGAAAAGAAGAAAAAACTGCCTTTGCCTTCGAACCATTTAAACCTTTAATCCCTCGAATTAACTGCTCAAATTAGGTATTTAGTTGAAATAATCCATTCTAGAACGATGAGACTCGAGATTGAAGCTAGTTTATTCAAAATCATGGCCGATTCTGGTGGTGTTATTGCCGGAGTTGGTTAGAATAAGGTTGATGAATGGGTAATGGCGTGCTATCTGCTTGAGGATGAAGATGGGTTAATGGATGGGGAGCATTCGTATCGATCAATGGAGGAAAGGGTTTTCTATCGATCCGAAAACGATAGGACTTCTTGTCGATTGATGATGGAGTTTCGTACCGATACGATATGATCAATACGAATGCTTCGGGCTTGTTGATCGATACGAAGGGGTTGCATTTGATCGATACGAAATCCAACGTTTTCGATCGATACGAACTACGTGCCAGTAGATCGATACGAAGGCAACTTAAGTGATCGATGCGAACTCGTATCCTGATGGATACGAAACTGATTGATATGAACTGAGGCTTTGGTGGCTGATACAAGTTGAACCTTAACGAACTTGAAACCCCTTGCACATCTGAATGCTGACTCCGACGAGCTTTAATCTTGCATAACTGGATTCAACTGTTAAACTGTATATTTGACTGCCTTCTAAACCTTGTCGATGGAACTGAAACTTAACAGAAATTTAACGTACTTTAAGTCAGATCGGTCTGTATAACCTGGATGGCATGGTTGTGACGGTCAGCGATGACGGTCACTCCAATTGAACTTCAAAGTCTTGTCATTCTAACATTTTTTCAAACTCTGTAGAATTTTTCAAGTAATATGCCACACTGCACTGCACAACACATTCACGCACTTCCCACTGGGGAACACACAGGCTTATCATCATCTAATGATTGTTTTTGATAAGTTAATTAGTTATAGAATCCACGAGTTCTCAACAGCAGGAAACTCAAAGTCCATCTACCCCAATAATTGAGGTGCTGTCCATCGCAGCCAAAGTAATTGATCCAGCTCCGGATGAGCTACCGGGAGAAACTTTTATTAGGAATCCACAAGACTCTATGTCGTCCAATGTCTCTGAAGATATGTTGGGACGAATATTCTTAAGGCACAGTTTTTCATTAATCGATGTTTTGTTACCCCGGCCAAGTGATAGACCACATGCTCCCCTGAAAGGGTTTACTGCTTTCAATCGACATTCGTGCACTGCTGGAAGACTTCCCCCATTCAGCCAGTACATTTGGGAAGTGTTGGCTTTTTTCAGAATTCCCCCTCACAACTACACCCCAATGGATACGCGCTTCTGAATAGTCTATTCATTGTATTCATGGAGCATCTTTTTCGACCCCCGACTTCGATCGAAATCAAATACCTATTTAATGTTAAGAGTTGGAGAGATAGTCCTTCATTCATATTCCTGGAGGCAGTTAGGAACTGTCAAGTGGTGATGGACTCTTGGACCAGGCTCAGCTATTTTAAGACAGAATGGTTCTATGTCCAACGCCCTCCAGAATTCACCAGTCGATGGTTAGCCAGACGTAAGTGTCACGGTTTTCTTCGTTAATTCACGAAATTGGTGTAATCGATGCTGAATCTCATATCTTCCTTCCTTTTACAGCCATAATTCCGTAACCTGAAGGCGCACATTTTAAATAAATAGTACGGGTCCTTCAAGAAGTGCCAAGTGAAATGAGGGACATAGACTCGGTGCTAACGGACAGAAACAGGAGAACTGTCAGGCTAATCGAGCGAAATCAAAGCATAAGACTTGAAGGCACGCTAAGTGTGGCTTCGGTGAAATGGGCTAAACGTAGAGCGCCCGGGACCGTAATAACCGAAGAGGGTGAGGAAGAAAATACGTCTATCGATGATGAACCCGTAGCTGGGCCTTCTGACTGCTTTCAAAGTCTTCGGGGAAGGAGAAAAGGCAAGGTTGTAGCGTATAAGCATCGCAAATCTTCGAGATGGAAGTCCGTAATCGTGTCTTTACCTATTCCCCATATTAGAATTTTGGAGGCTCCTCCCTCACAAGTGGAGAACCTTTTCGAAGGGCTTGCCAATATCCCAATCCCAGATTATGTGTCACTTCAACATGACGCCGGATTGGAGGAGCTTCAGAGTGCTCTAGATTTAAGCGAGTCTCTTCCCATAAGCATGGCCAACATTTTCGGTTGGTCGGGGGGGGGGGGGGTTGCACATATGTATACACTTCACGACACTACACGATTTTCGATTACAAGTTGCTTATTTCAGGGGATTACTAAGTCTGCCCTTCTTTCTTCTTTACAGATACAATGGCTAGAAGAGAATCTATGTTGGGAAGTCTTCTCTCTACGCGTCAATCATCAAGTTCATATCACGAGTCTCACAGGAGAGAGGCTGAAAGAGACCATGATCGCGGTTACTCTTGCCAAGATCGTCATGAGAGAGAGATAGGGATTATAGACATCGAACCTGATCGCGTTCTCCTCCTCGAGCCCCCACACAACCTTCAGGCCATAGATAACAACTAGTAGAGCCTCCTCTCCAAAAATCATCCTCTCAGATCTCTAGGCCTGAATTACAACGTCGTAGATATGACGCCGAAACTCCTATTATTGCCGAATAAGCTATCACTGAGTCTATTGGGGAAGGGGCTATTAGAATTGCCCAATTGAAGAAAGATTTTCCAAATAAATGCTTTGACGGCTACATCTTCCCCCTCATTTAAAGAAAATTCCCTCGGAAGCAGAAACTACAATGCATGATTACATTTATGACATCTATATCCAGTACAAGGAGTGGGTGAAAGCTGCAAAAAAAGCATCGAAGGTGGCCTTTGAGCGGGCGAGTAACATTGAGAAATTAGAAACCGAGATCGCTCAAAAGGACCGGATTGTTCAAGTACTTAACAGCGAGGTCAAGTCTTCTCGAAAATCCAAAATTGAGGCAACCCAAAAGGCCGACAAGGCAAACCTAGTAATGGAGAGGATGCGGCAAACACATTCTGCCTTGGTGGAGGAGATGAGCCACCAATACACCACTGTCACAGCCGAACGAGACACTGCTCTAAAAGAACCTAACGAGCTCAAAGCCAAATTTTTCGAAATCATCAAGGAGAGGGATGATGTAAATAGTGCAGCCTAGGAGGCATGTGAACATGCCGTAGTGCTTCGGGGAGAACGGGATGCGGCAACGGCTAAGGCCCAGGAGGTGGAGACTAAGGTCGAGGAGGAAGTCCAAATGGTGGAGTCCAGGTTAGAGGCTGACATTGAAGATTTCCTCATTACTTATAATGCTAACGTCTTGAAGCATAGAAACCTAGCCTGGCTCGATGATTATCTAACACATCTATATAATGCCTGGGGCTGATTAGTAGGAGATGAAAGGGCTGGCCATCAGGGTGAATCGGTTGATGAATTCAAGCTTGAGAATCGATTTTTGAATGGAGACGAACGAAAAGTTCTCCACGATGCCATGATTTCATATAAAAAGGAGAAGATTGGCGCTCAGCACTCGAAGGTCGAAGAAGGTTCTGGTGTCGAGCACCGTGACACAAGTCCCGAAACTCTTGTGCCGACTCAGCCTGAACCAAGAAAGAAGAAAGAGTATATATTCTTCTTCGGCTCATTTTTGGTAGACGGATAGGAATATGCTTTTGTTTTTCTTTCATAGGCCGTGTATAGATGATGGTTCGGCCCTTACTAGTAGGATTTTTGGAAATAACTTGTACATAAATTCCTTCCACAAATAGTTGAAATGAAATTCCATTTTGTCTTCAACTCAATTATTGTTTATTTTCTTAAGTGTATCGGCATTTAAACTCTTGTTCAACAAACTTGTGAAGTTTCGACCTTTGGATCGGGTTTTGAGTTTATTTGTTAAGTCCTGAAATCACGGCTACGAGTCGTGATCGGACACTAAGCTGAACTCCGATGCTATACTGCTTCAGTCAGTGATCCATCCTTAAGTTCTTCCTCCAATTTCAGGGATGAGTTTTAAAGATCGGCTAACGATTGCATTTTGCCTCCAATACATCAAGCTTAACGTTGTTGAATTGATGCTGAAACAAGTGAAGGTCGAGTGGTCGAATCACACTCGCTCACTTATTGATGATCACATCCGCACTCCGTAGATTTGCATTTGTGCATCGGCGGCCGGTCACACTTGTTTAAGTTTTAAGTATATGTTCACGCTCCGAGGATTTAAGTTATTTTATGGGTGGTTAGTCACACCCGAGTTATGTTTATACTCTGACTGCACTCTGGGGACTCAGAGTTGTGTTACAAATGATCGATTCGTATCCAGTTTTTGTTTAAACTCTAATCCACTCTCTGGGGATTTAGAGCTAGCTGATGTTTATTCTCTAATCCACGCTCTGGGGACTTAGAGTTAATTGAGGTCGATACTCCGGTTCGCACTCTGGGAATCCAGAGTTAGTCGATGTTTGTACTCCAGTTCGCACTGCGAGAACCTAAAGTTGGTTGATGTTGACAGTCCGGTTCACACCCTCGAAATCCAGAGTTAGTTGATGTTTATACTCTAGTTCGCACTCTGGGAACTTGGAGTTGGCCGATAGATGGTCAGTCACATCTGTTTAGGCCTTAGGATTTCATTCGCACTCCAGAAACGACGAATCTTTCAAGTTCGTGGATGGTCGGTTCACATCCACCCTAAGTTAACAACGAGGTTGTTAGATGGATGGGTCCATCCTCCTCAAACTCGGTTCGGATACAGGCGTTAAGTGGACGGATCTAGCCTCCTCAAAACCGCATCTATAAATTTATACTCCAGTTCGCACTCTAGGAACTTGGAATTAGTTAGAGGGTTGTCGTGTATCAATCCTATTTAGTCTTTAGTGTAATGGCTTGCCCCTGAGCTTGGGTTTCACTTAGTGAGTGACCGATCATGTTGCAGTCACTCCCTATTTGAATAAATTCCACCGTCGGGTGGAATTTAGCTATCTGTGCACATTGATAGTTGTATGATGCATTCAATAAATCACAACACTGGCTCAAAGAGATTGCATTTTATTGCTGAAATAAGAGAATACGACAAAGTCAGTTTCCTTATTTCAAATTCAAATTTTGAAATGCAAAAACAAATTGCAAATGAAAAGTAAACTGAATAATTAAAACCTGTCATGTGTAGTAGCAATGAAGGCTTTCGCTGTTCCAGGCTTTTGGCAGAGTATGACCATCAACGGTTGACAATTTAAATGTGCCATCTCCGAGCTTTCGTTCAATCACATACGGCCCTTCCCATGTTGGTTTATGTGCGAAGGAACCGGGTAGATTCTTTTGAGGATGAGATTGCCGAGTTCGAAGGTTCGAGGTCGGACCTTGGCATTGTATAATCGGGCGACTCAACTTCGTAATGCGACTACATTCAAATCAACATCTTCACGTTTCTCATCCAATAAATCCAAGGATTCAGCAAGTAACATGGCATTTGTCTTCGGATCATAATAAGTCACACGATGAGAAGGTACTTCCATCTTGACTGGAATAACGGCTTTTGAACCGTAGGAAAGAGAGAATGGAGTGTTTCCAATCGCGGACTTGTGGGTTGTTTGGTAAGCCCATAGAGCCATAGGAAGTTCATCGACCCACTTGCTCCCGGCCTTTTCCAGTTGTTTCTTTAGAATAGACTTTATAACTTTGTCCACAGCTTCAACCTGTCCATTCGCTTGAGGGCATGCAACTGTAGAGAATTTCTTTTGAATGTGGAATCGTTGATAGAAATCCTTGAACTCGATGCTGTCGGATTGGGTTCTATTATCGATGATGATGGTATGCGGGAGATCAAATCGGTAGATAATGTTGCGTACCACGAAGTTGATCACTTTCTTCGTCGTGATTGTAGCAAGGATTTCGGCTTCCACCCACTTAGTAAAGTAATCAACTACGACGATGGCGTACTTCGCACGACCTTTGGCCAGAGGTAAAGAACCAATAATATCAATACCCCAGATTGCAAATGGCCATGGACTGACCATCTGGGTTATTTCGGTAGGAGGGGCTTTAGGAATCTGAGCATGTTTTTGACATCTGTCACATTTTCTGGCATAGTCTGAAGCATCACGATTCACGGACGGCCAATAGTATCCATATCGGAGTACTTTCTTAGCTAAAGCTTGCCCCTTAGTGTGATCGCCATATTCTCCTTCGTATACATCATGTAACACTCGTTTAATTTCATCGTAAGCGATACACCGAAGTAGAGGAATAGAGTATCCTCTTCAATGCATGACTCCCATCTAAAAAATGAACCGCGAGGCTTTTCGAAGAACTTGTCTCTTTTCACTCCTACGCTCTGGCAGGATCCCATGCTCGAGATAATTCCTAAATGGGGTAATCCATAACTCCTTGTTGGGAACGATCTCAAATACCCAATTTGTCTCAATTTGGTCGATGCTCGGGGAAGATAACGTCCCCATGGAAACGGGTCCCATTTGTTGTGCCTCACCTGTACTGGCTAGCTTTGCTAATGAATCGGCTTTCTGATTACGCTCTCGAAGGATGCGGTAAATGGCATAATAATCAACTTGATTCAATATCTCTAGGACCCGAGCTAGATAAGCAGCCAGTCTTCAGTTTTTGGCTTGGTATTCCCCGTGAACTTGACACACAACTAGTTGCGAATCATAATAAATCTCCACAGTAATGATTTTTAAATCTCGAGCAAGTCTCAATCCGGCCAGTAGGGCTTCATATTCAGCTTCGTTATTGGTCGCATGAAAATCAAACTTTAAAGTATAGCATATAGATCGACCTTAAGGAGTTTCAAGTACAACACCGATACCCGAGCAACGGTCATTTGATGCACCATCAGTATGCAACTTCCAGATATATTTGGGAGATTCACTGGTTTCAGGAAAGTCCTCTAGGATGGTAAATTTAGCTATGAAATTTGCTAGGACTTGTCCTTGAATGGCTCACCTTAAAGTGTAGGTAATATCAAACTGACTTAGCTCGATATTCCACTTGAGTAACCTACCAGACGTCTCAGACCGCGTAAGGACCTATCGTAACAGCTGGTCGGTGTAAATGATGATGGGATAAGCCTAGAAATATGTACAGAGCTTCCTTGAGGCAATAACAAGACAATAAGCTAACTTCTGTAGCTTCGGATAATTTCTCTCAGCTCTGGTTAGTCATTTACTAATATAGTAGACCGGTTTTTGCACCGGTCTTCCTCCCGAAGCAAGGCAGCACTGATCGCATCTTCTGATACCTCCAAGTAAAGGTACAATTTCTCATGATTGATAGGCTTTGACAAAATAGGCAGGGTGGAGAGGTTCTGAATTAGTGCTCAGAATGCACCCTCACATTCCATGGTCCATTTAAAGTTCCGTTTCCCTTTTTGGATCAAATCGAAGAAGGGAATGTATTTGTCAGTGGATTTTGAAATGAACCTGCTCAGTGCTGCTACTTTCTCGTTGAGGCTCTGGACTTGCTTTATAGTTCTAGAAGTCTCAAGATTTCTGGTCGCCTAGATCTTTTTGGGATTGCATTCAATTCCTCGAGCGTTGACGATAAACCCAAGGAATTTTTCGGATGCGACCCCAAAGTGACATTTCAATGGATCGAGCTTCATTCTATATTCTCGAAGGACAATAAACATTGATTCCAGGTCTTTAATATAATCGGTGGAGAATCGTGATTTCACTGGCATGTCGTCCTTGTATACCTCTATGGTTTTCCCAATCTGGTTGGCGAACATCCGATTAACCAATCGTTTGTAAGTTGCACCGGCGTTCTTGAGTCCAAAAGGCATAACTTTGTAGCAATAGAGTCCCAGATCAGTCACGAAGCTGGTATGCTCTTAGTTGAGCAAGTGCATAGGTATCTGGTTGTAGCCTGAAAATGTGTCCATGAAAGATAGGAGTTCATGTCCAGCCATTGAATCTACGAGCTGATCGATTCGAGGAAGCGGAAAACTGTCTTTGGGGCATGCTTTATTTAAGTCTAAATAGTCAACACACGTTCTTCATTTCCCATTTGGCTTTCAGACAAGTACAGGGTTGGATACCCATTCTGGGTATAATGCATCTCGAATAAATCCATTCGATTTAAGTTATCTATCTCTTCCTTAAGGGCGGCAGATTTCTCTGGATCCATACAACGTCTTTTTTTGACCGGGACGCACCGCGGGTCAGTGTTCAATGTGTAGCTCGCGATGTCCGGGGAGATTCCACACATGTCAGAATGTGTCCAATAAAAAAAATCGAGGTTTGCCGAAGAAATTCAACTAATTCCTCTTGCATTTGTTGGCTTAACTGAGATCCAATTTTTATCATTCTAGAATCGTCACTATCGTCAATCGGGACATCGATCGTCAGTTCGACCGGAGAAGCTTGACTGTCTTTTCTTTCATCCTCACTTTCGTTATCTCTCGGGTCAAGATCTCTTTGGAATTTGTTAGGGTGCCCAGGCCTGATCCCAGGTACCAATTGTCAATTTTCAACAAAGCGGGTGCAGAGAGATTCCTCTATGCCCTTTCCATTCTCCTTTTGCTATGCCTCGCGCAGCTCAGCAACATAACAAACTCGTCCAACATCCTGATCTCCTTGAATGACCCCAACCTCATGATCAGTGGGGAACTTTAGAGTCAAACACCATGGGGCAATGGCAGCCCTGAACTCAGCTAGGGCCGGTCGGCCCAAGAAAGCATTGTACGATGAGTCGATGTCCAGCATAACAAATTGTGATATCCGGACTCTCCGGCGTTTTCCGGTTCCTAACTCCACTGGCAATTACACCACTCCAATAGGTATGGTGCACTCCCGTTGAAGCCATGAATACGGGACTAACAAGGCTTCAAATCTTTAGCCTCCATCTTCATTTGGTCTTAGGCTCGCATAAACAATATATTCACAGAACTTCCACTGTTGACTAAGATCCTCTTCATCCAAGCAGGACCTACTTGAGCTGATATGACAAGTGGATCAATAGTAGGGGCTTTGACCCTGTCAGCATCTCTATCTCGTAACACGATGTCGTTAGTCATTGTCTTCTGTTGTTTGGCTAAAGCTCTATCTTCCAAACTACCATAACACTCGAAGTCCGCTTGTCTAATAGAACTAGTATACGACTCCATTTTTTTTCCAGCTTCGGTCTGCTGGATGAGGACCACCGCTAATAGTATTTATCACTAACCTCCCGCCAGTAATGCAGCTTCCTCCTGTCTTGCCTGATTAGGTACACGATTCTGATTTGATGCGCCCGCACCTTCAGACCGCGGGGTCCACACAAACTGTTCTAACTTCCTTTCTCTTATCAACTTTTCAATGAGATCATGTAAGTGACGGCACTCGTTCGTGTTATGGTCGTAGTTATTGTGGAATCTGCAAAACTTTCCTGTCTGGATTTGTTTCTCCGATGATGGTTTTAGGGCAGGCTTCTTATATTGAATGGTATTACAAGTCTGTAAGTACACATTCTCCAACGATGTATTCAAAGGAGTATAATTATCAAACATGGGAGCCCTACGTCGTGGACCACGATTTTGATCCCGTTTCTTATTTCGATCTCCATTATCTCTTTACTGATTCTATTTATTTTGAATATTCAATTGCACTTTTTTGGAGCTCTCCCTTGATTATTTAATAGCTACATTACTTTGGATTCCTTCCACACTAGGCCATGCGTCATCCTTTTTCCTAGACTATTTCGCATCCTCCCTTCTCAAGAATTGGGCTACCTTAGAATAGAAACGATCCAATGACGTAGGGGTTTTCCAGCCAGCCAGTTGCCGAATTCGGAATCGGGATCAATCCCCTTAGTTAGTGCCATCAGAATAGAGTTATCATTGGGATTGCTAATCTCAACACACGCAGCATGAAATCTATCCAAATAACATCCGAGTGTCTCTCCAGGAGCTTGAGTGACACTAGACAAAGTGTTAACATCCTTCGGTCTCATCACATGCATCCAGAACTGCTCAACAAACTTTATCGCCAACTGATCAAAAAACGAGATAGATCGAGATGGCAAATGGGTAAACCACATGGTAGCTATGCCCCCAAGAGATATCGGAAAACTCTGGCATTTAACTGCATCATCAGCTCGTGCAGCATTCATCAACCATTCATACTTAAGAATATGCTGATTATGATCTGAACTCCCTTCATAGACGGGTAGAGTTGGCATCCTGAATCGCCAAGGTAGTTCAACATAGAGTATGTCATTAGTGAAAGGGGTATGACTTCGGGAGATTCCCCAGTCATCATTAGAGAGACCCTAACTTTCACGGATCATTTGACGTATCATTGTCGGTATATCTGGCATTCGAACATTTTGAGCATGCTGGCCAAGATGTGGTCGGGTTCCACAATGCGAGGCTGGGCCGTATGTGGTCGACGGTCCAAGTCTTGCCTCCTTGGTTCTAAGTATTCATGGATGTAAGGTTCGGGAGTATGTTGACGTTAGATTGGATATGTCCAGTTTCGGGCATCAGCTCCTGGTTCAGTAACAGTGGTGGTAGTGCAGTTGTTTGTAACATGATATGGAATAGTACCTCCTCAGGAGGAGGGTCCAGTCTGATGGCTGGTTTACTGGCCAACTCTTGGTTACCCAAGGCTCAGTGCGTGCTAATGTCCAGTAGCTTGGGTACAACTCCCATCTAGCCGCAGGCGCTGGATTTATGATGTTAGTCTAAAGAAGCTGAACTCTCAGTAGATGAATAGGAAGCCTGATCCCTAATGGATCTCCTACGCCTTTGGCGATTCAACTGATTGGTCAATTCTGCGTTGGAATGCAGCTGTTGAGTAAGTTGCTGGCGGCTTTGTGTCAGCTCTTGCAGTAGCATCTGAAACTCTTCCCTGGTGATAGGGCCTTGCGGATCTGATGGTCTGATAGCATTCTGATCAGTCGGAGGTAGTTGCATGGGATTTTGTCGATCCCGTTCTTCTGGATCTGCAGCAGTAGAAGTGGTCCTTGTATTAACTATGATGGAAGCGAAGGTCTTTCCAAGACTTGATGCAAATCTGAATAGGATGGATGAACTTTGAACTCGAGATCTGCATCTTCTCCTTAGATTTATGCAATCCGACATCGATAGTAGATCCAATGAGTAGGAGAAAAACCGTGTTTTCTTAGTGAAAGCACCAAAGTGTTTGTACCAAAATTGGGCACAACACTCTTCGGAAGTATTTGAAGAGATAAAATGAAGAAAATAAATGGAAAAAGAGGATTATCTAACAAACACTTCAAAACTGGTAAGAAAAACATGTAGAAACATAGAGATCTAGAGTGGCTCAGTGTATGGCCTATGTCCATTATGAAATTGGTGATTTTATCAATGTTTGTTTACTGATTACAATTGGTTACAGCGGATTACAACAGTGAATTTCGAGTACAACAGTGATCTTTGAGTACAACAGTGATTTAGGAAGAGTCTGGACGTAGAAGAACAAAAATGCCCCTTTTCTGTAGGTTCTGGGCAGCTTTTTATAGGCGTAGGCTGCAAATATCTCGCTCAGATCTTGGGAGACTTCTTCTTGCACGTGAGTGGACCCACGCGATCGATCCTATGCGGTTAGCACTCTATCTGTGATCGAGACGAAGGAGCTTCATATCTATCAGTGTTTTGTCGAATTGAGTCAGGATCGATCGTGAATGTTGTTGAGGATGTACGCAAGCTCGTGTGAAAATTTGATGGCATTGGACTTGTAGATTGTGAGTTATGATCGATGCAAGTTTGAGCTTTTCGACTACTGTTTCCTTTATATCGATCCTCTTCGTATTGATTGTTGCGCATCGATGGGACCACGTGCTTGCTTGTTGACACTGCGCTTGTTTTTTGGATCGATCTAAAGTCTATGCCGAATCGATCGAGTCTTCCCAATTTATGCCTCGTTCATATCGATCTGACTTGATCTTGTTCGCATTCATCGATTATGCCTCATGTCGTATCGATTTTACGTATTCCATTCGCATCGATACTTTGTGTTCTGCTCGTATCG
Organism: Allium cepa; assembly: GCA_030765085.1. Taxonomy (NCBI): domain Eukaryota; kingdom Viridiplantae; phylum Streptophyta; class Magnoliopsida; order Asparagales; family Amaryllidaceae; genus Allium; species Allium cepa. The sequence goes on from CM060932.1 coordinate 955,077,630, forward strand.
ATGAGAAGCATTGACATCATGTCAATCACTTAGCGTTTACTTCGCATCCATAGATGGGTGGCTTCTTCGTATCGACCATAGAGTGGTTGCTTTCATATCGATGGGAGATATTCATTTCGTATCGATCTGTGGTTGATCGATACAAAGCATGTCTGAAACTCAATCGATACAAATTGGATACTTGTGTTATAGTCAATGGATACAAAGTAGGTGGATCTAAATGGATACGAAGCTAACTCACTTGCTACTGATTGATATTAAATTGTGTTCAGTATGTGGATTCGAACAAGATCGATGCGAAGGAGGCTGATTCCCTAGATGGATACGAATTGAGGAATGCAAACCGATGGATACGAACAATAGATAACTAATGGATACGAACAACGAATAATCTGATGGATACGAAATGACACTCATTGAGGGATATGAAATGTATGGATACGAAGTAAGCATGTTTTCCATGAATCTTGATCGATCTGTAACTCGAGCATACGAACTCCAATTTATTTGAAATTGGAACATTGGCTCTCATAGATTTGCTTGTCTTATCACATCAATTGTAGATTGATTCGGACTTTTATAAAATTTATCGACATCGATAGTGAACCTGTGTATAATCGATCTTGGGACAGACCGTCTTTGGTTCTTAGTCATCTCCTTGGTGTCACGGCCTTGCCAAAAGGCGGGATAACATCCTAGAAACATTCCTTGTATTCTGATACATTCTTGTCTATAATAAGAATGATCAGCCTCATTCTAGGAAAAGCAGTGATGGTACTCAGGTGCATACTATACTATATAATATTATTATATAGTCTGATACACTACCCGCATATCAATGACCTAAAAGAGCGTTGTAAAAGTGCTAGGCTGATATGGAACGATCATCATGGGTTGAAATTTAAAGCAGAAAACCTATCGCATATCTCGCAGCGCAAAAATAAAATATAATATAGAAAATATACAACAGAATATAGTGAGCCATAACAAATGAAAATAACTTCTCCACTAAATCGTGAGTTATGGTACAAATGTCATAATATCTCAGTACACATTTTCTCGCTACAACCCTCAGAGTACATAGAAACAAACAGTGGAAACTACAAAAAAAGAGTAATTAGCTTCTTTAAGCCCGTCTTCATACAGTAGCTGCGACTCCAAACCTATCATCTAGTCTGCTTATTTTATAGTACCCAAGATGATAGGAGGAAACATAAAACCTTTGGTCAGAAAACAGTCTGGTGTGAGCGTAAATGACTATCAAAAGTTATACTGGAAAACATGGTACTGCACAGGTACAAAAAAACCCATACCTAACCTATCCCTATAACCGAAGAGTTAGCACATAATAATAAGATACATACGCTTCTCAAATAAAAAACAATAGGATACTGTAATAGAAAAGGATAGAAGAATTTAAGCAGTCTCCTCCATTAACTCTATTCCCAATCCCTTCTCCAACATTCCTATAGATGATAGCCTACACAAGAGAAATAGCAAATATAACATCCACAACAACCATAGCATCCATCAACCAAAATCTAGCTATCATCTTCAAAAGTCTTGAATATATGATAACTCGTATGGCCCCATCCTCGCTTGCCAATGACTAATGGAAATCTCAGTTCACGATTGTGTTCCTTTGTACTATTAGGTTCAAAACCCTGCACGGTTGTCTTCTACAGTACCTCCGTACCGTCTGACACTTGTCCCTCTTGGAGCGGTCCAGGATACATGATTGGCGCTTCCAACCCTTGGGTGCCTCCGTATATAGTACCCCTTCTTCAACACAACCAGAATACTCTGAGTTATCAATGATTTCTTGGCACTCCTAAATCTTTAGAGCTTTCACAACTCTAATCCATTTTTGGGTACGCGTCCTGCCACTCATCCCAGTCCATTATTCCATAGCCTTGTTCCATCTCGAGCTGTCTATCAACTCCTTCTATCCTACACCTCATCCGGCCCACGACCGAAGAGTCGAAAATTCATCATGCTATAACTTTCAAACCGTAGAAGCAATCAGCGAGCCATAACTTCCAACATGATCCACTACAACCCCAAAGTCTTCATCTCGGATGTCATATCCAATAGAGCCAACAATTTGGATCGATATTGATCTGATCCAATTGGATCGGTGCTGATCCAAATACTTAACCATTTTTGACTCCATTTCTCTTTCAGCCTCTAGTGCACTCCCTTTAGATACCATAGACCCTTAACCATCCCTCTTAGCCTTCGAATCTTCTAATTTATGCCATAGCCAATCCAACGAAGATAATCCATCCAACCTTCAACACTTGGCCTATCCTTCGATCTAACTTCATAGAGCAACTCTAAAATCCATGCTCATTTTTCTCTGTCGACCTCACTTCAATTGGCACGCTAATTTTGGATCGGTACAGATCTGATCCAATCAAATCGGTGCCGATCTAGATACTTAGCTCCAATTGTCATGAAATTTTTAGGGTGTTTTCCTGCTGTGCTCTAGAGCCTATACTCCAAGATTTGTGCAATTCCGACGAACTTTGCTCCTGATATGCTCTGATCACCAATCTAAGTCCTAAAACATGCACAAACAGTTCAAGCATAGCATGCAATTCAAACCTAACAGAGAATCAAACATAGTAACTCATCCAATTACATCCAATATGAACATACAAATCATCCAATTCAATCTACCATCACAATTCTAGCATAGATCTAATCTAACACATAGAATTTCATAGCCAAGTGTACACAAATGACACTAGACAATGATCTAATCCCAATTATATGTTTAATTAGGTTAATCTAGGGTTTCTAAATCTAAAATTACCTAAGTCTAATCAATTTAATTTGATAATTCTAACTAATAATCATCTAACTACAACATATAATCCATCATAGACTAGTGAGAGATCATCACTACTCACCAAATCTACTAAACCTATGAAAAATGATGAAGATCCGACTGGACGGTAAGAAATCGGATGAAGACGTAAACAAAGTGATGAGTTTAAGCTCCTAGTTGAAGGTCTAGCCTCTAGTTTGCAATTATAGACGATTGAGATGAAATCGAATGAGAATGAATGGAGAATTAGAGAGAAGTTAGGGTTTGGGGTTGAATCGCTACAAGAAAAGGTAGTTTCAATGGCAAAACATAACATCGTGTTAAGCAAACTTGCTGTTATTTACGGTATTAAATGTAAAAAGGAAAATGAAAATGCTGTTTATTGAACAAAATATTAGGCGGGATTTTGCATTCTCGTTGCCGCCTTGCATTTCACTTCATTTCTTTTTATTTCTCACTTTTCGCACAATCTTTTAATCAATTTCAGCTCTATCCCCTTTCAATAATCCTCTCAAATTAAACGATCATTCGAATTGGTCCTCTTATTTCCTTCAATAATCTCCACCTCAATATTCAATTACCCAAATGATGGTTTTAGATATCGTGTAAGAGAGAGGAGGCAGAAGTAGACCGTCGTTATTCTATAGTCGTGGGTTACTAGTTATCAGCAAAATCCCTAATTTTTGCGAGTTAAATGGTAGTCACTATTTAGTCAATTGCATGGAAGTTTTCTTTCCACGGTCAATTGCATGGCAGTTAAATAATAATGATCGCAGTTTAGCCTACGATGCAAAGCATGATGATTGACGGAAAGAAGATTTAAGCATGGATCTTGGAAACATCTAGTCAAAAGAGGTGCTGGCCAGTAAAGGCGGCGTATTACCAAGGAGAAATGGGTTCTGTTGTTGTCTATGATATTTTCAAGGAGGGATACTTTTGATAATGTTGATAAATGGCTGCCAGAGCCTGCTTGTGAGTTCTTTTATTTTATTTTTTAATCCTGACTAGCATTGTTCTTAGACATCGCACATAAGTTGGTGATAATTGTTAATGTTCTTTGGTAAAAAATTAGTTTCGAAATTTTTAAAGGAGTAATCTTATTGTAAAATATGTGAAATTCAGGTGAAATCATATTGTGGACATGGTATTGGAGAGTTGTTTCATTCTAGTTTTAACCTGGATAAAATTCTACTTCTTAACGGTGATGTGGAACCAGAAGCTGGAAATGTGCCATGGGCAACAAGTCAGACGCATCATCAGCAGCCACCTCAACCTGTTCAAGCTTTGGAAAATGGAGAACAGAAGACAAGTGATGGAGGCGATATGGAGTATGAGAAGTTTCTGTCGAAGTTGAAGTGATGGGTAAGACTTTGATTAGTTACTTGACACTGCTATTTGAAATCAAGCATCGACTTCTAGTAATCGATTTGAGACATAAGTGACTCCATCTATCTCTTGCAAGGCACATCTGTTTAGCAGAATTGCAACTTCTTTGACGTAGATTATAAAACAAAAGCTTGGTTAAGACAATGACAACGTGACAGACCCACTGATTAGCAAGGTAATGGTACACCGTTTCATCGTTTTTTAACTTCTAACAAATGAAACGCTTTCAATCTCTGTAGTCAAGAACGTAGAATAAAAAAACTAAACTCATTTTGTAGTTTTCTTGTAGATACCGTTACTATAAAATATGCAAATATGGACACCGGGAAGATGAGAGAAACTTCTGACATAAATGGTTGTATTATATTTGTTATGTAAAATTACAAAATTTAAATATAATGTTTATTATAATTCCATCCACTGCATTTTTGCATTTATCATGTAGTACACATGGGAGTTTTTAGATCTGTATTAAAACACCAATACAACCATCTGTATCGAAATTTTTCTAAACTAACATTAAGAAGGTATATGAAATATAGAATGGCCGTATATTTTTTACCCACCTGCAAATCCAAGTGTATACTGTAAAAGCAACATGAAATACACAGTCATCAGGGTTGATGAGATTCAAGAGGCCCAATTCAGCAAGCCCGGGTTTCTTAAAAGCAGTTCTCAGTGCAGTACATGTATGTGGAGAGCTACATGAAAATGTAAATATATGTTTTTGTTACCGCATGCCAGTATGGATTAGTAACAAGGATACTTTCGATTATGAATTGCATTTTGAGTACACTGCACAAAGTAGGAAACTATATTGTTATACATGCAAAATGCATATATTTGAAGAAGTCGTGATGCGTATTAAAATGAATTACCATTACAATAAGTAAATGATATTGTAATTTCTTATTTAAGTTTTTTTAGCTAATAATACTTGCCACATCATGGAAATTCCAAGTGTTTAAAGAGGTCAAGGGTATTATTTCCTGGAAGTAAAAATGAAACTGATTGGAAAGTTATCATGTGTTCTAATTTGTTTTGGAAAAATTATCATGCAAGTTTTTGAGAAATGTTGATCCTCTATGCATTATCAGCAGATTTTATCTAGTTTGTCATATATGCAATATCTTTCCTTTGTTGTAAGCATCATTTATATAATTATTTGAGGAGTATGTTAGACAAGGATTTAGTATGGAACATATTCTTTCTTTAAATGCTAGTCTTTTTTACTGTATCCTTTTTTTGATTAAGCTTATGTTTAGTTAGATACATGATGTTTGTATTTTGGCTCTTAATTTCAAAATAAGTCTTTTACTTAAAGAACAGTGATAGGTAGCCCTTAAAACCGAGTATTTAAAATAAAATTCGTTACTATTTTCCATTTCTTCTAAGAACTTTTGGAAACAAAGCACTTAAGAAGATCAAAATTAGTATAAAAATGCTTTTAGTTAACATGCTCCATAGTTTTTGCAATTTTCTTAAACACTTCCCTATATTGTGTGTGTGTGTGTACACATACATATATGAGAATTTTGAGACGCCGGCTGATCAATGATCCCCTGTCTTGTTACTATTCCTTAATCAGAGATGGCTTAAATAGAAGTAAAATGTGACATGGTATTTAAGCTGAGTTATTTTAGAATAATCTTTTGGCTGTTGTGCACTTTGTTCCACTTGACAGGTTTATATAATTGATTATGGACTTGCAAAGAAATACAAGGATATACAAACTCATACGCACATACCATACAGGTGACTCCAAGCTTTTTATCCTATTTCTAAGTATTAAAAAAATTCCAATGAATTTTGTTGCCTTATACCATTCAAATTAAAAGAATCATTTTGACCTAACTCATTTTTCATATTGGGCCATACTAGTTTTTGACCTTTATATTCATGTCGCTGCTTGACGCGAGAAACAAATAAAACTTGGACTTATGATGCATAATTGTAAAGCAAAATATAGGAGCTGGAGTTAATATTCTTGTCCATGTGCTTAAACAAAATATACTCTCTCCCAAAGGGAAGTTTAGATTCATGCAATATTTGTTATTTTCTGAAGTATTTAAGCTCACTCTCATTAACAGGGAGAATAAGAATCTCACAGGAACATCACAATATGCAAGTGTCAATACCCACCTTGGAATGGGTGTGTATTACATCCAATGGTTTCTTCAATTAATTTTGCTACTCCTGTCAATACTCATCTTGAAATCAGTGGATCCTTTTAATTTAACGAAGTGCAAAGCAGGAGGGATGATTTGAAATCTCTTGGTTATGTATTCATGTATTTCCTAAGAGGAAGGTATACTTCATGAAAAAGATTGTTATTATTTTTATGGCCTCTTTTTTGTCTAAGTGTTTTACTTACTATGTTATCTTTACTTTGGATCAGCCTACCATGGCAGGGCTTGAGAGCTGGAACCAAAAAGGAAAATATGATAAAATTAGTGAAAAGAAAATGCTCACTTGTGGAGGTATCAAATCATTTTCACCGTTGAATTACAATAGTTCGCTCAATATATTCTGTTAAGTTTAATAAAACATGCATGCAGCATGATCAGGCTCTCTGTAAATCATATCCAACAGAATTTATATCATATTTTCACTAACGCTGATCAATGCGGTTTGATGACAAACCCGATTATACTTGTCTAAAGAAGTGTTTTCGTGACCTGTTCATAAGAGAAGGTACTTGTCCAAAATTATTTGTTTATAGAAGTTGAATACATCCACTGATCTACAAACTATAAGAGGAAAAAGACTATAATTCTCTGATTGCGTAAGTAAACAATAACTGTTTGCTTATACCAACATGTTTGTTACCCTCTTGACTAAAAAGTAGCAAATCATGAAATCTCTGTACATTTTCAATAAAACTCGGTAACTAAGTAGAAAACTTACAATTTTTTTTCTTCTTCAACATTTTAGGCTATGATTCTCCATTCTATTGCAGATCCAATAAAGTAAGTATGCGCTGATATTTGGCCTTTATGCTGCATTACTATCCGAGTTCAAATTTTGAGTGGTGATTTGGAAGAGTATTTTAGTTTTGGTTTGGAAATTGACATGCTAGGAGTAGTGACATCAATAAAGTATTATTTTTCATAAACAATAATAACAATCTGTTCTTCGTCAACATCAAGCTCCCTTCAGCTCTAGTTTTGTACCACCATATTAGAGGTGCATTCTTTTTTTCCCTTCTCTTTTACTAGATTCAAAACATTTGATAGATAGGCCTGTCTGGATAAGTATATACTATAAACTGCATTAACCTTTTATATTGATGTGCATGTGCATGCGTTTTTTCTAAAGAAAAAAAAGAAATTCAAAGTTCAACTTGTCACTTAAGTTGTTAGTTGTCTAATCATATTAAACAATCTCCGGTTCATTTTCATTGGAAGAGCTTGAAGCAGCAACCAACAATTTTGATCCATCGAATTTTATGTGTAAAGGATCCCATGGTCAGGCATGTCCTCATTAATTTAATAATATTATATTAGTTTTGTTGAATGATTTCATCAATGTGTATATAACAGATACTTGTTACTTTGTCAACTTTGCTTCCTCAAGTTAATAATATTATATTAGTTTTGTTAAAATGTTACTTTCTGTCACTTTGCTTCCTCAAGTTTATAGTATTTTCTGTCTTTCTTGGCCTGCCCATCATTTCAGTATTTGATTGCACATACATACTTATGCATGTACATACTTTTGTATGTTAATATCTTGGAGTATATGTATTCATATGCGGGACAACTACACTTTTGTTACTGCTAGTATTAGATATTGTTGAAAAGGAGTCACACGTTACAGTGAATGCTGCCGACTTCACGATAATAACATTGCATACAAATTAAATTTAAACTATTTGTTGCTTATAACGTAAGTAATTTTAATTGACTATATAGCTATTTATGTAGTCTAATTTCAATTCTCCTATTTATGTAGTCTAATTTCAATTACAATATGAGATGACCATCTTTACTAATTATTCCCTTTACTTTGCTATATAGGTACACAAAACATTCCTTTGCTACATGGAAGATTGCCAGCTAAAGTTGCTAAAGGTATGTTTTTATGCATTTGAATGTGCATGCTATTATGAAGTATATTTTGTTGTATATGATAAAAATCCGATCTTGTTTTGATCATGTAAATGTATATCGAATTGGGGTGTAAAAGAAAGCACTAACCGCGCAAAGGAGGTGCCATCGAAAATTCATGAAATCCGATAAGTTTATTTATAATATATTAAATTAATATCTAAATATTAATAAAATTTTATAAAATTTAAACATATTTATGGAAATTAACTAAGTATAAAAATTTAACTAACTAAATTTTATAAAAATCAACAAAGTTTATAAGAATTAACTAAGTTAACCAAGTTTTATAAAAATTAAACAATTTTCTAAAAATTAACTAAGTTTTATAATATATTAAATTAATATCTAAATATTAATAAAATTTTATAAAATTTAAATATATTTATGAAAATTAATTAAGTATAAAAATTTAACTAAGATAACTAAGTTATATAAAAAATAATTAAAACTAAAATAATTTACTTAATTTATAAAAATTAACTAATACAAAATTTAATTTTTTTTAATTAAATTAACTAAGTTATATAAAAATTAACTAAATTTAGAAGAATAATATAATATAACATAATAATAATAGTAGTAAAATAATATAATAATATTGATATAACAACAACTACAACAAAAAATTAACTAAGTTTAAAATAAGTAACTAAGTTAATTAAGTTTTATAATAATGAAATAAGCCAACTGTTTTTTAAAATTAAATATGTTTATAAAATTTAATTAAGTTTTAAAAATTAATAAGTTTATAGCAATATACATGCAATTGTTGAATAAAGTATTTTAAACAAAATTTACATCCATTTTAGGAAATTCCATATGTTATTGATATTGTTTCCATATGATTATATAAATTAACTAAATTTTATAAAATTAACTAAAGTTTGTAAAAATCAATTTAATTTTTTAAAAATAACTAAGTTAATCAAGTTTTATATAAATTAATTAAGTTTGATATAAATTAATTAAATTTATATAATTAAGTTTCACACATATGTATGCATGTATAGTTATAATTGCTAATTGTTGAATTTCTTATTCATAGGTAATTACCCATCTATGGTGTATACAAATGGCAACATGTTGTATATTAGCGCTTTGAAGTTCTTTTGAAGTAACAACTTCTTTGGTTTGTACATTTAATCATCATGTGTAGTACGATCTTTTTATCATTTGTATTATTTATACTTCTAATGTAATGTTCATTAAATATTACGATATGTTATGCATCATTCTATGTGAATGTTGAACGGTTAGTTATTTTTCGTTTAATGTGATATATATGATTATGTGAAATGATACATTGTGTTTATGTAAATTTATCGATTGTAATGTGATAATGGATATATACGTATTGCAAAAATGATTTCTAAAATTCTGTTAAGAACACCATTAATAAGACTTTTTATTTCATGTTCAAAATGCTATAAAAAACATGTTTTTTATAGCGTTTCTTCTGTTGCAATAATAGGTCATTGATTTATTACAATATGTTGATTTACAGCGTTTATAAAAACGCTGTAAAAGCCTTTTATAGCATATTAAGAACGCCATTAATAAGATTTTTTATAGCATGTAAAAAACGCTATAAATATACATGTTTTTTTATAGCGTTTCTTCTGTTGCAATAATAGGTCACTGATTTATTACAACATGTTGATATACAACGTTTATAAAAACGCTGTAAAAGCCTTTTATAGCGTTTTTTAAACGCTATTAAAGGGTATTTTTGTTGTAGCGAATAAAGATAGGAGATAAACTTTCGAATGGTCTCACTTATCTCATATTTATAGCCAAACCTGATTAGACTAATGGGCTTGCTAATTGACCTATTAACCCCCTTCTAATTCTGGTCAGCAAATTTTTAGGCTTAAAACTATTATAACTTCCTAACCACTTATCCGATTTTCCTAAATGATCACTCTACAAAATGGAAAACCACCATGCCGAAGTAATGAAATAGGTTAAAACATCTAATTCGGCTTCTATCAAAAGTTATAGCCGAAGTAAGATCTCTAGGGGCAAAATAGTCACATAAAAATTCAGAAAAAATCATAGATGTGTAAAACATCTGTGAAATCTATATCCTAAAATATTAGAACTATACAACCATAAAAAAAATACGATCCTCTGATACATAGAATACGGGTCGTTACAAATTTAAAGATTAGAAAATGCAACAAGTGATAATATTACTCACCAAACTTGTATATATTGCCTTAATGTTGGTGTTGAAGGAGCTTTCTTCATCTTCCTTCCTTATCCTCTACTTCGAGCATACTATTATAATTATTTCTTTTCTATTTTATGTCTATCTAATTATAACAAAAGGGAGAGGATAAAAGTTTTTGGTATATGTTTCGTGGGCTTGAATCTTAGTCCATGAAGTTAATTTATTTTCTCATTATGAATGTTATTTCCTTTTGATCTCATTTTATTTCTTTACTTCATAATATAACAATTGATTTGTACTTTTATTGAATATAACCATACATTCTGTGATTCCTTAATTTAATTAATCATACCAAGAGTCTAATACACTTATTTAAATAATTAGTTATTATTAAATTTAATGAGTTGTTCCTTGCATTAATTCCAACTAAATATCTCTTTATAAAATTAAAATATTTGTATCCCCATATAATGGCTTTCAAATACGGAGTGTTATAAACTATTTCAGCATAACTTGTCCTCTCTAATGATTTCTTCTCAAGCAAGCATCTTGGTCTCGACCATAGTGGCAACCTAAAGGAACCGGGTCGGTCTATAATAGGTTAAACTGGTAAATTTAAAAAATCCCCTTTTGGATCATCATGAGATTAGGAACTCTAATGGGTTTTGCTATATCTAATATAGTTATTAAACAAAATCATATTTTATTAAACATTATTTTATATTTATTAATTAAACATATCAATTTATTTAACTAAATGCTTTATTTTGATTGTATCGTGTATACATTTAGTGATCTAATAACATAACATAATTAAACATAAACATTGTTAACTCAAAAAATGGATCAATACTTAAAAATCAGTTGAAAGCACCAGTTCTTTTAAAATAAATGTAAAATTAGTAGATATCCCAGATCAAACAGGTAAAAGATAGCAGAAAACTAAAGAACACACAAGAATTTTTATAATGGTTCGACAATCTCTGGCTTACATCCAGTTTAGGGTTTGTTATTCATTGTCTTCTCTTCGAAGTACAATGAATTATACCATATATTACCACAATCTTGTGGATTTTGGATTTACAATAAAGTTGTTAGAGTGTTTGAGAGGTAGAGGTTATGAGTGAAGAAGAAGGAAAGTCTCCAATGGCAGAGAGATCGAATCCAGAGTGAAGAGCTGAAGATTGGGGAAGAGCTCAAGTAGAAAGGTACCTCCTTGGTTGCAAATAGGCTAGTATTTATAGAAAAATAGTTCTATTGGGTATGAAGTCCACTTGAAGCATAGTCCAGAGATCAGCTCGAAGTCACATGCCAAATTGCAGAACCTCCCGAGTTAACTAAACATGTCGGTGCCGACATGTTTACTTTGTTTGAAATACTCCAGACTCTCTTGCATCCTTCTTCTTACTTCATTTTGTGGCATCCCATGTATTTTCCATTGATTTTAGGTTGATTTCGATGATCATTCTATCTTTGTTTGGTTTATTTTGCCATTTCAGCCGTTCAACTCTTTAAAATAGGTCATCCAAAACTGTTAGAAATCTCCTAGACACATGTGGAAGGGGTAGCTAATAACTCGTGTGAAGTGGGAGTGAACGATTATGGAGCAAAAAGATATTGGCACCGACTTGTTTACTTAGTGTACTTTTAGATGAATTGTCTTTGAGCCACTCCTTTGCTTAATCTAAACGTGCCTCCAAGATTTTAGGTCATTTTTCCTCCTCTTGATCTTCTAAGTCAGGTTGAAATCTGCTTTGACTCAAAAGCCGATTAACAATTGTCCTCCAAAGTATGGCTTTCAAATGTAAGGTGTGTTTTGCTCAAGAACAAATTTCAATAATCAGTCTTTGATAGTTGAGATCTTCGGCTATCCGTGGATCCTAATCTTGGTTAATCATCTAATTCCTCTAGATTCTCTTGCAAATCACAGGTCATTTCGAACCTATTAAAGATAAAGAGTCTAGTCTTTACTTAAATGTTGTCTATACATCATAATCATTCTGATTTCATTCGAAGTTATTACATCACATATCAAAATCATTCCATGTTCACCCGAGATTTATATATTTTACTTCAATTAAAAGGCATTCAAATCTTTTATCAAATTTATTTTCGTTCTAAGGTTCGATCTCTTTGGATCATTTTACATTCAATTTATCATGCAATCTCTTCGAGTCGTTCATAATCCAATCTAGGATTTGATCTCTCCAAAATGTTTAACTTCCAATCTAGGGTTCGATCTCTTCGGGTTGTTTATCTCTCAATCTAGGGTTTTAGATATCATCGGATCCCTTCTAAATCCGCTTGTTCTCCAGCAAAGGAACTTAACAACCAAGCAAGCCCGTCTGCTCGCTCTCCGGTGAGGGGACTTGCTTTTCATACAAGCCCATCCACTCACTCTCTAGCAAGGAAGCATGCACCCTGCACTCTGGTCTCGTATCTTCGAACGGGACTTAAAGTGATCAATATCGTATAAGTCCATCCACTCGCTCTTCGACGAGGGGATTTGCACCCTGCACTTTGGTCTCATCTCTCTGGACAGGACTTTAAGCGATTAACATCGGTCATCACATTCAATGTGGATTTTTCAATACTAAAATATTCAAATCGAAGAAAACAAGTAGAAGTCTTAATAATCCACCCAATACATCCAACTCAGAGCATGTCTAGGGACCAACTAGCTCCTGTATATGTGTAAGTGGTCCGAGATTATCATTTTGAATAATCATCCCAGACATCCAAATCAAAGAATTCCTAGAGGCCAATCCGGGCCTCATACACGTGTAAGTGGCCTGAAGTTATTATTATCCTAATTCTTCCAAGAAAGAAAAAGCAAAGCAAGAGAATCTAACCTGATAACCGACCATCTCGATCATGGGATTTTGAGATTCGAACTAGATCCCTGGTTATTCCTTGATGTGTTTGCTATAGATGGTGGTTGCTTCGAATGGACCATCACAGTTCGATTCCTCACATACTACTACAGCTGGTTGCTCCGAACCATTTCTTCGATTAGATCACGAAGGTGTAGGCACTCATTCATTCCATGTCCCTCCAGCTCATAGAATATGCAAAACTTTCCAAATCTTTTATCATGATTAGTGGGGTCTCTTCCAGTAGGCTTTTGATGGGAGATCTACCCCTTAGTGTCCAAATATATTCTCTCCAGGGTCTCTATTAAGTCAGTGTAGGAAGAGAAGTTTAGCTCCCTCCTTTGTCATTTCGGTTTCTTGGAGTCATTGTCAACTCTTCTTTTTCCCTTTTCTTTTCTGTTTCATGCTCTATACTGTTCTTTATCATCCAAAGCATTAATTTCAACATCCTCGGCTTCGACATCTTCTTGACGCAAATATCTCTCAGCTTCGTGGTAGAATTCTGCAAGATCCTTTGATGGATCCCTTTGCAGTGCAACTTTAAAGTCGGTCTTGCTCGCAACTCCAGATACTGCCGCCATTAGGATTATTGATGAATCAAGCTTGTCGACTGTGGCTGCTGCTACATTAAATCTTATCAAATAGCTTCTCAAGGTCTCTTTGGGCCTGTGTTTCATGTTCGACAACGTCATTTGAAACACCCCACACCCCTTAATATACCCAAAAGGTCACATTAAAAGGCATGATACGTTGTAGGTATAACTTAAAATAATAGAGACTAAGATTCACAACACAAAATTACGAAAAAAACAGCGAAAACTAAAATAATAATTTATTCAAAAACAAAAACTTCATAATTGCTTCATAAACCAAATATATCAGATACCACATACAACATACATGTCTCAAAACCCAATATGCCTCACGAAATAAGAACTCGTAGTCTCAACAAATATCAGAGTATAAATATCCCTTTCAAGTGCTAGTACAAAGAAAGAAAAACAAAAATAAAAGTAGGGAAATACATAGCAGAATCTTCTTCAAGAAACCTCCGAGCAACTTCAATCCACTGCCCTCTCCCTTGATTACCTATGGGGGAAAAAGGGGAAATAGAGGAGTAGGTAATCTTTAAGCAAAGTAAAGGTAATAGACTCTTCAATAGTTCTAGTATATACAAGAGGAAACAAAGGAAATAGGAAAGATATAAACTGGAAAATACGATTAAACTATTACAATTGATAAGATAGGTCAACTTTGATTGTTTGCACTTATCTTTGATAGCTGCTTGACTAGGCTGAATTTCTAATCCTATAATTAGGCTGAAATCCTAATTCTACCCTTTGATCGGCCTGCTACTCCATAGACCTTACTGTGGACTAGACGCTATATAACTTCCTACACAGCAGCTAATGGTAACTACGAAAGGGACTCAAAGCATCCGCTGTGGACTAGACGATACATAACTCCCTACACATAAGGCAATGGTGTCTACGAAAGACACACATACTAAGCGCTTGGAACTCGTAGCGATTACTGAGCACCAAAAAGGAAGTCGCACACGTAACCGCCATGCTCATACTACCTGTTGCTCCACCTATTGGATCGTATTATTATCTCGACTCAGCATAAGCGTGCCCCTCGTCTCACTTTAGGATTATGTGAAACACCGTATCCATAGAAAATATAAGGGAATGCTACCGAAACTGGTCTATCATCCAAACAATATCTAATAGCGCCCTTGTCCAAAATCCTATGATTTGAGCATCTCTATATTGACCAATTACTACCACTACTAGCATAAACGTGCCCCTCGTCTCACTTAGGTTTATATGAAACACCGTACCCATAGAAAATAATAGAGGAATGCTATTTGGTACAGGTTCTACTTTGATTCTTTTCTTATTAACTTAGATAAATTATTTAAATAAGCCTTTACTCTTGTTCCTACTATCCATGCTTATTAATTTATCCTAAGTCTTAAAATAAGCCATACTCTATTCTTTTTCTTATTATAACCTACGTTGTAATCATGCTTATTACTTAAGCCAAGGTTTAAGTGTGAGAATAAACTTCTTTCTTCTTTTATTCTTTTTAGTTATAATTCTAAGTTATAACTAGGCCAATCTCTTTAATTCAGTCCAATTAATATCATAATTAGGCATAATTTCAGTTCAATTCCATTTATATTACAGTCTTTATAATTTACATCGTATATTCCATTATTTCAGATTTCTTATAATTTAATCCAATTTCGCATTAATTCTATTCTAATCCATACTCGAAGAAGAAGAAGGAATAAAAGAAAACCGAAAATAGAAGGAAATCCAAAGCATAAGAAGATGTAAATAACGCATAAATAAAATAAAGTACTGTAAATAAATGGAAAAGCAAGAAATAAACTAAAATTAACTAAAAATAATTCTAAAAACTGTAAATAAATCACTAAAAATGTTACTCCAAAAATCGTAGTAAAACTAAAACTATTGGAAACCCTATTATTTTAAATTACTTAAAGAATTTAAAATAATTATAATCACTCACCTCTGGTCCTTAGATCTTCCCTTTAGCCCTTCACGGATCCACTTAGGGTTGTTAAATATTTTTATTTAAGGCGATTTCCTCCTTGGAAACTTATTTTGCTTAGGGTCCTTCCTGAATAGGTGAACCCAATTGGAGAAAATATTAGAATGAGAAAAAGATTTAGGCCTAGGGTTCTATTTATAGGGGAAGAAGTGGATCTCAGACCATTGGATTTGAGGATTGAATAGGATGCAACGACGTCATAGGCTGAATAGGGGCCATCAGATGCAGAAATTAAAGGACCAGATCGAGTTGAAGAATGCAAAATACGTCACTAACGTTCAAACGAACATTCGTTCGTTCACTAGAAAAACAAGGCGGGTCGACCGGGCAGTCGACCGCCTAGTTGCCCACCGGCCGGTCGACCTGGCCTATATATTTTTTTCTGCTTATTTTTATTAATTCATATCTCGCTCATTTTAGCTCGGATTCTAACGTTCTGTATATGGAAACTGACCAGAAAATTACCATGGACACAATGGTATAACTCCCGTGGCTCAATTGTGATAATTTCACAAAGTTATTTTGTTATTTAAATAATTAACGAATTAATTATCATGGGTAAATATTTTGGGTTGTTACATTCTCCCCTCCTTAAAGGATTTCGTCCCTAAAATCTCTAAGGATAGAAGAATGAAATAAAAGTTTTCATCCAAGTTCTACAACCAACTACTCAATCATCACCCATTACATCCATTGTCCTTAAGTTTTTCTAATGCGATTTATGATACTTATGCAATTGGTGTAGTGTCAACGTCCCTAAATAATGCAAAAGATTAGGCGGTCCACTGATTCAGTTGACCTCCTTTTATGAAATCATGTCTGTGCCATGTATCCAAATGAATGCGAAAATTTCCTAATGATAACTGATAATTCTATATGCGTGCTACAAACATCATCCAAATGCAACAACAATGTAAAAATCATTCATTTATAGCAACCATGGAAAATAGAATAAAATGCATGCGCATCCATATGCATATGCTCTAGTGTCCTAATTAGACTGATCCCTAAAGAATAATAGTGCCTAGTGTACCTATATGCAAACACTTGCAATCACTAGTATACATAATTCATAACATATTCTATTAACATGTTTACATCAAATCCTACCATCCATTGGTTAAATCCTAAGTTCCACCCTCCTAAAGAATAATAAAGGAAAGAACTTATTCAAAACTAAAGATGGAAATAGGAAATTCTAAAAACTTACTATCGAAAAGATGAGGATAGGAAGTACGAACCTTCTCTTAAGCTTTCAAGGTGGCATCTGCAACACCATCTCCCTATTGCATCTTCACTAACAAAAACCTCCTTATTCCTTAGTCGCTTAATGCCTCTTCCAATAATCTTCGTGGGGATATGCCGAACAGATGCTTCCATTTCTACTTCCACCTCCTCTAACTGACTAGGCTCTACAACCTCCGTTGAGTCATGCAAGCACTTTGGCAAGTGCGAAACATGGAAAACGTCGTGCACACCTACGAGCCCCTCTGGTAGCTTCACTCGGTAAGCCATCTTCCCAGTTCTCACCATGATAGGGAATGGTCCAAAAAATCTGAGGGCTAACTTTCCATTCAATCCGAATCTTACCACCTTCTTAAGTGGGGATACTTTGATAAAAACTAAGTCCCCTACCTCAAACTCAATGTCTCTCCTCTGTTTATCCGCATAAGACTTCTTCCTATCTTGGGCTGCCTTAATTCTCTACTGAATAAAATCCACTCTCTCCCATGTCTCCCTTACCATGTCAGGCCCAAGTAGCAACTTCTCCATAGACTCCACCCAACATGAAGGGGACTTGCAAGGTCTCCCATATAAAGCCTCAAATGATGCCATTCCTATGCTTGCTCGGTAACTGTTATTGTACGCAAACTCAACCAATGGAAGATGCTCCTTCCAAGTTCCTCCAAAGGCCAAAATGCACATCCATAGCAAATCCTCAAGCACTCTATTCACTCTCTCCATTTGACCATCCGCCTGAAGGTGATAGACCATATTCAATCTAAGTTGCATCCCTTGCACCTCATGTAAGCTCATCCAAAACTCACTGGTGAAAATGGGATCTCTGTCACTCACTATACTAGAAGGGACTCCGTGAAGTCGATCTATCTCTCGAACATAAAGGGATGCCAAATATGATGTTGTACGCTTGCTCTTAACTTGGATGAAGTGGGAATTCTTGGTCAACCGATCAACAACCACCCAAATGCTAGTATTCTCCTTCCTAGAGCGGAGCAAACCATCTGTAAAATCCATAGAAATGTTGTCCCACTTCCATTCTGGCACATCTAAGGGCTGAAATAGTCCACCGGGCTTCTGCTACTCTGCCTTTACCTTTGGCATATGAGACACTTAGCTACGAACTCTACCACGTCCTTCTTCATGCCATTCCAATAGAACATCCTCTTCATATATCGATACATTTTGTCACCGCCCGGATGAATAGTCATACGAGAATGGCGGGCTTCCTCCAAAACTTCTCTCAATAAATCTCTAGCGCATTGAACACAAAGCCTCCCATATCTCCTAGGCCACCCTTTGTTGTTAATGGAATAACGTTGGAGATGTCTAGAGACCTCTCCTCAGCAAACCCTATCCATAATGTCCATGAGTTCCAAATCTCCTTGCTACCTCGTGCCAATCTAATCCATAAGGGTAGGCATCGTGTAACAACCCGCATATTTTACGATTGTATATTTAAATGTCTTATTTAAATATATAATCGTTGGTCGAATTAAAGTCTGAAATGTGACTTTTTTTAACCAGTCGAATCCGAACTCGAGACCACTTCCATTGAGTTCAAAACGGCGTTTACGACCTTGTTGAGTATAAATCGAAATGTTTGGAGTTGATTAGAATTTTGGTATTTTTTTAATTGGGCTTTGGGTTTGGGTTTCAGCCCATTAACCCAACTCCTCTACCAAATATCCTAACTCCTCCACTCTTTATTCATTCTACTCCACATTTTCTAACATTCAAGCTAAAGAGAAAATGGGGGAAAAGAAAAGAGATTAGAAATTCCTAAGCCCTAATTCTCTTAGGAAATTCAAATCTAGGTTATAAATCAAGGAGAAGCTTAGGTAAGCATCATCTTCTCTATCTCAATCTCTCTTTAATTTTTCGAAATTCCAAAAACCTAACTTAGGAGCTTCACTTCATTTGGTAATAGATTGAAGATTCTACAGGTATTGTTGAAGTGGAATTGGTCTTTCTTTGTTTTAGAGTTTCCCATTCCTTATTTTTGAGTTTAAAGTTGAGTTCTTGAACTCACATCTATGTCTATAGCTTTCATTATTGTTAGGTATGAATTCCAAACATCTATTTCATGTCTAAATGCTTTTAAATTGAATTGAATTAGTTTGGTGAATTTTCCAATTTTTGATATTTTGAAGTCAAAATCTATGAACATCCTACCATGGATGTTTGGACATGTTGTTTGGAGTGTATCGATAAGTCTATAGGGCTGGGTTGTCACTTGGCATAAATCTTTAGCCATTATCGCTCATTCAATCGCTTTCGAGATAATTTGGCTATTAATGGCCCAAGCTAAATCTTGCCCTGAGCTTCAGCTCAGACATCTGGTAATATGCACAGACGTCCGAAGCTACGGAATAAAAATTTCAGACTTACAGCTCAGACGTCTTAGCTTATTTCCCAAATGTCTTGGAAGAAAATTCCAGTCTTTCAGCTCAGATGTCTGGGATAACCATCAGACGTCTGGAGCTATTAAATTCATCCAATTTGCCTATTTTATGTGGGTTTCCATTTATATTGATTTTTGCTTAATCCGATTAGTTGTTATCACTTTTATCGACTTTGTTTACTTCTTTTTTGGATTTTTGGAGTATCCATTTGATGGATTTGATATCGATTTTCATGGTTTGATTTACGTTTTCGTATGTGAATTTTTGGCGATTGATTGTTTTTACAATCATTTCTATGATTTTTCACTTTAAAATACAAAGGTTTCTATACTAGTAGTAAATACTCAAACTCTTTCACAAAAATGATTTCAACGTTACTTTTAATACAAAGCTCGTTTTTAAAACCGTTTTCCAATCTATTAGTATATACAAACCTTTATCTTATCGTTTGAGAAATCCAATTAAATGACTTAGCAAAAGAAGTGGTATGAAATGCTTGCATTTACTTCGTCATTTAATTCTTAGACTTGTTCGAATGAAATTTTGTGACAATTTTCGAGTGCAAATCTACAATCTGTTCGTAAGTATTTAAATTAAGCTAGTGGTTATGGGACATAAAGCTAAACTCATTTATTTACTAGCTTAGTATAATTTATACTTTCTATTGATCTATGTTGATCATTTTATGGTTTAGACTAGCGATATGCGATGTCTCGTAGTCCGCGTGAGGGACTGTACCTGTTCTTTGGAGTTTCATCTCACTTTTGTGGGCTAGCGACCCATGGTCTTTTCATGGAGTTCGGTTCATCGGGCGTACCATTGTACTACAACGTTGTTCCGATTTATTTGAGTTTAAGGTTCCTCGGGCGTAATGGTATACTACGATGTTGCACCGATTCTATGGGTTAGCGACTCATGGGATAACGTCTCGTTTGTGATACACGTGCTGGTGAGTTTTCATGCTTCCATATTTGATAGTCCTCCCCTTTGTGTTTTCTGGATTTTTAATTATTATTTTTTGAGCAAGACGGGTGTGTAGCGTGGCACTACACAGCCGATTAGAAGCATATATTAAATAATATTGTTTCGATCAACACGCCTGATCGATGGTGATAAGAGCAGGTACAGAGACCCCACTAACATACTACATAGGTAGAATGAAGCAGTGCAAGAATAAATACAAGAGTGTCATAACAAAATAACAAAAGGGAAGAAAAAGCACAGAAAGCATGAAGTTACTAACATCAGTTCGCAACTAAGGCCAGGGTGGGAACGCCGAACTGCTTCCTTGCGACTCGGTTGGAGATGAAATTCTCTGCGGAAGACGAAGTCTGAAAGGGGCCAAAAAGCTACGACCTGTAAGAGTGGTGAATAAATAGGTAATACGTCTGCAGATGCCTTCGAAGAGATATCTTGGTTTATTAATCACGTATGCATTGCGTTCCATCCATATACACCAACAGAAGAGAGCAATGAAGACATCTAGGAGGAGATTATAGGGGTTGTATTGCCAGTGATCAAATATGTCGGGTGGATCAGGGATATGACCAAGGAGGTAGGCGCTGGTTGCAGGCCATATCGAGTATGTAAAGTCACAGTGATGAAATAAGTAGGGAATATCTTCAAAGTGGTCAGAGCAGAAGACACAAGATGGATCTACCGGGATATGAAGGCGGAAAAGCCTCGCTTTAGTGTTGATACGTTCATGAGCAAGGCACCACTGGATTTCTAATTATTGATTTCTAGAATTTGTGTTACACCAATTATGATGATATGCATTGATAAGCTCAATCAATATTTGTGGTTTCGTGAATAAAATTAAAGAATATGACATTCATTTTGGTGTATAACAAAATTTGAGATATTATGTGATTTTTGTTGTTATCATATTTATATATTTCTCATATCTCTTATCCTATCTCATTTTATATGATATATATAGCTAGACGGATCTGTTTATTATTTTTCTTTTTAAATAATACTCGGGTCAGACCGAGGTGTTTCAGGTGCTTCTATTTGACTTCTTATTAGGGTCCGTCATCTGACTTTTGGCTAACTACTTTAGCTTAGTAGTTTTTGTTTTTATACATTCGAGATAAAGACTCCTTGATGTATACATATTCTTTTGTCAAGCATTTGTACCTATTCTTTTGTGATGTAGTGGATCTTGTATGACCACTACTTTGATGTACACTTCTATGTGTTATATTCATATCTGCTTCCGCCTTAGTGATGTGAATATCTATGACTGATTTTGTGTTATGCTTATTTAATATTTATTTCCGAAGGCCACATAACCACTGTGTAGTAGCTTTGAGTTTGTAATTGATATGTCGGATTTCCTCTTGAAATGAAATGCAAGATATACTATCTGACATATCGGTGCTCGCATAAAGTAATTACATAGATGATCGCTCCTCAACAACCTTATTCTTTATACTAACTGACGACATTACCCAGTAGTGTCCTTGGTTAGTATGAGTACAGAGGTTTATTCTAAAACTGAGGAAGAGCATGAAAAACATCTTTGGATTTCGTTGGCCCATTTCCCATCACCAAATGCATTGGTTCTTTGGCTTATCGCCTTTTATTACCGGCTCAATTTTATGTTATTCATGACATTTTCCACGTCTCTCAATTGCGGAAATGCCTTAGGGATTCCGATTCTATTCTTGAGCCTGGT
The DNA here is from genome assembly GCA_030765085.1 of Allium cepa. Classification (NCBI taxonomy): domain Eukaryota; kingdom Viridiplantae; phylum Streptophyta; class Magnoliopsida; order Asparagales; family Amaryllidaceae; genus Allium; species Allium cepa. Next base: position 955,099,917 of record CM060932.1, read on the forward strand.
GTTACCTAATTTGACTTATGAGCAACATCTTATTCGTATCATTGCTACAGAGGTTAGATGCCTTCGTAGTAAAGATGTTCCACTTTTGAATGTTCAATGGTCCTTAAATCCTAAGAAATGTTCTTGGGAATCTTGAGAATTCATCGAGCAAACACATCCAGACTTACTCCCTCGTGCTCCTTAAGGTGAATTTCTCACTTCAAAATTTTCATTTGTGTTATTATGCCTTCGAGCGGTTGTTACTCTTTATTTCTTCTTAAGTATTGCGAGGACGCAATTTCTTTAAGGAGGGGAGTCTGTAACAACCCGCATATTTTACGATTATATATTTAAATGTTTTAATTAAATATAGCATCGTTGGTCGGATTAAAGTCTGAAATTTGACTTTTTGTAAACTGCCGAATCCAGACCCGAGACCACTTCCATTGAGTTCAAAAAGGCGTTTACGCCCTTTTTGAGTATAAACATCGATATGTTGGAGTTGATTAGAATTTTAGTATTTTTTTAATTGGGCTTTGGGTTTGGGTTTAAGCCCATTAACCCAACTCCTCTACCAAATATCCTAACTCCTCCACTCTTTATTCATTCTACTCCACGTTTTCTAACATTCAAGCTAAAGAGAAAATGGGGGAAAAGAAAAGAGATTAGAAATTCCTAAGCACTAATTCTCTTAGGAAATTCAAATCTAGATTCAAAATCAATGAGAAGCTTGGGTAAGCATCCTCTTCATCTTCTCCATCTCAATCTCTCTTCAATTTTCAAAAATTCCAATAACTTAACTTAGGAAATTCATTTTATTTGGTAATAGACTGAAGATTCTAGAGGTGTTGTTGAAGAGGAATTGGTCTTGCTTTGTTTTGGAGTTTCTCATTCCTTGTTTTTTGAGTTTAAAGGTGAGTTCTTGAACTCACATCTACGTCTATCGCTTTCGTTGTTGTTAGGTATGAATTTCTAACTTCTATTTCATGTCTAATTGCTTTTGAATTGAATTGGTGTGGTGAATTTTCCAATTTTTGGTATTTTGAAGTCAAAATCTATGAAAATCATACTATGGATGTTTGGACATGTTGTTTGGAGTGTATCGATGAGTTTATAAGGATGGATTGTCGCTTGGCATAAATCCCTAGCCATTGTCGCTCATTCGACCGCTTCCGAGATAATTTGGCCATCAATGTCCTAGGCTAAATCTTATCCTGAGCTTCAGCTCATACATATGGTAATATGCTCAGACGTCTGAAGCTACGAAATAAAAACTCCAGACTTACAGCTCAGACGTCTGATCTTATTTCCCAGACGTCTGAGCTTATTTCCCAGACGTTTGGACGATCTGGAAGAAAATTCTAGTCTTTCAGCTCAGATGTCTGGGATAACCACCAGACGTCTGGAGCTGTCAAATTTAGCCAATTTTCCTATTTTATGTGGGTTTTCATATGTGAATTTTTGGTGATTGATTGTTTTTACAATCATTTTTGTGATTTGTTACTATAAAATACAAAGGTTTCTATACTAGTAGTAAATACTCAAACTCTTTCACAAAAATGATTTCAACGTTACTTTTAATACAAAGCTTATTTTTAAAACCGTTTTCCAATTTATTAGTATATACAAACCTTCACCTCATTCGCTCTAGAAATCCAATTAAACGACTTAGCAAAACAAGTGGTATGAAACGCTTGCGTTTACTTCATCGGTTGATTCTTATACTTGTTCGATTGAAATCTTGTGACAATTTTCGAGTGGAAACCTACAATCTGTTCGTAAATATTTAAGTTAAGATAGTGGTTATGGAACATAAAGCTAAACTCATTTATTTACTAACTTAGTGTAATTTACACTTTTTATTGATCTATGATGATCATTTTGTGGTTTAGACTAGCGATATGCGATGTCTCTTAGTCAAAGTGAGGAACTGTACTCCATTCTTTGAAGTTTCGTCTCACTTTTATGGGCTAGCGACCCATGGTCTTTATATGAAGTTCGGTTCATCGGGCATACCGTTGTACACGTCTTTGTTCCGGTTTATTTGAGTTTCAGGTTCCTTGGGCGTACCGTTGTACTACGTCGTTGCACCGGCTCTATGGGTTAGCGACTCATGGGATAACATCCGGTTTGTGATACATGTGTTGGCAAGTTTTCATGCTCCCGTTTTTTATAGGCCTCCCCTTTTGTGTTTTCTGGATTTCTAATTATTGATTTCTAGAATTTGTGTTTCACCAATTTTGATGATATGCATTGATAATCTCTATCAATATTTGTGGTTTGGTGAATAAAATTAAAGAACATGACATTCTTTTTGGTGTATGAGAATATTTGAGATATTATATGATTTTTGTTGCTATCATATATATTTTTCATATCTCTTATCCTATCTCATTTTATATGATATTTATAACTAGATTGATCCGTTTATTATTTTTCTTCTTAAATAATACTCGGGTCAGACCGAGGTGTTTCAGGTGCTTCTATTTGACTTCTTATCTGGGTCCGTCATCTGACTTTTGACTAACTACTTTAGCTTAGTAGTTTTTGTTTTTATACATTCGAGATAGAGACTCCTTGATGTATACATATTCTTTTGTCAAGAATTTGTACCTGTTCTTATGTGGATCTTGTATGACCACTACTTTGACGTACACTTCTATGTGTTATATTCATATCTGTTTCCGCCTTAGTGATGTGAATATCTGTGACTGATTTTGTGTTGTGCTTATTTTATATTTATTCCCGAAGGCCACATAGCCACTGTGTAGTAGCTTTGAGTTTTTAATTGATATGTCGGATTTCCTCTTGAAATGAAATGCATGATATACTATCTGACATATCGGTACTTGCACAAAGCAATTACACAGATGGTCGCTCCTCAACAACCTTATTCTTCATACTAATTGACGGCATTACCCAGTGGTGTCCTTGGTTAGTGTGAGTATAGAGGTAGGGCATCACACATCGCCTCTAATGTCGCCAACAATCCGGGAGTAATATCTGTAGAAGGCTTAAAATCAACAGTAGAAATAAACTCCAAGCTCCTTCACTCTATGAACAAAGGACGAAGGGTTGCTTTCTTTCTACTCAATGCATCTGCAACCACATTACACTTGCCCGGGGTATAAGTAATATCAAATCGTACGAGGCTAAAAACTCCAACCATCTCTATTGCCTCAAGTTCAAGTCCTTCTGCGAGAATAGATACTTCAATGACTTATGGTCGGTAAAAATCTCAAATCTCTCTCCAAGAAAAAAGTGCCTCCAAGACTTGAGTGCAAAAATTATGGTGTCCAACTCCAAATTGTGGGTAGGGTAGTTTTTCTTTTGCGTCCTCAACTGCCTAGTACCATAACATACCACCCTTCCTTCTTGCATCAACACCACTCCTAGGCCTGTCCCACATGCATTAGTGTATACAGCAAAAGGCTTAGCTCCATCGGGTAGTACTAACATTGGTGCACTAGTAAGGGCTCTCTTAAGCTTTGTGAAGGAATCCTCACAATCCACATCCCATACGAAAGCTTTATTCTTCTTAGTAAGGCGCGTGAGTGGTGCCAAAATCTTGGCAATGTCTCCAATAAACTTCCTATAGTAGCCAACCAATCATAGGAAGCTCCTAACTTCAGTGACATTCTCGAGGGCCTTCCAATCTTGTACAGCTATCACCCTAGCGGGGTCAACAGTCAAACCTTCCTTCGAGACCACATTCCCTAAGAAACATACCTCCTCTCTCCAAAAGTGACACTTAAAAAACTTAGCTCTTAAACGATGACCACGAAATGTGTGAAGAACCACCTCTAAATGAACAACATGCTCCTCCATATTCTTGGAAAATACTAAGATATCATCCATGAATACCACCATAAACTTATTTAGGACTTCTCTAAAGATGCGGTTCATCAAGTCAACAAAGTAGGTTGGGGCATTGGTTAGCCCAAAAGGCATAACTAAGCACTCATAAAGTCCGTCTGGAGTCCTAAATGCATTCTTATCTATGCTGTCATCGGTGACCCTAAGTTGATGGAATCCCATGGCTAAATCAAGCTAAGAGAAAACCGAAGAACCAACTAATTGGCCAAAAAGATCATCAATACTAGGGAATGGATATTGATTCTTCTTGGTGAGATTATTTATTTCTCTATAATCAATGCAAAGTCGAAGAGAACCATCCGCCTTAATAGCGAAGAGGACTAGTGTTCCCCATTCCGATATGCTCCTTCTTATAAAACCCTTCCCCAAAAGCTCATTGACTTGTTTTCTCAACTCTTTCCTCTCCTTAGTTTCCATGTGCCTCGCAAGCAACGTCACTGGCTTAGAATTCTCAGTCAAATGAATTCTGAAGTCAATTTCTCTCTTAGGAGGCAGTCTCCTAACCTCCTCAACGATGTCGGGAAAATCTTCAACGGCAGGAATTGAATCAAACTCTTACTAAGATGAATCTAGGAAATAGAGAAAGCTCAACATGACTGACCCTTGCGAGTCGCAAGATACCTCGAGAGTCCTACCACTGTAAGTCTTTAATCTAATGACTCTCCTCTCGCAGTTTAAAATAGCTCCATATGTGGATAGCCAATCCATACCCAAGATCATCCCATACCCCGACAATCCCAAAACATAGGCGTCACAGTCAAATTCTGTGCCTAGGATATAAATTTTTGAATCCCTACAAACCATAGACAAGTGTGCCGATCCACCTATGGGGTTTGAAACACTGATGGGTCCACTACTAAAGAAATGTCTAAGCGCAAACAATCTACAAGAGAACTAGAAATAAAAGAGTATGATGCTTCAGAATCGAATAAAGTCCGATTGGAAAAATCAAATATAGAATTCAATCCTTCAATTGTGACTCTCCTACCTCTATCCGGAATGCTACTGGAAGGTGCCACGTCTAACGCCTGAATCTGTGCGACTGGTGCACTCGCTTCCTGACCAGCTCTCTGAGGACAACTTCTACTCATATGACCGAGCTGCCCTCAATTGAAGCACTTTCCCTTCGTCTTTTCCCTTTTGCAACCCTTGGCGATATGTCCAACAATCCCACATCTATTGTCCTTTGATCCCTTCTTAATCTGCTTATGAGGGCCATCACCTTTCTTCTTCTCCTTGTTGTTTTTCAACCACTTCTTCTTTGGACCTTCTGACCACTTCCTTAGATTCTCCTTCCTTGACCGTATCCGACATAAGCACCATCTCAACCAAAGACCTATAAGTAGCTCCCATCGGTACGTGATTCAACAATAATCCCTGAAGGGGTTGATTCAATCCCTTCGTAAACTTCATAGATGTCTTATGTGGCGTGATCACTAATTTCATACCAAACCGCGACAGCTCATTGAATTGATTGATGTATTCCTTGATGGAGAAAATCCCTTGCTTTAAATTGATAAACCTCTCCAACTGAACACTCTCTTTCGCTTGAGACAGAAACTTCCCCTCAAACCTCTTCCTAAACCCATTCCAACAGACTTCTCTTCCTTCTAACTCAAAAACCTCCCACCAGTAAGAAGCCTCCTCTTTCAGCTGCCAAAAGGCTAGCTGAACCACCTGCGGGTCCTCCAATCCTAATAAGCCAAATATCCTCTCGATCTCCCTAATCTAAGCTCTCACCTCCACAAAAGTCTCCTTGCCAGAAAATGTCTTTCCATCCAAATTCGTAAAATCCTTACAGGGCTTAGAGAAATTGATGGTGGCAGGCGGGTTGATGGGGTTCCCACCCGTTGGTCCAGGGTGTACCTCTGGGGTCCTTGCTTGTAAGTACCTACGAAACCAGGCTGATACTGGAATGCCCTCGGGAAGGTTCGGGGCATCATCCATTCTACGAAAAGAAAGATATAGTTTAGGAAAGAGTCAAAGGGTGATTGAACTGGACTTATGAGAGAATTTTTATAAAAACTCTTTTATTCTTACAAACATTCTAAGAGTTCTTTTCTGAAAAGTATTTTTTAAAATAAGTTATTTCGAAAAATACTTTATTTTTAAAATAAATTTTTAGGAATCCTGTAACATTAGGTTTCGATACCAAGTGAAACTCCCCATACCCTTAATATACCCAAAAGGACACATTAAAAGGCATGATGCATTGTAGGTATTACTGAAATTAACGGAGACAAAGATTCACAAGATAAAATTAGATAAAAACAACGGAAACTAAAATAATAACTTATTCAAAAGCAAAAACTTCATAATTTCTTCATAAACCAAATAAATCAAATACCAAATACAACATACTTGTATCAAAAGCCAACATGTCTCATGAAATAAATTTGTAGTCTCAACAAAAATCAAAGTATAATATCCCTCTCAAGTGCCGGTACAAAGAAAGAAAAAAGGAAATAAAAGTAGGAAATACATAGCAGAATCTTCTCCAAGAAACCTCTGAACAACTGTAATCTACCGCCCTCTCCTTTGATTGCCTATGAGGGGAAAAGGGAAAAATAAAGGAGTGGGTCAGACTGAAAGCCTAGTGAGTGATAGTAACTACTAGAATCTTTAAACAAATTAAAGGTAAGAGACTCTTCAATAGTTCTAGTATATACAAAAGGAAACAAAGGAAATAGGAAAGAGATAAACAGGAAAATATGATTAAACTATTACGATTGATAAGATAGGTCAACTTTGATTGTTTGCACTTGTCTTGGATAGCTTCTTGATTAGGCTGAATTCCTAATCCTATAATTAGGTTGAAATCCTAATTCTACCCTTTGATCGGCCTGCTACTCCATAGACCTTACCGTGGACTAGAGGCTATATAACTCCCTACATAACAGCCAATGGTAACTATGAAAGATACATAAAGCACCCACTGTGGACTAGACGATACATAGCTCCCTACACAGAAGGAAATGGTGTCTACGAAAGACACACATACTAAGAGCTTGGAACTCATAGCGATTACTGAGCACCGAAATGGAAGTTGCATGCGTAACTACCACCATGCTCATGCTACCTTTTTCTTCACCTACTAGGTCATATTATTACCTCGACTCAGCATAAGCATGCCCCTCGTCTCACTATAGGATTATGTGAAATACCGTGTCCATGGAAAATATAGGGGAATACTGCCGGTACTTGCCCGTTATCCAAACAATATCATCACTAAGATTTTAAGATCATCACTCTTCCCTCATTTTTACCCATTAGTCTCCTCAACACCACTTTTAAGATCATCACTAAGATTTTAGCCAACCGTCTACAGAGTGTAATTAGCTCCTTAGTTGGTATTGAGCAATAAGCCTTCATCATCGGCATAAATATTTTGGATTGTGTTGCGGCGACACAGGAAGTCATTTCATTCTGCCACTTCTCAAACACTCCTGGTGCCTTGCTTAAGCTTGACTTCTCCAAAGCCTTTGACTCAGTTAACTAGTCCTTTTTACTTGACCTCATGAAACACAGGGGCTTTCCAGACACTTGGTGCAAATGGATAAAGTGTATTCTTGACACAAGTCTTTCGTCGATCTCCATCAATGGTTCCTTAGATGGACACATCAAGTCGGCCCATGGATTAAGGCAGGGCGATCCCCTATCCCCTCTTCTCTTTGTCCTTATTTCTGATGTTTTCAATCAGATGGTAAAGCTTGCAATTTCCAACAACCTATTAAAGGGCATCCATCTTCCCAACTCGAATCTTTCGATCTCCAACCTTCAGTTTGTGGACGATACAATTTTGATGATCTCCCCTGAATCTTCTCATATCCACTGCCTTAAGGTCCTACTTTATATCTTTGAACTCATCTCGGGTTTATCCATTAACTTTGGCAAGAGCTCAATAATCATGCTGGGAAACTCCGATCACCTCGGTCCTCCTTCCGCTGCACTACTTAATTGTAACCTTGGTCACTTCCCCACCACTTACCTCGGCATTCCCTTACATTCAACCAAACTGGCCCGTTCTGACTGGCTCGCCCTCATTTCCAAGGTTGAATCTCGCCTTGCATCCTGGAAAGCTAACTCGTTATCTTCAACAGACCGCCTCGTTCTTGTCAAATCTGTCCTCTCTGCCCTGCCATCATACTGGATGTCGTTTCATAGATTGCCAAACCGGGTTATACTCAAAATAGATGCCATTGACGCTCTTTTCTTTGGAATGGTAACCAAACAAGATGCTTAATAAATTAGAAATCGATTTGTTTACATCAAGACCATGGGGGTCTTGGCATTACCAACCTCGCCTCCTTCAACACAACTCTCTTATCCAAGTGGCTCTGGCGCATAATCTCACCGGGTGACCTCCATTGGAAGAAATGGATTCTTCAGCTCCACTATCAAGCCAACCCTCACCTGGTCCTTCACACCACCCCTAATCTCGGACTATCTCCTTTCTGGGCTGGAGTCAATCGAATCATCCCCCAGGTCAAAAATCTTTTCCATGTCTCTCTGGGCAATGGGGATAGTTGCCTCTTCTGGTTGGACACTTGGTACGGTCAATCCCCGCTAGCCCGTTCTTACCCTTATCTCTTTTCCCACACTGCCCACAACTTCAAAACTATTAGTATGATTTTAGCCCTGGGTCCTCATTGCCTTTGCCCCCCATCCCTCTTCGACCTCAACACTCTGGACGAGCTTGTCTCAGCCACTTCCTTGCTCCCCTCAATTCACCTCTCCGACGCACCAGATTTTTACATCTGGGCTTTATCACCTACACATGGCTTTTCTGTCTCCTCCTGCTACGCTTTTCCTAGTCACCCCGACAGATCTTACTCTTTTACAAGAATTTGGAAATGTAAGCTCCCCCCGCGCATTATATTCTTCCAATGGTGCCTCATTCATGCCCGTATCAACACCAGAGATAGGCTTAGGCGCTTGAATATTTCGGTAGACCCTTCCTGTGTCTTGTGTCTCAATCAGGAAGAATCGATCACTCATCTTTTCTTTGACTGTGACTTCTCTTATCACATTTGGTCCACTACCAGTGCTTCTCTCCTTGGCCACATTCCTATCATTTGGTCGTTTTTTGAGCATTGGCAATACAACCCTTCGGACAAGAACCTAGATTCTTTCATAGCCATCTATAGTTGGTGCTTATGGAAAGAGAGAAATGCGCGCATTTTCAACAAACCTACAAGCAATATTGATGAGATATGTAATCATATTGCTTATATATTTTCTATCTGGACAGGTTCTTCACGCAGATGGCCCTCCACTCGAGTTCTACCTTTTAGGGATATTGATCGGGCTGATTGACGCATTGCATCAGTAGTAGGTTGATATATCTTTTGCTTATCGTAGTTATTGTGTAATTATCGACTGGATTTTGTATATACTCTACGATGGGTTGTGGAACTCTCTCTTGGCCATCGACCAGGCCTGTTGGTCGAACCTTATTACCATATTAGCCTTATTATAACTGGCTGTGTAGCCTCGCGCTACACACCCGTTGCTGTCTAAAAAAAATTAACTGAAAATAATTCTAAAACTGTAAATAAATTACTAAAAAGGTTACTCCAAAAATCATAATAAAACTACAACTATTGAAAACCCTAATATTTTAAATAGGAAAATAGGCAAAGGGAAAATTTTGCAAAAATTTCTAAAGGACAACAAGTTTGTTTTTTAGTCTGAAGCACGCTTTTCAGTGTTAACAGAAAATGATAGTTACAACCATCATGTTGTGATTTACACTAAAAAGTATCCTTTAGCCTGAAAAGAAAACTTCTTGTCCCTAAAACTAAATTTATCATCAACTTTTTCCTCGAGCCAGAAAACCCCTATTTTAAATTACTTAAAGAAATTTAAAATAATTACATCACTCACCTTTGGTCCTTAGCTCTTCCCTTTAGGCCTTTACGGATCCACTTGGGGTTGTTAAATATTTTTATTGATAATGATTTCCTCCTTGGAAACTTATTCCGCTTAGGGTCCTTTTTGAATAGGTGAACCTAATTGGAGAAAATGTTAGAATAAGAAAAGGTGTTAGGCCCACGGTTCTATTTATAGGGTAGAAGTGGATCTCAGACCGTTGGATTTTGGGATTGAATAGGATGCAACCAAGTGAAAGGCTGAATAGGGGCCATCGGATGTAGAAACGGAAGGACCATATCGAGTTGAAGAATGCAAAATACGTCATTAACGTTCGGGAGAATGAATGTTCGTTTGTTCGCTAAAAAACAAGGCGGGTCGACCGCTGTTGTGCCCAGGTCGACCGGCCAGTCGACGTGGTCTATACATATATATGTATACATACATATATATATATATATATATATCTGCTTATTTTGTTCAGTTCATATCTCGTTCAGTTTAGCTCGGATTCTGACTTTCTATATATGGAAATTGACAAGAAAATTATCACGGACACATTGGTGCAAATCCGATGGCTCAATTCCGATAATTTCATAAAGTTATTTTATTATTTAATTAATTAATGAACTAATTATCATGGGTTAAAATTTTGGCTATTACATCATCACATTCTTCGGTCGCTAGACATGAACTAATTGTCGTAAGAATTTATTCATCAAATCGGTCCATGTGCTTATGGACCCGTTCTCTTAGTATCTAAACCACATCGCTGCCAAGTCCATCAAGTATAAAGGGAAGCATCGCCCTATTACCTTGTCAGGAGTACCCAACACCTTTACATGTCGGATGTATCTCATTAGATGACCTATCGGATCTGACTTTCCATCGTACATTTCCAATGTATGAAGCTTCAAACCGGGAGGATTTCTCGCATTCTGGATATTAGAAGTAAAAGGATTCCCCTATACATCCTCCAAACTCTAGTCCAGGAGTATGCCTCTAACTATTCTCCTTACAATTCAACAATCTGGTTTACATCATCCAATGAAGGTCTTCGTCCAAAAGCGATAATCTACCCGCCGCTCCTATGGAGGAACTACGACACATACTTCTATTGATGCATGTTCACATTCTGACCTGCTCCTCTTGTTTCATTTTGTCCTCTGTTCCTACGGAGAGGTTTTGGCACATACTCTCCCGGTCGTTGCATGATCACATTCTGATTTGCATTTCTAGCTCCAGCATCGCTCGCCCTTGCATTTCAGCACGTTCTAAATTCGCACCAGTGGTTCCCCAAGGTATAATTGTCTTGATACTAAGTTGACTCAAATTGGCACCAAGTTGTACTGTTGGTAGAGGCATCGTTCCAGTTTGCTCCACTCCAACTCCAGATGTTCCTCCATTTAGCACATGGTTCTAAATTCTTGCATCTTTGGCTATTTCATATTGTCCCATTCTTTGGAAAAATCCTTCAACCTTTTCTGTTGTTGAGTCATTCATCCATCTTGCATTTCTTTCATCATTATCTCCATCTTTTCTCCAGAACGTAGACAGATTGATGAGAATTTGTGGACATCTTCTTGCTGCCCTCGTGCTCTGGTTGGCTTGCTCCAGCCTTAGATTTAGTGTTAGATCACTTCATCTTCTCCAAATCTCTGATTCAAGCTTCAGGTCTTCAGATCTAGTTCTTTGTTCTTAGTGAAAGCACTATAATTTTAACCCAAAAAATGGATCAATACCCAAAAATCAGTTGAAAGCACCAATTCTTTCAAAATAAATGTAAAAGCAGTAGAAATCTCGAATCAAGTACATAAAATATAGCAAAAAAGTAAAGAACACACAAGAATTTTTATAGTGTTTCGATAATCTCTAGCCTATGTCCATTTTATAGTTTGTTATTTATTGTCTTCTCTCTAGACTATAATGCATTATATAAGATCAGACCACAATCTAGTCGATCTTAAATTTATAATGAAGTTCTAGAGTGTTTGAGAGGTAAAGGTTAGGAGTAAAGAAGAAGAAGGAGAAGTATCCAATGGCAGAGAGATCAAATCCAGAGTGAAGAGCTGAAGATTAAGGAAGAGCTTAAGCAAGAATGTCCCTCCTTGGTTGCAGGTAAGCTGGTATTTATAGAGAAACAGTCATGTTGGGTTAAAAGTCGACTTGGAGCAAAGTCCAAAAATCGGACTGAAATCACGTGCCAAATTCCAAAATCTCTCGAGTTAACTAAACATGTCAGTACCAACCTAATCATGTCAATGCCGACATGTTTCCTTTGTTCGAAATAATTTAAACTCTCTTGCACTCTTCATCTTACTTCATTTTGTGGCATTCCATGTTATTTCCATCGATTATTAGTTGATTTTGATGATCGTTATATCATTGTTTGGTTTATGCTGTCATTTCAGCCGTTTAACTCTTCAACTCGTGGAATAGGTCATCCAAAACTCTTGGAAATCTCTTAGACACATGTGGATGGGGTAGATAATAACTCATGTGATATTGGATTGGACGATTGTGGAGAAAAAACACATCGGCATCGACATGAACATGTTGGAACCGACTTAATTACTTTGCGTATTTTTGGATGAATTATCTCTGACCCGCTCCTTTGCTTCATCAAAATATGCCTCTAAGATTTCAAGTTGTTTTGTTCCCGTCTCGATCTTCTAAGTCTACTTGAAATCTACTTTGCCTCAAAAGTGGGTTAACAAAAATGTGTACAGCTATGTATACACATATCACAACATTGGGATATGTATCAATTGTAGATACATATATGTTATACTTACATAAGCATATGACAATTTCATATGCATATCGAGAATGTAAATGCCTATATGTGTGTGTTTTTAAAATACTATAATATGCGTATATGATTTGTATATAGATATTTATACTGCCCTTCCCCACAAACATACAAACACATACGTACATACATACATACATATATATATATATATAGTTTAAACACACACACACATATGAGATATTTATGTTTCCACTTATAAGTACATATATCCATATACAATGTAAATAAATCTGTGTAATAAATTGGACTCAAAGTAAGAGAATGGTTGATGCAAAAGTAAAGATGGAAATAAATTATATGTTAGATCTAGATCTAGTCAAATTAGAATTAAAAAAATAGAATAAGGTAATGTTTCGATTTGCTCTTTTAAAAACACCAATAAATAATAGGTTTAATACTTGTATGAAAAGAATTCCATACTTATAACAAAAGTATTTTAGATTTTAAAATTAAAGATTAGAAAACTTACATTCAACATGAAAGCAAAAGTATTATAAAGTATTATCACACTTAATATATAGCTATAAAATAATGATTTAATTTTATATGATTGCAAATATACATATAGATGCATCCGTGTATTATAATTTAAGAATTAAAATCTCAAATGCACATGCTTAACTAAACAATAAGCATTGAATATATTATCTGGAAAACAAAATTAATTTAACCAAATGATTTAACTTGAAATTGGTTTACAATTTTGGATAGCACGAAGATAAAGCATATGGACACACATAGTACATACACACATAGAGACATAAAACTCAATTAATTAAATATTAAAACAATTAGCACAAAAGAATTAAATTGTGACACAAATGTAAATTTTTTACAACAATTCTGATCTACATTAACTAATAACTTTAGATTGAACAAACAAATTGGATGCATAAAATAAATCAAACACAATATTGTTTTTATAATAAAATAATAATACACAAGAGATTTTGGATTAGGTCTGATAAGTGACAATCTATATACAAAAAAATGTGAATTTAGTCGGGGTTTAACACATGATGGATAAAATAAAAGAATTGAACCTAAAAAGTCTTACCCTTTGTAACACTTTGTTTTTAGATTTCTCCTCAGATCAATAAGTAAATCCACACTTATTTTGCAACAAATGGATGTACCACCTAGCCTTTTATTCTATTTGATATTCTGGTTTGATTTATAGTTGAAAGTTTTTAGAAAAGGTTGAAGAAATTTTTGGCCACGAAAGAGGTGTAGAAGATGGCCATGGATGAGGAAAGATGAGGAAATGGATATGAGAAACTTGTTTTAAGAAAAGAACAGAATCCTTTCCTATTATTTCTTTAAAAACCTTTTCTTTTAGTTACTATTAATCTTTGATCAAATGTAATCCATATACCTTCCTCTCTCTCTAGTATGGAAGTCCATATCATACCATCACATGATACGTTTATTTCCAAAAGCTTGTTAAGCAATTAACTACATTTAAAACCCGTTTAAATATATATTGATACGTGTATATATAACTTTTATACGAACATCCAAATAATGATTCTCAACACCCAAAATATCAAATAAATTAATAATAATTAAGATTTCTTAAATGTTAAGTAATTTTGTTAGCTCATAACATTTTTTAAACTAAATAAATCATGTAGTTTTTGGAGAATTCACAAATGCAGTTTGAGACTCAGATACGAGTTTTCAATCAATGATTAACATTGAACAATTCAAATATTAGCATTCACACTTCACCTTAGCTAGTGTTGTGACATTTTAGCTTAACTCATTGCTTATAGATCTTTTCGGTAAAATCTAGTTTTAAATTTTCTTAAGCGTAACCTTTTAGCAACCATTATTTATGCACATTCTCTTTGTCAATACTATCTCACTTTAGGATTTATGAAATTTGGTTTTGGTCCAAACTCCAACATCATCCTTATTCAACTCAGTTAGTCCATGAAAAAAGTCTTTGGTTCAATAATAACGTTTATTATAAGCCTACTACTCTGGCTAATTGAAACTTTGAGTACAGTTGACTATGACACTAACCTCATACAATGGAGGAGACAAATTCTCTATTGAATGGTGTTTCATTTCCAATTTTTAACTCAGATCCAACTATAGTAGCTCAATAGAGCATTATCCGATGTTTAAACCATAATCAAAATGGAGTATTCACATTGAAGTTCCCTGGTATTCTCAAGTCAAGAGAACTGTATAACATCGTCACCCTAAAATTTCCTATTCGACCTAGTAGTTATTAAACAACATCAAACTCCCAAACGAGCCATCCCATGGTTACCCAATGACTACAAGTATGTAACCCCTTGGTACCTACAACTGATAGAGTTAGGGGTATGCCCTAGGGGCAATTATGTAATTTGTTACATAAATGTAACTCGTTGAACAATCTTGTTCACAATAAAGGTGGTTCTTTTTATTATATACTTGATATAATGTGGTTATATTAAATAGATGGTTTAGTTAAAAGGTATATTTAATAGAAAATCCATAAATGGCATATTTTGTGATAGTAGTTACAAAGTGTTGTATTCGTGAGTAATTTATCACAATAAAAAATTTACCATTTTAAACGTTCCTGGTCAAGATGCATCAAAGACTGGATATCGGTGTATCCGTTGAGCCTAGAGTATGTAACGCTCTCCAAAGATTGAGCAGTGTATTACCCATGACTACTGGGGGCACCTAGGGGTTACGTACTGATAGTTATTGGATAACTATGGACTGAATCACTACATAGTTTTCCGTTGGTTAATATAACTAAGATCAAACATAAAATATCGATGCGACTGATTTACATAGTTTTCTCAACTTGAAAATACTTTGGAACTTCAATATAAAAGCTCCGCTTTGATTACAGTCAAATCATAGCATGACATTCCATCGAGTGACTATAGTTGGATCGAGTGGAAGTATTGAAAGTGAAGCACTATTTAAGAGAGGATTCGTCTCCTCGGTTATATAGGGTTAGTATCTGGTCAACTCAAAGTCAAAGTCTCTGGCCAGAGCATTTTGGTTAATAATAATTGTTAGTTTTGAACTAAGGACTTTGTGTTTTTACTATAAAGCTGAATGTGGATAACATTGGAATTTTGACCGTTACCAAATTTCGTAAATCCAAAGTGATATAGTTTTGACGAAGAAATTGGTGTCAATAATTGTCACTATTATGTACCGCTTATAATAAGAAAAATTTGATTTTACCTAAAAGATGTATAAGCGATAAATTCGACCAAAATGTCACACCACCTGCTAAGTGACGTGTAGATGTTAATATTCGAATAGTTCGATATTAATCGCTGACTGAATTTACACCTTTGAGTCGCATAAGCGTAATAATGAATGCTTCGAAAACCACATGATTTAATTAATTGATAACAGTTATAAATTAATTAAATTAATTAATATTAATGAAATATAAATTATTAAATTTTGGTTTATTTATTTATTTTATTTGTTTGAATCAATTAGTATTTAATAAAGTGCGCACATAAAAGTTATGTATGTACGTATCAATATATGATATTAATAAAATATTTAAATTGGATTTAAATAGATTAATTACTAAATGGGTTAGGGAATATTTTATGGCATATATAACCTTATTCATAGAAGGCATAAGAAAAAGAGGCTTAAAATACAATGGTTGGATCTAGAAAATGAAGGGAGGAGGTTATGGAAGGATCCCTCTACAAATATGTTATCTTCCATTCATTGGCCTCTCTTAATCACTAGCCTTCTAACCCCTAGCCTTCATCTTTATTTTTCTACCTTCTTAGCCGAAATTTCATGGCTTTTAAGCCACAAAAATTCCCAAAACAAATCAAATAAAATAAATTCAAAAGTGGTGCTTCAGATTGTTGCAATTTCTCGAGATGATTCATATTGAATATGCAAGTATATATTTTTGTTTGATGATAATAAACATATATATATTCATTTAAATGTATTTGTTATTGTACTATTTTATTTTCACATAATTTAATAAATAATTACTGAATAAAATAAGTAACACAGAATATGAATTCAAACAAATATTTTATTGCAATTTTGAATAGTACAAATTTGAGCTCTCACTATATATATATACAATTTTTGATTACATCACAATTTCGACTACATCACAATTTTTAATTTACATTTGCACCTCACCACATATCACTCATTAACTTGTATTTATCTTCAACTCTATTCTAGATTGAATCCAGCATCTGAGCAATCTTCAAAATACGCACTGGCGCAGTAAAATTGAAAAGGAAATATTTTTTCAGTGTAAAATAAAATGTGTTTTTGAAAATATTATTTGCCTCAGTTATTTGGGTTGCTCGTCGTCATTTATTTTGAAGTCATCATAAATGAACAGCTTGTGACATGCACAGTGTATCATTGTACATGCTGCAAGGCCGTGCACATAGATATACACTTGACGGAACTGCAAGGACAGGTGAGCACAAGGTCAAACCCAACCAAAAGCCAGGTTCAACTCA
Organism: Allium cepa; assembly: GCA_030765085.1. NCBI lineage: Eukaryota > Viridiplantae > Streptophyta > Magnoliopsida > Asparagales > Amaryllidaceae > Allium > Allium cepa. The sequence goes on from CM060932.1 coordinate 955,116,945, forward strand.
AGTGCAATACAAATAATATCATGACATGAGCACAAGGTAAAAACCGAGCTATAAGCTGGATTCAACTCAGGTATAAAGTGATGTACACATGAAGCCAGCAACAATCAGAGGCAATTAAGATCAACACAGCAAGCAAGTATGAATCAAAACAGGTCAGAAGCCGTGGATCATCAAACTAGAGCTCGAACAATGTACAGCAACTATTCGGTGCATATATAAGCTCGAATGAGCAAGTGCACCGGGAAAGCAACTCTACACATAAGTGAATACAAGACTACACAGTCAATGGCATGAATTCACAAACAACAAATGGAAGCGGTTCAATATGCAAGTGAAGCCACAAGAAAATTCCACCAGACCAGACTTAAGAATTCAGACAAGTAATATATATATATATATATATATATATATATATATATATATATATATGCAAACTAGCTCGACGCTACAACTTAAATGTAAGTTCTAATTCAAAAGTAATCCAGGCTCTCAATAACCAGAGCAAGCATGAAGATATACAACAGAGAAGACCACAACAAGTAACACACACACATATATATACACACATATATGCAACTAGAAAAGATACAACATGCATCATATACATGAGGATCGGACCATATGAAAACAAGTGAATGCAAGTGCGGACAATACATGATACTACAGCCACTAGAATCCATTAGTTCAAGAGCCTCAACAAAATATACAAGTGAGATCAAGTATGCATTGACAGGATGCAGTTAAGCAGTTGACAGTGCACACAAATGCACAAGAATCAATTGGAAACAATGAGACAGCAGCTACCAATCAAACACAATATGATCAGCCTCAAAGCAATAACAGTTACAATATGAACTCATGTGGAAGTGCAGACCAACCAAGTGGAAAACAAATAGTGAAACAATACTATATATACATATGTATATGTAACTACCAGACTCCAACAATGCAACCAGAATAAAATGGCACCAAAACAACTAGAGAAGTTCAATTGACAAGACCAGATTCGAAATCAATGCTCCAGAGACTACATGACCACATGTACAACAAGATATATATGCAAAGTCAACATGTATGCAATAGAGTGCATAAGTAGACTAAAAGACCAAGTCTTAAACAACAAATGCAGTGATAATATACATGAAATCAAGTGCAACATCAACACGGCAGTGGACAATGAAGTTAGAAAACCAAGGAAGAACCAAATATGTAAAAAATTATCACATTTTCAAATTACCGTAGTCAGTAGCCTCAACAGTAAAACTCACATGAAGCCATGAGTAATTGAACGAAGTCGAAGTCAAAATATCATCACAAAATCAAAATACCGTCGTCACAGAGGTAACAAATTCGTATATTCATGATGCCGAAGTCAATTTGCAGTTACAAAAATCAGGGTAGTCGTGAATCAAACAATGTCAAACCACAATCAAAGCCGTGATGACTAAGAAAAAATCAAACAAGCCAAATCGAAGCCGGGATATCCAAGCAACACAAAATATATGAATTGAACTAGTCAGGGTCAATCACAAGCAACCAAACGAAAATCAACGACCGAGCTAAAGTAACTGAAGAATTCAAACAATATCGTACTAACGAAAATTAAGGGAATTAAACCCTAAATAATCCATATCATCATCGGCATGGAAAAGGCAATCGAGTTCAAGCAAATTAACCAGAAAAGCAAAAGGAAAATCACTTACCAAATTCAAGTCAATTCGAACTCGATTCGTCAAAGCAACCGCTAGTGAATCAAAGTGACAAATTGATCGACGAAGCAACCGTGGATAGTTCGTCATTCAGTCAATGATTGAATCGGTGTGCTCGAATTTTCAAAGGCCTAATTTTTCTTCAAAGAGGAACGAATGAAAAAAGGAAGCGGCCATTTTCAAAGATCAAAGTACAAGGAGTCGGGCCGGAGAAATAAAAGAGAAAAGGGGGATCATAATTCTTATCACTTAGATTAATTTGGGCCGGCTTATATTTTTTGAGCTTTTATTTTTAAAAATTAGGGTTTTGATTTTTAAATTATTTTCAAATTTTGTATTTCTCTTTTAAACATTTGTAAAGTCTAGTCGTGTGACTAGGGGACGAACTAAGGTGGTGTAATTTGAGAATTCGCAACTCAATGGCTGAGTTATGGAAGGGTTTTGAGCGTAGAGTTTGGTTAGTCAATAGCGGATGTCGTGAGTTTACATGTGTAAGTGTCTGACTACTTAATTTCTAGTAGAAATCTTGGGGCAACATGTAGGCAGGGTTTTGCCGAAGCTGGATAAATCTGTGTTGTTCTATTTCTTTTTTTATTCTGTTATTATCTCTGCTGTTATTATTCTGCTATATCTATATTATGATTATTTTATATACTTCAGCATTAAATTTTTATAATTAATAGTATCACCTTATTCACCACCCTTCTTGGGTGAAATTGATCCTACAAGTGGTATTGGAGATAGGAACAGAAGTCGATTTTTATTTTAAAAATTGATTTTTCAAAAACCAATTTTTGTTTTAAAATTTAAAATTTTAAAATGGATTTTTTTAATAATACTTTTGCTGAGGGTCAGTCCATACTTAGACCACCAATGTTCAATGGTGATTATGCTTTCTGGAAAAATAGAATGAAATTTTTTTGAAAACCATTGATGCTTGGAATATAGTTGAGATAGGATATAGGACACCAACTATAGTTATTGATAATCAAGAAATAGATAAACCGATGGATCAATGGACGGATCTTGAAAATGGACTATAGAATGCTAATGCTAAAGCTATGAATTCTATTATTTGTTCATTGGATCAAATTGAATTTAATCGTGTCTCACATTGTCTAACTGCGTAGGAAATATGGCGCACACACTCGAAGTGACTCACAAAGGAACATCTCAAGTCAAAAAATCCCGCCTTGCCATGCTTAGTAGTGAATACAAGAACTTCACAATGGCCAAGGAAGAAAATTTCAAAGAGATATATGGATGACTTTCTATATCATATACAAATCAAAAGCTCTCAAAAAATCATACATAGAGTTGGAAATAGTCCGAAAAATCCTTAGAGTCCTTCCACGAAATTTTGAAGCCAAAGTCACCACTATTCAAGAATCAAAGTATTTGAAACAGATTAAAGTCGAAGAACTTATTGGAAATCTCACCACTTATGAGCTAGAAATGAAATTTAAGGAAGAGCGTGAAGGAGGTGATACTCACAAGAAATCGATAGCTCTCAAAGGAACAAATGAAAGTGAAGATGACAATGACGATGATGGAGCAGCTGAGCTGGCACTATTAATAAAAAATTCAAAAGGTGGAATCACAAATATGGAAATCCAGATCTAAATCAAAAATTGAAAAGCAGAAAAGCCAAAGCACTAGACAACTAAAAAGAACAAGAGATCATCTTTCACAAGTGTAATAAACCCGGTCATATCAAGCCCAATTGTCCTCAGAATCGATTCAGCTAAGGAAAGAAACCAAAAAGGAGAAGTTTTGCGGCCACTTATGATGAAACCGATGAAGATGATAAATGCACTGGAAGTGGAGTGAAAAAGCAGATCTGTGACTTCAAGAGATATAATTGACAGTGATGATGATGAGCCAAGCGAGGTATCAAAACTTACTCATTCAGAATTACTTATATATTTTCACGAAGTAAATGGTTGTTTCGAAAGACCTAGGGGGAAATACACTAAAAATTGAATCACAAAGAGATACTTTGATAGATTTAAATAAACAACTTGATCAGTTGGTTAAAAACTATCGAAACAAGTGCCCTAAGTGTGAAAAGTGTCCAACATTCGAAGAAGAAATTAAAAAATCAGAAATTAAAACTAAATCGATTGAAAATGAAATTCTGATTTTGAAAGAAAGTGAAAACACACACGAGGAGAGAAAATTCTATTAAAAAATGCCCTCAATTATTGAAGGAAAATGAATCACTCAAAACATAAGTCCAACAATTGTCTACAACTTTAGAAAAAATTTCCAAAGGAAAGAGATCGTTAAATATGTTGTTAGGGAAACAAACTGTTAATAGTGAGACAAGGACTTGGATATAATCAATCTTAGAGTATTAGAGGGGAAATTAATCAAGTCAACTCCAAGTGCATAATTTGTAGAAAAATTGGACACAGTCAAAACAATTGTTGGTATAGACCCAAACACATGAAAAATATTCAAATTTGGGTTCCAAAAGGCACGAATATAGATTCCCTTAAAGTCAAACAAATCTGGATGCCAAAAGGAACAAATATAAATAGTCTTGGGTCTACTCAAACATATTTTTCAAAATTTTTTGCCACTAACAACCATACCAATAAAAACAAATAGGTCACAATAATCTTCTCTCGTGTAGGTATGGTGGCAGGCTAAGGAACAACAATAGTGCTATCTAGATTTTGGTTGTTCCAGGCACACGATGGGCGACAAATCTAAGTTCCATAGCCTAGTATAAAGGTGGAAGAATCACAATGGGCAACAACGAAAAATTATCGTAAAGGTAAAACAGGTAACGGTATATTTATCTTGAACGATTTATTAAATGTGATAACCTGCACCATAATCTGAATTAAATCGGGCAGTTATGTGATGATGAATGTTGATTATGATTCTAACTTATTCAAAATTATTGGCCAATTAACTTTTTATGCCGATAATACTATAAGTATTTCTAGACTCTTTGAACTACTACATATAGATTTGTATGGATTAATGATGATGTTTTATTGGTTGATGATTACTCATGATACACGCGGATATATTTGTTTCTGGATCTGTCACTATGTTCACTATTTGTTTATTTGCACGGCTTCAATTCAATTTCATTTAAAAGCTGTAAAAATGATTTTAAGGAATTTTTTGCAACTTCACGGTCTGGTCTATAACATTCAATAATGATAATCTTGAGTCCAAGAGAAATTTAGATGCAGATTACACTGGTAATCTAGTTGATAGAGAAATTACTGGTGGAACGTGTTTTATGTTGAGACATTCATTAGTTGCATCACATTTTCAAAGAAAATATCTGCATATTTTTCATTTCAACTAATTTTCAGATAAGCAGACATTTTTCTTATAAAACCCCTTCCAGAAAATCATTTCTTTTTGACCATGTTTCAGATTAGTCATTTTAGAAAATTTGATTTTATAGTTATTTTGGATTTGATTTTAAATTACTACTAATCAGACTCCCTACTAATTATCAAAAAGATAAATAGTGATTGAAAAAGTGATGAGTGTTGATATTGATCATATATTATAACTTGAGACAGTATATTTAGTAAATTTATTTAAAAATCTAAACAAGATTTATAATAAATTTTGAAGGGTAAAAGTTCCATGACCATATCTATTTTTATCATATTTTTAACGACCATCACTCATCAAAATTCAATATAGCATGTCAATACGTGGTATTTTTAAATGGGAAATTATTCATTTTCATTTTTTTTATTTTTTAGTAAAAAAACATCCAAAGTATTCGCTCTCGTTTAAAGTCCTCACGGTTATGCATGGATGAATTACTTGGTTTGTATATGTACTTTCAAGCTCATTTAAAAATCCTCATAGTTATGCATGTATGGAACACATGTCAAAATTGATTAATTAAATAGATAAGTTGATTCTTATCCCATTTAAAAGTTATCACAGTTATGCGTGGTTAGAAGATACTTGAATTCATTTTTTTATAAAAATTTGAAATACTACTAATCTCATTTAAAAGTCCTAGTGGTTATGCATAGTTAGTAGATATTCAAACTCCTGATATAAATATACGACAAATAGACCCAGCTATATGGTTTTGCATCATCCTTATCATTCTAAAGTGGAATATGCACCTAACATAGTATTTATGAGTATTATTTGATTTTTTTATTGAAATTTGATATACTCGATTAGGTATTAATATTGTATTAATGTCTATCACTTTATCTCTATTTTCGAACACTATTACTCTTTTGATGATAACAAAAGGGGGAGAGAAAAGTTAAGATTTTGCCAAATAAAGGTCAAATATTTTATTTTGTATTATCTATTTGCATCTAGGTTCATCTGTATATTTTCATTTATTCTCATGCATATATGAAGGAAAGTTTTGTTGTGGAGAGCGAGCATTCAAATAGGGGGAGCAAATAGAGTCTATCATTGATCAAATACATTTAATAAATTCAAAATCTTAAATATATGTTTTTTATCATCAAAATGGGGAGATTTTTGAATATGCAAGTATATGATTTTTGCTTGATGATATTAAACATATATATATATATTCATTTAAATGTATTTATTATTTTACTATTTTATTTTCACACAATTAAATAAATATTTACTGAATAAAATAAGTAACACAGAATTTAAATTCAAACAAATATTTTATTGCAATTTTGATAGTACAAATTTGAGCTCTCACTATATATATACAATTTTTGATTGCATCACAATTTCGATTACATCACAATTTTTAATTTACGTTTGCACCTCACTACATATCACTCGTTAACTCGAATTTATCTTCAACTCTATTCCAGATTGAATCCAGCATCTGATAAATCTGCAAAATACACACTGACATAGTAAAATTGAAAAGGAAATATTTTTGTAGTGTAAAATAAAATACGTTTTTAAAAATATTATTTACCTCGGTTATTTGGGTTGCTCGTCATCATTTATTTTGAATTCATCATACACGAACAGCTTGTGACATGCACAGTGTATCACTGTACATGCCGCAAGGCCGTGCGCACCGATATACGCTTGACAAAACTATAGGAACAGGTGAGCACAAGGTCAAACCCAACCAAAAGCCAGGTTCAACTCAAGTGCAATACAAATAATGTCACGACACGAGCACAAGGGCAGACCCAAGCTATAAGATGGATCCAACTCATGTATAAAGTGATGTACACATGAAGGCAGCAACAATTAGAGGCAATCAAGATCAACACAACAAGCAAGTATGAATCAAAACTGGTCAGAAGCCGTAGGTCATCAAAGTAGAGCTCAAACAACGCATAACAACTATCCAGTGCATATATAAGCTCGAATGAGCAAGTGCCCCAGGATAGCAGCTCTACACATAACAGAATCAAGACTACACGGTCAATGGCATGAATTCACAAACAACAAATGGAAGCAGTTCAATATGCAAGTGAAGCCACAAGCAAATTCCACTAGACTAGACTTAAGAATTTAGACAAGTAATGTACACACACACATACACATGCACACATATAAATATATATATATATATATATATTTATGCAAACTAGCTCGAGGCAACAACTCAAATGCAAGTTCCAAATCAGAAACAGTCCAGGCTCTCAATAACCAGAGCAAGCATGAAGATATACAACAGAGAAGACCACAACAAGTAACACACACACACACACATATATGTATGTATGTATGTATGTATGTATGTATATGCAACCAGAACATATACAACATGCATCATATACATGAGGATCAGACCACATGAAAACAAGTGACTGCAAGTGTAGACAATACATGATACTACAGCCACCAGAATCCATTAGTTCAGGAGCCTCAACAAAATATACAAGTGAAAACAAGTATGCAGTGACAGGATGTAGTTAAGCAGTTGACAGTGCACACAAATGCACAAGAATCAACTAGAAACAATGAGATAGTAACTACCAAGAAAACACAATATGATCCACCTCATAGCAATAACAATTACAATATGAACTATTGTGGAAGTGCAGACCAACCAAGTGGGAAAAAAACAGTGAAACAATGTTGTATATACATATGTATATGTAACTACCAGACTCCAACAATGCAACCATACTAAAATGGCACCAAGACAACCAGAGAAGTTCAATTGATAAGACCAGATTTGAAATCAAGACTCCAGAGACTACAAGACCACATGTACAACAAGATATATATGCAAAATTGACATGTATGCAATAAAGTGCATAAGTAGACTACAAGAGCAAGTCTTAAACAACAAATGCAGTGACAATATACATGAAATAAAGTGCAACATCAACACGGCAGTGGACAATGAAGTCAGAAAACCAAGGCAGAATCAAATAAGTAAAAAATTATCACATTTCCAAATGACCGAAGTCGATAGCCTCAACAATAAAATTCACATGAAGCTGTGAGTAATTGAACGAAGTCAAAATCAAAATATCATCACAAAATCAAAGTACCGAAGTCACAGCGGCAACAAATTCATATATTCATAATGCCGAAGTCAATTTGTAGTTACAAAACCAAGGTAGCAATGATTCAAACAAAGTCAATGTCAAACCAAAATCAAAGCCGTGATGACCAAGAAAAATCAAATAAGCCAAATCGAAGCCGTGATATCCAAGCAACACAAAATATATGAATTGAATTTGTCAGGGTCAATCACAAGCAACCAAACGAAAATCAACGGCCAAGCTAAAATAACTGAAATATTCAAAAAATATCATACGAACAAAAATTAAGAGTATTAAACCCTATATAACCCATATCATCATCGGTATGGAAAAGGCAATTGAGTTCAAGCAAATTAACTAGAAGAGCAAAAGGAAAACCACATACCAGATTCAAGTCAATTCGAACTTGATTCATCGAAGCAGCCGCTAGTGAACCAAAGTGACAAATTGATTGACGAAGCAACTGTGGATAGTTCATCATTCAATCAATGAATGAATCGGCGTGCTCGAATTCGCAAAGCCCTAATTTTTCTTCAAAGAGGAATGAACGAAATAAAAGGTAGCAGCCATTTTCAAAGATCGAAGTACAAGGAGTTGGGCCGAAGAAATAAAAGAGAAAAGGGGGATCATAATTCTTATCACTTGATTTAATTTTGGCCTGCTTTTATTTTTAAAAATTAGGGTTTTGATTTTTAAATTGTTTTTAATTTTTTTATTTCTCTTTTAAACATTTGTAAAGTCTAGTCATGTGACTAAAGGACGAACTACAATGGTGTAGTTCGAGAATTTGCAACTCAGTGGCTGAGTTGTGGCAGAGTTTTGAGCATAGAGTTAGGTTAGTCGATAGCGGGTGTCGCGAGTTTATGTGTGTAAGCGTCTGACTACTTAATTTCCAGTAGATACATTGTGGGCAACACGTAGGCAAGGTTTTGCCAAAGCTGGGTAAATATGTGTTATTCTATTTATGTTTTTATTCTACTATTATCTGTGCTGTTATTATTCTACTATATCTGTGTAGCGATTATTTTATATACTTCCGCATTAAATTTTATAATTAATAATATCACCCTATTCTACCCCCTTTAGGGTGAAATCGATCCTACAATTCCATCGAATCTAGAAGCATTTATCATCAAGGTACGAATCATAGGTAACATCAAACAAGGTAAATTCTATTTAATTAATTTATATGGAACTTAATTAATTTATATGAAACTTGATTAACTTAGTTAATTTTTATAAAATTAAATTGATTTATATAAACTTTAGTTAATTTTATAAAATTTAGTTAATTTATATAATCATATAAACGATATCAATAATATATGGAATTTCCTGAAACGGATCTAAATTTTATTTAAAATATTTTATTCAACAATTCCATGTATATTTCTATAAACTTATTAAATTTAATAAAACTTAATTAAATTTTCTAAACTTATTTAATTTTAAAAAACAATTGGCATATTTAATTATTACAAAACTTAATTAACTTAATTATTATTATTATTACTATTATTATATTACTATATTATTATATTATATTATTATTCTTCTAAATTTAGTTAATTTTTATAAAGGTAATTAATTTTTATAAAACTTAGTTAACTTAGTTAATTTATATAAAAATTAGATAATTTTTATAAAACTTAAATAATTTTTATAGCAATTTTACAAAGATTTCAAAATAGAGAACATGATTTTTATAAAACTAAATTTTATAAAACTTAATTAAATTTTATAAACTTATTTAATTTTAAAAAAACAATTAGCTTATTTAATTATTATAAAACTTAATTAACTTAATTACTTATTTTAAACTTAGTTAATTTATTATTATTATATTATTATGATATTATTTTATTACTAATATTATTATCATATTACATTATTATTCTTCTTTTAAATTTAGTTAATTTTTATAAACTTAATTAATTTTTATAAAACTTAGTTAACTTAGTTATTTTTTATATAACTTAGTAAATTTTTATATCCTTTAATTAATTTTTATAAAATTCACTTCATTAACTTAGTTGAATATTTATAAGTCTTAGTTTATAAATTAGTTAAATAATTTTAGTTAATTTACATAGCTTAGTTAAATTTTATAAGAATTAGTTAATTTTTATAAACTTTTAGTTAATCTAGTTAAATTTGAATAAAACTTGATAACGTAGTTATCTTTTATAAAAATTAGTTAACTTTTAAAAAGCAGTTAGCTTATTTAATTATTATAAAACTTAATTAACTTAGTTACTTATTGTAACTTAGTTAATTTATTATTATTATATTATTATTATATTATTTTACTACTACTACTACTATTATCATATTATATTATTATTCTTATTTTAAATTTAGTTAATTTTTATAAACTTGATTAATTTTTATAAAACCTAGTTAACTTAGTTGATTTTTATGATAATTAGATAATTTTTTTAAAACTTTGTCAATTTTTATAATAATTTAACAAAGATTTGAAAATGGTGAACATGATTTTTATAAAACCAAATTAATTTTCATAGACTTTAGTTAATTTAATTAAAAAATTTAAATTTTGTTGATTTTTATAAACTCAATTGACTTAGTTAATTTTTATATAACTTAGTTAATTTTTATATCCTTTAATTAATTTTCATAAAACTCAGTTAAATAACTTAGTCGAATATTTATAAGACTTAGTTTATAAATTAGTTAAATAGTTTTAGTTATTTTTTACATAACTTAGTTAAATTTTATAAGAATTGGTTAATTTTTATAAATTTTTAGTTAATCTAGTTAAATTTGTATAAAACGTGATAACGTAGTTAAAATTTATAAAAGATAGCTAACTTTTAAAAAAACAGCTAACTTATTTAATTAATATAAAACTTAATTAACGTAGTTACTTATTTTAAACCTAGCTATTTATTATTTTTATTATAACATTATTATTATATTATTTTATTACTACTACTACTACTATTATATTATTATGTTATTATTCTTCTTTTAAATTTAGTTAATTTTCTTAAACTTAATTAATTTTTATAAAACTTATTTAATTTATACAAAAATTAGATAATTTGTACAAAATTTAGTCAATTTTTATGAAAATTTAACAAAGATTTCAAAATAGAGAATATGATTTTTTTATAAAACTAAATTAATTTTCATAAACTTTAGTTAATTTAATTAAAAAAAAAAATTTTGTTGATTTTTATAAAACTCAATTAACTTAGTTAATTTTTATGTAACTTATAATTTTTATAAACTCACTTAATTAACTTTGTTGAATATCTTTAAGACTTGGTTTGTAAATTAGTTAAATAGTTTTAGTTAATTTTTATATAACTTTGTTAAATTTTATAAGAATTAGTTAATTTTTACAAACTTTTAGTTATTTAAGTTAAATTTGTATAAACTTGATAATGTGGATAACTTTTATAAAAATTGTTAATTTTTATAAATTAAGTAAAAAAATAATTTTAATTATTTTTTATATAACCTAGTTATCTTAGTTAAATTTTTATACTTAGTTAATTTTCATAAATTTATTTAAATTTTATAATAATTTATTAATATTTAGATATTAATTAAATTTTATAAAACTTAGTTAATTTGTAGAAAATTATTTAATTTTTATAATACTTCGTTAAATTAGTTAATTCTAATAAACTTTGTTGATTTTTATAAACTTAACGGATTTCATGAATTTTCGACAGCACCTCCTTTGCGCGGTTAGTGTTTTTCCGCGCATCCCAATTCAATATATAATTATACGATCAAAACAAGATCAAATTTATATTATATATAACAAAATATACTTCATAATAGCGTTCACATTCAAATGCATAAAAACATATCTTTTATTGACAACTTTAGCTACCAATGTTCCATATGGCAAATGAATGTTTTGTGTACCTATATAGCAAAGTAAAGGGAATAATTATGGTGCAAATCTAAAGTTATGTAATTATGCAAAATGTTTGAATTCCAATGTTTTTTATCAAGCAATATTTGCACACTTACAGATAGAGCGCAAGTTGTTCCATAAGATGAGCGAAAAATGAGCGTGATGATAATTCATGTCTTCTAGTCACTAATCCCATTCCATTCAGTATTGGAAAGTATAGATACACCATGAGAAAGTTTTTTTGCATTAAAAAATGAAGCTCAGTCATAAACACAACTAGCCTACCCAAAGAAGAATATAAACTTCTTAATAATTCTCCGAGCAAGCATTAATAAGAAAAATCAACAGATCAATAATAGAGAGACATTTACTTGATTTATCAATCAAATTTGACATAGGAGCGTCAGTCAATGGACTTGCTGTTTTCAACCCATAAAAACCTGATAGGTTGATTAACCTCCTTATTTGAAACATTAGCACGGCATTTTTCAGTCATGAAATACAAGCATGCTAAACTACACAGATGCCTATTCTTCAATTTACACATCCTGTCAACAATTATAATACACGTTGTAACCGACAGCTCTAAGATTATAGGTTTTACATGCTTCATTTGAAAAAAAAAATCCCGAATAGTTATGGAAATTCAAAATGGTATTGTAAGTTTAGTAGATGCTTAATCGAAGTTGCTTTAACATAAAGGATACATGAATAAGGCATTCATTTGCGCTGTATTAATACTATTGTTGCATGAAACAGCTGAGCGTGACCATAAGCTTGAATTGAGATTCAGTTCATAAACAATTATATCAAGGTACTTGAATCCAGTTACATTTACATCAGCATGTAATGTTCTATTATATCTAAAGCCTGATTCATAGTTCTCAGATACACTTGCATATAAGGTGGATGCATGATGGAGACCAATGCTCAAAAATAAATTACGCCTACATAACAACCCAAAAAAAAGCATAGATCAGTTAATATACTATGATTCTATGATGGTGAATTAATTTATAATTAGGAAGAATTAGAGCATAATGCAATTCACTACTTTGAAGAGTTATATAATGCGAGTTAGTTGCAATCCTTATTTTCAAGCATCACATGTAAAAAATGTGTATCAGAACTGGCTAGGAAGATATTAATTCAACATTTACTATGGAGGAAATTAAAATAGCTATTTTTCAGATTAACGAAAGTAGCAGTCCAAGCCCGGATGGATGTGAAGCAATATTTTTTCAAGAGCCTGGGAAATAATCAAGCATGAAGTAGTCGTTGTTGTGTAAGGTACGTTCTCTAAGGGAGAAATAATTACAAAACAAATTTCAAGTTATAATGTATGTGTGTATATATATATATATTCTAAAAAAAGTTCAAAATAATACAGAGGCCAGTAAATCTTTCAACTAAGCAAATTGATATTTTCCTTCAAATTCAAATCTGAACCCACTTTAGTTGTTCGCAAATTAATTGAATCAACTAACATTGAAGCAAGGAGTAAAACCATATCATACTTGATGGTTCATATAAGGCTTACCGGTTGAAGTTTTCATCTATATTTTGGAAGATATTGTGAGGTGAAATGCTATAGAGTTGAACTGTTTATCCTAAGGTTAGGTCCAAGGGAGAGGTCAGCGTTAGCATTTGTCGGAGGACTTATGATGGAATCTATATGAAGATTAAAAATCTGTTTGAGATGGTCGTATCCATGTAGAGATTCATGATCTGTTCGAGATGCTAGAATTTATTTAAGGATTCATGATCTCTTCAAGTAATGAAGACATGTATGAGAGATGCCCAATATAACCTCAGCATCGGCAAATGACTAAAGACAAAGTATGATGCATATTTTGGGGTTTGACTAACTCACGATAGGGTATTATCAACTCTATATCTAGGGACACTTTCGATATGTTGGCTAGATGGAGTTGATGATATTTGGTTCCACATGGTTCATACTATGTTCGGGGTGGGCCGGCTATGTTTACCTTATGGTTTATTTTAGTTTTTGATCCTTGTGCATGGAGATCGACTTTAGTTTACTGAGGTGTCTTCGTGGAAAATCCATATACGAACGTACGTTGGCAGTTTTGTTTGTACTTCAACATTGTTGTGTCTTAAGATGTAAGCGACGATTTTTTCATTCATATTCTTCAGCCTAGATATTATGTGTTATATCACCTTATGTACTTATTAGATAGGTAGTTCTTTTGAGGGGGTAATCGATACGGTATTCTATGCAGTCTCAAAAGTAATATTATACGATAGCCACATATTTCTTGAGTTTCTCGTATCAGACTTATGTCTGACTCATGGTTTTATATTTCTCTTATTTCAATGGGTGTTCTTTCAAGTATGATGAGAAAAGCAGGTTTTCGTTGATAGACTTTGGAGCTCGAGGAGTTGATCTGGATGTTTCACCTACCATAGTATTCTTATTTTCACTGCATTACTACTATGTATATGTTAGCAATTATGAGGATAGTTTGTTATAACTGTCCAACTGATGATAATATTTAGAATTGTAATTTTGAAATGCTATATATCTTAGAGTGATAGTTTGTACTGTCTTTAGGTATTATATGTCATAATTCCGCTATGAGATTCTAATATTGTATTCTCTTCTTTCTTGTTCTGTTTTTGTTTTCTTTTATTTTACCCTAACAATCTGTTTTTCCGACACTTGGATGTTTGGCGTAAGAATATTGTGGATGTATTAGTGTTGATATATTTCATGGTGGAAAAGGTGGGCAGTTAACCTTATAATTCAAAATTTAGAAGACAATATATAGTCTTGCAAAAATAAATAGTTAAGTGATATAGTTACTAATGTTATAGTAGTTATATAGTTCAGCATCTACTTGGAATTTGAAGCGATAACATGCCAAAAGATTTATCGATAAGTGTATTTAATGTTTCTTTATTAATGTTAATTAACTTTATTATTATATATATTGATTGATAAACAATCTTATAAGTTAGATTAGTTGCAAAAGATTATTAAAGTAGATAATTCTAGTTTTGTATAACATGTGTTCTTACAATATTAGAATGGTTAAATGTAATCATTTCATTTTTCTAATAAAGCTCCTACTATATTTTTTATATTCCTCAAAACTCTCAGATAAATATAGAAATTTTTCGATTTTCTATAGGAGTGTTAGGGCTCACTTACCTTAGGATTCTGACCTTGAGTTTTCTCGATGAATCATAGGTCCACAAGCGATGGATAACTTAATCAATTGTATCATATACTACTCCTAACCATGGCCTTTTCCTTGATCTTGATTTTGATCTTGAGTTTGCTCAACAAATCAAAAGATATTATTCACTTTTACTTATCATTTCTCGGTAGCCTAAGTATAATGTGTTGGAACTGAGCTAGCCCACAGTGGATGTTATGAGTAAATTTAAAAAAAATACCTTATAGGAACTTTACTGCGCTTATGAAGTCTAATTTATTTAAAACATTTCTAGATTTAATCTAAATAAAATCATATATTTCATTCACATTTATAAATTAAATAAATAAATTTATTTAATTTACTTTTAATTTGTATATAAATAGCATATGTATCTTATACATATGTCTATGTGTGTGCATGTGTAATATGATATTCCACGAAAGGTATAACATGCCCTTATATAGATGTTGGGATTTACATCGTAATGGACATGTTAGTTGTTGCGACTTTTCTATTGATTAGAAAAGCACAAATTTTAATAAATTCTGCAAGCGCACAGGCGTGTAGTATGCAGGTCGAACACAGGGAATTGTATTTTAAAACAATTAAAATCCATAGTTAAATCCTAGGCGTGTTAAACGAATTCGACGGTGAATTTTGAACAGAAAATAAAAACAATAATATACTCCGAATCGTTTTCGAAACTAATCGAAATTGCAACCAAAATATAGAATTGTAAAAAAATCAGAACAGAAATTGAAATTGCGGAAAAGAAGATAACGGAGCAAACAACTGAAATAATTATTAACTAACTGAAAAGAGTGCAGAAAATAACTAAGAACAAGAATAAATAAATTGCTAAATCTAATCAACAATCCTACGTATTCTGTTCGAAAATAAAAACATTGCTGAATTTAAATCTAAACTTGAAGAAAAGTGATGAGGTAAGAGATCATTTTCCATTTGCATTCCTCTCTCTATTTAAAGACTTCAGCCTCCACAAATAACCCTATTATTTAGGTCCATGTGCTTGATATTAGGAGAAAAATAAGGCCACCTCACTTTGAATTGGTCTTTGCTTTGTTATTTGATTAACAAGTGGCCTTGCTTTGAGAGATTTTCAGGTCAAACTTTGAATGTGTATTTTCAATATTTGCAATTGATTTCTTGCATGAATAGTACACATGTTGGTGACGTGAGATGCATTTCTTCATGAACGATATGTACTTTCTCTTCGACGGTATTCAAAATGTTGCACTTTGGAATCTATAATTTGCAAAACCACAAAAAAATACCCGTATAATACCACTTTATTAAAATAAAAATATATGAAACAAACGGTTTAAAATGCAGAAAAATATGTTCATCATTAGTCCATCCTATATGTACTGTATATTGTCCAAATATGCGTATAGATTTATGCCTTTTATATATAAAACAAAGGGTAAATATATTAATGTATGTATGTATGTATGTGTGTGTATGCATATTATGAGAAAATATTATAGATATATTTAAGCATAAATTTTATGGTGTTAAATTACACACACACACACACGCACATATATATAAGATATAAGTTTAAAATTTTAATTTTTGTTTTTATATATATAAAGATGTATGTGTGTGCGCGCATGTTAAAATAACATATTTATATGTATTGAAAGAACACACACACATATATATATAAGATATTTAAATGTAAACATGATTTAGAATGGTTTATATATATAAATAAATAAATTACAAAATTGAAAAAAATCTCCTTTTTTTAAAATGTATAAAATACATAACGGGTACAATTTTAATTATAATTTTATAATTTTGGTATATAAATATTATAAATCTATTAGTTAAACAACAATAAATAAATGATAAAAAATACATAGTTTATATATAACTCGAATTTTGAACTTCCATAAAGTTTAGAATCATATTTTATAACTTATACAAAAATTGAGATTTTTCTAATTAAAATTATTGTTTTCTATTAATTAATTCTTTCGAGTTAATTAAAAATGAATTTTTAAAAATATTAAAGACGGTAGAAAAAAATCTAATTTTTTGACTGAAAGCTTCTATAATGATAAAATAGTTTTAGAAAATTCAAGATCTAATTTTCAAAACAAAATGTAATTTTATATAAATATTTAATTCGTATAATGATGAAATAATACTAAAATTATTAAATAATTACCAAAAAATTATTTAATATAAATATACATTTGAAAAATATTAGTTTAATTTTTATATGATATAATTATATAGTTTAGAATTAGTCATATATATAAATAAATATATTAATATGTGTAAAATTAGTAAACTAATAATAAGTAAAATAAAATATTTTGACTGTGTGTATCATATCTATTATAAAAAAATGTTTTTTTGTGCTTATAACTAATCAATATATGTGACGACAACAATACCTTTAGGAAGCTCACCTAACTAACAATTTAAAACAACTGTATGTCTCTCCGTTTGTGCGAACAATATAGAGTTATACAGAGCATATGCATCATATATAAAACTAAATACGTACCTATATTAATGCCCTTATGTACACCTTGTAATGATGAGTTCCCTTCCTCTTGAAACCTTTCCGGTTCGTCAGATTGCTAGTCCTTGAATCATAGACCCTTTGATATAGAGTAGCTACTGATTTGAATTAATTTTATTTTATTTGTTCTAAGCACTAGGAAGCATAATTCGACTAGCAAAATGGAGAGAGGAGGCAGCCAAAAAGTCTTCTAAAGGTTTAGGATAGAGACACTTAATAGAGGAGAAGTTGTAGATATTTTAGTTTCAGTATCCTACATCATCTCTTATCAATTCTCTTCCATCTTACCCCTCCGTCTCCAAGCCTTTGTTGAACCATCTTATAGTCCATACTGCCTTATATTGGTCAAACTTTTCAGCCCCTTTCATGAACTTTAAACCAATTTTAAGCTTAAATAAATATTGTTAACTAAATCTAATTTAATTATTTATCGATATCGCATATCGATCGATATATTCATAACTATTATAAATATATACAATATTGTTTATTCCATAAATCATATTCAAAATTTTATAATTAACATTTTATAAACATTAATTAATTTAATTAATTTATAACAATTATAAACTAAATAAACCATTTGGTCTAAAGAGAATTCATCATTCCAGTTTTGTGACTCGTTAGGTGTAAACTCGGTCAGCGATTAACACTGAACTATTCAAATGCTAACGTTCACACGTCACTTAGTAGATGGTGTGACATTTTGGCCAAATTTATTAATTATTTAGTTTTGGTGAAATTCAATGTCACTTTATCAAGCGTTATCGGTAGTGACATTTATCTTCATCAAAACTATATAACTTTAGACTTATGGAATTTGGTAATGGCCAGATCTCAGTATCATCCATATTAAACTCTATATTCCAAACACAAAGCCTTTAGTTCAATAATAAAAATTATTATTAACTGAAAAGCTCTGGCCAAAGACTTTGACTTTGAGTTGACTGTGATACTAACCTTATATAACTAAGGAGACGAATCCCCCCTTGAATAGCACTTCACTTCGAATACTTTCACTCTATCCAACTATAATCACTCGATGAAATGCCACGCCATGTTTTGACTATAATTAAAGTAGAGATTTCATATTAAAGATCCACAATATTCTCAAGTCGAGGGAACTATGTAAATCAATTACATCAATATTTTCTATTTGACCTTAGTTGTAATAACCAATAGAAAATTATCGAGTGAGTTATTCCATGATTATCCAATAACTATTAGTACGTAATCTCTAAGTGCCCCAGCATCCAAGAATAATAGACTACCCAATTTTTGGAGAGCATAACGTACTCTAATTTCAATGGACACATCGGTACCAAATTTTGTTGCATCTTGACTAGGAAGATTTAAAATGGTATATATTTGTTTTCATTGTGATAAATTACTCACAGTTACAACACTTTCTAACTACTATCACAAACATTCCATTTTATGATTTTTTTATTAAATGTACTTTTAATTAAATTAATTAATTAATATAACACATTATATCAAGTATATAATAGAAAGAAAACACCTTTTATTTTTAACAAGATTGACTATCGAGTTAAATATATGTAGCAAATTACATAATTTTCTATATGGCATATCCCTAGCTCTATCAGTCTCCCACTTGCACTTGGGATCAATTATGGAATATTATTCCAACTTCTCCAATCGGTTTCCTCAAAACCGATCGGGTCGGTCCCTTAGCGAACTAGTGCTATTATGTTTTAATCATTTACTTTATTAGTTAATTCTCTTTGACACTAATAAACTACCTTTAACGTGTGGAATGATTCGAAGTATGTCTCTTGACTTCCAGTGAGCTCTTAGTTCTTCTATGAACTATAAAGTGACATTTATCATATAACAATGTTGTGAGATTCTCGATATTTGAAATCACCCTCGACTCAGTTATAAATTTGTGCATTTATTATATATATATACACATTGTTTTTATTGTGGCATTATTCAAGTCAATGAATCAGCCACAATTTCATTTATTTATAACATTTCCAACTTGAAAATTCTTAACTTGAATTCATTGTTGACATATTATACTCAGTATCACATATGAATTTTAAGTCCGAACACTTCTTCGTATGGAGTTTGTTGTTTCTATAAACAATGCTCTAGTACTTTATAAGTACACAAGAACACTCCAAAATATCATTAGTAATATCAATTTGGATTTGATATTTGCTTCATGTATCAAATACATAAACAATTCACAATATCGTAGACAACATAATATGTATGATAATTCTTATTGTCAATGCTTACGGAATTTGTCTCATATGTTCCATATCAAACAATTTAATAAGGTGTCTTTACATATCGCTATAGGACATTTCCCAACATATTTTATACATACTATGAAAGATATCATTTACAAATCCAACATTGAGTATTAAGATAATTAAAACTGATTTTAACACAAGTATATTGTAAAAATCAGTGTGTGTTGTTTACTTACAGTTAGAAATATCAATGTACCTTTTAACGTTCTTTCTTATAGGCAAACACTTCCTTTGCATTTTGATTGACAATCAAACTATTTGATATTCCCATCAAAACGTTTTTTAAATTTTGACTCTTAATGATACTTTCTATCATTCATTGGATCATGTCCAAAATCCTACGAACTTAAAATCTCTCCCACTGACTTTAAGACACTTTAATTGTTATGTGCAAATAGTCCAATCTAAATTTATATTTAGAACTTTTGTTTCAACACATATATACCAAAACCTAAAGTCATATTAGGTGATAATTTTGCGAGTAAATCTGATTTAACTTGAGTACATTGCATAATGAAATCTACAACGCTAATTTCAACAACTGAAATTTACGAGGTTATTTTTATCAACTTTCCTTGCATATCCCTTCGGATACGACTAACAAAATTGTATTTTGATAACAAATTTGGGTTCCCTTCGGATTTGCGCATCATATATATCATAAACTCAATATTCTTAATGGCCTAATTAACAACCGAGGATTATCTATTTTCGATATTGATAAGAAAATCATAGTTTCTCCTCATTTTGCGAGAATACTTATTAGACAATCTAATGTGATGTGTTCTTTTAGGTTAGTTAATTTTATTTCGCATCATCTATTCAGTTTTATCATTGGTTTGTATCCAACTCCATTTTGCTATCAATAATTTCTCAATGAATTTTTTTTCACCGTGAAGTTAGTATTTCTTGAAACAACAATTATTTCTCGATGCAATGGAATAGGTAATCCTAAAAAATTTATGAATTTCCTTTTATATAAAAATGATTTAATTTTAGTTTACAAAACATATATTTAAACATAAATATGTCATCCAATGATAATCCTTCCCAAACTCATTTTGGGGTGATTGACATAAGATCCTTCACAGATAATTATTATGTGCGGACTTTCGATTCGCATAATCTACTAACTCCTCGACCCAAGATATGTTGGGGTTTCTTATAACCCTTATCTTGTATGATTTTGTAAACTATTGTTTAGATGAAGTAATATTAATCTTGTATACTACTCTTAAGTATATAACATTATAGAAAGAAATTAACTCAACTTTACTCATCGTACTTTGTCCAACCAAGTTCGATTACTCTTATCGATACATCATTATACATCACATGGAGGATTGACTTTTGAGATTGAATCTTTATTCATTTTTAGATACTTCCGAAAATATTTCCTATATATTCACCCATTCGATCAAATTGAATCATTTCTATCACATGTTATTTTATTTACTTCCGTTTTATACTCCATAAGTTGACCATGGATGTACTACACGTGTATCAAATATACATGTCCATGTCGGTGACAACTCATCGACGAATATAACGAAGAAAGTAGAACTGCTTTGGTATTAATAGATTACGATTGCAGATATCAATATGTATCAATCCAAAGAGTTCATCAACTCTTATGATGCACCCACTAAATGGATATATAGCCCACTTTGAGATATAATTAATCAATATCATCTGATCCATAATAATCATATAATAAAGTTATTTCTCAAAACTACAGCTTTGTCTATAATTCCACAATAATTGTAAGTAATTTTAGATACTTTTGTATTTTCTAATACATCACTTTTTTTTATGAAAATAATATCATATTGTGGTTGTATTTCATTATGAATATTCACAATATTTACATTTGAAATATAAACGTATTTATTTTTCAATTTGTACCGAAAAATAGTCATTATTTCATAAATAATGTTCGATATATTTTACGAAAATAATTTTCGTAACATGATGCAATCAATAAGTTCAATGTGGCATGCTCCTACTATTTCCGCAATTACTATAATAGCGTACTAAATTTGGAGGTTCATCATTCACTTAATATAGATTATTTATTTCATATACTACAACTATATTACAGCGGAGAGTTCTTTGATCAAATATCTTAAACTCAAAGAAATAAATCTCATAGTTTTTTTATATGAAAATACATTTCGAAATAGAAATCATATTTCTTATTCCAATGCTAATTATCAATTATTATTACAATTCTCATTTTCGATGTTTCTATATGAAGCAGAAGTGACCGTTCATTCTCTTCATCCTAACTGTACCTTAAATCAAATCTATTTTTGTATATTAATTTTCCTTTCTAAATGGTCAAAAAATTCAAAAAGAAAACCTTTAGCACAATATCATAATGAACTATTTACAAAAGTTTATTCGATCATCCTCGATATTTAAGGACATCAAATATGTTGCAATTTTCGTAAATTGATCAAGCTGACATTTCACTAATCAAGTTCATAGATTTATATTGTAGTTTTGGTCTAGTGTTACATTTAACACAATACGATCCTTTTGTAATCAATCAAATTGAATATTCAATCTTATAGTACTATCTATTAGCTTATTTCGAATGAACTAACTTCATTGAAGTATCGTACATTATGAACTGTGGTCGTTCTTCATATTACGTTTATATGCAATAGTATGTGGATCAAATATCCATAGTTTTATATTACATTAGATTTCAAAACTAATAGAATGAAATACATGGTCTCAACCAAATAAACACGTAAGTGACTAAATTACAAATGTATTTGGTAGTTGTATAATCAGGCGCTTACATAGGTATTGAAACATTGACATACAATAAGCATTTATTGGTAAGTACATGTTATATTTTTATTTGTCAATCTTCAATTCATTCGTGTGTCTTAATTGATAAACATTTTATTAGTTTTATTAAATGCGTAAATTTATCAATATAGATTGACATTATATTGCATATGTTCTTAAAATATTAGAAATGTTATCATTTCCTTTTTCTAATAAGGCCCTCCACTAGTCTTTTATGTTTCAGCAAACTCTAAGTGAAAAATAAAAGTCTTTGGATTTCACTAGTGGGTATAGGACTCGTCCATCTTGAAACTCTGACCTTGAGTTTGCTCAACAAGTCGGGCTCCACGGACGATGTATAACTTCTTATTGGTTGGATCACATATAACTCCTAACCCATGGTTCCTTTTCCTAATCTCATTTCGACCTTGAGTTTGTTCAACAAACCGAAAGAGATTATTCACTTGTACCTATCATATAATGACGGCTTAAGTATAATATATGTACCTTGAGTTTGCTCAATAATGACATGTAGTTACCTTACCTCATTTATTCAATATATTAACAATACAGTACATAACATCCCTAACTTGAGTTTGCTCAATAAATACATGTAGTTACCTTAGCTCAACCATTCAATATATTAACAATACTGCATAAAACATCCCTAGCTTGAGTTTGCTTAACAACTAAAGAGTATGCAAGTAATATATATATATATATATATATATATATATATATATATATATATGATAGAGGACAACATTATATTAAAGATTCATAATCTTCAATATATTATTTTAAGTGATAATGACTTATGAAATAATGCATTTCTTATGAACTGCCCTTGTGATTCAAGTTCGGACACATCTGAAATCACGGTATATATACAATACGTATGTATTTATCCCTTAAGCCTGTTTACAGTTTCTTTACCGTTCCGCATTTAGTTGATACATTCATATTATGTAACTTTTAATATTATATAACTTTTATATTTCATGCTACTTATTAATAGTCTTTTTATAGTATTATATATTAAATATATTTTTAATTAATTAACATTTTAATAAATTTTATATTATTTTAATGTACCATTTATATTAAATATTTAATACATACTATAAACTTTATAATATTACACATATATCATACATATGTGTATATTCTTTCAATTCACTAACCTTTAATTAATTTAATTAATTAATAAACCTTTAATTAATTTACTTAATTAATAAACCTTTAATTAATTTACTTAACTAATTAACGTTTAATTAATTTATATAATTAATTAACTTTTAATATTTAATTTATTTAAACAAATTTAATTAAGTTATATTAATTTCAAAATTCAATTCGTATACATACATGTGTACTTATGTTATTTGTAACACTTTAAAAAAACATAACATATATCATAATGTATATAATACATGTATATATTTATTACTTAGCTTATTTAGTTAATTTATTTTATTAATCCTATTAATAAATTTTTAAATCAATTTCTATTATTTTTTAACATTTAGAAAACTTTTTTATATTATAACTTTTATAATATTTGTATATATTATTTTAAATTTAATTTTTAAATTTAAAATCTCATATTTTAAATTTTTAAACAATTTTGAAAATTAGTCCAGTGTTCGATTCAGATTAGGCATTTTCTATTACGGATAACATTTTGGGTTACCTCATCATTTCGAGCCAGCTTAGTAGCTAGGTAAGGCAGACTACTTGATTATCCAAACCCAACCTTAGACACTTTTTTCCTAGACACTTAATTATATGTGTAGGTTTTAATTAGTTAATCCTAACATGACTAATTAGACCATATTTGATATTATGCTCTGATACCATTGTTGGAACTATGCCAGCCCACAAAGGAAGTTATGGGCGAATTGGAAATTTTTTTTACCCTATAGGATCATTATTGGGCATATGAAGTCTATGTTATTTAAAATATTTCTAAATTTAATTTAAATAAAATCATATATTTCAGTTAAATTTATAAATTATTGATAGAAATTCATTTAATTTATTTCCATTTTGTACATAAATATACATATAGATCATATATAGATGCGTATGTGTGCATGTGTAACATGATATTCCATGAAAGGTATGACATGCTCGTAAATAGATGCTGGGATTTACATTGCAATGGACATGTTAGCTCATCTTATATGTATTGTATGTTGTCTAAATATATGTATATATTTATGCTTATTGTATATAAAACCGAGAGAGAGAGAGAGAGAGAGAGAAAGAGTGTGTGTGTGTGTTATGACAAAATATTATAGATATATGTATATGTAAATTTTACAGTGTTAAATAATATATATATAAGTTCATTTTTTTTAATTTTTTTGTATACTTAAGGATATATATCTCTCTCTATTAGTGTACTAAAGTAACATATTATATGTATAGAATATATATACATATATATATATATATATATATATATATATATAATTTAAATGCAAATATGATTTAGAATGGTTTATATATAAACACAAACATATAAAAATTACAAAATTGAAAGAAAACAATCCTTTCTAAAAAAATCTTCTAGATCGAAAACACAAAAGGCACAGTTTTTTATTTATAATTTTATTATATTAATACATGAATATAATAAATTAATTAGTTAAACAATAGTAAATAAATGATTTAAAATATGTAATATATATTTTGAATTTTGAATTTCCAGAAAATATGATATCATATTTTTGATAGCTTAGGAAAAATTTTGTGATCTTTATTAAGTTACTTTTTTTATTAATCAATTACTTTCGGTCGAATTAAAAAAGGTTATTTTTTTAAATATTAAAAACAGTGGAAAAAGTTTAATTTTTTAGCCAAAAGTTTCTATAATAATAATTTAATTTTAGAAAATATAAAATCTAATTTTTGAAACATAATTTATTTTATATAAATTTTAATTCATATAATGATTCAATAATATTAAAAATATTAAATAATTTCAAAAAATTTATTTATAGTTAATGGAAATTATAATTGATATAAATATACCTTTCAAAAATATTAGTTCAATTTTTATATGATATAGTTACATAGTTTAATATTAGTTATCTAAATTAATCAACCAACATATTTTTAGCAAAGCTAGCCGGCTTTATAGTGGGTTGTGCTACTATATATAAATAAAGAACTGGTGATCTGTACATGCACAGAGCAGCTGATCAAAGTGGACAAGCCACTGACAAAATAAGGAACAGGAGATAGACAAATATGCCCATACTACTATGAAAGAACATGCATATCCCCCGAAGGAGAGGAAGGATAAGCACTGCCATCATAAGACACTGGACCAAAAACATTTGCATGGCCAACAAAAAGGAGAGCCAAGTTAGAAGCATAACCAACAGAAGCAAGAGAGTAAATAAACTTCATATCCCACATCACATCATAGAACTTACTCTTGTTTACCTTACCAATCTCACCCTCTCTACTGAGGGCAAGGCCCTCACCGTCAATATGGTAAATAAGACTTCTTGTTTCCTCTACAGAGTCACTGTTGAAAGAATAAAAGGTATTACTCTCAGGCAAGAAACTCATGTCTGAAGGTAGGTATAGCCAAGCACGCTCATTAGGAATGATGAGTATTACTCTCAGGCGAGAACCTCACCCACAGGATTGATGACAACTAATAAACTAATATATGTATAAATTAATTAATAAAAAAAAGTAAACAAAATAAAATAATATTGGATGTGAGTATCACATCTTTATAAAAAAAGTTATATACATAACCAATCAAAATATGTGATGACAACAATACCTATAGGAATCTCACCTAACTAACAATTCGATAATAACAAAGAGTGTGTGTGTCTATACATACGTACAAACATACATACATACATATATATATATATATATATATGAACAATATAGAGTTATACAGAGAATATGCATCATAGATAAACAAAATACTTACTTATACTAATTCCAATAAGTACACCTTGTAATGATGAGTTCCCTTCTTCTTGAAACCTTCTCGATTCGTCAGACTGCTAGTCTTTGAATCGCTGGCCTTTTGTTATCAAATAGTTATTGATTTGATTTGTGTTGGAGCACTAAGAGATATAATTCGTTTAGCAAAATGGAGAGAGAAGCAGCCAGAAAGTCTTCTAAATGTTGAGGATAGAGATGCTATATAGAGGAGAAGTTAGAGATATTTTATGATCAATACAAAACATCATATCTTACCAATTCTCTTCCATCTTAGCCCTCCATCTCCAAGACTTTATTGCACCATCTTATGGTTCATATTACCATCATTTTAGTCGAAATTTTCAGCCCTTTTTATAGGGTTTAAAAACATTGTAAGCCAGGATAAATATTAATTGCTTATCGATATCGCATATATATCGATATATTTATAACTATTATAAATATATGCAATAATATTTATTTCACAAATCATATTAGAAAATTTATAAATAATATTTCATAAGATTTAATTAGTTTATAACAATTATAAACTAATTAAATCGTTTGGCCTAAAAGAATTCATCATTCCGATTATGTGACTCGTCAGGTGTAAAGTCGATCAGTGATTAACATCGAACTATTCGAATGTCAACATTCACACATAACTTAGCAGGAGGTGTAACATTTTGGATAAATTTATCACTTAATTAGTTTCGGTCAATTCAATTTTGCTTTATTATACGTTACCCGGTTGTGATATTTATTTACACCAATTATCTTCGTCAAAACCATATCATATTGGACTTATGGAATTTGGTAATGGTTAACATTCCCATATCATCCATATTCGACTCTATATTCCAAATAGAAAGTCCTTTGTTCAATAGCAATAATTATTATTAACCGAAATACTTTGGCCATAGACTTTGACTTTGAGTTGACTTGAGTTGATTGTGATACTAACCCCATATAACCAAGGACATGGATCTTCTCTTGAATAGCTGTGACGACCCGGGTTTTTGGTGTCGGATAATCGGGTGATTAGCTGATTTAAATTTATCGTAATATTAATTTTAATGGGTTTGACCATTAAATTTCTGATAATTAAAAATATCAGAATACATATATAAATTGATTTTTAAAAAATGTCTATGTGAATAAAATGAGAACATACACATGTATTTATGTATATAATGATAAATACAAGCAAAAGTATATATATACTAAATAGTGAGAATGCAAGCATGTATGTATACAATAACAACAACCTATATGGATAAAATAAACAACAATATATATGTATATATACACATACTTACAAAAGGGTATACATACATATATCGATTTATATAATAGTGTTTGTAGACACAAAAGGGGACAACACATAGATACATATCTTTTCTAGCTTGCAAAACTTTAAATCAAGGTCAAAACAAAATCAAATCACTTTGTAAAATCAAAACTTTATCATATGATATCAAATCAGAAAAAGCTAAAGAAAATAAAATCTGTAATCAATGCAAAAGCCTGTATTCAAGATTCAGCCTTGGCTTACCCCATAATCTTACTTTCTCTATGTATCCCCTACCCTGTTCTTTTTTATTCTCATTCGATCAACTAAAAAAAAGAAGATCGAAACAAATCAAACGAGAGTCAAGACAGTGAAGTTTGAAGCAGAGCAAACAACAGGATCATCTAGGCATATCAATTGTGAGTAAACTTCTTTCAAAATCGAACCTTTCTTATAAGGTGATTAAGTTAAAGATAAATAGGAGTAAAAGTTTGTGATTATGTTGTTGCATAGAAATAGATATAAAGATGCCTGTATAAGGATGTTGAAAAGCCTGTTCACATATTATTACCTATGTTCGTTGTTTTCTGCCATATACAACTTTCGAAATTTCAATCCTTTTCATCTGCAGAGTTTTAGCCCATGATGATTGAAAGATTTATATTTGTGTTCAAGTATACTTAATTTTAAAATTGATTTCATATGACATTATCAAGTATACGTATAGGAAAGCTATGATTACAGTAAGTTAATCCAAAGTGTAAAATTCCAAACATCGCATTTCATTCTTTGGCTTGCATAGACGTGATCGCTTGGTGAAATGGTGAATTTTGGTTGGAATTTCACAATTTTTAAATGGGTATGTAAGGAGATATTTGGCAATGACCGATTTTCATATTTGGGTCAAACTCTGGCGAGGAGGTCGACGGTGGGGGTCGACACTAGGTCGGAAGGAAGCTGCATGGTTGGGGGACTTGGGAAAAATGGAGAAGAAATTTACAAGGCGATGAGGTGATTGGTTGGGGTCAATCTAGGGCTAGATGTCGAATTGGATCATGCTTGGTTGTCGATGAGCTTTGGCGTCATAGAGAGGTTTTCAAGGTTGCGCACCAGGGGAGAAAAGCATGCGAAGGTGGAGGCGGACCTGCTGGCGAAGTTTGGCAAAGATTGGTGGAGGGTGATTGTCGGACGTGGCGGAGATGGGTGGTCAGGTTCGTGTCAGGATTGGATTCGTGTTCATTTTATTTGAATTTGGTCGACGTTGTGTTTTGTGTGGGCCAGGGGGTTTGCGAGGCCGAAGGTGGCATGGGGGAAATGTCAGAGATGGTCGGCGAGTTGACGTTGGAACGTGCACGTGCACGATGAAGATATTGTGCAAGTCGAAGGGAGACTGGAAGAAGAAGGAAGGAGCAGAGGTAGTTTGGGCCGAATACGCTAGGCCATAGTAAATAAAATAGAAGTGAAATAGAGGTAACGAAGTAGGAAAAGTAAAAGAAAGATAAGGGAAAAGGAAGAGAGAAAAAAATATAATAATAGAAAAAGAATAAAGAAGAAAAAAAGTAAAAGGAAGGAAAAAGGAAAATATAAGGGAAATAAAGGTAAAGAAAAAAGGAAGTTGTATATTTTCATGATAACTTACATTTTTTCTTTCTTTAACAAAAGATTTTTTATTTTTTCACTTTAAATCCGAGATTTGATGATTCAAGAATATCTTATAATGGTAACTAGGTATATTATTATTGACTTTAACTTATGGGAAATCCATGATATTTATAATGTATTAAAATGTTTAATTCGTAAATAATTTGGATAAAAATGGAAGTGAAATCGATTAAGTAAAATTTACAAAATCCAAGTGTGTGACCAGTATGAAATCATAGATTGGCAAAAATCTATATCTTGTCTTAACCCTGTAAAAGGGTTAATTAAAATTATATTGTCAATATCATAAAAGTGGGCACACGAGTCTTACCTTGACTAAATGGTATCCCCCAAAATAATAAATTGTTTTTTTTAAAACAATTTACTTCTAATTTTTGTTAATCGAATTCGAAGAGATCGAAATCGGATATCAGCATTATCCGAAAACCGCTTCGATTTTTGAACTACTGCAAATTCTTACAGATTGGTATATAGAACCAAGTAGGCTGGGATTGAATAAAATTAAGTCAAACTGACTATTAGAATAGTTAACGATACTTGGATATTATTTTAAATGTCGATGGATTTGTGTAATAAGTGTTTGAATATAACAAGATAAAAACTCGTAATGATGTACGAGTTGGCCCAGGTTTCAAAGAAGTTTATAACCTAAGTATTTCATATTAGATAGGTTTACTCACGCTGGTTTCCAGCCTGACCCGGGTGTTACTTTGATGTAATGCTCGGGTCAGACCGAGTATTACAGATTTTCAGGTAAGGACGTTTTGGAGCTCAGGAGGCGAGCTGGATGACAGGAACGTATGGAGTGTATCCGCTGTGTTATGTTGTTGTATATCTAGGACAGGTTATTTTAACTGTCCAGTGACTGTGAAATGTTGTAGCTCTGATGTATTTAAATGTAATTAACTGATACAGTTTTTCCTTTGTATAACTGCTATTTTATTTAATATTATATTTTGATCCGCTGCGAATATGAGAATCTGTGTTTAGTGTTTTCTGTTATCTTCTTCTTCTATCTCTTTCTTCTTTTTCTTAACTATCTGGAATTTTCGGAATCGAAAAACCCGGGTCGTTACATTTGGTATCAGAGCCGAAGGTTAAGCGAGAACCTTGGATCTGGTGGGTGTACTCATTAAGGAAAGGGTAAGTAGTACCCTAAAATGAGTTGAGTGTGTGTGTGTGTATATGAGAGCGTACTTGTTATTTTTATATAATGGTTTTAAAGGTAAAGGATTTTTATATATATTTCTATATATAAGGCAACAATTGGTTGTTGGATATTGAAATTAAATAAGAATTTACGTGGTAAATATATATATCCAAATAAGACTTGAATAGAATGTACCATTCATATAAGGAAAATTGGGATTAAATTTGGTTTCAAACCAAAATAAAATAAAATGGTTATTGTATCAAATATTGGGATGTTTGTTTCCTAATAATGTAAAAGGAAGTAAACTTTTAGATAGGTATGACTTGTAAATTGAAG
Organism: Allium cepa; assembly: GCA_030765085.1. Classification (NCBI taxonomy): domain Eukaryota; kingdom Viridiplantae; phylum Streptophyta; class Magnoliopsida; order Asparagales; family Amaryllidaceae; genus Allium; species Allium cepa. Next base: position 955,148,250 of record CM060932.1, read on the forward strand.
TGGGGTTTTAAATTGCGAAGTTAGAATCCTAAGATTTAAAAACATTTGAATTTTTTTTTTCAAACTATTAAAAAGGAATGACAAATAATATTATTCAGAATATTTTTGAAAGTAATCTTATTTCAAAATAAGAAGTTGTTTGAAAACTTTGTTTGGAATTAAAAACCAAAGGTGTTAAAACATAACGTATAACTTGGTATGCAAATTAATATATATATATATAAGACTAAAAGTTGAATTCTTCTAATTAAGTCTAATTTATAGGTTAGGAAGTCCCTCTAGAATTCAGTCGTTGAGAGAGATGACTAAGAGTGAAGAATGGAGGGTTAGACGTAGAGAGCAAAGAGCAGCTGCACGTAAGGATCGAGAAGAAGAAATTCAAGAGTATGAAAAACAGGTTAAGGAAAGAGCTGAACCAGGACCTTATGATAATGTCACCTGCTACAGATGTTTCAATAAGGGTCATTTCGCAGCCAAGTGCAGTAAAACAAGGGAGGAATTGAAGGGTACGTTCCAACGGTTTCGCTCTGAGATCTTGTGTTTTAAGTGTCATAAGAAAGGACATTTCCTAAATCATTGCCCTGAAGTGAGAAAGGCGAAGCGTAAACCAGTTGAACCGGTCAATGAGTCGACTATTTGCTATCATTGTAAGAAGACGGGACACATTGCTAGGAATTGTTCTGAGAGGCAGAAGAGGAGTAAAGCTGTGGAATGTACTGTTGGAGGCGTGAAGGTTATCCAGATTGATGACAGGGTAGAAACATTTTGTGGTAAATGTTATAAGTGGGGACACCCTGTTGAGAAGTGTATGTTCGGGCTTTGCCCTTTGAAAGGAAGTCCATATAAAGGATTCTTGTAAGAATATTAAGGCTCTGTTCTTTCCAAACCTCTGGGTAATAGAAAGGCATCTAGATTTATGACTTCTGTAAGACTCTTATTGTAACAACCCTCATATTTAACGATTATATATTTAAATGTTTTATTTAAATATAGCGTCGTTAGTCGGATTTAGGTCCGAAATGTTACTTTTTGCAAACAGCCGAATTGAGACTCGGAACCACTTCCATTGAGTTCAAAATGGCGTTTGCGATCTTTTTGAGTATAAACTTTGATATGTTTGGAGTAAGTTGAATTTTGCTACTTTTTCTAGTTGGGTTTTGGGTTTGGGTTCAGCCCGCTAGCTAACTAAATACCCTAACTCGGTCCCTCTCCTTCCATTCACTCATTCTCACTTCTAAACTCAAGCTAAAACTGAAAATGGGGGAAAGGAAGAAGAATTAGAAATTCCAATCCCAAGTTCTTCTTGCAAACTTAAATTCTTGCTCCAAAATCAAAGTGAAGCTATTAGTAAGCCTCCTCTTCACCTTCTCCAACTCTTTCTTTTTCAATTTCAGAAAGTTTCCTAAACCTAACTTAGGAAACACTTATTTTGATCTTAGATTGAAGCTAGTAGAGTTGAAGTGGAGAGTGGTTGGTCTTTTCTTTGCAATTGGGCTTCTCATCTTTGTTTGTGAGTTAAAAGGTGAGATTTTTATCTCACATCTTTGTCTATAACTATCTTTGATTGTTAGGTATGAATTCCTAACACTTATTCATGTGCACTTGCTTTTGGTTTGGACTGAATTGGTGAATATCCCAATTTTTAGTGTTTTGGGTTCAAATCTTTAAAGATCCTAACTTTGATGTTTAAACATGTTTTTGGTGATGCATCGAGGAGCCAATAGGACCGGGTAGCCTATGGGCGTAATCCCCTAGCGTTCGTGCTCGTCCGATTGCGAATTGAGTGTGTGCGCACTTCAATTAGTAGGGTAGAAAAATGCAGGACATCAGGTTCGGTCGACCGACCTCTCTGAGCCGGTCGACCGAACCTGTAGCCGAAACATTTCTGGGCTATTTCGGTCGACCGAACTCAGAGTCCGGTCAACCGACCTGCTCCTGTTTCCCTTTTTGCCTAGTTTGCCTATTCGTTTGTGATTCCAACTTTTATCGATCTACGTCGATTCCAATTAGTTGTTTATGCATATTTGACCTTGATGATTCCTTTTTGACTTCATCCATGGGTTTTTATAAAATAATCTTTTAAATTGTATTAAAAGCTTGCTTCTCCAATTTATAAATCTTATTTAAAATGCACACACACAATTTCGCACTTCGAGCGGAGTGGAAGGGAGATTAAATGGTTAGGTAAAACACGGACCATGAATCCATGCGTTTGTCTTTCCGATTAATCCCCGCCCTATTCGATTGATCATTTTGGACGTTTGGTTTGGTTTACCGATGAGATGAGGTAAACTACTTTGAGTGTGAAATTAACTAACGGATAGTAAACCGTTTAGTGCGAACGAGTGGTTATGGGACTCATGTTACCACTTTGCGGATTTCTTTTTTGAGAGTTATGACACATTCTGCCAGTTAGTGGTGTCCAGTACTGGGCCTCCGGACCTTCACCACTACGGTTTGTTGCCTTTAGGATAGTGGCTTTGGAATGTCTCCTTCAGGTTTGTTGCCTTCGGGTATGTTGCCTTCGGGTATGTTGCCTTCGGGTTTGTACCTTCGGGTTTGTGCCTTCGGGTTTGTTGCCCTATTGTATCGCTTTCGGAGTTGGTCATTCGTCACCGCTCGAGTGATATTGGGTTTGGAGTCTTCGGGCTCATGGATCCTTGTTTATACAGTACTGAGCACGTGCAAATTTTCTGATGTTTCATTGATATGTATATTCCCTAGGTATCGCCCTTCGGTGTTGATCTTTTTGAGCTGCACGATATATAGCGGTTACCTTGTGGAACTTGTGTTACCTTCATTGGTATTTGTTATTGCCTTTTTGGCTTGTTTTGGGATATCCATATCCTTTGTTTATTTGTGTTGGCGATGATATGAGGCTTGTTCTGTTATGATTCATCTTTTGTTAGATGATTGTGTTATCTCTTTTAGAGATATTTGTTATACTTTATGACCTTGCAGGTTATTGTTGTTCAGTTTATCTAACTGATTTGTTTAGCTAGACTGACCCGTGTATTTATACTCGAGTCAGACCGAGTTGTTTCAGGTTAGGTGCTTTTGGACTTAGCCTATTTTGCTTCCGCATGGACTACTTAGCTAGCTTCTTTTTGTTATGGCTTTTTGTGTAGTCCTTTTTATTGTAACTCTGATATGTATTCTTTTGGATTCGCCTGTATATTGTGGTTTGCTATACCACTTGACATGTATCAGTTTGTATACTCTGTTATGTATCAATATATGTGTATATGATGATCTACTGTTCTGTGATGTATATTACATGTGAGTTGTTATATTCTGTTCTGATAGATCCTCCAACCACCTATGGTTTTGTTTTAAGTATTCATTGGATATGTCGACCTGCTTGGTATGACTATTGTCGATGTATTCAATAGATAGTTAGAGCAAGGCTATAGATGGTCGCTCCTAACCAGCCTTATTCTCCGTGTTAGCTGACGACATTACCCTGTAGTGTCCTTGGCTAGCGTGGGTATAGAGGTGGGGCGTCACACTTATTTTGGATAAATGTATGTAATGTGTGAACTACTAGTATGTAGTCAATTAATGTATGGAATATTTTGTGGTAGTACAATCTAATATAAAATTTTCTGTATCTATTGAGAATTGGACTCAGAATTAAATTGTTTAAAGATTTGGATTATTGATTTAAAAATAAAGGTTAATCTGATTTAAGGGGTTAAATCAACATTTGGAAATTTAACTCGAATTTATATAATTCGAGATGGGTTAAAGTTAAGAATTAGATTTCATTAGTTCAAACTGAATTTAGTTTGAATTAATTAGAATTGAAGATGGATAAGTATAAAATTCGAATGGAAAATTTGAATTGGATTAATTTGAAAAAAAAAATCGAAGATTGAATGAGTTCAAATTCAAATGGTAATTGGGACTAATTCATGGAAATTGAAATGATTTGAAATTGAAGTGGATTCAATTTGAAATTAGTCTAAACTAATTTGAATAATTTGGGAATTGTAATTAAAGTGAATATGTTTAAAATTCAACTAGAATTTGATTTGAAAATTGGAAAGGAATTGAGAATTAATTCAACTTGAATTGGGGATAAATCAATTTCAATGGAAATTGAAGTTATTTAAATTGGAATTGAGTCAATTTAAATGGAAGCGGAAATTTAAATTGAGTTGATGAAAATGGAGGTTGGGAATTGAACAGTTTGACTCTGGACTATTTTCAAAATAAATTGTTTTAATATAAATCTATTTTTTCAAACTATTTACTATACAACTTTTCTTTTTAAACCTAAACTATCTTATAATTGTTTTACGATTATTTTTGGAACTTTTTAACGATTTTTCAACTGTTTTATAAACTAATTACTGTTTTTCAACTACTTTATAACTAATTACTATTTTACAACTATTTTGCAATTATTTCTATAACTATTTGACTATTTTCCAACTATTTTTCAGCTATTTTACAAATTAATAATTATTTTTCAACTACTTATCTATTTTCAAAATTTAAGCTGGTCAGAGTGCAAATTGTTTATGATTAGATTCCCAATTGAGAAAGGAGAATTGATTTGGCTAATAATCAATAAAGAGATATATATAGGATGGACGTATATTATTCTATTCGCATAGTGAGTTGATCCAGATTCGAGCACATAATTTCGAGATAGTTATATCGATCCGAATTGGGATTTTTTCACTTGATTTTCGACAACGAACCTGAATATGGATTGTTGATTGGTTTCGGATATTCTCTATCATAGTTATGGCTATGCAAGGAGAATGATGGTTTCTGATCAAGAAACCAGATCTGAGTCCGCACTAGGAAGTCGGGTGGACGATACTAGTTCGGAAGTGAAATTGTGTGATCGAGTGAGCGATCATATTAATATTGCGTACAAATGATGTGTACATCGTACGGGTTTGAATGAAATTAATACTGGGAATTTATGGATAATAATTGTGAAATTGTTTTTGAAATGAAAGGTATATTTTGTGAAGTATATGATAAAATAAAATGGAAATTGGATATTTGTACAATAGAAATTTACTTTATGGAAGTAAGTGATATGATAAGTGGTTTTGTAAAGAGTAATCAAATTTGAATATTTGATTTGGCATAAACAAAGTTATATATCTTTGTTATATAAGATAAATCTCTCATTATGAATCTATAGCCAGAAGGAAAGGGTTTGAAAATATTTGAAGTATAAAAAAGGGTTTTATACAAGTTTGAAATGATCCTAAGATTTTTCATAGGTTGTATAAATCTATATATATATATATATATATATATATATAGGATCTTGTGATAATGATTTTGAAGAAGGTTTTGGGAACCTTTGGATTTGGAAAGGCTTTTTGATTTTTGGATAAAATCAATATTGGAATTTAGAAAGCCTAGTTTGAGAATTACCGATTTTGGGATAATCGATTTTGAGAAAGGAGATTTATATGAGATTCATACTGGGTGTATGATTTGGAAGATATTATATGCGTATAGTATATAGTGTTTTGAAAATGGCTCTAGGGAAAATGGCGCTCCCTTGAAATGAACTTCTCAGGAGTGCCATAGGTTGGTACTGCCTTGAACCCTAGAAGGGTTCTAAAGTTGATCTTGTGAGGAGTCCGGAAAAAACTAGTTCCTGAGGATTTTGTGTAGTGTGTAGTAGAAGTCGAGGGCGCTGATGCCTACAGAGGCATTTGGGTTATGTTGTGACGACAGTGTAACTCGATGTCACTGCGATCTACTACAGACCATAGCGAAAGTCGTGTGTGCTGCTGAGAGCCAACAGTCTGCGTTTGATTATATATCGGTAGACTACAACCTATGGTAACATAGAGAAAGTCGTGTGTGCCGCTGAGAGCCAACGGTCTACGTTTGATTTTACATCGGTAGACTGCGACCTATGTGGGAGTGGAGCAGTTTCATTTTGGCAGCGAAAATCGAGGGTGCTAATGCCTACAGTTATATGGACTTTTGCTGTGATGGCAACTTAACCCTAGAATGTAATTGCGATCTGGTGTGGGTTCCATGGCGTAATCGAGAGGCGCGGAGTGCCTACAGTTACATGGACTTCTGCTACGATGGCAACGTAACCCAGGATGTAACTGCGACCATGGATGGGGGTGATGATTTCCAGAGCATTCTCACCAAAGATATTTCCTCTATTTTCAAAATAAATGATTTCTATATTTTCAATAAAAAAATTCCAAATATTTTCACTGGGTGTGTAACGTACGCAATTTTTCGTTGCCGAAAAACCGAATAGTTATGCGTTTTAAGAAAAAGAAAAGACAAAGAAAAAGAGAGAAAATAGAACAGAAAGAAAATAGAACGGAATAGAAAACAACAGAACAACAACAGAATCTCACAATTCGCAGCGGAACAACATATAATAATAAATGAATAATCTTTAAACAAAGAACTATATCAGTTATTACATTTTATACTTTACATCATATCATCATATCATCAGAGTGTACAACAACAACAACAAACAGTGCAGCGGAAAAAGAAATACTATATAAACTAGAAATACGCCATGCCATCCAGCTTGCCTCCAGCAACTCCAGAATATCCAGAATATCCTGATAAACCTTAACTCTTAACTGCCCGTGTGGAAATTGGTGGGCACCCAGAGTTTAGGAAGGAAAACAATAAACTCCAAGTCAGTCATTAGACTGGTGTGAGAACTCAAACAGTTTATTTATCTTTGAAATCAAAATAGAGGAATATTTTTAAAGTCAATTCGCAATGCTTTTAAAAATGAGACTACCATAAGGCCTCCCGCACACACACACAATGCAAACGCAGAATCGGAGGAGATTTCTCCTTATGATAGTCAAAGATGCTTGATACGCATTTAAAAATAACATTTGATATTATTACTAGTGCATATTGTAGGAAAAATTTATTTCGAAAGTAGAATATAAATCTTAGCCAACATACGACCATTATCGTATGCCTACTATAGCTACCATCCAAACAGTGGGGCGCCACCATAAGTGAATGATAGGTTCTACAACTAATACCGTACAAGTCACGTATTGTTTCTTTGGATTTCCAACGAATGATCAGGCCAAGGAACTTCCCATTGCCACATGAGAATGCCTCTGGATGGACATCCCCGAGAACCAAACCGGATCTCTACCAACACAAGGCCGGGTTACCCTTAACTGAGTAACAACTGACCGAATATGCCATCCCCCGGTCCTTTGGGACCTTTCACCGAGCGCTCGCAATCAATTCACACAATCATAACAAAGTGTTTTCAACATGAGTAAGTATCTGGGCTCCATACCATGATACCACCCTTTTCCAGAAGGAAATGCACACATCCTAAAGGGCGCTACCCCTCATAACCTTGCTGCTTCTTTCCTGTTTTGACCATTCACGGGGTGTGAGGCTCGACGAAGTCACGTCCACAAAAACATACTTTATACAAAAGCCATGCTTTGGGTCAACAAATGATCATAGAAATGATCACAAAGATAGACGATCAAATAAACGATCCTATCACAAATAATCAACACAATGATTATTTCACAGCAACACTCAGCATGTCACATTACCAAATTGGGAATATATCGCTGATAACATTCAACTACATAACCTCTGAGCTCGTACGTCTCAGAGAAGGGTGTTAAGCTAAAAGAATAAATTCTTCGCCACCAACGGAAATATATTTGAATGAAATCGTCTTTATATCTCAATTTGTAACGTCAGACACACAATCCATACAAGTCTGTTCCGGGCTCGAACAAAACCGAAGGCACTTCTTACGAAGCCCTTGCAATCGGGTATTCACAATCCCGATCGAATTTTCCATCACTTAAGGAATCTCTATACCAGGAGCTACCCAGTGCAGAGACAATCGATAGGTCATCCTATCGCTTTCGCAAATACTCGGTCTTCAACACCGATCTTCAAATGCAATTCACAACGACGTATCACATATTCGGAATGGGTTATACGACCCCATGGTCCTTTCCCGGTTAACCCGAATAGTGAGCGCTTATTCAAAAATAAGTGTAGCATTCACATTCAAACAAATCACATCAATTACCCATTCAAAGGGAAATATTGATAGTCGGTTATTGAACTATCAATTGATATGCACACATCACCAGATTCCAAATAATTTTCCAAATTATTTATTTTCCAAAATATCTTTACAAGATATATTATTTTCACACTTCAAAAATAAATCAATATTTATTTTTAAACAGATTCCACTTTCTTTTATAAATTCCATAGTGAATTTATATTTCACAATATCCATGCATATATGATTTCAATTATTCATTTCAATTTATCTTCAAAAAGATAAATTCTCAAAACATTCACTTTATATTGGAAAACATTTCCATACTTATTAAATAAGTAATTCACAAATTTTATTTATTTTCAACACTTAGAAAATATTCAATATACTTAAATCGAGATTAAGTATAGATTTCATTCTTTAAGGAAATCATTCTCTTAAACATATTTATTTGGGCTAAAACGAATGTTGCGTAAAACATCGCTACGACAACCCAAAATCACTAGTATAGGGATTCGAAATTAAAATAGATATATAAATCCCAATACTATACAAAACATTTCCTTTCGGAAATCATTTACTATAACAACAGTGTTATAGTCCACTATTTCCTTTGATTTCTCGAAAACGTCTATTTCAACAATCAATGTTGAAATCTATGGTTTCGAATCTTAACACATTTTAAAACATCGTTAGATCGTTTTAATTCTGTTTAAAATATCACATTCAAAACAATTTCTTTAACATCTTATTCACTATTCAAAAACGTGAATATACTACGTTAACACATTTCATCCTTTTATACATTTTATTTAAAAGGATTATTCACAGTCAAAAACGTTAATATAGCTTCATAAATAAGTTTCAACAATTTACTTATCAAAATAAGTCGTTTGCGGATTTATAAAACAACGTTTATAAATTCTATTTCTATTTATTTATAACAACTTCCTTTTTATAAATTCCTTTATTAACCTATTCAATTTATAACTCAATTATAAAACAAAGGTTCATATTATAAGTCAAATACTTATAATTTATTTGTTCACAAAAAATCGTTCCTTTGAACTTCATAATTATAAATCTTATAACTTATAAGATTCAATTATTCATCCAAATATATTCTTTAATAATTTCACAAAATTTATAAATCTTACTATTTATAAATTTCGTTTATAACTTCACAATTTATAATTTTATAAATTCCATTCATTTACAAAATTCATTTTCACTTCATTTCAAACACTTATAAAAACTCGTTTTATAATGTCAATATTTTCAATTTATAAATGTCCATTTATAAATCTCTTAATATAAATCAATTAATATTATTCTTTAAAACGTTTTTAAACTCCTTTAAAAACTTCATCATTTTGATTCATAAAATAATTAAATTTTATAAATCCTATATTCAAACTTTTCACAATAAATTCTAAAATCCCGATTAAACTATTTTATAAAATCAATAGCATCATATTCTCAAAAATCAGTTTTTAACTATATTTCTCAAAAATCATAATTTTTATAACTTTAAAAATTATAACGTTTATTTATTTAAAATGGATCAATTCCAAAAATATTTTATAAACGTATACTTTCAAAAATCACTTTAAAATCATTTTAAAATTCCAAAATTTGGTCCAATGATGCTACACACCAAATAGTCAATCACGACAACAACGATATCATATATCGATATGATAATCAATCAAATATCAAAATATCTGAAATCAAATAAATACTGTTGAGGAATCCAGTTGGATCCCTCCAACCTGTTTTCCTGCATTCACAAACATTAGCACAATACCAATTTCGCTCCAGTACGAAATTATCGCGGTATATGGGATTTAAAATATTATCCGCTTAATAGACAGCGCAATAGGGTCTCATCCGCTAAACAAAAAATGCGGGAAATCAATAACTCCAATATATACATATGCCAATATATATATATTGCTATTATATATAACACCAATTTCACTGTTTATGAAATATTCGCGGTATATGTTTTTAATAAATAGCATCCGCTTACTAACGGCGTATAATGTCTATTTTAACAATCAATAGATAACAATCAACATTCAAACATGCATTCAAATATTTTAAATCTAACTATTAAAAATAAAATCGAAACTGATTCGATTGAGTGAGAAATTCTCACCTTGATTTTAAATTCCGTTTTAGCGATTTATTTCGAATAAAATTAAACGGACGTTTAATTTTACCAAAAATTCTCACTAACTCCAAACGACTCCAATCCAATTACATCGCATAGTGCTCGTCCATACGATTTCAACGCAACTGGTTTCGCGCGTTTTCGACCTCGTATGAAAAAGATATGAATATTTGAAGTTTTACGAATTTATATATATATAAATTACAACATTTCCTTTTATATTTTAACCTTCTCCATCTAAGCCGTAGGATTTCTCCCCCCCTCCATCATGACCGTACCCTTCATCTTTCCCCTCCCTCTCGTTCAACAGCCGAACCCATATCATTTTCTAGGGTTTAAATTTTCGATCACCACACTCGACGATATTTCATCATACCACTGCCATGTTGAAGCCCCCTGCTTGCTCTACGTTCGGCCACAACCTTGGCACACTCGGCCCCCCCCCTCGCACGCAGTTCGAGGCCGAACTCGCGACGCTCAATTGGGAATTGCCGTCAATCCGTTAATCCATTCGCGATCATAGCCGTTGGATATCTAGTTCGTGTTGTGCTCTTCATCTTTCATGTTGGGAGTTTCTTGAAATAACGCATGGATTAGAAGAAATTTGAGGGGAAAGATGAGAAGATTTCGGCCGTTCATGGGGTGCTGGCGGCTGCAGTAGGAAATTAGGGTTTTTTTTTGTTTTTTTTTTATTTTTTTAGAATGGTGGCTATTTATAGAGAAATTTTCGAACACTATTCATCCGGAAATTCCGAACTCCGATTTACGCGCCGTAACCAGCGTTTCTAGGGTTTACCCCGCATTCCGGACACAATGGAACAGGTTTCGAAAGCTAATTCGGACATCTGTGCGAGTTATGGCTATAAACGTTCAATTTAAATTAAACCGATTTAAACGATTTTCTAGGCGTTTTAATTTGTACCGGACAAACGTTAAATCCAATTGACACGAAATTTGAAACCTTACAATAACATCACATTACGGATCCGATGAAACTGGTTTCGTCGAAATCCGAGACTTTTTGAAAAATGGCTATTTTAACTCGCCAAATTAAAATTAAAAACAATTCGATGCGTTTCGAGCTGCCACGATCAAACGATAGCTCCAATTGACACGAAAATTGAAATCCGGTAATAACTAACTATTACGGATCTAATGGAACTGGTCTCGTCCAATTCTGAGACTGTTCAAAATTTGGCTATTTTCACTAGTCGATTAAATATTAAAATATTCAATTTTCACAAATTAACTTTTAATTCGATTTTAAAAGTTCTAAAATATCGTTCTAACTCCAATATGATAAAATAAAATTTTACAAATCATTTTCAATCATAGTTAACTCAATTTTCAATTATTTCCATAATTTAACATATTAAATTATTGATTTAATTATTCAATTAAATCCAAAAATTCAAATAAAAATTTATTTGACTTATAAATTCACTTATTAATATTTAAAATTAATTAAATATTCAAATTTTAATTAATAAAAATTCTGGATCGTTACAATCTTCCCCCCTTAAAAGAATTTCGTCCTCGAAATTAACAAGTAAGAAAAGTTATAGAATTTATTAACTTTCCAAAATTCATAATTAAATTCCTTACAATACTTTACTAAGTTTTCAAATCATACTTAGTTATCTTTTCAAAAATAACTACTAATGTTTAACTTTCAATTCTAAAATCAAAGTAAAAGTTTTCAAAACTTTCCAATTTTCTCAAAAATTTTCTAACGCCTTAAATTTTCGGAAAAATTCGCCATAGTCTCCTTTGCGCGGCTCGATCCGAAAAAAATGACAGTATATATATCACAAATATACATCTCATCAAGTAATGAGGCATCCCGAAGGGAAAAAAGTATAAAAGTACGATATGTAATCCGAGATATGTACCTTATATTTTATTAGCAAGCATATACGGCTAATATAGCGCGAAAGCGAGCTCCAAATGCGAAGCAAACGCGATCCGCACCTACTAAACACTCAACAAACAACATGAGAACATGTATATAGACAATAGTATCGATATACAACATATAGCAACATAATAACTATATATGCTAACATAGCAAATGCAGTAAAAGCAACAAATGCAAACATCAACCAACTATCATCCATAACCAAATCAATATTCATTTATATTCTCATTAACATTAATGAATTGGTTTTCAATTTAAATCACATTTGATTCATTAACAGTGGATGTTCTTACTAACATTCATTTTCAATTAGTTTATATTCACTAATTCATATTCAAGTTGGTTCACTTCCAAATCAAATTCAATTTTATTTAAGATTCACTTAACTTCCAATCGAATTTCAATTACTTTAGCTTCCAATTCCATTAATACTTAATGAATTATATACAATCAACTAACAATCATATAACAACCAATGTATATTAATTGCAACCAAATTCCTTTGCTTATATTCATTCAATTTAGTTTCAACACCATCACTTTCAATTGGTTTAATTAAATTGACTTTCATTCAATTATTCAACTTTCAATAACATTAGATTTTAATGAATTAACAGTTACATTCATTATTTCATATCAACTTAATTCACATTCAATTGATTAACATTTAATCCATTAATTCAATTCAATTACAAAAGTTGAATTTCATTTATATAACTTAAGTTCACATTTATCACTTAACTTTTATTAATTTATTTCGATACCAATATCAATTCCATTCAACAACACTTAAGTTATATTTATATAGTTTCACTTCTCATATATATAAGTTTATTTCTCAATTGTAAATCACTTTAATTATAATTCAATTCTTATAATTCATTTGCTTATACAATTATTCTTTTATTTAGGTTATTCAAACAACTAAACAATCCACTTATATACACTTTAATAATTCTGAAAAATTATTCCTTTATATACAAAATATACTCAAGGTAAAATTATTTCATTTACCCAATTTAAAAACAATATTGTGCCGAATTGTTCTATTCAAGTGTTTAGAAACCCCTTCGGCATAGTCTTGCGGACCACGCTGACGAAAGTTCATATGCCACTCAATAAACCAATCATCACAATATAAAACAATTTTATATTCACTAACAAATACGCTCTCATAGCTATTATTACTCTCAACTCATTCTAGAGTACTACTGACTCTATCTCTAATGAGTAATACCCAACAGAACCATGGTTGTCGCTTAACCATAAGCTCTGATACCAAATGTAACGTACGCGATTTTTCGTTGCCGAAAAACCGAATAGTTATGGGTTTTAAGAAAAAGAAAAGACAAAGAAAAAGAGAGAAAATAGAACAGAAAGAAAATAGAACGGAATAGAAAACAACAGAACAACAACAGAATCTCACAATTCGCAGCGGAACAACATATAATAATAAATGAATAATCTTTAAACAAAGAACTATATCAGTTATTACATTTTATACTTTACATCATATCATCATATCATCAGAGTGTACAACAACAACAACAAACAGTGCAGCGGAAAAAGAAATACTATATAAACTAGAAATACGCCATGCCATCCAGCTTGCCTCCAGCAACTCCAGAATATCCAGAATATCCTGATAAACCTTAACTCTTAACTGCCCGTGTGGAAATTGGTGGGCACCCAGAGTTTAGGAAGGAAAACAATAAACTCCAAGTCAGTCATTAGACTGGTGTGAGAACTCAAACAGTTTATTTATCTTTGAAATCAAAATAGAGGAATATTTTTAAAGTCAATTCGCAATGCTTTTAAAAATGAGACTACCATAAGGCCTCCCGCACACACACACAATGCAAACGCAGAATCGGAGGAGATTTCTCCTTATGATAGTCAAAGATGCTTGATACGCATTTAAAAATAACATTTGATATTATTACTAGTGCATATTGTAGGAAAAATTTATTTCGAAAGTAGAATATAAATCTTAGCCAACATACGACCATTATCGTATGCCTACTATAGCTACCATCCAAACAGTGGGGCGCCACCATAAGTGAATGATAGGTTCTACAACTAATACCGTACAAGTCACGTATTGTTTCTTTGGATTTCCAACGAATGATCAGGCCAAGGAACTTCCCATTGCCACATGAGAATGCCTCTGGATGGACATCCCCGAGAACCAAACCGGATCTCTACCAACACAAGGCCGGGTTACCCCTAACTGAGTAACAACTGACCGAATATGCCATCCCCCGGTCCTTTGGGACCTTTCACCGAGCGCTCGCAATCAATTCACACAATCATAACAAAGTGTTTTCAACATGAGTAAGTATCTGGGCTCCATACCATGATACCACCCTTTTCCAGAAGGAAATGCACACATCCTAAAGGGCGCTACCCCTCATAACCTTGCTGCTTCTTTCCTGTTTTGACCATTCACGGGGTGTGAGGCTCGACGAAGTCACGTCCACAAAAACATACTTTATACAAAAGCCATGCTTTGGGTCAACAAATGATCATAGAAATGATCAAAAAGATAGACGATCAAATAAACGATCCTATCACAAATAATCAACACAATGATCATTTCACAGCAACACTCAGCATGTCACATTACCAAATTGGGAATATATCGCTGATAACATTCAACTACATAACCTCTGAGCTCGTACGTCTCAGAGAAGGGTGTTAAGCTAAAAGAATAAATTCTTCGCCACCAACGGAAATATATTTGAATGAAATCGTCTTTATATCTCAATTTGTAACGTCAGACACACAATCCATACAAGTCTGTTCCGGGCTCGAACAAAACCGAAGGCACTTCTTACGAAGCCCTTGCAATCCAGGTATTCACAATCCCGATCGAATTTCCCATCACTTAAGGAATCTCTATACCAGGAGCTACCCAGTGCAGAGACAATCGATAGGTCATCCTATCGCTTTCGCAAATACTCGGTCTTCAACACCGATCTTCAAATGCAATTCACAACGACGTATCACATATTCGGAATGGGTTATACGACCCCATGGTCCTTTCCCGGTTAACCCGAATAGTGAGCGCTTATTCAAAAATAAGTGTAGCATTCACATTCAAACAAATCACATCAATTACCCATTCAAAGGGAAATATTGATAGTCGGTTATTGAACTATCAATTGATATGCACACATCACCAGATTCCAAATAATTTTCCAAATTATTTATTTTCCAAAATATCTTTACAAGATATATTATTTTCACACTTCAAAAATAAATCAATATTTATTTTTAAACAGATTCCACTTTCTTTTATAAATTCCATAGTGAATTTATATTTCACAATATCCATGCATATACGATTTCAATTATTCATTTCAATTTATCTTCAAAAAGATAAATTCTCAAAACATTCACTTTATATTAGAAAACATTTCCATACTTATTAAATAAGTAATTCACAAATTTTATTTATTTTCAATACTTAGAAAATATTCAATATACTTAAATCGAGATTAAGTATAGATTTCATTCTTTAAGGAAATCATTCTCTTAAACATATTTATTTGGGCTAAAACGAATGTTGCGTAAAACATCGTTACGACAACCCAAAATCACTAGTATAGGGATTCGAAATTAAAATAGATATATAAATCCCAATACTATACAAAACATTTCCTTTCGGAAATCATTTACTATAACAACAGTGTTATAGTCCACTATTTCCTTTTATTTCTCGAAAACGTCTATTTCAACAATCAATGTTGAAATCTATGGTTTCGAATCTTAACACATTTTAAAACATCGTTAGATCGTTTTAATTCTGTTTAAAATATCACATTCAAAACAATTTCTTTAACATCTTATTCACTATTCAAAAACGTGAATATACTACGTTAACACATTTCATCCTTTTATACATTTTATTTAAAAGGATTATTCACAGTCAAAAACGTTAATATAGCTTCATAAATAAGTTTCAACAATTTACTTATCAAAATAAGTCGTTTGCGGATTTATAAAACAACGTTTATAAATTCTATTTCTATTTATTTATAACAACTTCCTTTTATAAATTCCTTTATTAACCTATTCAATTTATAACTCAATTATAAAACAAAGGTTCATATTATAAGTCAAATACTTATAATTTATTTGTTCACAAAAAATCGTTCCTTTGAACTTCATAATTATAAATCTTATAACTTATAAGATTCAATTATTCATCCAAATATATTCTTTAATAATTTCACAAAATTTATAAATCTTACTATTTATAAATTTCATTTATAACTTCACCATTTATAATTTTATAAATTCCATTCATTTACAAAATTCATTTTCACTTCATTTCAAACACTTATAAAAACTCGTTTTATAATGTCAATATTTTCAATTTATAAATGTCCATTTATAAATCTCTTAATATAAATCAATTAATATTATTCTTTAAAACGTTTTTAAACTCCTTTAAAAACTTCATCATTTTGATTAATAAAATAATTAAATTTTATAAATCCTATATTCAAACTTTTCACAATAAATTCTAAAATCCCGATTAAACTATTTTATAAAATCAATAGCATCATATTCTCAAAAATCAGTTTTTAACTATATTTCTCAAAAATCATAATTTTTATAACTTTAAAAATTATAACGTTTATTTATTTAAAATGGATCAATTCCAAAAATATTTTATAAACGTATACTTTCAAAAATCACTTTAAAATCATTTTAAAATTCCAAAATTTGGTCCAATGATGCTACACACCAAATAGTCAATCACGACAACAACGATATCATATATCGATATGATAATCAATCAAATATCAAAATATCTGAAATCAAATAAATAATGTTGAGGAATCCAGTTGGATCCCTCCAACCTGTTTTCCTGCATTTACAAACATTAGCACAATACCAATTTCGCTCCAGTACGAAATTATCGCGGTATATGGGATTTAAAATATTATCCGCTTAATAGACGGCGCAATAGGGTCTCATCCGCTAAACAAAAAATGCGGGAAATCAATAACTCCGATATATACATATGCCAATATATATATATATTGCTATTATATATAACACCAATTTCACTGTTTATGAAATATTCGCGGTATATGTTTTTAATAAATAACATCCGCTTACTAACGGCGTATAATGTCTATTTTAACAATCAATAGATAACAATCAACATTCAAACATGCATTCAAATATTTTAAATCTAACTATTAAAAATAAAATCGAAACTGATTCGATTGAGTGAGAAGTTCTCACCTTGATTTTAAATTCCGTTTTAGCGATTTATTTCGAATAAAATTAAACGGACGTTTAATTTTACCCAAAATTCTCACTAACTCCAAACGACTCCAATCCAATTTCATCGCGTAGTGCTCATCCATACGATTCCAACGCAACTGGTTTCGCGCGTTTTCGACCTCGTATGAAAAAGATATGAATATTTGAAGTTTTACGAATTTATATATATATAAATTACAACATTTCCTTTTATATTTTAACCTTCTCCATCTAAGCCGTAGGATTTCTCCCCCCCTCCATCATGACCGTACCCTTCATCTTCCCCCTCCCTCTCGTTCAACAGCCGAACCCATATCATTTTCTAGGGTTTAAATTTTCGATCACCACACTCGACGATATTTCATCATACCACTGCCATGTTGAAGCCCCCTGCTTGCTCTACGTTCGGCCATAACCTTGGCACACTCGCCCCCCCCCCCCTCGCACGCAGTTCGAGGCTGAACTCACGACGTTCAATTGGGAATTGCCGTCAATCCGTTAATCCATTCGCGATCATAGCCGTTGGATATCTAGTTCGTGTTGTGCTCTTCATCTTTCATGTTGGGAGTTTCTTGAAATAACGCATGGATTAGAAGAAATTTGAAGGGAAAGAAGAGAAGATTTCGGCCGTTCATGGGGTGCTGGCGGCTGCAGTAGGAAATTAGGGTTTTTATTTTTTTTATTTTTTTAGAATGGTGGCTATTTATAGAGAAATTTTCGAACACTATTCATCCGGAAATTCCGAACTCCGATTTACGCGCCGTAACCAGCGTTTCTAGGGTTTACCCCGCGTTCCGGACACAATGGAATAGGTTTCGAAAGCTAATTCGGACATCTGTGCGAGTTATGGCTATAAACGTTCAATTTAAATTAAACCGATTTAAACGATTTTCTAGGCGTTTTAATTTGTACCGGACAAACGTTAAATCCAATTGACACGAAATTTGAAACCTTACAATAACATCACATTACAGATCCGATGAAACTGGTTTCGTCGAAATCCAAGACTTTTTGAAAAATGGCTATTTTAACTCGCCAAATTAAAATTAAAAACAATTCGATGCGTTTCGAGCTGCCACGATCAAACGTAGCTCCGATTGACACGAAAATTGAAATCCGGTAATAACTAACTATTACGGATCCAATGGAACTGGTCTCGTCCAATTCTGAGACTGTTCAAAATTTGGCTATTTTCACTAGTCGATTAAATATTAAAATATTCAATTTTCACAAATTAACTTTTAATTCGATTTTAAAAGTTCTAAAATATCGTTCTAACTCCAATATGATAAAATAAAATTTTACAAATCATTTTCAATCATATTTAACTCAATTTTCAATTATTTCCATAATTTAACATATTAAATTATTGATTTAATTATTCAATTAAATCCAAAAATTCAAATAAAAATTTATTTGACTTATAAATTCACTTATTAATATTTAAAATTAATTAAATATTCAAATTTTAATTAATAAAAATTCTGGATCGTTACAGGGTGTTGAAAACGGGTGTACCAAGTACTTATAGATTTTCAGTCCTACGTCTGATCAACGTATGACCGAATTTCTATGGGAACAAGGATGGACTTGTCGAAACATCGAGTTATAAAAGTATTTTATAAAAACTATTTTAGCAATTTTATAGATTTTTAAAGTATTTTAAAATAATCAAAGAATATTTATCTGATTCTAGGCATTTTAATAATTCTGGCTTCATTCCTTTTCGAGGACGAAAAGATTCAAGGGGTGAGGAATGTGACGACCCAGGTTTTTGGTGTCGGATAATCGGGTGATTAACTGATTTAAATTTATCGTAATATTAATTTTAATGGGTCTAATCACTAAATTTCTGATAATTAAAAATATCAGAATACATATATAAATTGATTTAAAAAAAGTCTATGTGAACAAAATGAGAACATACACATGTATTTATGTATATAATGATAAATACAAGCAAAAGTATATACATATACTAAATAGTGAGAATGGCAGGAACGTATGGAGTGCAAGTGAGAAAATCTGATATTTTACCTTCTGAGCTTCAGAACGTCCTTACCTGAAAATATCAGATTTTCTCACTTGCATTCTGAAAATATTAAAAATATCAGATTTTCAGGTAAGGACGTTCTGAAGCTCAGAAGGCGAGCTGAATGGCAAGAACGTATGGAGTGTATCCGCTGTGTTATGTTGTTGTGTATCTGGGACAAGTTATTTTAACTGTCCAGTGATTGTGCAATGTTGTAACTCTGATGTATTTAAATGTAATTAACTGATACATTTTTTCCTTTGTATAACTGCTATTTTATTTAATATTATATTTTGATCCGCTGTGAGTATGAGAATCTATGTTTGGTGTTTTCTGTTAACTTCTTCTTCTTCTATCTCTTTCTTCTTTTTCTTAACTATCTGGAATTTTCGGGATCGAAAATCCCGCGTCGTTACAATAGCGCTTCACTTCCAATACTTCCACTCATCCCAACTATAGTCATTCGACGAAATATCTGCCACGATTTGACTATAATCAAAGCGAAGCTTTCAAATTAAAGATCCACAGTATTCTCAAGTCGAGAGAACTGTGTAAATTAGTCACATCGATATTTCTGTTTGACCTTAGTCATATTAACCAACAGAAAACTACCGAGTGAGTCATTTTACAGTTATCCAATAATTATTACTACGTAACCTCTAGATGTCCTCAGCAGCCATGAGTAATACACCTACCCAACATTTGGAGAGCGTTACGCACCCATATCTCAATGGATAAATCAACATCCAATCTCGATGCATCTTGATTAGGAACATTTAAAATGGTTTATATTTGTTTTCATTGTGATAAATTACTCACAGTTACAACGCTTTCTAACTACTATCACAAACATGGCATTTATGGATTTTTCTATCGAATATACTTTTAATTAAATTAATTAATTAATATAACACATTATATCAAGTATATAATACGCCTTTTATTTTTAACAAGATTGGTTGTGGAGCTATATATACGTAACAAATTACATAACTATCCATATGGCATACCCCTAACACTATCGTAATGCATGTATCTTGAGTTTGCTCAATAAATACATGCATGCATTTTACCTCATCTAGTCAATATATTAATAGTGCTGTAGATATAAATTCTAGCTTGAGTTTGCTCAGCAACTAATGCTTATGCAAGTAATCTATCAATATATAAATGATATTAAAAAATTATATTAAGATTTGTAACCTTTGATACATTTTGAGAGATATCAATTTAAGAACAATGTAATCCTTACGAAATACCAAAATGATTCACGCATCAGACGTATTTGAAATCACGGTACACGTACCACGTATATATTAATTACAAAAAAACCTATTTTGTAGTTATTTCAGTTCCACTTATATTTAAATTATACATATTATAATGTGTGTTCAATTTATTTATAACTATTAGAATTTTATTAACATATATGACATTGATACGTATCTCCTTAGTTAAATCATATGTAATTAGTTTTAATTCTTAGTTTAATTAATAAAATTTTATATGTTATTAGAAATTTCAAAAAATTTATTTTATTCATCTTACACTATTTAAAAAGAATATTAAATACGACCTTTACATTTTTTATACATATATATCAAATATAGGTGTACTAATTAATTAATTAAACATTTTGATAAATATTTAATTAATTCTAAAAAAATTATTTAGTTTAATTTCTTAAAGCAATTATGAGAAAATTTGACATTTTAAATTATTAAATCGTAACCTTTATAGTTTATACACATACGCGCGTGCGCGCGCGCACACACAACGCACAGATATATATATATATATATATATATATATATATATATATATATATATTAACACTTAACTGATTATTTATCAAATAAATTATTTATTTAATTGGATATTTTATTAATTTTCAAATTTTTTATTTAATTTACCTTAAACAATTTTAAGATAAGTTTTTTATTATAACCTTTGTATTACATAGATCATAATATATATGTATAAATTAAATTTTGATTAATGATATATTTAATTAATCAAATCAATTTAATAATTATAAAATTTTGAAAAATGTAAGACTAATTTTACAGAATAGTTTTCTTAAATTTAAAATATAACATTTAAAAAAATTTCTTGTTTACTTGAATGTTTAAAAAAATTATAAAAATTTCTTTTATATTTTAAATATAAAATTTACGTTTAAAATATATTTTGAATTTTCAAATCTTAATTTGAAAACTATCTCAAGAACTAAAAAACTTTATGCTTTACATCTGGGCCAATCTCTTGGACTTACTTCATCCATTGGACAAGGCCGGCTGGCAAGAAGGGGAATATACTTTTTATTTAACCCCAAGCATAAAAACTATTATTTTAAACACCTCTTAGATATAAAAGTTTATCAGTTGGCCTTGAATGCTAACTAATTAGACTGCATAGACCGTATAGACATTGGTATCATTGTTTGGACTGTCTCATTTTGGTAGTTGGTGAAATGGTTAGATTTAAAGAAAACCCTATCAGATCTTGACGGGCCTGCATAATCTATTAGCTAGCAATAGATTCAATTTATTAATTCAAATAAAATCATTTTATTTAAAATACATTGTATTACTTTAATTAATAACATTAATTATGTTTATTTAATTATTATTTTAATATATCTAATATATTCATATACTAACATAATAACATAATGATGTATAAAAAATGTGTGTAATTCTATATACATATAGATATTAGGATTTATTTTTATCATACATACGTATATATTGCACTTACATACATAAATGGTAAATCCGTATGCATATCAGGAATATAAATACCAGAGTATATACACTGGTTAGATATGCTAATATATATCTGTATGGTATTCACATATTAACGGTAATATATGTGTGTATGTGTGCGTGTAATGTATAGTCATCTATTTATTTATGTATGTAATTTTGAAAACAAATCTATATAATCAAATTAGATATTTTCAACTATATATGAAGATTTGGTATTTGAAGAGAACAAAAAGGATCCACTACTTTCCTCTTTTACAAGCTCCTAACTAAATCAAGATTTAACTTCTAGATGAAAATGAGAAATATGATTTCATAGTTATTCATAACAAAAATTGTTTGACATTAAATTTCTTAAATTTGAAATGTCACATAAATATATCTATATATAATGAGAATACCTTAATTTGAAACTTTTGTAAGTTCTATTGATATCCTTCATTGTTTGCAAAATCAAGATGAAATATTTTTTACATTTTATCACTACAAACCTGCAGTTTTCCGATGCACATTTCACGTTGTTATGGTGTCATTAAATTTTTTAGCGACACCACAATGACATCAAAAGATTTAACAGAAAAATGAGCGTCGTTAATTTGTTTGGCATCACTAAGACACCAAATAATTGGCGTTGCTACAGCATCGCTAAATGTTAGCAACACTTTTGTGATGCATGTCTTGTATACAAAAGTAGCATCGCAGCGACGTCACAAAATTTTACTACACCATTGGCTAATGTACTAAAGAAAAAAAATCATCGCAACGATCGGTAAATTTTAGTAATGCCATTGTGATATATTGCTTCACTTAATTGCTATGAGATTCAATAGCAATTCACTACATCCTCTTCCTACAACCACAAACAAAATCATCATATATATACCCAAACTGTCAAAATTATCAACATGTATCATCACAAACAATCATATATATGTAAAGCTTATATATTTAACCAATAAACTATGATAAACAAATATAATTTGAGTCTAAACACACAACATAATCATAATTAGTAAAACTAAATTATTAAATTGCATAGCAACTAAAATTCCACTTAACATATCCGAATAACAATTAATAACATAAATTTATATAATAAAAAAAATCATGTCTAAATAAAGCAGCTTATATATCATATCAAAGTCTACTACCATCCTCACTCCTCTACTATCTATATTTCTGCATAAACCCAAACACATCCGCCATACTTATCTTTAACCCGCTCACTTTGGATTTGAATATAGAAATCTCCTCATCCTTCACTTTCAAATCCTCTCAAGGAAGAAAGATAAAGTAAATTTATGTTGAAAGAATAATGTAGGGTACATAAAATTCCTAACTACAAGTTTATTTAGCATGTATGCATAAAATGTGAAAAATAAGAAATTTGAATAATTAAAATGATAACTGTTATTTTGTCTTATTGCAAAAACCAAAATGATTAATGAGCATGTATTTGTTTCAATGTCAGATCAACTTAACTCTGCCTTGAATACGCGCAACAGAAACTTGTTACCGTTTGTTTATAATTTTCTCCTTTTCTTACCATGCTAAGATTCTGTACTGACTATAGGAACAGTAATAAAGAAGATCGCAACTTTTTACACGGAATCTATCCTCCTATTCATACTTTCAAGAGGTGGTACACTCAATAGCATCATTGCAAAATCGTATAAGTAGTACATAATTTATTCTAACTTTTTTATATGTTACCAAATAAATGCTATCAAATCTTCAAACTCAAAAATGTAATCCCTAATTGAGAACGATTACCTACAAAAATTATACAAATTTTATTGCTGTTGTTTTTCAATTATATAAATTCTTTAATAAATGTTTAAGATATAGTTGCATGTATGGGATATAAAAATAGGAAACACTGCCTAACTATCCAAAGTAGTAACGCCAACATACAATCTATAGACAAGAATTAATAGGTATGTTAAACTATTATGGGTAAGAACTTGTAGCATCAATTCATGTTAATATTAAAGTAAGAACTCTCTATCTACGTGCACAGTATAACTTAAACACAAACAAAACTAGGAAGTAAGAAAGAAAAAGAAAAGGAACTTGCAATGGAGAGCGTTGCGGAATCATTTTTGAAGCAACTAAGCTTTGGAACATCGCCAAATTACTAACAATCATGCTCAAGTAAAGGATCAAAAGGGTTCATGAAGAAGAAGGAATGGGATAGCTTAAGCACCAAAAATCACAATAATAAAACTTGAATTTGAAGAAGAGAATGATAGTAGTGATTTTTGCATCATAGCAGTTTAGTTAAGCATAGCAATTTAGTTAAACACACAAATTCAAAGTCGGGATTGTGGTTACAAACAAATATATGCTAATAGTGTACAATTTAGTTGAACATAGAAATAAGAGAACATACCTCTGCCATTTTCTAAAGCATTAACATAGATTCAAAAACAATGACCGTAAGGGTTACCACAGAAGTGACATTTGATTCAGTATGTTTTTGCATCATCCTCCATTAGCTCTTTCTTTCCTTTAAGAAGTAAATTCGATACTAACATGACATCCTAAAACGTCATAAACATTTGAAAAAAAAAGAACTGACAATACTAGTAGTAACTGTCACAATCCTCATTTCTCAAACCTTCATGATCAAAAGACTAGATATCGTTAAAAATAATTCCCTATAGTATGGAGAAAAGTGGACCGAGACAAGTACTGATACTAACAATTTGTTTTGCTTTAACCAGAGTTGACTACGGTACATATATATATATCATGACATTCATCATATCATTGAACATAAGCCAAATACCGCTAAAAGTAAAACCTGAATAAATGTTGCAAACAACAGCAAGAATTGTGTATGAGATATTGATGGATAGTGATCACTACTAGAATTTAGCCAAGTTCATGTCATAAGGTACCTATTTGTGTAGTCCATAAAATTTAATTTGGGATCAATTACAATTAATTCACTTAATTAGTACAGTTAATGAAGATTAAATTGGTAATTTAAGAATGTTAATTCAATAAGATGCAACATTGTAAATTCTATTCACGATATAGAAATTGATTGAATAAAAATAATTGAAATTCAAGTTTGATTTATTTATTGGATTTTAGCTGTAATAAATGGACTTATGGTAATTAAATGAAATTTAATATTACGTTGATTAAAATTTAGATGAAATTGGAAAATATTAGTGTGCTAATATATAAACCAATGTAATTATACCAATAAAATGATGATTGTTTGAATAACAAAGTTAAAATTTTAATAAATGGATTTATTGAAATTTAAACTTATAATCACCGTGTTATTTGAAATTGAAATTAAATACTGTAATTTGTGCAATACTGGATATTGAATTGATATAGAAATTTGTTTTAAAGGATTATAATTACTAAGTAATCCAAAATGATAGAAATTATAAACTATAAAATTTGAATTGAAAATTTGATTTAATAAATTTAATATTAATTTATTTAATTAACGTGAAAAAAGCCATTTTGGAAACTGTCTCGGATTTCGACAAAACCAGTTTCATTTGATTTGTAACAGTGAACTATTAAAGGATTTCAAGTTTCGTAGCGATCGGACTTGTCGTTTGATGAACGGGCTCGAAATGCCTAGAAATCATTTTAATTGAAATAAATTGAAATCAATTTGAAACAAGATAATTTTATCATAACTTTTTCATAAGATGGAATTAGAACTTGGAACCTGTTTCATTAAGCTTAAAATATTTGAAAACATCTATTTTGATATTTGGGTTGACTCATTTTCGTTCCGGAGGCAGAACGGGTTTTCGGGTCGTTATCGTTCCAATCCAAATCAAATCTGGTCAATATATTCTATTTTTCTGATCTGCCTATAAATACCTCAGTATATACCCTAATTATTTTTTATTTCTCGTTGATGTTATGTACAATTCTTTTTGCTCGTCTCCTCCTCAATGGCAGAAATAGATTCAAACTCCAAACCCTCAAATTCAATTTCAAAACCAAATCAAAAATTCAAACTCCTCAATACATATCAAATTATATATCGATTTGAAGCTCTCGAAGAGCGCAAGGCATTTCTGTTGTTTGTTTTTCGATTTGGGTTTCTGTGTATCCATAATTCACAGAACAATTCTCGACCGTTCAATCAAGCGTTGATCAACTTCGTCCGATCGACGAATCAAGGGTATAGATGTGTAGAGAGGACCGAGTGTAGTTAATCGGTGTGGTTCATAGGTGTATTTGTCGATCAGATCGTCGTGAATAATTCAATTAAATTTCGAATCAAAGTGGCGGCGACGGGTTTCGTGACCGATTTAGGCGACTGTGGGTTGTCGTGGGTGGTCGTGGAGGTCGGCGTGGCCTCGGGAGGTAGTCGGTGTATGTAACGACCCGCTATTATGGACCATTCAAATCGACAATAAAACCATACATGTCTGACTTGAATTGCTCAAAATACCGAATTGTTAATTTAATTTGGCAAACTCAGCATAAACAGTAAATAAATAATCACAGATCACAGACACAGAGTAATAAAAATACAGCGAAATAGATAAAGAATAGTAGTTCATGAAGCTACTATATACATCAGAATATCCCAGATGAAGTGAAGTCTCCAGTATGAGCAGATGACTTCTCTGAATCAATCAACTGGATGACTGAAGGGATAGATAGCTAGATCTCCAAGCAAAGTTCCAACTTCGACGGTGAGTCTCAAATGCTGTATCACTCAGTCCGACCCGAGGGTAAAGCAAAACAGAAAACACTCGAGTCAGGATTAACATTCTTATATAAATAAATCCAACTCAAGTGAATATCAACTGAAATTGTAACGAATGTGGGTTTTGCCCGCTCGAAAATCGACATCCATACTTCAAATCGTACTCAAATGTCGTAGATTCGACCGTTCAAATCCGATTCGCCGGAGCTTATAACAACATTAAGTATAACAACACAGCGGAATAAAAAGAATAATACACTGATATACAATATCTGATACAACAGAACGATACGATGAATATCAATATACATCAGAGATACAATAAAATAGCAGCGGAATGAAAATAGATAACACTAGCAGCGGAACAAATAACTCTAAGATAGTCTTCAAAAGAGAACTCCAAATCTGAACTCCATCTCCAAGAACCAATCCAGCAATAGCTCGAACTTCCCATAACAATGCACCAAGCTAGGCAAGACTGGTGCGAACCAAAGACTGAACTAACTCCAGATAATCCACTGGACCTAACTATCTGAATAACCAAACTCTAGACTGCTCGTGTGGAAATTAGTGAGCACCCAGAGTTTAGGAAAGGAACAATAAACTCCGGATCAGTCATGAGACTGGTGTGAGCAACAAAAATAGTTTATCTTTTAAAACAATCAACAAAAGAATTTTAAAATAAATTCGCAATGCTTTTTGAAAATGAAACTACCATAAGACCTCCCACCACACACACAATGCAAACGCAGACTTGGAGGAGATTTCTTCTTATGATAGTCAAACATGCTTAATACGCAGAAAATTTCTTTGATATTATTATTATAAGTGCACGGTGCAGAAAACATTTCGAAAGTAGAATATAAATCTTAGCCAGCATAGGCATTCCGCACTTATGCCTACTATAGCTACTATGTTCAATAGCAGGTTACCGCCACATTACATAGCAGGTAATACAACTAAAACCGTACAAGGCTCGTATTGTTTCTTTGGATTTCCAACAAATGGTCAGGCCAAGGAACTTTCCATTGCCACATGAGAACGCCTCTGGAAGGACGTCCCCGAGAACCTAACCGGATCTCTGCCAACACAAGGCCGGGTTACCCCTAACTGGGTAACTACTGACACGAGTATGCCACCTCCCGGTTGTAACAACCTTTAACCGGGGCCCCAACATCAAATCACAAAACAAGATATATATATAAGTTTGTGATATCCACATAAGTAAATATCTGGGCTCCATACCATGATACCACTTCTATCCAGAAGGAGATGTACATACCCTAAAGGGGCGCTACCCCCTAATAACCTTGCCGCATCTTTCCTGTTTTGACCATTCCGGGGTGTGAGGCTCGACGAGGTCACGTCCACAAAACTACGCTTTGGTACAAAGCCATGCTTTGGGTCAACAAATGATCAAAGTAATGATCACAAAGATAAATGATCAAACAAATGATCATATCACAAATGATCAAACAATGATCATTTCACAGCAACACTTAGCATGTCACATTACCAAATTGGGAATATATCGCTGATAACCTTCAACTACATAACCTCTGAGCTCGTACGTCTCAGAGAAGGGTGTTAAGCTAAAAGAATAAATTCTCCGCCACCAACAGAAATGTATTTGAAAGAAATCTGCTTTATATCTCAAAATGTAATGTCAGACACACAATCCATACAAGTCTGTTCCGGGCTCGAACAGAACCGAAGGCACTTCTTACGAAGCCCTTGCAAATCCGGGTATTCACAATCCCGATCGGACTTCCCATCACTTAGGAAATCTCTATACCGACGCGACTCAGTGCAGAGACAATCGACGAGTTATCCTTTCGTTCTTGTGAATATCCGGTCTTCATCACCGGTCTTCAAATGCTATCCATAACGTCGAATCACATATTCAGAATGGGATATATGACACAAAGGTCCTCTCCCGGCTAAACCGAATAGTGAGCGAAATAGTTCAAAAACATATGGATATTGGGATTTCAATTAAGTCACAACTTAAAACCCAAAATTCTCTTTAAATGGTTAAACAAATTACCATGTCAAATCTTTAAACAAAAAGATTTATCTCACAAAGATCAAATCATAGATTTCCAAAACAATTTCATTTCGATAGGATCAACCCATTAAATCTTTAAATTAAAGATTTAACTTATAGCTTTCAAATCGTTTCCAAATATTTATTTTCAAAATTCATTTCCGAATATTCATCTATAACTTGGAAAACTATTTTAGTTTAAATTTGAAATTCCTTTTAATAAGATTTGAAACAAAAGTTTTTTTATCATTTAGAAACAATAGTTTTATTTTGGAAAAACCCGATTTCATTTATACAAGTTACAATCTTTAGGTTAATTCAAATTCCCAAAAAATAATACTTTAAAAAAGGTTTAACTCATATATAACTGGTATAATATCGTTAATCCCTAGTTTTCAAATTATAGAATTCAATTTCAAATATTGAATTTAAGTTTAAATCAAAATATTTAAATTCCAAAACTCAATCAAGTTATTCAAAATAAATTTCATCTTTGAAATTCCATTTCAATTGCTTTTCACTTTTAAACCCAATCCATTTCCAAAACATTTGAATTTAAAAATTCAAATTCAAACTTTTTTTTTCCAAAGTCTGGGACTTAGCCGATTTCTCCATGAAATCCATATTGGTGTGTGTATAAGCGTGGTCCAGGGTTTTAACACAATTTGTGCAACATCATTCAATCATCACAGATCAAATACAATAATATATTCGATAAGCGATATAAATTATGACGCTTATCATTCATACACAGATTCGCAGATATATATATCACAGATAATAAATTATATCACAGATCACAACACAAATCAGGATAATCATAAAGCATCATATAACAGGGATATCAAACAGTTTACCATCCAATATAATCCAAGCATCCATAGGTAGGATTTATTCAATTATCTGATTAATTTAATTAGATAAATTTCCGTGAATAAATTTTCTAGTTATGGTAAATTAATAATCAATTGATTTTAAAACATTTAATAAACTATCCTTTAATTAATCATTAATTACTCTTTAATTAATAATTTTTCTTGATCACTTTTATTTAATAATTTGCCCTTGATAAATTAATTATTCTCAAATTAATTACCTGGATTAATCTATCACATTATCCTTAAATTTAATTTATTGCTTAATCGCTTGATCAATCAACTTAAATCATTAATTTATATTTGATTAATAACCCTTAATTTACAAATTAATTATTCCTTACTTAATTTAAACTTTTAATTACTTATTTAATTAATCCAAATTAAAAATAAATTAAATAATTAAATTCCCATTTAATTAACTTAATAGTTTACTGAATTCCAAATCATAAATCCCTAATTTAAATTTTAAGGAAAAACATTATTCCTATTGTTAACAAAGTATCCAAAACAATTCACTTTAAAGTTTACTTTCCAATTTCATTTTAGATTTAAAATTAAAAATGAATACAATTTAAATTCAAAACTTTTCTTCCATTTCAACCTAATTACAGATTTAAATTCGATTCTAGATTAAACTTTGGTTTAAAACTTTACTTACATTTTAAAACATCATCTTTAAACTCCAACTATGTAATCTTGAGATTCAACCTGAACTTGAATTTCAGATTTAACTTTTATTTAAAAATTGTTTAAAACTTTACTTTCTCTTTTAAGCTAAAACACTCAGGTTTTAAAACCCTGATGCTAAACATAAGTCATACTCGAGACCAGACTTTTAAAAACCCGAGCCAGGACATTATTTACTTCGAGTAAAACACTTTAAAACTTCGAACGTTTGCTTCTTCCCCAAATCCAATACACGGCCACAAACAAGCTATCTCCACCGAGCACGTGTGCACATGCACCATAACTCCGATCAACTGCGGCCATCACCGTGACTTCGAGCATGTGGGCGACCGACTCCAGAACGTACGCCAACCACCTGAACGCTTCCGCCACCTTGAAGTCGAAATTCGAGACCTGGAACAAACCTGGAAATGCTACACTGTCGAACCCCCACAAACCTATCAACGCGCCACATCATCATCTCCGACCACCAGGCCTCGCGTCACTTCGGTCACACGATCTCCGATCCCTTACGAGCCTATCCCCAGAATCCCATCCAACTCGATGCACCCCAGGATCATCAGCGACCCATTTTTCACCCTAGACTAAAACTAGGTTTACAAATTTCTAAACCCCACCGCTGTCGCCACCGAGGCCGTGGCCACCTACGACCATTTTTCCAGTCACCTTCATAGCCTCCTCCATCTCCATGAGAAAACCCAAACATCATCTCTTCTTCGATCACCTGAACTTGCCCAAAAACCCTTTTTCGTTCGTCACCAAACCGCCCTTAAACCCCACGCCTAAAAATCACTCAACCCATCTTAAAAATCATAATTTGATGTAAGGGTTCAAGTTATATACTTGAATTAATGATTCGTGTAATTCGAAATTTCCAATATTTAAAGTTTGTACTGTAAAATCTTGATCTTCTATTCTACATACCTTTATACATTATGAAACCATTTTTAAATTATAGCCCATACTTAAACACAACGATTTTGTTTTGGAACTAAGGCCTGATATGGATTATAAAACAAGAAATGAAATTTTCTTGTTGTTTGATACTCTGTAACTAAACAGAGAAGGAGATGCACTAGCATATGTATATACAAACAAAACAATGGCAATATACATTCGAGTTTGAACAGCTATATGTTACTCACATTGAGTTGAATCTTTGCATTTGATTTGTTTTTAAACTTTGCTTGATGTTTTGAGTTGCATAGTTGCTGTTTGAATTTGATCGTTGAATTGAATCTCTGCCTAATTTGCTTTCAGACTTGAATTTTGTTTTGTTTATGTTCTTGCCTACTTTTCTTTAGCTCGGCTGATGGTGGGTTTGTTTGTATATGTTTACTTTATTTTTATTTTTTTCCAGAGATTTTCTTTGTACAATGGTTTATACTTTTTTTTTTATAAAAATGTGGACATGCATACTTTCAATTGGGGGCTGAAGTATATTTGCATTAATTGCCTTGTACCATGCTCACATTTTTTTTTCTCTTTGGTTCGGCTGTCCAAAGATTTGAGACAGTGGTGGCTGAGATTGTATTATGTTTGTTGAGATAATTTCTTGGTTATGTACTTTTTCTCTTTTCTCTTTTATATGGTTTCCAGGCCTGCATTTATTTGAGATTTTATTTCAAATCCAATATATATATACATATATATTCTCCTATATACAAATTTTCAATTTCATACGACTTAATATTTTTTTTCGATTTGAATCGGGGAAACTCGCTGCCATTTATAATCAATTTTACAAATTTAATTCAAAAATTCATTTAAATTATAAATTTAAATTCATAAAAATCCGGGGTCGTTACAGAAATACAGATAACTTAAAGGATGTTTGGGATAACCATCCTCTAAGGGTCCATAGAACTATCTACAAGGTAGAAATATCCACTATAACATCGTGGTCATTTCAACTTAATTTATATTTCAAAACCAAATATCATTTTCACTTCAAATATCTCTATATTTCCCAAAATAGTATTTATATATATTAAATAATTTATAAAGTAAAGTATTTTCAATTTCCTCAACTTAACAAATCGTTTCAACATCAACCCGACCTTCCCATTCAAATTAAATTCAAACTCAATTTATCAATTTAAATTCAACTCAAATCCTAAAATAACCCTTCAATTTTATCGATCTCAAGTTCAGATTTGTCATCACAAAATACCCCTTTATATTGCAATATATTTCAAACTTTAAGTATTCAACGTTCAACTAAATTTTTATTCAATTTAGTATCCTAAATAATAAATTCAAATTTGGTTCAACCTAAATTTTCACTTTAATTCAATTTAGTTCCTAAATAAAAAATTCAACTATATTGATTTCAAATATAGATCCGAATCTCAAAATAAATCATTTAAATTCCAATATAGTTCAAGGCTTTAATATTTAAATGTTCAATATAACAGTTTCATATAGATCTCGATTAACCTCATTATTATTTAGTCTTGAAATGCTCCCTCATTTGATTCAATATCACAAAAGTAATCTTAAATTACTTTTACTCAATATTTTATTTTAATTTATTTAAACGTGAAATATTCATTAAATCATTTAAATCAAAAATCCAGTTATAAAAATCATAACTTTAGATTTCCCGTTTAATAATTTCAAATCGATTTAATTAAATAAATCCTTATTTAAATACCATTTTTAATAAATCCAAATTTATCTCCCAATCTTAACTATTCAATTTATTACAAGAAAATCTTTTTGAAATATAGATTTACATAAATACTTAATCATATTATGTGTATTAAATCAATTCTAATTTAAATCAAATATTACTACTAAATCTATATATAAAATTTCCATCTTAAGAATCAATATTTATTTAACCATATATTTCTTTCTAAAATCATAGAAGTTATTTCAAAATATTTATATATGGACCAATGGTGTCTGTATATATTTTCTATCATATGGTCAAGTGCTACGGATATTTATCATTTCAATCCGTCCAATAAATATATACGGGTGGATATCATTTCAACCCGTAATCCCAAATTCAATTAAATGAAAATCGCATGGGTTTATCGTTTCAACCCATAACGATTTTCTCCTATACTAAGGTCGTTCGGGTACGTATTATTTCAACCCATAGTGAATAGTATACTAACAGGGCACTTGCAGAGTGATAACAGATATGATAATAATATAACAACATGCATATATCATCAATAACAGTATAATAGAAACAATAGGATATGGTGTCATATCCCACAAGTGAACAGTTATAGATAATAGCATAAATATAACAATTTAAATAACTGCAGCAGCATATTTCAATTGTCGTTTCAATTGAAATCAAATTTAATAAATATAAGAACGTTAATCATGAGTGATTTCTCACCTTTCGAGGCTAGAGAAATCTGACAAGAAAACGAGCAACGAATTTCAAAGCAACACTAGATGGGCATGATTTGATGAAGAAAACAGGATCGACGGACGAAGCTGATAACAGAAATCGATAACGAATCAGAACCAGATTGATGAAGATAGATGGTATAAATGAAACTTATGTGTCTGACTATATATAACTATTTATAGAAAATCATAATTTAAATTTTCAAACACATCAAATTAAATATTCAAAATCATCGTTTAAATCAAACACATATATAAAATCTAACACGTATACTGATTTGAAATAATTACTAATATAGATATACAAACATATAACTTTGCATATATCCTACATAAAACAACAATATATATAAACTTTAATTTTGAATCTATTTATATTTCAAAAATTAGAATAGTATATATATATTCATTTCAAATAAATGCTAAATCTAACCTAATTAAATAGAATCTCGACCCATTTATTAAAACCCGGACTCATGTATACACTAACAATTCAAATATATTGTCACAAAAGTGATCATTATCATGCGAACAATATAAAGGTGGAAACAAATGCAGACTGTCAACATATATATGCAGACTAAAAAATGCGAACACTACTTTATGCAAAACCCAAAGCAATCAGGTATCTAAAATATGTTATATATACAAACAACCTATATACATCATTATTTTTATAACATAACTTAAACGGCGATTGAAAATTTTAAAACCTATATATAACGTACTATAAATCCTGTATATATAAACCCAGATAAGGTAGATAACCCAAAATGTAAAAAAAAAACAGCAAGCTATCCATAACTCTTATAAGCGCTACGTATATCAACTTGTGAACTGAAAATGTATGTATCTTAATTCAAACAAAATTTTATAACTTAGCTAGAATACACAGAATATATGCTACTATATAATTAATATAAACTAACCTATTACATTTTGTGCTTTAAACAAATTTATCAGTAAACATGGATTGGCTCAGAAAAAAAACATGCACATATCTACCCATATATAAATATAATTAGCATCTATGTACACATTCTGTCGAATAGCATGCATACTTGAAACGTTTGATAAAACGCTTACCGTTATTCCATGTTATTCCCAGATGGCTTGCGCACTGGGAAAACAAGTTTTTGCCCCTCACTCATATATAAAGTTATGTACATATAACATTCAGAGACATGAAGAGGCAGATCTAATGCAACCCGCAAATATAAAATAACTGCTTTATAAAACCAGAGAGTGGCAAAAGGAGCGTTCAAGGAACATGGTGAGGGTGGCATCGGGTTCGACTTCGAGCAGAGCAAGGGTCTACTTCGAGTTCTGTGTGGCGTTGGTGGTGTCTTCGCGTAGGCGGAGGTAGCAGCGAAGGTGGTTCGGGGCTTGGGGTGTTGAATGCTGGAAACTTGGTGGAGGGGAGGAAAAGTAGCGGATTCAGGTGCGAGCCGAGGCGGATCGGAGGGAATAAGAGGACGAGTGGTGGGTTGCGTGGTAGATGCGGGTAGGCCGGGTCGAGGCTGCGAAGGGCACGGTGGTCGGTCAGGAGGAAAGATGGGTCGGTGAAACATTGAGGGATGGGAGAAGAAATGAGGTCGAGGGAAGAAAAGAGCAAACAAAGAAAACTGGAGGAGGAGAGATTTTGTGATTGCCTGGGAAGAAATGAGTTCTCATGCAAAATGAATATGCTTTTATAAGTGAACAGTTCAAAGGACGTGAAGAGGCTTAGTGGGAATAGTGACGTCAACAATAATAAAGCGAAAAGTATGGCAACGGTCTAATTTGGCTAAATAAATATAATAGAATAAAGGGAATGTACCGTATGCAAATGTACCACTTAAATTTTTCCAAAATTGATGGCAAATGAAAGGAATTAAATCTGAACGTGACAGCGGCTTTATATAAAGAAGGAGCAGGTAGAACGAGATTTTGGGAAAGCTCTGGAATGCCTATCTAATTAAAACTTTACTAAATATATTAGGCCGAGAAAACGCACGAAATAAATGCAAACGTATACAAATTTATATGTTTTTTTTCAAAATGTTCATGGGATGGCAACGGTCACCCTAAGATTTAGTTGAGAAATTAAAGCAATTAATAGCTTGATTGGACAACACGTTTCAAATTTTGAAATGGAAGGGAGAAATGAAGTGACCATTTAGGGTACCGTTACAACGAACAGCTTATTGGTTCCATCGCGTACCGGACCTCAAAATACAGAAATAAATATACTATTGAGATCAACACGACGAGACGATCAAAACGGTATACAGATATCAGTGGTACGATTTAATTATAAAATTCGAATTTCCGCTAATGGAAAATGCAACTAAATGCAGAAAGATAAGATCGACGAAGTTAAAATAGTACGAATTTGATGAAACGAAATTTGACGTCTTACTCAGAAGAGGATTTAGAATTTTTCTCTAGGAAAATATTCAGGTTTGAAAATTGAATTTATTACCATCAATTATTAACTGATTTGCATGTAATAGAATTACTCAATGAAATAAACTTTGATAAAATTAATTGAAAATTTACCATCTGCTATGTTTAATTGGACGTAATCCAAATATAAAAATTTTATTTCAAAATATTATCATTTAAAATTTCTCAAAATTCAATTAAATACGTAAATAAAACCATTAAAAATTATTAAAAATTTTATGGGTCGTTACACTCTCCCCCACTCAAAACTTTTCGTCTCCGAAAAGGAAGGAGGTAGGAGAATAAAACAACCAAAAAGAAAATAGATTGAAAGACAAGATAGACAATAAATTTTAAAACTATATAAATTTTATTTGAATATTTCATTTGTAGTTCAATTATCTTTAATACTTTAAAACTTTTCAAAAACTCATTTGTAAAATTTCCCGCTTCCCTTATAACTAACATTTATATGTTTAAATAACACCTTTATAAATATATATATGAAAACTATTTGGAAACAGTTATTCACATCCTTGGTTATATTTTCAAGGAAGGTATTTGACAACATTAAATCCATAGTTTATAAATTTACTAATTTATCTTAAAACACTTTCAACATTATAGATAAATTAATACTCATTTCTTAAATATGTTATATTAAATTAATAACTTCTGAAATATTAATGACACTAATGATTTACTATTAAACCATGTAGTATATAAATAAACAATATTTAAAAGGGATACATTCAACAAGGAAAAGAAGATAGATTCAGAAAACAAAATCTAGGTGAATAACTAAAGCTGAGCAGATAAGGTAGATTCAAAAGAATAGTATCGGGCATGAATAGTTAATTTCAAACCAAAAGAATTTCAATTTCAAATATTAATACAAAATTTCATAATGGAAATACTTTTATAATAAATTACCTTTATAATAATACTTTTACAATAAATACTATTATATCGAAACAAATTTTCCTTTCAAAAATACTTTTATAACTCGATGTTTCAACAAGTTTATCCTCGTTCTTGCAGACTCTGGCCATGTGTTGATCAGGCGCAAAGCTAGAATTCTTCAAGTACTTAGTAGACCCGTTTCAACACCCAGTGAAAATACTTGAAAAACCTTTTAAAAAATAGACATGGAAAGTACAAGCCAAACAAAACAACCAAACCAAAACCGTCCAACCATGGTTCGCAGATACACAATGGTACGCCTGGATCCCCCAGGAAATAATCTGTATCCGTAAGCTTTCTCAGCCCTGCGAGTTACGCCATGATGACTAGTAGAGTGCAGGATACACAATGGTTATGCCTTGGTCTCCCAGGAAACAATCCGTACCCCTAGGTCGTCTCAGCCAGGCAGTTTCGCTACTAGTCGCGACCTACACAGATTGCAGGATACACAATGGTTACGCCTGGATCCCCCAGGAAACAATCCGTACTCCTAGGCCAGACTCAGCCAGGCAGTTGCGCTATGCAGTCGCGAGAGAAAAAAAAAACCATGGGTAATGCCACCGTGGGAACACTCGAGTATCACATCCGGAAAACCAAAAATCAGAAATAATAATATCAGAATGAATCCACAATGTGGCCACAAAGTGGATATCAAGCAAAAGGCACTTTCCATATCTTTACTTCGAAAAATATATATCATATAGCACCTTTCCAAATACTTCCAAATATCATACTTATATAAAGTCCATTATATATAGGATTCCTTTTCCAAATCGAATACTTTCCAAATCAATAGTACATCAAATCATACTTATATAGACTTCGATTATAAAAAAATTCTCTTTCCAAATTGAGTATCTTTCAAATCAATAGATTTCAAATCAACTTCATACTTACACAAATCCATTTTATATAAGTTCGACCACTCCCGAATCAAGTATTTATTAAATCAAGGTTCTTAAAAATTTTCTCGTTTCAATAACAATTCAGTTTCAAGATCATATATGATTTCACCAAATTTTCTTCCAAATTAAATATATTCAGTTTCAAAGTTTCTTAAACAATAGGTTTAGAGAATAATCCAAATTTCCAAATCAACAAAATTTAGGTCAAACAAATTCATTTCCAAAATCACCATATAAGTACTGGTTTTAATTCCAATCTAATTTCAAAACCAAATATTCTTCTCAAAATCAATTATACTCAAAATGGTTTCTAAATTTATAATTATCCCTTTAAAACCTTTAACTATTTATTTCTATATGAAAAATCCAATTTTCCTTTTTCGAATTATTTATTTAACAAAAGTTTCAAATTTACTTAAGTCATACTCTTCATACTTTAAACATACAAAACTAAACTTATATTCTTTATCAAATATTTTATACTCTTTGAAATTTCTTAGTTTTAAAATTTTAAACCTTGATTTGGAAGTGCTCGAACCTTCAAAATAGTCGGTGAAATCAAATTTCAAATCCAAAAGTTGGAAATCGGCAACAAATCAGTAAATCAAATTTTTATAAATAGGATTATACCAAATCAAATCCGAAATTCGAGGACTGAATACCGGTTCAATTCAAATCATTTAAAATATATATACATATATCTTTCGAATATCAAATCATACTTCGGAATTTGAAATCAAAATTGGTTTCACAAAATTACTCGCGTAGCAAAGCTACTAAAGTGGCCTCTCCCCCACTTTGAAACTCGAAAATCAATGTCGATGATGCGTGCACTCATCACCGAAATTATTCTCCAGCGACATAAGTGAGTTCTGGACTTCTATTTTCTTCAAAACTTTATTGAAATTTCTTCTAAATCGTTGTAATTCTTTTGAACTCTTTTGAAATATTTCTTATCCGGAAAATACTTTTAAATCGTCTTATTATTATAATTTCAAAAATCTTAAAACCAATTTCAAAATACCGGAGTTCAGTTCCTCGAAATTAAGATTCAAAATCCCTCAGTTATAAATCCTTTATATAATCGAATTCCTTGTAAATTTCCAAAATTTCAAATCCTTTCAAAATTTCAGACTTTCGTTCATAAATGATATATAATCCTTATCGAAAATATTTCACTTTTATATATAGGATAAAATCATACTTATCAAAATAATAATTTCGATATATAAAACAATTTCAAAAATGCAAACATACCCGATTTCCAAAGGGTGATTCACGGATGGATTTCAAAACAAAGCTAGAGATTCAAATTAGAGGGACTCTAATCAAATTGAATTCTGATTCGAAGATAGGCTCGATCGACGATTAGAGAATTAAATTACAGAAATAGAAGATGGATATACTTATATAAACGCGGGCGACCTTAACCGGGTCAACCGTG
This sequence comes from Allium cepa, assembly GCA_030765085.1. NCBI lineage: Eukaryota > Viridiplantae > Streptophyta > Magnoliopsida > Asparagales > Amaryllidaceae > Allium > Allium cepa. Next base: position 955,187,893 of record CM060932.1, read on the forward strand.
ACTTCAGGAATATGATCGATGCGGAATTCTAAGGCGAATCGACATTCGATTGCCAGAGATAGAATTCGGCATATCAAGATATAACAGCATCGTAAACCGAGGATACAAAAATCTTCGGTGAATCGATGCCAATTGTAAAGGAGTTTTCACCCCCTTTACAAAACATTCAGTGGAGTTATGGGATACTCCAAAATCAAACGAATATAAATAGAAAGAGACAAGAATGAATTTCGGAACCGAGGGACATTCCAAAATTCAAAGGAAATCGAGTCAAAAAGGAAGAGATTCAACTCGAACGAAAATGATTCTGTAAATAAATTTACCATATATGCTAAGTTCTGCCTAGAGCCATAGCTCTGATACCAACTGTAACGACCCGCTATTTTGAACCATTCAAATCGACAATAAAACCATACATGTCTGACTTGAATTGATCAAAATACCGAATTGTTAATTTAATTTGGCAAACTCAGTATAAACAGTAAATAAATAATCACAGATCACAGACACAGAGTAATAAAAATGCAGCGGAATAGATAAAGAATAGTAGTTCATGAAGCTACTATATACATCAGAGTTTAGAATAAAATACATCAGAATATCCCAGATGCACTGAAGTCTCCAGTACGAGCAGATGACTTCTTTGAACCAATCAACTGGATGACTGAAGGGATAGATAGCTGGATCTCCAAGCAAAGCTAGAACTTCGACGGTGAGTCTCAAATGCTGTATCACTCAGTCTGACCCGAGCGTAAAGAAAAATACAAAACACTCGAGTCAGGATTAACACTCTTATATAAATAAATCCAACTCAAGTGAAATATCAACTGAAATACAGATAACCTAAAGGATGTTTGGGATAACCATCCTCTAAGGGTCCATAGAACTATCTACAAGGTAGAAATATCCATTATAACACCGTGGTCATTTCAACTTAATTTATATTTCAAAACCAAATATCATTTTCACTTCAAATATCTCTATATTTCGCAAAATAGTATTTATATATATTAAATAATTTATAAAGTAAAGTATTTTCAATTTCCCCAACTTAACAAATCGTTTCAACATCAACCCGACCTTCCCATTCAAATTAAATTCAATCTCAATTCATCAATTTAAATTCAACTCAAATCCTAAAATAACCCTTCAATTTTATCGATCTCAAATTCGGATTTGTCATCACAAAATACCCCTTTATATTGCAATATATTTCAAACTTTAAGTATTCAACGTTCAACTAAATTTTTATTCAATTTAGTTTCCTAAATAATAAATTCAAATTTGGTTCAACCTAAATTTTCACTTTAATTCAATTTAGTTTCTAAATAACAAATTCAACTATATTGATTTCAAATACAGATCTGAATCTCAAAATAAATCATTTAAATTCCGATATAGTTCAAGGCTTTAATATTTAAATGTTCAATATAACAGTTTCATATAGATCTCGATTAACCTCATTATTATTTAGTCTTGAAATGCTCCCTCATTTGATTCAATATCACTTAAGTAATCTTAAATTACCTTTTACTCAACATTTTATTTTAATTTATTTAAACGTGAAATATTCATTAAATCACTTAAATCAAAAATCCAGTTATAAAAATCATACCTTTAGATTTCCCGTTTAATAATTTCAAATCGATTAAATTAAATAAATCCTTATTTAAATACCATTTTTAATAAATCCAAATTTATCCCCCAATCTTAATTATTCAATTTATTACAAGAAAATCTTTTTGAAATATAGATTTACATAAATACTTAACCATATTATGTGTATTAAATCAATTCTAATTTAAATCAAATTTTACTACTAAATCTATATATAAAATTTCCATCTTAAGAATCAATATTTATTTAACTATATATTTCTTTCCAAAATCATAGAAATTATTTCAAAATATTTATATATGGACCAACGGTGTCTGTATATATTTTCTATCATATGGTCAAGTGCTACGGATATTTATCATTTCAATTCGTCCACTAAATATATACGGGTGGATGTCATTTCAACCCGTAATCCCAAATTCAATTAAATGAAAATCGCTTGGGTTTATCATTTCAACCCATAACGATTTTCTCCTATCCTAAGGTCCGTTCGGGTATGTATCATTTCAACCCATAGTGAATACTATACTAACAGGGCACTTGCAGAGTGATAACAGATATGATAATAATATAATAACATGCATATATCATCAATAACAGTATAATATAAACAAAAGGATATGGTGTCATATCCCACAAGTGAACAGTTATAGATAATAGCATAAATATAACAATTTAAATAACTGCAGCAGCATATTTCAATTGTCGTTGCAATTGAAATCAAATTTAATAAATATAAGAACGTTAATCGTGAGTGATTGCTCACCTTTCGAGGATAGAGAAATCTGACAAGAAAACGAGCAACGAATTTCAAAGCAACACTAGATGGGCACGATTTAATGAAGAAAACATGATCAACGGACGAAGCTGATAACAGAAATCGATAACGAATCAGAACCAGATTGATGAAGATAGATGGTATAAATGAAACTTATATGTTTGACTATATATAACTTTTTATAGAAAATCATAATTTAAATTTTCAAACACATCAAATTAAATATTCAAAATCATCGTTTAAATCAAACACATATATAAAATCTAACACATATACTGATTTGAAATAATTACTAATATAGATACACAAACATATAACTTTTCATATATCCTATATAAAACAACAATATATATAAACTTAAATTTTGAATCTATTTATATTTCAAAAATTAGAATAGTATATATATATTCATTTCAAATAAATACTAAATCTAACCTAATTAAATAGAATCTCGGCCCATTTATTAAAACCCGAACTCATGTATACACTAACAATTCAAATATATTGTCACAAAAGTGATCATTATCATGCGTACAATATATAGGTGGAAACAAATGCAGACTGTCAACATATATATGCAGACTAAAAAATGCGAACACTACTTTATGCAAAACCCAAAGCAATCAGGTATCTAAAATATGTTATATATACAATACAACCTATATACATCATTATTTTTATAACATAACTTAAACGGCAATTGAAAATTTTAAAACCTATATATAACGTACTATAAATCCTGTATATACAAACCCTGATAAGGTAGATAACCCAAAAATGTGGAAAAAAAAAACAGCAAGCTATACATAACTCTTATAAGCGCTACGTATACCTACTTGTGAACTGAAAACGTATGTATCTTAATTCAAACAAAATTTTATAAATTAGCTAGAATACACAAAATATATGCTACTGTATATATAATATAAACTAACCTATTACACTTTTGTGCTATAAACAAATTTATAAGTAAACATAGATTGACTCAGAGAAAAAAACATGCACATATCTACCCATATATAAATATGTTTAGCATCTATGTACACATTCTGTCGAATAGCATGCATGCTTGAAACGTTCGATAAAATGCTTACCGTTATTCCATGTTATTCCCAGATGGCTTGCGCACTGGGAAAACAAGTTTTTGCCCCTCACTCATATATAAAGTTATGTACATATAACATTCAGAGACATGAAGAGGCAGATCCAATGCAACCCGCAAATATAAAACAACTGCTTTATAAAACCAGAGAGAGGCAAAAGGAGCATTCAAGGAACATGGTGAGGGTGGCATCAGGTTCGACTTCGAGCAGAGCAAGGGTCGACTTCGAGTTCTGTGTGGCGTTGGTGGTGTCTTCGCGTAGGCGGAGGTAGCAGCGGAGGTGGTTCGGGGCTTCGGGGTGTTGGATGCTGGAAACTTGGTGGAGGGGAGGAAAAGTAGCGGATCCAGGTGCGAGCCAAGGCAGATCGGAGGGGATAAGAGAACGAGTGGTGGGTTGCGTGGTAGATGCGGGTAGGCCGGGTCGAGGCTGCGAAGGGCACGGTGGTCGGTCAGGAGGAAAGATGGGTCGGTGAAACATTGAGGGATGGGAGAAGAAATGAGGTCGAGGGAAGAAAAGAGCAAACAAAGAAAACTGGAGGAGGAGAGATTTTGTGATTGCCTGGGAAGAAATGAGTTCTCAAGCAAAATGAATATGCTTTTATAAGTGAACAGTTCAAAGGACGTGAAGAGACTTAGTGGGAATAGTGACGTCAACAATAATAAAGCGAAAAGTATGGAAACGGTCTAATTTGGCTAAATAAATATAATAGAATAAAGGGAATGTACCGTATGCAAACGTACCACTTAAAATTTTCCAAAACTAATGGCAAATGAAAGGAATTAAATCTGAACGTGACAGCGGCTTTATATAAAGGAGCAGGTAGAATGAGATTTTGGGAAAGCTCTGGAATGCCTATCTAATTAAAACTTTACTAAATATATTTGGCCGAGAAAACGCACGAAATAAATGCAAACGTATACAAATTTATACGTTTTTTTTTTCAAAATGTTCATGGGATGGCAACGGTCACCCTAAGATTTAGTTGAGAAATTAAATCAATTAATAGCTTGATTGGACAACACGTTTCAAATTTTGAAACGAAAGGGAGAAATAAAGTCACCATTTAGGGTACCGTTACAATGAACAGCTTATTGGTTCCGGCGCGTACCGGACCTCAAAATACAGAAATAAATATACTATTGAGATCAGCACGACAAGACGATCAAAATGGTATACAGATATCATTGGTACGATTTAATTATAAATTCGAATTTCCGCTAATGGAAAATGCAACTAAATGAAGAAAGATAAGATCGACGAAGCTAAAATAGTCCGAATTTGATGAAACGAAATTTAACGTCTTACTCAGAAGAGGATTTAGAATTTTTCTATAGGAAAATATTCGAGTTTGAAAATTAATTTATTACCATCAATTATTAACTGATTTGCATGTAATAGAATTACTCAATGAAATAAACTTTGATAAAATTAATTGAAAATTTACCATTTGCTATGTTTAATTGGACGTAATCCAAATATAAAATTTTTATTTCAAAATATTATTATTTAAAATTTGTCAAAATTCAATTAAATACGTAAATAAAACCATTAAAAATTATTAAAAATTTTATGGGTCGTTACAGTGTAGCCGCGGTAGGTTTTGGAGGCAGGGTCGATGGGGTTTCGTGGCGGCGTGTCGAGCTGGATGACGCGTGAACTGTGGCTAGGGTTAGAACGTAAAGAGATGGAGTGCGTACGCGTGTGTTGATGTGTAGGGTAATGGTTGGTTTATTTTTATTATTTTATTTTGATTTTAATTTAATTTTTAAACATTCTAACTTAAATAACTTTTACATAAAAGGTCCAATTCACGCGCGGTTTCTTGCATTGGGATCGTATTAAAATTCTAGACATTTTCACACAAGTTTGGACGAATTCGGAGAATGTTTGAATTTTGGACTTAAATTGGATTTAATTTAAATTCAAATGTGAGTGTTTTGACCCACTCACAATTTCTAAAATTTCTTATTTTCGTTAAATTAAATTTATGATGTGATTAGAAATTTATTCATGGTTGTTTGGTATATTTTAATCGTTATCTCAGTTAAATTGAATTTATTTGAATCAAATCGTTATTTAATTTATTACTGAATTTAAATTGCCAGTTAAATACCTATTATTGATTATCAGTTATATATTGATATTTATTGATTGGTTTGGACGATTATCGTGATGGATGTTTGATTGTTTAAATTGGATGAATGGATGTTGTATTTTATATCGTTATAATACTGTAAGTTCATTATGGGTTGAAATGATACATACCCGAACGATCTTATGGATTAAGGAAAAATCGTTATGGGTTGAAATGATAGACCCGAGCTGTTTTCATTGATTTGAAAATTTTAAATAATGATATTGGTTGATGATATATATATATATATATATATATATATATATATATATATATATATATATATATATATATATATCCATATGAATGCTTGAATTTGGATTATGGATTGGAATTAAATTATGGAAAGGTTTAAGTTAAACTTCGAATTTGTTTTAGTTAGATGATTTAGAATGAAATTTCTAATATGTGAAACCCTTTAAAATAATTATATTCACTTTGTACACTTGATAGGAGATGAAAATCACGTAACATCTTTTAAACCATTGCACTAATATTTCTTTTTTTTAATTTTGATTTGACTTACATAAGATCTTTTAGTTCTGACTCGGGTGTTTTATCTTTTCATTACACTCGGGTCTGTCTGAGCTTTTCAGTTTACTGAAGACCATGTTATTTTCTGGAGGACGAAAATGATGATTCAGTATATTATTACTATTTATTATAATTATTCCACCACGTCATGTATTACGCTGCATTATTTGTTTATTCTTACTGTATGTATAACTCTGATTTGAATTGTAGAAGTGTAATCACATGTTATTTGTAAAACAGCTTCATGAACTGTTTATTTGATTATTATATTTGGTCATTTCGCAGAAAGATTTTGTGTTTAATTTTCCTTGTTTTCTTTTACTTTCTTATTTACCCCATTAATGGTCCTCCCTTTTGAATAGTTTGAATTAGACATGTGTGGTTTATTGTCGATTTAAATCGTCCAAAAAGGTGGGTCGTTTACTATTATTATATTATTATGTTATTATTCTTATTTTAAATTTAGTTAATTTTTTTAAACTTAATTAATTTTTATAAAACTTAGTTAACTTAGTTAATTTTTATAACACTTAGTCAATTTTTATGATAATTTATCAAAGATTTCAAAATAGAGAATATGACTTTTATAAAACTAAATTAATTTTCATAAACTTTAGTTAATTTAATTAAAAAAATTAAATTTTGTAGATTTCTATAAAACTTAATTAACTTAGTTGATCTTTATGTAACTTATAATTTTTATATCCTTTAATTAATTTTTATAAAACTCACTTAATTAACTTATTTGAATATTAATAAGACTTAGTTTATAAATTAGTTAAATAGTTTTAGTTAATTTTTATATAACTTTGTTAAATTTTATGAGAATTAGTTAATTTTTATGAACTTCTAGTTTTTCTGGTTAAATTTGTATAAAACTTGATAACATAGTTAACTTCTATAAAAAATAGTTAATTTTTATAAATTAAGTAAAAAAATTAATTTTAATTATTTTTATATAATCTAGTTATCTTAGTTAAATTTTTATACTTGGTTAATTTTCATAAATTTATTTAAATTTTATAAAAATTTATTAATATTTAGATATTAATTTAATTTTATAAAACTTAGTAATTTTTAGAAAATTATTTAACTTTTATAATACTTTGTTAACTTAGTTAATTCTTATAAACTTTGTTGATTTTAATAAACTTATCGGATTTCATGAATTTTCGACAGCAACTCCTTTGCGTGGTTAGTGTTTTCCCGCACATCCCAATTTAATATACAACTACACGATCAAAAAAAGATCAGATTTATATTATGTATAACAAAATATACTTCATAATAGCATACACATTCAACTGCCTAAAAACATACCTTTTTTTAGCAACTTTAGCCACCAATATCCCATATGGCAAATGAATGTTTTGTGTACCTATATAGGAAAGTAAAGGGAATAATTGGGGTGCAAATCTACAAAAGTGTTATGTAATTATGCAAAAGATGTGAATGCCAATGTTATTTATCAAGTAATATTTGCACACTTAAAGATAGAGCGTAAGTTGTTCCATAAAATAAGCGAAAAATGAGCTTGATGATAAGTCATGTCTTCTAGTCACTAATCGCTATTCCATTTAGTGTTGGAAAGTATAGATACACCATGAGAAAGTGTTTTTGCATTAAAAATTGAAGCTCGGTCATAAACACAACTAGCCTACCTGAAGAAGAATATAACCTTCTTAATGATTCGTCGAGCAAGCATTAATAAGAAAAATCAATAGATCAATAATAGAGAGACATTTGCTTGATTTATCAATCAAATTTGACATAGGAGCGTCGGTCAATGGACTTGTTGTTTCCAACCGATAAAACCTGATGGGTTGATTAACCTCCTTATTTGAAACATTAGCATTGCACTTTTCAGTCGTGAAATACAAGCCTGATAAACTACGCAGATGCCTATTCTTCAATTTACACATCCTGTCAACAATTATAATACAGTTTGTAACCGACGGCTCTAAGATTACATGTTTTACATGCTTCAGTCGAAAAAAAATCCTGAATGTTTATGGAAATTCAAAATGGTATTGTAAGTTTAGAAGATGCTTAATCGGAATTGCTTTAACATAAAGGATACATGAATAAGGTATTCATTTGTGTTGTATTCATACTATTTGTGCATGAAACAGCTGAGCGTGACCATAAGCTTGAATCGAGATTCAGTTCATAAACAATTATATCCAGGTACTTGAATCCAGTTACATCTACATCAGCATGTAATGTATTATTATATCTAAAGCCTGATACATAGTTCTCAGATACACTTGCATATAAGGTGGATGCATGATGGGGACCAATGCTCAAAAATAAATTACGCCTACATGACGATCAAAAAAATAGCATAGATCAATTAATAGATTATGATTCTGTGACAGTGAAATTAGGAAGAATTAGAGCATAATGCAATTCACTACTTTGAAGAGTTGTATAATGCAAGTTAGTTGCAAGCCTTATTTTCAAGCATCACATGTAAAAAATGTTTATCATAAAAGGCTAGGAAGATATTAATTCAACAATTACTATAGAGGAAATTAAAATGGCTACTTTTCAGATTGACAACAATAACAGTCCAAGCCCGGATGGATGCAGAGCAATATTTTTTCAAAAGCCCTGGGAAATTATCAAGCACGAAGTAGTCGTTGCTGTGTAAGGTACGTTCTCTAAAGGAGCAATTAATTACAAAACAAATTTCAAGTTATGATGTCTGTGTGTGTATATATATTCTGAAAAAAAAATTCAAAATAATAAAGAGGCCAGTAAATCTTTCAACTAAGCAAATTGATATTTTCCTTCAAATTCAAATCTGAATCCACTTTAATTGTTCGCAAATTAATTGAATCAACCACCATTGAAGCAAGGAGAAAAACCATATCATACTTGATGGTTCAATAGGAAAACCTATTTCATTGTTTTCAAATTCTATAATTGTCGAATAGCCACTATGCGAGCACAATTAAGATGTTTAGCATCATTGACCTAGAAAAGAAATGATACTAACCAATTAAACCATTTTATTTAAATTTACAACGTTATAAGTGTTGGGTGCCATAGTAAAAACTAGTAACAATTTTAGGTATTGCATTGACTATATAACATCGGTAATAGCTGCATAATAAAGTCCAACAAATATGGCTATAAGGACAGCACTCTCTATGACATATATGTAAAGCAAGCAATGAGTTATCACATCAAAAAAACTATGGAAAAAATTGAAATTCCATTACAAAACATACGCACACGCGCGCGCGCGCGCACACACACACACACACACACACACATATATATAAGTATGTATGTGTATATATGTATGTGTGTGTATACATCCGTGTGTGTAGGTAGGTATGCATGTATGTGTGCGTGTGTGTATGTGTGTGTTTGTCTACATGTATATGTGATAGTGTGTATAGGATCAATAATACAGTGATAAGCTCTTTGGAGTATGAATCTAGAAGTTTCAGGTATGAATATGTAAAAAAAGGGAATATATTACCTGAACCTTGAGGCAGTTCAGAGCGCTCAAATTGAGATTTTAAGGCAATTCAGGCAAATAGCTGGGAAAATGTACTTCAAGATAGATGTGGATTGCAAAGTGCCAAGCAAGTAGGCAGTAGTTGTTGTAGGCTTGCAATAGATGATGTACTTCAGGACAAAGAATTTACAAAACTTAATCATGGACCAAAGCGTAGATGCGTGCTCATCACAATATGGAGTGTGTCTCACTCATATTCTAAGCTTAATGGTTTTTGGAGACGGTTTTATTAAGGTCAATCTATTTATTTACAACAGATAACATAAAGTTGAACTTTTTTTAACAAATTCAATTTTTGTACGCAATACTGAAATTTGATGGCCTATTTGTCCTTATACATAATATTTTCATATTTGACATTATTTATTAATGATTACATAAGATTGATGTGGAAAAAGAATAAACTTCTACTTTTAAAGCATTATCTCATATTTGTAGGATATAAGGATCTTGATTTAATTCTTGGTCTAAATAGATTTTATAGCTTTTCATAAGTTTTATTCATATTTTTTGAAAATGTATATCTTTATTTAAACACCATTCATATAATGGAAACATTTTACACCTATTGCCACATTCAAATAAGTTTCAATCATTGACATCTAAACCTTACTCAATTGTTCTTAGTATTTGGATAGTACAAATTATTACTACCATACTAATGGAGTATAACTTATAGTCTTTTAAAGCGTTGCCTTGGTTCTGCTTGGACATTGATTGTGCTCTTGGATGCAGCAATGTTATATATTGCCTCATATGATGTGTAATCCAATTACACTTCACGGTTGTCTTTTATCTCTAAGAAATTATCCATATCTTTCTTCTTTTTCAACAAGCAATATTGATTATAATGTTTAGCATCATTTGAATGAACCAATGTTGGAGTATTGCTTGTTTAAAAGAAACATGGATCATTTCATACACAACGGACAATATTAAGGTGTACTCATACCATACGGCATGCACATAGTCCAAGCAAAACAAAGGCAAGCCCCCAGCAAATTATTCTTCATTAGCATGATATAAGAATAGGTTGTATTATATAATGCAAAGAATAACCACATTACATATCAATTAATGAAACTCTAGATGCTAATGTAAATTTTAGTAACATAATTGCTACTATCAAACATTAGCAAGCTGCTTTCATATTAAACACCGCGTAAACTTCACTAAAAACGCTCAAAGCATCCATTAGCACGCATTAGCATGTAATTTATCATTCAAAGGCACTCACTAAGGTCATATAGCATTCATAGGCATTAAAAGCTCAAACTGTGCCAAACAAATTAGAAGCTCTATGGCTCCACAGTATTGATGTTGAGAAACTATTGTTCTTCCTCCCATATTGAGAAACTGAACGCTTAAAAACCGATTATCTAGTACTGACGGCATAACAAATGAGTAGATTGGGAATTGATGGAAGATAAAGATGAGGAAATTTGGGAATGTTCCAACAATTTTCCATCAAATTGAAGGATAAAAGGGAATACAAAGCTGTAGTTACTAATTCTTTCTTGAAATAAATCAAATACTTAAATGAAATAAATTAAATACAAAGATAATACATAAATCTAGATAGAAATACTTAAACCATAAAAAATTTGTTTTATATTTAAATACCTAAATCATATGTAATTTTGTGCAACTAAGAATCATTTAAACGGAAATACAAATCAATAACGCAAGTATTATCTTTGGCCAGGCTTGAAGAATCGCGCTTTAGCTGCTGAATCGGTTAGAACCAAGCTCAAGGAAGAGAGGGTCGGGGAGCTTTCAGATTAACTCAATTGAAGGAAGAAGTGAGAGAACGTGCGGAATCGTGAGAATCGAAGAGAGTGGAATCCTGAGGGAAGAAGAAAGTGAATGTGAAAAAGTAAATTTGTCGGTCTGAAATAATTTAGAGGGAAGTTGAATTTAGAATGCGAATTTTATTTCAGTAAGGTTATTAATTGCGTTAGATGATGTTGTCTTTTTAATTAATTAAGCTAAACAACCTTAAACAACTTAACAATTGCAAGTCATGTTCCTGTGCAATCCAGGCTTGCTATTAATATAACATTTTCTTGTAGTGGAGGCCACTTTTGGGCTTTGTTTTCTTTTATTGGTTTGGAGGCCAGTTGTGATGTCGCGAAAATCCATTCCCTTTGGACCAACAATAAACCAGACTTGTCAAACCAAAAGTAAACAGAATTTCAGAAAATCATGAGAAAGAAAGAAAAGAGAAGAAGAGAAGAGAAGAAGGAAACCAAACAGAACAAAAACAACACAAAATCTCACATTGCAATGGAATAACATATAATATAGATCGATAATCTTTAGAAAAGAAAAACTGTAATATCATAAATCAATCATATCAGAGTACGTGAAACAAAATCATCATCTGGACAGTTATAACAACTTGTCCTCATAATTGCTAATAATTTAAATAACAAAGCAACGTAATATAAACATATACGAATATACGATCTGAAGACTTCCAACTCGCCTATTGAAGCTCCAAAAGCACCAAATTTGAAACTGAAAGTATACTTGGTCTAACCTGAGCATCAAAAGGGAAGAACGCCCTAATCGGTCTGGTAAACTAGCGTGAGAAAACACATCCATACTGAATTTGTAAAATTACCAGAAAATTTCTTTTCAAAACAAAAGAATCTCGTAAGACCACGTCCATACATAAACATAGACAGGGTTTTACCTTACGATAACCAAAACACTTTATATCAAATCATTCTATATTATAATAGTATCCATTTCACATATAGTATCAAATATAGCCGAAATGGTTGCCCATATAACATTTCGGACCTAATCATTTAAGGCTCTACAAAACAAAATGGCAGGCACGTATTGGATTTAGATTTCCAACATGATATGAAACTAGTGGAATGATCAATCTGTATTCACGGTTTTCATCCAAGACTCAGACACCGATATACATCAACATATATGGCTAAAAAAAAGGGATACAATCTGTGAATAACATCCAAGGGCTCAGACATCGCATAACTTTGCCATAAGTTCCAGATGTATCTGGTAACCTAATGCCCAGAACATCTGGTAACCCAAATCACTACTATCCAAAATGTGAGCATACATCTGACCACATAGTATCCTATCATAATCGAGATGTGAGGCTCGTGAGGCTACGATTACCTTTCACATATCACATACCACATCTCTAAATGCCGCATTATCATTCCTCATCATATGATTGATTTTTAGAAACGTATAACTTCTTAAGCTCATACGTCTTGGGAAAGGGTGTTAAGCTAAGAAAAGTTGTCTTCTCCGCCACCAATGATACACATTTATAAGAACCACTCAATTTGTGATTTAGAATACAATGTTAGACAAACGTCTATACAAGTTCATTATGGGACTGAATGAAACCGAAGGCACCCTCTACTACCACTAGCAGCAAGTAGTCCTTGCAATTTGAAAAATCTCCACAACGAGGAGACCGCTGCTATCTCTATGATGGGAGCGACCCAGAGCATGTCAACAAGCAGTACCTTACGCTATGTAGATCCTTGGACTTCATGCATCATCATCAATAACCTACACTTTCGAACACATACATTGGTCCGGCGTGGTTTTCGAATAAATCTGGTCGCGGTCTCTTCGCACCAATATCGAAAAGTGGCTCTTAACCTCATATAAAAACTAAGTCTCGTAAACTTATCATGGTTCCAAATTTCAACTTGCTATCCTTCGGCCAAGAAGGAAGCTTAGTAGATTGGAGTAATACTCTGCACCACACGAATCATCTCTCTCGACAACAAACGATAATCAAGCCTATATAGCTAGCCACGTGCTAAGTGCACGACTAATTAGTTTCCACATTAAGTCAAGGAACCGAAACTTTGCCAATAGGCATAATCTAGTACTAAAGCAATTATTAGGCCCTTTTATAATTCTTATAAACCAAAACACTCTTCAAATATATATACTCCCAAAATATCTTTGAAAAGATATATACTCAAAATTAATTCAACTATTCAATAAGTGAAAACATTTCCATATACTAGATATATATTCAAAACTTCTCAAGTATTTGATAGTTGGAAAATATTTCCATATACTAGATATATCTTTTTAAAGATATGTACTCAAAACTACTTCAACTATTCAATAATTGGAAAACATTTCCACATACTAGATATATATTCAAAACTTCTCAAATATTTGGTATTTGGAAAACATTTCCATATACTTATCTCAATGGAATAAGCATATTCAAAAATCGTTCTATTTTCAATACTTAGAAAATAACATCATATACTTAAATAAAAAATAAGTATATTTACAACCTTTTAGGAAAGCTACGTATTCTTCAAAACAATTTAAACTTCATTTTTGAAAATATCATTTCAAAACTATAGCCTTAAATATTATTCATTTCAAATCATGAATATACTTACTTTATAAAAACCATACTTACTTATCAAAATAAATCATTTACATTTACAACAACGTCTACAACTTTCAATCTTCCAAAGTCCATGTATAAAACCATTTCTAAATATCAATTTGCAAATCCCATCATTTTACAACTTATTTGGTTACAAATCCATTAATTTATATATTTACAAAACTTCTTTTATATGAAATCCTTTTTTTACAAAGTTTCATTTATAAATATATTCTATGAAAATCTCCTTATTTACCAAAATCCATTTGTAAAACCATTTACAAATTTATTGATGTTAAATCCATTTATAAAACCATCCTTAAAATATCAATAGCAAATTCAATTTATCACTAACTTATAAAACCATTCTATACACATCTCTTTATATAAATCTATTTACACAATATTGATTACTTAATTTATAATATTACTTTTATAAATCCTTTACATAAAACCAACTTACAAATCTAAATTAAAATTATTATTTAAAACTGCAAATTTAAAATAACAAAATTTAATAATTTACTTTATGCAAATTTAAACTCCTTTCAATAATCCCAAAGTAATTACTAAACACAAATACTTTGAATTCACTTTAAAATCCCTTTTAAACCCAAATCACTTTTATAGTATTTCAAAATATTAAAACATTCCTCAATGCTGCTAAAGCACTAAATTAGGAGATAAAAATCCAATTCAATAAATATAGCATCCATCACATCATATAACATATATGTGTGAACAATAATCAATAAGCATAAGGAATCCAGTTGGATCCCTCCAATCTGCTCCCTACATCAAATATCACATGTTACAAAATATATATAAATATGTGTAACAGCCCGCAAATCCATACCCCTTGAGTCAACACTATTCTACCTAAATCAACTCAAGTTGTATAGAAATACGAACCATTTGGGTTAAAGAAGAAGAGGTAGAAGAAGAAAATTGAAAGCAACAACAGAATCTAACCATCGCGGCGGAAATAATATAATAGAAAATAAATGATCTTCACTCAAAATCAAATATATCTGTCTATATATATTACATCATCAGAGTATATCAATCACAGCTCAACATCAATATCATACAAATGATACATAGCAACTCAATACAGCGGAATATATATATAAACAAGTACGAGAGTACGTGTCGTCATCCAGCTCGTCTCCTGAGTTCCACAGCATTTCCTGTATTCTATAATACTTCGTCTGACCCGAGCATTACAGTTAAATAATACCCGAGTCAGTCTAGAATATCAGCGTGAGAAAATCACACCCAATTGATTATTAAAGTTTCAAAAATCCTTTGAAAACAAAAGCATCTCGTAAGACCACGCCACAAATAAACATGTCGGGTTTTTACCTTACGATAGCTAAAACAATTTCTATAGAAATCCTCTGATATTATAATAGGGTCTATATACAAATACTTATAAAATAGCCGAAATTGTTACATTATTAAATTCCAGCTACTAGCCACAGAGTGGGTAATACAAACAAAACTCGTACAAGGCTCGTAGGGAGATGGATTTCCAACTAATGACTAGGCACTGGGGTACCACCTGTCACAGTACGGGGCCTAGATCACCGTACCGAGGAGTACGCCCCCTCCACTGCAACACAAGGCCGGGACTACCCCTTACTGGATAATCCCGAGTGAGTTCACCCCGCGGTTGGGATCAGCAACCGCCCACTAAGCCGAAATAAAAAGGGACATCTAGACTGGAATGACCTCACCCTGCTTGGGTGCTACCCACCTAGCCTTGCTGCATAACCCCTGATTTTCAGTCATTTCCATTTGATGAGGCTTGAGGCTAAGCGTTACCTTTTTAGAATATAACCCTTAGAATACCCATCGTCCACCTGACAATGTTTCGCAAGCATTCATCCATACAAGTCCATCCCGGGTTCGAACATAACCGAAGGCACTATCCTACTGCATCCATTTTGGAAATATCCTCAGGATTAGTAGCGACTAGCCCTTGCACTCCAATGCTCCATCTTCGAATCCAAATAGTTTACACGAAACGTACAAACTGGATTGAAGTGGTTTTCGAGAAATAAATATCGATCCCGGTCTCTTCGAAACGATCAACGCATTTGGCCAATATTGATAGTCGGTTATTTAACTATCAATTAATATTCACAAACAACCATCAACCAATAATTTTCCAAATTATTTATTAATCCCAAAAATATCTTCACAAGATATATTTCTATTTTCAATCCTTTGAAAACAGTTTCAAAACCATCTTCCTTTTCAGAATAAACTTCCCAAATATTTTCTATCTCCTCTGAGATCACCAAGTACAAAACTAGATTTTTTTTTAAAATAATTTAAAACGCTTTACTTTGAAATATACTTTAAAACATTTAAGTTAAAACTTCATCAATAATTTATTAAAAGTACCATACTATATGAATATTTGAAAATATGGTTACTTAATAAACATAAAACTAGATTTATACTTTTAAAAACATAACATTAAGTCATTCTTTAAATAATTACTACTATAATAGAGTAAGAGGAAATACTTACTTTAGAATTTAAATATTAGAAATAAGAAATTTTCCAAAACTTGCTTTTCAAAACAACTTTAAAACCTTTAATTTAAATTAAAATTTTACTTTGGAAACGTACTTGGTTACCCAGGGAGAAATTCCCAATCTCAATCACTTAAATCAATTCTCCAAATTGATTTCCAATTTACTTCATTTATTCGAAAATCTTTTAATTCAGATTTTATTCCTTAATTATGATTTAAAATATTGTTAACTGAAATACCAATTTGGATTAATCAATTTACTCCTTATTCCTTTAAATGAACTTAAAACTTTAAATTTTGAAATGATTCTTTATTCCTTTAAAATAATATCACTTGATTTTACAGTTCACTAATTACTGTTTATCCAAACCCCTTTGTTTTAATACTCGAAGTTATTTATTAATATTTAACATACTTCCATTTCTTTTCAATTCATCCTAATTTTATTAAAATGTCTAAAATTATTTCGTTTACAACTTTATTTCCTTATTTTCTTGCCAAATCCAATTTGTACATTTTTTTTTGTAATTCATTATGACCAATATATCCGATCCAATCATATCATTCAATACCCAATATATTCAACATAGAATATCAAGTAATCACATCAGAGAATATTAAATATTTTGAAATAAATGTTGAGGGATCCGGTTGGATCATCCAACGTGTTTTCCCTGCATCCACAGATGTTAGCACACTATAAATATCAATCCCAAAATATATCATACTACAGTACATCAATCAATCCAACCACTCAAACAATTATTTAAATTTAGACGTTTAAATTTAAAATTTAAACAGAGTGAGATTAACTCACCTTTCATTTTGTTTTGCAATTCGATCCAACCCGGCTTGCTTCCATCAGATTTTGACCTTGTATAACAATCATACGATTTATTAACACTTTGAAATAACTTGAACCATTTATTCCCATTTATAAATTTAATTAGCCAATGGCTTACTATTTAATAATTTAATTAACCAAAAATTTAATTTAACTAAACATTTGGTTTTAAACAAATAAATTGATTTTATCTAGATTCCAAAAATAAATTACCTTAGGAATTAAAATAACCAAATTATTTAATTGATCACTTATTCATCAACTTCAAAAACTTTAAAACAATATGCAATTTAAAATTTTATTTTGAAATCCTATATAAACCTTAAATATTTACAATTTATTAAATTATTTATTTGACTATAAATTATCCAATCAACTAATTAAATTTTAGTTTTATAACATGATTTTAAACTAATCTTTTTTTTAAATATTCTTACTTATATAGGTTTATTAAATAAATCTACCCCCATCATTTTAAAATTTAATTAATAAGTAAAAGTAGGAATATATATGTTTTCTGTAACTTACTTACATAACAATTTAATTGCTGTAAACGTTTCCTACAGTAAAAAGTTAAATTAAATAAAACGAACAAGCCAAAAATCACTACCTAACTGCAGATCGAAATCAAGCCCATCCATCTCCAAGACCGCCTGCACAACCCCCTTCATGCGACGCTCGGCCTCCCTATGCGAATCGCGACTCCAAAACCCTAGGCCCCACTACGATTCGCGGCCTCCCCTTCTGCCGCGCTTCATGTCGTAGCTTCGAGCACGATTCCTGTCATCAACGTCCCACCCTCGATCCAAATTCGCTCGTGAGGTCACTAGCTTGGGTGAAATCCTACTACCCTTCCTACGCGATAACAATCTCGAGCTCGCGTTCATGCTAATCAATTTGATCACAAAGTAAAGGGAGACGCGACTCGAAATGATTTCGAGTGGAACATGAGGGTTCGATTGAATTAGGGGAGAAAGAATATTTGCTGGAGTTCGGTCATTTTCATTTATTTTTTTGAGTTGACGATTTGATTTAGAAAGGAAGAAAGGGGATTTGCGTTCGAAAGAAAAGAGGGGAGATGTGAATTTATTTCAGCCATTTCGATTTCCTTGAAAGGAGGAGGAACGATTTCTAAATGATTCGAACGAAAAATGGGAAGAGGGAACTGATTCCACTCAAGATTATCAACTGCCAATATATTCATTTTCTTTGTTTTTCTTCGTTCGACCATGATTAGAAAGAAAAGATAGGAAGCGTGCTGGGTAGGGGAGAAAAGGAATAGGATAGGAAAGGAAGTCGGCTTGTTCAGAAAAGATTTCGGCTGGAGATGGCTTATGTGATAATATACTTATAAAATTTTAAATTAAATTATCGTTGTATATTTCAACGCTTTTATACATCGTATGCTCACATAACAACTCCAATCCCTACGAAAATTGAAATCCGACAATAATTCAATATTACGGACCCAATGAAACTGGTTTCGTCGAATTCCGAGACCGTGCCCCGGAAAGCATTTTCAAATATCAATTTAAACGATAGAATTTTAAAACTGAACAAATTACTTTGAAATTCCATTTTAAAAGTTCTATCACCTTCCGTATTATTAATATAAATTTTCCAAGCCTTCAAATTATTTTTAATAGGCTTAACATCTCAGATTTCATATTTTATCCAATTTCAAATTATTTCATTTAATAATTCAATTATCAAATAAACTGTGATACTCGTAATTCAAGTTAAAATTATTCCATTGAATATTTAAATCAATTAAACATTCCGTTTTTGAATGCTCAAAAATTCCGGGTCGTCGCATTCCTTCCCCCTTAAAAGAATTTCGTCCCCGAAATTACTAGTAATGAAGAATGATCCAATACCCGTTTACTTTTCCTCAAAACCAAACAATTCAACATCCTTACCAATTATCTTTTTACAAAAGACCCATTATTATTCTTATTAACTGTCCAAACCTTTCCCTAGATTGCAAACAATCCTATTTGCCCAACCATTCAAGTTTTAATCATAAAACTAATTTTGAATTATCAAAATTTTCTCAAAATTTTTCTAACACCCTAAATTCCCGAAAAATTTCGCCAGCGTCTCCTTTGCGCGGCTGACTCGGTACAACTACAAAATGGCTCTACGGCCTCCCAAATCCAAAAAGAAAACAAAAAGCCAAGTGGCTCAATCCAAAATCCCAATCAAATTTCACAGAAATTTAAACACATACCTTTTTGGTCGGGCAGCTCAATTTTATCTTTATAAAGTCAATACCAATTCACTTTCCTTTATATTACCTGCATATCCTGCTTAATACTAATATCCAATCACAATATCCCAAAACATCTTATCGACTTTTTCACGAAATGCCAATATCTATTCATCCAAATATTAACTTGGAATATATTTATATTATCAATTTCCAATTAAGAATTCACTATTCCTTTCTTAAGTTTGGTATAAATATTTAATATGCTTTTTATATTCATTATCACCTTACCACTTCAGTTTATATCATTTCTATCCAAATTGATTCTTTCATTTCCATAAGAATTCAATTTATCTTAAACTCTAAATATTTAAATTTTATTTTTCATTTATACTAATTCATGTCCTTATTTTAATTAGTTTCATTTACTAACTTATTTCAATTTCCAATTTGAAATTCTTTTGTCGTTAACAAAATTTTCCAAAATTTCCAAAAAATTTCTAACTCCCAAAATTTCTGAAATTTTTTGGCAGAGTCCCCTTTGTACGGAGGAGCTTTTGCAATTTGACAAAAGAGATAAATATATATACATCGACCCACACGGTCGGAAAACCAAAAACAGTTCATATTTCCTATTTTTATTGCGTAGGCGTACCTTATTTAGCATTTTAAGCAAGCAGCTTATTATTTTTAACAAATAGCCCAACCAAATCCAGCCACACGGCTTCCAGGTACCTGTACTTACTCAATTTAAACATGTAAGTGCCGAATATATGAAGTTTAACAGCATATCACTTATTTGCAATAATTAAAACATATGAATTCTAAAAGAATTTCACACCAAACATTTTTCTCGTAAGCAATTTATATAGTTTCCATGTTAATTCATCTGTTTCAACTGATTCATATCCATGTTCATTCAATTTGAATGATTTTCAATCCATTCGTATACAACTTCATTAATTTGAATGGTTTAAAACTCAATCGCTTACATTTAATTTATTTTTAAGCAAACTCAATTCATATTTAATTCCATTGCTTTCAAAATCAATTTATTTCACTTCTATCAACTCGTAGAATTTTAATTACTCATATTTACATCAAATGACAATTTATTCTATGCAATTTGACGAGATCTATGTGAATAAATAAGTACTTATGTTTTATAATCAATTGAAATGGATTTCAACTCCATTTATACTTAATTTTATTCCATTTTAAATTTAGTCACAATCCATATATTCTCATTTCATTGCATATCAAATTTGAATACATTCACCTGCATTTCATTTTATTAACCAAATTAGTTCATTCAAAACCATTAACAATTTAGATTCACCTTAATTACCAATTAAATTTCCTTTTTATTTTAATTCATTCACAAATTTCTATTTAGCTCGACATATTTTGTTTAAATTTCATTCACAATCCATTCATTAACGTTTTATTCCATACTATTTATTTAGCTCAAAACAAACCAAGTTATTTCCTTCAATAACTATTTCTCAACTTATTTAAACCATACTTCATTTGGTTCTTATTTATCCCATCCATTCATTTATTTTCACTTAATTTAA
The DNA here is from genome assembly GCA_030765085.1 of Allium cepa. Lineage (NCBI taxonomy): Eukaryota > Viridiplantae > Streptophyta > Magnoliopsida > Asparagales > Amaryllidaceae > Allium > Allium cepa. The sequence continues at coordinate 955,209,183 of CM060932.1, forward strand.
ATTCAACCAATATCATTAAACTTAGTTTTAAGTTGAATTCAATTCAAATCTCTACCATTTGTTTAGCTTTAAGTTAATGTACTTCAATTTATTTAAATTATATACTTAAGCTCATTTTCATTTTTCAAGTGGATTTTCTCTTTTATGCTCAACTTAACTTAATTGATTACAAGGTCATATCCAATTTATTTCCATATATTTGGATTTTATCCACAATACAAACCATTATTATTTTAATCCAATTTCATTTTTAGTCGATACCTTTCCAATTATATTAAATTTGTTAACACTTCAAGTTAAATTTAAATTAATAACTCAAGTTCTGAATCCTCTATCCATTCTCAATTTACCACCCAATTTTCTGAACTCACAGTTCAATTTCATTTACTTCAACAATTTAAGTCGAATTCAATTTATAACTTGAGTTTTATTTCTCAATTTCATCATAAATTCACAATTCAGCTTCTATTAAACTATATTACGTTCCCATTTACACATTTTATTGACTAATTTATTATAAAATTAGTTCTCTCCTATTTATAGTTCAACACTTGAATTTTAATCCCAAATATCACTCCAATAAATTTTTCTTAGTCCAATTTAGTTTATAATTCAAGTTTGGATTTTCTTTTCTTTATCCAAAACATCAAACAATATTTATTTTGGATTTTCTATTCCACTTCCAAAATTTATAAGCCACAACTTATTATTTACACAATTCCATCCATTATAGGCTTGAATATTTTATCTTTTTATTTTTAACTCAAGCCTTCTATTTATTTATAGCCCGAGCATATTTTATTTCTATGGATTTTTAATTCTCTTACAAGTTATTCTAATTTATTTATTTCAATTCCAATCCTTTTTCAATTTATTTTTCATTTATTTAAGTAAGAATATAATTCCATTCATAGTTCAATTGAATTCTTATTTCAATCCAATTTTATTTGAACTCAGTTTTATTTAACTCAATCTGATTCAACTTTATTCATCAATCCAAGTAAATCTCATTTTTAACTTCTCACTTTAAATTTAAATTCCAACCTTCAAAGCTTATATTCCATTCCTGATTTAAAAATCATCTTAATGTATAAGCTTACAACCCATCCTATCAGGATTTTTAAACTCCCGGCTTTGGTTTCAAATCATTTTGAAATCTCCAACATCACAAATCACATTTCTCAAATATTTAAACCAGTCCTGGTTTTATTCCCAACAAATTTCCTTTGAGATTTCAAAAACAAACAGGTTTTCCTGTACAAATCAATTTGGTAGCAATCTGTCACTCACAAATTCGAAAATGAAAACTGATGATGCGGCCGTCATCATCAGAATTATTTTCCAATAATCCAAGTGATTTCAATGCTATATTACTTCCAAAATCCATTTATAACAATCTCCTTTCAGAAATAACTCCAAAACAATAATGCTACTATTTATCTTCAAACTACTTCCAAAAGCTCCGGGGTTTTAAAATTTCAAATTCTGTTTTAATTCAAATTTCAACCATGATGCATTTATATAGTTTATGCTTATACAAATTCTCATTTGATTATATTTCAATTTATAATTTACATTTATAATTCATATTTATGAATTTCATTTTATATAATGAATTTATTTCCTTAACTTTGGTTATATTCTCAATTTCTAGTTAAATTTTCACTTAACAACGATAATAATTTAAATATCATCATTCCTAACATCCAAGCAACCATATATTAGCTAAATAGTTTTCAAAAACTATTCTTTATATCAAAATATGTTTTTGGGTAAAATTATTTCATTCACCCCCATTTAAAACAATACCGTGTCGATTGTTCTATTCAAGTGTTTAGAAACCCCTTCAATACAGTTGTCCAGAGTGTGCCGACGAAGGTTCATATGCCACTCAATAAACCAATCAACACAATATTAAAACAATTTATATTCACTAACAAATACGCGTTCATATTTATTAATACGCTCAAACTCATTCTCGAGTACTATAGACTCTATTTTATGAGTAATTCCCAACAGAGCCAAGTTATCACCAATTTAAGCTCTGATACCAAGTGTAACAGCCCACAAATCCGTACCCCTTGAGTCAACACTATTCTACCTAAATCAACTCAAGTTGTACAGAAATACGAACCATTTGGGTAAAAAAAAACAGGTAGAAGAAGAAAATTGAAAGCAACAACAGAATCTAACCATCGCGGCGGAAATAAATATAATAGAAAATAAATGATCTTTACTCAAAATCAAATATATCTGTCTATATATATTACATCATCAGAGTATATCAATCACAGCTCAACATCAATATCATACAAATGAATACATAGCAACTCAATACAGCGGAATATATATATATATATAAACAAGTACGAGAGTACGTGTCGTCATCCAGCTCGTCTCCCGAGTTCCACAGCATTTCCTGTATTCTATAATACTCGGTCTGACCCGAGCATTACAGTTAAATAATACCCGAGTCAGTCTGGAATACCAGTGTGAGAAAATCACACCCAATTGATTATTAAAGTTTCAAAAATCCTTTGAAAACAAAAGCATCTCGTAAGACCACGCCACAAATAAACATGTCGGGTTTTTACCATACGATAGCTAAAACAATTTCTATAGAAATCCTCTGATATTAAATAGGGTCTATATACAAATACTTACAAAATAGCTGAAACTGTTACATTATTAAATTCCAGCTACTAGCCACAGAGTGGATAATACAAACAAAACTCGTACAAGGCTCGTAGGGAGAATGGATTTCCAACTAATGACTAGGCACTGGGGTATCACCTGTCACAGTACGGGGCCTAGATCACCGTACCGAGGAGTACGCCCGCTCCCCTGCAACACAAGGCCGGGACTACCCCTTACTGGATAATCCCGAGTGAGATCACCCCGCGGTTGGGATCAACAACCGCCCACTAAGCCGAAATAAAAAGGGACATCTAGACTGGAATGACCTCACCCTGCTTGGGTGCTACCCACCTAGCCTTGCTGCATAACCCCTGATTTTCAGTCATTCCCATTTTATGAGGCTTGAGGCTAAGCGTTACCTTTTTAGAATATATCCCTTAGAATGCCCATCGTCCACCTGACGATGTTTCGCAAGCATTCATCCATACAAGTCTGTCCCGGGTTCGAACGGAACCGAAGGCACTATCCTACTACATCCATTTTGGAAATATCCTAAGGATAGTAGCGACTAGCCCTTGCACTCCAATGCTCCATCTTCGAATCCAAATCGTTTACACGAAACGTACAAACCGGATCGAAGTGGTTTTCGAGAAATAAATCTCGATCCCGGTCTCTTCGAAACGATCAACGCATTTGGCCAATATTGATAGTCGGTTATTTAACTATCAATTAATATTCACAAACAACCATCAACCAATAATTTTCCAAATTATTTATTAATCCCAAAAATATCTTCACAAGATATATTTCTATTTTCAATCCTTTGAAAACAGTTTCAAAACCATCTTCCTTTTCAGAATAAACTTCCCAAATATTTTCTATCTCCTCTGAGATCACCAAGCACAAAACTAGATTTTTTTTCAAAAATAACATAAAACGCTTTACTTTGAAATATACTTTAAAACATTTAAGTTAAAACTTCATCAATAATTTATTAAAAGTACCATACTATATGAATATTTGAAAATAAGGTTACTTAATAAACATAAAACTAGATTTATACTTTCAAAAACATAACATTAAGCCATTCTTTAAATAATTACTACTATAATAGATTAAGAGGAAATACTTACTTTAGAATTTAAATATTAGAAATAAGAAATTTTCCAAAACTTGCTTTTCAAAACAACTTTAAAACCTTTAATTTAAATTAAAAATTTACTTTGGAAACGTACTTGGTTACCCAGGGAGAAATTCCCAATCTCAATAACTTAAATCAATTCTCCAAATTGATTTCCAATTTACTTCATTTATTCGAAAATCTTTTAATTCAGATTTTATTCCTTAATTATGATTTAAAATATTGTTAACTGAAATACCAATTTAGATTAATCAATTTACACCTTATTCCTTTAAATAAACTTAAAACTTTAAATTTTGAAATGATTCTTTATTCCTTTAAAATAATATCACTTGATTTTATAGTTCACTAATTACTGTTTATCCAAACCCCTTTGTTTTAATACTCGAAGTTATTTATTAATATTTAACATACTTCCATTTCTTTTCAATTCATCCTAATTTTATTAAAATTTCTAAAATTATTTCGTTTACAACTTTATTTCCTTATTTTCTTGCGAAATCCAATTTATACATTTTTTGTAATTCATTATAACCAATATATCCGATCCAATCATATCATTCAATACCCAATATATTCAACATAGAATATCAAGTAATCACATCAGAGAATATTAAATATTTTGAAACAAATTTTGAGGGATCCAGTTGGATCCCTCCAACCTGTTTTTCCTGCATCCACAGATGTTAGCACACTATAAATATCAATCCCAAAATGTATCATACTACAGTACATCAATCAATCCAACCACTCAAACAATTATTTAAATTTAGACGTTTAAATTTAAAATTTAAACAGAGTGAGATTAACTCACCTTTCGTTTTGTTTTGCAATTCGATCCAACCCGGCTTGCTTCCATCAGATTTTGACCTTGTATAACAATCATACGATTTATTAACACTTTGAAATAACTTGAACCATTTATTCCCATTTATAAATTTAATTAGCCAATGGCTTACCATTTAATAATTTAATTAACCAACAATTTAATTTAACTAAACATTTGGTTTTAAACAAATAAATTGATTTTATCTTGATTCCAAAAATAAATTACCTTAGGAATTAAAATAACCAAATTATTTAATTGATCACTTATTCATAAACTTCAAAAACTTTAAAACAATATGCAGTTTAAAATTTTATTTTGAAATCCTATATAAACCTTAAATATTTACAATTTATTAAATATTTATTTGACTATAAATTATCCAATCAACTAATTAAATTTTAGTTTTAAAACATGATTTTAAACTAATCTTTTTTTTAAAAAAATATTCTTACTTATATAGGTTTATTAAATAAATCTACCCCCATAATTTAAAATTTAATTAATAAGTAAAAGTAGGAATATATATGTTTTCTGTAACTTACTTACATAACAATTTAATTGCTGTAAACGTTTCCTACAGTAAAAAGTTAAATTAAATAAAACGAACAAGCCAAAAATCACTACCTAACCGCAGATCGAAATCAAGCCCACCCATCTCCAAGACCGCCTACACAACCCCCTTCATGCGACGCTCGGCCTCCCTATGCGAATCGCGACTCCAAAACCCTAGGCCCCACTGCGATTCGCGGCCTCCCCTTCTGCCGCACTTCATGCCGTAGCTTCGAGCACGATTCCTGTCATCAACGCCCCACCCTTGAGCCAAATTCGCTCGCGAGGTCACTAGCTTGGGTGAAATCCTACTACCCTTCCTACACGATAACAATCTCGAGCTCGCGTTCATGCTAATCAATTTGATCACAAAGTACAGGGAGACGCGACTCGAAATGATTTCGAGTGGGACATGAGGGTTCGATTGAATTAGGGGAGAAAGAATATTTGCTGGAGTTCGGTCATTTTCATTTTTTTTTTTGGAGTTGACGATTTGATTTAGAAAGGAAGAAAGGGGATTTGCGTTCGAAAGAAAAGAGGGGGGATGTGAATTTATTTTAGCCATTTCGATTTCCTTGAAAGGAGGAGGAACGATTTCTAAATGATTCGAACGAAAAATGGGAAGAGGGAACTGATTCCACTCAAGATTATCAACTGCCAATATATTCATTTTCTTTGTTTTTCTTCGTTCGACCATGATTAGAAAGAAAAGATAGGAAGCGTGCTGGGTAGGGGAGAAAAGGAACAGGATAGGAAAGGAAGTCGGCTTGTTCAGAAAAGATTTCGGCTGGAGATGGCTTATGTGATAATATACTTATAAAATTTTAAATTAAATTATCGTTGTATATTTCAACGCTTTTATACATCGTATGCTCACATAACAACTCTAATCCCTACGAAAATTGAAATTCGACAATAATTCAATATTACGGACCCAATGGAACTGGTTTCGTCGAATTCTGAGACCGTGCCCCGGAAAGCTATTTTCAAATGTCAATTTAGACGATAGAATTTTAAAACTGAACAAATTACTTTGAAATTCCATTTTAAAAGTTCTATCACCTTCCGTATTATTAATATAAATTTTCCAAGCCTTCAAATTATTTTTAATTGGCTTAACATCTCAGATTTCATATTTTATCCAATTTCAAATTATTTCATTTAATAATTCAATTATCAAATAAACTGTGATACTCGTAATTCAAGTTAAAATTATTCCATTGAATATTTAAATCAATTAAACATTCTGTTTTTAAATGCTCAAAAATTCCGGGTCGTCACAATATGTGTAAATAAAAATCAATAATGGTGAGGAGTCCAATTGGATCCCTCCAACCTGTAACCTGCAACAAATTTGCATATGAGAAAAATGTACAATGTCTGCTTCGAGGCAGACGCGCGTACAAAGGGTCGTCCGCTCATACACGGGAACGTATAGATCTCATTCGCTAAAATATGCGGGAATATATCCAACCAACCAATATATATAATATACATCCAAACAAGCATCCATCATCATAAATAAAATATTCCCCACTTATATAAAATATAAGCGAGACAGAGAGAGTGAGTTTTACTCGCTTTAATTGTAGTTGTCGCAATAGAAATTGGATTAAAATACAACGAGTGTTTAATTTAACCTAAAATTATTGACTGCTCCAGATCTATCCAAACCAGTCTAAAATGTAGTGCTCGCCAATACGAATCCAACGCAATTCGTTTCGTGCGAAACAGACCTCGTATGAAATAGTTATGTATTTGTAAACATTCAAATTATATAATACTAATTAACAATGTCATTAAACTAATTATTAACCTAATTAAACTTTAACTTCCTCCCACAATCGTTAATACGCTGCTACCCAAAACCATTCGTGCACGCGACATCTTGATTGCCGCACCATCCTCGTGCCACCAGAAGTTGATCGAAGACCACTACATCGAAGTTCATGCTGCAGCGCACCCAAGGCCTTGATGATGATGAACTCGGCCCCACCAGTGCCACACAATTTGCCCCCAAACGTAGCTCGAACATGACCAATTTTGGCCTCCCGCGTGCTTTGATGATGATCATCACCGTTGGATTTGGAGATCTACCCTTGCTCTTCGATTCTCTAGTTGAAGTCTCAGCTTAAAAGTCGATGGATGGAGAGAAAACCAAGAGGGAAGAAGATGAGTTTTTGGCCATTGGTACATAGTGGCAGTTGGCTTATGTTTTTAGGGCTAGGGTTATAGTTTAGGGTCCCTTATAAACACAACCTTTTTAAAACACTATTCATCGCCAAAATTCCCAAACTTCAATCGAGGAGTGCGGCCTGGCGTTCCTAATGTTTTACCCGTATTTCGAACATAATGGAATATGTTTCGGAGGCCGGTTCCATTATATACAGAAAATAGAGTTTCAAAATTGAATTATTTTAATTAAAATTACTTAAATATGTGTTTCAGCTTCACATGGCCAAACTGTAAGTCCGATCGCCACGAAATTTTGAATCCTATAATAATATACTATTATGGATCTAATGAAACTGGTTTGGTCGAAATCCGAGAGAGTGTCAAAAATGACTATTTTTACACGTTAATTAAAATATAAAATTTTCAATTTCTATTTATTCACTTTTAAATCAAATTATAAGTTTTATTAACTTCATTCTAATTCGAATATAACATAAAATAACTTTAGAAAACATTTTCATCTTTATTAAACCCCAAATTCAATTATTTACACAATTTAATTATTCAAATATCACTTATATTTGAAATTAAAAAACTTAACTAAAAAAAATTATATTTTCCAATATTTAAAATAGATCAAATATCTTGAATTCAAACCAACAAAAAATCTAGGTCGTTACAGCAGTTGTGGCGATTTGTAGTTTTTCAGGTCTAGCCGTGAAAAGGAGGTGTTGTCGAAATTTTTCGAAAACTTAGGCAAAAGTTGATAAGAAGTTAACGCAAGGATTTTTTAGATATGACCGATGGTCGTAAGACTCGATGCATGGGATTATTGGAATGGCCCTGAGTGACTCCGTAATTTTAGTGATAATATGGGAAGCTGTCATCATAAATGCAATTATTGTTACTTGTACATTTCAAGTGTTTATATCTTGATTCGAGTAAGAGTGCCTTATTTGCTGACATATGCACGCGTAGTGTGGAGTTTGTTATTTTAGGCATAAGTTAAAGATGATTTTTGTATATCACCAATTATGCTAGGGTGTTAGGGTTTACTGCTTAGTGCTTTAGGATTTTGGGGATAAAATATTTTTAAGGAGGGAGAGTGTAAGAAACTATATTTTTTGGTTGCTTTGAATATTTAAATTTTGGATATTTAAATATTCAATTGGTTTATTTTATCGATGAACTGAAAACTTGATTTTTGCAGATGGACTTTTTAGAACTTGGGATTGTTTCCATTGAGTCCGAACGATCCGAGCGAGCCAAAATGAGTATAAACATCGATTTATTTCGACTGTTTGATTTAGAGTTAGAAGGTCGAGTTTGGTTTATAAAATCGATCCACTCGAAAAGTTAACTTCTGTAAATGTTGGAACTAGGTCTCGAAAATAGTTTCATTGAGTTTGAAATAGGTGTATTTGGCTGGGAACGCTAGCGAGCACACCTCGACTGGAGTTCGTAAAATTTTAGGGTGAATAGTGTCGGGAATTTTTTTATAAAAGGACCCCAATTTTCTTTTATTTAACCAACTCAAAATCCATGGCTAAAATCAAACCCATTATCTTACAGCCTAGGTTCATCGGCACCACTAGAGGCCATTTCAGGCGAAGTGGCTAACATAGAATATGTTTGTCTTGGTGAGATGTACGAGGTGGACGGTTGGATCGTCGCGAGGAGATGTGTGGCGGTCGGAATTCATTTGTGAAGGCGGTAGCTAAGGTTGGCATTTTCGACGATGACATTGATCATCGGGAAGCAGCCTTGAAGAAAAAGGGTCAGGGTTGGCAAAGGCTTCGATCTGGTGGAGTTTGGTGGTCTAGCGTCGACGGTAGTGGCGGCTAGGCCAAGTTGATCAGAGTAGTGTTTGTAGGGATTGCTCTCGGTTGTGGAGGCAGTGTTAGAGGAGAGGATGGTGTCGATGGGGTCGTCGAGGTCTAGGGAGGTGGCGGCAAGCGAACAACGGTGGATGGAGGTCGAAGGTAGGGGTGGATGGTGAAAAATTGTGACGTAGGTTTTCGTGATGGAGCAGCCTGGTTAAATAAAGGTGATTAAAGTTAATTACCTCTTTTAGTTGTGTTAATCAAAATTTAATTATCTCAAGATGTTCTAACGATCGTATCTGTTCATACGAGGTCTGATTGAGGCACTGTTTTAATAATTGACTTCGTATCGGGAATATCTTCATCTTGGAATTGGATTGATTGAGATTACAGCTAGTAGAATTTCAAGTTAAAATTGAATGCTAATCGATTTTAGATGAAACCAAAACTCTTCGGCGATAACTAAAATTCAGTGAGTTAAAGTTTTTTTGGTTAATTGATATGTTATGTAGTAAATAAAAAAATATTGGCTGTATGCTTGGATGTTTTATTTGTTTGACTGTAGGGTTTGAATGAATTATCAATTTTGAAAATGGATAATGTGTAAAGTGATAAAATAATATTGATTTAATATAATTACGTTGTCCAAATAATAACGTAGTTATTTAAGCATACTTCTTTAGTGTTATCTATTTGGCTAAATAAACACCATCTAATAATAAATGAAAGAGTTTATTTTGAATGACATTTGTTTAGCAGAATAAATCCTTGTTCAGCTACTATTTTAATTTGGACATTTAATTAAGTGTCAATTGATTAATACTGGATAAGTGATGTGTTAACAATTAATTGTTAATTATGGATTTGGTTTACATATATGCTTGCTTATGTAAATACTAGTAATTTAACTTAGGAAGTTAAATTGAACAAAATGGCAGCTTGTTTAAGTACCATTGGGATCGCTAAGCCTCTTTTTGGGTTTGGAAAGTTATGGAGTTAAATTAACTTCAACATTATAATTTGAAGTAAACTGATTATTCAATTATTATTTTAACAAAAAAATTTATATAGTTATTTTTGCAGTAAAATTAATTATTATATCATTTAAAATGTTTTAAAGTTAATTATTATATTTATAATTTTTTAGAATTAATTATTTTGGTAGTGTTGTTTAAAGATAATTAATTATTTATTAAGGTTGTTTAAAGATAGCAAATTATTTTATTAATGATTGTTTAAAACTAATTATTTACTTTATTATTTTATTGTTTAAAAGTTAAGTAATTACATTTTTAAAAGTTGTTTAGTGTTATTTTATTATACTATTTAAACTGTTTTAAAAGTTATATGTTTTATTATTTAAATGTTTTTTAAAAGTTTTATTATTATATTTTTAATTATGCTTTTAAAGTTTTATTATTATATTATTAAAAAAATTAAAGTTAAAATTTTTATTTATTATAATTAAATAATAATTTTTTTATAAAAAGATTTCTTTTATAAAAAGGATTTATTTAAAAGAGTTTATAAATTTAAAAGAGGTTTGGAAATTGAAAAGAAGTTAGGTTTTGAATGATTTTAGAAAATAGGTTTTTAAATGGTTCAGTGATTTGAAAGGGAAGTTTTATAGATGGGTTTTTGAGATTTATAAAAGAGTATTTTTATAAATAAAACTTGGAAGTTATAAAGAGGTTTATAAATAGATTTTGGAAATTTTTAAAGGAGGCATTTGTAAAATCAAAGAGATTTACGAAAAGGATTAATGTTTTGGGTTATTAATATCTTCGTTTTAATGAGATATGGGGTTTTGATCATTTTAACAAGATTTTGAAATAAAAAACCTTTCTGAATGTTTTATGATTATACTTATACCATTTTATAAGTATATGTCAAAGTTTTTACAAGTTTTGAAAGGAATGGTTTGTAAACATACTTATACCAATGAGATAAGTATCCAATTATTTTGTTAAATATTTTTTGAAAGAGATTTAATTAATGAAATATTAATCATAGAGGCTTGGTGGTTTCCATGGGAAATGTATTCTCTGTTTGGAATGTTTGTTTATTTGATAGTTAAATAACCGACTATCAAATCTTGGCCTAAATATGTAATCCTTCCTAATTTTGATGGTACGGAAATATTCTTTCCCTACTTAACACTGAAGGATTTAACTCTACAAATATCTAGGGAAAATACGGGGTTATATGGTACAGTTACTGTCGGTAGTGCTAGACGATATGTATAAACTCGTTTTGTTCTCATAGGACAAATGACATAGGAAATTTGTCCGGTTAATGGTTAGGAGTTGATCTCTAGTCTTATGTATTGTCTGATTATTTCTAAAAGAACTGGTACTGAGTATTTTGGAAACCGACAATTAGTTTTGGAACACTCGGTAAGCGGGGGAGTTTACTTATATGAGATGACTTGAAACCATAACCACTCCAAAACCATACAGGGTTCTATCCTTGGAGGAGATTTGAGTTTTTGTTCGAGTTATTGGAATTCATGGGTGATTCTGAGACCTGTCAGAGTATGGGAATCCATGGTCATTCCAAGATCTTTGTTAAGATGTGTAAATCCATGTGTGATTCCGAGACCTATTGAGGTGTGGAAATCCATGTGTGGTTCTAAGATCTGTTCGAGTGGAGACTCATGTGTTGGAATGTCGGACGTAGCCTCACCTGCGGTAATTACTAAAACCAAAGATAGGATGCATAGCCAAGGGTTTAGCTAACCCATTAGGGTGCAATCGTCTCCTTCCTAGAATTACCTATAGTTGTTATGAATGCATAGAGCAATGCATTCGGCTTAAATGGCCACCTATGTATTTCCTATTGTACATTACTATAAATGTATTGTTGGTTCGGAAGGATAAATCTAATCCTTATGTGGAATAAATGTTCTCGAAGTGCTGAGGCACCTCCTTGGAATCCTACACAATTAGCGAACGTTCCTTAATGGTTTTTGATTATATACCTATTATTGTTGTATGTACACTCACAAGCATCACAACTACTTTATTATAGATATTTTCACCCATAGACATTATTATAATATCATTGGATTTTCTAATATAAATGATTTGGTTACTGTAAGGTAAAAACCCGTCCGTGTTTATGTGCAGCATGGTCTTACAGGATACTTTTATTTTGAAAGGGTTTATAAATATAGAAATCAATATGATTGGATTGAGTTTTCTCACGCAGTTTACTAGATTGATCTGGACATTATATTCTTATAATGCTCGGGTCAGCTCGAGCATATATTTCAGATTTGGTGATGGATGCTATGGAGCTTCAGGAGACGAGCTGGATGCCTCCAAGACGTATTTATATATCTTTTTATTTCCGCCACATGTGTTGTTTTAGGTGTCGGCATTTGTGAGGACATGTTGTTATAATTGTCCAAGCTGATGATTGATGATTAAGTCTACTCTGATTTTGATTTATGTATGTTAATTTTTTCTTCTATAAAGATCTGTTGTATTTTATATATTACTCGGCACGATGTGAGATTCTGTTATATCATTTCTTTCTTTTTCCCCAACAATCCGTATTTTCGACACTTGGATGCTCAGCATATGAATACCGCGGATGTATTAATGTCGACTTCTGAAGGTTGCAAAAGGCAGGACGCGACATAACCTCTCGCACCAAAGTCGAAGGGCCTAGTAACTAGGACAATCACGCTATGCATTTTTGAAATTAGGATTCTGACCTTAGTTTGCTTAACAAACTATAGGCCAATAAAGAAGGATAATCTTTATTAATTCCACTGTATACAATGCCTAACCATGTTCTTTGACAAAATCTCAATCTCGACTTTAAGTTTTCTGATGAAATCAAAAGAGATATTCACTCATGCCATCATTTTGCTATGCATAATGGACATACCCTGAATTTAATTAACAAATATATGCATGTATCTTACCTCATCTAGCGTGGTATTGACAATACTACACATAACATCTCTAGCTTGAGTTTGCTCAACAGCTATAGATTATACAAATAATCTATTAGCATAGAAATGGTTATATAAATAATATATTAACATATAAATGGTGGAGGACAATTCGATATTAGAGATTTATAATCTTTCTTGTATTTTGAGTGATATTGACTTAAGGAATAATTTATTTATTATGAAATAACTTTTAGTTCAAGTTTTGAACGTGTATGAGATCACATTATACTTAACATACATATGTATTTACTCTAAAATTTTATATTGGATTTATTTTAATTCCATTATCATTATATTTATTCATATATAATTCTATAATAATTATATAACTTTAATTTACTTACAAATATTACAATTTAATTAACTTATATATATTATATATATATACATGTATCTTATTAATAAGACCATAATTAATTAATCTTGATTTTTATTTAATTACCTAATTTAGTTAAATGTTATTAAAATATCAAAAAATTTGAATTGTTCATCTTCAGCCATTTAAGGTGAGTAACCCACTTCAACATTTATAGTTTATTTATATAAATATATATCAATATATGCATGTATATCAGTTAATTAACTTTTAATTAATTGATTTGTTTAACAAACTCTTCTATTTAGTTAAACAATTTAAATTAAATCAAAAATTTAACATCATTCATCTTAAATAAATCTAAGATAAATATATGGCTATCACAATTTTATATATATATATATATATATCACTAAATATGCTTTTGTTTGCATTAATTAACATTTAATTTATTTACTTATCAAACAAATTATTAATTTACGTGAAACATTTTTCCAAAAATTTATTTATAAATTACCTTAAACAATTTAAGAATATATATACGTAACGTCCCGGAATTTTACCATCTTGAGTTGTGAATATTTAATTTGAATATTCAGATAATAGGGTTCGTAATCAAATAAAACATTTTTTCAGACGATAAGTAATAATAGTGTAATAGATTTTAAAATCTGTTTACAAATAAAAAAAATTTAATCTGAAGAAAAACTGAAAACGTGACCGAAACCCGTTTTCCGGATCTTTAGTTTTTACCGAATGGAATTTTTTTTGAAAGATTAAAAATACCCTTATATGTATTTTAAAAACCAATACTTACATTTATTTTTAAGTGGAATATTTCATTTTTGAAAACAAAAGGGTAAACTAAGAATAAAAATGGTAAGTAGTAAAAAAATGTATATAAAAAGAAGAGGTTGAAATGACCTTAATAAAATGTAGTAGACAAGAAAGTGGCTTAAGCACACAAAATTGTTTCATCAGCCACCATTGTGTTGCAAGGAGGTACTTTGGTGTCCAAGGAAGTAAGGATGTTGGAAATATAATGTCTACTCTTGCTCTCCCTGCTCCTTACACATATGTATACATCTATCGGGTTACTCGCATTCAAAACTCTTGCCAGGCAGTTTATATTTTTATCTCCATTCAAGTATTAAGGGAAGAAACGAAAATCACAAATTTAAAACTTTAATCTGGGCATTGCACTGGGAAGGATAAAATGTGGAAGGTAAGATCTTCGTTTTTGGTTACTAGTCATTGTCTTATGTTGGAAATGATGAATGTAAATATAGTTTTATGGGATTTTGTTTAAATATATGTATACCCTATGTTAAACAAGGAAATAAGAAAAAGAGAAACAATTTGGATTTAAATTAGCTTTTGGAACATGTTTTAACTCTCTGTTCTTGTTAAATGGAAGAAAATCATCTTTTCATGATTTCAAAAATCAAATCATCTCAAACTGGTGAGTTTTAGCCTTAGCGACCTAAACGAAAATCATTCGTATCGGCCTATAGTATTTTTAGAAATTTTTTGCTCGAGATTTCGTCAAGTAATGACTAAGAAATCATCAAAATTTAGTGAATGGGAAATATGTGCATCAAACTTAAAAAAATTAATTCTCTCGATTCATTTCATATCTTTCGATGTCGCTAGCACCGTCAAGTTCGTATGGAAGCATTGCAATTTTGACGTAAGTTCGGTACGATTCCGTGATGACATCTAATGTTCATCGTAAACTAGGGTCGTGCTTAATAGGTGATTTGATCGTCGATTCCTAGAATGAAGGGTGGCATGATGTTGATCTTGGAGAATGCTTCGTCGTGACATGTTTTGGTGGGAATCGTGGACGAAAAGTGTCGCGACTTTGTTGACAGCATGCGATCGAATGAAGGGCGAGGCGGTTGTGCCATTGAGGGGAGCATGGAAAATGTGATAGGATGGTAATCTTCAATTTGATATTGGCGAAGTCTTTTGAGTGTGCATGTGCACAATGGTGCATGGGTTTTTCGGTTTGGGAATTACTGGGAAAATGAAGTTTGCGAAGAAGGCATTGTTTCTTTTGGGTGCGGGTATATGGTGATGGGCTTGGGCCATTCAGTTGGAGTGCGTAACATTTAAAGTTAATTACTTTAAATTTTAATAAATATTTATGGAATTTGTAAATGCAATATCTTGTTCGTTATAAATCCTATTAACACACTAATTTTTGTGTTTTACTCGTATGGACGAGTACAATGTTTTAGTATAACTAATGGGTAGCTTTGGACATGTAAAAATTTATGACATGTTTAAATGGACCGAGTTTAAATCACGTTATGTAATTTGAATAATGTCATTTGAATTTATATACCTTAAATA
Source organism: Allium cepa (assembly GCA_030765085.1). Classification (NCBI taxonomy): domain Eukaryota; kingdom Viridiplantae; phylum Streptophyta; class Magnoliopsida; order Asparagales; family Amaryllidaceae; genus Allium; species Allium cepa. The sequence continues at coordinate 955,224,978 of CM060932.1, forward strand.
TTGATGTTTATTTGGCTAAACAAATTACAGTTGAGTTAAATTGGACACTTGTTAGCGGAATAAAACATTATTCCACTAAATAAAATTAATTGGACACTTAATTAGCAGAATAAATCCTCATTCTACGATCTTAAAGTTTTCGACCTCTGATTATGTATCGTAAATCGATATGCCACTTTGGATAAGTAATATGTTAACCAATGATGGTTAAGTGTTAAATTATTTATATAGTCGTTGATTATGTGAATATTAGTTATCAACTTGGAAATTAACTTTGAATGAGATGGTAGCTTATATACGTACCAGTGTGATCGTTAAGCCTCCTTCAATTTTAAAAGTTAAAAATTATTTTGAATGTTATTTTAAGAATAATGATTATTTAGTAATAAGATTTAAAAAGTAATAATTATTATTTAGTAATAAGATTTAAAAAGTAATAATTATTTAATAATAATATTTTGAAGATAATTAATAATTGTTTTCACTAATGTTTTAAGTTAATTATTTATTAATAAGATTCTTAAAGGTATTCCTTTATGAATGTTTAATTATTATTTTAAAATGCTCTTAATTTTATTTTAATTATTTATTTAAAGTGGTTTAATTATGATTTAAATTTTAATTTAAGTTATTTAATTATAATGATTTAAGTTATTTAATTGTATTTATAGGTCAATTAATTATGATATTAATATTAGTTTAGAATTGTTTAATTATTGTTTAATAATGTTTTAAAGTTAATTAATTATTATATTAATATTGTGTTGAAGTTTACTTATTATTACAATAATAGTGTCTAAAATTTATTTAATATATTATTTAAGAGATTTTAAGTTGTTATTTTAATGAGATTTAATTTAAACGAAACAGAAGGATCTTTAATTAATAACTTATTATTTAAAGTTACTTAAAGTTATTTAAAAATAATTTATTGTTTATCAAGGGAATCTTACGAACTTAAAGAGTTTAATAAGTTTGTTTAAATATGGGAAGAGTTTATAAATGGTTCTAGATATTTGTAAAAGGATTATAAATGATTTTTAGAGATCTAAAAATGGAGAATTTTTATAAATGGAGTTTGGAGATTTATAAAAAATGTTTATAAATAGATTGGAGATTTATAAAGAAGCTTTACAAATAGATTTAGAGATATTTATAAGATAAAGAAATTTGAAAAGAAATGGTTGATTTCATTGCATAACTCGAGGGGCAGTGATTGCCTACATTTTGCTATGGAATCCTGGGATAGCGACGTCATGATTGATATTGAATGATACTTTCCAACATCTATTTTTAAGATTTTCAAGTATGTTTGGAAGAAATGGTTTGTGAACATACTTATTCTGGTGAGATAAGTATAGGAATATTTTAATAAATATTCGAAATGTGATTTCAAATTTATAAAAGATTAATTTATGAGGTTTAGTTGTTTCCATGGAAAATATAATCTTTATTGGATGTTTGTTTATTTGATAGTTAAATAATTGACTATCAAATCTGGACCAAAATATAACTCCGGAAATATCTAGGAGAAACATGTAAGTTATATAGCACAATCATCTTCGATGATGTTGTACCATGCATGTAAATCTCGTTTCTCTCTCTTAGGACAAATGATAGGGAGATCTGTCTACTTAAATGGTTAGGGGACGATCCTTGCTTCTATGCATTGTCTGATCATTTCCAAAAGAACCTGGGTTGAGTTTACCGGAACTATCGAATGTTGTTTTGAAGAGACCGGGATCAGATAAGTATAAATTATCCGAAATCCACTTAGATCCAACTCAAATGTTTCGTACTGAAGACATCTTGAAGATGACTGAAGATAAAGCTTTTGAAATGCAAATGCTACTTATTACTAATCCTGAGGGTGATTCCAAAATCGATGTAGTAGGGGAAGTGCTTTCGGTTTCACTCAGACCCAAAATGAACTTGTATGAATGAATGCTGACACTGCATTGCTGCCTAGAAGGCAATGTAAGCATTCTAAGACGGTTGCTATATAAAAAGGTAATCATTGCCTCAAGCCTCATCAACTAGGAAAATGACTAAAGCAAGGACGTGTAGTAGGGCTATGTGGGTTGCTTCTATTAGGGTATGATCATCCCAAGATCTAGTATCGATATTTCTATGTATGCTTCGGGGCCTGTTATGGTTGTTCGACCGCAACCAAGGGGTGATCATATTCGACGCTATCTAGTAAGGGGTACGGTCGGCCTTGAGTAGTAGAGGTGCAATATGTTGTGACCTCTCGTACATTTAATCTAGAGGTTTACGGATTTGGTGGGTAGATCCTTACCCTTTCACAGTTGGAATCCATTCCCCAATAAGCGCCTTTAGATGCTTGTATACATATTATGCTAGAATTTAATAATGTAACAATTTCGGCTATGATTAATAAGTATTTATATTCTAGGCATTATTATAATATCAGAAGAGTTCATATGAAATGTTATGGTTATCATAAGGTAAAACCCGTCCGTGTTAATTTACGGCGTGGTTTTAGGAGATACCTTTGATTTTACTGGATTTTACAAACTATAATAATTAAAGTTCCTTATGATTTGAGTTTCTCACACTGGTTTTACCAAACTGACTCGAGCGTTGTTTTATAATGCTCGGGTCAGACCGAGCATATTTCCAGGTTTAGTTGGATGTTTTGGAGCTTCAGAAGACAAGCTGGAGGCCTAGAGACATATTCACATACATGGTTATTTTTCAATTGCATTCATTGTTGTATTTGTCAGCAATTATGAGTACAGGTGGTTATAACTATCCATACTAAAATAGGTTAGTATACTCTGATTGATGTCTTTATATACATATATTATAGCTTGTTTTTATGTAAAGATTTGTTCTAAATTACAGATTATTCGTTCGCTGTGAGATTTTATGCTGTTTAGTTTCTTCTTATCTTCTTCCTTCTTTCTTTCCCTTAACTATTTGCTTTTCCATTCAATTTGAGTGCGTCGTGTGTGGTTTATTGGCTGCTTAAACTGTACGGAAAAGTGGGTTGTTACAATATATATATATATATATATATATATATATATATATATATTTCAACTGATTAACCATTAATTAATTAATTAAATATTAAATAATTTTTGAAAATATTTAATTTATTTTCAAAACCATTTTGAAATTATTTTACAACTTTCATAAATTTCATTTTATATTTTAAAATTAACTTTTAAATTTAAAATATAATCTTAAATTTTCAAATCTTAGTTTGCAAATTAGCCCAAGGACCAAAATATATTTGGGCCTTACGTTTGGGCCAACTTTTGACTTACCCCAAGATGGGCCAGACCAGTAGCCAAGAAGGGGAGGGTACTTGATTATCCAACCTCACACTTAGACACTACTATTATAGACATCCACCAGATAGAAAAGCTTATTAATTGGCCCATAATGCTACTAATTAGACTACATAAACTATATAGGCATTGATACCATTGAAGGAACCATGCCAGTCTTCAACATGTGAAATAAGTAAATTTCAAAAATGTTTCGTATTTGGATCATAGTAGGCCTATGAATTCTACTAGGTTTCACTAGGTACAAGTTTATTGTTAAATAAAATATTATTTTATATTTATTAATTAATCACATCAATTAATTTGACTAAACGTTTTATTTTGAACGTATCATATATACATTCAATGATATAGTAATGTAACATGGTGAAATATAAACATTTATATAACTATATTCAATTGGATTTCTACTTTCCTTTTCCTCCTTATCTTTTCCTTCCATGAGGTTCATTCTATGCATCTTCTCATTAAGTAGGCTACTAACCACCGAACCCATTAAAACAAGTCCATCCAAATTTGAGTTGTTCAATGCAACCGTAAGCGTTTTCCTACTCTCTGGTAATGAACTCATCAACATCAAGGCTTGCGTTTAATCATCCGCCTTATAATTCATGCCTGCCAATTGGTTCATAACTACTTAAAAGTCATTAAGATGCTTTTCAGTTGACCCACATTTCTTAAGTTTTTGATTCATCAATCTTCTCATAAGAAGTGCTTATTTATTGCAGAGTTCTTTGCCTAAATTTATTTTGATTTTTTTTAAAATTGAATAAGTGAATGTTTCATTAATAACAATATAAAATACCATATTCCCTAAAAAAACATCAACTAGCCGCCACAGCCTTCCTATCCAAAGTCTTCCAATTTACTTCAAATGCTACTAGGTTTCTCCTCTTTGTTCTCCAGTGGTAGGTGAAGATCATTGAGATATATAAAATCCTTCATCTTCGCCTTTCATAACCCTCAATTTCTCCCATTAAATTTTTCTACGGTTATCTATCCATAATCAGTCTCTTTAAAAAAATTGTGTAGTAGGATCTAATTACCAACTGTTTAGGTTTTTCCTAGAATCCCTAGGCGATTAGATTTTATAAGAGATAAGAAGTGAATAAAAACAAACACACAAACTCCTCCAAACATAAACCTTTATTAATTTTGCATAAATGTAACGACCCACAAATTTATCACTTTGATAAATTATATTTATATTTGAAATATTCAAACAAAAGATTTTATAACACAAAATCTAATATTTTGAACCATAAATAATGATGGTAAACTAGTTATGAAAAGTATATAAACAGCTATAGATATTTGGGGGCTTTCATCAGAAAAACGACGAAAATCAATTTTCAAGAAAATTGAGATTTTCTCAATATTAAAGCGGATGGAACTGGGTACATACATTTATTTATCCATTTAAGCAAGAATATGGAATAAAAATAATTTATTTTATTTTTAAAAAAAATATTTATAACATCATCAGGGATATCATCACTTTTATAAATTTTGTGAAATTTTAAATTAAGTTTAAATAATCAAATAATTGTTTTAAAATGATAATGATTCGTTTTAATAAGTTATGTAGTGATAATAAATCATTTATAACAGTTTTATAAAGGTATATACTTGTTGTAAAAATATAAGAAAATTCATAACGCTTTGTCGATACAGCGACACTTTTTGTAAACACTTGTTTAATATTGATTTATATGGTTTTATAATTCCAATGTGGCCGTTTTAATTAATAAATAATGATAAGAAATTATATTTCAAATTTTGTTTACATTTATATGTAATTTAATTTATATGTGAAAATGTAACCGAGGATCGGCTATTAAATTTTCAACGGTTTAATGAACATAAATTGTTCTAAGTTGTTGCAACATTGTTTGTTATCTTGTGCATGTCCATACACATGTATATATACATGCCATACACCAACATATATACATATACACATTTACTTTTACTATATAAATTTACATAAGATGAAAACATAAATATCTTAGATATTTACATACAAAATCCAACCAAATCTTAACTTAGTTAATGCTCTCATGCCAAAGGACAAGAAGTGATGGCAAGGAGGAGGGGGATGTGAGTGCACATGGGTGAGTTGATGAGAGGCTAATGATGTTGTTTTGGAAGATATTTTACACATTTCACCTATAAATACACCCATACACTTCACTTATCACACACACACACTTCTTTCTCTTCTCCATCTTTCTTTCTTTAAGCATCAATGGGGGGCCAATAGCCGAGAGCAATAGGGAGGAGGAGGTGATGGCGTTTGCTAAAGTGGTGGTGGATGAGAGAAAAAGGGAGAAGGATCTAGGCCGTTGTGACGACCCGAATTTTTAACGTATGTTAATTGGGTGATTAACTAAAACAAAATCTTTGGAATCCTAATTTTATAGGTCGAACAAATAAAATAAAATAAAATAAAATTAATAAGAGTAAACATATTAAAGATATTTATATATATAAGTATATAAGTGATTATATTGTGTATACAACACAAGAAATACTTATCCAAATAAGTATGACAAATCTTTATATACGTACTTAGGGAACATAGCATTAGATATACATCATCTCAAGCACATAAAATATCAATGTCAGGCATTTAATGTTCAAGCATACAAGGTTCATATCAAGCATACACAAATCAGGTCATAATAAACTTCTGACCAAAGAAAAAAATTATATAAAAATCAAAAGTAGAAGCTTGCTGTGTACACCAAAGAGCAGCCTATATACCTCCACTTACCTTCATCTTCTTCCTTCATTCGATCCTGTTAAGATATTATTTCATTTCATAACTTAAAAACAAACTAAAACAAGTAGTTATTACCACTTAAGGAATCAAAACTAAAACAGAAGATCAAGCCTGAAGTAGAGGAAAAAGGCAAGCAGAGTTTCTCCTTTTTAAAACTGTGAGTAAACTTTTATAAAAAAAATTAAATCTAAGTAAATATTCTGTTGTTTGTCTGTGAAGTTAAGATGAATAGTACTTGGTCGTGCATATATATGAGTATCTCTGTGATATGAATACTTGTGAGTGTGCATGTCTGTTATATTGAATCATGTCTGTTCTTGGTTCAGTAAATTAAAATTTTGATCAAAAATCCAAACCTACTTACCTGGTCTTTATTAGGACTAGAGATTCAAACGATTTATGTTTGTTTATTCCTAAGCTAAAGCTTAAAATTTGTTTCAAGTAAAATAAGTTGGAAATATATCTGGAAACAAGATAGTACAGAGGAAAGTTTAAAGGTTTGACGAAATCCATCATCATGGATTTCTGATTCAGGTTTATAACCTGAATTCATATCGAAAATGAGAAATTTTAAAACTAAAATCATGATTTTTAGTAAGAGAAAGAGGGGTATTTATGGGTTGACCAGAAAATGATATTTGAGTAACCTCTGGCGATCTAGTGGATCTGGGGTGTCGTGGTTCTTCCTGGAGGTGGAAGGGTGATTGGAGGTTAGTGGAAAATTGCCAGAAGTTGATCAAAATCACTGTGGAGGTGGCGATGGTAGATTTTGAGTCTGTAACACGAGTTTTATCTAGGTCGAGTTTTAGGTTTGGTTCGACTTCCTCGGTTGATCGAGTGCTACAAGATTCGAGGGGATGGTGGAAGAGGTTCTGGCGATGGAGTAGCTGGAGGTGCAGACTCGATGATGGTCGGAGGATCAGAGATGAGGTATTTACAGGTTTTGATGTGTTGTTCCTGTGGTTGTTCCAGGTTTTTGTTCCTGGTCTGGTTTCAAGATGGAATTTGATTTCGATTTTGTTGTAACGATCTGATGATCGTGATGTGGTATTTGGATGTCTGTTGACGTGGGATGATCGCCGAAGTTGATCAGAGGCGATCAAAGCCACCGTGCATGTGCATGGTGGACATTTCTGGTGATTGTTGTTTTTTGATTTGGCAGGGAAGGATTGTTCGAGTTTTACTCGAAGTAATTTGATGGTTTGCTCGAGTGTATTTGCATTTGACTCGAAGCAATATTTGTGTGGCTCGGGGAAGAGTCTGGTTACAGTTTTTTTTAAAAAAAAACCTGTTCTGGTTTTGGAATTTAAAAAATGAAATTTAAATTATAAAAGCAAGGATTTAAAATAAGTCTTAGATATTAAGTTTAAATATGGATTCAAGTACAATTTGAATCTTAGTCTGGAATTAAATAAAGTTTTATAAATGTAAATGTTTTAATAAGTCTAAATGTTAAGGTATATTTTAAATGTTTTGAATTTAAAAAGAAATTTGGTTTGAACCCTTTTAAAATCTCTTTTATAAGATAAGTATTATTTTTAACGTGTGAATTTAAAGTTTTTTAAATTGGTTTCAAACTTTGTTAAAAATAAATTGGTTTAAATTATATATCTTGAATTTAAAATAAAATTTAAAAGTAAATTTGAAAATCAACGTTTCCAAATGTATTTGTGAATAATAGTTTAACCATAGATAAGAAAAGGTTTATCTTAAAGTTAAATTAGAAGTTAATGATTTGTAATTCATTTAATTGTTAAGGTAATTAAAAATGGATAATTAATTGATTTAATTAATTAATGATTTATGATTAATTAATCAAGTAATTAAGGATTAATTAAGTTACAGTCAACACTTAATTAATTAAATAATTAGGATTAATTAATGGATTATTAATGGATAATTAATTTATAATTAATAATGATTAATGTAAGTTTAATTACTTTAGAAAAGTAATTAATGAATCTAAAATAGTTAATGAAGATCATTAACTATGGATTATTAAATAATTAATTAATGTGATTGATTTTAATAATTGAAATTGATTAAGTATAATTACTTAATGGAACTTATAAAGTCATAATCACAAGTCATAATCAATTAGTGTAATTAATTTAAGGATTAATGAATGTAAGCAATTAAGTAATAGTTATTAATTTATGAAAGTAATTAGAGGAACATAAATTAATTAATGAGAGTAAGTAAGGATAATTAATCAAAGGTGATTAATTAAGATGGATAAATTAAAGGATGTCTAATTAATTAATTTGTAATTAATAAATGTTAAGTAAAGGTAATCTATGTGTTTGAAGATTTGTAATTAGAGATAAAATTAAATTGATTTTGGGAATGATCTATCTTGTTTATGAATGATTGAATGATGATTAAGTGCCTTGAATTGGTTGATATCTATGATATCAAATGTTTTGTGATATGGTATGTTTGGGTGGACAGAAATATTGTGGTTATCTATAAATGATGAATTGATGTGTAAAAAGTGACATTTTATTTAATTGAATGACCTGGTTTAAGATGACATAAGATTCAAAGAGACCGGAGTCGGGTATTAGTTAATACCCGAAACCACTTCGATTCTTTATAAATTGATATGTGAAATCAATAGGCTGAAATGAAATGATTTAAGTGAATTGGACTATTTAATCTAAATTTTGGTACTTAGGAAATTGACGTGTGGAATAAGTAATGTCCATAAACAATTTGTGAACTTGTTAATTGATACGAGTTACCTGGGTTTTATAAAAGCTGTATGATTAGTATTCCATGTTAGATGGGTTTACTCATGCTGGTTTCCAGCCTGACCCGGGTGTTACTTTGATGTAATGCTCGGGTCAGACCGAGTATTACAGATTTTCAGGTAAGGATGTTCTGGAGCTCAGGAGACGAGCTGGATGGCAGGAACGTATGGAGTGTTTCCGCTGTATTATATTATTGTATATTTGAGATAGGATGATTGTGTATATCCAGTGTCTGTATATATATGTGTAACTCTGATATATTAAAATGTAATTGACAGATACAGTTTTCCTTTGTATAACTGTTATTATTATTTAATATTATAATTTATCCGCTGTGAATGTGAGAATCTATGTTGTGTTTTTGTTTCTTCTTCTTCTACCTCTTTTTTCTTCTTCGAACTATCTGGAGTTTTTAGGATCGAAAATTCTGGGTCCTTACTGTTGGTATCAGAGCTGAAGGTTAAGCGAGAACCTTGGCTCTGGTGGGTGCACTCATTAAGGATAGGGTCAATGGTATCCTAGAATGAGTTGAGTGTGTGTGTGTGTGTGTGTGTGTATATAAGAGCGTACTTGTTATTTTCTTATATAAAGGTTTAAATGATTTTATATAAGAATATCTTTTGATATATAAGGCAATATTTCTTTCTAATAAATATTAAGGTTATGGGATGCTAAAATTATTGAAATTAAATAAGAATTTAAGTGGTAAATATATGTATCCGAGTAGGAATTGAATATAATGTACCATTCATATAAGGAACATTAGAATTAAATTTAGTTTCAAATTGTTAAAGGGAATGATAAATGATATTATTCAGAATAGTTCTGAAAGTAATCTTATTTTGAAATAAGAAGTTGTTTGAAACTTTGTTTGAAATTAAAAACCAAAGATGTTAAAACATAAGGTATAACATAGTAAGCAAATTAATATAAGAGTAAAAGTTGAATTCTTCTAATTAAGTCAAATTCATAGGTTAGGAAGCCCCTCTAGAATTCAGTCTTTGAGAGAGATGACTAGGAGTGAAGAATGGAAGGTTAGGCGCATAGAGCAAAGAGCAGCTGCATGTAGGGATCGAGAAGAAGAAATTCAAGAGTATGAGAAACAAGTTAAGGAAAGGGCTGAACCAGGACCTTATGATAATGTCACATGTTACAGATGTTTCAATAAGGGTCATTACGCAGCCAAGTGTAGTAAAACAAGGGAGGAATTGAAAGGTACATTCCATTGGTTTCGTTCTGAGATCTTGTGCTTTAAGTGTCATAAGAAAGGACATTTCCTAAATCATTGCCCCAAAGTGAGGAAGGCGAAGCGTAAACCAGTTGAACCGGTCAATAAGTCGACTATTTGCTATCATTATAAGAAGACGTGACACATTGCTAGGAATTATTCCGAGAGGCAGAAGAGGAGTAAGGCTGTGGAACGTACTGTTGGAGGCATAAATGTTATCCAGATTGATGATAGGGTAGAAACATTTTGTGGCAAATGTTATAAGTGGGGACACCCTGTTGAGAAGTGTATGTTCGGGCTTGGCCCTTTAGAAGGAAGTCCATAGGAAGGATTCTTGTAGGAGTATTAGGGCTCCGTTCTTTCCAAACCTCTAGGTAATAGAAAGGCATCTAGATTTATGACTTCTGTAAGACTCTTATTTTAGATAAATGTATGTAATGTATGAACTAATAGTATGTAGTCAATTAATGTATGGAATATTTTATGGTAGTACAATCTAATATAATTTTTCTTTATCTATTGAGAATTGGACTCAGAATTAAATTGTTTAAAGACTTGGATTATTGATTTAAAAATAAAGCTTAATTTGAGTTAAGGGGTTAAATCGACATTTGGAAATTTAACTCGAATTTATATAATTCGAGATGGTGTAAAGTTGAGATTTAGATTTCATTGGTTCAAATTGAATTTAGTTTGAATTAATTAGAATCAAAGATGGATAAGTATGGAATTCAAATGGAAAATTTGAATTGGATTAATTTGAAACAAAAAATGGAAAATGAGTTCAACTTCAAATGGGAATTGGAATTAATTCATATAGAAATTGAAATGATTTGAAATTGAAGTGGATTCAATTTGAAAGTAGTATAAATTAATTTAAATAATTTAGAAGTGTAATTAAAGTGAACATGTTTAAAATCAAATGGAATTTGATTTGAATTTGGAAAGAAATTGAGGTTAATACAACTTGAAGTAGGTTTAAATCAATTTCAATAGAAATTGAAGTTATTCAAATTAAAATTGAATCAATTTAAATGGAAGTGGAAATTTAAATTGAATTGATGGAATTGGAGGTTGGGAATTGAACAGTTTGACTCTGGACTATTTTTAAAATAAATTGTTTTAGTACAAATCTATTTTTCCAAGCTATTTATTATATATACAACCTTCCTTTTTAAATTCCAAAACTATCTTATATTTATTTAACAAACACTTTCGGAACTATTTAACTATTCTACAACTATTTAATAAACTAATTACTATTTTTCCAACTACTTCATAACTAATTACTATTTTACAACTATTTTGCAATTATCTAAAATTTCTGAAATTATTTAACTATTTTCCCACCATTTTACAGTTAGTTAACTATTTTACAAACTAATAATTATTTTTCAACTACTTATCTATTTTTAAAATTTTCAAGCTATTCTCTAAATATAAACTGGTCGGAGTTCAAACTGTTATTGATTAAATAGCCAATTGAGGTAAGAATTGAAGTGATAATTCAAATGAGGATTAAAGCAAACGTGAATAAGTTAATAAAGTCAAAGTGAGGATGAATAGAAAGGAAATTGATTTGGCTAATAATCAATGAAGATAAATACGTAGGATGTATGTATATTATTTTATTCGCATAGTGATTTGATCCAGATTCGAGCACAGAATTTCGAGGTAGTTATATCGATCCGAGTTGGGATTTTCCAATCGATTTTCGACGGCGAACCTGGATATTCTCTATCATAATTATGACTATGCAAGGAGAATGATAGTTTCTGATCGTGAAACCAGATCCGAGTCCGTACTAGGAAGTCGGGTGGACGATACTAGTTCGGAAGTGAAATTGTATGATCGAGTGAGCGATCAGATTGGTATGGCGTAGGATGATATGTGCATCGTACGGGTTGAATGAAATTATTACTGGGAAATTGTGGATAATAATTGTGAAATGGTCTTTGAAATGAAAGGTATATTTTGTGAAATATATGACGAAGTAAAGTGGAAATTGGATATTTCTATGGTAAAAATTTACTTTATGGGAGTAAATAAAATGGTAAGTGACTTTATGGAGTAATCAAATTTGAATATTTGATTTTGAATAAACAAAGTTATATATCTTTCTTATATAATATAAATCTCCCCTTGTTGAATCTTTTGCTGGAAGAAAAGGATTTTTGAAAGTGTTTGAAGTATAAAAGGAGTTTTATACAAGTTTGAAAAGATCCAAAGATTTTTCGAAATTATATATATCTATCTATATATATAAAGGATCTTGTGAAAATGATTTTGGAAAAAGGTTTTGGGAACCTTTGGATTTGGAAATGCTTTTGATTTTTGGGTAAAATCAATATTGGAATTTGGAAAGCCTAGTTTGAGAATTATCGATTTTTGGATAATCGATTTGTGTAACGGAGCTTTATATGAGATCATACTAGGTGTATGATTTGAAAAATACTATATGTGTATAGTATAAAGTGTTTTAATAATGGCTTTGGGGGAAAAGGCGCTCCCTTGAAATGAACTTCTCAGGAGTACCATAGGTTGGTACTGCCTTGAACCCTAAGGGGGGGTTCTAAAGTTGATCCTGTGAGTAGTCCATACAAAACTAGTTCTTGAGAATTATGAGTAGTATGTAGCGAAAGTCGAGGGGTGCTGATACCTACAGAGGCATTTGGGTTATGCTGTGACGACAGTGTAACTCGATGTCACTGCGATCTACTGCAGACCATGGTGAAAGTCGTGTGTGCCGCTGAGAGCCAACAGTCTACGTTTGATTTTATATCGGTAGACTGCGACCTATTGTAACATAGTGAAAGTCGTATGTGACGCTGAGAGCCAACAGTCTGCGTTTGATTTTATATCGGTAGACTGCGACCTATGGTAACATAGAGAAAGTCGTGCGTGCCGCTGAGAGCCAACAGTCTACGTTTGATTTTATATCGGTAGACTGCGACCTATGTAGGAGTGGAGAAGTTTCATTTTGACAGCGTAAATCAAGGGCGCTGATGCCTACAGTTACATGGACTTTTGCTGCGATGACAACGTAACCCTGGAACGTAACTGCGATCTGTTGTGGGTTCCATGGCGTTATCGAGGGGCGCGGAGTGCCTACAGTTACATGGACTTTTGCTGCGATGACAACGTAACCCTGGAATGTAACTGCGACCATGGATGGGGATGATGATTTCCAGAGCATCCTCACCAAAGATATTTCCTCTATTTTCAAAAAAATTTCAATATTTTCAATAAAATTATTTTCAAAGTATTTTCACTAGTTGTTGAAAAAGGGTCTGCCAAGCACTTATAGATTTTCAGTCGTACGCCTGATCAACGTATGACCGAATTTCTGTGAGAACAAGGATGGACTTTTTGAAACGTCGATTTATAAAAGTATTTTTATAAAAAAACTATTTTGGAATAATATTATATAGATATTAAGAAGTGTTTTAAAAACGATCAAAGAAAATTTATCTGATTTTAAGCATTTTAATAATTCTGGCTTTATTCCTTTTCGAGGACGAAAAGTTCTAAAAGGGGGAGGGATGTGTTGACTCGGATTTTTAACGTATGTTAATTGGGTGATTAACTAAATCAAAATCTTTGGAATCCTAATTTTATAGGTCGAACAAATAAAATAAAATAAATAAGAGTAAACATATTAAAGATATTTATATATATAAGGATATAAGTGATTATATTGTGTATACAACACAAGAAATACTTATCCAAATAAGTATGACAAATCTTTATGTATGTACTTAGGGGACATAGCATTAGATATACATCATCTCAAGCACATAAAAAATCAATGTCAGGCATTTAATGTTCAAGCATACAAGGGTTCATATCAAGCATACACAAATCAGGTCATAATAAACTTCTTACCAAAGAAAGAAAAAAAATTATATAAAAATAAAAAGTAGAAGCTTGTTGTGTACACCAAAGAGCAGCCAATATACCTCCACTTACCTTCATCTTCTTCCTTCATTCGATCCAGTTAAGATATTCTTTCATTTCATAACTTAAAAACAAACTAAAACCAGTAGCTATTACCACTTAAGGAATCAAAACTAAAACAGAAGATCAAGTCTGAAGTAGAGGAAAAAGGCAAGCAGAGTATCTTCTTTTTAAAACTGTGAGTAAAAAAATTTTTAAAAATTTAAATCTAAGTAAATAATCTGCTGTTTGTCTATGAAGTTAAGATGAATAATACTTGGTTGTGCATATATATGAGTATCTCTGTGATATGAATACTTGTGAGTGTGCATGTCTGTTATATTGAATCATGTCTGTTCTTGGTTCAGTAAATTAAAATTTTGATCAAAAATCCAAACCTACTTACCTGGTCTTTATTAGGACTAGAGATTCAAACGATTTATGTTTGTTTATTCCTAAGCTAAAGCTTAAAATTTGTTTGAAGTAAAATAAATTGGAAATATATCTGGAAACAAGATAGTACAGAGGAAAGTTTAAAGGTTTGATGAAATCCATCATCATGGATTTTCGATTCGGGTTTATAACTCGAATTCGTATCGAGAATGAGAAATTTCAAAACTAAAATCATAATTTTTAGTAAAGAGAAAGAGGGATATTTCTGGGTTGACCAGAAAATGATATTTGAGTAACCTCTGGCGATCTAGTGGATCTGGGGTGTCATGGTTCTTCCTGGAGGTGGAAGGGTGATTGGAGGTTAGTGGAAAATTACCAGAAGTTGATCAGAATCACTGTGGAGGTGGCGATGGTAGATTTTGGGTCTGTAACCCTAGTTTTATCTGGGTCGAGTTTTAGGTTTGGTTCGACTTCCTCGGTTGATCGAGTGCTACAAGATTCGAGGGGATAGTGGAAGAGGTACTGGCGATGGAGTAGCCGGAGGTGCAGACTCGATGATGGTCGGAGGATCGGAGATGAGGTGTTTAGAGGTTTTGATGCGTTGTTCCTGTGGTTGTTCCAGGTTTTTGTTCCTGGTCTGGTTTCAAGATCGAATTTGATTTCGATTCTGTTGTAACGATCTGATGATCGTGATGTAATGTTTGGATGTTTGTCGATGTGGGATGATCGCCGAAGTTGATCGGAGGCGATCAAAGCCACCGTGCATGTGCACGGTGGACATTTCTGGTGATTGTTGTTTTCTGATTTTGGCAGGGAAGGATTGTTCGAGTTTTAATCGAAGTAATTTGATGGTTTGCTCGAGTGTATTTGGATTTGACTCGAAGCAATATTTGTGTGGCTCGGGGAAGAGTCTGGTTACAGTTTTTTTTTTAAAAAAACCTGTTCTGTTTTTAAATTTTAAAAAATGAAATTTAAATCATAAAAGCAAGGATTTAAAATAAGTCTTAAATATTAAGTTTAAATATGGATTCAAGTACAATTTGAATCTTAATCTGGAATTAAATAAAGTTTTATAAATGTAAATGTTTTAATAAGTCTAAAGTTAAGCTATATTTTAAATGTTTTGAATTTAAAAAGAAATTTGGTTTGAACTCTTTTAAAATCTCTTTTATAAGATAAGTATTATTTTTAACGTGTGAATTTAAAGTTTTTTTTATATCAAACTTTGTTAAAAATAAATTGGTTTTCATTTTAGATCTTGAATTTAAAATAAAATTTAAAAGTAAATTTGAAAATCAATGTTTTCAAATGTATTTGTGAATAATAGTTTAACCATAGATAAGAAAAGGTTTATCTTAAAGTTAAATTAGAAGTTAATGATTTGTAATTCATTTAATTGTTAAGGTAATTAAAAATGGATAATTAATTGATTTAATTAACTAATGATTTATGATTAATTAATCAAGTAATTAAGGATTAATTAAGTTACAGTCAACACTTAATTAATTAAATAATTAGGATTAATTAATGGATAATTAATTTATAATTAATAATGATTAATGTAAGTTTAATTACTTTAGAAAAGTAATTAATGAATTTTAAATAGTTAATGAAGATCATTAACTAAGGATTATTAAATATTTAATTAATGTGATTAATTTTAATAATTAATTAGGTTAATTAATTTAAGGATAATCATTTTGAAATTGATTAAGTATAATTACTTAATGGAACTTATAAAGTCATAATCACAAGTCATAATCACTTAGTGTAATTAATTTAAGGATTAATGAATATAAGCAAATAAGTGATAGTTATTAATTTATGAAAGTAATTAGAGGAACATAAATTAATTAATGAGAGTAAGTAAGGATAATTAATCAAAGGTGATTAATTAAGATGGATAAATTAAAGGATGTCTAATTAATTAATTTGTAATTAATAAATGTTAAGTAAAGATAATCTATGTGTTTGAAGATTAGTAATTAGAGATAAATTAAATTGATTTTGGGAATGATCCATCTTGCTTATGAATGATTGAATGATGATTAAGTGCCTTGAATTGGTTGATATCTCTGATATGAATGTTTTGTGATATGATATTTTTGGATGGACAGAAATATTATGGTTGTCTATAAATGATGAATTGATGTGTAAAAAGTGACATTTTATTTAATTGAATAACCTGGTTTAAGATGACATAAGATTCGAAGAGACCAGAGTCGGGTATTAGTTAATACCCAAAACCACTTCGATTCTTTATAAATTGATATGTGAAATCAATAGGCTGAAATGAAATGATTTAAGTGAATTGGACTATTTAATCTAAATTTTGGTACTTAGGAAATTGACGTGTGGAATAAGTATTGTCCATAAACAATTTGGGAAATTGTTAATTGATACGAGTTACCCGGATTTTATAAAAGTTGTATGATTTGTATTCCATGTTAGATGGGTTTACTCACGCTGGTTTCCAACATGACCCGGGTGTTACTTTGATGTAATGCTCGGGTCAAACCGAGTATTACAGGTTTTCAGGTATGGACGTTTTGGAGTTCAGGAGGCGAGTTGGATGGCAAGAACGTATGGAGTGTTTCCGCTGTATTATATTGTTGTATATTTGAGATATGATGATTGTGTATATCCAGTGTCTGTATATATGTGTAACTCTGATATATTAAAATGTGATTGACTGATACAGTTTTCCTTTGTATAACTGTTATTATTATTTGATATTATAATTTATCCGCTGCGAATGTGAGAATCTGTGTTGTGTGTCTGTTTCTTCTTCTTCTACCTCTTTCTTCTTCTTCAAACTATCTGGAGTTTTCGGGATTTCTGGTCGTTACAGCCGTGAACACTTATGGTGGTAGTGATGGATGGCCATAAGCTAGGTGTTGGTGGATGATCAAAGCGTGAGCTATAGGGGAGGTCGAACACTTCAAAGAAGGAGAAGCAAGTTCGAGAAGATCCAAAGTAAAGAAAAGAGAATGAAATACTGTTGGAGTTATGCTAAATTTATTTCAAGAAGCTTTCGAAAAACGATTGGTTAAGTGGAAACCGATAGTGAGTACTCGACATTCCTAATTATTAAAGAACATCTATAATTATTTCAAGTATGATAATATGACCATTAATATCTTAGATGAATTATATGGATATTTGAAAATTGGTTGATTATATGATTCACAACTTGGTTGTCATAAATATAACGAATAATGAGAAAATCATAATTATCTAAAATAGAAAGGGTTAGTTAATTAACCATAGTTAATTCATGGAAAAATAAATCCCTATTAATATGTTTATGTGAGTTAGTAAGCCTCTTTATGGTATTGAATATAAAAAGGTTGAAAAATGAATATTATAATATTATAATATAGAATAAAGTGGAAAATAAGTTTTTAATGTAGTAAAAATAGTTTGAAATGATTTAAAATGGTTTATTATGGTATTTTAAATATTTTAAAAAATATTGGCAAAATTTAATGAAGTTCGAAAAATTGAGCCAAATCGAGCTCGTCGTATAGTGGTAGTTCGTAATTTTCCAACCTGAAAGTTAAATCAATGTATAGGATGCATTATACGTCAGAATTATTTGAAATAAGAATTTTTCGAACCCATTAGAATATACTTTTCAAACAAAAGAAGAAAATCAAGATTTTATTTACTAGAGTTTGAAATATGTCCAAATCAAGTTTTCGAAAACATCTCGTTTTGGCGGTTCCGAAATCAAAGGGATAAATTCTTCAATATAAGTATTTTTAAATCCTTGAAAATATAAAACAAATTCCATAAATATGATTGTATATTTTAAAAGAGTTTTGAATAGAAAATTTGTACATATATGGTGGAATAAATATTTAGAGATGAGAAGCTCTAAAAACACTATTCACAACGGTCTTTGCGACGGTTTTCGGTAACTTTTGCAAATCATGGTTTTAACTTAATTATTATTGCCTAATCTTTTTAGTAATCTTTTCAAATGAATAATTAAGTATTTTGAAGATGATTTGGAAGTTTTATTATTATTTTAAAGGAGTTTAAATAAATGGTTAAAGGAAAATTGTTTTAACAATATTTGGTATAGTGTTAAGTGCATGAAAATCATCTCTTAAAAAAGATCATATGAAAGATTTAGATTTGAACAAATAACTTGACTGTCTTATGGGTGATAGAGAGATGGTCTCTAGATCCAAGCTTGGACAACCAGTGTTTGGGTTCCGCTCTACCTATCCGGACTAGCCTGAAGAAGGGGATAGTTAATTGATCTACTCGCACCATATTTTCTTAAGTTAAAAGATAAGAGATTTGGACTTTTTGAAAAGTTAAAAAATAATAATATGATTTTGATGGCAGAGAGAATAGCCTAATAAAATTCTATATTAAATTCCAAGGAGGAAACTCGTATCATCCATGTGAATTTAAAAGGTGATTTCAAGATTATTCGACTAATTGTATATGTTGAATACGGAAATTGGTATTGAGTATAATTAGTCTAATCTCTATGGATCATATTCTACTCAATACTGATTGATTTGGGTTTACAGTGAATGATGTCTTAAATAATATCATTTTTGACCTATTTAAAAGTTATGATTTGACATTAAGAAATCTTTGTTAAGATTTAAATAAATGATTTGTGAATGTCTTCCTAAGTAAAAGGTTAAGTGATTTGAAATTATTCCAAGATTAAAGAGGTTAATCAAACCAGAGAATTTGACAAATGATTCTTAATAATTCCATACCCTTAAAAGATAAAGGAATAGTTTAAAAGAATATATCTTTGAAAGATATTTTTGATAAAAAGATAAATTCATTGGATGTTTATTGATAATCATCTATATACTTGAAATCTTTCTACCGATGATTGGTTCGGAAAAACCAGGGTCGGATTTGGGTAATTCATATCCAAAAACCACTTTGAAGCAATATACGTGTTCCAAAGTGAAGAGATATTGAAGACAATGATTTGAATATGGAGATCTTCATGATGTAGGGCTGCTTTCCACTAACCTCTGGGTTAATCCCCATATCATATACATATATACGCACATATGGAGGCAGTAGTGCCTTTATTTTGAAAATCTTCAATTTGAAAGGACTGCTCTCTACAAATTCTAGCGGTGATTCCCAAACAGGAAGTAGTAGTAGGAGTGCCTTCGGTTTGTCCTTCACCTAGACAACTTGTATGGAAAGGTGTCTGATATTGCATTTCTAAATACATGTACATTGATCTCTATAATTGTACATCAGTTTGGTGGTGTAGGAGGTAACCCCTCCTATACTTAATGCCCATCTTTGAGGCATACGAGCACAAAGGTTGTACTTTTGTGGAAACCAATCGTGCATTGCTAGAAATGGAAATCTGGCATTCTAAGTGGAATTTTCTTTGTGAAAAGCAAAGTGTGGATTTGTGAAAAGCAGAGCATGGCTTTGTGGGAAGAAGAGCGCAGCTTTACGAGCCTCACATCCCAGGAATGATATGGGATACTAAGTGGTCTGCAGGACATATGTTTCAATATATCAGTTTTATTGATGATAGAGGAGTCCAGTAGAGTCTGGACCCTCACTGGTTTAAATGGGCAGGTATTAGAGGCTTGACTAAGAAACAGCAAAGCTATTGAAATATGTTGCTCCATGGTAGTATAACAATATAGTACAGAAGCTTGGTTGAGAATTTGCAAACAATTCGGCAACCCCTTTTGTATCATATACCCCGTTTGATATTGTCCGGGTATCGGTACCTTCTTTATATATTTATTTGAAAATTGTTTTCAAACCATTGTCATTAATGATAATATCAAAAAAAACTAGTACAAAGTAATGTGGTTATCGTAAGGTAATAACCCATCGGTGCTTATGTGTGGCATGGTATTATGAGATACCCTTCTTTTCAAATGTTTTAATTAGCATTAACTGGATCAATGAACTGTCATATACATTTATGATTCGAGTTTTCTCACGCTGGTTTATCAAGTATGATCCGGGTATTTTTAATACTCGAGTTAGATTCGAGTAATTTCAGGTCTAGCTAAAGATGCTTGGAGTCTCCAGAGAAGAGCTGGAGATCTTCATAAACGTATGGACGTATTTTATTTTTCTAATGCATTTGTTTTATTATTTACCAGCATTTGTAAGGATAAAGAATTTGTGAGAAATGCGGATTACGGATCTTAAGGCCAGGATTAACACTAGAAGGGGGGTGAATAGTGTTTATAAAGAATTACTAAATCCTTTTAAGTTTATGTTAATTTGAACACAGATGTATGCAATATTCAGACACAGATATGATCACAGAAACAAACACAGATGCAGAAATAAAGTAAGTGCAGTAAAGGAAAGAACACACTGGATTTTATACTGGTTCGGAGTTACCCTACATCCAGTCTCGCACATAAGTACGGATTTCCTTTCAAAAAACAATCTTTATAATTACACCCTCGATTTCAAGGCAACGAGGTACACCCTCCAAAATCATAATCCTCTGGGTAGAGATACTTGATTTCCCGGGAAACAAGTTCACCCAATTGATTTCCTAAGGCTGTAATCACACCATGTCTCGCTTGATTGATTTCCAAGGCCACAATCACACCTTTTCTCGCAAAGTTGATTACAAAAGGCCTATAACTCTGAATAGCACTGAGGATATTGTTGAGATAGTGATAGAAAATCAAACCAGAAATGATCTAGTTAGATTCAATGTTGATTTCGGCAGAGTAATGGTAAGAATATGTATATAGAAATATAGAAGAAGAAAAGGAGTGAAAAACTAGAAAAACTGAATTAAAATTCGTTGAAACTAACCCCTATTTATAGAAGAACAACAGCCATGTCCATTCGTGAAGAGTTATGACGAACATACACTTCTTTTGAAATTTAAATTTTGAACTCAACTGACACCATGTCGACATGGGGTACTTGAGTATGTCGACATCCCAAAGGGATTTTTGGTGTTTTGATTTTCTTTGAAAATAACATTTATCTTATATTAAAACTATTTTAAACTTTATAAATATACTTGACTATAATTAAAATACAAAAGTGAATATAAAGAATAATATATATATATATTTTTACTATAATTTTATTTTTAAATCTAAATATATAAATATTAAAAAAATTAAATATACTTTTATTTTAAAAGATAGTTTAAAACCAAGGATAATTTGATTTTGAAATTCAAGATTATTTTGAGGCTAAAAGTATTTGAAATTAGGATAGATGTTTTTTATGCTTTTTAAATGGAAGGTTTTGAAATCATTTTGAAAACAGGATATAATTTTGAAAAATCATTTTGAATAAAAAGTTAGTGGATACAAAACAATGTTCCACTAGATTTTTCATAGGTTCCATCCTACTTAGGGTTCCATCCCTTTAACAGGCTCGAAGTGGATTCCATTCACGAATAAATTGGATTTTAAGATGCCAGTGCTTTTCTAGGAGTTTTAACAAAATTTCTAAATAAAAAGTAAATTACTTGAAATCTTGAACTCTTGATAATCTTGATACTCATGAGTCTTCAATCTTGATATCTTGAATCTCTATACTGTACAGTCTTCATTCTTGTTACCTGCATGGTTAAATCCTGCATGTACATATATATCTAAACTTATACTGTTAGTATTTATAATTTATAATGTATTCTAAGGTTGTTGTCATCAAAACCATCATCTCACGGACTAACAATCTCCCCCTTTTTGATGATGACAACCCATGTTTATAAAATATTACTTCTATCCTAATAACTCCGCCTTAATCTATGCCTAACTACCGTATTTTATACTTTGATACCAAATGTGAGAAATGCGGATTACGTATCTTAAGGCTAGAATTAACACAAGAGGGGGGTGAATAGTGTTTATAAAGAATTACTAAATCTTTTTAAGTTTATGTTAATTTGAACACAGATGTATGCAATATTCAGACATAGATATGATCACAGAAACAAACACAGATGCAGAAATAAAGTAAAAGTAGTAAAGGAAAGAACACACCGGATTTTATACTGGTTCGGAGTTACCCTACATCCAGTCCCGCACACAAGTACGGATTTCCTTTCAAAAACAATCTTTACAATTACACCCTCGATTTCAAGGCAACGAGGTACACCCTCCACAATCACAATCCTCTGGGTGGAGATACTTGATTTCCCGGGCAACAAGTTCACCCAATTGATTTCCCAAGGCTATCTTGCTTGATTGATTTCCAAGGCCACAATCATACCTTTTCTCGCTAAGTTGATTACAAAAAGCCTATAACTCTAAATAGCACCGAGGATCTTGTTGAGATAGTGATAAGAATCAAACCAGAAATGATCTAGTTAGATTCAATGTTGATTTCGACAGAATAATGGTAAGAAAATGTATATAGAAATATGGAAGAAGAAGAAGAGAAGTGAAAAACTAGAAAAACTGAATTAAAATTCGTTGAAACTAACCCCTATTTATAGAAGAACAACAGCCATGTCCATTCGTGAAGAGTTATGACGAATAGACACTTCTTTTGAAATTTAAATTTTGAACTCAACTGACACCATGTCGACATGGGGTACTTGAGTATGTCGACATCCAAAGGGATTTTTGGTGTTTTTTATTTTCTTTGAAAATAACGTTTATCTTATATTAAAACTATTTTAAACTTTATAAATATACTTGACTATAATTAAAATACATAAGTAAATATAAAAAATAATATATATATATATATTTACTATAATTTTGTATTTAAATCTAAATATATAAATATTAAAAAAATTAAATATACTTTATTTTAAAAGATAGTTTAAAACCAAGGATAATTTGATTTTGAAATTCAAGATTATTTTGAGGCTAAAAGTATTTGAAATCAGGATAGATATTTTTGATGCTTTTTAAAAGGAAGGTTTTGAAATCATTTTGAAAACATGATATAATTTTGAAAAATCATTTTGAATAAAAAGTGAGTGGATACAAAACAATGTTCCACTAGATTTTTCGTAGGTTCCATCCTACTTAGGGTTCCATCCCTTTAACAGGCTCGTAGTGGATTCCATTCCACGAATAAATTGGATTTTAAGACGCCAGTGCTATTCTAGGAGTTTTAACAAAATTTCTAATTAAAAAGTAAATTACTTGAAATCTTGGACTCTTGATAATCTTGATACTCATGAGTCTTCAATCTTGATATCTTGAATCTCTATATTGTACAGTCTTCATTCTTGCTACCTGCATGGTTAAATCCTGCATATACATATATATCTAAACTTATACTATTAGTATTTATATTTTATAATCTATTCTAAGGTTGTTGTCATCAAAACCATCGTCTCACGGACTAACAGAATTTATAACCATCCAAGCTGAATCTAGGTTAGACTCTGATATTTTATTCAAAAAATTTCATTGTAAAAGATTTTGTGGTTAATAATATATGATTATTCCATTCGTGTGAGGTTCTGTGTTCTACTCTATTTTATCTTATTTTCTTTTTATCCTTGATCAATCTGCCTTTCTAGCATTTGATTTGCGGCACATGAATACCCAGGATGTGTTAGTGTCGATTTTGAAGGGTCGAAAAGGTGATCATCACATTTGATATCAGAGCTTAGGTTAAGCGAATACCTAAGCTTTGGTGGGGTAAAACTCGTTATAGATTGGGTTAGTAATTTCCTAGAATGAGTGATTCATTAGAGATAGGGTTAATAACAACCAAGAATGAGTTTTGGCAGTATTATATATGTGAGTGTGTATTGTTATTGGATATAAAAATGTTTTGTATTGATTAATCTGCTGAGTGGTTTATAAATTCTGGTCGGTGCCTGATGAGCTCCATGTAATCAATAGGGATTCCTAAATGTGAGAAATGCGGATTACGGATCTTAAGGCTAAGATTAACACTATAGAGGGGTGAATAGTGTTAATAAAGAATTACTAAATCTTTTCGATTTATGTTAATTTAGACACAAAAGTATGCAATATACAGACATAGATATGATCATAGAAACAATCACAGATACAGAAATAAAATAAAAGCAGTAAAGGAAAGAACACACCGGAATTTATACTGGTTCGGAGTTACCCTACATCCAGTCCCACAACACAAGTACGGATTTCCTTTCAAAAGCGATTGTACAATTACACCCTCGGTTTCAAGGCTACGAGGTACACCCTCCAGAATCAATCCTCTGGGTAGAGATACTTGATTTCTGGGCCACAAGTTTACCCAATTGATTTACTAAGGCTACAATCACACCTTTTCCCTTTTGATTGATTTCCAAAGCTACAATCACACCTTTTCTCGCTTAATAGATTACAAAGAAGTCTATAACTCTAAATAGCATTGAGAATCTTGTAGAGATAGTGATAGAGAATCAAAATAGAAGTAATCGAGTATGATTCAATGTTGATTTTGGCAGAGTAATGATAAGAATATGTATTAAGAAAAGAGGAAGAAGAAGAGGAGTGAAAACCAGAAAAAAGTGATTAAAAATTCGTTGAAACTGACCCCTATTTATAGAACAACAACAGCCATGTCCATTCATGAAGAGTTATGGCGAATAGACACTTCTTTTGAAATTTGAATTTTTGATTCAAACTATCACCATGTCGACATGGTACCCATAGGCATGTCGACATCCCAAAGCTTTTTATGATGTTTTGAATTTCTTTGAAAATAACCTTTATCTTATATAAAAACTAATTTAAACTTTATAAATATACTTGACTATAGTTGAAATTCATAAGTAAATATAAAGAATAATATATATAGAATTTAACCATAATTTTATATTTAAATCTAAGTATAAATATTTAAAAGTTAAATATATTATTAAAAAGATAGTTTAGAATCAGGAGTAATTTGACTTTGAAAATAAAGATGTTTTTGAAGCTAAAATTATTTAAAATCAGGATCGAGGGTTTTGAATCTTTTAAAAGGAAAGTTTTGAAATCATTTTGAAAACAAGATAACTTTGTAAAATCTTTTGAATTAAAATTAGTGGATACAAAACAATGTCCCACCAGATTTTCGTAGGTTCCATCCTACTTAGGGTTCCATCCCTTTAACGGGCTCGAAGTGGATTCCATTCCACGAATAAATTGGATTTTAAGATGCCAGTGCTTTTCTATGAGTTTTAACAAAAATTCCTAATAATAATAATAAATACCTATCCTTGAAATCTTGAACTCTTGATAGTCTCGATGCTCATGAGTCTTCTATCTTGATATTTTATCTTGATGTCTTGAATCTCTATACTGTACAGTCTTCATTCTTAGTACCTGCATGGTTAAATCCTGCATATACATATATATCTAAACTTATAATGTTAGTATTTATATTTTATAATCTATTCTAAGGTTGTTGTCATTAAAACCATCATCTCACGGACTAACAATCTCCCCCTTTTTGACGATGACAACCTTTGTTTATAAAATATTATTTCTATCCTAATAACTCCCCCTTAATCTATACCTAACTATCCTATTTTATATTTCTCCCCCTTTGTCATCAACAAAAACTTACTCCCCCTCATTCTTGGACTTCAGTACCTGCATTGATAAACTATACAACGGAATATATAGAATAGGAAATAATTATACTTCTAAGCATGATAACTAATTCAATGTGTGTGTGTATATATATATATATATATGTTTTACACACCAATCTTCAAATCAATAAGAAATCAATCCACACAAAGTATCAATTCAAACCAAATCCATTCAAACAAATCAAACAAAGTAAATAAAAAACCAAATGTTAGGTTGAACTTCCCCCATCCTTCTTCTCCAAAGATTGGGTCTGCCTTAATAGCATCCCAATTATCATTGTCATTGGTGAGAGAGACTGGAGGATGTTCTTCGTTATCATCCTTGAGCAGAGAGGAGATCATCCATCATATCACATCGAAGTGCCTTTCTTGTTCCTTTATCATCTGCATTTGACTTAATTCTAAATGACGCTAGTTTCGTAGAATAAATGAGAGAATTTTCTTGAACGAATTAAGAGTTTCTTTAAGATTTTCGAATAAATTATGAATAGGATTAGCCATAGTTGAATTTGTGAAAGAAATGGAGGATATAGATGATAAGAAATAAATTTCAGTGAAGAATTCTGGAAGAAACAGGTATATATAGGTGTAGAAATTCGTTTGAATTGAATAGACATGTGGTAGTTATTCAAATTTCAAATTCAAAATCAATTGCCGTTTCTGACCAGTACATGTCGACATGGTCACATACGGGATGTCGACATGGGTTAGTGAAATGTTATGACTAATTTGATTTTATGAATAATTGTGTGTGTATATATATATAATATACTAATTTATTCTAGAGATAAGGTAAGGTAGATAACAGAAAGGAAATTTCATTTCATTGCATACTACGATAATACAAAGATTAAGCACACAACAAACTACATGAACATTCGAAATAAAGCAAACCAAAACAAATACAACAAGATACGAAAAGATAAAACTAGTTAGAGGATGAAGAGGATGAAGATAGTCCAAGTTTCTTGCTGACTTTGGAAAAGAACTTGTTCATCTTCGAAGAAATGTTATCCAACTTTTTACTAACGGATCATTTTAGAATCCGTTGATTCTCCACAATTATCTTTTGGTTTTTGAGAAGGATTTTGTTTGATGGATTGGAAGGATATTCAATGCTTTCCAAAGATGTTTCACCTTCTTCTTCTTCTTCAATTTCCATTTCATCCCCTTCTTCTTCAACTTCCTCTTCTTCAATTTCCTCATGAGCCAAACACTCTTCCTTTTCGGTAAGTGTCTCATAAGGTTGAAAAACAAATGGAATTTTCATAAGCGAAATGTTGGAATGATTGAAAACTATTCTAGAAACAAATTCTTCGCCTTTGAAATCCACTCCAAAATAGTTAAAAATCCAAGTGAGATAAATTCCATGGTATAAAGTATTCTCACCCATTTCAAGATTTTTAGGACGAAGTTCATCCAAAATAACTTGCGTCCAATTTATGTCATAGTTTTCGAAAATAGTAAAAGGAGCTTTGCAAACTTTTGAAGTAGGATTGTTAAAATTTCCCGATCTTGGGGTCAAAGTATGTTGCAAAAGAAGATTAACAATTCTTACTTTTGGTCGAAAATTTCTATTTTTAAAATCAAAATCATCATCTCTTTCGAAAATGTGATGAAATATCTCACGGTCATGTTCATCGATTTAAAGTTAGAAAGATCCATTCCCGAACTCTTGCAATTGAGAATGGTACCCAAAAGATCACAATTCAAAACAATTTGAGTGCCTTTGACACTACTCCAAATTTCATCTTCATTTCCAACATAAAATCTATGATTTAAATTCGCATAGAAAATTTTGACAAGATTAGGATAACAAACAAAATCATTTTGAGAAGCATCGATAAGACTAAGAACACCATTGTTTGCAAAAAGAGAATCAATTTCATAAGAAGAAAAATCTTGAAAAATAGCAAATTTTCCGGGATGGACTTTGGCATAGTTAGCATAATTGATGTATGCTTTAATTGCCTCCGGATCATTGAATAATTGCTCTTTGATTTTTTTGGAAATTCTCATGGTTGAGGGGTTGCTTGAAGAAGCCATTAGAGTAGAGAGTAGAGAGCTTGAAGTTATGAAGAGAGAGTTTGAATTTGAAAATGAAAGTGAAAAGATATGATAAAAGATAGGGAATAAATAGATTCTTAAAGGATATATTCTTTAGTCAAAAGGTATTTTTCAGAGAATTGAATGAAGTGAAAAGGTGGAGGGAAATTCAAACATTTGAATTCAAATTTTGAAATTCAAATTCAGGTGGCCATGTCGACATGTGCTTTTGAATTTTCATGAATTGAGTTTTTCTAAGATCTCTAATATATTATTATTATTATTATTAATGTCTATTATATATTTCTGAAATATTATTATACTTATAATATATTTCAGAAAATAATAAAAATAATAATAAAAAATAGAAAATAAATTTTAAAATTTAAACAACACACCAATTCAAAAATCAATCAATCAAACAATCAAGCAACTAATCTTAAGCAAGCAATTTCAACAAATTATATTGTAAACGTGTACCTTTTTCTGAGTCCGTTTCTCTGAATTCGTCGGAGTTGTGAACAGCCGTGAAACACAAATTCGGATTATCCATCTTCTGATCATCATCACTTGAGGACGAGTCTAAGTCATCTAGAGTAGCAGTAAATGCACGCTTCCATTCCTTTTCTGGTTCATTGTTCATAGGAGGATTCTGCCTTTCTGGATATGGACAGTCTCTTTTGAAGTGGCCTGGTTTATCACAGTTGTAACACTTGTCATTATTTGGCACTATATTCTGATTTCTAGAATTCTTATAGTTGTTTCTCTTGAGATTATTCATCTTTCTGTATTTCAGGAATCTCCTAAAATTTCTGGTCATAAAGGCTATCTCATCATCATTATCGTTGTTTGAGTCTGATCCATCGGTCAATGCATTGAATGCCATTGATTTCTTTTCAGATGCTTTACTTTCTCTTCTCCCGATCATTTGAACTTCATACGACGTTAGATTTCCAATTAATTCTTCTATCTACAAAATACTGATGTCATTTGCCTCTTCGATCGCAAGTGTCTTTTGATCCCATTCTGGAGTTAGAGAATTTAAAAATTTTCTGACTTGATCTTCTTCAGAAAATTCCTTTCCCAAAGATATTAGGGAATGCACAATATCCTGAAATCTACTATACATATCTGAAATAGACTCATTGGCATTCATTTTAAATAATTGAAACAGATTTGTGAGCATGGAAATTTTGGTCTGTTTAACTTCGCTTGTTCCTTCGTGAGTAACTTGCAAAGTTTTCCAGATTTAATATGCAAACTTACAAACTGACACTCTATTGAATTCATTTCTATCTAGTGAACAAAATAGAATATTCATTGCCTTAGAATTATTTTGTGCAGCGGTCTTTTTCTCAGCAGTCCACTGTGCAAAATCAATTGTGGGTTCAGAATATTCAGTTTGTGTGATATTCCAAGTGTCTAATCCTATAGATTGTAAATATATTTTCATCCTACATGCCCAATATGCATAGTTACTGCCAGTAAAAAGTGGTGGTCTGACAGTAGACTGACCCTCTACAAATGAACTAGTGACAGGAATACTAGTGTTAATAACAGTACCAGTGTTGGTAGTCATTTTGAAAACTTTTCAAAAATCAGACTATGAAACTTTTGAAAACCTTGCTCTGATACCAATTGTGAGAAATGCGGATTACGGATCTTAAGGCTAAGATTAACACTAGAGGGAGGGTGAATAGTGTTAATAAAGAATTACTAAATCTTTTTCGATTATGTTAATTTAGACACAAAAGTATGCAAATATACAAACACAGATATGATCACAGAAACAATCACAGATACAGAAATAAAATAAAAGCAGTAAAGGAAAGAACACACCAGATTTTATACTGGTTCGGAATTACCCTACATCCAGTCCCGCAACACAAGTACGGATTTCCTTTCAAAAGCAATTGTACAGTTACACCCTCGGTTTTAAGGCTACGAGGTACACCCTCCAGAATTTCGATCCTCTGGGTAGAGATACTTGATTTCTGGGCCACAAGTTTACCCAATTGATTTACTAAGGCTACAATCACACCTTTTCCCTTTTGATTGATTTCCAAGGCTACAATCACACCTTTTCTCGCTTAATAGATTACAAAGAAGTCTATAACTCTGAATAGCACTGAGAATCTTGTAGAGATAGTGATAGAGAATCAAACTAGAAGTAATCGAGTATGATTCAATGTTGATTTTGGCAGAGTAATGATAAGAATATGTATTAAGAAAAGAGGAAGAAGAAGAGGAGTGAAAACCAGAAAAAAGTGATTAAAAATTCGTTGAAACTGACCCCTATTTATAGAAGAATAACACCATGTCCATTCATGAAGAGTTATGGTGAATAGACACTTCTTTTGAAATTTGAATTTTTGAATCAAACTGTCACCATGTCGACATGGAACCCATAGGCATGTCGACATCCCAAAGCTTTTTATGATGTTTTGAGTTTCTTTGAAAATAACATTTATCTTATATAAAAACTAATTTAAACTTTATAAATATACTTGACTATAGTTGAAATTCATAAGTAAATATAAAGAATAATATATATAGAATTTAACCATAATTTTATATTTAAATCTAAGTACAAATATTTAAAAGTTAAATATATTATTAAAAAAGATAGTTTAGAATCAGGAGTAATTTGACTTTGAAAATAAAGATGTTTTTGAAGCTAAAATTATTTAAAATCAGGATCGAGGGTTTTGAATCTTTTAAAAGGAAAGTTTTGAAATCATTTTGAAAACAAGATGATTTTTTAAACTCTTTTGAATTAAAATTAGTGGCTACAAAACAATGTCCCACTAGATTTTCGTAGGTTCCATCATACTTAGGGTTCCATCCCTTTAACGGGCTCGAAGTGGATTCCATTCTACGAATAAATTGGATTTTAAGATGCCAGTGCTTTTCTATGAGTTTTAACAAAAATTCCTAATAATAATAATAAATACCTATCCTTGAACTCTTGATAGTCTCGATACTCATGAGTCTTCTATCTTGATATTTTATCTTGATGTCTTGAATCTCTATACTGTACAGTCTTCATTCTTAGTACCTGCATGGTTAAATCCTTCATATACATATATATATATATATCTAAACTTATAATGTTAGTATTTATATTTTATAATCTATTCTAAGGTTATTTTCATCAAAACCGTCATCTCACGGATTAACACTAAATACTTAAACAAGGTGGATTGACACACTCTTTTCAAAAGGATTATATAGTATATACAAATGGAATATAGATATTTGTGCGAGTTGGGAAATTTATAAGATATATTCCCTTTGGAAAGTTTAATAAATAAGGTCTTGATCTATTTGGTGATGATTGGAATAATCTTCTAAGTATTTATAGGATGTTGGCTTGGGCGAACGATATCTTACGCTTAGTAAATTATTCTCCTTATCATTGAAGGATCAATGCAAGTTCAAATCCGAACAAGCTTGAATCAAGTTATTTGGACAAAAATGATTTTAAGTTAAGAAATAAATGGTATGAAATTCTGATGATATTTTAGTATATCATTTAGGGGCAGAATGGCTTTTTATATGTTAGATGATGAGTTATGGTTGAATCCAAAACAAGCACGAAGAGTACGTATAGAAAGAGAAGTAGAAAAAAATAAGACTAGGTTCTTATGCTAGCATCTACTGCTACAAATGCAGTAAAAAAAGGGCATTACGCAGTTTTGTGTAAGGATAGGAAAATAAAGGAAAAGAAGAATAGGAAAAAAAGGAAAAGAAAAGACGAATTTTTTAGGGATGATATATTCTATTTCAAGTGTAAAAGGTAAGAACATTTTCTACACGAGTGCCCTAAAACAAAAAAAGAAGCGCAGAATTCGATTAGGAAGGGCAAAGAGTTGCTACCATTGAAAAGGACTGGACATATAACCAAAGAGTGTCCCAAAAGGACCTGCAGTTGGTGCTATGAAGGAAGACATCCAATAAAGGACTATCCAAAGAAAAAGATAAGGTTGGATGACTTAGGTACCAAGGACAAAGCACCTTCTACCTCAGAAATGATCCAAGAATAGTGTGTATAACATTTTAAGTATCTATGTATATGATGGTCATGTATGATAGATTGTATTCCTTAGGATTTATCCCTAAAATCTTGGAATACAGGCTAGGGTTAGGAGTGGGTGTACAAATATGATGTTAATTAATAAATCTCTTTTTGAATTATTCTCTCTGTGAATTACCTCTATCTTATATCAGATCAATTTGATAAGATATTTAGGAATAAAAGGTTTAAAGGAATGTTATAATGAAATAGCTTTATAAAAATGTTTAAACCAAAGTTAAACATAAATAATATGATGTTAATTTAACCATTTCTTGAAAGTTAATAAGTGCGGGTTTAAGTTTAAAAAATAATATGAATCATTAATTAATAAATTAATTAGTGATCGTTAATTTTTATCAAGGGTTTACTCTTAATTGGTTAAAAGGGAGCATATTATAAGATAAAAAGTTTATTATAATTTTAGAAATAAAAAGATAATTTACCTTTAAAAATTGAAATAAAGGGTTTATAAAAGTGTTTAAACAAAAAGATAAAAAAAATCTATGAATTGTTTTCACAAAGATTTTGTGAAGCTATTAAGTATGTATGTTGTATGTAGATCATTTCATTACACGGTTTTGATCTAAGATTCGAGTACAGAACTTTGAGGTGTTTACATCGGTCCAAAAAAGGATTTATCACTCGATTCTTGATGACAAACATTGACGAGGGTTTGGGGTTGGATACTTGTGTTTTCTATAATAGTAGAGGGCTATGTAAGGAAAATGAAAGTTTCTTATTTAAGAGCCTGATCAGAGTCCGCACTAGAGGATTGAAATATCAATACTAGTTCAGAAGTATAAGTTGTAGATTCGAATAGGAGATCGAATTAGATATTGCATATTGATGATCTACGTATATCATACGGAATTGAGTTTATAAATATATGTCTTGGGTTTTTGGTTGTAATTTCGTGGATGAAATTCTTTTAAGATGAGAGTTTGTAACAACCTGCAAATTTATAACTTTGATAAATTATATCTATATTTGAAATATTCAAATACATGATTTTATATCACAAATTATAATGTTTTGAACCACAAATAATGATGATAAACTTGTTTTAAAGGTATTTTATCAAACATGGATATTCGGGGGCTTTCATCAGAAAAATGTCGAAAATCAGTTTTCGAGAAAATTGTGATTTTCTCAATATTAAAGTAAAATAAACTAGATCATTTATCCATTTAAACTAGAATATGAAACAAAAAAAATATTTTATTTCAAAAAATAAAATATATCTATGACATCATCAAGGTTATCATCACTTTTATATATTTTCTAGAGTTTTAAATTAAGTTTAAATAACCAAATAATTTTTTCAAATTGATAATAATTCATTTTAATAAGTTATATAGTGATAATAAATCATTTATAATAGTTTTATAAACATATATACTTGTTTCAAAAATATAAGAAAATTCAAAACGTTTTGTACATCGCTTTTTGTATACACTTGTTTAATATCTATTTATATAGTTTTATAATTCAAATATGATTGTTTTAATTAATTAATAATGATAAGAAATTACTTTTCAAATTATTTTTTCATTTGTATGTAATTTAATTTATAAATGAAAATGAGATCGAGAATTGGCTTTCAGATTTTCAATGCTTTAACGAACAGAAATTGTTCTAAGTTGTTACAACGTTGTTTGTTATCTTGCACATATCTATACACATGTATATACATGTCATACACCTACACATATATATATATATATATACACACACACACATTTACTTTTACTATATAAATTTACATAAGATAAAAAATAAATATCTTAGATATTTACATGCAAAATCCAACCAAATCTTCACTTAGTCAAAGCTCTCATGCCAAAGGACAATAAGTGATGACAAGGAGGAGAGGGGATGTGGGTGCACTTGGTGAGGTGATGGGAGGCTAATGATGTAGTTTTGGAAGATATTTTACACATTTCACTTATAAATACACCTATACACTTCACTTATCATACACGCGCTTCTTTCTCTTCTTCCCTCCTTCTTTCTTTAAACATCCATGGGGGAACTGGCTTATGGCCGAGAGCAATATGGAGGAGGAGGTGATGGCGTATGCTAAGGTGGTGGAGGCCGAGAGAAAAAGAGAGAAGGCTTTAGGCTGTGAGCATGTATGGTGGTAGTGATGGATGACCGTGAGCTAGGTGTTGGTGAAGGATGAAGGCCATGAGCTATATAAGAGATCGAGCACTTTAAAGAAGGTGGAGCAAGTTTGAGAAGCTCTAGAGCACTGGAAAGAGGAGGAAGTGCTGCCGGAGTACCACCAGACTTAGTTTAAGAAGCTTTGAAAAATGATTGGTGGAGTGGAATCCGATAGTGTGTGCTCAACATTTCTAATTATTAAATAACATCTATAATTATTTCAAGTACGATAATATGACCATTTATTATCTTGGATGATTTATATGGGTGTTCGAAAATTGGTTGATTATATTATTGATAACTTGGTTGTGATAAATATAACCTATAATTGAAAAATCATAATTATCCAAAATAGAAATTGTTAATTAATTAACCATAATTAATTCATGGAAAAATAAATCCATATTAATATGTGTATGTGAGTTGGTAAGTCTTTTTATGGTTCTGAATATAAAAAGGTTGAAATATAAATATTATAATAATATAATATTAAATGAAGTGCAAAATGAGGTTTTAATGTAGTAAAAATAGGTTGAGATTGAATATTTCAGAAGAGTTTTGAATAGAAAATTTTGGAATATATAAGGTGAATATATATATATATATATATATATATATATATATATTTAGAGCTGTGAAGCTCAAAAAACACTATTCAAATCGGTTTTTGCGATGGTTTTTGGTAACTTGTGCAAATCATCGTTTTTTTAACTTAATTACTCTCCCCCAATTATTTAAGTAATCTTTTCAAATGAATAATTAAGTATTTTGAAGATGGTTTGGAAGTTTTATGGGTATTTTAAAGGAGTTTAAAATAAATGGTTAACGGAAAATTATTTTAAACAATATGTGGAATAGTGTTAAGTAAATGAAAATCATCTCTAAAAAAGATCATATGAAGGATTTAGAGTTGGTCAAATAACATGATATCCTTATGATTGATAAAGAGATAGTCTCTAGACTTGAGATTAGACAACCAGTGTCTAGGTTCTGCTCAAGCTATCCGGACTGGCACAACAGGGGGAATAGTTAATTTGATTTACTTGGACTGCATTTTCTTAAGTTAAAAGAAAAGAGATTTGAAGTTTTTCAAAAATTAAATAAGATTTTAAAATATGATTTTGGTGGTATTGAGAATACTCTAGCTAATTCTATATTAATTTTCGAGAAGGGAACTCGTACTATCCGGGTGAATTTAAAAGTTGATTTCACCGTTATTCGACGAATAATACAGGTTAAATAGGTAAATTGGTATTGAATATAATTAGTCTAATCTCTATGGATCCTTTTTTACTCAATACTAATTGATTTGGGTTTACAGTAAATGATGTCTTAAATAACATCGTTTTTGATCCATTTAAAAGTTATGATTTGAAATTGAGAAATCTTATTAAGATTTAAATAAATGATTTGAAAAAAAATTCCTAATTAAAAGGTGAAATGATATGAAACTGTTCCAAGATTAAAGAGGTTTAATCAAACCAGAGAATTTGATAAATGAGGCTTAATGATTCCATATCTCTTAAAAGATAAAAGGAATAGTTTAAAAGAATATATCTTCGAAAGATATTCGATTTGATAAAAAGATAAATTAATTGGAGATTGTTTGATAATCAACTATATACTTGACATTTTTTAATCGATCATTGGGTCGGAGAAACTGAGGTTGGATTTGGGTAATTCCTATCTGAAAATCACTTTGAAGCAATAAACATGTTCGAAAGTAAAGATATGTTGAAGACAATGATTTGAAGACGGAGATTTTCATGATGCAGGGCTACTTGCTACTAACCTCTGGGTTAATCCCCATATCATATATATCTTAATTAATAGTTGGAATAGAGTAACAATTTTTTGGTCCGACCGTGAAGTTTCAAAATGTCATTATATACAAATAAGAGATCAGGAGTTCAAATTCTATTTCCAAATGAAATATTTGGCACATAAATTGTATCAGAAGTTCAAATTCTAATCTCAACATAATTTTCATAATGTTTTTATAATTTCGAACTTTTACTTATCAAAGCTATATGAAAAGATAAAATTTAACGAAAGTTCGAATCTTGGTCAAAATAACATTTGTTTCCAAATGAATATTTTGATACATAAATTACATCACAGGTTCAAATTCCAATCTCAATATGATTTTTGCAATATTTTTATTTATAATTATGAGCTTTTACTTATCAAAACTATGTAAAAAATTAAAATTTAAGGAATTCATATCATTATGTAAAGGTTTTTATATGCACGTGCCAAAAAATCTTATATATGGTGAAAATGGTTCCTTCGTTCTGAAAATCTTCGATTTGCAAGGACTTCTCGCTATTAATCCAAGGGGTGATTCCCAAGCAAGAAGTAGGAAAAGAAGTGCTTTCTTTTATGCTTCAACTGGACAAATTGTATGGATGAGTGTCTGACATTGTATTTCTAAAAACATGTACATTGATCTCGACAAACATATATCAATTTGGTGGTGTAGGAGGTAACCCCTTCTATAGTTAACACCCTTTTCTGAGACGTACAAGCTCAGAAGTTGTACTTTTTTGGAAATCAATAGTGTATTGTTAGAAATGGCAATGTGACATTCTAAGTGGAATTTTCTTTGTGAAAAATAAAGCATGGGCTTATTAAAAGAAAAGTGTGGCTTTGTGGGAATAACAGCATAGCTTCACAAGCCTCGCATCCTTGGTTTGATACGGGAAACTATGTGGTCTACAAGACATATATTTTTTTCTATCGGTTTTATTGATGATGAAGGAGTTCGGTAGTGTTTGGAGCCTCAATGGTTTAAATGGCAGGTATAGGAGGCTCGACTGAGAAAGAGCAAAGCCACCGAAATACGCCATTCCATAGTAGGTAACAATGTAGTACGGTGGCTTGCTTGAAAAAAGTGAATGGTCACTTGGGACTAGGGTTGTTATGCATGGATTTCACATCGAAGGATATGGCCACTAGTTCCATATCATGTTGGAAATCCAATTACAATACAAGCTTTACAGTTTTAGTTGTATTCTCAGAATAGTTGTAATACTTTGCAAACATTTTGGCTACCCCTTTTGTATCATATACATCGTTTGACATTGTCCGGGCACTGGTACCTTCTTTATATATATTTTTTGAAAAGTGTTTTCGAACCAATGTCGTTAATGATAATATCAAAAAAAAAATTGATATAAAGTATTTTTGTTATCCTAAGGTAAAAAATCATTCATGTTTATATGCAGCGTGGCCTTACAAGATACCCTTCGTTTCAAAGGTTTCGATTTGCATTAACCTAATCTATGACAATGTAATATATATTTACGATTCGAGTTTTCTCACGCTGGTTTATTAAGCCTGATCCGAGTATTTTTAATACTCGAGTCAGATCCGGGTAGTTTCAGGTTTAGCTAAAGACGCTTGGAGTTTTCAAAGAAGAGCTGGAGATCTTCATCAACATATGGATATTCTATTTTTCCTCTGCTTTTGTTTTGTTCTTTTTCTTCATTTGTATGATAAAGGATTTATAACTGCCTAGGCTGAATCAATGTTAGACTCTGATATTGTATTCAAAATTTTCCATTGTAAAAGATTTTGTGGTTAATAATATATAATTATTCCATGCATGTGAGATTTTGTTTTCTACTCTGTTCAATGTTATTTCCTTTTGTCCTTGATCAATTTTCCTTTCCAACATTTGAATTTGCAGCATATGAATACCGAGGATGTAATAGTGTCGATTTTCAAGAGTCGAAAAAGTGGATCGTCAAAAAAAAGATTACAAAAGAGATCCTTAAAATTGGTAAGAAATCCCAATCTCCAAAACCCATATTTATACACACAGTTAACATCATTAGAGATGACCATGCCATATAGCTACGTGTTTCTCCTAGGTATTTCGAAAGTTACGTTTGGATCCAAATTTGATAGTCGGTTATTTAACTATCTAATAACAATCATTCAATCAAGGTTTTAATTCCATAGGAAAACCAACAATGGTTAAGCACCAAGCAACACTAAACCTCTTTTAACACATCTTTCCATTAAGTTAAATCACTTTGTAAATTTTTGTACCAAAATACTTTTATAAGATATGTGTGTGTATACATACGTACATACAAACACACACACACACACACACACACACACACACACACACATATATCCATAAATCCCTATTTCTCAATACTTAGGAAAGTACTCATATGCTTATCTCAACGGTGTAAGTATATTCACCAACATTGGGGAAGACTTCCTTTAAATACAATTTTAAAATCATTTATAGAATCCATTATATATACATAAAACCATTTATAAAATTTCTTTTATAAGTCTATAAACCTGTAACGACCCACTATTTTGTACCATTCAAATCGACAATAATCCACACATGTCAGACTTGAATGATGAAAAATAACCGATTGTAAATAAATTTAGAGCAAATGAAATGCAATCACAGAATCACAGACACAGAAATGTTAGAATAACTCACTGCGGAAATAAAATACCATAGTAGTTCATGAAGCTACTAAATAAACTCTCAAAAACAAATTCATAATATCAGTCTGAAAACAAATACAATAGAAATACCAAATACATAGGAGTTCACTAATACAAGAGCTGAATTAGAACAACTGAAATAGATGAATAGATATTCTAGATAGCAAAATCTCCAGCGATTCCGAGCTCTAGAAAGAGAAATCCAAAGCTAAGCTGTGAATACTTAGGTTGACCCGAGCGTAAAGCAAAACACAAAACACTCGAGTCAGGACATATATACTTATATAATGCAAAACAACTCAAGTGAACTGTAATAAAGTACAAGTAACTTAAAGGATGCTTGAGACTGCCCATCCTCTAAGGATCCATTAAACTATTTACTATGTAGTAATATTGCGCTATTATAATAATGTCTACAGTAAAATAAAGTTACTTTAAAATAGCGTTAAGGAGTGCCCAATATTCCCCTTAATACGTAATAGTCCCAGTAGTCCATCCAGTATCATCATATCTCCAGATCGAGAGACTACCCTAAATACTCCACGGGCTACGGGAGAAAAACAAACTCGTAGTAAGGCTCGATATGGTAGGTGACACGGCACAACTAGGCAATGCTAGGGTAGATATACCAATTACGCTTCCAGGCTGGTGGTAACGCATAGCAGCCACTACCGCCCACCTCGAAACACACTCCCAATTAATATCGGAGGATGTACATCAAATCAATCACAAGTAAGAGTATAGTATCGAAGGAATGTGTCCGATCGGAGGAGCTACCTCACTTGGCCCGTCGATCGCTCCTGTTTTAGCCACCTTAAGCCAACTCATGGGAGTCGGGTCCACGTTCATACCTCAAGAGGATCGCCACTACCATCCTACTTCTTTCTGGAATCTCCACAGCGTACACAGTTGTTAAAGTGGTTTTGGTATCGACGGAGAGTATGTCCATATCCGATCCCGTTCTCTTTAACAACCAATCATTATTATAACCCATGGTTATAATTTAAAAATCATAGTTTGTACTTCAAAATAAAGTATCATTTCAAATTCAAAATCTTTATCAAAATAAAGATCAAATCATTTTCAAACCATTTCAATATATCAAAATATCATATTTTTCAAAACTTCATTTTCAAATCATTATTTGAATTCAAATCCAAATATTCGAATTTAAGTACCCTTTTAATTCAAAGATATCATTCATTTATTATCCTTTCAAATCACCTTCAAATAGTTTATATTTAAATCAAAACAATTCATTTAAACCATTTAAAAGTGAAGTTATTATATTCACAAATCAAGTATTCAATTCCCAAAATTTTAGACAATTCTAAGCTCATTTATTTAGTTAAAACCTTAAACATTGAAAATTTCAGCCTTTCACAGCATTTATAAAACTGCTGTAAGTTATAATGGAAAATAGTTAAATCCAGCAAAGACAGCATTTTAAACAAAACTGTTGTAATAGTTTAGTTCATTTGAAAATAGTTCATTTCAGCCTACCGCGGCACTTATCTTCAGATTTTAGTTATCTTTCTGCTACTACAGCACTTACCAAGTGTTGTAAGATCACTTAGTTAAAATTTAGCCATAGTTCATTTGTATCAACCACAACACTTACAAAGTGTTGTAATATCATTTACTTTAGATTTTAAGCTAACTTCAGAAACGATATCATTTCTGAAGTGCTGATATTTAATTTCCAGATTTCCAATGTAATTCCAACAACAAATAAACTTTGATTTTAACCCTTTAAACATTATAAAATCATATTTTAACACTCAATAATGTTTATTAAAATACCTTTAACTATAATTTTTATAAAGTAAATTTCCTATAAATACAAATAAATTCCAATAATTCACTTAATAAATTCAAGTGTAAAATTTCCTATTCTTGCATTTACTTTACACTTTAAATTTAATTTACCATTTCAAAATTTAAACTTAATTTCCATTTTATTTATATAACTT
This sequence comes from Allium cepa, assembly GCA_030765085.1. Taxonomy (NCBI): domain Eukaryota; kingdom Viridiplantae; phylum Streptophyta; class Magnoliopsida; order Asparagales; family Amaryllidaceae; genus Allium; species Allium cepa. The sequence goes on from CM060932.1 coordinate 955,265,665, forward strand.
AAATTTCATTTTTAAACCAAATTTCACATTAAATTTAAATTTTATTTCAAATTACACTTTAAGGTATTCATTTATTTAACCGTTTTCAACTCATAGAAAATTCAATAACACTTTATAAAAATCATTTTTTATTCGAATTTAAATCAAATTGTCATATTTTCTTACTTAATTTAAACTCCATTTAAAAACAAAATCATAAATTCTAAAATTAACTTATATTTCAAATTCTACTTTACCATTTATTTATTTAACTTATTTGACTTGTAGAAAATCACTAGTATTTATAAAATCATTTTTACTTAAATTTAAATAAAAATATCACAATATTTACATTTTTAAAATACTTTAAAAAAATTAGAAAAATATATATTAACCACGGGTCTGTTTATAATTTTCTAACCTAGGTCAAGTGATACCTATAATATATCATTTCAATCTGTAATTTACAAAGAAAAATCCGGGTTCTATCATTTCAAACCCGCAGTCCCAAGTAAAATAAAATAAATAAAAATCGCTCAGGCCTATCATTTCATCCCATAATGATTTTTTCCTATTCTAAAGTCTTTTTGGGTATGTATCATTTCAACTCATAGTGATTCTATTCTACAGGGAACTTGCAGTGTGATAAAAAGATATAAATGAACAGTATAGCATTATATAGCAGCAACAGATAATATGACAGGTTTATAAACAAGGCGATCATCATATAAATAATATATCACAGGCAGGTATAACATGGTATAGCAGTTTACATATTCACTTGGTGTAAATTCACAGTTTATATAAGTAAATATGTCAAGTGTGATTACTCAATTGTTTCAAGCTGGGGATAGCAAGACAAAGCACACAAACGGATTCCAGAAGGCACGATAACAGGACTTTTGACTTGAGTGGATGGAGGGCCAAGTTTTAATCTTGTGAACAACACATAAACAAGATAATATAAATATTATTTCAAAACAAATATACTTATGATTTCAACATAAAATACATATTGAAACATTTAAAAATAAAAGCAAAACGAACAATTTGATTTTGACCATTGCCTCAACCTTCACATACTCAGCCTAGGACTTATGTATGCTCGGCTATAGTGGTTATTTGGGCTAGGATATGCATGCATGTGCACGGCTACAAGATTTGAAGAGTGGAAGTTTCAACATAAAGGAAGATCAAAAGGTAGGCATAAATAGGAGTTTCTATTCAACATCTAGGCTCGACCAAAGAACAATTGGGCTCGACCATTGATGCTACAGGTCTGGACAAAGGCTAAGGCTGATGGTCAGGGTGTGTACTTACTGGAGGAGGTGGTGCTAATGGTGTGGCTGTGGCAAGCTATGGTGGTGGTGAAGGTGCTAAGGTCGGCTAGGCATTGGTTTAAGGAGTTTGCATTGTTTTGTGTGGTGTTTGCTCTTAGATGGTGTCACGGCCTTGACTGGATAGAGGAGGAGGAGGTGCTTGGCCATGGGTGGTGAAGAGGAGAAGGTGGTGGTCACCATAGCTGGGGCAACAAGGGTGATGGACGAGCAAATATATGAAGAAACAAGGCAAATTCAATGGAAAAATCAAATAAAAAGAAGAGGAAAGAGTAGAATTTTTTTAAGAACCATTACCTTCTTACTTCAGATCTGAAAGCATGCGTGTGTTGTGAAGTGAGAAAAGATGATTACGTGAATAACAAATAGAAAGTCACGGCTGGAAGCATTGGGAAAGGACGGCCCAAAGTGAAAAGGTGTGAAGATGGAAGGTCAAAAGTTTAAAGGGTTTAAGTCTCTAGAAATTTCCACTTTACTTTATTCAAATAAATCAAAATAAAAATCATGTAAATAAAATAAAAATGAATACAAAATAAAGTAAAAATGAAAATAATAAATAAATTTTAGAAAAATATAAGAAAATAGTTTATTATATGTAAACTAGTATTGAAAATTGAAAACAAAATATAACTAGTTTTGGAAAAATAACCACTATACTTTAAAAATGTTTTAAAAATAAAGTATATATATATATAAAATGTCATATTACACATATATACACAAATTAGAACAAGATATGACAAACAAAAAATATTATTTATATAATTTAAAATAAATAATATTGTTAAATAAATCAATTTACACACAATATTGTAAAAAGCATAACTTTCACAATATTAATCAGATTTCAACGAAATGAAAAGAAGTATACTTAAACTTTAATCTATTTTCATAATAAAAGATAAAATTCAAATATTCAAATATTTAAATTTTAAATTTAAAAGTCAAGGTTTGACCATATTGAGCAAAAATCCACTTTTTGAAAAATATTCTATTTATTCATGTTTGAAATTATAATTCACATAAAAATCAAAATTTATATTTAAAATAACAAAAACTATTCATTTAATAAATAAAATAAAGTTTTAAATCAGGAAATTCAATTTAAAATAATAAAAATAGACAATTAAAATAATCATAAAATACAGGGTTATTACACTCTCCCCAACTCAAAACTTTTTGCCCCTGAAAAGGAACGAGGTGAGGAAAAACACAGAAAAATATAGAATGAAATAGGATTAAGACAAGATGACAAGAAGATTGAGATTATACCTGATAACTGTTTTTATAGGTAAGTTTAACAAAGTGGAGACAATCTCAAACACGAAGAAGATCCCTGAGAATCTGATTCACTCTTTTTGTTTGACCGTCGGTCTGTGGATGGTAAGGTGTGCTCAGATCCAGATGAGTACCCAAAGATTCCTGAAAAGCTTTCCAAACTGACTGGAAAAGATAGGATCATGATCACCAACAATACTGAGAAGAATACCATGGAGGCGAGCAATCTCCCTCATGTAGATCTCAGACAAGCTAAAAGCAGAACGAGTAGACTTGACCGGAATGAAATGAGAGGACTTGGTCAGTCTATCCACAATAACCCAGATAAACTAAGCAGTGAGAAGTGCAGCAATCCGAGCAAAATTCTCAATGAATCTCTGGTAATAACCGGCATGGCTTAGAAAACTACGAAATCTCAAAAGGAATCTTAGAAGTTTCCCAATCCTGTAATAGAATAGGGAGACATAAGAACAACAGAAAAGATAAAATAATTGAATGACAAAGGAAAAAGAGAAAGAAAGAAAGATTTCATTGATCGCAACGATCATGACTGGATCAACAGAAATTCCATTACTAGAAACAATATGTCCAAGGAATTGGACTTCATCTTTCCAGAAATGGAATTTAGAGAATTTATTAAGCACGGCATGAAAAACAGGATTCATCAAATCAACAAAGAAAGCAAGAGCATTAGTCAAACCAAAAGGTATGACTAACTATTCTTAGAACCCATTCTTAGAGCTCCAGGAATAAGATCAATACAGAAATCAATTTCCCGCTTAGGAGGTAAAGCAGTTACTTCCGCAACTACATCGGGATAGAACCTGACTACAGGAGTCAAATGAAGATCACCACTAAAGCAATGATCAAAATAGAGAAGTTGCACATGCTTACAAATCCTATTAAGGTTTGTGGAACCCCAATTGGATTTGAAACACATAAAGGTACAGAAACAAACTCAGGATAAAGAAGATACTCAAACTTATCACACAAATCAACATAAATGAAAGTATGGAAAACTCAGTGTCAAATAAACACGCACATGATATAGAAATAAAGAAAAGGTTGCACTGAAGAGTACCATGGTCATCCCTAGGAGCACTAGGAACAAGAGCTGAAGAAGATGCAGAGGTGATAGCAAATATACCGGAAGGCTTACCCAACTGAGCAGGAGGAGGAACAGCTGCACCAGCTAAAGTAGGGCAACTATTGGCATAGTGTCCCTTCTGATAACATCTGAAGCAGGTGATAGAAGAAAGATCAACAGGCTGCCTTTGAGAAGGAGAAGATGATGAAGATCCCAAACCCGCATTCTTGAGCCAATTCTACTTTTGCTGCTGGAAATTAGTCTTTCTCTTCTTAGAGTTAGCAGAGGAAGACTGAGATAAAGGAGCACCAACAATAGCAGGACTCTTAGAAGTGGGGTTCTCATAACGAATGGCCATATCCATAAGCTGGGTAAAAGTGCCATGAACATGAGAAATGACGACGATAATACTTGGGACGAGCACCATAAATGAACTTCTCATTCTTCTTGAGAGGAGTGTCAATTAGGCTAGGATCGAACTTGGAAGTTCGTTGAACTTCCTCTCATACTCAGCAAAAGACATGGTATCCTGCTTGAGATCCATGAACTCCATATAAAGCTGGGATTACCAGGCTTTGGAAATCCACTTAGCAACGAAAGCATCCCTGAAAAAGATGATAGACAAGCTTAGAAAAGACATGAAAGAGACAGAGAAATAGAATTCAAAGAAGCACAAGAAGATACCTAAACTGCTCTCAAGAAAGATCAGCCTCAACGGTGTTATCCGTAACAGATTCCCACCAATATAGGGCAGAATCTTGCAGTTGCCAAGCTGCTAACTGACACTTTTGGGCATCAGTAATCTCAAGACCAGTAAATATCTTCTCTAAAATATGCAACCATTGATGAGCTCTATGATGCTCTCTGAACCATAAAACTTGGTACCACCAAATTGAGTGAATTCCTTACAGAGAATAGTAAACCTAACAGGTGCAACGGGTTGAGGAGCTAGGGCAATACCATGACCCCTACCTCTGGCATTTCCTCGATTCATCCTGAAAATCAAGATTGAATTTAAGACAAGATAAAGAGGAGACAAAGATAAGATAAGATAAAATTCACTTGGATGAATATCCTAAAGAAGAAAATACTAACAAGGTAGATACGGAAGGAAGGAAGTTTAGAAAAATTTCCTTTAAAACAAGAAAAGTTTATATCAAAATAATCTTTGAAAAATCCCTTGAAAATCATTTTGAAAATCATTTTATACTCTGAAAATACGTTCTCTTACAAAGAAAGTGATTCTGAGATTGATTTCACTCATTCTAGGGTATTTCTACCCTATCTCTAATGAGGTTTTGCTCCGCATGCTAAGGTTTGCCTAAAACCGAAGCTCTGATACCAAATATAATGACCCACTATTTTGTACCATTCAAATCGACAATAATCCACACATGTCAGACTTGAATGATGCAAAATAATAGATTGTAAATAAATTTGGAGCAAATGAAATGCAATCATAGAATCACAGACACAGAAATATCAGAATAACTCACAGCAGAAATAAAATACCATAGTAGTTCATGAAGCTACTATAACAAACTCTCAAAAACAAATACATAATATCAGTCTGAAAACAAATACAATAGAAATACCAAATACATACGAGTTCATTAATGCAAGAGCTGAAATAGAACAACTGAAATAGATGAATAGATAATTTAGATACGCAAAATCTCCAGCGATTCCTAGCTCCAGAAATAGGAATGCAAAGCTAAGATGTGAATACTCAGTCTGACCCAAGCGCAAAGCAAAACACAAAACACTTGAGTCGGGACATATATACTTATATAATGTAAACCAACTCAAGTGAACTGTAATAAAGTACAAGTAACTTAAAGGATGCTTGGGACCGCCCATCCTCTAAGGAACCGTTAAACTATTTACTATATACTAATATTGCGCTATTATAATAATGTCTACGGTAAAATAAACTTACTTTAAAATAGCGTTAAGGAGTGACCCAATATTCCCTTTAACACGTAATAGTCCCAGTATTCCATCCAGTATCAGCATATCTCCAGATCGGGAGACTACCCTAAATACTCCATGGGCTACAGGAGAAAAACAAACTCGTAGTAAGGCTCGATATGGTAGGTGACACGGCACAACTAGGCAATGCTAGGGTAGATATACCAATTACGCTTCCAGGCTGGTGGTAACGCATAGCAGCCACTACCGCCCACCTCGAAACACACTTCCAATCAAAATCGAAGGATATACATCAAATCAATCACAAGTAAGAGTATAGTATCGAAGGAATGTGTCCGATCGGAGGAGCTACCTCACTTAGCCCGTCGATCGCTCCTGTTTTAGCCACCTTAAGCCAACTCACGGGAGTCGTGTCCACGTTCATACCTCAAGAGGATCGTCGCCACCATCCTACTTCGTTCTGGAATCTCCACCACGTACAACGTTGTTAAAGTGGTTTTCAGTATCGACAGAGAGTATGTCAATATCCGATCCCGGTCTCATTAACAACCAATCGTTATTATAACCCGTGGTTATAATTTAAAAATCATAGTTTATACTTCAAAATAAAGTATCATTTCAAATTCAAAATCTTTATCAAAATAAAGATCAAATCATTTCCAAACCATTTCAATATATCAAAATATCATATTTTTCAAAACTTCATTTTCAAATCATTATTTGAATTTAAATCCAAATATTCAAATTTAAATACCCTTTTAATTGAAAGATATCATTCATTTATTATCATTTCAAATCACCTTCAAATAGTTTATATTTATATAAAAACAATTCATTTAAACCATTTAAAAGTGAAGCTATTATATTCACAAATCAAGTATTCAATTTCAAAAAATTTAGACAATTCTGAGCTCATTTATTTAGTTAAAACCTTAAACATTGAAAATTTCAGCCTTTCACGGCATTTATAAAACTACTGTAAGTTATAATTGAAAACAGTTAAAACTAGCAAAGACGGAATTTTAAATAAAACTGCTGTAATAGTTTAGTTCGTTTAAAATAGTTCATTTCATCCTACCACGGCACTTATCAAGTGCTACTATAGCCTTTTATTTAGTTTCAGATTTTAGTTATCTTTCTGCTACCACAGCACTTACCAAATGCTGTAATATCATTTAGTAAAAATTTAGCCATAGTTCATTTGTATCAACCACAGAACTTACAAAGTGTTGTAATATCATTTACTTTAGATTTTAAGTTAACTTTAGAAATGGTAGCATTTCTGAAGTGCTGTTATTTAATTTCCAGATTTCCAATGTAATTCCAGCAACAAATTAACTTTGATTTTAACCCTTTAAATATTATAAAAATCCTATTTTAACACTCAATAATGTTTATTAAATTACCTTTAAATTATCATTTTTATAAAGTAAATTTCCTATAAATAAAATTAAATTCCAATATTCACTTAATAAATTCAAGTGTAAAATTTCCTATTCTTGCATTTACTTTACACTTTAAATTTAATTTACCATTTCATAATTTAAACTTAATTTCCATTTTATTTATATAACTTAAATTTCATTTTTAAACCAAATTTCACATTTCCAAATTTAAATTATATTTCAAATTACACTTTAAAGTATTCATTTATTTAACCATTTTTAATTCATAGAAAATTCAATAACACTTTATAAAAATCATTTTTTATTCGAATTTAATTCAAATTATCATCTTCTCTTACTTAATTTAAACTCCACTTAAAAACAAAATCATAAATTTCAAAATTAACTTATATTTCAAATTCTAATTTTACCATTTATTTATTTAACTTATTTGACTTGTAGAAAATCACTAGTATTTATAAAATCATTTTTAATTAAATTTAAATCAAAATATCACAATATTTACATTTTTAAAATATTTTAAAAAATTTAGAAAAATATATATTAACCACGGTCTGTATATTATTTTTTGGCTTGGTCAAGTGATACGGATTATATATCATTTCAGTCCGTAATTTACAAAGAAAAATCCGGGTTCTATCATTTCAAACCCTCAGTCCCAAGTAAAATGAAATAAATAAAAATCGCCCAGGCCTATCATTTCAGCCCATAACGATTTTTTCCTATTCTAAAGTCCGTTCGAGTATGTATCATTTCAAACCATAGTGATTCTGTTCTACAGGGAACTTGTAGTGTGATAAACAGATATAAATGAATAGTATAGCATTATATAGCAGTAACATATAATATGACAGGTTTATAAATAGGGTGATCATCATATAAATAATATCATAGGCTGGTATAACATGATATAGCAGTTTACATATTCACTTGGTGTCACTTCATAGTTTATATAAGTAAATATGTCAAGTGTGATTACTCACTTGTTTCAAGCTGGAGATAGCGAGAAAAAGCACACAAACGGATTCCAAAAGGCACGATAACGCAATTTTTGACTTGAGTGGATGGAGAGCTAAGTTCTAATCTTGTGAACAACACATAAACAAGATAATATAAATATTATTTCAAAACAAATATACTTATGATTTCAACATAGAATACATATTGAAACATTTAAAAATAAAAGCAAAATGAACAATTTGATTTTGACCATTGCCTCAACCTTCACATACTCGGCCTAGGGCTTATGTATGCTTGGCCATAGTGGTGATTTGGGCTAGGATATGCATGCATGTGCATGGCTATAAGGAGTTGAAGAGTGAAAGTTGCAACATAAAGGAAGATCAAAAGGTAGGCATAAATAGGAGTTTCTATTCAACATCTAGGCTCGGCCAAAGAACAATTGGGCTCGGCCATTCATGCTATAGTTTTGGACAGAGGCTAAGGCTGATGGTCAGGGTGTGTACTTGCTGGATGAGGTGGTGCTAATGGTGTGGCCGTGGCAATCTATGGTGGTGGTGAAGGTGCTAAGGTCGGCTAGGCATTGGTTTAAGGAGTTTGCAATATTTTGTGTGGTGTTTGCTCCTAGATGGTGTCACGGCCTTGACTGGACAGGGGAGGAGGAGCTGCTTGGTCGTGGGTGGTGAAGAGGATAAGGTGGTGGTGACTATAACCGAGGCAATAATGGTGATGGCCGAGCAAATATATGAAGAAACAAGGCAAATTCAATGGAAAAATCAAATAAAAAGAAGAGGAAAGAGTAGAAATTTTTTAAGAACCATTACCATCTTCCTTTAGATCTGAAAGCATGCGTATGTTGTGATGTGAGAAAAGATGTTTACGTGAAGAACAAATAGAAAGTCACGGTTGGAAGCATGGGGAAAGGATGGCCCAAAGTGAAAAGGTGTGAAGATGGAAGGTCAAAAGTTTAAAGGGTTTAAGTCTGTTGAAATTTCCACTTTACTTTATTCAAATAAAACAAAATAAAAATCATGTAAATAAAATAAAAATGAATAAAAAATAAAGTAAAAATGAAATGAATAAATAATTTTTTGAAAAATGTAGAAAAATATAAGAAAATAGTTTATTATATGTAAACTAGTATTGAAAACAAAATATAACTAGTTTTGGAAAAATAACTACTATACTTTACAAGATATGACAAACAAAAAATATTATTTATATAAATTAAAATAAACAATATTGTTAAATAAATCAATTTACACACAATATTGTAAAAAGCATAACTCTCACAATATTAATAGATTTCAACGAAACGAAAAGCAGTATACTTAAAATTTAATCTATTTTCACATTAAAAGATAAAATTCAAATATTTAAATTTTAAATCTAAAAGTCAAAGTTTGACCATATTGACCAAAAATCCACTTTTTTGGAAAACATTATATTTATTCATGTTTGAAATTATAATTCACATAAAAATCAAAATTTATATCTAAAATAACAAAAATTATTCATTTAATAAATAAAATAAAGTTTTAAATCAGGAAATTCAATTTAAAATAATAAAAATAGACAATTAAAATAATCACAAAATACTGGGTTGTTACAAAACCCATTTCTAAAATCCTTTTTTTAATGATCTAACCATTTACAAACCTCCTTTATCTTGTAAAATCTTCCTTAAACTCTTAAATCATTTTATAAAACTTTCCTTATAAAACCCAAGTCCATTCTAGCTCTGTTTATAAATCTCATAAAAAGCGTATATAAATATATTCTAATCATTTACTTAAAAACACTATTATGTAATAGTAAACGTTATGAATAAATAAATATTAACCTTAAAATATTTAAAACAACAATTAACAATTTTCAAACATCCTAAAACCATAATAATTTATCCTCGACATTTTTATAATACTAATAGTTAATTTCCAAAACTTATTGATAAATAATTATATTTAGTTTTCAAATTATATTAATAATTTAAATAGTTAACTTCCAATTGTTTAAAATATTAATAACCAACTTTAAAACAATATTGGTAGAAATAAACAACTTTTTTAAAACAAAAATATATTTCTTTGATAAAAACCCATACTTAACCTTTTACAGAATCGTTTCCATACTTATAAAGCCATATTTATAAATCTCTTCTATTTTATGAAACTTTCTTTCATAAAATCCTTTTTTTACGAACCACATTTATAACTCAATTCCTTCATAAATCTCACTTATTCATAGAATCGCATTCAAAATATAATTCCAATCGTTTTTAACCGTGCTCCCATAGGTATAAATTTATTTTAATTTATAAAATACTGTTTAACAATCCCAATTTTACCATCACTTTCAATTTCCAAGATAGAATCAACTGTTTTCTAAAAATGACATTCCACATCGTATAATAATTCCACCATTTGATTTACTTTTCCCAATCTATCCCATGATAATAGTTTCCTATTATTTATAAACACCGTTTATAAACCCATAGTTTTACTAACAAAAATATGATTTTGCAAATCTTCACTTCTTTTGTAAAATATCACTTTTATAACTTATCGCATTTATAACTACCATTATAATATATATATATATATACCTATATATATATATGTTACTGTATATAAAATAGTTAATAAATATTTCTATTTTCTTTTTTAACACCATATCCTTTATTATAAAAGACGGGCTTATCTTGAGATTTTTGTTAAAATCTTTATTTTGAAATTTGAAAATCTCTATTTAAAATATTTTATAAAACTGTTAATTTATAATATCCAAAAATTGTACCTTTGAATCTAAAAGAACACTTCTTCAAATAATTCAATAATAATTATTTAAAACATATATAATTTTCAAAATCGTCTTGAAATCCCCTTTCTAAAATCAATCACTATTTTATGGTATTTTAAATACCAATATATAAGGCCCACTACTTCCAAAGCACTAAATAAGCAAAATCGTGTCCACGTCATCAATTATAGCATCCAACACATCATATATCAAATTATATGAAAACAAAATCAACAGTGTGAGGAATCTTGTTGGATCCCTCCAACCCGTCCCCCTACATCACATACAGTATACAATCATAAAAATATAAATCAACCGTTTTGTGGCGGGATTCGTATACAACGGTTCATCCGCTCTTACCGGGAACGTAATAGGGTCACATCCACTCCAATAGGTGGGAATACATCCAAACCAGTAATATAAACTAGTAATTCATCCAAACAGTTGATAAATCAATAATAAAGTATCCACACACCCAATAATTAATTTTTGTTGACTATATAAATTTTCTTATTAACCAAAAAGGTGAGATTAGCTCACACTGATTTCAGTTGCCGCCAAGGTGTTCCAATTTGGAACTAAAATCGAACGATGTCTGATTTTACTATCTCCAAAATCATCCAAACCAGTTCCATTACGAAGCTTACATCGCTACGCGCACAACGCAAAAATATGCGCCCCGATTGGCCCTCGTATGGATAAGTTATTTAATTTATAAGTTAATAGAATTAAAATATAATTAATTTCACTAGATTTTTAAATTATCAATTAATTACATTCCTAACCTCTCTTCCCCGTTTAAACAAGTCCCGCCCTCATGCTACTTTTCCACCATGGTCACGACTTATCTCCACCCCTCTTTCCCTTCTCGCTTCATTGTTTGCCAAATGGAAACCTCCATAAGCTTTTTTCCCACTCTCTCTCCAACCATACCTTAAATGCAATGCCTAAAGCCTTCAACTAAAACACGATTATACCCATTTTCCCTTACCTACCCTGACATCGCACCTCCTCATTGACAGCCGCAGTCCCCCACGAACCACCTAAAGCTATGCCTTTACTCCCCTAGTCCAACTTCAACCTCCAGAATGCAAATCGAAGTCCAGGATTCACAAGATTTCCAACCTCGGTCTTAAAACAACCTATGACATTTACTATACTTCCCTCCAACAGGGCTGCACTTCCACATATCCCCTTAAGCTTGAAGATCTACATCATTTTCACTCAAGGATTCAAGCTTGCATTTTCTTATAGATTTTATCTCATTTGATTTTTTTGAATTCAATGAATAGGATAAGTGATATTCTCTTTCCAGACAAGGGGAAAAGAAAACAGAGGAGTACGAAGTAAGGACGACAACGTAGGCTGCTATATAATTTAAATTTTCTAGTACCCCACTGCATCGCTTTCATTCATGCATGCACTCCGAATCGATACAACAAAAATACGGTCGTGCTCAGAACAACGAGGTGATTTCAAATCAATTATAATATACACTAGTTATTGTATTCTGAAATATCACAAAAACGCTGCTATTTGGCGATAAATCATCAAATGAAAATTATCAGTATTTTTCAAATTAAAAATTATGGAGAAATCAAATAAATTAAACTAAAAATACGTCAATAGAAATCGAGTCATAAAATAAAAATATATTTTCTGATAATTTATTTGAACTGTTTTTTACTGCAAATAAATTCATAATTGGATTCACTATTATTGTTTATTACATAACAATGAGTTAAATAAAGATATAAAGCCCTTTATCAAATATTCAATTCAAAATTTCAGTATTTGAAACACAAATCAAATATAAATTCTCCAATTCATATATTTTAATAATCACTATGTTTGAATTTCAGTTATTAATTTCATTTTAGTCCATGTATTTGGAATTTTGCGTTATATAACATTTTCAAACCAATACTTTTAATATTTAAACCAATTTAATATTTCAAAATCAAACAACCTAAAATTCTAGGTCGTTGCATTCTTCCCCCTTAAAAGAATTTCGTCCCCAAAATTTCCAAGAAAAGAAATATCACAAACTCATTAATTTTTCAAAAACAATTAGTTGAAATGGGTTATAAAATTTCTAAGTCCTTCAAATTAATTCATAGTTACTAACTAATACCATTCAAATTTATAAAACCAAAATCCAAATTTAGTTATCAATATTAATTTCAAAATTCTCAAAAAAAATTCTAACACCTTAAATTTACGGAAAATTTCGCCAGCGTCTCCTTTGCATAGCTCGATCATAAAAATTTACAGTGTATATATATATATATAATCACAAATATACATCTCATCTTTGAGGATGAGGAATCTCATAGGGAAAAATATAAAAATACGATATGTATGTATTAGCAAGCATATACAATCAATATAATGCGAAAGCGAGCTCTAAATGCAAAGAATATGTCATTCGCACCTACTAATCACTCAATAACCAATAGGAATATGTACATAGAAAATAAAATCACTGCATAAGATAGACTATACCATAACTATATGCAATTTTAGTGAATGTAACAAGAGAACTTATTAAACAAATAACATCCATCCAATTTATTTGTCATCATATAAATTTGCATTTTCAACTGTCAACATTATACTTATACACTTTCATCTCTTCTTAACATTCAATTTATTCCATTCAATTGATTGATATTCACTTCACTTCATTCACTTCGAATTCATTTTATGTTTAACCAAATTTCGTTTATGAATCATTTCATAAGATCATTACATTTTTAACCTTTCCTAAGTTAAATATTATTTCACTATCATTTAGTACATTCTTCAATATTAGTATTATTATGAACCATTCCATCAATAATTACTTAAGTTTATTTTAAATATTTTATACAACACTTCTTATTTTTATTTCCACTTCAAAACATATGTTCAAATTCAATTCTATCAAACACCCCCAACATATCCAATTCATTCATGCTCAATTAAACTTTCATCCAATTTATTCACATTCAATTATTCTATATTAAATTAATTCATATTTTGGTTCATATTGAGTTATTTACATTATGTTTAACAACATTTTATTCCATACTTAATTCATTTTACACTTAAGTTATATTTCATTTTATAACTCAAGTATATAGTCATTTCATCAATTCATTTTACAACTCTTCATATCCATTCCACAACCTAAGTTTCATTCTATTCCATAACTCAAGTTCATATTTCATTTCACTAATTTACTTCATTTGCCCATTTCATTAATTTATTACCAATTAAGTTCAACTTCATTTAACCTTTATTAAGTTAAACTTCATCTCATACAATTCACTTTATTTACATTTACCTCGGTTAAATTTTAAATTTCATATCTCAATTCCAAACTTTCTCCTCTTATCTATACCATTTCCAATTTTTTATAAGTTCAAAAACTTATTATCTTATGTTTTCTCAACATTTAGATAGAAATTTCTAGGATTATAAACACCCGATTTTATTTCAAATCATTTTGAAATCGTATATATACATAGCTCCTTTATATATCAAATCACACTTCTGGAATCTAAAACAAATTTGTTTTACCAAAAAAAACTTCAATAGTAGCAATTCCTCACTTAGAAACTCGAAAATGAATACTGATGATACGGGCATCATCATCAGAATTATTTTACAACGACTGAAGTGAGTTTAGTGCTTTCTATTCTCTTTTAAATCTCTATTTCAAAATATTTCTAACCAGTATTTTTTCAATAATAAAAATATTATTTTTCTAAGAACCTTGAAAAACAATTTTCAAAATCAATATGATTTAAATTCTCAAACTTCTTGTTTCAAATCCATTCCTGTTTACAAATCATATTTATAAATATACTTATGCAATTTCATTCACAAATGTTGATTATTTTAATATTTAGTCAATACTCTGTAATTCATATTTATACATTCACCTTCTAATATAAAAATATTTCTCAATTATTCATCTTTGTTTAGATTATAATAATAACAACTTTTATTAGATCAGTAAACAACAAATTATAATAAATAAATATTATCATTCACTAACAACCAAACACTCCATATATAGCTTATATAAATTTTCGAAAAATTATTCTTTAATATATAAAATATAATTTAGGTAAAATTATTTCATTTATCAATTCTCAAAACAATACTGTGTCAGTTTACCTTGTTTAAGCATTTTGGAACCCCTATCGATATTGTGGCATCCCACGTATCGATCAGAATTCATAAGCCACTCAATAGATAAATTAACACAACATAAAATATTCTTATATCACTAAAAAATACGCGCTCATATCTATAGTACTCTCAAAACTCATAATAAGGCATTCCATTTTCCTATCTCTTTATGGGTAACCCCACCAAAGCCAAGGTTCTCGCTTAACCTTAAGCTCTGACACCTAGTGTAACGACTTGCCAATGCCCATAATTCAAGCTGATAATAAACCACACATGTTCAACCTAAATTGAAAGGAAAGGTAGATAGTTATGGGAAAGAAAGAAGAAAGAAGAGGAGAATAGAAGAAAAGAAGAAAGAAACTAAAAGCAACATATAATCTCACAATCGCAGTGGAGCAATATATAATATAATATCTGTTGACCCCAAAAATGGACCAACGTTCTGGTTAGAGTTTGAAAGCAACAACCCTGTTTAGATAGAGCAATATCACATATCACAGATATAGAGTAAGAACAATAAAGAAAGCAGACAAAGAATTTTTATAGTGGTTCGGCTGTTAATGAAGCCTACATTCACTTTATAGTTTTATTATGGACTGATTGCTGTTACAAGAGTTGTTTGACTACAAGGCTTTGACCAAGCTAGATTGGATCTCTAGAGTAGGAATCCACTGGAGAATCATAATATATTCCTTTGGAGATTGTTATGAGGGAGGTTAAGAGTGAAGAATAATTTCAGCAGAGCTTCAGTAACCAATCCGGAGAAGATCCTCGTTATGTTGCAGATAGGACGCTACTTATAGAGATCGGAGAGCTTCTGGGCTAGGTCTGTCTTCATCAACTTACAAGCAGGTTACAGGCGATCTAGAGGGGCTTTGGCCCGCCAAATGAGCCAAAACCATTGGTCGTTGCGACCCATATACTTGATTTGTTTTACGGATCAAGTTTCTCCTCTTTTTGATAGTGTCCCATATCTAGTTGGTTTGATGGTTTTAGCAGAGGCATGGTTCGCTGATGAGCTAAGAACTTAGGATTTCCCTGGAGTCTGGACTTGGAGATGTTTCTATAGCCTTTTCTCGTTGCTCGTACGTGTTGATGGAGATTCACTAGTTGTTTACGTTCAACTACTGATTATACTAAAGGAATGCTGGTCTTTCGGCCCCGTTGATTCCAGTTGTTGCCTTAGTCATATAGCTTGGCCCCTGTCAATTCCTCGTCCTAACTTTTCTTTTTAAGTTCTGAACCATCCTGTCTGCACAAGGTTGTTCTGTTTTCTGTTAGTTTCTGCTGGGTTAAAAACCCGGATAACATTTTCTCGCCAGAGTATGTCTTTGTTGCAAACAAGTCGTGCTTTGGAAGTTATCATTTTCAAAATCTATTTGTCGATATCCAAGTGATGGCATTAGAGCACTACGAATCTGTTAGCCCAACATCATCGACCGTCTTTCTTTGTTTCTGACTATCACTACTTGTCACAATGTATTACATTTCCACTTGTAGCTTTCCGGCATGTCTTGGAGTGATGAACAGCTGTAATCGATCGGGTTTGAGATGAATAAATGAAGCTTTCTTCCTTCTTTTCCTTTAAATGCATATATACGTTCTTTATCATCACCATTTTCATTTTATTTTCATTTTTGTTTGTAGGTCACTAGCGAACCATGTAGGATGGGTCGCTAGCGACCTAACTTCACAAGGTTAGGTCGGGTCGCTGGCGACCTATGATGGGTTGGGTCGCTGACGACCCTATTACTTAGCAAAAAAATTCAAACTTCAGCCTACCCACTTATACTCGAACCAACCCCCCTTTTCTTCATTTGACATGAACGATTCCAACTCCTTCAAGCGACCAATTCATTTGGCGTTTCGACCCAGGCAATTAACTCGATCTGCTACCCTATTTCGTTCGATCCACGCACCGCCAGTTCATCCAAGCATCTGCATTCCTCACGAAAGCATAGCCATCCATCATCGTGCTTGAATCTGAACCCTAGTCCACTGTTGATCTATAGTGGACCCATCCTTAGCTCGCTCACGATCCAGTCCATAGCTCACCGAGTTTGATTTGTGATTCTTCTTATGCTTTTTAATCAGGTTAAGGTGGGTTTGCTTGATTGCTTCGTTAATTGTTATGTTGGTACAATGATTGATGTCTGGTCTTTGCTTGCAACGTTGATTACAAGAAGTTCGAGTTGATTGTGGTTTAATGGGGGAAGATAATAATTTAAGTCTCGAGTTGTCTCTTAGAATGACATTTGAGCTTTGGCCCAAAGCTTGACGTATTTTGCTATCTTCGTCCATTAGACCAGAATTGACTTGTCTCCAGTTTTGCAGATTATACTTGCATAACGTATTACCAGTTTATCCCGATTTTTCCAAAGAACTTAGACTTATCCTGCATTGTTATTCCGCAGTCGGTGCTCCTGTAATGGGAAGGTTTTTCCACGTCACTTCGGACGATGGATCCGTTATCGATCATTGATCCATAACGGGTAAGTGTATAATAAGTAAAAAAAATTGAAAAACGAACTGGCACGGGAAGTTCTTCTCTTTTTCCACTATGAGCGAACTATCTACACAGGATAGAGCGTTTGCAGTGTATCGACACCGAGTTTATCTCATATAGACAGCACATTGCACTTGCACACTTGCCCCGGTTCGCACTTGAAGCCCGACATGTTGATTACGAGTTAACGTTTATTCGAAATTCAAGTGTGATTGAGGAAACTTATGAATTTAGGATAAAGTTACATGACCATTTTCGGATGTGAGTTCTGTTATATAAAATGAAGCAGCCTTCTAGCGTCATAAGTCAAGCGGGCGAAGCCGGGTGCTCTCCGAAGCTGAATCATCATCCACCTCATAAGCCCAGTACGATCAGTTAGTTCCTGTCGGGCCCATCGTGGATTACATGCCTCCCAATTTTCGAGTTCAGTAATCTACCTGAACGAGCCTCGTTAGTGGTCTATGCTAAGGCAATTCATAATATATGTATACAGCAAGGAATTCTCGAGGAAGATGAGTGTCTGGCTACGAATGATGAGTTTGCAAATATGCCTCCCCTGGGGTACACCTCTTGCCATAGGTACATGTGTTTGAATGGAGTCATGCCTCCCTTCAACGATTTCCTGTGCGAAATGCTCTCGAACTTGGGAATTGGCTCATTCTAGCTTCATCCGAATGGTTATGCCATCCTTACTTCCTTGCACGTCCTCTTTATGCGGACGTCCCACGATGCTTTGAGTTTTGATGAGTTGCGATATTTCTTGGATTTCAAGAGGTGAGATGACTATCCCTCTTTGATCATAATTGAAGCCCAGAGGAACCAAAAGGTCATCATGTAGTTTTAGAGCAATCTACCACGGTTTAAGATGCAATACTTCTTCGTAAGATGCCCTAATGGGTTCAATCGTCGATGGATGACAAGGGGTAAGCTTCTCTCTTCTACTTGTCAAGCTCCAAAACATCGGGATGGAGTCTCTAACTACTTATACATCCTCTCGCAGTTATCCCAAGGACGAATAGAGATGTGACCCTTAATGAAGTTTGTGAGACTTTAAATGCCATCAGTCCCGAGGAAAGAAGCATTAAAGTTCTTTTGACCGATGATAAACTACATCGGTACGGACTGTTAGCTCCGGGTATATCCGTCGCTCAGATTGAAGCTCCCACTCCCAGTCAAGACAGAGTTCACACAAGATCCTCTTCTTCTTCCCATGGTTCTAAGGAAGGTCAGGAGATAGGTGGCTCATTTAGAGGATCACTCAATGAAGCTTATGAGAAGGAAAAAGCTGCCACGGTTGATCTGAGTAGTTCAACTAGAATGCCCCTGATTCCGGAGGAGGTGGAAGAAGAGTTTGTACAAAGAGAAGGAAAGGCCACGGTTGATTCAGAAAAGGAAGAGGGAGAGTTTGAAAGTCGTAGCGATGAAACCACTATCAGCGATTATTTCTCGTCAGAATCTAATGGTGACGATTCCAAGTCCTATGCCAAGACTCCGGGAATAAATCCCGCTCCCCCGAGTCCATCTCTTGCCGATATAGGCGGTGAAATCAAAATCCCTAAGACCGAAAGTCATACAGACTCTCCGAGTAAGAAAGTCGGAGTGGGGCTTGGAGATTTCAACGACGTTTTTGTTTATTTCGATGCACTCATGAAAGGAGATTTTAAATTCGAATCGACTCCTCCACGCTTAGGCGATATTGCACCCTCAATTAGCTCGGTCCTATTTATAATGACTGAAGTCGGTCTGCTCCCACCTTCGACAGCCATTTGTTCTGGTTCATGACGACACTTTAGGCAATATTAGAAACATAGCACGTTGCACTAGGATTACACTTGTTTCCAATTTTTTTGTTCCTTTGTTTATTTTCTTAACTTATATTATGCTTCTAAAACATTTCATGTATGCCCTTTTCTAGGTATGAAAAGAGGGCGAGGCTTCTATGATGACTTCGAGGACTATACTGATTCGCAATGTTACCCCAAGCATTCCTACAGCCGACATCAAGTCCGAGAGACAGAAGAAGAGTATCGGCGGAGGAAAGAACTCGAAGACGAAACCCATCGCCATGAGGAGAGAGATAGAGCTCGTTCACACAAAGGCATGTATGAGAAAAGAAGATCTCATGAGGATAGAGATGAGCTGTCTAAGAAATCAAAGTTTGACTGTCGCTCCTATCCTTCGGAGCTTGCTCCGAAACACACTTCCGAGGGCTAGAAAATTCCTATCACTTCTGTCGCGATTCTGCCCCCAGCTCATGTTTCGTTTTCTTCCATTGTCGCTGCTGCCCCTGGCACATCTCATCCCCAATAGAGGTCGTCTTATACTCTTCCTTCAGGACCCCCTAAACTTAAGGACACGCTTCCGGGTTGGTTCTTAACAGGGTTAAGTTTGACATGGACCTTCATCCCATTTGTAGGGATTCTTTCATGTCGTATCTCCAAGCTATCCAAAATGACCTAGAGTAGGCCGAGAAATGGAAGAAGCTCTAGAAGCAGTTGGCGGACACCAACAGGAAAAATTACCAAGAGATCCTCTCCTTCGAAAACAAGAAAGATGATTTTGAAAGAGCATTGGTCGATCGGGATGCTGAAATTAAACAATTAGAGGAGGAGAAGGAAACAACGCTCTGGGACAGTAAGAGAACGCTAACTTGATGAAGGAACTGAAGGAGGCACGTAAGAAGGTCGAGATCATCCGGAGAGATGAAATTAAAAAGACTCATGCGGAGGAGACGAAATTAAAAGAGGAAGTGATCGCTTGCAATGCTACCATCGAAGCTCAATGGAAGACAATCGCCGACCATGATCTAATTGTCGAGGGGCACAACAAAATGATCTCTGATCAAGCTGAGACCATTGCAAAGTTGCAGGCTTAGTTTGCACAGCTCAGTGTCGACAAAACTGCTTTTGAGATTGAGATGGCTGTAGTGACGGCGGATTATTTGGACCTTCAACATGCCTTCGATCGGAAAATGGAGAAGCTGGACGCAACAATTCTGAACTTTGACGTGAACTCCCTACTGCATCAAAGGAGCCATAGCTACCTTGGCCTGAAGTACCCATGCACTCTTTCCCTTGTTTGGGAGATCTTGTCCCGCTTTGCTGAGAGCGGTGACGTTTACATAGATCAAGAGTTGCGAGATGCTTATCTCAATGAGGAGTCCAAGAAGGAACTACTTGAGGCCTAGGAGATCCTTCGGGTTGAACGAGAGAAGGAGGCCGTTGATGCTACCTGACGTCTGCTATTGATGTGTTTACCAGGCCTTCTTCCTCCGATGGGGGTGAACCATCAAAGCAAATCCACGATAAGCCAATAAGCTCGAGACTCGATGTTGTTCCTCATATGGTGGAGTCCTCTAAAGAAGGCGAAGGCGATGAGTTCGAGGTCGCCATTCGTGATTCTTCCTCTGGTGCGGGTAACGTCCATGCTTCTCCCGACTTCGGCAGCCTTCATTTTATGCCACAGAAGCAAGAGGAGTTTAATGCTTTCGTTTTTGATCTTATAGGTCCATCCACTCTTCCCATTGATGCGCCAGCTACTTGGGCGCTTGTGCATGTTGCCATCTTCGCATCCTTTGAGCTTGTATCCATTCCTGCTCTAGTTTCGACATCCATATCTAGCTCACAACCGAGGCCAGAGGCCGAGAAGATTGTGGCGCTCCATGGCTTGGACGACCCTTCGACATCTCTAGAAGGTGATAAAACTGCCACTAAGGCTAAGGAGTAGGAGACACAGATGGAGCAGCCGCAAAAGACTCAGCATGATTTAGTTGCCGTCAAGAAGGAAAATGTGGAGGCGGTCAAAGCTTCGAATAGCTCCCGGAAGTCACGAAGATGCAAAGGAAAGGGAAGCACTTCTGAAAAAGATTCGGAGGAGGAGGAGGAGGAGATTTCCATCGAAGTGCATGCTGACATTACTGGCAGCGACACCTCTCCCGAAAAGAAGCAGAAGCTATAGATCAGATGTAAAAAAGGAAGCGGTGGAAAGAAGCGCTGAGTGGCTGGTGTGAGGATGGACTTGATTTTGGCCAATAGCGTGCAAGAAGATTGACTTGTTTTTCTTTTTGAGTTGTTTTGTTCAAGTGTAGGGTCTGCACTTTGTGTCCTCATCGTAGAGTCTGTATTTTTTCTTTGTTGGTCGCTATTGTGTGGGTATGGCCCCCACATTTTGATCCTGTGTACAGAAATCACAAGTAATACAATGATATTTTGACTTTATTTTTAGCTATCTATTCGTACTTGCTTTGTGTACTTGTGCTCATTTCATTTCATACTTCTCTAGTTCTGTGATTATAGCCAAGGTCCTTCATTCGAAGTAATAGAATTTTAATAGACTTAGAGACTGATAGCACTTAGAGGATTTCTGTTTAGAAATTCACAATACTATAGAAAAACTTCTAAGTTTTAACAATTTTCATTTGGAATTGATTTTTGTTTAGAAATTTCTAAGTTTTATAAATTTACTCTCACAAAGCTTATAAAAATTTCCAAGTTTTAGAAATTTTTGGTTGGAAGTTGATAAAACTTTGGGATAGGACTTGTGAACTTGTTATTGTTTGTAGTGACAAAAACTGTGAACTTATTGTATTTGTTTTGTTCTGTTTTAGTACGGGTGTATGCCCCTTAGTTCATAGGGTTGTTCACTTCAAACAACTTTCAAGTAGCTGATAGCTTGGAGTTTAGATGATCTCTATTGAAAATCTGGCTAAATCATGACCTGATTTTCAATTCTTCTAAAGTTTTGCGACCTTAGCATATACTCTCAGTTTCTGGTAGCATTAATGTAAGCATGTAGTTTACGTGTGGGCATGTATTGTCAATCATTGAGTGCCTTCCTTCTAGCACCGATTATTCCTGATTATATGCATGAGGGGCTGTTATATTGAAATTTAGCACCCTGCTTGTGTAGTGCGGGTTTGGATACTCCTCAGCATTGCCTTTCTTCGGCCAACGTGAAGGGTTTGTTTTTGACATTCCTCGGCGTTGCCTTTCTCCAGGCAAACACGTGGAAGTTATTTTTCGACGGTCCTCGGCGTTGCTTATCTCTGGGCAATGCAAGGAGTTTGTTTTCGAGGTTCCTCAGCCTATCTCCGGGCAACGCAAGGAAGTTAGTTTTCAATGCTCCTTGGCGATGCCTACCTCCGGGAAATGCGAGGAGTTTGTCTTCGACGTTTCTCGGCGTTGCCTATCTCCGGGAGAGGCAAAGATCGAGTTCCGCCGATCCAACGGTTTGAGTTGATTTGCTTCTGTCGACTCGGCGGGTAATCATTATGAACACAGTTTTGTTGGTTCAAGAAGCAAACTTTATTAAGGAAAGCATGCAAATTCTTTGCCTATTTACAATGCCACTGGCATTTCCAAGATGGGTTATTTGTTGAAAAATGGAAAATACATAAAATAATTTTTTAGATGAAATTATGACGAAGCGATTCGCTATTCCAGGCTCTGGGAACTGCGGCCAATCGACGGTGGTCAGCTTGCAAATAAGCTATCCACGATGCATGCCTAGCTGCAATTTTATTCTGCCCTTGTAAATGTTTCAATGCTTCATGGTCTGTATACAAAATAAATTCTTTGTGGAACAAGTAATGTCTCCAATGCTTCACAGCCTGCACAATAGCATAAAACTCCACATCATAAGTATTGTATCTCATCTTTGCTCCAGAAAGTTTTTCACTGAAATAGGTGATTGGACGACCCTTCTGACTCAACACTCCTCCAATTTTAACTTTCGATGCATCCGTATGTAACTCGAATAGTAACTGAAAATCTGGCAACACTAGAATCGGTACTGAGGTTAAAAGTTCCTTGATTTGCTCAAAAGCAGATCCTGCTTCTTTCGTCCACGAAAACTGCTTTCCCTTCATACAATCAGTAACAGGAGCCATCACACTACTAAAGTGCGGTATAAATCTTCGATAAAATGAAGCTAACCCATGGAAACTTCTGACTTCTGTTATAGTTTTGGGCTATGGCCAATTTCTGATTGCGGCTACTTTACTCTGGTCCACTTGTATCCCTTCCTTAGACACGATATATCCCAGAAATAAAACACTTGGTGTCATGAACACGCATTTTCGTCGCTGCATAGAACTGTTCTTGACGAAGAATAGTTAACACCTTTCGCCAGTGTTGAATGTGCTCCTCTATGCTAGCACTATTTATCAAGATATCATCAAAGTAAACTACCAAAAACTTCCCGATGTAAGGTCTAAAAATTTGATTCATCACCCTCATAAATGTACTTGGTGCATTAGATAGACCAAATGGCATGACCAGCCATTCATATAATCCTTCCCGAGTCTTGAATGTTGTCTTCCATTCATCGCCTGGTCTAATGCGAATCTAATGATAACCACTCTTAAGATCAATCTTAGAAAAGATTACAGACCCACTGAGTTGATCCAATAGATCATCAAGTCTTGGCATAGGAAATCTGTATCTGACAGTTATTTTGTTGAGTGCCCTGCTGTCGGTACACATTCTCCATGAACCATCTTTCTTCGGAACCAACAGAGCCGGTACAGCACAAGGACCGAGACTCTCTCGAACACACCCTTGCTCAAGCAACTCCTCAACCTGTCTCCTCAACTCTTCATGCTCATTCGGACTCATACGATAATGCGGCCTATGCGGTAAAACAGCACCTGACACTAGATCAATTTGATGTTGTACATCCCTCAATGGCGGTAATTCCTTGGGTAATTCCGCAGGAAAGACATCTTCAAATTCATTCAACACCGGTCTAACATCCGCAGGAATTTCAAGATCTTCACTTGTTTCATACCCAATCAACATAAACAATTCAGCACTATCTTCCACTTCTTTAACAAATTCTCTCGTAGATAATAGACTAGTTGATTCTACTTTCTTCTCTGACTTGCTTTCACTTTGTTCACGCTTCTTAGGAACTAAGGTAACTTGGGTCCCTTCGAACATGAAACTGTAGCTGTTGGAGCGACCATTATGTTGTACAGCTCTATCATATTTCCATGGCCTTCCCAATAGTAGATGACACACATCCATATCGACAACATCACACCATATATCATCTTTGTACTTCTTCCCAATAGAAAATGTAACAAATGTTCGTCTTCCCACTGTCACTTCTCCACCTTTATTTAGCCATGCCAGTTTATAAGGTCTAGAATGTTTTTTAGTCTTCAACCCTAACTTCGTGACGGCTTCTTCAGAAATAATGTTATCGCAGCTTCCGGCATCAATAACAAATCGACAAACCTTTCCTAAGATAGTACATGTAGACTGAAAAATATTGCTTCTCAGCCAACTAGAATCACTCTCATGCTTTGGCACTAAACAAGACCTTCTTATCATCAAGTTACATCCTTCGTCTCCTGACACAACTTCTTCATCCTCATCAAACTTCAATGGTTGAGAATAATCAACTTCAGCTTCCACGTCCTCATATTCACATTCCTCTGCAACTAATGCTCTCTTCTTTGGCTTTGTACATTCATTACTTTTATGGCCAAACTCCTGATAATTATAGCACTTGATACCGTTATTGACCTTTGCTTTAGCGGCTTCATTGACAATTGGTTTATTGACTGCCTTGGAAACATTAGCACTGCTACTAGCACCCTTACTCTGGTTGTTAGATCCCGCAAACACACCACCTCCTCCTCTCCCTTATTTCTCCCAAGCTAGATCTTTCTGATGTGCTTCAGTAACAGACATTGGATTAAACATATTCACCATGTCTTGAATTTGCATTCGTAACCCTCCAACATATCTGGCCATTAGCTATTCCTCAGTTTCCATAATATCTTTCCTTGCAATCAATTGATAGAATTCATCTGCATAGTCATTCACTGTCCTCGTCCCTTGTCTCAAATTCTGCAAACGTTGATACATAAAAGATTGATAATTGTACGGCAAGAAAGTCGCTTTCATCATCTTTCTCATCTTATCCCAAGTGACAACTTTTGATTTTCTCATTCTCTCCCAAGTTAGTTTAGTTTGTTGCCACCAAGCCATAGCTCTTCCCCTTAGTCTTGTAGCAACTAATTGGACTTTGCGATTCTCAGGCACCTCCTTGAAATTCAAAATTTCTTCAACATTCGACAACCAATCAAGAAATTCTTCATCTTGCATACCACCTTTGAATTCTGGAATTTCCATCCTCATACCTGATTCCCATTTACGATCATTTTCTGAATCCAGATATTGATTTCGCACTTGGCCTCGATTTCGATAATGCATACTACCTCCATCACCATCCTCCTCAAAATCATATGTATTTCGATATCGATCCCAACCATCTACATCTCTACGATCACGCATGTCCCTTCTACCCTGTCTTTCAGCATCACGATATGGTTCATTTTCAAACCCACGTCGAGTTCTTCCCTCTTCATTTCGATACCCATGGTGGTCTCGCATCATTGAAACCGATGATTCTCTCCTATCTCGATAAGACTGGGGTGACATCCTTCTTTCTTTCGAAACCGATGGTGAAACCCTGTTTCCACTCTGGTTTGAAACTGGTGACGTTCTCCTTTGATTTCGATTCATGTCTTTCATCAATTTCTCCAACTTTTCAATTCCCTCATTGAACTTTTCATTGATATGCTGCTCCATCTGCTCAGCTTCTTGTCTTCTATACAAATCTTCAACATTATGAAAACGATTAGCACGTCTCGGAGGCATGATCATCAAACAATCTCGTTTCCGTCTCCAATCTAGCTCTGATACCAAAAATGACGCAACTTATAGTAGGCTCGAACAGTTTAGATTCAAACTTTAGCAACCTATCTAGGATCTTCCCACGATATGATGATTTCGTGTCAAATAAACCGATAGAACGATAGATGCCCAATTCCGTTGATCGTGACGATGCCGGAATCTAGCTATCTCCAACCCGTCGATCCCGCAAGATACCGTGTTGAAAGATCTACAATTCGATCGTTGATCACTCACAAGTGATACCGAGAATTGGCTTCTACTTCGTTGATTCGCGCACGAATAACCCGAAGAAGGAAAGAAGAAGGAGATCACACTTAACTTCAACAATGGTGGCAAAAGCTCACACACAAATTTTATTCAAAATCAACTCCCCTTACAATGACATCACGCCCCTATTTATAGGAATTTACAACACATATGTGACTCAACGACATACGACTTACGACTTACGAGTTACATGACTTAACACCTACGACATAAGAAAATATAACAAGAGTTACAAAATCACACGATCTACAATACAATACACGACATACGACATACGACTCACAATACAATATCACACGACTTAACACATTACACAACTTAACATATGCGACTTAACAATACAATACATATTACAACACCATGCGACATAACAGTACAACAATACAACATACGACCCACGACCTAAGAAATCAGCGACATAAGATTGAGCATGGCTTCAGGAACTACTTAGCGACATAAGGAATCAGAAGGAATCAGCGACTTAAGAAGAATGCGACTTAAGAGATGCGACTTAAGAAATGCGGCTTCAGGGAATGACTTAAGAAGATACACAGCTTCATGCGACATAAGAAACCATGCGACCTAGCGACATAAGAGAATGCGGCCTTGTTTTCTTGAGTCGTTGTCTTTAAGGTAGGTCGTTGAGCGACTTATGGATTGAGCGACTTATGGATTGAGCGACTTATGGCAGTTGCGACTTAAGGAAATCATGATGCGTTGATGGTTAGGCGGCTTAAGGTCGTTGGGCGCCTTATGTGGTTGCGACTTAAGGAAATGCGACTCATAGCAGGCCGAGCGACTCATAGCAGACGACTTATCATGGTGCGCTGCATCATAGCCTTATGAGCATCATCACAGAAATCACTATTAATATCGTGCACTTTGACATTATCCAAACGATCACATAAAGCAATCCTATCATCTGAGATGTGAGCATCCAATATCTTCTTATTATCATTACCACCTACTCTATAATCAACCACCATGCTAGCATCACTAGCCATAACTTTCTCGAGCTGACTGTTAGAAGCAATAGAGCATTCCTAAGTTTAATTATCAATTCTGCTTTCATATGCAGATGAAGGATCAACAATATCCACAATATTACATTGATAATTCACATCTGCATCTTCAATCCAATCAGAGTTCTTCCTTATTTCTTCCATTGACTTTAGACAATCAAAACTATTAGCAATGCTTAACTCAAAACACCCAATTTCACGAAATTTTATTCTGGCTCTTTTATAATGAACATCGACAAATTCATTGCTCGATACATTCAGCTGAACATTAGAATCAGAACCCCACTTAGAAAGATTTGCATTCTTACAATCTGGTACAGTATCAATGATTTTCAGAGAATAAGAATCCAAACTATAATGTATGATATTTTTGTTGGGAATTTCATGTTTTGATGTAGTGCTTCCTACACAACAGGAAAAAAGTGCAAGCATTCGAAGATTTCTTAAAGAAGTCAATTCTAATCCCAAATCCAAAAAAACACCATCGAGCAACAAGATTGCACGTTGTGTTTATTGCATTACGTTTGGTTCAGATTACGTTTGGTTCAAATTATGGGACTCACTGGAACTCACTGCATTACGTTGTGTTTATTGGATGTACGTATTCCTGGCTGCATTATGTATGGTTCAAATTATGGAACTCACTGGAATTAACAACCAATTCAGGAAATGGTGAACTAAAGACAATCAAATACACGTATGATTAAAGCATCTTATATCTATTATCTTGGATTATACATGACCAAAGTATTGGTTAACCATCTTATGTTTCAAGCATGTTACACTGTTTAAATAGTGGCTTCAAATATTGGCATCACATACTAATATTGGCATCAACAATTATATAAGCGTATAACTATTTGCTTCCACAACCTAATATAAAATCCCTCTGTGGTGGTAAAATATATGTGTGTGCGTTCTGTTTAAATACCATGTTTCTAGATGACCATATATGAACATAATTTATATAAAGCAGCCTTATAATTTATGAGTTTAATATTAAAATATGTAAACCCTTGTGTAACACATTGTATACCGTCATTGCTTACAAGTATTAGATCTATAAGGACGCAATCAAAGGACCCATAATAATCAAAATAAAAGGATTTGAAAGCTCTGAGAACTAAATAAAAATAACTGTGACATTTATTGTTTGCAAAATTTAGATAATTAAGCATGTTTGCAACATTTATGTGTTATGACATTTATTGTTTGCAAATTTTGGATAAGCACGTTGTTCAGCTCCATATGCAAATGTAGTTTGTTAAATATTTAAATCATTGCATATTTGTAAATATTAATACTCATGCTTCACACATGTTATCTGTTAAAATTAATTTTAACAAAAACTTTATATTGCTTAGGAATAAATTGCAACAAAATGATTGCAACCTAGTGCTTAAAATACACGAACACATAGCAAGTATTGTGATAAACAAAGACATCAAGCCCTTAAGGAGACAGACATCAAATACTGTGAAAACAAAGACATTAAGTCATCATACGAAAGCCTTTGCTTATCTTAAAGTATTTTCATAGTTTTATTTGGTTTAAACTGAGTGTAGCTCGGGCAATCCATAACTTTTAAGAAGTTATGCAATAACTGCAACATAAAAGTATGCCAAGTCAGCAATAATACATTCATAGAGTTTTATATATTGTGTTACTTATGTAAGCTTGGATAGTTGCTAAAAAATATTCAGAACCTACATATCAGAGAGTCCAAGAACATTCCTACGCATTTTACATGATAGTCCAGACTCAATATTAAACTAAGCTCAGCACTACTATGTAAACATATTGTGCTTATCTGTAGAAAGCTTTGTTTTCTCATGGGAACAATTTAAATGAAATAGCATACATTTGACGTACTAGCATGCAGTAAGTGAGATTGACCTTATTTTGAGTCATAACAACAGTAACAAAGCAATAATACAGAGGAAGAAAGAATGTTCACCGTCATAGCATTATGGTAAGCTGTTAAGCCTCCTTCTCGGGTGGTGCAACTGGATACCTTTTCCACTTCTTATCCTGAAAATAGTGGTGCCTGTTAAATATGGTTGTACAATAGAAACAATGTTTGGATTCAATAAAATAACAACTTATTACTACAAAGACATTGGTCCACTCATAGACTGGACTAAAAAACTAAAAGCACGATATTTATATGCATGTCCATAAAAAAATATACTATATCACGCCTCATCAGTCGCAAAATTGAGTAAACATTAACAAAATTTATGATTGTAATATCATATGTAATGAGAAGGGTTTTAGTTGGCATTCTTACTGGACCTAGAACATCAAGCTTCCTAACCTCAGTTTCACTTAACAATAAAAATAGGCGTTGCTAAACCCATGCTTTGGTGTAGTGTTCATTACAGTAAAGGAACAAAATAACCAACCAAGTAGACTTCTAATCTTATATTTCATAAAAAGAATTGTAAATCAGCACAATAACTTTTATAGTAAATAGATCAAATAAGCATTGTTTTTAATTCCACTTCTTCAAAGATAACACAAACTGAAACCAATGTACACATTTAACCTTTATCATACAATCTACAAGATTTTATTTCTAATTTTTAGCTTGATTCGTCTTTTATGATTTCTAGTATAAGATACTATAATAATATAGTTATTTTTTTAACTCATACTGGATTAATGGATGCGGAAATTAATGTCATTAACGCATAATACAATATACTTCAAGATACAAATAATTGATATATAATATACTTACCATGATAGGCCTGTATCTGTAAATAATTCGTAAAGTGAAGTGAAATTGAAATAGGTTCCCAAGAAGTGATAAAAATATTTTATAACCAAAATATTTTATAACCAAAATATTTTAATTAGTGATGAAAGTACAAGTAAATATTTTATGATCAAGGTTAATTCAAAGCACTTGCTGTTAATTCAAAGCACAATGCATTAAGTATTATACAATGTCTAGATTTTAAAACCGGGGTTTGTACTCGGTTTTAAAACTGAGTACTCAACTTTGTACTCAGTTTTTAAAATTGAGTATAGTTTGTACTCAGATTTAAAATTGAGTATCGTACTCAGATTTTAAGAAGAACCTCCAACTGTCCGTGAAAGTGTGGAGGTGCAAACTGCAAACTGTTTTCATCAAGTGCATTTTTATTTTTTCATTCTTCAACTTAATTAATTAGCATTTGTAGATTTCAAACCTGATAGTTATTTTTCAAAATCAAAATGAAGCATACACAAGCCTTAAACTGTAAACTTCATGATACAAAGAACTGAAGGGTGATCAAAACTGTAAACTCAAGAACATGGTAAATATTGCACCTCTGTATTATTAAGAGAAGTGCATATTCTCAAATCCAATTCTCAAACCCAATGGGCAATACTTGCAGTTACCGATACAGTCTTGAATAGATGTTAAAGTACTTACAAATTTTTCGACAGCACATGGAATCACCTTTCCCGTTTTTCTACTTGTATGAGCCACTTTCTATGCCACTGTATGTGTGATCTTCTGTCCTGGATTCTCAGCTGCCTGCATTTGAATAATTTCATAAAGTATATTTTTGTCACTGAAATATTAACCTATAAAATACTTGTCAAAGAAAATTTCCAGATCATAAACCATTTCGGCAAAGTTTCATTTGTTGACTTGCCTCGGTAACATGACAATACTTCTGTATGAAACGTGAATAAACTACTAATAGTAATCAAATACTAAATTTGATTAATTTAATTTAACATCTGCAATTAGTAATGTATCTCATGTCTCAGCAGACTTCCAAGATTACAATTTTGTGCTCAATTACAAAAGTGAGTCTAAAAGTCTGCTACCAAATACATTGTAAAAGGAAACAATAAATGCTTATAATGAACATTCCTAATTTTATCCATCAGATAAGTTACTGAAACAGTTTATTGCATGACAGGACCTCTAGGTTTTATCGTATGTATAGGCCTTCCATTCATGTTTGAAGGGGGGTTGGTTTTTCTAAGTTCCACATCGAGTTTTTTTGCTTAAACTACAATGTAGCCTCACTTTATCAACAATCTTCCATTAGCCAGCCGACCAGTTGATAACAAAAAAATGATGAAAAATATGTTCGTTTTAGAAAACATATCCAATTGAACATAAGAAACCGTAAGAGTACTAAGGCCACTCGAAGATTCACTGCCTCTTTATACACCACGGACAATAAAGTAATGTTCAAATCTATGTTTTTGTACCTTCCTTTCCACTTTGTACAAAAGAGATCATTCAAATTGTATTTATGTTAGTATCAGGAATGTAGTATGTCATTATCACTATCAACGTGCACAACAACATATTCAATTTATTAATAAAATGCATGTCAGGATGGGTTAAAACAGCTTGTAAGGATCTGCCAGTGGGTCAGACTGGGTCCACTTAGCAGAATTTAGATCTAAATACACTAATTCAATCGATAAGTCTACATTAAGTTTGTAATATCCTATTTCTACTTACCTACTTTTAAAATGATTCAAAATATGTATGCAAATTAACTAGCATAGTAAACTAACTATTCTAAGTTGTGAAGTAAGTAGTAAAAACTGGACAAATCTGAAGACCAAAAACATTAAAAAACACATCATATTAACGTTTAATCATGCCATTTTAGAATTATATGCATAAGAACTTACCTACAGTCTTATCTCCTATAAATGAAACATAGCAATATAAAACTACTTATTTTTTAAAATCAATTAATAACATCCATTAAATCATAGTAATATGTCCATTCAAATGCAAAAAATTAAGGAGGGTTAAAAATTATTTGAAAAAACCTTCAAGCTTGACTATGATGGATCTTATCTTCCTATTACACCAATCCAATAGTCCACTAAATTATGTACCAATGTTCATACAAAAACAAAATTTAAAAACATAGCAAACAACATAAATATACAACTGTTTCGGCAAGGATAGGAAAATATAAACAATTCAAAATAAGAAGCATAATAGATGTTATAAAAAAAATAGCATGAACAAACAAATCTATGATAACCTAATCAAATAGCTTAGAAGAAAGCATTATGATAAAACTTTAGTATTATTATAATAGTCAAAAACCATGAGAATTTCAACCAAATTCTATCAATATTCATAAAAACCAAGAAGAAAATCTAGTAAATAAGAAACTACACTATTAAGTCATCACAGCGGTCAGAGGTCAAATGCACATTTAATTTATATTATGCCATTGAATGTGGTAAACTCATCCTAACTCCACAATCTCAAAGACACTACAATTGTCTGTAGACAATTAAACTATGTGGTTTCCCTAGTTATTGTACGCAAAATTGCAATTCTCTGTGTTAATTATTTTTTAGTTCACTTGTCTGTTGTTAAAAATTAATCAAATAGTTTTTGGGACAGCAAAATAGAAGGGTATATATCAGGCAGAATGAACATGTACAAGAGAGACACCAGAGATGGCATAACAAGGCAAGGTTTAAACATATGTATACATATACATCTTCAGGCTATTCAAGGTCTAGACTAAGCAAACCAACAAAGATGCACAACAAATGAAACGATAACCAGAGTGTACCAAGGTGGTAAGACACAATGGCTAAACAAAAAGGGCAAGAGTACAAAAAATCAAGTTGTAGATGAACCAGACAAAACAGATTCAAGCATAATGAAGTATAAACAGTTACGAATAAATAGTTAAATATATTACGAATAAACAGTTACATACCATTAGTGCTTTTCACAGGTTATCTTTGAAAATAGCATTTACATCATTCCATCCTTCATAACCAATCGGAATGAGAGAACGAAGCAAAACACCACAACGAGAGGCCCATTTTTTGCATCACTACCTAACCAACTCCTTTGTTACATTGCCATTTCTCTTCATTATCCATACTTCACATCATACAATCCAAACTCCACTTACTGTCACTCCTCCTTCACACTACTGCAAAACATCTTCCACAACCACAGTCACTCCTTTACTTAAACCAACCACCATTGCTACCAGCAAACATCATCAGTTCAACATTCATTACACAACTACTGCCAACTCCATTGCTTCAAACAACCACAGTCAACTCGCAAACCTCCATACATTATCCACAAAACCAACCACAGACTACATCATCACCACCCATTGTCAACAGCAAACCATCCAATCTCCCCTCTATCAGTCACCAGACAACCACAACTGTGCATATCAACACAAGTTTTTTACGTGCAATCCACCATTACTGCCCCAACCTTCTACCCATATCCATTCCTCTCCGCCAACATTCACTACACAACCAGCTAGACTGCACTACATACATCATCCCCTGCATATTCCATCCCCTTCACCACCAGTACAAACCTGCCACCATCCATACTTCCACTTTGCACATCATCCATACCACTAGTACAAAACTGAACAATGCACCATCCCCTAAATACAACCACCTGCTTGCCTGCATCATCACTGCAACTCACTGCTCCTCCATCATACAATCATCCTCCTTCCAGTTCATCAATCACTTCCAACATCCCATACTTATGCAATTGTGCAAACATCATATTGTCTTCACATACCCAAACCACATTATTGCCACAAATATTCAACCACTTGTCATCCCACTTTCCCCACTACCAGTGCCTTACTCACTATCCTTCCATCCCTACAAAACAACTTCCAGTCATCTCCTTCACAAAACCGAGCCTGTTCTTCCACCTGCACCCACCACCAATCCTCTGCCTAAACCAAAACTGACAACAAAATCGAATCGCCTTTATCCAATAACTCCAACAACCCAAAAAAAACCTGACAACCAACTTCAGCAACGGCATCCACAACGGAAGCAGTCACTAATACTAATTCAATTGTTATTTTTTTGCGAAATTTGTTGATTTGAAGAAATTGGTGTCTGCTCAAGCAACTAATAGCAGGAAATCAATAGATTTTAATAAAAACTAAAAGCATTGATGCCTTTAGTTGATTTAGCCCTTGATTTTGCTTGAGAAGGTTTTGCGAAGAAAAGTAAAAGCTATCCCGAAGCGCGAATTTGGGGAGGAAATGGGGATTTGGCGGAAAGTGAAAATAATTTGGAGATTTGGCGGCCAAAGAAAGTGGGAAGCGTAATGAGCTTAAGCGTTGTGAGTCCAGATGTTATTTTCCATCTTTTACCCTTTTGTTTTCAATTTATTTTCATTTTTACCAAATTTTATAATGGTGTAAAGTAGTGATAAACTATTTACAGCTCCTTTTACAGCGGCTTTGAAAGTTTTATAACGGGATTTAAGTGTTATTATTTTATAATGGCATTTGATTGTTAGTAATTCAGAAATAGTTTTGTTGGGAATTTCATGTTTTGGTGTAGTGTTTCCATCATTGTCAAAGCACACTTCGCCAATGCAAACAACTTTATCGTTCTTCAGCGTGCTCTTCTTCCATGAGGGATTCTTCTTCTTCCTCGCTGTCCTCTTGTACTTGATCTCCTGAAGATTCTTCATCAATCAAGATGGGATTAGCGTGATTGTCCATTAGAAACTTTTGTAAGTTTCTAAGGATTTTGCCTTGCCGTTCTTGTTCTTTGGCCATTCTGAGTTGCACTACTTGAATTTCAGTCATTAGTTGCAGTGCATCCTTTAAGGTATCCTCAATTTTCATCACTCGTGCAAGCGTAGTTCGTTGAAATGGTCCAGTAGAAGGAGAAGGAAACGAAAACATTGAATTTTTATTTGATTTGGAAGAGGAGGCCATGGTTTTATTGTTTTCAGAAGTTAGATTAGAGAAAGGACAGAAAGAATGAACAAAATTTTGAAATAAGAAGAATATATTACCACTTATTTGAATTTTGGTGGGAAAATTTCAAAAAAAATCGTTACATATCGACAGAGGTAAGGAAGGGTTGTCGACGTCGTACCTTTATTTTTACTATTTGATTTATTTTAATTTAATTTTTTTTAATTATACTTTGTTATTTATATTCTATATTTCAGTTATTGAACAAATACCTAATTCTCTTCTTAATTTAGTAAATATAGATTCATTTAAGGGTTTTGTTAAGATATCAGCAATTTGGTTTTCAGAATTGATATAATCGAGAGTAATTACTTCCTTACCTATTGTATCTCTAAGAAAATGATGTCTTATATCAATATGTTTAGTTCGAGCATGATGAGTAGGATTTTTGGATAAATTTATTGCACTAGTATTATCATAATAAACTGGTGATTTTGAGATATTTAAACCAATTTTTTTAAAAGTTTGTTGCATATATATTACTTGAGAACAAACCAAAGAAGCAGAAATATACTCTGCTTCGGTTGTTGATAAAGAAACTATGTTTTGCTTTTTACTAAATCAGGAAATCAGAGAATACCACAAAAAGTGACAAGTTCCACTCGTACTTTTTCGGTCTGATTTACAACCAGCATAATCAGCATCACAGTAAGATATTAATTCAAAAGAATCATTTTTAGGATAAAATAAGCCATAATCAAGGGTGTGTTTAACATATCTTATGATACGTTTTACAGCTCTTAAGTGGGACTCTTTAGGTTGGGATTGATATCTTACACACAGACAAATACTATGCATGATATCAGGTCTACTAGCAGTGATATAGAGTAGTGATCCAATCATTCATCTATATAATTTTGATCTACATCTTTTGAGAGATCTTCTTTACTTAGGTACTTATTGGTTGCCATGGGAGTGGGTTTTCCACTTGCAGCAGTCAAACCAAATTTACTAACTAGGTCTTTAGCATATTTTTCTTGACTAATAAAGATACCATTATCTAATGGTTTTATTTGCAATCCTAGAAAGAAGTTTAATTCACCCATATGACTCATCTCAAACTCTTTTGTCATTATCTCAGAAAATTATTTATTCATTTCAAAATTAGTTGATCCAAAAATGATATCATCTACGTAAACTTGTACTAGTTGAATATCATTTTTATTTATTTTAATAAAAAGATTATTATCTACTTTACCAATTTCAAAGTTTGATTGTAATAAGTAAGATCTTAGTCTATCATACCAGGCTCTAGGAGCTTGTTTTAGACCATATAGAGCTTTCTTAAGTTTGTAAACATGATTCGGTAATTTTTCATTTTCAAAAAGTGGTGGTTGTTCAACATATACTTCCTCTTTTACAAATCCATTTAAAAAGGCACTTTTAACATCCATGTGATATAATTTGAAATTATTATGATTTGCGAAAGCAAGTAGAATCCTAATGGCTTCTAATCTTGCTACGGGAGCAAAGGTTTCATCAAAATCTATTCCTTCTTCTTGACAATAACTTTGAGCGACTAACAGGGCTTTATTTCTAACAACCTCTCCTTGTTTATTCATTTTATTTTTATAAACCCATTTAGTTCAAATTATAGTTTTATTTTCAGGTCTAGGAACAAATTCCCAAACATCATTTCTAGTGTTGATTTAGTTCCTCTTGCATAGCCAAAATCCATGAATCATCAGTTGATGCTTCTTTTGGATTTTTGGGTTTAATAGTTGATATAAAGGCTACATTGCTTATTTTACTTAGTTGATTTCTAGTTTTAACAAGAGATTGCATATCTCCAAGTATATTTTCTATAGGATGATCTTTTAAAAGTTTAATCTTTTTGTTAGGATGATTAGTTTCATTATTAGTTTTAGTTGGCTCTTGATTTTGAATGATTAAATCCTTTCATCATTTGTATCTTCAAAATTTTTGAGACTTTCATCGTATGAAACATGCATTGTTTCTCCGATGGTGTTAGTTCTTAAATTAAACACTCTATATGCTTTACTTCTATTAGAATATTCGATAAAGATACCTTTGTCGGATTTAGGATCAAATTTATCTAAATTATCTTTTGTATTTAAAATGAAACATTTACTTCCAAAAATTCTAAAATAAGATACCTTAGGTTTCTTTGTGTGAAGAAGTTCATAATATGTCTTATCAATTAAAGGTCTAATTACAATTCTATTTAAAATATAACAGGCGGTAGCAACTGCTTCTGCCCAAAAATATTTTGGTAATTTACTATCTGAAAGCATAGTTCTCATACAATCTTGAATCGTCCTATTTTTACGTTCTACTACTTTGTTTTGTTGCGGAGTTTTTGGAAATAAAAAATTGTGAGTTATTCCCTTTTTATTGCAGAATTCCTCAAACTTTTCATTTTCAAATTCACCACTATGATCATTACGGATGGTTATAATTTTTATAGAAAGTTGATTTTGAATCCTTTTTGTAAAGTTCCTAAAATATTCAAAAGTATCACTTTTATGTTTCAAAAATATTGTCCATGTAAATCTAGAATAATCATCTACGATTACAAAAACATATTTACTATGATTTACTGATAGAATTTGAGATGGACCAAATAAATCAAGGTGAAGTAATTTTAGAGGTTTTGAAGTTGAAATCTTATCTTTTAATTTAAAGGAAATTTTTCTAAGTTTTCCTAATTGACATGCATCACATAAACTGTCTACTTTAAAATTCATTTTAGGGAGACCTCTTACTAAATCATGTTTTGACAGTCTAGATAAGAGTTTGAAATTCAAATACCCAAATCTCTTATGCCAAATCCAAGGGTCACTTGTATTTGCCAAAAGAAACAGGTTATCATTTGAAACTTTCATACTAAGAATATAAATATATATTTTCCTAATTCCCTCAAATATTATGGTTGAATTATTATCTTCAATGTGACACTTATCTTTTTCAAATTTAATTTTATATCCTTTGTCGCAAAGTTGACTAATATTTAGCAGATTATGTTTCAGATTCTTAACTAGCAAAACATTAGTTATAATAGGAGTTTTAGAGTTACCGACTTTGCCGATGCCAATCACATATCCTTTTGAGTTGTCTCCAAAGTTAACCAGTCCTCCGTCTTTGTATATTATATCATGCAGCATATCCGGATTACCAGTCATGTGTCTAGAGCATCCACTATCGAGTATTTATCTATTCTTTTTGATTTGCACAATTTGTCCACTGTGGATTGATTCCTCAACACCCATAAAGCATGTTTCCTGCACATCATATAATTTTGGTAGACAGCTTGAATTTTGATATTGATTATATGCAGACTCAAGAGACAATGATGATCTGAATATTTCTAAACTAGTATTAACAAGTTTTTTAAACATAGCCATTTTAAAAGCTTTTTCAAAAATCATATTATGAAACTTTGAAAACCTTGCTCTAATACCAAATGTGAGAAATGCGGATTACGGATCTTAAGGCTAGAATTAACACTAGAGAGGGGGATGAATAGCGTTTTAAGGAATTACTAAATCTTTTTGAGTTTATGTTAATAACACAAACATATGCAATATTCAGATACAGATATGATCACAGAATCAAACACAGATGTAGAAATAAAGTAAAAGCAATAAAGGAAAGAACATACCGGATTTTATAATGGTTTGGACTTACCCTACATCCAGTCCCGCACACAAGTACGGATTTCCTTTCAAAATCAATTCTTACAATTACACCCTCGATTTCAAGGCCACGAGGTACACCACTCCAGATTCACAATCCTCTGGGTAGACATACTTGATTTTACAGGCAACAAGTTCACCCAATTGATTTCACAGGCTACAATCACACCTTTTCTCGCTTGATTGATTTCACAGGCTACAATCACACCTTTTCTCGCTCAATTAATTACAAAGAAGTCTGTAACTCTGAATAGCACTGGGATCTTGTTGAGATAGTGATAGAGAATCAAACCAGAAATGATTTAGTTAGATTCAATGTTGATTTGGACAGAGTAATGGTAAAAAAAATATAAAGAAATGTGGAAGAAGAAGAGAGTGAAATCAGATAA
This sequence comes from Allium cepa, assembly GCA_030765085.1. NCBI lineage: Eukaryota > Viridiplantae > Streptophyta > Magnoliopsida > Asparagales > Amaryllidaceae > Allium > Allium cepa. The sequence continues at coordinate 955,304,942 of CM060932.1, forward strand.
AATATGTATATAAATTCATTTAAAACTGCCCCTATCTATAGTAAAACAACAGCCATGTCCATTCGTGAAAGGATACGACGAATAGACACTTCCTTCAAAATTCAAATTTTTGAAATAAACTACCACCTTGTCGACAAGGGTATATTGGGGTTGTCGATAGGCCTATTTTATTTTTGATAATTTGTTTTTCTTTGAAAATAACTTTCGTCTTGTATTAAAATATTTTAAACTTTATACTTAACTATAGTTAAAATACCTAAATAAGTATAGAGAATAATATTTTGGTATATACAAAATTTTACTATAATTTTATATTTAAATCTAAGTATAAGTATTAAAAGTTAAATATATTAAAAGATAGTTTAAAACCAAGGATAATTTGATTTTGAAGATAAAATATTATTTTGAGGCTAAAAATATTTTAAAACCAGGATAGATGTTCTTAATCTTTTTAAAAGGAAGATTTTGAAATCATTTTGAAAACAAGATATAATTTTGTAAAACATTTGAAAAAAAGTTAGTGGATACAAAACAGTGTTCCACTAGATTTTTCGTAGGTTCCACCCTACTTAGGGTTCCATCCCTTTAACGGGCTCGAAGTGGATTCCATTCCACAAATAAAATGGATTTTAATATGCCAATGCTTTTCTAGGAGTTTTAACAAAATTCCTAATTAAATTACTTACATTGAAATCTCTTGATATTCTTGATACTCATGAGTCTTCAATCTTGATATCTTAAGTCTTGAATCTCTATACTGTACAGTCTTCATTCTTTGGTAACTGCATGGTTAAATCCTGCATATATATATATAAACTATAATGTTAGTATTTATATTTTATAATCTTATTCTAAGGTTGTTGTCATCAAAACCATCTTCTTAGGGAGTATCAGCAAATGCCATTTTGGACTCAATGGAAGTGGTCCCGAGTTCAGATTCGACCGTTTATAGAAAGTCACATTTTGGACTTTAAATTCAACTAACGACGCTATATTTAAATAAAACATTTAGATATATAATCATAAAATATGCGGGTTGTTATAGACTCCCCTCCTTAAAGAAATTGCATCCTCGCAATACTTAAGAAGAAAATAAAGAGTAACAACCACATAAAGGCATACAACACAAAAAGAAAAAATTTAAGTGAGAAGTTCACCTTAAGGAGCACGAGAGAGCAAGTCCGGATGTGTTCGCTCGATGAATTCTCTTGATTCCCAAGAGCAATCCTTAGGATTTGAGGACCATTGAACTTTCACAAGCGGAACATCTTTATTTCGAAGGCATTTAACCTCCATAGTAATGATATGAATAGGAAGTTGCTCATGAGTCAAATTGGGTGAAATTTCAATTTCTTCAATAACACCGGGCTCAAGAATAGAATCGGAACCTTTAAGGCATTTCCATAGTTGAGAAACGTGGCATACGTCATGAACAGCAGAAAATTGAGCCGGTAATAAAAGGTGATAAGCCATGGAACCAATGCGTTCGGCGATGGGAAATGAGCCAATATATCGAGGTGCCAATTTTCCCGAATGACTGAAACGAACAACACCCTTCATAGGTGAAACACGAACGAACACCAAATCTCCCACAGAAAATCATAATTTCCTTCTTCGGTTATTGGCATAGGATTTTTGTCTACTTTGAGCTTTACTCATCCTATGACGAATAACGTCAACCTTTTCTGTGGAATTACGAATAAAATCTGGACCTAAAACCAGCTTCTTACCGGCTTCAAGCCAACACGAAGGAGGTCGGCATGGCCTTCCGTAGAGTGCCTCGAAAAGGTGCCATACCAATACTAGATTAGAAGCTATAATTGTATGAAAACTCAACAAAAGAAATATGATCTTTCCAACTTCCACCAAAATCAAGAACACCTGCACGAAGAAGATCTTCAAAGTTTGATTCACACGCTCTATTTGTCCATCGGATTGAGGACGATAAGTAGTTCTAAAAGAGAAGGATGAGCATCAAGGCTACATAAAATAAGAGATGAACATGAATCAGATTCACAATCTCGAATCTCACAATTGGACAAAGTCTCGAGATCATTCCATTCGGATATCATCATGGAAACAACCGCTTGTTTCTTTCGACTAAGGGCATCGACAACACGATTTCCCTTTCCGAGAGTATAGAGAATATAAAGATCATAAGATGCAAGGAATTCGAACCTATGTTGTTGATGCAAATTAAGTTCCTTTTGAGAGAACAAATACTTCAAAGATTTATGATCGGTGTATAGAACAAATTTCTCTTCCAAAAGATAATAACGCCAAAATCTAGGAGTGGAAACAATGGCCGCGAGCACAAGATCATGAGTGGCATATCTAGTCTTGGTAGGCTTTAATTGTATAGAAACATAAGCGATAACGCGTTCCCTTTTTGCATGAGAACGACACCCAAACCAATACCACTAGTATCGGTATAAACAGTGAAGTCTTGGTTCCCTTTGGGAATCACAGAAATATAAGCATCGGAAAGGAGTTCTTTTAATTGATCCTCTTTCCCGAAAAGCTAAGACTTTCAAAATTATAATTAACTTTATATAATCATCATTTTATAAAAATTTACTTATTCCAAGTCAATTTACGGTGTCTGACTGTCTCATCATTGCGTTTAGAAGATTCATATCAATAACGTTGATCGGGCGCATCGATCAGAATTCTTAAAGCACTCAATGGGCAAAACAACACGAAATCATCTTTTATATGACAAACATGCCTCTTAAAAATTTTACGAATATTCTTTGCTCGTTTAAGAACAAAATCCAATTATACTTATAAATGTCTTATAAAAAAGATTTGCAAATTTTAAATTGCCGTTTTCACTAATAGTCAATGAATACAAGGGCGGAGTTATCGAGATATTCGTAGAATACTCGACCATAAGATGGATGAAATAAGCTGGAGGGTTCGTCAAACCGAATGACATCACGAGTCACTCATAAGAATCATAACGAGTGCGGAATGCGGTAAGGGGAACGCTACCCTTCGCAACTCGTAGCTAATGAAAACCGGTGGCAAGGTCGAGCTGAAAAGACTTTAGCACCACTCAATAGATTACTTAGGTTATAATCCTAAGACAAGCTAAAAGATACTAGGAAATTCACGAACTACTTGAATGAGGGAAGTAACATTTTCCTCATCATGTGGGTTTAAAGAATAAAATGAAGCCACCGAATTGGAATCAAAATCATTAAGAAAAATAAAAACCTACTTGACAGATTGAGAATGTCGAAGATGGATAGTCCTATCGGGATGTAGGATATGGGCTTCATAATGATTAAACCAATCCTTTTCCAAAAATCATTTCCGAAACCTAAGTAGCACATAACATGCAAATCAGATCAGAAAGCATAATCACATAAAATAATCTCAATATTTTTACAAAGTAAACTGAGTGTTGTGGATCCACCAACTTGATTCGCAATTCTCAATGAAGTCACCAAGCTCAAAATATTTAAAGAAAAAAATATCAACAAGTTCTTTTGATATAAAAGAATGAGATGCAGCCGTTTCAAAAAGAATTCGAATAGGATAATCACGAAACAAAATAATGTCATCAAGGACTGAATGAGAAACATCTTGACCAAGAGAAGTGTTACTAGTGGCTTGCACAACATTCAGCTTACCCTCTTTCTTGCTTTGAAATATGGGACTTGAAGATAAAAGACGACCCAAACTTTTGCGATAGCGACAAGTAAGGGCTTCGTAAACTTATTTATATAGTGGTCCTTAGAACTACAATTGTAGCATACTCCACGATCATAGGTAGGAGCCTTTGCTACCGAATTTGCTTTCTTCCATTTTCTTATCGGGATTAGGGATTTTGAACTTAATATGCCTCCTCTTTTTGTTAATGAGGCCCTTCTTGGCACCTCTAACATCACTATCACTTCCCTTATCGGCCTCTTCAAGTCGAAGAGTGATATCTACAAGCTGGTCGAAAGGCACTTCTAATTACAGAGGTAAAACCATTTTAGGATTCTTATTCAAAGCACAGATAAACATTTGATTCTTTACAAGATCCAAAAGTTGTTGGGCAGACATGAATACGCCATCCAAAGGAGGACCACTGCATTGACCAGTGCTAGGACTGCCAGGTCTAACCATCTCTTCTTCTTTAAGAAAGAAGGAAAAAACAAAGAGGAAAAAGGTTATTCTCAAAATGAATTCAAATAAGCTTGATTAGTAAAACAAAGCATCATAAAAGAAAATAGAATAGAACGGATCCTAAGACTCGGATTAAATCCTAAGGCACAATTCCTAAGAGAGACTTAGGACAATGATCCTTGCTTGATTATTCTACATTGTTCTAAAATTTGGCTTTGATACCAAGTCGTGACGCCCCACTTCTATACTCACACTAGCCAAGGACACTACGGGGTAATGCCATCAACTAGCATAAAAAATAAGGTTGTTGAGGAGCGACCATCTGTGTAATTGCTTCGTGCGAGTACTGATATGTCAGATAGTATGGTATGCATTTCATTTCAAGAGGAAATCTGACATATCCAATACAAACACAAAGCTACTACACAGTGGCTATGTAGCCTTCAGAAATAAATATAAAATAAGCTTAACATAAATCAGTCACAGATGTTCATATCACTAAGGTGGAAACAGATATGAATATAACATATAGAAGTGAACATCAAAGTAGTGATCATACAAGATCCACTACATCACAAAAGAATAGGTACAAGTGCTAGACAAAAAATATGTATACATCAAGGAGTCTCTATCTCGAATGTATAAAAGCAAAAACTACTAGCTAAAGTAGTTAGCCAAAAGTCAAAAGCTAGTCCCTGCTAAGAAGTCAAGTGGAAGCACCTGTAACACCTCGGTCTGACTCGAGTATTATTTAAGAAGAAAAATAATAAACGGATTAGTCTAGCTATAAATATCATATAAGGTGAGTAGGATAAGAGATACAACAAAAATATATGATGAAAATAATGTCATAATTCAACAGGCGTACATTTGATAACAACAAAAATCATACAATATCTCAAATCTCCTCAAATATCCAAAAGGAATATCATAATCTTTAGCTTATTCACCAAACCTTAGATATTGACAAAACGTATCAATGCCAATCGCAAAAATTGGTGAAACACAAATTTCAAAAATCAATAATTAAATATCCAGAAAACACAAAGGAGGGCCTTTCACAAATGGGGGCATGAAAACTCACCAACACGTGTATCACAAACGGGTCGCTATCACATGGTCGCTAACCATAGAGTCGGTGCAACGACGTAGTACAACGGTACGCCCGAGGAACCTGAAACTCAAATAATCCGGAGCAACGACGTAGTACAATGGTACGCCTGATGAACCTGAAACTCAAATAATCTGGAACAACGACAACGGTACGCCCGATGAACCTGACTCCATAAAACCATAGGTCGCTAGCCTGTAAAAAATGAGACGAAGCTCAACATAACGGGGTACAGTCCCCCACGCGGACAAAGAGACGTCGCATATCGCTAGTCTAAATCACAAAATGATCATCATTGATCAATAAGAAGTGTGAATTACACTAAACTAGTAAATAAATGAGTTTAGCTTCATGTTCCATAACCACTAGCCTAACTTAAATATTTACGAACAAATTATAGATCTCCACTCGAAGATTATCACGATGTTTCAATCGAACAAGTCCAAAAATTAACCAACGAAGTAAACGCAAGCGTTTCATACCACTTTTTTTTTGCAAAGTCGTTTAATTAGATTTCTCATACAAATGAAGTAAGGGTTTGTATATACTAATAGATTGGAAAACGGTTTTAAAAACAAGCTTTGTATTAAAATTAGTGTTGGAATCATTTTTGCGAAAGAGTTTGAATATTTACTATTAGTATAAAAACCTTTGTATTTAAAAGTGACAAATCATAGAAATGATTGTAAAAACAATCTATCACCAAAAATCCACATTCGACGAAGTTAATTAAAACCATAAAAATCGATATAAAATCCATCAAATGGATATTCTCAAAAATCCAAAAAATAAGCCATCAAAGTCGATAATAAATGACAACAACTAATAGAATCAATACAAATCGATGAAAATCGAAAATCCACACAAAAATAGGCGAATTGATAGAATTGCATAGAACTAGTCGTCCGGTTGGATTGGCCAGACGTCTGACCTGGGGTTCAGGAAATTTATTTTCCTTTTCCCCCTTTTCTTTTTGATGCCCGAGGCCATCTAGACGTCTGGTATAGCCTAACCAGACATCTGGTCGAGTGCTCTGGAATTTTCTTTTTCCTGTCGTCTTATATAATTTTCTCCAGGGACCATAACCAGATGTCTGGACTTGACCAACCTGACGTTGGGTCGCCTGGATTAGGCAACAGTTTGCCTAGGCCATTAATGGCCAAAACGATTCGGAAATGATTGGACGAACAACAAGGCTAGGGATTTATACCAAGCGACAACCCAGCCTTATAGGCTCTTCGATACACCCCAAATATCATGTCCAAACACCCCAAATAGGATTTTTAAAGATTCTGACTTCAAAACAATAAAATTGGAAAATTCACCAAAATTCAAAACAAAGCAAATGATCATAAAATAGATGTTAGGAAGTCATACCTAACAATAATGAAAGCTAAAGACATAGATGTGAGTTCAAGAACTCACCTTTAAAACTCAAAAACAACGAATGAGAAGCTCTAAAATAAGGCAAGATCAATTCCTCTTCAATACACCTTTAGAATCTTCAATCTATTATCAAAGGTGAAGTTTTTCCTAAGTTAGGTTATTTGAATTTCTGAAAATTGAAGAGAGATTGAGATGGAGAAGATGAAGAGGATGCTTACCTAAGCATCTCTTTGATTTTAGAGCAAGAACTTGAATTTCCAAAGAGAACCAGAGCTTAGGAATTTCTAATCTCCTCTCTTTTCCTCCATTTTTTCTTTTGCTTGAGTGTTAGGAAATGTTATGAATGAATGAAGAGGAGTGGAGTGGGAGTTGTTATTGCAGAGGAGTTGGGTTCTTTGTTAGGTTAGTGGGCTGAAACCCAAACCAAAAGCCCCAAATGAAAATATGAAAATTCTAATCAACTCCAAACATGTCGATGTTTATACTCAAAAGGGTCATAAACGTCATTTTAGACTCAATGGAAGGGGTCCCGAATCTGGATTCGACCGTTTACAGAAAGTCACGTTTCGGACTTTAAATTCAACTAACAATGTTATATTTAAATAGAACATTTAAATATATAATCGTAAAATATGCGGGTTATTACAAGTAATATTTACATATATGTTGATCTATCTAAATAACTTTTAAGTGAATTGGAATTGAGATTGAATGGTAACTTAAATTAGTACCATTAGGATTGCTAAGCCTCTTTTTGGAATTTATAAAATATGTTTTTGAATTAACTTCAATTCTTTGCTTAATTTGGTGTTTAAAGATTTAAATGATTTTCAAGTTATACTATTATTTTATAAAGTTATTTCTAAGTAATAACTTGTTTATAAAAGAGGTTTTTACTAAGGTTTATATAAGGTGTTTCACAAAAGATATTTCGTAAATGATATTTTATAAAAGAAATTTATAAAGGATCTAAAAAGGAAAGTTTTACAAATGGTTTGACATTTAGAAAAGAGTATTTTTCTAAAAAAATAAATTGTGAATTTATAATGAAGTTTTATAAATAAATTGAAATTATTTATGAAATAAAGAGATGTGGAAAGAATGTTTGATTTGTATAGCATAATTCAAGTGGCAAAGAATTGCTAACAGTTTACTATGATTTTTCGCTAGGATAAGTAACCATCGTGAAAATTGCAATATATGCTTGATTTCGGCGTAATTGGAGAGGCAGAGATTGCCTGTAGTTAAGTTTGGATTTCTTTGGAATTGAGGCATAACCACTGAGCTGCGATCCATGGTCGATACCGAATGGTAATTTCCATATCTATTTTTAAAAGATTTCCAAGTATTTTTGAAAAGAATGTTTTGTGAATATACTTATCCCAATGAGATAAGTATATGAAGCAATTTCAAACTAGTTTATGAGGCTTTGGTGATTTCTATTGGAAAGGTAATCTTTGTTTTGGATGTTTGTTTATTTGATAGTTAAATAACCGACTATCAAATCTTGGCCTAAATATGTAATCCTTATTAATTTTGGTGGTAGGGAAATGATTCCCTACTTAACGCAGATAGATTTTAACTCTGGAAATATCTAGGGGAAACACGAGAATTGTATGGTACAGTTACCATTGGTGGTGCTATACTGTACGTATAAACTCATTTGTTCTTCTAGGATAAATGATAAGGAGATCCGTCCACTTAAACGGTTCAGGGGTAATTCCTGCTCCTATGTATTGTCTAATTATTTCCTGAAGAACCGGTATTGAGCATTCAGGAAAATCGACGATTGGTTTGTGGAGATCCCGGAAAACAGAAGAGTGTACACGTAAGAGATGACTTGAAACTGTAACCACTCCAAAACCATATACGATTCTATGGAGGAGTTTCGTGGTATATTGAGATGTTGGGATCCATATGTAGTTCCGAGAACCGTTGGAATGTGGCAATCCGTAGGTAATTCCAAGACCTATATTGAGATGTGGGAATCCTTACGTGATTCCAAGACCCATGGAGTATGGGAATACATGTAGGATTCCGTGGTCTATTTTGGTGCGGTGCGTAAGCTGGAATGTCGGACGTAGCCTCATCAGTGGAAAGGACTAAAAACATATATAGGAGACATGGCCAGTAGTGTTGGCAAACCCATAGAGTGTAGTCGGCTCCCTTTTCTAGCAATATCTATCAGTTTTGGCATGCCAGGAGTGATGCACTCAGTCTTGGCAAGACCAGTTACGTTTTTCCGATAGTATCCTGGCTATACGGATACGATGCTTCGGAAGGATAACTCTGATTCTTGTGCCAAAAGGACCGTTCTCAGAGGTTCTGAGGGAACCTCCATGAGAATTCTACACAATTAGCAAACGCGTCTTATCGGTTTTGGTAATACCCAATTCCTTAGAGACGTGTTATGGGGAAGAGATGTGTTCGGATGGTAAACACTTCTCTTGAGTATTCTTCTTCTTGGTAAGGGTATGTATGATACTGTTTTGGTAATACCCAATTCCTTAGTATCATTTTGGAGTTACTCAGGCTATATGTAAATTTTCAAATGATTGAAATTATAGTTTCATTTCAAAACGTTTTTGAATAAAACCGAGGTATTTGGATCTTGTGTTTTCTTAGGAAAATAAATTCAAAATGGAATGGTGGAATCAGATTGGGGTATATACTCTTAGGTTGTAGTGGAGTATTATCCAAGTTGAAACTAAGAGTTGTTGTGAAAAGTTTTCATAAATTTATTAATGAGAAATTGGTATTAGGGAGAACCAATTAAGTAAGTGTGCAAGTTGAATGTAGATCATTTCCCTTTTCATATAGTTGATCTAAGATTCGAGTACATGACTTGAGATGTTTCACTCCGTTTCCAAACAAGGATTTATTACTCGATTTTTGACGGCGAACAATTGATGAGGATATTTGTTATGGGACCAAAGTTTTATATCATAGTTATAACTATGTAAGGAGAACTTAGGCTCTAAATTAAAAAGCCTGATTGGAGTCCGCACTAGAAAATCAGTCGAGCGATACTATTTCAGAAGTGAAGTTATGTATTCGAGTTGTGATCGAATCATATTCTAGTATAAGAATGATCTATGTACATCATATTGGCTGATGTATAATGTTAAGTGTGTTTGTGGCATATGGTATGAAGTGTAATTTCGAGAATAAAATTCTTTTAAGGGATCAAGAATGTAACGACCCAGATCTTCACTACTTTGATCTACGAATATTTAATTAATTTTAAATATTCAATATATAGGTTTTATAATGAAAATAAAAATCTTTTTAATAATAAACAAAATAGTGAAATAGTTTTTAAAATTTGTTTACAAAAATATATAGCTCCATGAAAAACAGAAAATGTGACCGGAAATCGTTTTCCAAATTTTCGACGTTTCATCATATAAAAGTCATTTGAAATGTTGTATACACTTTTTTAAATATATGAACTCATATAAAAGTATATAATATGGTTTAGGACAATATAGTTAGGTTTAATTAAGTAAATTAGGTTAATTTAATCAAGATAATCATAATGTGACACTTTGGCAACTAATAATAAAATAAAAAGATTCTTCTTTAGACACGATTCGACACTTCGGAGACTAGGATACAAAGCATTAAATGCATGTAGTATTAGGATGGGACAAGGGGGCACAAGAGAGGTGACGTGGAAAATGGAGAATAGAGGGCAAGGTACGAGGGGTATATCGGTAATTTAACATGTAACATATTATAAAAACCAATTTTTACATTTCTTTTTCTATTTTTCTCATTTCATTCTTCATTTTCATAAATGTCCAAGAGCTCCAAAACTCTTTAATGTCTTCCAAAATGTTGCAAGTTTTATATTTTCAAATTTTAAACTTTTTAAAATGATTTAAACTTAGCTTCAAACTCCTCCTTTCCACTTCAAAATTCTTCTGTTTTACCCGAAATGGTTTGGGCCATAATTCCTTTCATTCAACCCAAAGTTTATATTTTATTTTTTTCAAACCATTTATAATTTCAGTGGCTACAACATTGTCGTGTACCACATTTTTTGATATCGAGTTTAAGTATTTCAAAAATCCATATTTTTCAAGAGTGTTTTTGAACCAAGATTTTTAAGTCCGAAAAGGCCCCTTACCGTTTTGACCATAACTTCCCCAAAAATTATCCAAATTGAGAAATTCATTGTTTTTGAATGATAGAGGAAAGAATTATCTAAAACTTCTCTTTTTATGATTTTTTAAAATTCTGAGAGAAACAGGTCCAAAATTCGAGAACAAAATGACCTATTTTTGGGTGGATTTCCTTGTTTTCCAAGCCTCCCGAATTTCGAAGTATTTCAAATTTTCAAATTTTCAAAATTTTCGGTGAGTAAATTCCTTAACTTTTTGGGAAAGAATTTACCTCTACATGTATGGTGGTTATATGTGATGATGTTGTTGGATTATCATGTGGTTATTATGGTAATATATGTGTGTATGTTATGTGAATCTTAGAATTTGAAATCAAAGTCTAAGTATTATGTTTGGATCAAAAGATGTGTGCTTGTTTATATAATAGTTATGGTTCATAGAGTTTGGGTTGTTTGTGATATAGAAGTGGAAAATAAGTGAGAAATTATGGGTATCCATAGCGATAGTCGCTATGGATGCAGTTCGCTTAAAAGTTTGATTTTTGAAAAAAATTGATTTCTAAAACTTGAAAGTGTTTGTAAATGTTTTATAAACTTAATAATAATGTTTTAGGAAGTTAATTAAGTTTTTTATAATTAAGTTTAATTAATTAAGTTTAATTAATTAAGTTTTTAATAATTAATAATTAATTAAGGATTAAACAAGGTTTAATAGTATAATTAAGTGAAGATTAGTTATTAATTATTAATTAAGTTAATTAAGTATGAGTTAAGTAAATTAATTATATTTTATTTATCATTAATTAAGTATATGCTTAATTATTATTATTATTATTATTATTTGAAAACCTAGGAGAACCCGACAGGCCGGTAAACTCCTGAGGAGGGTACAGTAAAGTCGTCCGTTGATCCAAGCCCCCATACCCCCGGGTAAATTTATATAGGATGGGGAAGCGCATGGTAGGAATTGAACTTGGGTCTTTTTACCAGAACCCAAGCCTCCTTTCCACGTTAAAGGTTTTTATTTATTAAAAATTATTTATTAAAAATTTAATTTATTATTTAAGTTTAACTAAAGATTATTTACTTAAATAATTGATATTAATTAATATTTAATTATTAATGAAGGTTTAATTAATTAATTAATAAATGATTAATTTGGGTTTAATTAATAGTTAGTTATTATTTAATTATTTAATTAAGTAAAGTTAAGATTTAGTTAAGATTAATTATGATTTAAATAAGGATTTAACTTGTAACTATTTTAAAAAAAAAGAGTTTTAAAAATTTTAAATCCCATGTTTTCCAAAAGTAAAAGTGTTTTAAAAGAACTTTTTTTCAATGATGGTTTTGAATACAAGTGATTCAAGTATCGATACCATTAAGAAACCATATAATTGTGAATGAGTTATAATGTAGATTGTTGGGTTGTTTGAACATGTGTTAGCAGTATAAATCCTCATTTTGCTATAAATTGATTGATTGTTTGTTTATGTGGACATGTGTCAATAGAATAAATCACCATTCTGCTATTAATTGATCGAATTGTTTGGACATCTATTTAGCAGGACAAATCATCATCCTGCTGTTATGTTATTTGGACATGTATATGCTAATTAGTATATATTGACATATTATTCACTAATTTGGATATGAGTTGTATTTACATATATGTTGATCTATGTAAATAACTGTTAAGTGAATTGAAATTGAATGGTAACTTAAATTAGTACCATTGGGATTGCTAAGCCACTTTTTGGAATTTATACAGCATGTTTTTGAATTAACTTCAATTCTTTAATCAATTTGGATTTTAAAGATTTAAATGATTTCCAAGTTATACTATTATTTTATAAAGTTATTTGTAACTTGTTTATAAAAGGGGTTTTTACTAAGGGTTTACTTAAGGTGTTTTATAAAAGATATTTCATAAATGATATCTTAGAAAGAAAGTTATAAAGGATTCAAAAAGGAAAGCTTTACAAATGGTTTAAGATTTAGAAAAGAGTATTTTTCTAAAAATTTAACTTATGAATTTATAAAGAAGTTTTATAAATAAATCGAAATTATTTATGAAATAAATGTGGAAAGAATGTTTGATTTGTATAGCGTAATTCGAGTGGCAGAGAATTGCCTACAATTTAGTATGTTTTTTTGCTGGGATAGTGACATAACCATTGGGCAAACTACGATCTATGATTGATTTCATGGCGTAGTTCGAGAGACAGAGATTGCCTGCAGTTAAGTTTGGATTTCTCTGGAACAGAGACATAACCATTGAGTTGTAATTCATGGTCGATACCGAATGGTACTTTCCATATCTATTTTTAAAAGATTTCCAAGTATTTTTGAAAAGAATGTTTTTTGAATATGCTTATCCCTATGAGATAAGTGTATGAAGAAATTTCAAACTAGTTTATGAGGCTTTAGTGATTTTGGTGGGAAAGGTAACCATTGTTTTGGATGTTTGTTTATTTGATAGTTAAATAACCGACTATCCAATCTTGGCCAAATATTTAATCCGTCTTAATTTTGGTGGTAGGGAAAAAATTCCCTACTTAACACCGAAGGATTTTAACTCTGGAAATATTTAGGGGAAACATGGGAATTGTATGATACAGTTATCATCGGTGGTGCTATACTGTACGATAAACTCGTCTAGGATAAATGACAAGGAGATCCGTCCACTTAAATGGTTAGGGGGTGATCCTCGCTCTTATGTACTGTCTAATTATTTCCTGAAGAACCGGTATTGAGCATTCAGTAAAATCGAGATTGGTTTGTGGAGCACCTGGAAAGCAGAAGAGTGTACTCGTTAGAGATGACTTGAAACTGTAACCACTCCAAAACCATATACAGTTCTATGGAGGAGTTTCGTGATATATTGAGATGTTGGGATCCACATGTAGTTTCAAGACCCATTGGGGTGTGGGAATCCATGGGTGATTCCAAGATCTATATTGAGATATGGGAATCCTTACGTGATTCCAAGACCCATGGGGTATGGGAATCCATGTAGGATTCCTTGATCTATTTTGGTGCGGTGCGTAAGTTGGAATGCAAGACATAGCCTCATCAGCGGAAAGGGCTAAAACCAGAGATAGGAGATATGGCCCGTAGGGTTGGCAAACCCATAGGGTGTAGTCGGCTCCCTTTTCTAGCAATATCTATTAGTTTTGGCTTGCCGAGAGCGATGCACCCGGTCTTAGCAAGACCGATTATGTTTTTTCCATAGTACACCGGCTAGACGGGTACGATGCTTCGGAAGGATAACTCTGATCCTTGTGCACGAGGATCATTCTCAGAGGTTCCGAGGGCACCTCCATTGAAATCCTACACAATTAGTGAATGCGTCTTATCGATTTTTGATTATATGCCTAGTATTGTTATGATGTACATTGCATGAGCATCACAGCTATTTGATTATTATTATTTTCACCCTTAGACGTTATTATAATATCACTGGATTTTATGTAAAAGTGTTTTGGTTATCGCAAGGTAAAAACCTCTTTATGTTTATGTGTGGCGTGGTCATACGAAATACCCTTGATTCAAAGTAATAATTAAGTTGTTTGAGTCTACTCACACCAGACCCGTATCTGACCTGGAGTTTTATTTTCTTTCCCTAAAACTCTTGGGTGCTCAAATTTTTACGAGCTACCAAGTAGTCCAGGTTTCTTACGGATGCATTTTGGAGGGGCATGGAGCAGGAGGCTTCACCTATAGTTAGTTATGATTTTGTTTCCACTGTATTGTATGTATCTTGTATCAGTTATGTAAGGACATGCTGTTATAACTGTCCTAGGATAGAATGTATTGGTATGACTCTGATGTATCATTATGTAAATGACTTTGTAAAGTATAATGTGATTAACATGTTCCATTACGTTGTGAGATTCTGTATTTGTTAGTTTCTTCTATCTTCCACCTCCTTTTCTTTCCCATAATAAATGGTTTTTCCGACACTTGAATAGTCGGCACGTGATACAATGAATGTACTAATGTCGATTTTCGAGGGTCAAAAATCCCGGCTGTTACAGTTAAATTCTTGTGACTGCTTTTAAGGAAGCATTAACACTTTAGGATTTTATTCTCTCTTGGTGTTTGGCCAGGGCCGGTAGATCCTTAAGAGAATGCATTTTAGATTTTCCGGTGATATCCATAATAAGTGAGATTTACCAACTTCTATTAAATTCTTGAATTTCATCAGGCGGTATGGGACGTTTTGATTAAGTTCTTGTGATTACTAATAGTGATAGTATTATGCGCTTTAGAGTATATTTCCTTTTGGAGTTCGGTCGGGGGCCGATAGATCCTCAAGAAGTATACTCCTGGATTTTTACACAATCATTATGATCGGTATGAGTCATATCTCTCCAGTCTTTGAGTATGTTTATTGAACTTTGAGATTTTGTTTTCACAGTATGAACGATCATGGGTATCGGATCGGTATGAGCGATACCATCTTTTTTTTCCACGGTATGAGTACGATCATCGAAATCAATATGACTTTTGTTTTCTTGGGTTTCTATGATTTATTTCGTGTTTTGCGATTGAAATATTTATATGTCTTGAGATGGATTCTAAGTTAAACTATTCCAATGCCTTGTTTATATTTATGGCATTTGCATTTACTATAACATCATATGCTCTTGTGTTTATACATAGTTCTCACCTTTTTGATATTTAAAAATAGTCCGACCTGCTTATTTTATAATACTCGGGTCAGGTACAGGCTTTTCAGGTTTCAGAACTTGTAGACTTGTGGAGTAGGTGTACTAGCAAGAAATAGATCATTTTGACATTTCAGATTTATCTTCTATAGGTTATTTATATGTTATATTATGGGATGTTTATTAGGATAGTGACTTATTTTGGATGTATATTTGTGAGTCTTGTACTGTACTTTGTAGACTCACGGTGTGCCGCTATGATTTGTGATTTTTGTTTAACATGATATAGTGACTTATTTTGGATGTATATTATGTGAGTCTTGTACTATATTTTGTAGACTCGCGATGTGTATTGTATATGATGTATATTATTCCGCTATGAACTGTGATTTTTGTTTAACATGGTATACTATTCTTATTTCAAGAAATCGATGTGTTTATTACTTTAGATTGAGACTGTACAAGTCAAAAATTTATTCCAGATACTCATTTAAAATAGCAAGTATGACGTTTCAATGCTTGTTTAAAGGTATATTCACATTCGGTCTTCCTTATCTAGCAATATTCTCTGTATTATTGGACAACATTATTTATATTGTTCTTTAATAATATAGGTACAACGGTAGGGTTGTTACATTATCATCTATTAAAAATAGGAATTTTTTTTCTTTCCGCGTTAAAAAAATGTAAAAGCATTTTGCTACATTCATACATTAGAAGGAAGAAAATTTTATATAAAGCTCTAAGTTATTTAGTCAAAATATCGAAGGGCTATCTTATTTTCATTTTACTAATATTAGAGACCTCAAATTTTCGTGTAAATTATGCATATAAGTTTGTGCTCTCAATAATTAATTATCAAATTTAAAATTCTCAGATGTACATATATTAAATTCCAACTATGTTTGATAACGAAAACCAAGCTGTGTATTGTTTAGGAACCGAAGTCCTGAGATCATCAAATAAAAAATTTATTCTAAAAATTTTGGAACGTGAAGTTCTACAATATTTGTCGGTAGCATGAGTTACCAAATAAAAAGTTCCAATAATCATCATTGTTATCTTTCATTTTTTAGCAAATAAGGTGTGAACCATCAATATTTGAGTGATGATATATGCTTACTACATGGTGCAACTACTTATACAATTTTGAAAAATCAGGAAATTTTCTTTGAACTAACTGAAAATATTTTGGCAAAACTTTCATCCATAGCTGGATCTACTAATATTGTTGAAGGGTCTGGAAAAGCCCATATGATATTACCAAAAGGTACACATGTTTTCATTCAAAATGTATTATACTCAAGCAATTCCAAATGAAATTTATAGGTTTTAAGGAGATAAGAATGAATGGTTACCATATTGAAACCATAATTGGATACAATAAAGAATATCTTTGTGTTATTTTTAGAGTTGAAAGCTAGAAGATTATTTTAAAAAAAAATGGTACAGATTTAACTGGATTATATTTCACGAAAATTGGCAGTTGAATCTCACTCTGTAAATATGAACCAAAAGCTCATAAATACAAAGACACTGATTCTTTAGCATGGTCGCTTGGGTCATCCCGGGTCAATTATGATGCGTAAAATAGTTAACAACTCAAATGAGCATGATTTACCAAACCAATTGAATTTAGCAAGTGACTACTTATGTGTCATATTGCACAAGGGAAATTAATCACTCGACATTCGTTGAGTAAAATCACTTCTGAATCTCCAACCTTTCTATAAAGAATTCAAGGTGATGTGTGGCTTAATCCACTATGAATATGAACCATTTAAATAGTTTGTAGCATTAATTGATGCATCAACTTGTTGGTCACATGTATGTTTTCTTTCTACAAGAAATATGGCATTTTCCAAATTACTCACTTAAATAATCAAATTGAGAGCACACTTCCCTGGTTATCAAATTAAATCAATTCGACTAGATAGTGCAGGAGAAATTACTTTCCAAGTATTTGATGACTATTGCTTATCATTGAAAATTGAAGTTGAATATCTTATAGCTCGTGTTCATACTCAAAATGGTCTGGCAGCATCATTAATTAAACATCTACAACTTATTACAAGACCATTGCTTATGCAATCAAAGTTACTTGTTTTAACTTAGGGACATACAATTTTGCATGCATCAAAATTGATTAAAAATAGACTAACAACTTATCACCAATTTTCACCATCACGGCTTTTAAGTCGATCTCAACCAAATATTTCACATTTATGGAAGTCTAGTTGTGCCATGCATGTGCCTATTACTCCTCCACTTTGCACTAAAATGGGTCCTCGACATAGGTTGGGAATTTTAGGTCTGATTCATCCTTGATAATTCGTTATCTTAAACTTCTTACAGGTGATGTTTTTACTATAATATTTTCAGACTGTAAATTTGATAAGATAATTTTTCTATCATTAGGAGGAGAAAAGACCATCCTAGTAGAACGTCTTGAAATATCATGGAAGAAGCCAATTATATCTCATTTAGATATATCAAACAAAGCCAAGATGGGGTATAAAGGATTTTGCATTTCATAATATCGCTAATTGAACGCAAGATGCGTTTAGTGATGCCACGAAAATAATTCAATCTTTTATTCTAGTTGCAAATGCACCAATTAGAATTAAAGTTCCGGTAGGACCAAAGTTGAATATAGCTGCAATGAATCTATGACAAGACAAAAGCATGGAAGACCCAATGGTTCAAAAGACTTGAATAAAAATTCCAAAATTTCACTTGAATGAAAATATCAATTGATAAACCTCCTAAAAAGTTATAAGTGATCCAGAATCTCACTTGAATGGAAATTCCAAATCTCCTAAAAATCCAAAAGGACCGTTGTCCTAAAAGAATAATAGAAACTTCCAAAAGTAAAATGGTGCCTACTAATAACGAGATCTCGATATTTTATACAAACTATGAGAAATGTAGGATCGAAGTAAAATAATCTTTGATGATGTATTCTAATTCGTAGTAGCTGTTGAAATAATTGAAAGTCGTAACTATAATGAGAATAATGATATTGAACCAACTAACATAAATGAATGTCGAAAAATACATGATTGGCCAAAATGAAAATATGTTATCTAAGTTGAACTGGATTCACTCAAAAAACATGATGTATTTGAACAATGGAGAAAACATCAGAAAATGTTAAACCAGCAGGTTATAGATGTATATTCACTAGAAAATGAATGACAAAAATGAAGTCGTGAGATAAAAGGCACGAATTGTCACACAAGGTTTCCTATAGAGACTATGTCTTCACTGTAAAGAAACATATTCTCCTATTAGGGATATCATAACATTTCGATAATTGATAAGCCTTATAGTTTCCGAAAAACTGGATATAAGGTTTAGTGATGTTGTGACAACATATCATTATGGTGAATTAGATACCGCTATTTATATGAAAATCTCAAATGGATATAATTTGCCTGAAGCAAAATCAAAGACGATCACTATATGGTATAAAAAAATCTGGAAGAATGTGGTATAACCATTTTAGTGAATATTTGGTCAAAGTCAGATATAAGATCAATCTTATTTGTCCATGTGTTTTTATAAAGAAAATGGTAAATAAGTTTGATGTTTTAGCAGTTTATGTAAATGATATAAATTTGATTTGGGCTTAGGAAGAGACTAATGAAACAAAAAATTATTTAGGTAATTTGAAATGAAAAATCTTGGAAAAGCTAAATGTCATCTTTGTCTACAGATCGAGCATAGTACTAATGGCATACTGATTCATCAATGAAACTATATTGAGAAAATCTTGAAGCATTTTGAAATGGAAAAATTATATCAACTTAGTACGCCTATGGTTGTTAGAACTTTAGGTATTAAAAAGCACTCTTACCGCCTAAAAGAAGACGATGAAAATATTCTAGGTCCAGATGTACCATATCCCAGTGTCATTGGTGCATTACTATAATTAACACAATGCACGAGACCAGAAGTTGAATTATTAGTAAATATTCTAGCAAGTTAGATATGCTGATGTAGGTTACCTTTCCGATCCAAATAAAGCAAGATCGCAAATTGGGTATGTGTTTAGTGACAACAATGTAGCCATTTCATGGCAATCTACAAAACGTTAGTAACAACATCATCCAATCACTTAAACATATTAGCACTACATGAAGCAAATCGAGAATGCATTTGGCTAAGATCATTAATTGAGCATATTCTAAAGACATGTCAACTCCCTTCAGCTACAGATTATTTACTAAGATAATGCAGGTTGCGCAGCTCAGATCCAAACGAGTTACATCAAGAATGATAGGACCAAGAATATTTCTCCTGAATTTTTATTTACATATGAATTACAAAAGGATAATAAGATAGAGGTGAAACAAATCCAGTCCCACAAAAATTCGACTGATCTATTCATAAATGCACTTCCAAAATCAAAATTTCAGAAGATGATATATAAAATTGGTATGTGTCCATTGCATTAACAGTCTAATTGAATAATGCTTTACAGATCAAGAGGATCATCTTGAAATATGCTATAATGTACTTTTTTCCTACGGTGATATTTTTTCCACCGAGTAGGAAGATTTTAACGAGGCATTATCTTGATGTAGAAGTATCAACTCTTATAATAACATTATGGGACATGTTACCTAAAGATAAAATAAAACTGCACTACTTTTCTTGTTTATGATTTTTCGCATTGGGATTTTTATAACATTGGTTTTTAATAAGGCAATTATTCTTATCATCTTTACACACATATTCAATAGGAGTGTTGTAATATATAAGTAATAAAAGTGAACATGCTAAATATTAAAGGGTGTTATTGTAATATTCATAATCCACTTCAAGTCTATAAAAATAGTACATTTGTATCATATTTTATCTACAATAATAATGAACGATTCTCTAATGGCTTTTCTCTTCTTTTTATTTTTGACAAAAAGGAAAATGGACATTTTAGTTTTTATTTTCGCTTTTTTTGCATAGATCCTTATAATTATAAAAACTAAGATTTAGATCTCTCCCAATTTCATTTTATAAAATACATCCCTATTATCAGAAAAATAGATGCAATTCTGAGGGATATTTAGGTAATTTAACTAACCTTAACATATGTCTATGTTATTATTTTCCATAACTCATAACTTATTGCAATACACATATTGGCAGCCATTTTTAAATTTGGAAGAGATGTAAAAGAAAAAGGATCATAAAAATTAAGGATGTATAAAATAGTTTGCAAATGAAAGAATGTAAAACAAATAAGTTTTAAAAAGGGAGACATGTTCCTAATTTCCATTTATTTATATATAACTAGTGGGTAACCCGTACGTTGTACATGATAATATTGTAAAATATAGTATTTAAACTTGATGTTAAATCAGGAACATTATTATACAACATACGATATACTCAGCGAAATAAATGAACTATACATTAAAATTCTTATTATTGTTTATGTATGGTTTGAGTTATGTAGCTTATATTTCTTTTGGAGTAAAAACAATTATTTGTTATTCTTGTTAGTATGAATTGGTATTCATGTTGAAACTAACATGTTTTAATGACTTTAGATGAATTAATAATATTACTTAACTGGATTTTTCAAATACGTTAAATTTGAAATTACGTAATTAGTTAAAATATATCGACTTAAGGTAAATAGAATGAATGAATTGAGAACGATTTTGCAAAACAAAATTGTAGAGATCTTAATACGGTGATATTTGAAGTTAAAAATAGAATTATGTACCGTAGTGTATAATAAAATTTTGAGATGAATAATTATAATTGATTTGTAAATTAATTTTGTCATTATTGTTTATGTACACGATTTGATGTGCGTATGTGATCTTTGTTGAAATTCAGTCCGCACATCCCTACATGAAGGCAACATGAGTTTTGGCCAATACCTTTTAACAAAAGGAATCCCTTGTTGTTACATGCGACCAAACTCATATATATACCACTCCACCTCCATTATTTTTCACGGTGCGGGACTATTCTTCTTTTTAATGTACGCCCGTTACCTACGCACAATGCGACACACCCCAACAGATGTCCACCTTAGCTCACATCCATATATGCGTCTTCCAATACGCCAACAATGACACCTGCACAATATCGAGACTCTGTTTCCATGTCATTCTACCAGATCCAACATACCATGATCTAGCTCCACCTTAAGTTTGACTACTTAGGCCTGCACTGCTAGCCACCACCATTCTCCCAGGCATTTCCATCGGCTCTGATACTATGTTGAAATTCAATACACACATCCCTACATAGGGGTAACATATGAGTTTTGGCCAAGACCTTTTAACAAAAGGAATCCCTTATTGTTACATGAGACCAAACTCGTATATATACCACTCAACCTTCATTATTTTTCACGATATGAGACTATTCTTCTTTTCACTGTGCGTCCACTATCCACACACAATGCAAGACACCCCAATAATCTATATATCTTTATAGTAGAATGCAATTTTTTTATGGTTTTTATTAACATGCGTGCGTGTGTGTGTCTAACTGATATATATATTTTTAGGATTTATTAAAAGAATAGACTAACTATTTATTGAGATTATTTAACTTTGAGATTTCGTAAGCAATTTAAATACATGGATTTAAACATAAAAGGTTAGGAAACAATTGACAGGGGTTGGAAATAATTGTAGAAAATCAAAATATGGTTATTTGAAGTTAAAAACAGAACTTTATAATGAAATGTATGATAAATTTAAGAGATAAATGAATAATTTATTAAATTTGTTAATGTTATTTATGTATATTATTTATAATATCCAATTTATATATCTTTATATTGAATGAAAAATCGATTTTATCACTTTTGTTGATATGAACATGGTATGCATATTGAAATAGTCATATTTTAAGGTTGATTAGATGAGTTAATGAATATTTATTAATTAAATTTTTTCGAATGAATTAAATCCAGGATTACATAATTAACGAAAAATATAGACGTAAATGTACAAAATTACATGATATTGAGGTGAGTTTTTTAAACAGCCGTAGAAATTTTCAAAATGTAGGTAAGTTAAAATAATAATTTTATCATGCAATGCATTTATGTATTAATATAGATGAATCATAAATTAAATTTGTTATTATTTCTTATTTATATAATTATGTTATGCGACTGATGTATTTATATATTTAAATGAATTTTATAACGTTTTTGTTAGAATATGGTACAAATATTGAAATTTTTGTACTTTTATGATTCATTAGACAAATCAATGAGTAGTTTTAAGATTAGTGATTAATACTAATATATGAAGTTAAATGTAAAATATTAGAAGGGAACCGCAAGGGTTCTGTAAAAGGTTATAGAAATTTTAAATAGGCATTTGTAATAAAAAAACATAATTTTGTAATACATTGTATGGTGAATTTATTGATACTTTTTTGATAATTTTTGTGATATTCTTTTTATGTTTTTTATGTTTTTATTTTTCAAAAATCAAATTTGAACTTAATTGCATGTTTCCATGAACAAAATTCATTTTTTTGAATTTTCTTTGCAAATGTGCAAATATTTGAAGTTTTTGCAAAAGCGCAAATATTTGCAGTTTTTTACTGCAGTTATTTACAGTTTGGTTGAAATTAAAAGTAATAATGTTTGTTAAACATGTTTTTATGAAGAAACGTCTCGGTATTTTGAAATTTAAAAAGGATACTTTACAAAAGTACCCTATTGTTTATGTTATATTACAAGTCGTGTGACTTGTGTATCTTACTTTAATGAAAATGCAATTTTACCATTTTGTTAATATGCATATGATGTGCATATCGAAATTTTCATATTTTCATTAGCTGGAGAACAAACGAATATCACTTAATATATTTATCTATTTAGTTTAAACATAAGATTGCATAATTAATTTAAATATATGAATTGAAACGTAAAACACTAAGAGAAAGCGGGATGGGTTATGTAAATACTTAGGTATTTCTAAGTATAGGTATTTTAAGTTAAAAGTAAAATTTTACAGTGCAATATATGAAAAATGCATTGAGATAAACGAATAACAAATTAAACTTGTTATTGTTATTTATATGATTTTTATATTAATCAAATAAAAAAATTAATTTAACAATTTTGGTTGGTACAATAGTTGTATACATATTGAATTGTCGTTCTTTAGTATTTATTAGAAATATTAATAAAAATTAGTTGACTGGATTTGTTTAAATAGTTTAAATTTCGGATTATATAATTAACGTAAATATATGGACTTGAATATAAAACGTTAGAAGTTAATCGATGAATTATCTGTAACTAACTATATAAACTTTTAAATGTATATAACAGATTACAAAATGACGAGAGAGATTTAGCTAAATAATTTAATTGATAAATTAAAAGATTTAAAAATAAAATATCAAGAGAAAATTAAGCAAAAGAGAGAAAACTCTTACAAACAATGAGAGAGCTAGAAATTCTTCCGCTTTACTATTATTTAATCTATTAAATAATAGTAAAGTAGAAGAATTTGAAGCTCTCTCATGAATCCTAAGAGATATCTCCATTCTTCCTAATTTTCTCCAAGTATGGATATTATATTTTCAAAATCACATAGTTTACCACTTTATAATTGTTCTACTAAACTTCTCGCACTATATTACATTCAAATAATACTTTTAAGAAAAACATACAATTATTTATAGATCTTTCACAATTCTCTCATAAAATTTTACATTAAAGTCCACATATTTAAATTAATTACATAATCCAAAATTTGAACTAATTGTTAAAGTTAGTCAACTAATACTTACTAATAAGAGGGAATTAGGGAGAAGTATAAATTTTGAAAGAAAAAAAAAGGCTGAAGGGCAACAGGTTTCAATTTTGGGCTAAAGGACAAACTTTGAAAAAAAAATAGGCTGAAGGACAATCTAATTATAATTAGCATTATATTCAGTTTTTATTCTATACAAAATGCTACTTATAACTAGTATTATATTCAGTTTTATACTGTACAAAATGTTAACTATAATAAGCATTGTCCTTCGGTCTGATTTTTTTCAAAGTTTGTCTTTCAGCTTAAAAATGAAACTTGTTGTCCTTCAGCTTATTTTTTTTTAAAGTTTGTCCTTGTATCTATTTTCCACTATTAATAAACTTAAAAGATGAAAGTGTCAATATGTATACCAAAGGCGCATCAACAAATTGGTTAAAAAAAATCATTTAGATGCAAATATATATAAACAAATAACATAAATTATATATGTTAATGAGAGTAATAAATTTATTTAATACATGAATACATTGCACGGTAAAATTCTATTAATTTAAATACATAAACCTTTTTACAATTACATAGAAATTTTTCTTAATTATCTTCTAATATTGTACATTCAAGTCTGTATATTTAATTAATTAAGTAATCGTAGATTTAAACTATTAAATTACAATGTTGCAAAATATAAATCTATCTTTTAGAGGTAGTTAAAAATGAATTTTTTAATGCATTGGATGTTGAAATAATTTTATTGAGATAAACGAATTATAAATTAAAGAAATATTATTTTTTATAGATACGTTTTATATTTTATAATTTATATACCTTTATATCCGAATAAAAAGGTAATTCTATCATTTTTGCTTATATATATGAGCAGTGTATGCATATTTCAATTGTTTTATTTTTGGATTTATTAGATGAATCAATGAATATTAGTTAATTGAATTTATTTAAATAGTTAAATTTTAAGATTACATAATTAGTTAAATATACGAGCTTTAATATAAAATATTAGGATAACATGAAGAAGAATTTTTAAGTAATTGTAGAAATTTTAAAATATAGGTATTTGATGTTGAAAATAAAATTTTCAATGCAATGCGCGATAACTTTATTGAGTTAAACAAATTACAAAATAAATTTATTATAATTGTTAATGCATATAATTATTTTATGCAATTTATATTTCTTTGTATTTAAATGAAAAATTAATTTTACAAATTTGTTGATACGACTATGACATACATATTGAAATTGCCACGTTTTAGTTTATTTAGTGGATTAAATATTCATTATTATCAAACGGTCAAAATTTTGAATTATGTAATTAATTTACACTCATGGGTTTAAATGTGAATTATTAGAAGAGAGTCGAGAAGGGATCTGTAAATAATTTTTTTTATGAAAAACAGGCATTTGAATGTAAAATGATATAAGAAGTTTAGTAGAGCAATTTATAAAGTGGTAAATGATAAAAAATAGAAAATAAAATATCTAAAGATTAAGAAGAATAGAGAAAACTCCTAAAATTAACAAGAGCTGAAAGTTTTTCTGTTTTGCTATTATATTTAATAAATTTTGTTTTGAACAACCTTTAAAAGATAAATTTATATTTTACAACATTACGATGTAAACACACAGATCACACAGATATTAGATTATATAAACGTTCTCACTTTCAACATGCTATCATATTCATATCCAACTCATAACTCCACTAAATGCTACATAACATTATTTTGCAATTAGCAAAGTTGTAAGCACGACTCTCTTACAACAATACGAAATCTATGATTAATTACCAGGATAAAATTATTTAAAAATAAAAACTAAATATTTATTAATAGTTGGTTTGGAAGCGCAAACTTTTGGTCTGACCATGAACTTCCAAAACGGGAAATTTTTTTAAAGCATAAATTAAAATAAATAATTACTCATAAGGACACACGCACAAAGTTTTTACCACAAGGACAAAGCCAAAAGCCCGGATACAATTTAAAACAAAATAAAGAATTCCGTTCATCTTCCTCCTCCTTGCTTTCATTCAGAATTTGACCAAATTTTGCTCGACAAAAAAAAATAGCACCACAAACCAGAAGCAAATCTACATCTCCAACACAACCACAACAATCGACGGTCGACGAACAACGAGCACAACAATCGACAATTAAAGAAAACCTAGCTATGTCCGAAGTGAAACAACAAAGTGAAAATCAAAATATCGAACCACTTCCAACAGTAGATATTCAAAAAGAAAATGCAATAATAGAAGAGGAAAACCTACCTCAAGTGCAAATGATAGCAAAGACAATAAAGAGAAAAAACAACAAGTTAAAACTTAGAAAACATACATCAGTAGAAGATGAAAAGCAAAATGGAGAAAAAAGAACAAAAAGAAGACATGAAAAAAATACAGCAATTGAAAGCAGACCAGAAATAAGAGAAAGTATACCAGAGAAGGTAACTGATACTATAAAATCAAGTATAACAAAGTTAGTATAGTTTTATTATAGTAACATTGAATTTTTTGGCACAGAACAAAGAAAAGAACATGCAGCAGCAAATAGCTGCAGAGAAAGCAGTTGAAAAAAATATGCAAAAAAGAGAACAAAGAACAAAAAGAAGAATGAAAAAATGATTCAAAAGAAAATACAAACAGAAACCGGGGTAGCTAAAATTGCAAAATTATAAAACTAATACTAACAATTTCATACTGTTAAATGTATCCTAATATTATCAAAAATGTTAAACAGGAAAAATCTTAGAAAGAAGAAGAGAAAAAAGTTGCAGATAAGAATCAGAAGAAGAACAACTCAATTCGGTAAAATTAGAAACATTATAACTTTATAACATGATAGATATTACAAAAATAATACCTATAAATCATTTGGTAAAAGAAAAGGCTGATAATTACAATAAATTGATACCTACTTACAACAAATAATAGCCAGTATCATTTGGTAAAATAATAGTCGGTATCATTTAGTTGAAATCTGATACTTTCAAAAAACCGATACCTAGTTACAAAAAACTGATACCTACTTATAAAAAACTGATACCTACATGAAAATAAAATGATACATACTTACAAAAAGCTGATACTTACTTAGTACAAACTGATACCGAGCTACTGTAAACTGATACCTATTTACTGTAAACTTGAAATCGTTACATATTTGACTGAAGATATTTCCTGCAGCTAATACCTAACCTATTGTTATGTTTCAACATAATTTGTTTCAGAAATAATTTATTGTCTTTATTTTGAAATAATATGATGATGCCTCTCCTCAACATATCTTTTAAATAACTTTTACCATTAACAACAACATTTGAATAGACAGATCCAGTAGAAGATGAAGAAGCACGAACATTAGATGAACTTGAAATAGAAGCACCATCAACATATTCCAATTCAGAACCCTTAACCTTGATAGTAAAACAAAAAAAAAAAGAACATTTCTTGTATAACTGAAAACAAATTATACTCTGAATATAAGAATCCGTGTCAACCATAATAGATTTGTCCTCAAATACATAAGAAATCTGAATAGAAGAAGGAGTTAATTGAGACCGACATCGACATATCTCATTCTTCAAATCATACAAAGAGCAATCGATGGACAATCGAGTGCTGAAAGTGTTATTATTCAATACAAACAGATAAAGAAGACCGCTATCACCACTGCCAAAAAAAAAATCAAAACTAAACATTAGTAAAAATATGTTCAATTTAGAACATTAATTTTTCCATTTCACAAAACTGTTACCTACCGTATACAAAACTGATGTCTAGTTACTAATAATAATAAAATGATACTAGGAAAAAATAAATATGATACCTAGAAAGTGAACCTAAAATATGATACTTTTCTACTCTATCACAACTTTATATACAACCCAAACAATGATACTTTTTCCAATCATCCAACATTAATGCAAGATAAATTAAATGTAAAGCATATTAGAATACAACACTGCATAAAGAGACGAACAAATAAAAAACCTGCTGCTGCTTCCAAAAGTTGCCACAGAAGAACGAAAAAGCAATCAGAAAAACAATACTGCATGTCATTTGTAAAAATGAACGCAATTAGAAATCACAGACAATTTTTTTTAACTCTAATAGAAAAGGAACAAAAAATAGAATAATATAAGCTTACCTAGTTAATACAATTTGAAGAAAAACGAGATCACGATAGAAATATGAAAAGAACGAGATCGACAAACGCGAGTGAGAAAAATATGATAGATGAACTACAATTTTCAGAAGAACGAAATTGAAATGACCAAATGAGATTGATTGATATTTTGATTGAGAGAGAGATATTGGATCGCGATAGAAAATTTTGATCGAAAGGAAGAAGAAGAAGAAGCGCGTGAAAGTGGGCTGGAAGGAAAAGATGATAATTTGTTCTTTAGAGAAAAATTAGCGGGCCGTCCTACATCTAAAAAAGCCCTAAAAATTGTCCTTGAGGAAATTTTCCTGCTTCCAAAATTTCCCTTTATATCTTTATATATTTGATGTCACACTTTTTTGTATTAGCATGAAATACTAAAAATGCCTCTTCATAGGTATTATTAAAATTTACATCGGTTAAAATTAGCATCTGATAATTAAACTTCTTTACAAATTCAAAATTTGCTCCACAAATATTTACTAAGTCTTGATATCACTTAAAAATAGGATCTAATAAATAAACTACTTTACAAATTTGATTTTTAGTAATTAATAATATAAATAAAAGTTTAAACTCGAAAGAAATTAGATATTGCTACTTAAAAATAAAAGTTCAAATCCAACACAAAATTTTGACTAAATATATGTGAAAATCATTTTCTTTTGAACGTATAAATAAATAAAAAACTTTAAAAAAACAATTCAGCCTTCTTTATCATGCGCAAAGCGCGTGCCGTAACGCTCGTAATGAATCAAACACATGCAGATAAGCTAACCATAAAAACCGATGCTCTTTCAAATTACAAATAAGTACAAACCTTTTCTCAATTTCTTCAGTTTTTTTTTACATTCAACTCCTTACATTTAATCAGTTATGTTGGTCATTAATACAAATTATTTAAATAAATTTAATTATTTAATGTTTATTAATCCATTTATAATTCCTATTAATAAGATGACAATTCAATACACATACAACAGTCATATTAAATAACGGTAAAGTTACATATTCACTCATGCATGTAAAAATATATATCACATAATATAAATAATTTATGTCATCAAAAAACAAAAAACAAAAATTAATTACATATGCAATATTAACAATTATATATATATATTGAATTAGGACAATAATATTTACATAAATATGTAGTTAGTGAGAATTGGACTCTCAACCTTATACCCAAGCATCATATGTTATTTTAATTTATAATTAATATATCACGATAAATTTATCGTATATTACATAATAATGCATATTTTAATAATAACTAAAAAATAAATACTATTTTTTAACAATATTATACGTGACTAGTCCTGTTATCCCGCCTTTTGGCAAGGCCGAGATATCAAAGAACTGATTACAAGCTCAAGATTAAACGTCCTGGATATCAAGTGTGCACAGGTTCGCTATGGATATCGACAAATTTTGTTCGAGTCCGGATCGAGCTATAATTAACAAGACAGGACAAGCGAAGCCTTGAAAGCCCGCATTCCAAATTTCGAGTCAATTCGAGTTCATATGCTCAAGTTATGATCGGTGCAATTTGAAGGAAAAGGCCATGTTTTCGTATCCATCAGTGAGCCCTATTTCGTATCCATCCACTTCGTAAAGATCGGTTTCGAGTCCATCGAGAAGCCTCGGTTCGCACCGATCAAGTTCGTATCCATCAACATGGCGGGCATTTCGTATCGATCAAGCCGTTAGTATTCGAGCCCCTCATCTTCGTATCGATGGGCTGGTTGCTACTTAACATTCTTCAACTGTGACAAGTCACCATTTCATATCATTAAACACTCATAGTTCGCCACCGTTGAGTTCGAATCCATCAAAGCAATAGCTCTTCGTTCCACAAGATAACCAGTGTTCGTACCCATCGGATGGTTACAACGTACACTTGGAGGCCTCTGTTCGAATCCATGAATGATGGCTTGTTCGTATCCATCAGGTCAAACAGGCATGGGATGACACGTTAGTTATGGATACGAACGCGGCGAAATACTTGGGGTGACTCGATCAAACCGGAGTGAAAAGTGGATCGACACGAAGAGCATGTGCCACGTCAACTTGCTCACGCGCGTTATCATCGAGTCGAAGTGATCGATTCGAATCAATGGATTCGAACCAAACAGCCACCGAGCAGTCCAAGTTCGTATCGACCATAACTCAAAATCCACCGATCCAAATACCATGAAATTTTCATAGAAGATTACGTACGAGCCAACGAACGTTCCCACCAAATTTCAGCTCCATCGGACATGATCTTGATCGATACGAAATGATTTCGTATCGATCACAGATCGAGTCGAAACTCTTTGGAATTGGTCATGTGGGTCCCCTCACATGCCAGAGCGAGTCTTCCGAAGTTTGAGCGAAGTCTCAGTCTCCTACGCCTATAAATAGAGCCCCAGAGCCTACAGAAGAAGGATCTTTTTGATTCTCAAGCGCTCAGACTCTACCGGATCAAGATTTGCATCATATTCTTGCTGCTGAATTCGAATTCCAAGTTGTAATTTGCTGTTGTTTGTTGTAATCACTTGTAATCATTGAAAGAGAATCAATAAAGTCGCAAAAACTTCATAGTGGATGTAGACAACACGTCGAACCACTCTAAATCGTTTGTCTGTGCATTTACATTACTGTTGTTTGGAGTTTTTGTAAGATAATCTTCATTTTAAATTTATATTCTTCACTGTTATCTATTCAAAAACTTCCGAAGAGTGTTGTGCACAATTTTGGTACAAACGCTTTGGTGCTTTCACTTTGGTGCGTTTACAAACACTTTTGTAAGATAATCTTCATTTTAAATTTATATTCTTCACTGTTATCTGTCGTTGATACCGGATTGCATAAATCTAAGAGAGAGATCCAGATTACTTATTCGAGTTCCTTCCATTCTATTCAGATTTGCATAAAGTCTAAGAAAGGAATTCAAACCCCAAGATGGTTAGCACAAAGACCACCTCCAACGTTGGCGATCTAGATGACCGGGATAGACAGAACCCCGCGCAAGTACCTCCGTCTAACCAAGGCGCTACCAAACCCTCAGAACCATCGGGTCCGGTTACCCGACAAGAGTTCCAGTTGCTACTTCAGGAACTGACCTAGAGTCGGCAACAACTAACCGAGAAGCTACGCGCCAATGCCGAGCTGACCAGCCAGCTGAATCGCCAGAAGCGGAGGAGATCTAGGGGAGATCAAGCTTCTCGCTCCTCCACCGAAAGTTCTTCCTTTTCTGATTATCATCATCGATCTCCACGACCTCGGCTAGATGGGAGTCGCATACAAACTGCTGGACTTCAACTGGCAATGACCGATGGACAGCTGAGAGTTGATCCATCGGCCAGTTTCCAGACAGGATCCTCCTCACGAGGAGGTACCGCTCCTCATTACACCACATACTACCGCACTACGACCGCCGCGGTTGAACCAGGGGTCGATGCCCGAAATCAGTCGAACCTGGACCGTCGTCAGCACGGGCACACTCTTGAGCCATACATCCTAAAGGACTATGAGCCAAGAAGGCGAGACGTGGACCGTCGACGGCATCCGGTCCAACCTCATAATATGGAACATAATCACACTCTGGCTCGAACAGCACAGAACGTACGAATGCCGGATCTTCCGACCATGATACGTCAGACGATCCGTGAGAGCCAGGGTCTCACGAATGATGACTGGGGAATCTCCCGAAGTCACACTCCTTTTACGGACGATATACTTACTGCTGAACCCCCTCGGCGATTCAGGATGCCGACTTTACCCATGTACGAAGGAAACTCCGACCCCAACCAACATATTCTGGAATATGAATGGTCGATGAGAGCTGCTAGAGCTGACGATGCAGTGAAGTGTTGTAGTTTTCCCATTTCCTTGGGGGGCATCGCTACCATGTGGTTCACCAGACTGCCGCCACGATCCATTTCCTCCTTTGACCAGCTGGCCACTAAATTTGTTGAGCAATTCCGCATGCACGTCGCAAGGCCAAAAGATATCAACACTCTATCTAGTGTCACCCAAGCCCCCGGGGAAATGCTCAGACACTACTTAGAGAGGTTCCATGCTGCATGTGTGGAAATCAGCAATCCAAACGATAACTCCATCCTTATGGCGTTGACTAAGGGGATTGACCCCGACTTTGAATTCGGCAACTGGCTCGCCGGAAAACCACATGCATCATTAGACCGTTTCTATGCTAAGGCGGCTCAATTCCTGAGAAGGGAAGATGCGAAACGGTCTAGGAAGCAAGATGATGTAGGGCCAAGTGCGGAAGGGATCCAAAGTAATGTCGCGGTCAAATAGTCTGGTGAGAGCTCCGGAAAAGTTCAGTTGAACATTCAAAACAAACAAACTCAGCGGAGGGAGAACGTGAATCAAAATAGAAAGCGAGATTAGAATCGTGGCCCACAGCGCAAGAATCCTATGTTTGACAACTACACTCCTTTGAATACATCACTGGAGAAATTGTATTTACAAACCTGTAATACAATTCAATACAAAAAACCTACACCTAAACCGTCGTCATAGAGGCAAATTCATACGGGAAAATTTTGCAGGTTTGACGAAAGTTATGGGCATAATACGAATGAATGTCGTCATTTGTAGGATCTCATGGAAAAATTGATTAGAGAAAGGAAGCTGGAATAGTTTGTGCGGGCGCCGTAGCCTGGAGGAGCGGGCCCATCAAATCAAAATAATGAGCCCGATCGGCCGAGATAGGAGGACTCTACCCATCTCGGCGGGAGACTAGTGATAAACGCCGTCAGTGGCAGACCCACTTTATCAAGAGCCTGGAACGACGAGGATCTTCGTCACTGTTACACATGACAGGCTTTATATATTTAGTCTAAGAATACTTTACAATTTGTCTTTGCATTCTGAAGTTCGAATTTGTAATAAGGCACTGGCTTTGCCATGTTTTTCCGTTCCAGCAATAATTTACCATCTCTTTAAGCTAGAGTTGTGATTCACTGAATGCGACATTCAACAATCACGATGCACGAAGAGCTAAGTTCTATCGTACGATGGAATTTATTCAAATAGCGAGTGACTGTGATACGACCGGCCACTCACTAAGTGAAACCTCAGCTCAAGGGCAAGCCATCATATTAAAGACTGAACTGGACCGACATACGACAACCCTATAACCAACTTCAACTTCCCAGAGTGCGAATTGGAGTACAAACATCAACTCTAGGTTCCCAGAGTGCGAACCGGAGTATAAACACCAACTCCAAATTCCCAAAGTGCGAATTGGAGTAGAAACATCAACTCTAGGTTCCCAGAGTGCGAACCGGAGTATAAACGCCAACTCCAACTTCCCAGAGTGCGAAGTGGAGTACAAACATCAACTCTAGGTTCCCAGAGTGTGAACCGGAGTATAAACACCAACTCCAAATTCCCAGAGTGCGAATTGGAGTATAAACATCAACTCTAGGTTCCCAAGTACGAACCGGAGTATAAACATCGCTAACTCCAAATTCCCAGAGTGCGAATTGGAGTATAAACATTAACTCTAGGTTCCTGGAGTGTGAACCAGATTATAAACACTAACTCCAAACTCCCAGAGTGCGAGTTGGAGTATAAACATATAAATGCAGTTCCAGAGAGGGTGGACCCGTCCGCCTAACGACTTCGGCCGTATCCTAACCAAGTTCTAGGAGGATGGACCCGTCCATCTAACGGCCTCGCTTGTTAACTCGGGATGGATGTGATCCGACCATTCACGATCTCGATAAATCCGTTGTTCCCAAAGTGTGAACGAATTCCTAAAAAGCCTAAATAGATGTGACTGATCATATGTCGACTAACTCCAAATTCCTAGAGCATGAATTGGAGTATAAACATCAATTCCAGGTTCCTGGAGTGCGAACCGAAATATACATGTTGACTCCAAATTCCCAGAGTGTGAATTGGAGTACAAATACTAAGTCAAGATTCCTGGAGTGCGAACTGTGTTACAAACATCGATAACTCTCAAATTCCCAGAGTGCAAACCAGGTTATCGATCATAGATTATCCTAAGTCCTCAGAGTGTGGACATGTGCTCAAGACTTGTGATGGGTGCGATTGACCACTGAAATATAAATACTGATCCCCAGAGTGTGGATGCGATTATTATCAGTGAATGCGCACAACTGAAACTGCTCACCCTTCACTTGCTTCAACATCGATTTGATGATGTTAAGTTTGGAAGGCGGAGATAGAATTGCGATCGTTAGCCAATCATTACAACTGGATCCCCAAACTGGGGGCAGTGCTTAAGTGTGAAACATTGACTGAAACAGTACAACATCGAGTATCCGGCTTAGTCTTGTGCCGCGGCTTGTATCCATGATTTTAAGACTTGTGTATGAATCAGATTCGGCTCCAGAACCGATACCCCGCAAGCATGCCAAGCTATGATTCAAACATTACAACACTTAAGCATAAAAGACAGGAAAAACAGTTGAAGAAAAGAAAATAAAGTTTTATTTCAACTAACTGGAAACAAGAATTTATGTACAAGTTCTTCCAAAAAATGCCTTCTAGCGGGGGCCGAATCCGCGTCTATACACGACCTACTAAAGCAAAAGTAAACTCCTATCTATCCTAAAAGTGTACTTGAGGATTCTATCTATTCCTTCTTCTTCCTCGGCTTTTTCTTCAGTGAGGAGCCGCCGGCACCGCTGACGATCTTTCGTTTCGAGCTTTTCCCTTCAGGCGGGGAATCTCCGGACGAAGGCATGATATCAATCTCTTCCTCCGAACTTGAGTCTACGGGAATGCTCTCTTCTGGAGGAGTCGAAGGAACTGGATCTGCAACCGGGGGCGGAGTAGACACTCTAGTATCAACCAGTGTCCCCCCGGGTGATATCATCCTAAGTGGAGTTGGACCCGGCGTCGTCACTCCACCATCACCGCCATGAGCCGCTGCCTCCACCTCAACATTAATTTCAGCCAATATCTCTGCTTCTTGAATAGCACGAGCTTCGCTAGGGGCAGCAGTGAATTGTGACGAAGCACTAGAAGCAGGTGGGAACGCACCAAGAACGAACGGCATGTCCACAAAAGGGTCGCTGTGTCGGCCCAAGAGCTCATTCATCATCTGCTCGTCAAAGAAAATTGAGCTCTCCTGTGTCACCTCAATTGGAGCGACCGCAGTTGTGATGATCGCCTCAGTAATGACAGCCTCCTGCACTTGATGTGATCCTTGGATTGCAGGAGGCACTGTCAATGTAACTTCGCTCACTGGATAAGGAAGAAAAGAAGTTGTTAGAACACGCTTCAAAAACAAGCCTTTCATTTCAGATACACATGAAATTTGTCCAGAGCACCTTCCTTAATTCGGCTTGCAGTTGGCTGAACAGCTTCGGATGAATGCTCCCTAATAGGAGATAGGCGTGGCTGTTCAGAGTCATAGGCCGGGACGGGCTGGGGCTCGGTCACTGGAGTGAGCTCAGATCGATATGAAGTTATAATCTCAGAACTTGTAGCAGAGTGCTCGACTCCGGAACCTTCCCCAATTTCTAAGTGCTGGGTGCCTAGTCTCTCTCTTGCATGGGAGATCATAGAATCATGGAGAACCTTCTTTTCCTCTTCGCTTAATATGCGGTTCTCCAGCTCAAATTCATCGAGGGCACCACCCAATAGCACCGCCTTCTCTTCTTCGACCAGCAAATTCCAGGCATTGTATAGATGTGTGGATTAATCGTCGAGCCATGCCAAGTTCCTGTGTCTCAGCACGTTGGCGTTGTAAGTGACGAGAAGCTCCTCTATGTCCGCCTCAAGCCTTGTCTCTACCAACCGAACCTTCTCATCAACTTTGGCCTCCACCTCACGGACCTTTTCTATAGCCGCGTCTCTTTCCCTACGGAGCACCACCGCTTGATCGCACGCTTCCTGTGCGGCAACATTAGCAGCATCCTTTTTCCTTATGATTTCGGAAAATTTGGACTTAAGCCCGTTAAGTTCTTTAGGGCTGCTCCCGTTCAGCGGTAACAATGGTATTCCTATGGCCCATGTCCTCCACTGTGGCATAATGCTCCCGCTTCATCATATCCATCGCCGCCTGGGCCTCGTCGGCTTTCTTAAGAGCCTCGATCTCAGATTTACGAGAAGACTCGGCCGCACTACTGAGCGCTTGAATAATTCAATCTTTTTGACCGAGCTCTTTCTCCAGTTTCTCAATCATAACAGCTTGATCGAAGGCCACCTTCGATGCTTTTTTCGCGGCTTTCGACCATTCCTGATACTGGATGAATATATCCATGACGTAATCATGCACAGTATGTTCAGCCGACGCCGGAATCCTTTTCAAGCGTGAGGGAAAGACGAACCCATCAAAAATTATATCAGAAAAATCCTTTTTCAGCTGAGCGAGCCTCATCGCTCCTTCGCCAGTAGGTTCAGCAAGGGCCTGTGCAGTAGCGGAAGGGTCTGTAGCCTCAATTCTACGTTGAGACTCAGACCTAGAAGATTAGGCAGATGGTTTATGTCGCGGAGCTTCCGAAGATCGGAAAACATGAACTGGCGGTGGTGCAGGAGCTTTGGGAGGGGGTGTGCGAGATCGGGATCGGCGTACATATCCTCTATCCCTATCAGACTGCTTCTGGCTGGAATAGCCTTGATCGCGATCCCTATCTCCTTCCCTCCTGTGTGACTCGTAGTGGGACGAAGATTTACGTTTGCTGCGTAGACTACCGAGCATTGAGCCTCGACCGAACATGGTGTCTGCAAAGCAAAACAAAAATGAAGTTAATAATCTTCAGAAAAAGGCAGCTTACGATCAGAACTTGTGTAGTACCGTAAAGTGTGTATGTATGTGCAACCTCCCGACCAACCGGATGTGTCAACCATGCTAGTGGGCAGAGATTCGCTTAAAACTAGGGCATGTTGGAGTTCACCCAATCCGACATCATGCTGCATGAACACATCGTCCGGAATTGGAAGATCGGCGAGCCCTTCGTAAAGACTTTCTATTCTCGGGGGAGACATCTCCGAAATTCTAATTCCGGAGGCGGGCCATGACATGACAACAGATTTCCATCTCCCCTTTTTGGATAACTTGAAAACGGCAGCCTTGCCTTTTCTCTTTTCTTCAGAATCCTGGGCTACATCCGCAGGTTCGCCCAACAGTTCCTCATCAGTGTGGGTTCTTTCAGAGTCAGCCTCTTCGACTATAACAACTCTAGGCTTTTTACGATTAACTCGCTCCCTCGAGATAGTTCTTAATGCACCGTCGAGCCTTATATCTGTCTTCATTCAATCAGCCCAAGAATCCTAAGATTCCTATCCGTCAAGAGCAAATCGATATTCCACTCTTCGCTTGGGATTTCTTGGAGAACCCGAACTATCTCCTTGAAATATCCACCTTCGGGTCGCTGAATTATTGCTGTAAAGAAAGAAAAAAGAGATGTAAGCTCGACTTCATCTATGGATGTCTTATCAATTACCCCAGAAGATGACAATACTCACGTCTAAATAGCCATCGCCTGGCAAATCCTGGAGGACATCGAACGTAGAACCACTCTGTCTTAAAGTAGCTCAGTCTAGTCCAAGACCCTGTGACCACCTGACAGTTTCTTACTGCCTCCAGGAATGTGAAGGATGGGCTATCTGTTAGACTTTTGAAGTTGAATAAGTATCTGATCTCAATCGGGAGCGGCGGTTGATAGAGATACTCCATAAATGCAATAAACAAGCTATTGAGCGAGGCATATCCATTCGGGTGTAGCTGAGAGGGGGCGATCCCCAGAAAAGACAACGCTTCTCTTATGTATTGATTGAACGGAGGGAGTGTCCCGGCTGCGCACGCATGGCGATTGAATGCGGTATATCCCTCCGTTGGATTGTGCGGTCTGTCGTTTGGTCTTGGCAATAATACGTCGTCCATCGACATACCATGCCTTAAGCATATTCTCCCTAGCATATCTTCAGAAATATGAGACGAGACAGAGTCTGGTGGATTGTTAATGAAGGATGCGTCGGGTAACTCGTCTGGGGCTGGACCGACGGCTTCGACCTCGATGTCCGGTATTTCAAGTCTGGGAGGAGCCAAACTCTGAGTTCTTGTGGCTGCGAGCTTGAAGTTTCCATAACTAGCTAACTCACGAGAAATCATCATTAGACGACAAAAGCCCGTGTGTTCCCCTCGTGTAAAGTGTGTGTTGTGCAGTGTTGTGCAGTGTCGTGCATTACTTGGATAAATTTTGCAGAGTTAGAGAAAAATTGGCAAACGACCAAGGTAATTGGATTCCAGTTGGAATGACCGTCATCGCCGACCGTCATCACCAAATCATCTAGATGTTAGCAATCGATCCGGATAAAGTTGTTATGGTTCCATCGACGAGCTTCGAAAGGTAGTCAAGTATGCAGTTTAACTATCAAGTCCAGATATGCGAGAATGAAGCTCTTCGGAATTGTGTGAAGGAGTGTTCAAAATTTCGTATCCATCATGGAATGGATTCGAATCGATCATGGGGAGTTTGTTTGTAACCGTCAAGATCTAAATTTCGTATCGATCACTGGGGGCATACTTCGAATCGATCATCAGGATTCGAGTTCGTATCGATCAGGAAAGATATATTCGAATCGATCCCTGGTAGTTAGACTCGTATCGGTCAGGAAACCCACGGCCTCACATCGATCACGTTCGAATCGATGCTTGTCGTATCGATCAGGGGAATAAAATTCGTATCGATCTGGAGTCGAAGATTTCGAAACGATTGCCTGTTTAAGTCTCGCATCAATCGTTACCAGTCGACATGATCTACCACCATCACCATCAATATGAGCTACAACATCTCTATTAGTATATTCCAGGGATCGATGCGAAATCTAAGGAAAAACATCATTGCCTTCATCGACTCGAACACAGGTCCCCAGATCGACACGAAACACAGATCGATTTGTTTTTTCAATTCTTTCTTCTTCAATCAACAGAGACATCGTCATGGCCATTTTCGACCAAGCTTTGACCCAGATCCAACCTTAAAGGTTGCCAGAATGGATAATTGATGAAGATGGAGTGGATCTGAGATAACCTCGTCGTTTGGATTTAGTTGCGACCGATTCATTACCTAAATTAAAGTTGAAACTCGAAGGATTGGAAGAGTAAATCCGATCGATTCGAAAGCGCTATGCAGTTCCTTTTCTTTCTCGAAGAGCGTAGATCGATGTGAAAGTTAAAAATAGGGGGTGTGGCAGTAAAAAGTAAAAAAGTGAAAATGGCTAAATCCCAAGTATTTATATGGAGTCTAGGGAAAAACCGGGCCGATTCACCTCCCAGTCCACATGACCGGTCACAACCGGTCAACCCACGAGTCGAGTCGAACGCTCCGTTCGTACCCATATGACAAGGGTTTTTATCGAGGCGAAAAGGTCAACAAATCCATCGATACGAAGCACACAGCGAGGATGGCTGAAGACGATGAATCCCATCAATTCGAACCCCTTGTTCGTATCGACGAATTCAAAACTCCATCCACTGCACATCGATACGAACAGCGATTTCGTATCCACCATGATTTATACATTAGCATCGATACGAATTGTGAATTGCCCATCCATGACAAACAACAGGTTTCATCGATACGAAGATGATGATTCATATCCATCAATGCCGAACACATCGATGCGAGCACAACCTTCCACACTTCTATATCGATCCAGGAGAGGGTCGATACGAAGGAACGTCCAAAACAACCATCAAGCGTTGTTACAACTCGAGTTTCACCTCGGTTCAGGAGATGATCAATATAAACTTCGGTACAAGAAAACTGACAACGACTCGTGGAATTGCAACGTTAACGAAAGTCAGATTAACATATGTGCATATGTCAAACTAATATTCAATTTTCAGCATTAACATGAATTGGATATTCACTCAACAGCGATTACGGCAACAAACAACTAAGCACTATCAAACAACAATCAGTTATAGCGATGCAAGGTTATAACTTTCAACGAAAAAGCAATGACTGTTCGGGATGGAGACTGTAGCTTTTCAAAGCACGTCATTTTTCCACAAGACGTACTTTGGAGGGCAAATGTTATCCCGCCTTTTGGCAAGGCCGAGATATCAAAGAACTGATTACAAGCTCAAGATTAAACGTCCTGGATATCAAGTGTGCACAGGTTCGCTATGAATATCGACGAATTTTGTCCGAGTCCGGATCGGGCTATAATTAACAAGACAGGACAAGCGAAGCCTTGAAAGCCCGCATTTCAAGTTTCGAGTCAATCCGAGTTCATATGCTCAAGTTATGATCGGTGCAATTTGAAGGAAAATGTCATGTTTTCGTATCCATCAGTGAACCCTATTTCGTATCCATCCACTTCGTAACGATCGGTTTCGAGTCCATCGAGAAGCCTCGGTTCGCACCGATCAAGTTCGTATCCATCAACATGGCGCACATTTCGTATCGATCAAGCTGTTAGTATTCGAGTCCCTCATCTTCGTATCGATGGGCTGGTTGCTACTTAACATTCTTCAACTGTGACAAGTCACCATTTCGTATCATTAAACACTCATAGTTCGCCACCGTTGAGTTCAAATCCATCAAAGCAATAGCTCTTCGTATGCACAAGATAACCAGTGTTCGTACCCATCGGATGGTTACAATGTACACTTGGAGGCCTCTGTTCGAATCCATGAATGATGGCTTGTTCGTATCCATCAGGTCAAACAGGTCTGGGATGACACGTTAGTTATGGATACGAACGCGGCGAAATACTTGGGGTGACTCGATCAAACCGGAGTGAAAAGCGGATCGACACGAAGAGCGCGTGCCACGTCAACTTGCTCACGCGCATTATCATCGAGTCGAAGTGATCGATTCGAATCAATGGATTCGAACCAAATAGCCACCGAGCAGTCCAAGTTCGTATCGACCATAACTCAAAATCCACCGATCCAAATGCCATGAAATTTTCACAGAAGATTACGTACGAGCCAAGGAACGTTCCCACCAAATTTCAGCTCCGTCGGACATGATCTTGATCGATACGAAATGATTTCGTATCGATCACAGATCGAGTCGAAATTCTCTGGAATTGGTCGCGTGGGCCCCCTCACGTGCCAGAGCGAGTCTCCCGAAGTTTGAGCGAAGTCTCAGCTCCTACGCCTATAAATAGATCCCAGAGCCTACAGAAGAATGATCTTTTTGATTCTCAAGCGCTCAGACTCTGCCGGATCAATATTTGCATCATATTCTTGCTGCTGAATTCGAATTTCAAGTTGTACTTTGCTGTTGTTTGCTGTAATAATTGAAAGAGAATCAATAAAGTCGCAAAAACTTCATAGTGGACGTAGGCAACACGCCGAACCATTCTAAATCGTTTGTCTGTGCATTTACATTCCTGTTGTTTGGAGTTTTTGTTAGATAATCTTCATTTTAAATTTATATTCTTCACTCTTATCTCTTCAAAAACTTCCGAAGAGTGTTGTGTCCAATTTTGATACAATCAAGTCCAACGTCACACTGGTAGATAGATCCTGCAAACCTAATTTCCACAATTCAAAATCTGCGTACTTGCCCAACGCTTGCATCTTATTACCCGCCTCGGCCCAAATCTCATAACGGTTAAATATGGAAAAAGTCGTGTTACCCACCCGGCTCATTTCTGTTTTCTTCTCTTCCCAAACCAACAAAGCCCTAAATCTCATAGCTCGGTCTCCCTCTCTTCGTTCTCCAAAATCTCAGAAAAAGGAGAGCCATGGATTCTTCATTTCCTCCTCTTTCATCAACTCCAAACCCTAATCCAGCTCCGAGTTCAAAACAAAACTGGACATCTATCCTCCAATCGAAACCGGCTCCAAAGCCACCGACTCCTAATCCACCCGAACTCTTTAATACAGCGAAATCCAGTGCCAACTCAAAAGGAATATCTGTTGCTGTGGTCGACGCCAACGCCATTATCCACGGCGATAAGTTAATCGGGGTTGCTGATAAGTTTGTTACAACCAATGAAGTCATTGAAG
This sequence comes from Allium cepa, assembly GCA_030765085.1. Taxonomy (NCBI): domain Eukaryota; kingdom Viridiplantae; phylum Streptophyta; class Magnoliopsida; order Asparagales; family Amaryllidaceae; genus Allium; species Allium cepa. The sequence continues at coordinate 955,347,260 of CM060932.1, forward strand.
AGGTTAGAGACCCTGTTTCCAGGCAGAGGCTCACGATGCTTCCTATTGACGTTGACATCATGGAGCCTGATGCTGAATTCATCAAAATAGGTTTGTTTTATGTCAGTATGGATTAATTGAATGTTTGTATAGTTTCCAGTTTGTATAATTACAATAATTTGATTACTTTCTTTAATACTGGACTTGGAAGGAATGTTTGCTGAAATTTGATTTTTATCCATTTTGTATTTGATTCTTGTAAATAGCGTGTAAGGTTTCATTGTGATTTTTCCATGTGGGTTCCATCATGGTGTGGTTAAGAATAGGCCTGTCACGGCTTGGGTTGGATCAAAATGGGTTGGGTTGGGTTTGACCCGACCCCATCACATTCTCTTTTACCCATTTATGATTCAACCCATTTATGACCCAACCTACTTAATAAGCGGGTTCTCATTTAACCCATTTAAAGATTTAAATTTGATTTGACCAATAAAAACAAATAAATATAAAATAATTTTAATTTTTATGTTTTGAGATCCGACAAATTTAAAATTTTAATTCTAATTTTCATTAAAATACAAATATTGGGATGATGTAGCTTATTATTTTCTAAGCACAACCGTCAATTCCCTTTGAGAACTACAGTGTGTGCACACGATAAAGTATCCGAGTGTTAAATACTATCCATAATTTAGGTGCTAGTTAATCGGTCGAAGTCCCGCCTGATTCCGAGTTAGAACGAAAGAGTTATTACAGTCTGAATAAAAAAATAGCGGCTTCTGTACTAGGCGGAGTTCATATACATGGATGTGGTAGCATGTTATTTTCCAAGTAGAACTGTCAGTCCCCTTGGAGAATTATAGTGTGCGTTTACATGATAAAGTATCCGAGTGTTTCATACTGTCCGTAATTTAGGTGAGAGTTGATCGGTCGAAATCTCGTCCGATTTCGAGTTAGAACGAAAGTGTTATTGCAAAGCGGCTTCTGCACTAGGTGGAGTTCAATATGCAGATATGATAGTCTGTTATTTTCTTAGTACAACTTTCAGTCCCATTGGAGAACTACAGTGTGCGTTCACACCATGAAGTATCCGAGTGTTCCATATTGTCCGTAATTTAGTGGAAGTTAATCGGTCAAAGTCTTGCTTAATTTCGAGTTAGAACGAAGGAGTTATTGTAGTCCGAACAAAAAAATAGCGGCTTCTGCGCTAGGCGGAGTTCAAATATGGGGATGTGGTAGTCTGTTATTTTGTAAGTACAACTGTCAGTCCTCTTGGAGAACTACAGTGTGTGTTCACACGATGAAGTATCCGAGTGTTTTATACTGTCCGTAATTTAGGTTGGAGTTGATCGGTCGAAGTCTCATCTGATTCCGAGTTAGAACGAAGTTATTGCAGTCTGAACAAAAAAATAGCAGCTTCTGCATTAGACGGAATTCAAATATGGGAATGCGGTAGCCTGTTATTTTCTAAGTACAACTGTCAGTCTGCATGAAAAATTATAACGTATGTTCAAAATTCTTATTTTTCAAATTTATATTAAAATTTAATGTTTTTAATAAATGGGTAAATGAGTTACCCATTTATAATCCTTTTAAAAATGGGTCAACTCAACCCATAATTCATTTTATAATATTCATAAATGGGTTGACCCAACACATTTATTTTTATAAATAGGGTAAATAGTTCGGGTTAATGAGATGTGTCAAATTTTGATACGTCTAATTAAGAATGATGACGGGGTGAGCGGAAAGAGTTAACTAGATAACTAAAACAAATAACTAGAAAGGAAATTGCAAAACCTACAAAGAAGAAGAAGAAGAATGCAATTAGGTAAAAGAAAATTGGTTTCATTGTCCTTTTTACACGAAGGATTCCAATTTTATAGGCTACATCACAAGCTTCTAGAAGGGAAATATAATAGTTTTTCCATTATAGGATTCTCTTTTGGAGCACATATATAACTAATTTCTTAATCAACAACTAATTTGCTAACCACCAAGAGCCTTTTCTGGTGTATTTAATTTATCATCATTTTCCTATTGCTTCCTTTACTCCACCAGGTGTCGTGCATGTGTGTATTAGCTATGCATCTAGCTTGTGCACATAAGATCTGTTAATTAAGCTCAAATGTATGATTTGGCATCTAACATGGCATGTCAAGCTTGAAGAGTTGATTTTCGATTCAAGATTTTAGTTAAATCCAAGCAACCTTGTGCACACACATAATCTAGCTTTACACTCATTTTCTTGCAATGAAAGTTTGGTCCTTTTGCATTATTATTTTACTCAATAAATTGGTCGCCTTTTGCGAAATTATTTTTAATAATAATTTGATAATGAGAGATGGGAGTTGATCTATATTAACATGCTTAGTTTAGTTTGCATTTGTTTATTTTTATTTTTATGCTATTGATATTTTAACACTTAGTGTACTGGTAGAATAATGGATTAGGAAACTATATGCTTGTAAAAGTTTTTATACTGTATTATTTTCCTTTATGCCAATTCTTATGCATTTAACCATGCTTGAATAGGTAAATGAGCTTATTTAATCACTTAATAAAAGTTAAAACTTTGGTAAAATAGATAACAATCTACCTTCAGAAGCTAATATGGTTATAGAACAATTTACTGTTCTTAACTCAGGAGTGCATGGTGAGGAAATGTGATAATTTTAATCAACTACAGTTACAACTGATACTTTCTTTGTGAACAATTTATGCATCATGGCATAAGAATCATCATAACATACCCGAGTTAAAAAAAACATTGACAAACGCTGTTTATTTATGAAAAACCATACATGGTTCGAGTATAATGTAAATGTTTGACCAGAATTTGGCCTTTTGCTTTGTTTTAGCTCACAATCATGTGCAATGATTTAAGGACAAACAAGCTAAAAGAAGATAGAATAAATCACACAGTAAGAAGGAAAATTAACCAATTGGCAATGGTGAACACAATTCAATTATAGTAATATAGTTTATGTTATTAGAAAGATTTATTCCTGCCACCTATTGGCTCTCTTTTGTAACAATGATAGTGTATGTAATGTAGTCTCACCTTCCATGTTTTTTTAGAACCTCCATACTTGGTCAATCCATCGGTTGATTATTTCATCTGCATGTTATGTGCTAGTTGGCTTGATATCATTATCGCAATCAGCACAATTTTTGCGAAGTTGATTACTTCGAAAATTCTCCAAAGAAATGTTACCGATTGCTTGCGTGAAACAATAGAGTAGTATGACAATGCATTGATATGTCATATTCAAGATGCAATGCAAGCTCAAGGTTAGTCCTACACAAGTTTGGGCTCGGACAAGATACATAAAAATTGGCCTGTGCAACATTTTTTTTTTGAAATTCGAGTACTTAAGTGGTAGTATATAGTTGTACTACAAGTGTTGGGTAGTATATAACATACTACAAGTTAACATATGTTAAGTGATTTAAATCATGTTACGCAAGATACGAATCTGTGACCTTATGGATCAAAACCGGAACGTCTAACACTGAGATAGTAGTGCTGGGCAAAATACATAAAAATTGGCCTCTTCAACATTATAATTTCTAAGATTATCAGTTTCTTCATAAATTGATTTATTATAGTATCTACTTACAACATAATGTTTTAACTTTGTAACAACTCTCAAGGATTATTTTAAAACATAACTGTACTCAAATTGTACTGTTTAAATACATGAAGTATGTTATTTTTTGGTGGTTTAATTTGCACCCACGTTTTAGGCATCGTCTAACTTTAGGGATCAAGATAACTGATGATTGAAGGTATAATTGAACTAACAAAACAAGCAGGAGATTATAATTAGAAAAAGATGCTCTTAAGTGGGGTCTTTAGGCCTCAAGTTTGAGCATTATTTGCACTATCAACGAGTTAGTTACTGCTATGTGTAGTAATCAAATATTTTTTGTATATAGAGTACTCCCAAAATACTGACCATGGATGGTTACCCAAGCCGTTTGTGGCCTGTGGCCGGTGCTCGACCCTACATCTGCGTCTGCCATAACACAATGAAGGAAACATTGTAGATTAGAATTGAATTTGGTGATTCATATACTGTTATAAATGCCTTATCCATATCAAATATCGTTATTGTCGTTTCATCCATACATCAAGGCTTCATATTTTTTGTGTGTAGAGATAACTTGATTTATACTTTAACAACCTTGACTTGAGGTTAGTTGTATGTAGCTCAATATTTCTAACCTTGAATTTCGGTCGGTCCTATGTGATTTTCAAATATGATATCTCATTTCAAGTGAGATCATGATCAAGAAAAGTGTATATTGGTTGTACATCTCGAATTTTACAGTACATCCCAAAATTACCTCCAAGTAATTTATGGATTGAAAATTGGGGTTTTCTTTCTATTTTATTTTAGTGGTTGCGTTTCCACTCAAATAAAATAGAAAATTGGAAGATACTTGATTTGCATGTAAAGAGGTTGCAAAAAAAGTATTATTTTTTTCTTTTTAGAGGGGTGCAGTAGCTTAATTGATTCGGTAGTGCGATCAAATCATTTTTTTCATTTAAGCATTCAAAAAGAGGAGTACAAATTAAAATTAGGATTAGAGGGTTTGTAAATAATTTTTGTATTGGAATTTCTGATCGGTAAGAAAAGTTTTTTATATATATAAAGAACGCATAATCTCAACTGAAATTTTGGATTGAGATCTTAAATGAGATTTTAATATTCCGGACGAGAAGAGTGTAGAATGAGATATGAATAAGATTTGATGTGTTCCGTGACTCTTATCCAAGTGCAAAAGTGATATCTCGAGTGAGATAGACATATTTGAAACTTCGATATAGCTAGTCTTTTGCCTTCTACATTAGTTTATTTGGCAGCCGAGGTTCGAGAACTCGGTTTTGGTCTCGATTTCGGTCGTTTGAAATTTTCATAATTTCGGGTGATTTATGAAATTTCAAAAGTTTTGGTTTTGGTTTTGGTTTTAGTTTCGGTCTTGGTTTATTTTTCCAATGGTTTGTTAATGAAAATGTAATAATAATCCTATTAATAAAGAAAATGTCAATGCCTATCAGTAATATTGTAATTATATAGTTTAACATGTCAATTCCTATCAGTAATATGTGTAAAGTATCAGTCTTGTCGTAAGAAATTCATACTCACTTTTGGCATAGTAAACCTACTAATAAAGAAGAAAAGTCCATCGTATTAACAGTATTGTACTACATGCACTCCGAATTGAGTACCATGGTTTGAGGTTTCGGTCGGGATCTTGAAACTTCGATCAACTCAGATCAGTATCGGTGGATGACGGTCCGAGATTTACCTCAAATTTCAGTTTTGGTTGAAATGTGGTAAAAAGGCAATTGTTGATGCATGGAAGAAATAGAGATACAAGACAAAGAAATTGAAAAAAAAAAACGAGGAGCCTTTGATATGTACAACATTAAAGAGAAGAAGAGGAAATAGAACATAAAACTACATAGAAGGAAAGAAAAAGAAAAGAGGAGAGGAAGGAGGGAAAAAAGAAAAAGAAAATACGGGAAAAAGAAAAAAATAACGACTATTTAATGTAACATTTTCTTTTTCTTCTGTGTGGTGTATTCAAGGTTCGAGAACTTGGTTTTGGTCTTGGTTTCCGTCATTAGAAATTTTCTCCGTTTTAGATGATATCAAAATTTCAAAAGTTTCGGTTTTGGTCATGGTTTAATTTTTTTAATGGTTTGTTAGTGAAAATATATTAATAGTCCTATTAATAAAGAAAATGTCAATTCATATAAGTAATATTTGTAATTATATAGTTTAACATGCTCACTTTTTATATATGAGTACTCTGCTTAAATAAAGTATCTTTTTATCTAAAAAACACTCACTTTTGACATAATAAACCTACTAATAAAGAAGAAAAGTCCACCACATTAAACAGTATTGTACTACATGCACTGTTACACTCTATTTACAATGGAATTGAGTACACCACACACAAGAAAAAGTAAATGTTACATTAAATAGCTGTTATTTTATCCTTTTCCCGAAATGTCATCATTTTTTCCTCTTTCCTCCTTTTTCCCTTGTTTCTTTCCTTCTGTGTAGTTTTCTATTCTTTTTCCTCTTCTTCTCCCTAATGCTGTACGTATCAATGGTTTCTTGTTTTCCCCAATTTCTTTGTCTTGTCTCTCTGTCTCTTCCATGCATCAACAATCGCCTTTTTACTACATTTCGACCGAAACTGAAATTTGAGGTAAATCTTGGATCGTCATCCACCGATACCGATCCGAGTTGACTGGAATTGCAAGATTCCGACCGAAACCTCAAACCATGGTTGAGGCTCAGCTATGTTTACCATGTCTTCTCTCTCTGCTTTTTCACATGTAGGTTATTCAGATAGGATGAATTGCACTGATATGCTGCTAAGCGCATTGACAAAAAATGTTTCTGCTTTTTTACACACCTAGTTGTAATTTAAAGAATCTGATAATAACTATATTATTCTAAGCAATGATTGTTACAACCATATGGTGAAAACGTAATATTTAACCTGCAAACAAGTCATGGTCGAATGTCTTATTCTGATCAATAATATCGAAGAAAGAAAAAGCATGCCTGTATCTCCTGCTATTACAAGTTTAACAAATATAATTTTATCTTCGTACTTTTATAGTAGATGTTGAACCTGTAATGAAATTGTATGCAGCAGTTTCCTTTTGTTTGTTCTAATGTTGTTTCATTCCTGTTTCCTTAGTTGTCAAATTTGCGAAGGAAACTGGAGATCTGCAAACCCTTTCGGATGTAGATCTTAAAATTATTGCATTATCATACATGCTGGAATCACAAATTCATGGAGCAGATCATTTAAGAAAGAGTCCTCCTCCACTTAATTTGATCAATGTAAAAAAATTTCCAGAACCACAATTGCCTGGTTGGGGTGATAATGTTCCTAATTTGGCTGAATGGGATGCTCTTGAACAAATGTCGGAATGTGGAGTAGGTGAGGAATCTAGAATCTTGCCATTAAAAGACCTCAACAACAACATAATAGATAGTTCTATTATGGACGGTGATACTCAAGATAACAATGATCAGATTGCTAATAATACAAGAAGGTTTAATTTTCCCAAAAAAGAGATAAAAATTGATGAAAAGAAGATGGTGGTAGAAGGAACCGATGCTTCCAAAGGCGAGGACACGGAAAATACCAATGATTGGATGCCTGCTGTTAGTCGTAGCACTCATAGAAGATATATTAAAAGACAAGCTAGGCGTGAACTAGCTAACTCTGTAGAAACAGACAATTCAGTTGCAGAGGATGATAATCTTGTTTATCAGAATCTCAAGGATCATCAAATTACGTCTGCATTGGAACATCTGTCATTGAGTCATGAGGTGTCTGAACCTACCATGGAAGGAAAAGAATATAAGATAGATGAGATAAACATAAACGCGTTTCAAGATACCGATGAGGATGCAAAAAGCTTTGATGATGTGGAAATATCAAGCGAGAAAGATGAAAGTGTAAATGTTTCTGTGGTTGATGATGCTAGTAGCGAGCAGAGTTGGATGCTTCGTTCTCTATCTGAATCATCTGTAGCTTGTGTTACTAGTGACTATGCCATGCAAAATGTTATATTACAGATCGGCCTTCGCCTTTTGGCCCCTGGCGGGATGCAAATCCGTCAATTGCATAGGTAATGCTTAGACACTATTATATATATTATTGAGAAACATTCTTTTTCAATGGGCCTCTTCTAATAAATAAATTAAATGTACTTCATCTATCACCATATCACATCTTTATCTCCGAGTTATCAGTTTTTACACAAGCACCATTAGATATAATGAAATTAAGATTTTAGAATTTTAATCGAAAACGAATTTTAGTCGTGAACGGTTAGGAAATTAAGATTCAAACAGGGGTCATATTGTAATGTGTATATGTATATATGTTAGGAAATTCACTATATGTCATCATGTCATTTACATGTTCAAAATGATAAATTTGTAATTCATTATTATTGAAATAATAAATTTTAAAATGTAGGCTTAAACGATTATATATATATATATATATATATATATACATACACACACACACACACATATATATATATATATATATTGATGTGGATTAGATGATACATTTAAATTTTTGAGTTAGAACTTAAGAATCGAAGTGATAGGAGTTGTTTCAACATGGGATTCAAATTGTAAGATATTAAAGGCATGTTTGGCGTGAAAACGAATTTTATATTTTGTGTTTTCGTTATGTTTTTTAAATGATGTAGAAGGGAAGGAGTTGTAAAATTATATTCGTTACAAGAAATGTGGGAAGGGGAAGGGGGAATACGATTTTTGATATTTCTTGAAAGGCAGAAAACAGGAAAAAATCATTTTCAAATTTTCCAAGTCAACTGTTTTCCACCCCTTGAGGTAGAGCCTTGGCTCAACGGTTAGGTCACCCGTATGGCGATCTGGACGTCCAGTTTTGAGTCCGGAAACAGCCTATTCACAATGCAAGGGAAATGCTGCATACATTATCGACCTCCCCAGAGCCTGCTGTCGTGCGGGAGCCTCGTGCACTGGGTTCCACCTTTTTGACTGTTTTCCACCCCTTCTTATCCTGTGCATTTTGAAATACATTTTGTAAACGCAAATCAGAAAACTGATTTCCAAACTAAATAGAGCCTAAGACTTTTGGAAACAGTGCTAATATGACAAATAGATCTCTTGCAATTATCACACATTGATAAAATGAGGTTTAGTTTTTCTCTGACTGAAACAGATGGGTTTTGAAATGTCATGCTTGTAACAAAGTGACCCAAGAAATTGGACGAATATTTTGTCCTAAATGTGGCAATGGAGGCACTATGCGCAAAGTATCTGTCACAGTTGCTGAAAATGGGGTCACTGTAGCAGCTCGGAGGCAACGTAATTTTCTTCGGGGTACAAAAGTAAGTATTTTCTCATGATTTCTTTGTAGGAAAATGTTAACTTGGGATCAGCTTAATAAAGAATTGAAACCTTAATTATTGTTCGAAACTTCAGAATTATGATGTTTGGTATATTATTATGTTTGATTATAATTGATGTTTAGACATGGTTTTGTAATATTACAACCATGTAACAAAACCTCTCTTTATGACCTAGCTGGTAAACAAGTGCTGAACAGATTACAGAGGCAATCAATTTGAAAAATTGATGAAACAAACAAGTATACAGATTTATTTAAATCATGTATCTGTAGCTTAGTTGAACTAAAATTTAAGTCAATTAATATGCTTCATAGGCTTTGGAACACCTAATGTGATAGATATATAATGCATGTTTTGTACGTACATTGTTGAACTTGATTGTGGTTTGGATTTGAATAGTTGCCTACTGGGTTTGATGATTGTTATCTTCTTAGATTTTATCATTTAGTTGAATAAATGTTATTTATGATGTTACCTGACTCAATATTTGTTGGATATATCTAAATAGGATTTTTTGACATCATCATCATTACCACCTTCTTAGCCTTTATACCAACAGCGATAAGTGACTGACTACATGCTGAATAGACAATCGTTCTGGTAGTTCTGTCAAATATTAATTCTCCAGGCCTTATGGACTGAGACCGTTAATCATCATCCCATTCGGCCTTCTTGTCATTTCGTCCATAGTTTCTTTGGCTTCCCTCACTTTCTTTTGAGTTGACATGTTAACGTAAAATTTATAAACAAATAGCATTTTTGAACTGAACTAATTTTTTTTGTATAAACTGTGAAAGTTGGTTGAACTGTCAGCTTAAGTTACTAAGTGAAAGGTAAACACTTATGTGGCCTGAGTTGTAAAAATTGATCTGTGTGTGATTCTCAATTGGATTTTTTTTTTCAAATACTGTTTTGCATTTTGTAATTCGAAAATATACTTGATTGTTTTTGGATTAATAACCTAAATCATAGCACTTTTATTTTTTCCGATTCTAGCTGGTAATTGCTCATCATTCATCCTTGATTTAGAATTTTGAAGATTTTTTCCTTTATCAGTGTCAGTTATTTTCCTTTATCACCTCGATTTAGCTGGCAATGTCAAATAATTATCCAAACATTGAGGGCAATGTTTCATCGAAAGTGGAACCTAACTAAAAGTTTGAAGATTAATCATATCAGCAGTGAGTGCTCTACTGCAGCACTCAAATTGCTAATTGATTATGGTTTTGTTTTCTCCTTTTATCAAACATCGTATCAGTACTTACATAATCAGTAACTGCAAATCTAGTACCAGTTCTATTAATCCTAAGTTATAAATAATATTCCTATATTGTTAATGTGGACATCTATAATGCAGTTTTCACTTCCTATGCCTCAAGGAGGAAGAGATGCCATAACGAAAAATCTAATCTTACGAGAAGATCAACTTCCCCACAAACTTCTTTATCCTAAGACGAAGAAGAAATCTGTGAACAAGGTGAAGCCTCCTTTTACCATTTCACCAATATTTATATCTCATTCTTCCTTGTATGGATATTCATCCCTTTTAAGTATATACTTTTCTATGCTCACATGTTTTATATTATATTCAGGATGATTTCCTAGGTTCTGAAGACATTTTTACCCACACTGGTGAGAAGAAAGCTCCGTTAAAGCCTCCAGTAAGAAAAGCAATGGCTTTATTTAGTGGGAGAAGAAACCCTAATGACAATCATTACTCTCGAGCTAAGCATTAGAAGTCAGTAGTTACTTGATTATTATATCTGTATTTTAAATATCAAATTAAACAAAAGAAAGACCAGTGTCGCATTGTTCAGCTCGTCTGATTTTTGGCGTATTTTGAACTCGATGTGATCATATTTAATTTTCACTGTTTGAGCAAATCTTGTGCAATTGGTGCTGAAGCATATAGTTTCTCTTATATGTAGAAGTTATACATTCAAAAATATTCAATGTAGGTCAGTAAACAAGGTTGGGTTAGATTGGAGTATAAACGAGTGAGGCAGTCGTAAAGGAGTAAATTATCCCCTTTCTTGGACATGTAGATCCTTTTGGTTGTGATTGTTATCTTTATGTTCTACGTTAGGGTTAGGGTGCGTTCAATATAACGATCGTGTCAACCGTCACATTGGGATTGGTTGGACTGATGAAATGTTAATGATTATTCTTGCAATAATGCTTCTTCTGAATGTAGTGACAAATAATTTGAAAATGCATATTAGTTTCGTGAAATCGCGGAAGATTTTGAGAGTATCGCTATAGCAGTAACCGCCTTGTCATTTCTAACAACACATTGAATTTTACTCCGTACATCTCCTACATGGGTTGAATTTGGATAAAATATGTATTGAATGGGTATAAAAACTTGAGTTGAATTCTTTTTCAAAAGGAGAGCTTGTTTCATGTCTTTGCAGATGTACTATTTACGATGACTTGGCTTCAACTACAGTTAGTTGGAATGTTTATGTATACTGTTAGCCGCAGTATATCACATGATATGTGAAAATTAAGATAGATCTTATAATCGACCCAACATGTGCCTGTATGGGGAGTTACATGGCCAAAGATATTATACTTGCATTTATTGATGTTGATTATGATCAAATTAACATGATTCCAGTTATTAACCTTTCTTGAAAATTCCAAAGGAGCTATAGACTAACCCCAATCCAGTCCAGCAAAGGTCGGAAAGGATCGGAAAGCTGGTTTGTAGGTGGAAAAATATCCACACACAAACGTTTTATTTGTCGTTAGTTTTTGTTAGACCTTGGTTTAGTAATATCGGCTTGGAAATGTACTTATGTACTTCTCAGCTGTACTGTTTGAGACACAGCGAAGTGCTAGGTGTTAAGAATGTCTTTAGAATTCAAGCGAAATACATGCGAAGTCCGGACGAAAATAAGAGTTCGCCACATAGTTTGATATAAATAATTTTTGCATAATTAACAATAAAAAGCTGTAACCACATACAATGAGAAATTCAATTTGTGTCTATTAAATCATCGCTATTATTATTGTAATATGAGTAGTATATATATACACAAAACTAAAATTATTGTCAATAAAAAAAGGATTATTATAGTTTACAAAAGAAATAAAATTTATGCATAATAGAGTTTACATGATGAAATTTATGTCATAACCATAACTAAACATTTGTGTACTTTATAACTATGACTTTGTAAAAAAACACAATAGTTATGAAGTTTTTTTTATTTGTAGTTGATTACCCTAGATTATATTCCAAAAACAGTTAAAATATAATTTAAAAATGAATGAAATAAAAAAGCAAAAGTAAGAACCATTAAAGTCAAATTTCAAAGAAGTGAAAAGTTAACGAGTAATTATTACAGTTTTTTTTTTTGAACTAGAAAACCAACTAAGTAAGCTGTGAGAAACATAAAATTGTACGTTTATTTTGAATTATAAAAAGAATATTGATTGAATAATTTTCGATATATTTTGGTATGAAATATATAACGTGTAAACAAATTTTGAAACACGAAGAATAAATTAACAAAATAATTGAGTCTTTTTAGTGTAATAATATTTAATTTAGTCTAAATAAAAAAGGTAATAACAAAAACGTCTATTTTCTTGGCGTCCCTGTTGGAGTTGGGTATATCGATCTACAGCGGGTGAATTGGGTGAAATTGAATACTTTTACCCTGTTTGGATCATAGTGAACCTATAAAGTCCAATGGTTCATATTAAATTCAATCTAATTTATTAAATAAAATCCAAACATAATTTTTCGATTTATTTAATTAAAATTTTAACAAACTAATGTTTATATAGTTTATGAGTATATCATTATATACTCATATGTTTATAACGTGCATATGTAATACAATAATGTGTACATAGTTAAGGTATATGCATATAAATATTGTGATTTGCATCTACAACATATACATATGTGCATCGACTATCTCAAAATATTGTTTAATATAAATGTGTGTGTATATACAAAATTTTGAAATATATTCATATACTAAATAAAAGAAGGTTTTAAAATGTTCGGATATATTTTGACCGAGTCAGGTAGATTTTATATTCAAATTTAATATATAATTTGATTTGGTAAAAATAATTTAAAATTCAAGTCTTGATCTATAAAATCAATTAAAATATATATTAATCATTATATATATATATTGTAAAATATATTTTATAATTGAATTTTTTCTTCAAAATATATATAAACTATTCAAAATTATATAAAAGAATAAACATTTGAATTTTGTATTAAAAATTGTTATATATATAATTATATTTATTCGGCCGGATAATTTTTTAAAATACAAAATGAAAAAATATATTTAATATTATTTTATATAATAAATTTACACACACACTATAAATAAAATCAAGTTTAATATAATTTTAAAATAAACATAAATATATAGTATTTAGAAATAGATTTTTTTTCGATTTGGGCCAGCTTTGCAAACTAATCACGCAAATAGACCGGTTCTAGAACTAACTACGAAAATAGGTCACTTTGGCCCACTCAGTGGCAGGTTGGCTAAAAATGTAGAAGCAACATTTCAAATGCCACATGTATTTTTTTTTATAACTAAGCCTAGTTGGCAACATTTCAGATGTCACCTTTTGGTTTTTGTTCAGGTGCCATTTGAAATGGCGCTTTATAAGTTTTAATATATTTGCTTTGTACGCAAGTAGACGGCTATTGAAAAGCCGCATTTAGGCGATTTTTGAAATAGCGCTCGTTTTCCTGATCCTATAAAAACAGCAGCTCATCCCTTCCCTTACTTCACTCGCAATTTATAAAAATTCTATCAAAAAAACACAACACTCTCCCTCTTTTCTTTTGCAGAAAGCTCTTTCCATTTGCATCAAAAACAATAAAAACTTTTGTTTTAATAGATTTAGTTCAAGAATAACAATATCTTCTTGCTTTGGATCAATCAAGACATGATTTGTAAGCCCTAATTTTTTGGTTAGATTTTATTTCAGTAATTGTAAATGATAATTTTGCAATGATGTTCTCATTATTATTGTATACTGACTCCGAATTTTGTTTCAACTATTTGCGATTTTGATGGTGAGTTGATTATTGATGAACAAACGTGTGGAAAATATGTTGATGGTTCTTATAAAATGGCAAAAATTCGTAAAGGTTCCAACTTGGAGCAATTGAAAAAATTGGTTTACAAAGCACGAAGATAAAATCGAAGGAGTTTTATATTAATGTAGTTTGCAATTGGCCTACTGATTTCGGATTAAAACAATAAAATTGTTGATGATGAGGACGTTGAATTAATGTTTTCTACCGTATTTAAATATATAGAGTTGTTTGTTTGAAAAACTAGGCGGTTGCCAATAGAGTAACCTGTATCGCCACTTGTAGTTAACTATGGTATTGAAGAGTATTCTAGAATGGTGAAGATCATAAACACCGCTCAAGGAACTGTGTCTTCCAGTTATAATAATCTGACTATGAATGTAGTGAACTAAGGGCGGCAATAGATGTTCTTTGGATATTCTCCTTTCATGAATTATTAATAAAATATACAATTTAGCTATCCATATCCGACCTAGGATAGTTTTGCACATATGAGTTAAAGGTAACGTATTTACTAATCTTCTTATATCATATTATATTCATTGTACCAGAGTTCATAAAAATAATAATTTTCACTTGTAGCTTTATTCAACAGCAACATACACCGCAAAAATGTGTTGGACCGTCGAATAGTCATATGTATTGTCTAATGCAGCCCGCACATTCAAATTATATCATATGATCCAAAAATATGCTTTGTTTTCTAATTCTAATTAATAGACTTGCATTATATAACTGTATTAAAAATGTCATATATCAGTATTGTAACTTTTCGACATATGATATTGCTACACGATCGAACATTCAACCAACAACTGACTTAGGAGTTCCAAATATATCCGATGACGATATGGATACATATGCTGATGAAGATGTCAATGATGATCCCGCTCTTGATAGCATGACTGTTGCAACTAAACTGGAGAATGATAGGACGTCGATCAATAACATGTAAGTCAACAATGAACCATAGAACTATAATTTTGGAGTCGAAGATAATGCTCATGGAGATAGTAATAAGCTGGACATGGAAATACCCTTGGATGATTATCTATGTAATGCTTAATTGATGGCTAGATCCATCGCTGCAAATCTACAATTCGACGATGATTTATTCTCATCATCTGGTGTTCAAAATGGGTTCAAAGTTGGCATGGTATTTCAGCACGAAGCTAAATTTCTACAACAATTAAGTGAATGGTCTATTTTACATGCATTTTCTTTTAAGCCAGTTAAGTCGAACAAAACAAAGTAGACCACTATTAGCAATGTCGATTCAAATAATCCATGGAGAATACATGCTACAGTTTCCAAAAAAGTCTCAATCGGGATGGTGGGTTATTAAAATATATCCAAGTGATCATAGTTGCGTTAACCCAACTGTTAACTCTAATCACAAGCAAAAGCATGTACTTTTTTGGTTTCGAAGATCATGCTTTTGTAAAACCATATTTAAATTTAATAGTTGGAACGGTGCAGGAGTTAATGAAATAACAATTGTTTATTAACATTCATAATATGAAAGCGTGGAGAGCTTTGAGTATGAACCTATACCAATCTATGATAATAATTTGCTAAAATTGCTAAATGAACCCAAGTGGTGTTGAACATGTAACAACTGATGAGTATGAAATTTTCGATCAAACTTTTGGGCTTTTGGGCCTTTTGACAGTTTTGTACATTATTGGCTTTTGCTATGCTTTGATGGCACACATTTATATGAAAAATACAAAGGTACCTTACTTGCTGCAACTATAGTATATGCGAATGACCAACCTTACCCTTTGGCTTATGCAATTGTTAAGTCAGAATTATGTGATAGTTGGGGTTGGTTTTTTGTTTGAATGCGAAGGTTCGTTCATAGTGTTAATGATCAACATATCACTTTCACTCCTGATAGAATGAAAGGAATACCGACGATGTTGGAAAGTAATTGAGGATTACCTCAAAAGCATAGATTTTATGGTACACATTTGAAAGAAAATTTTCGAGTAGTAGGCTTTAGAGAGAAACGATTGATGAGTTTATTTTATGCTATAACATGCGCTTCGGAGGAAGTCGAATATTTAAAAATTCGAGAAGAAATTAAAATCACCAATATTAGAGTGCACAACTGTATAGCGAAAATACCCCAATCCATAAAATTGAAGATCCATTAATCCATAATACAAACAAAAAGAACATTACATACACCATAACAATTCCATACAATATTCAACAAACTACCGCTTAATACCTTAGGTTGCGAACTTCGCACGGAGTCTTTCTTTTTGGTCTCCTCTGTTGTAATGCAGTCTCCTCCAGCAAATCATAGTCTTTGTCATCTCTTCCATTTTCTTCCATCCGTGACATTGTTTGTAGAGGTTGTAAAGGACTGGGCCTATATTCCTCCTGAGAAGATGAACTTTCTTTTCTTCCCCGATGTCTATGATATGTGATAGTGGTTGGAGGAGACATGTAGTCCGATGGTGGTGGTTCTATGAGCACAGGAGGAGATGGAACATAACAAAGGGGTGGTGCAGGTCGTGATAGCTTGTTCTTCCACGATATTGATTGTAAAATCCACTTCACACAAAAGCGTTTACCCTTTGACCGCTCCGGTACTTCTTAAGAAAGCTAGTCAACCAACTCCAGTACATGGTAAATGTCATCCACGTGCACACAAAAATGGTAACTAATACATATATTAATTTATTCTTCTTAATTTCCTCTAAAGAGGAGCTCTAGTAGTGTATGGATCAGTCACAACATGAACGTCTTTGCCATACAGAATGTAGCGGCATGTGATGTTCCAGTACCAACTGTTGTACTCTTCGATGGTCAAAGTCAAATCCCTTTCTTCTTGCATATGCATATGGCGGTAATTCTAAGATTCAATTGTTATACCATACTCTAAGCTTCCATATCAATTTTTCAGAAATGAGCATTTTTTGGAAAATGCTGTCGCATACCAAATTGTCACATTACTATGCCGGGAAGATGATACGCTACATCACTCAGACATATGAGTGGAACCTGTGCAGTCCATAATTGATTGGAATAATGCATAAGTAAGGTAGCTCTCCAAGCACCCATGGTGTATACGACGTCCATGTCACCGACTCATAATCTAGTACATCCAACTCATTTTGGTAGAATATAACATTCCATCGTGGAGATTTTGCAATACACCTAGGTCCAATCCACCTAAAAGAGGGATTATGAATTACATAATCAAAACATAGGTATGTAATCGAATGATGCATTAAATATACCTAGAACCATTAGGTTGAGATCTATCCACAACCATCCTCTTCATTGTTATTCTATCAACCGAAAGTTACGTCCAACACCGTAACTGCAAACGTCTATACACATAGGATTGCAATGTATATCAAAGTATGAAAGAAATGCATATGGTGGGTAATAATGACAATACCTATACTAAAGTCAAACAATTGCCAATAAACTGGTTCTCCAACAAATCAAACCCCGACAGCTCCATGTATGTGTAAGCTAGAATTGCACTACCTCATGAATACTGTCGGCAAACATTGAAGTCCCCAAGGAAAGGAAGTCATTTGAGCCATATATGCATCTACGAATGATCGTAGACTAAACAATAAGTGATGATGTGTAGGATAATGGCTCAAGCACACTACACAATTTGAATCTCAGAGGTATCTACTAGAATATCGTTAACAAGCTATTGCCTATACCAAGTTGTAATAATCATCTCACCACGCCACATATGCTCATTAGGAGGAAATAACTATACGAGAAAGTTACATAATTCCATGCAATACATGGGCTCAAGATTGGCCAACACAGCTCCATCTATGGTTATGACAAGCGAAACAATCACATCAGCCAGCGTAATAGTCATCTTCCCAACCCAAAGATAGAATGAAGATGTCTCTGGTCTCCATCTATCTACCAGAGTATTAATAAGATGAGGATCTAATTGGATGTACCCCAACTTCATGATTAGTGAAAAGCGTCGATCTATGAGCTCTAACATGGTGGGATGAGACGAAGTGACTTTCTTCAGCGATGACGAGCGATCAATAATCGAATTTGGAGTAGTGCACTGTAAAAAAAAACAAAATATAAGCAACACATATAACCAACATAGATTTATATTTCTATTTGATATGGAAGTGTATTACCTTTATTTGGTTCGGTCGCGTTCTTGCAAGTACAACACGCTACCATCACTACAATAATATGACCCTTTAATAGCATTTAAAAATTTATATAAAAAGATATTATTGCATTTCCAAAAATATTGTAGAACGACATGTTATATGTTAGAATGCTAGTTTGATGTTTTAATAGTAACAACTGTATCTCTATGTATATCAGTATATAACACTATGCAGGTATAACGAGCTACTAATTTGGAGAATCAAGGATAAAAGCAAGATGGATATACATTTTAAAAGCTACAAAATATAGATCGTCAAGTCAAATGTATATATTTGGTCCTAGACTTGCTTGTAAAAATCACCTTGGTAGTTAGTATGCGCACACACACACTTGCATGCAAGCATTTTTTTATCAAAGGGTTTAAACAAGATTTGAAAAGCAAATTTTTATAAAAACAGACTTTATATTGTTTAGTCGACTGACGCGGTTGATTGAGAATACTATCCAATCGACTGAACTTTACTATTTTATTATACAAGTCTATTTTAAATTTTGCTGTGTAATTCAAACTTCTTATTCAGTAAACCGACTTACTATATTCAGTGACCGATTACCCTATAATAGCTATTTTCTAAAATGCCATTTCAAATAGTTGTGATGTTCATGAGCATCTTTGCGAACATAAATGGTTGTTTGTGAATGATTGTAACTATTGAACGTAACTCTTTAATATTTATATATGTAGATCAAGATTTAAACTCATTTCTAGCTCTTCTAACTTTCTTATTCTATTCTTCTTGATCTCTATCCTCTTGAGCATACTCTTTACTTTATTGCATTCAAATTCAATTTTGTGCTCAAGAATTATCTGGTTCACTTTCATAATCACAAAGCACGCACCTTGAATCATCAAGGAGACATAGGAAGATTAGTACCAGCGGTAACAATTTGTGTTGAGAGAACACAAGATTTTCTACTCAAAAAATTCTGTTTTATTGCATGTTCCTCCGAATTAAGTGAGAGTAGTTAGCTAAAGGAAGTTCCAAAGCGGAGCTTCGGGACTAGACATAGAGCAAAAGGTCCAAACAAGTATAAAATCCTAGTGTGATTATTATTATTTGTTCTATTATTATACCCTTCTTACTAGTATTACTTAGTTTAGACTGCGTTAGTGAATATACATATATAAGCCATACTATATACGATCTATGTGCACTTTCATTTGGTATTAGAGTGAGGTTTTTTCAATTACCGTAACATGGTATTTGAATAATCATCATAATATGGCAAGTACTTTTCAAGAAGGTTTGATAACTGCATATCCTCCACTATTCACTGGATTTAACTATGCTTATTGGTCCCCATGTACGAGAATATTTATGGAAGCTAACGGTTTAGAAATCTGACAAGCTGCTGAAATTAAATATAAAGCTCTTAATACCGATATGAATACTTGGAAAAATGTTCAAAAGACCGTAGAGACCAACAATGCTAAAATTATGAATGTCTTTTCTATTCACTTGATAAAAACGAGTTCTCAAGAGTTATGTTTTGTAAACCTGTTTATGATATCCGACGTACACTACAAGTTACTTATGAAGGCACGAATAAAGTAAAACAAACTAAAATATCTATTTTATAGAATCAATTCTCATCATTCAAAATGAAAGCAAATGAGACTATTATTGACATGTATGCTAGATTTCAAACGATTCAACATGATCTCATGACACTAGGAGTCACATTTACAGACTTTGATTTAGTCACATGCATTTTGAATTCTTTGACTGTTTAATGGAAAAGAAAGGTCTTAGCTATCGAAGATGCTAAAGATCTTTCTCAACTCAACCAACGACGAAGACTCAAATTTGGACGATGACGAGATTGTATTCATCAACAAAAACTATAAAGTTTAAGAAATTCAAGAAGTTTACTAAGGCACAAAACTGTGGCAATTCAAACTTATCTAACCCAACATCTACCAAGTGCCATGCATGCAACAAATTTGGTTATATAAAGAAAGACTGTCCACCACTAAACAACGATAACAAGATAAAAAAGTTTGAAAAGTTCAAGAAAAAGAGAAAGGCATTCTAGATGACTTGGGACGATTCGGACTCATCCTATCCCGAAAATGACAGCGATAGTGATTCGGAATAGGCGAATGTCATTTTTATGGCCACCAAAATAGAGGTAAATCCTGGACTCTCTTATAACGAGATTTTGGAAATAAGTATAGAATTAGATAATAAACTTAGAGATCTAAAGAAATTATTTAAAGAAAATATAGAAAAATTAAATAAAGCTGAATTAGAAATTGGCTTGTTAAAAGATGAGAAGAGTATTATTCTAGAGGATTAACGAGAAATTTCATAAAATTTTTGTGAAAACCTATCTTCTCAAAATGCAGCTCTAACCGATGAACTTAAAGCTTGCAAAACTGAGAATGATAAACTCAGCAATAAGAATTTGTGAACTAAAATCTAGTCTAGACTCAACTAGAAGTGAAAATTTTAAACTGAAGCGAAAATTAGAACAAATTACTAATAATATTTCTAAATTTAATATAGGAAAGCAAAATTTAGAAAATTTAATTAAAATTTCAAAACCATCTGCCAACAGTAACGAACTTGGTTTCAAAGATAAACAAAGTAATAAGAAATATAGTACTTTGTATACTAAGTTCAAGAAGTCCTAGAAAACGTTAAAATCAGTAATTAAAAATCAAAAATTGTGAAAATTTAGATTCCAAAAACTAATAATAATTGATTAGGCCAAAATTTAGAGATGATCATCTAGTAAATGTCATTAATAGCAGTAACTATATTTCTAAAGGTCCCAAGCCAGTTGGATATGGCTACATTCACCTATTAACATATAGGACCTTAACATAGGAAGTAGGTACCAATGGAATTCCTATTCTTTTGGAGGTACTGAAAAACAAAAGCAGAGACAAGAAGAAATGGATACTCGATAGTGGATGCTTTAAACACATGATGGAAAATCTAAATATGTTATCTAATATAACATATATTAATGGAGGTACTATGACATTTGAAGACAACTCAAAGGGATTCGTAGTTGGAATTGGAGACATCATCAATGTCTGTATATCTACATCTCTTATAATTTCTAATGGTTATTAGTAGAAAATTTAAAACACAGTCTTTTAAGAATAAGTTAGCTTTATGATAAGGATTTAAAATAGATTTTGAAAAAGTTAAATGCAACATTTTTTATCAAAATAAAATTTTGATTTTTGTGGGAATAAGAAAACGTAATATCTATATTTTAGATATGAATATTAAACATGACCATGACTTGTGTCTAGTCGTTAATCACAATGATCCTTGGCTCTGGCATGAACGATTTTGTCACCTTAACTTTAAGTATATTGATAAATTAGCTAAGAAGGAACTAGTTAGAGGATTACCAAAAAATAAACTTTAAAGTTGAAAACTTATGTGATGGTGTCAATATGAAAAACTAAAGAAAAGCTGTTTTAAATCAAAGAAAGAAATATCATCAAAACAACTACTAAAAGTACTTTATTTGGATTTATTCGCTCCTACTCAAATACGATCAATAAATCTTAGTAAGTATGTTTTTGTGATTGTTGATGATTATTCGAGATTTACTAGGACTTTATTTTTGAAACACAAGAGTGATACGTTGAAATGTTCAAAATATTGCTAAAAGAACTCAAAATTTAAGAAATTTGAAAATTAAAAATATAAGAAGTGATCATAGGGGTGAGACTGAAAATGAACTCTTTAAAAAAAATTGTAACAAAAAGGTTATTAGTCATAATTTTTCTTTTCCACGCACAACATAACAAAACGGTGTAGTCAAAAAGGAAAACCGTACTTTATAAGAATATGCACGAACATTGCTCAATAGCAGTAGCTTACCAAACAATTTTTGGACTGAAGCTGTTGCCATTGCTTGCTATGTGCTTAACCGTGTATCAATAAAACCAATAATTAAAAATGCCTATTATGAAATGTTCTTGGAAAGGAACTAAAAGCCTCCTACTTTTGAATTTTTGGTGCTAAATGTTTTATACCAAATATTAAAGATCAATTAGGCAAATTTGATTCGAAAGTCGATGAATGAATTTTTATTGGATATTCGAAATGAAGCAAAGCCTATAGCATATTTAATAAAGTAACAAATACCATTTAAGAGAGTTTACATGTCTCCTTCGCTAAAGATTTCAAAAATAAAAGAGATAACGATGATGATGAAATATTGGATATTAACCAAACTTTTGTCCTAGATAATAATAACAATAATGAAAATATAAATATAAATAATAATAATAATAACAGCAATGTTTTGAGATCACTCTCTAGAATTTTAAAGGATCATCCAATAGACAATATAATAGGTGAAGTAAATACCAGAGTTACAACTAGAAGTCAATTAAATAAAATGAGTCACGCATCATTTATTTCTAATATTGAACCGAAAAAGTTTAAAGAAGCCGCTAAAGATAATTTTGGATTTTAGCAGCCTAAGAGGAATGGAATCAATTTGAATGTAATAAAGTTTGGAAACTTGTACCAAGACTGGAAGATCAATATGTAATTGGAATTAAATTAGTATTCAGAAACAAAGCTGATGAAAATGGAAATATAATTCGAAATAAAGCTAGATTAGTAGCTCAAAGGTATAATCAAGAAGAGGGAATCAACTATGAAGAAATATTTGCTCATGTATCTCGATTAGAAGCTATGAACATTACTCACTTTTGCATGTCACCATAACTTCAAGTTATATCAAATAAATGCCAAAAGTGCATTTTTAAATGGCTTTATTAAGAAAAATATTTGTGTATAACAACCACCATTGCTTGCTCATGAAAAATACCCTGATCATGTTTCAAGTTTAAGAATGGATTATATGGTCTGAAACAAGCAATCTGTGCTTGGTACAATAGACTTAAAAATCATTTATTAAATTCTGGTTTTCAAACTGGTAGAATAGGCACTACATTATTCATTAAAAAGGAAAATGATGATATACTAGTTGTTCAAATCTATGTAGGTGATAAAATATTTGGATCTATAAATGAAAATCTATGTAGTGTTTTTGTGAATATTATGAAAAATGAATTCAAAATGCCACATATGGAAGAACTAGATTTCTTTTTGGGTCTGCAAATCAAACAATTAGAAAATGGAATCTTTATCTATCAAGAAAAATATTGTAGAGAGTTGTTAAACGTTTTGGAATGGATAATTCATCAAGTAAACCAACTCAAATGAGCATAAGCATGCGTTTAGATAAAGATGAAAGTAGAAGAGATTTTGATCAAAAATTATATCATAATATGATAGGATAATTACTATATCTTACTGCTAGTAGATCCGACATTATAATAAGTGTTTTTCTATGTGCTAGATTTCAAGTATAGCCTAAGGAATCATATTATCGAATTGTGAAAAGAATTTTGCGTTACTGAACCAACATCAAAGATTACGGGCTCTTTTACCCAATAGGTTGCTCTTTTGAATTAGTCTCATATAGTGAAGCTGATTTCGGAGGTTGCAAAACGGGTCAAAAGAGTATGAGTGACACCTGTCACTTTATTGGTCAATCTTTAGTCTCGTAATTTAGTACGAAATAAAATTGTGTTTCACTATCGACTTGTGAAGCTGAGTATATTCCAACTGCCTTAGCATATGCATAAATGATTTACATGCAGCAAACTCTCAGAGATGTTGAAAAAATAATTTCTAAATCTCTTATGTAACGACCCATATTTTCAATTATTTTAAATTGTTAGATTTGATGTAATTATCAAATAAAAATAGTTAAAAATAAATTTTTAATGATTTTAAATGTAAAGTATAGGATATGAACTTGAATAAAATTTTGAAATGAACTTATTTTGAAGTTTGGGCGATGGCAAGATTAAAATTAAATTATATATAACTGGGTTTATAATCAATAACTGAAGTTAAACAATAATTGTGAATTATTTAGATAGAAATAAAACAATGTTGATAACTAAAACCCATTTAAAATATAATATTGAAATTTGTTTGAATATTGGACAATTAAACTATTTCAATTTAATATTGAAAATTTTGAATAACTGAATAACGGAAATTGATAACCGTGGAATGAAAATAGTTGTTCTATAATTTGAATTTTTTTAAAAGTTAAATCTTATAAGTTCATTAACTAATATTTCAAAAGATAATGATTTATTGAGTTATCCAAATTGATTACATCTAATACTATAATTATTTGAATAATTGAATTCTGAATTCAATACGATTGAAAATGATACCGGAATTTGATGTAATTTTATTTATACAACAGTGAAGGTTGTTAATGTTTAAAATTGGATTTAAAAGTGAATAGTTAGAAATTGAAAATTTTAAATTATAATCGAGACGTTAAAATTACGATCCGATGCACAGTCTCGGAACTCGACAAAACCAGTTCCACTAAATCCGTAATAGTGTATTATTATCAGATTTCAAATTTCATAGCATTTGGATTTATCGTTTAGTCATATGGATTATAAACACGTTGAAGTTAATATCGAAAATTCAATATAATAATTGGGTCCAAAAAGCTATCTTCTCCGTACGATCTAATTAGGACTCGAAACCTTTTTTATCGT
This sequence comes from Allium cepa, assembly GCA_030765085.1. Taxonomy (NCBI): domain Eukaryota; kingdom Viridiplantae; phylum Streptophyta; class Magnoliopsida; order Asparagales; family Amaryllidaceae; genus Allium; species Allium cepa. Next base: position 955,372,058 of record CM060932.1, read on the forward strand.
GTTCAGAATAGGGGTATAACATTATGAATGCCTAGCGGCATGCCTCGATAGGGGTTCGAGATTTTGAGTTACGTAATCGAGACGGTTTGATAATTAAGTAATATATATATTCGTCGACCTGACCTATTTTTCACATCAGCACCTATATCTCACTTCATATCACTGTAGCAAGCCTCCTACACGCAAGCCATCTTTCTCCCTCTTTTAAAATGCAAGAAATCTACAGAACAGTGAGGAAAAAAATAAGTCGAACTTTAAAAATTTATTTCTCGCAAATTACTCAATGGAAAAATCCCAAACCAATTCCTAAAATCTAGTTTTTCAATTCTCTTCGATGTGATATGTAAATTGGTGGGTGCGACTGCAAATTTTGGGGATCAACTGAAAAGACGCAATCTAGGGCTTGGGTTTTGTGAAGCTATGGACTTTGACTCGAGCAATGAAGATTGGAATTGAACTCGTCGTGAAAAATAGCACCGGGGGGCGTGATTCTGGGATGGTTCGATCACCTTTAGGGTCGCGCGACAGTGTGAGTTGCCCTAAAGGTACGTGCAAGTTGCGTTTTGCATGGAGGTGCCAAGCTCGACGTTGGTGGTATGGTTAGATGGAAATTTTGAAGGGACATGCAATGGCGAAGTTAGATTTGGTTTTCGGCGTTTGGATCTCCGTGTCAGTGCACGGTCGTGCACAAAGTTGGATGGCTCGGGCATATGCTGTTTTGGGAAAGAAGAAGCTTAGTTTGGGCCACGTTCAAATCTTGTTGGGTGTGGGTTTTTCCTTTTTATTATTAAGAGAAATTGGATTTTATTTTAATTAAATAAATCGACAAACTTATAAATTAAATATCTCCTGCATACGAGGTCCGTTTTGGACGAGACTTTTTGCATTGCGATTGTGATAACAAAAGCTTCGAAATGAAACTAGTTTGGATTGATTTGGAGATGGTTGAAATTTAGGCTGAAATCGAACATCGTCCGGCTTTAGTTCTTAACCGGAACGTCTCGGCGATAACGGAAAATCAAGGTGGGTGTTTTATAACACTCACAATGTACTAGAATATTTTATGCCAGTTAAAATTTAATTTACGAAGTGATATGAATTTATTGGTCGTTTTTTGATAAATTTTGATTGTCATTTGAATTAACCGTTATAAATTAAAATTGACAATTAAATTTGAATTGAATTGCCAGTAAATTAACAAATATTAATAACTATGAAACTGCTGTGAATTATATTGTCTGTTTTTATGATTGACTGTGATGGATGTAAACTGGTTGGTATTTGGATGTTCGGATGTTTATTTGTTTATATATATATATATCATGTTATCGGCTTGAATATTATTTACAGTGTATAAAACTGTAACTTGAATTATTTCGAATAAATTAAGAAACATGTTGAAATGATATATGCCTATGACATCGTGATTTGGATTGAAATGATATGCATCCATCCCTAAAATTAAATTGAAATAACTGATCACTTGGATGTAGGAAATAAAATTATATATGAACATAGGATTGGTTAAATTAAATGATTTTAAAATCTTTGATTTGAAATTATTTAAATGGTTTTGATTTAAAAGAAATAGAAATAAAATTTATAGAAATCGAGTTAATCTTGAATTCGAGTTCGAAATGTTGAAATAAATTTTGGTTGAAAGAAATAGTTCAATAATAGAAGTTGAGATTTTGAAGTTAAAATCAGAATACGATTGAATTTCATAATTTTTTTAAAAGATTGGATTTTTATTCAAACTTCGGATTATTACAAGAAAGGATTTACAAAATGATATTTCGAAATTGAGCTCAAAATTGAATTTATTTGAATATTTAATTTCAAATTGAATATTGAAGGCAAATATGATTAAGTGTTTAAAATTAATATTTTGAAAATCAAACTGGGAAGTGATGTAAATCAAAATGCTTTAAAATTAAGAATTGTATTGAAATGGTTTCAATTTGGAATTGAATCAAATAGTTGAAGTTGAAATGGAAATCGATTTGGAATTTTAAATTGATTGAAATCAAAATCGTAATTGAAGTTGAATAAATTGGAATCGAAGAATTGAAATCGGAAACGAATCAAATTTAAATCGAAATGGAAAATTTAACTGACTTGAATTGAGAAAATTTGAAACTGAATCAATTTGAGTTTGAAACTATTTTCAAATAAATTATTTTAGTATAAAATTTTCTAAAAATTTATATTCTTTTAATATGCAAATTATTTTGATTTTCCAAATTAGTTTACTATATAAACCATTCTGATATTTAAACTATTTAAACCGTTTAAAATACTTCTAGCTATTTTAACCATTAACACTATTTTAATTACTTTAATTATCTAAACTATTTTAAAACTATTTAAAACCATTCAAACTATTTTTCAAAATCCAATACTAGTCAAGGATGGAAATGTTTATATTTAAATCATGGATTTAAATAATTGAATCGAGTTAAATTGAAGTTATAACCCCAAATTGAAATTCGAAACAATTTTGGAATCTAAATCGAGATATTAAGACGAAAATGATTTTCGAAATGAAATGGTATATTTTGCGTCATTATGATGATTTCGAAATGAATTTGTTTTTTGAAGCGAAATGATATTTTGATATCAAATACGAATTGTTTTGGAAATGTAAAAGAACCAACCAGTGTGTAAAACGACGTTTGGTTGTTAAAGAGACCGAAGCTGGATATGGGCATACTCTTTATCGATACCAAAAAAACTTTAACAACTATGTACATGGAGTGATGAACCAGAATGAAGTGGTTGGATTTGGCGTACGTTGCTGGATTTAAAGAAAGAGGACGCTAATGGATTTTCCTGGCACTTGTGTCAATTTAAAATGACTAAAACATGAAACGTGCCGGCCAAGTGGGTTAGCTACCCCGAGTGGACGAACTTCTTCGTATTACCATCGTTTACATTGCGATTGATTGATGCACACCCTCCGGATTATGGGAGTGGCGATCATGGCTATGGTACCTTACCACCAGTCGGGAAGGGTAAACTGGTAGTATCCAACCTTGGGCATTGCCTCACGTGCCTTGTCATACTGTTATCCCTAAACGAGACCCATACGATTTTGGTTTAGTATTGTCGTATCACGGTGCATCCCTATCCACCGACCGTCTGCTTGTGCTTTATATGCAAACTATACGACAATGCTTAAAAACGTGTTAAGGGGAATCAATATAAAGCCTTAACGCTAAGAAAAATATTTATTTTATTGATTAGACATTATATATGTAGCATTTTCTATTACATATAAATATTTTGATGGATCCTTAGGAGATGGAAAATCCTGTACATCTCTTGAGTTATTGCACGAACGTTATACACTGGATAGGAGATGTGAAAAATCGTAAGCATCTCTGACACCATGACACTCATTTTATACGCAATTTGACTTACATAAGAATATTCTAGTCCTGACTCGAGTGTTTTGTTTTTTTCATTATGCTTGGGTCAGTCCTGAGTTTTATTGCTTATTGAAGACTTATTCTGGAGGACGAAGACGAAGATTTGGTATATTATTACTATTATTATTTCCGCATCACGTTGTCTGCTGCATTACTTATGTATCTCTAATATATATATATATATATATATATATATATATATATATATATATTCGAATGTTGTATTGAATATAATCAAATGTATTGTATAAGCGCTTCATGAACTGTTTATTTGATTATTATATTTTATCATTCCACTGCGAGATTCTGTGTTTGTTTTCTTTTACATTTTTTTATATTATTTAACCCATTAACAATCCTTCCATTTGAATGGTTTGAGTTGACATGTGTAGTTTATTGTCAATTTAAACTGTCCAAAAAGGTGGGTCGTTAAAGTTGGTATTAGAGCTTTGGTTTAGCGATGACCTTGGCTTTGTGGGGTAACTCATTAGAGATAGGGTCAATAGTACCCTACAATGAGTTTGAGAGTATTAATAGATATGATCGCGTATTTGTTAGTGAATATGAAATTTTTTATATTGTATTGACTTATCTATTGAGTATTTATGAATTTTTGTCGGTATGGGAAGTACAATCGTATCGATAGGGGTTTCTAAACACCGAAACAAGGTAAATCGACACGGTATTGTTTTAAAGAGGGCGAATGAAATAATTTTACCCAAACTATATTTTGATATAAAAGAAATATTTTCCAGAAATTATTATAGTATATTGGCATGCTAGATCGTTAATATTATAATCAAGATGAGATATTAAAATTTTGGAATGAGATATATATAATCAAATAAAAATTATATAAATATGATTATACATATGAGTTGTAACTAAAATTGGATTCAAACCAGAATTTAAATCTTGAAAATTTTAGGAAATGTTTCAAACGGATTTGGACTAAGTATATGGGAGGTTTTAAAACCTTAAGAGATTTTGGAAATGTTTTTCAAAGTGTTTTGGAAGATAATAATGATAGTATTATTTTGAAAGTATTTTTGGATAAAAATATTTAAAAATGGTTTTAAAGGAAATAAAAGCAGAGAATTCACTTCGGTCGCTGGAAAATAATTCCGATGGTGATCGCGACATCATCGGTGTTCATTTTCTAGTTTGTGAGTGATAGATTGCTATCTTCATGATTTGCTAATAGAGTTTTTGCTTTGATAAATTGAGTTTTTGATTTTAAGGAGTTTAAAATCTTGAATTAATACAAAAATGAGACATATATATGATTTCAAATTGATTTGAAATTAAACCTGGCATTTAGATTTCGAGATTTGCTATCTAACTGTTTGAAAAATAAATAAGGGAAATAACAAATAAATTTGCAAGGAATGTTTGAAATTAGATTGTAGCATTCGGAGATAATTGTGAACTTGAATAAATTGTAATAAAAGAAAATGAGCCATCAGAAAATGATTATAGATCTAAGAAAAGTAAAATGAAATGAATAAATAAATAAAGTAATCATTGGATTGGTAAAACAAGTTAAATAAATTAACCTTAACTTAAAATGGAAATGAGCTTAAATTGTTGAATGAATGTAAATCAATTGAAACAAATGAATTGAATATAAATGAAATAAATGTGAATGAAAAGAATGTGGTATAACTAAGAATCAATAGAAATAAATATGTAAGTTATACATATATCATTTTAGTCGCATAACAGTTTGATGCAGATTCGAGCACAGAATTTCAAGATAATTTATATCGATCTGAATAGGAAAATTTCACTCGATTCTCGATGGCGAACCCTGGATATGGATTTTTGATTTGATTTTGAAATTCTCTATCATAGTATACGGTTATGCAAGCAGAATGACTTGCCTGATCAAGGAACCAGATCTGAATCCGCACTAGAGAGTCGTGTGAACGATACTAGCTCGAAAGTGAATTTTTTTGATCGAGTGAGCGATCAGATTTGATATTGCGTACAGATAATATATGTACATTGTACTGGTTTAAGTAAAGCAAACATTGAAAAATGAAAATGCAAAATATAAAATGATTTTAAATTATATGATTGGATATCATTGGTAAACAAGATTTAGGTGTTTAAAATCAAGAAAAATTTGAATGGTCCGACAAAAGGTACATGTTTATTTTATCATTGGATTTGATGGTTTTATGATGGATCCACTTGGCTTTTGTTTTCTTTTGATGGTTTGGGGCCCGTAGTAGCATTTTGTAGTTGTTCCGTCTAGCCGTGCAAAGGAGACGCTGGCGAAATTTTACGTATATCCGAGTGTTAGAAAAAAAAAATTGAAGCTTTAATTTTTTTTTACTTGTTTTATAACTAGATTGTAAATTCCGTAAGCCGATCAGAGTGGCGTAACGGAAGCATGATTAAAGTTTCCAATAGGATTTTATTGTTATATAAGTTGACTAATTTGAATAAGATATATCAAATGTTAAATTCTTTACCTAACGTCTTTACGAGGACAAAAAGTTTTGAGTGGGGGAGATTGCAACGACCCGTATTTTTAGCTATTTTAAATTATTAGACTTGATGTAAGTATCAGATAAAAATGGTTAAAAATAAAAATTTAATAATTTTAAATGTAAAGTATTGGATATGAACTTGAATAAAATTTTAAAATAAACTTATTTTGAAGTTTTGGCCATAACAAGATTGAAATGGAATTATACATGTGTGTGTGTGTATGTATATAACTAGATTTATAATCAATAACTGAGGTTGAATAATAATTGTGAATTATTTAAATAGAAATAAAACTATGTTGATAACTAAAACTCGTTTAAAATCTAATATTGAAATTTGTTTGAATATTGGATAATTAAATTGTTTCAATTTATATTGGAAATTAATTGAATAACTGAATAACAGAAATTGAATAACCGTAAAATGAAAATAGTTGTTCTATAATTTGAATTTGTTTTAAAAGTTAAATCTTATAAGTTCATGAACTAATATTTCAAAAGATAGTATTTATTGAATTATCCAAATTGATTACACTTAATACTGTAATTATTTGAATAATTGAATTCTGAATTTAATATGATCGAAAATGATACCGGAAGTTGATGTAAATTTTATTTATACAACAATGAAGATTGCTAATGTTTAAAATTGTATTTAAAAGTGAATAATTAGAAATTGAAAATTGTATGTTATAATCGAGACGATAAAATAGCGATCCGAGGCACATACTCGGAATTCGAAAAAATCAGTTTTATTGGGTCCGTAATAGTGTATTATTATCGGATTTCAAATTTCGTAGCATTAGGAATTATCTTTTGGTCGTACGGATTATAAACGCGTTGAAAAATATATCGAAAAATCAATATAATAATTGGGTCCAAAAAGCTATCTTCTCTATATGATTGAATTAGGACTAGAAACTTTTTCCATTGCGTTCGGAATAGGAGTATAACATTATGAACACCTAGCGGCACGCCTCGATAGGGGTTTAAGATTTTGAGTTATGCAATCGAGACGGTTTGATAATTTAAATAATATATATTCGTCGACTTGACCTATTTTTCACATCAGCACCTTTATCTCACTTCAGATCACTGCAGCAAGCCTCTTACACGCAAGCCATCTTTCTCCTTCTTTTAAAATGCATGAAATCTGCAAAACAGTGAGGAAAAAACATAAATCGAATTTTAAAATTTTATTTCTCACAAATTACTCAATGGAAAAAATCCCAAACCAATTCCTAAAATCTAGTTTTATCGTTTTCTTCGATCTGATATGTAAATTAGTGGGTGCAGTTGCTAATTTTGGGGATCGACTGTAAAGACGTGAGCTAGGGATTGGGTTTGGTGAAGCTATGGACTTTGACTCGAGCAACGAAGATTGGAAATGAACTCGTCGTGGAAAATAGCATCGGGGCCGTGATTCTGGGATAGTTTGATCACATTTAGGGTCGCCCGACAGTGTGAGTCGTCGTGAAGGTACGTGCAGGCCGTTTTTTTAATGAAGGCGCCAAGCTCGACGTTGGTGGTATGGTTAGATGGAGATTTCGAAGAGAAATGCGATGGCGAAGTAAGATTTGGTTTTCGGCGTTTGCATCATCGTGTCAATGCACGGTCATGCACGAAGGGATCAGGCGCGTATTGTTTTGGGAAAGAAGATGCTTAGTTTGGGTCGGGTTCAAATCTTGGTGGGTATGGGTTTTTCCTTTTTATTATTAAGAGAAATTGGATTTTATTTTAACAAAATAAATCGATGAACTTATAAATTAAATATCTCCTGCATACGAGGTCCATTTCGGACGAGACTTTTTGCATTGTGACTGTGATAATGAGAGCTTCGCAATAAAATAGGTTTAGACGGATTTGGTGACAGTCGAAATTTGGGCTAAAATCGAACGTCATCTGGCTTTAGTTCCAAACCGGAACGTCTCGGCGACAACGAAAAATCAAGGTGGGGGTTTTATAATGCTCATAACGTACTAGAATATTTTTAAGCTAGTTAGATTTGAATTTATGAAGTGATATGAATTTATTGGTCGTTGTTTGATAAATTTTGATTGTCATTTGAATTAATCATTATAAATTAAAATTGACAATTAAATTTGAAATTGAATTGCCAGTACATTAACCAATATTAATAACTATGAAACTGTTGTTAATCATATTGTCTATTTGTATGATTGATTAGGATGGATGTAAACTGGTTGATATTCGGATGTTTAGATGTTTATTTCTTTATATATATCCTGTTATCACCCTGAATATTATTTACAATGTATAAAACTGTAAATTGAAATATTTCAAATAAAGTAAGAAATAGGTTGAAATGATATATACATATGACATCGTGATTTGGATTGAAATGATATATATCCATCCCTGAAGTTAAATTGAAATAACTGATCACTTGGTCATAGGATAGAAAATTATATATGAACATCTGATTGGTTAAATTAAATGATTTTAAAAACTTTTATTTGAAATTGTTTGAATGGTTTTTATTTAAAAGAAATAGAAATCAAATTTATAGAAATCAAGTTAATCTTGAATTCGAGTTTGAAATGTTCAAATAAATTTTGTTTAAAAGAAATTGTTCAATAATAGAAGTTGAGATTTTGAAGTTAAAATCAGAATACGATTGAATTTCATAATTTTTTTTTTAAAAGATTGGATTTTTATTCAGACTTCGGATTATTGCAAAAAAAAGGTGTTATAAAATGATATTTCGAAATTGAGCTCAGAATTGAATTTGGTTGAAAATTTAATTTTAAATTGAATATTGAAGGCAAGTATGATTAAGTGTTTAAAATCAATATTTTGGAAATCGAACTGAGAAGTGATGTAAATCAAAATGCTTTAAAATTAAGAATTGAATTGAAATGGTTTCAATTTGGAATTGAATCAAGTAGTTGAAGTTGAAATGGAAATCGATTTGGAATTTTAAATTGATTAAATCGGCATCGTGATTAAAGTTGAATAAATTGGAATTGAAGAATTGAAATCGAAAATGAATCAAATTTAATTCAAAATGGAAAATTTAACTGATTTGAATTGAGAAGATTTGGAAACTGAATTAGTTTGACTTTGAAACTATTTTCAAATAAATCATTTTAGTATAAACTAATTTAAAAATATATATTATTTTAATATTCAAACTATTTTGATTTTCCAAATTATTTTACTATATATACCATTTAAATATTTTAACTATTTTAACTATTTTAACCATTTAAACTATTTTTAGCTATTTTAACCATTTACACTATTTTAACAACTTTAATTATCCAAACTATTTTAAAACTATTTAAAAACCATTCAAACTATTTTTCAAAAATCCAAAACTGGTCAATGATGGAAATGTTTATATTTAAATCATGGGTTTAAATAATTGAATCGAGTTAAATTGAAGTTATAACCCCAAATTGAAATTCGAAACATTTTGGAATCGAAATCGATATTAAGATGAAAATGATTTTCGAAGTGAAATGGTATATTTTGAGTAAATATGATGATTTCAAAATGAATTTGATTTTTAAAGCGAAGATGATATTTTGATATCAAGTACGAATTGTTTTCGAAATGTAAAAGAACCAACCGGTGTGTGAAAAGACGTTTGGTTGTTAAAGAGTCTGGAGCTGGATATGGGCATATTTTCTGTCCATACCGGAACTAATTTAATTTAATAACTATGTACGTGGAGTGATGACCCAAAATGAAGTAGTTAGATTTGGCGTACTTTGCTGGATTTAAAGAAAGAGAACGAAAATGGATTAGCCTGGCACTTGTGCCAATTTGAAATGACTAAAACAGGAGCCGTACCGGCCAAGTGGGTTAGCTACCACGAGCGGTAGCACTTCTTCGTATTACCATCATATACATTGTGATTGATTGATGATCACCCTCCAGATTATGGGAGTGTTGAACGCGGTGGGCGATCATGGCTATGATGCATTACCACCAGCCGGGAAGGATATACTGGTAGTATCCTATCTTGGGCATTGCCACCATGCCTTTTAATACTGTTATCCCTAAAAGAGACCCATACGATTTTGGTTTAGTGTTGTCGTATCACGATGCATCCCTATCCACCGACCGTCTACTGGTGTTTTATATACAAACTGTACGATAATGCTTACAAAACGCGTTAAAAGGGATCAATATAAAGCCTTAACGCTAAGAAAAATATTTATTTTATTGATTAGACATTATATATGTAGCGTATTCTATTACATATAAATATTTTAACGGATCCTTAGGAGATGGAGAATCCCATAACATCTCTTGAGTTATTGCATGCACGTTATACACTGGATAGGAGATGTGAACAACCCGTAAGCAACTCTAACACCTTGACATTCATTTTATTTGCCATATCGATTTGACTTACATAAGGATATTCTAGTCCCGACTCTAGTGTTTTGTACTTTTCATTACGCTCGGGTCAGTCCTGAGTTTTTCAGCTTATTGAAGACTTATTCTAGAGGATGAAGGCAAAGATTTGGTATATTATTAGTATTATTATTCCTGAATCACGTTGTCTGCTGCATTACTTATGTATCTATGATATATATATATAACTTCGATAAATGTTATATTGAATATAATCAAATGTATTACATAAGCAGCTTCATGAACAATTTATTTGATTATTATAGTTTATCGTTCCGCTGTGAGATTTTGTATTTTTTTTCTTCCTTTTCTCTTATTTTCTTATTTTACCCATTAACAATTCTTCCTTTTGAATGGTTTGAGTTGACATGTGTAGTTTATTGTAGATTTTAAACTGTCCAAAAAGGTGGGTCGTTACATCCTATATATTGTGATAATATGAGTGCGATCAATTTATTGAACAATCCTATTAATCATCCTCGAACTAAACATATTGATATTCGCCATCAATTTCTTCGAGATAATGCAGAAAAATGCATTATTTCTCTAGAATTTGCTGATACCGAAAATCGAATTGCCAATATATTAACTAAGCCTATCTATGGATCTGCTTTCATAAATTTGCATAGGCTCTACGGATTTGTTCGCTAAACAAGTTAATTTCATAATAATCTTATTACCATAACTTTATCTCTACTACCAATAAAAAGGATTCAATGAATATGAATTCCACGATGTCTTTTTGAAATTCCTAAAATTCTCTTCATCCACTAACCGATTTCATCATCCATTTGCAAGCTCAACCACCATTTCCTTTCTGAACATTCTTCAACGGAATTTCACTATCAATTTATAACCAACACAACCAACAAACTTGTTTAAATTTAAAATGATGTAACCACCAATGTTTTACACTTATAATACACATTCATCCATTAATTTTTTATTAAATAAAAACAAAATAATTTCATAGATGCACGTATGCGCGTTTTAACTCGTATATATAAAGTAAATTTGGCTATAATATAAAAACCTATTTAAAGATCTCCTGATAGAAACATAATGGGTAAAGAACGTTTAAGATCCTTGAATTCTTTTCTAAGGAATTAACTTGCCTTTATATAATTGATCTCCGTAACTTGTTTGCTAAAAATTAATGAATGATAGAATATTAACTTAGCCACTAACTATTATACAAAATTTAAAACTACGGTTTTAGATTGTTTTCCAAAAAAATTCTTTGGTTTTTAGACAATTTTTCTATCTTTAGTAAATTAATAAGATAATGAGTGGTCAAACTTCTACTTGACTAAAACAACCATCTCACCTAACTTAATATATTTTTCATTATTTAATTTTTGTGTCTTAAGAAACCTTAGCATCAAAACTAGTTTAAGTTTTTAATTAAGACTAATCATCAAGTCTATGTCGACTTTGGATAATACATCATCGTACATCAGAATTACCTCATCTCCTTTAAAACATACTGATTACTCTCTAAAGGCAAGAACGTGAAGCAATCGATTAAGTTTGAAGGATAATAACAACGACACAAGATGAGCACATTGTTGAAATAGGTCACTATTAAGGAGAATCTATATGCTTGTAAAAAAATTATATTGGAAGCAACGCCATCAGGGAGAACATTTAGGTTTTATAGAAATATTTGTAATGCGCTTATAAAGAAAATCACCAACAAAACAAATGCATTAACTCCACTGAAAATCCCTCCAAACAACTTACTCCTTTTAAACAACCTACCTCATCAAAGCAACTTATAAGTCCATCGAAATCACCATAAACTTCGATAAAAAATATATGAACCATTCTTTGAAAACTCATGGGAAACTAACTGTTTCAAAGAAGAATTGAATCTCTCGATGAATTAAGGATCGAGCTTTCACAAATGGAATTTTAGATATGTACACATACACACATACATATGCAAACATTGTTGTATATGAGCTATTATATATGTAACATATATGTATATGTTTTTAAAATATATATACAAATATATATATGTATATATATATATATTCGTATATATTTGAAAAATATATACACATATAATATATATATATGTATGTATGTATGTATGTATGTATGTATGTATGTATGTATGTATGTATGTATGTATGTATGTATACAGTATAAATAAACTCTCGAAACAGACAAATATGGGCAAACAAATAGTTCAAAGTTTATTTAAGTTATAGAACATATAAACAAACACAAATTACAAATGAAAACACTCAGGGCTAGTTCTGGACGACTGAAAAAATATCCTCAGTCGAGTAAACACTTTTATGATTTATAATACACACACACAATTAACTAAATTATAATAAAACTGTCCATTAAACCAACCTCAATTCTCTATTTCCAAAAACCATCCATTCAGTCGATTGAATAAGTCCTTAATCGACTAAACCTAGGTTAGTCATTTGTCTTCCTTTTACAGTCGACTAAAAATTACTATTCTCTCACGGGAAACCATTCTATATAGATTCAATCGACTGAATAGGCTAACCGTCGACTGAATTGGTGGTTTGCTATTTTTTAAAATATAAAAGGTTATGCCTCTTCATCCATATCATAACTTTACCTTTCCAAATTTAAACCCTAGTCTCTCTATAAAAAATTCACCAGCAAATCAATGGCTTCAATGCAAAAACTTCTCTTTACCAAAAAGAGGCATTCTTCTCAAAGAGGTCAGCCATCTTCGTCCTGGTCCTTCCCATCCAGAGTTTGCCTTCGATGCTCGAATCTTGGAATGGTTGAATGGTAGAAAGGTTGCCTTAAAATACTCCGATGAATTGAATGACAAATGAGTGTTTCAAGAAGCGTTTTACAAGATGTCCAACTTCAAAGCATTTAGATTTGAGGCAATTGCTAAAGAACATGAATTTCTCTCTTTGATCGATGCAAATGAAAACAAGGTAAAAATTTATCCATTTCTAGTGAAGATGTTTTATGCTAACCTTTGTGGAGACTTCTATAAACCCATTGACAATGAAGGTATCTTATGGAGTAAAGTTTTAAGAGTTGATAAAATTTTACCAGTGAAAAATTTATGAATTATTTTAGGTTGCTTCAATGTTGTACTTGAATTAGACAATACTAACCATGGGAACTTCGCTTACAACTCTACGATTTACTTATTCCATGTTGAAAATACTGCAAATACTTCGGTAAATCTACGCCCACAAGCTTGAATTCAGAAAAATGATAATTCGTACAATCTTGCCTCGTACCGATATTTATGAGAAAATGTATGATAATAACTACAAGATATTGTATGTTATTTACACGAATAGAAAGTTGAATTGGGATAGGATTATACACGATGAAATAAAAAGCTTCCATGCACACGCTCGACACGATGTTCTTTGCCTCTTACATAACTAAAATATTCATCTACTATGGGATCAATGTGGATAATATGCAAGACTTCATTATGCGAAAAGTAATGGACCATAAATCCATTTCAATAGTGAAGTTACCGGTAAGGATGGAAACTCTTGTGCCTTATAATGTTCATATATCTCGAGTGGTACAAAATAACATAGTCCAATCTTCTTCCCAAACTCAACCGTCCGTTCAATAACAACAAGAGATTGCTGAAGAGGTGGAGTGGTCTTCCAATAGTGATAAAGAGCTTACTTTTGTTGACCCAACCAAGACCCCATTACCGCCAATACCGCCACTCTCAAAAATCAAGAAATTATCTTCAAGCAACATAAGATGCTGATCAAGAGGCAAATAATGTTAGAGAAGGCAACACTCAGTTTCTTGGAGAATATATGGAAGAAGCTCTCCTTATACTCACGACCATCTTGACCTCATGACTCTGAGTTGGAGAGTCAGATACGCTTCATAGGTTGGTAAACTTTTGCTTTGAATGGTTTGGTGATGGTCTTTGCTTTGTTTTGTTGCTTATGTTTCGTTGTGTTGGAGGTATTGGTATTGTTACTTTGTATTTGTGTTGAACTTGCGACTTGCATGTTATCTTGTAATTGTTTGTGTTGGGAAATTATGATGTATTTGTGTTCGTGGTTGTGGTCTCCTTTGGTGTTGAACTTGCAAGTTTTGTTGTAATAATTCTCAAACTACTATGTCATTTTTATTAAACCTAAGTACTTATGTTTTGGGCAATGTAGTATAGAAATTTGCTTTTGTAGTTTTGATGTTCATTCATGTTTCTCTTGTATGTTGTTGTTAAGTCCATCATATATGTGGATATAGTTGTTATCTCCATATTTATCAACTTACATATGTTCTTATTATGGCCATATAGTTTGTAAATATGCGTTTGTACATTTACTTATGTGTTTTGCGTTATAATTCATCATCATCCCCTATGATATATTTCCGTATGCTATCATCTCTATTGCATTTTTGCCTTTTTGTTGATGCCAAAGGGGGAGAGAATAGTGACGAGGGAAGCATATATTAAGGGGGAGAGAAACATACGTTTATACTCAATAATTCTTATAGTTGTCGTCATAAAAAAGAGGGAGATTGTTAGAACCCTAATTTGATGTTTTAATGATGACAACTATATCTTTATGTATATCCAGCATATAACACTATGAAGGTACAACGAGCTACTGAATTGGAGAATCACGAATAAGAGTAAGATGGATCATCCACATTTCAAAAGCTACAAAATTATAGATAGTCAAGTCAAATGTATATATTTGGTCCTAGACTTACTTGTCAAAATCTCCTTGGTAGTTCATATGCACACACACACCCACCCACCCACCTGCATGCAAACATTTTTTATCAAAGATTTTGAATAAGATTTGGAAAGCAAAGTTTAATAAAAAAAGTTTTATACTCTTCAATCGACTGAACATTATTCTCAGTCGACCGAAGGCAGTCGACCGATGATGCTATTCAGTCGACTGAACTTTACTATTTTATTATACGAGTCTGTTTTTAAATTTTACTGCGTAATTCAAAGTTCTTATTCAGTAGGATGACTTTCTATACTCAATCGATTGATTACCTCATAACAGCTATTTTCTGAAAAGTCATTTCGAATAGTTGCGATCATTCGTGGGCATCTCTACGAACAGAAATGGTTTTTAGTGAATGGTTGCAACTATTCAATGTAACTCTTTGATATCTATATGTAGAGATCAAGATTTAAACTCATTTCTAACTCTTCTAACTTTCTTATTCTATTCTTCTTGATCACCTCTCTTGAGCATACTCTTTACTATATTGCCTTCAAATTTAATTCTATACTCAAGAATTATCTGATTCACTTCCATAAGAACAAAGCATGCATCTTGACTCATCAAGGAGAATATAGGAAGATTTGTATCAGCAGTGAAATCTGTGTTGAGAGAACACAAGCTTGTCTGCTTAGAAATTTATGTGGTATTGCATGTTCCTCCGGGATAAGTAAGGGTAGTTGGTTAATGGAAATTCCGAAAGGGAGCTTCGGGACTGGAAGTAGAGGTCCGAATCAATATAAAATCCTGGTGTGAGTACTTTGTTTATTCTATTATTATACTTTGTGTACTGGTATTGCTTAGTTTAGACTGCATTAGTGATTAAACATATATAAGCCATATTATATACGATCCGTGTGCACTTTCATTATAATAGTCTAGTAAATACGATACCATCATAGAAACCGCTATTAAAAGTCACCTTTTATAGCGTTTTTATTGTCATCTTTGAGTATATTTTTGATATAAATTAACTTTCTCTAGCGTTTCTGTTGGTGCTAAAAATATTTTCATAGTGTTTTGAGAACGCTATAGTATTGGTAAGTTGTGACAATGCATATTTTTAATAGCATTTTTAAAATGTTATATACAACTTTGTTAAGCATTTTTAAAAAGCTATATTAAGTATAGATTAAATTTCATCCCATTTACAAATGCTATATACATTCCGTTTTCATTTGAATTTCTACTATAAACTTATTTCAATACATATATATTATAACAATTCAAAATGCCGTAACTAGCATATTGTAATGTACATAATCTAACATATTAATAAACCAAACTACAATATATATCCATAATATTTCATCAACAAAGTATTTAGCAACAAATACTTCTGACCAAAAGTTGTACATAACTTAAAAAAATACATGCAACTGTGCTAACCAAAAGTAAAGATGTATGAACATCAGTACAAAGTAATACATTACAATGAAAGCATGTCCGATGTTTGAAGTAGAAAGAGAGGGCAGACATACCTTTTTTGGCCTTCCAACATATAGTCTAACCTCAAAAGCATCATACATCACCTATAAACTAGAAAGTTGTAATTAGATTCTAATATGACTTTTGTAACTCTATGCTAGATGGTCTAAAACTTGATACGTTATGATCTTCAAACATTTGTTGGTAGAACATGATTATTTATCAATGTGGCGACAATATCCAATAAATTTGGTTTTTATCAAGGTTTTTTTGCAAATTAAACTTTTTTGATTAAAATAAGTTCATGAACTCTGTTCTTGCATATGTATGTTATCCAAATATTATATTTGTTTTAACAAATATAACATTTTCTTATAGTGACTATTATTATTTATACTATTAGTAATACTATTAGTGTTTATGAACTTATGTAATTTCTATAAAACTTAGTTCATTTTTATAAAACATGACTAACTTTTAGAAACTTAGTTAACTTAGCTGAATATGTTTGAAACTTAATAAATTCATTAGAAACTTGGCTAATTTAGTTTAATTTTTATTAAACGTAGTTATTTTTATATACTAATTTGATTATTATAGAACTCGGTTAATTTTTGTAAAACTTGGTTAAATTTTACAAACTTAATTAATTAAGTGTTTGTTAAACTTGGTTAACTTTTATAAAATTAGTTAAATTTTATTAAATTAATTATTTTTACAAACTTAGTTATTTTTTAAAGAACTTAATTAATTTTTATAAAACTAAGTCAACTCTTATAAAAATTAGTTAATATTTATAATTAGGATAAATTTAATTTATTTAATTTTATAACTTAGTTAAATTTTTAAATAACTTATTTAATTTTTATAAATTTATTTAATTTTTATAAAATTTAGTTGATTTTGAAGATTATTTAATTTTTATAAAAGTTGTTTAAGTTAGTTATTCTTTATATAATTTAATTAAATTTTATAGAAAATGGAATTTTTTTATAAACTTTTAGTCAACTAAGTTACATTTGTATAAAATTTGGTTAATTTTTAATAAATTAATTATTTCTTTATAAAAATTAGTTAACTTTAATTAAAAACTTGTAAAACTAATTAGTTTTGTAAATGTGTTTAATTTTAATAAAAAATTCTTAATATCGTTATTTTTTATAAAAGTGATTGATGTATTTAGATAAGGATGCCAAAAATAAATAAATAAAATTAGATTTTTGAAATTTTAAGTAGAAAATTCATAATAAATTCATTTAAAAGAATTGGATGAATTTAAAAGAATAAATTTTAAATAGATGAAGTTTTATTTTTGAAAACTTATTGAATAAATTCCTAAATAAGGGAAAAGATTTTAATAAATGGGTTTTGAGTAATATGGTTCAATAGTTGAAGAATTTATTTTAAATTCGGATTTTTAAATAGATTGAAAGAAAAACGGGTCGTTACAGATTGGTATATCATAAATGTGCAGTTTACTTAATTTTGAACCAACAAACATTTTCAATGGTAACCTTTACAAATTTGAACCTAATAGTCTAATTTCATTTGTTAATACCTCTGTATCATTTCATTTCATTAGAAAGACCTACAATTTGATTGCACACAAATCAAGTTTGAGAATTAGTTTCATTCATGGACAAAAAGCGAAGGGTACATAAATTATCCAGAGCCTGACATAACAAGTGAAATTTAATGCATTAGATGCCTTGCAATAAAATAATTTTCAAAATGCCAACATATACAATTTGATATAAAACTATAAACAAAATAAAACTTATAACGGGGCTAGAAGCACATTCAACTTCAAATTGTTTTAGAGTGGTGGCTAATCCTGTCATGTAACAGTAAATTGGATACACATAATAACAAGTGAGCACCATGGGTTTATGTAAGGTTCATCATCTACTAGTAATCCAATATCAATGTATGTGGTGAGCTGGTACAAATGACATGGTTGACGATTTTATTTCTTTATGCAACCATGAGCTGATCATATTAAAACATACAAAACACTCTAGAAACTACTTTACATGATACTATGTTTTCCTCAACCAAAATGAAATAAATCCAGTTAAAATTCAGTAGGAAATAATGGTAAAGTACCTTATATCAATTCATTTTAATGCAATGTAATGATGAATTAGGCCAAATTTCATGTTGTTTAGGATGAACAAAAATGAAGTCGCATAATAAAGTATGAACTAATTTTAATAAGATAAAACATTAAGATAATTGAAGTTATTAATACAATTTATTCAGAATAGTTAAGCTATTGAATATTTACTATAGTTTTATAATATGCAATCACTGAACATGATAGTAAGAAACTTATAAGAAAAATATTATAAATCAAGTCAATGACCACATGCAACAGATTATTAATTGGTGGACACTTCAATGTGTTTAGAAGTGGCAACTCATAAGTCCTTGAAGTGGTCAGAGCTGGAGGAGATACCAAATAAATTAAAAGAAAACAAATGAATTAAAATAAAAAAAAAGAAATCACTTGATAACTTAGTTAAGAATATTTCCAAACTTAACAAAAATAAAGCCACTAACAATACTCTTGTTTTTAGCCTCCAATGTATTTCTTTAATGATAAAAAATGAAGATAAATGTGGTGTATTTTACCGAAAAAGTTCATTACCTTCCAGTTGTTCAATGTTAATCTGTATAGCTCTACAGTTGCTCTTCGCTTCTATTGCTCTGCTTGCGAGTCCGTCTATATATTTCAATTTTACAAGCTCAAACTACAGAAGGAAAAAATTGAAATGCTATTAGTAATCTAACTTACATAATAAAGCATCAAGAATATAATGCTAAAATATTATGGCACTTTTAGGAAGCCAAAGCATTGATTGTTTTAACTAGTTTAATAATCAAATGTATGAAGTATAAGTTACGAACTGTTACCCAAAATAAAAATGAAATATTAAGTAATCTAATAAGATACTTTTTTCAAAGTGAGATAAGAAACCTAAAAATGGGAACTCTCACTTTCAGAAAGAAATCAACAATCAAACAAAAAAGTGCTACACTAGCTCTGGTTGAAATTGATGGAATTCATCGGAAGTTTTATTTTTATTATGCTTGAATTATTAAACTGTACAAAGTAATTTATGAATATATATACAAAGCTTTTGAAACTAAATTGTCTACTTGGACTAATAGAAAAACAGATCTCAGATCTGGAATCTTCTTGCTGATGTGGCATACTCCCATAACAACCTTGCCACATCGTTAGCAGCATACTCCAACACCTCCCCTCAAGTTGGAATGGCTAAGAAGACATACCCAAATTGGACAAAAGATTTTTGAACTGCTCTGAGGGTAAAATCTTTGTAAACACATCTGCTAACTGATGTTGGGTTGGAAGATAAGTAAGTTGAAGTAGTCCCTCAAGAACTTTTTCATGAGTAAAATGACAGTCGATTTCAATATGTTTAGTCCTTTCATGGAAGACAGGATTGCGAGCAATATGTAGGGCAGACTGGTTATCGCAATGCAGAACAACAGGTTTAAGCTTTGTAATGCCTAAATCTTCCAATAACCTCAGAATCCAAGTAACTTTAGATGTTGTTGTTGCCATAGCTCTATACTCAGCTTCAGATGATGATTTTGAGACTGTACTTTGCTTCTTAGATTTCCAAGTGATTGGAGAACCACCAAGTAAAAGAACAAAACCAGTTATAGATCTTCTAGAGTCTGCACATGAAGCCCAATCCGAATCCGAATATGCCTGTAAACAAAGCTGATCCGAAGCTTTTAACAAGATACCCTACCCTTCAGTATGAGCAAGATACCTAAGGGTATGATGTAGGGCTGACTGATGAGAAGATCTAGGAGATTGCATGAATTGACTAAGAGTTTGCACAGCATAAGCTAGATCAGGTCTAGTATTGGTAAGAAAATTAAGTTTACCAACTAGTGATCTGTAATGTTCAGCATCGGGAATCAACTCGCCATAATTTGCCTGTAGCTTTGCATTTAAAGGAAGAGGAGTTGAAACTTTATTTGTTAGATCAAAACCACACTCTGCAAGCAGATCCTTAGTGAACTTTTTCTGACTCAAAACTATCGCATTAGGCAAATAACCAACTTCAATACCTAAAAAATAATTCAATTTGCCAAAATCTTTAATACTAAACTCATTATGGAGATGAACTTTCAAAGCTTCAATTGCATCTGCATCAGTGCCTGTCACTATGATATCATCCACATAAACTGCAGCAATGCAAATGTTGTATGCACATTTCTTTATAAACAGGCTATGATCATGGTGAGATTTAACAAACCCAAACTTATGCAATGAGTGTGCCAGCTTTTCATGCCATTGTCTTGAAGCTTGTTTTAGTCCATAAAGAGACTTTTAAGCTTGCAAACTTTATTTTCAGGATTTGGAACACCATCTGGAACTTCCATATACACTTCCTCTTTGAGATCACCATGAAGGAAAGCATTATTGACATCTAACTGAAACAAAGGCCAACCCTTACTGGCTGCTACTGCAATCAAACTCCTTATAGTACTCATTTTCACTACAGGACTGAAAGTTTCAGCATAGTCAGCACCATATTTCCGACTAAACCCCTGTACAACTAATCTTGCCTACACCTCTCTAATTCTCCATTTCACTTCAATTCGACTTTAAAAATACATTTACAACCAATTGCCTTTTTTCCTTTTGGAAGATCAACAAGATCCCAGGTATTATTTGCTTCAAGAGCTTTCAACTCAGCTTGCATTGCCTCCACCCAAACTGACTGTGTTGCTGCTTCTTTGTAATTTAAAGGTTCCTTTATGTCACAAGTTTGAGACAAGAAAGCTTTATGTTCTGCAGGGAAAGATGTATATGCAACCAGATTGCACCAGTGATCTGAAACATAACTACTGGCTGCTATATTACACATGTAGTCATTCAAATAAGATGGTGTTTCATGGATTCTTGTTGATTTTCTAAGAACTGGCTGTGCAACTAATACTGGATCAGTGATGTCAACAACTGATGTAGGATGTGAAGGAATAGAAGAAGAAGAAGTAGCGTGAATCTGTAAATCTGACAAATCTGAAACTGTGGGAATAACAGACTAAGGAGGATAAATATTTGATGGAAAAATAGTATTTGAAGAAGAAAAATCACGAGTTTCATGAAAAAAGGGTGCAGAACATGCTGGTAGAAATATAGCATTAGAATAGTTAGATTGGGGAGATTTTGATCTATGAAAAAGATGATAAGGAAAATGCCTTTCATAAAACTTCACATTTCTAGTAATGCTTATTTTATTTGTATCAATATCTAAGATCTTGTAACCCTTCATGCTGTCAGAATAGTCAAGTAATACACATGGCTTAGCTCTTTCATCCATTTTTGATCTTTGCACCCTTGAGGTAGTCACATAACAAAGACATCCAAAAATCCTTAAATGTTCAAGTTTAAGCTCTTCCCCATACAACCTAAAATAAGGAGTATTACCTCGAATAGCTTTCAATGGCATTCTGTTGATCAAATATGCTGCACACAGCACACAATCACCCCAAAATCTATCTGAAACCTTGGATTGAATGTATAAAGCTCTAGCAGTTTCTAACAAGTGCTTATGCTTCCTCTCAACCACTCCATTTTGCTGTGGAGTGCCACTATAACTTTGTTAACTCAGTATACCATGATCTTGAAGCAAGATTTTCATATCTCCTTCACATAATTCACTAGCATTATTAGATCTTATGCACTTTACAGAAGAAGTAAATTGAGTTTGCACCATTTTCAAGAAATTTTTCATGACACAAACAGACTCACTTTTATTTCTTAACAAATGTATCCAAGTAAAACGACTAAAATCATCCACAATAGTCAAGAATTGATTACAACCAGATGGAGTTTTACACAATGAGGACCCCAAACATCAATATGTATCAATTCAAAAGGACTTGTAGTCTTTATTGTACTACTAGGAAAAGCTAACCTAGTTTGTTTAGCCTCAGGACAAACTTGAAAAATAGTGTCTTTCAAACAAGATCTTATTTCAGGACTATACTAAACTATTTTCAATTGATCAAAAGGTAAATGTCCTAATCTAAGATGCCACAACTTAGCATTTTCAACAGCAGCAAGACAGACTTTATTGTAATGATGTAAATTAGCACTTTGAGCACTATTCTTCTGTGCTTCTACATTGTAAAGACCAACTCTCAATTTACCAACTGGAATCAAGGTTCCCTTCTGACAACACACAAAGCATTGATCATGAGTAAAATGAAGTTCACACTTTAGATCCTTGCATAATTTATGAACTGAAATCAGATTGAATTTGAATTCTGGAACATGTAAAACATCATGTAGCAAGATATTATTGTTCAACTTGACAGTACGAGTGTGTTTAACACAAACTCTTGTGCCATCATGTATGGTAATGTAATTTGCAACATTGCTAACAGGTTTGTATTCAGAGAAATATGTCAAGTCAGAGCAAATATGGTCAGTAGCACCACTATCAAGTAACCATTTAGAGTTAGAACATGACAAAAGACAGAAGTTACCTGCCATCAATACATGTTTGTTGGATGATTCACTTTTGTCACCTATTTTCTGTGAATTCAGGATGTTCATCAGTTGATTATAATGTTCAACAGAAAGGACTTTGCCTGCCATTTTATCTATCTCCATGTCAACAGCATCATTGTTGGCCACAGCAGCTACTTTCTTCTCTTTGAATCCTTTGAAATTTGGTGGATACCCATGGATCTTGAAGCATCTATCAACACTGTGCCCTAGAACTTCACAATGAGTACAATAATATTTAGAACCAAGCTTGTCAATCTTAGCTCCATTTCCTGCCTGCTTGTAAGTGCCTTGTTTCTGAAAATTGGACTGTCTATGAGAGTTGCCAATATTCTGACTCTTAGTGTTTTTGCTCTGAAAATTATCATTAAATCGTCTCTTCTCAGCAGCAAAAGCCATTGGCTCAGTATGTGAATGCATCTGTGAAATATCTTTATGCTTCTCCTCTTGTGCAAACATCCTGTATGCATCAGTAACCTTTGGCAAAGATTGCATCATTAACATATTGCCTCTGATTGTTGCATATTGCTCGGATAGTTTCATCATGAATTGGATCACCATTTTCTCTTGGTGCCTTTCATAAATTTCTTCGTGAGGTTACAGGTGCAATTATTGCAAGTGCAATAAGGCAATGGATGTGCTTCATCAATTGCATCCCAAATAGACTTGATTCCAGTAAAGAACTCTGATACAGACTGTGTTCCTTGAGTAATTTCTGATAATTTCTGTTCAAGACCATAGATCTGAGCCAAAGATGTGTAGCCATACCTTTCTTCTAGATCTAGCCATATTTCTCTAGCACCTCTCCTAAACATAACGCTCCCTGCTATGCTTTCATCCAGATTGAACAATATCCATGAACACACTAGATCATTGCACCTCTCCCAAGCCTTAAATTCTGCACAACTTTCATCAACTGGTTCCTTAATCACTCCATTAACAAAGCCTACCTTATTCTTTGCAGATAAGGTTGGTAACATTGATCTCTTCCAACTGGTAAAACCTTCACCATTAAACTTGAAAGAAACAAGTTGAACTGAGTTTGCATCTGAAGGATGTATGTAGTAAATACTACCAGGATTTTGATTAAGAGGAAGATTAGAAGTATTTTGTTCAATTTTAGGCATTTTTTGAGCTAGGAATTCAGTGAAAAACAATCAGAAACAATCGCAATGAAAATAAACCTGATTAATCAGCAAACACTAGGATCAACAATTGTGCAAAGAGGAGGAGGATTTCAGAGAAATTGCGGAAGAATGAGCTAGGATCAAGAATTCCGCTCTGATACCATGATGGAATTCATCGGAAGTTTTATTTTTATTATGCTTGAAATTATTAAACTGTACAAAGTATTTTATGAATATATATACAAAGCTTTTGCAAATAAATTGTCTACTTGGACCAAAAGAAAAACAGATCTCACATCTGGAATCTTCTTGCTGGTGTGGCATACTCCCATAACAACCTTGCCACATCGTCAGCAGCATACTCCAACAGAAATAAGATAATCTGACAAAAACAATTACTACCACTCCGTGCTCGTGTAATTGCTTTACCCAATACATACACGCACACATGCGTCATTATATGGAGACGACCTTCTTAAATAGCGAACAAGAGAATTAATTATCAAAGCAATTAATGTTCAATAGCACTTAGGGAATTACTTTTGCTAGGCTTCTATCCTGGTCGACAAGAATTGATGGTTTTCCTCGGTTGGAAAATTTGGTTTTAAAAATGAATTATTAAAGATATTGAAAAGAGTATAGAACTCCCCTCTTGTTGAATAATCCCAAATTGTGGAGAACTATAGAGTGTTCTTATTTAAATATAAGTTTCACAAGAAAAAGGATGGGCTCTTTGAGTATCCAATGTTTCCTCTTGTGTTGAGGAATGATACCATGCTGACCATCACATGCGCACGCGCGCCGACCGACCCGATCCGACCCGAATTGGGCTTGGCTAGGCTTGGCTTAGCTAATGTGATGTAGAACTCTTTATTTTTGGCAATATATTTTAAAACGTACTTTGACTTGGTAATAACCCAATAAACTCAAATTCGGTATTTTCTCATGACTCAACTCCATTTTTTCATCAGCTTTTTTCCTGTATAAACTAAGCAATTTGACATAATTTCATAAGTTTCAAAATTGAGTTCTCTTCTTCTTCTGCCTTAAAACACAATTTTGGATTCGAGCAATATTTTTTGAATGCTATAGAATCAGCAGTCATTGTGCAACAGACTATTGATACCGATATTTATAGCTGTTTTATCTTGGAAGGGGCGCTGCATCGGAGACTGCCTTGCGCAATTCTAGCACAGCGGCGAAACGTCTTAAAAGAAGCGACCTAATCCACGACTCAGCCACAAAGAAACTACAAATTCAGACCGAGGTATAATATATTTAAGACGTAATGGCTTTGATCACTAACGACTCTACTGGCCATGATACGAAAAAACCGTTCAAATTTGAGGGGCTTCATTTCAAACGTTGGAGATAAAAAATGAAATTTTTTTATTGTAAAGAAGGAAGTGCATGTGTTGACGACGGAAAAACGAGCGCTGCTTGAAGAAGCAACGGACGACCAAAAAAAGATTTTGCAGGACTGGATGGATCATGACTACCTCTACAAAAATCATGTTTTTAATGGCCTGAGTAATGATCTATACAATTACAACTCAGACCAGTCAGCAAAGGAGATTTGGGATATTCTGCTGAAGAAATATGATACCAAGGAAGCTGGAGCGAAAAAGTATGATGTCCGTCGCTATTTGAAGTTTCAGACGATGGACGACAAACCTGTAAAGACGTGGTCACACGAACTTTAGAAATTGTGCATGAGATCATCGCTGAAGGTATAACTTTAGATGATTAGTTTCATATTGCTGTGTTAATTGATAAATTACCCCCTACTTGGAAAGACTTTAAAAATATTCTCGGGCATAAGACTAAGGAATTTTCCTTAGAAAGTTTGATCATTCGTCTTCGTATTGAAGAGAAAGCCAAAAAAACAGAACCAAAAAGAAGAAGTGCTTGTTGTATCCACCAACAACACTAAGAAATCCACAAACGCGGGTCTGAAACCAAATGCAAAAAAAAATTCAAAAATCAAAGTCGCAAACCAAATCAGAACCGCAACATCAGCCTCAGAATAACCATCCCCCCCTGAAGAACAGTACTGGATGACTATTCTTGTGTTACAACTATGGCAAAGCAGGCCATATGACATAAAAGTGTCGTAACATATCAAATTCTACATCGCGGGCTAACCTGACTGAAGAAGCTCTTATGGCCATGGTTACTGAGATCAACTTGATCGGTGGATCAGAAGGGTGGTGGATAGACACTGATGCTTCTCGCCATGTCTGCTATGATCTTGAAATGTTGAAAACATATAATGCAGCTAATGACATGAAAGTGGTGTTGGAAGATTCTCATGCCACTACTGTTTTGGAATTGGGACTATGGAGTTAAAGTTTACCTCTAAAAAGAACTAGTTTCTGAAAGATGTGATGCATACCCCAAAGAAGAGGAAAAATTTAGTATCTGATTTCTGGTTAAATAAAGTTGGTTTTACTCAAACTATTAGTCTTAACTTGTACACCATCACTAAAAATGATGTTTTTGTTGGTAGAGGATATGTTGTAAATGAGATGTTTGGGTTACATGTTGAGTTGAATAAAGTTAATGATTCTGCTCATATGCTACGTGATTTTAATATTTGGCATGATAGACCTTGTCATGTTAATAAACAACCGATTCATAACATGAGTAACTTAGGCTAAATTCCTAAAGTATCCATAAGTGATTTAAAAAAAAAGTGAATATTGTAGTCAAGCTAAAATTACAAAGATCACACATAAAGCTATGTTTAGAGAGTTGGAACCATTAGATTTAATACATTCTGATATATGTGAACTTAATGGCACTCTAAGTAGGGATGACAAACGCTACTTTATTACTTTTATTGGTGGTTGCTTTGATTTCATTTATGCTTATCTTGTGAAAAATAAAAGTGATGTGCTAGACATGTTTAATTTATTTGGCACTGACATTGAAAACCAATTTAAAAAGAAAATTAAGAGATTTCGAAGTGATAGAGGAACAAAATGTGAATCTAGTCTAGTCATTGAATTTTATAATCAGCATGACATAATAAATGAGAGAACTACACTTTATTCGTCTAAAATGAATGATAAATCTGAAAGAAAAAATAGGACTCTTGCCGAATTAGTGGTAGCCGTTTTATTAAATTCGGATGCATCATCACACTGTTCGGGGGGGTTTTGTTAACTGTTTGTTAAGTTTTAAGCGGAATTTCTAAATGTAAGAGCAAAATTTCACATTTTGAGATTTTAAAAAAAACATAAACCCAACTTGTCTTATTTTAGAACTTGAGGTTGCTTAGCATATGTTCGTATTTCTGACCCTAAAAATATTAAATCAGCAAGTCGAGCATATGAACGTGTTTTCATTGGTTATTCCATTAATGGTAAAGCATATAGATTTTTTGATTTAATTGCTCGAGTTATTATTAAGTCAATGATGGTGATTTCTTTGAAAATAAATTTCCGTTTAAACTTAGGAATAGTAGGGGCACATCTACCACTAATAATCCAATAATAAAAATAACGAACATAAAGCGAAAATTGAATTTGAACCTAGAAGAAGTAAAAGAGGTAGGATGGCTAAAGATTTTGATTCAGAACACTATGCTTATGCACTAAAAGAGGACCCTTCCAATCTAAATGATTCCCTATATAAACCAAGTTATTTGATAGAATTTTCATAAGTTTTAAAACCGAGTTCTCTTCTTCTTCTGCCATAAAACATAATTTTAGATCCGAGTAATATTTTTTGGGCGCTATAGAATCAGCGGTCTTTGTGCAAGAGATTGTTGATACTGATATCCAGGGTTGTTTTATCTTAAAGAGGGCGCTGCGTCATAGACTGCCTTGCACAATTCCAACACAACGACGAAATGAATTAAAGAAAGCAACCTAGTCTGCAACTCAACCACAAAGACACTACAAATTCATATTGAGGTACAACATCCTCTACCTCCTAAAACTTCCACCAGTAATGCAACACAACTGATGAGTTTAGGCACTCGAAAAGAAAAAAAATCTCCCTTCAGTATAAATAAATAGGACTTTAACTGGAATTATTTCCCATGCAAATAAATCGCCATCTTGAGCGGCTATAGCGCAGTCAATGCTTATAATGGCAAAAGCATCCTAAATTTAAGGAAAATTACTATTATATATCAAACGATGAAATTGTACGGTCCTATTGTCATAGTATATGGTAAAGAATCAAATCAAGGTCATTAATTACAATGTTATATGGATCCAACATGCATGCAACAAAATGAATAAACAGTCGATCAACATATATATCCATAACAATAGATAGAAGTTTAAGTATTAGGATAATACTAAAATATTTAGCAAATATGTTGTAACTGCCCTGTTTTCTACGTTGTATACTAAAATAAGAGTGATTGAACTTGATTTGTGATAATTAAAAATTTTAAACAAATTTTAGTTAATTAAATTCTATTTAATAAAAGATTTTGTTGCAATAAATTGAATTAAATTAATAAATTCATTTTGAATAATTTATTGAAATGAAATAAAATGTTTTAATCAATATAAAATATTTTGAATTGTGAATAATTGTTATATGAGGTTGGGATGATCAAAAAATAAATTTACTATGGAATAGAACAATGAACGGTTAAATGAAACTAATCGAGTATCGAATTGAAGAAGATGTGTAGTTATCGAGATATATCTTGTATAATGAAGTGAAAATTAATTTGAATTGGATTGAAGTATATTTATAAATAAATATCAAGAATTTAAATTTAAATGGAAAATGAGGTAAAAACTATTGAATTGGAATTTAAAATCGAATTGAAATTTGTGCAAAGTACCCAAATCCCATAACATGACCCAACATTCCACCACTTTCTTGCCCTACTTGGTTACAAGCCTACTCTTTTACCACAGAAAAATTGGTTGGCTGTAGATGTCATCACATTTTCGTAACAACATGCTTTTACTCATTTTTGTACTTCTACCATTTTTTGATCATCATCGTGATGATCTTGCTTATTTGTAGTAGCTAGTACCCAACAAATCCTTGTATGTAATTTGGTGTATGTTTAATAAAATATGTGTTCTGTCCTCATAAGAGGACGACTCTTAATTAAAAAAATCGAATTGAAATTGTGCTCGAAGCAAATGAGGCCCAATCCCATATCTAACCCATCTTCTTTTCTCCTTGTTTCTGATAGAGTTAGGGGTATGCCCTAGGGGCAATTATGTAATTTGTTACATATATCTAACTCGTTGACCAATCCTGTTTGAAATAAAAGGTATTTTCTTCCTAGTATATACTTGATATAATGTGATTATATTGATTAATTACCTTGATTAAATATATACTTAATAAAAAAAATCCATAAATGATGAATTTTGTGATAATAGTTACAAAGTGTTGTAACGGTGAGTAATTTATCACAACGAGACAAATATACCATTTCACATGTTCCTAGTCAAGATTGATCGAGATTGGATATCGATGTATCGGTTGAGACTGGAGTACGTAACGCTCTCCAAATATTGGGCCGTGTATTACTCATGACTGTTGGGGGCACCTAGGGGTTACGTACTAATAGTTATTGGATAACCATGGAACGACTCACTCGATAGTTTTCTTTTGGTTAATATAACTAAAGTCAAACAGAAAATGTCGATGTGACTGATTTGAATACTGTGGATCTTCAATATGAAAGCTTCGCTTTGATTATAGCCAAATCATGGCATGATGTCCATCGAGTGACAATAGTTGGGTCGAGTGGAAGTATTGGAAGTGAAGCACTACTCAGGATAGGATTCATCACCTCCATTATATGTGGTTAGTATCACAGTCAACTCAAGTAAACTCAAAGTCAAAGTCTCTGCCAGAGCATTTCGGTTAATAATAATTGTCATTATTTAACCAAGGACTATGTATTTGGAATATAAAGTTGAACGTGGATGAGGCTGGAATTTTGACCATTACCAAATTTCATAAGTCCGAAGTGATATAGTTTTGATGAAAAGAATTGATGTAAACAAATGTCACAACCGGGTAACGCTTATTAAACTAAAATTGGATTTTTACCGAAAATGAGTAAGCGATAATTTTTGCCATAATGTCACACCACCTGCTAAGTGGCGTGTAAACGTTAACATTAGAATAGTTCGATGTTAATGGCTGACCAAATTTACACCCAAGAGTTACACAGAGGAAATGATGAATTCTCCTAAGAATGAACGATTCAATTAGTTTATAATTGTTATAAATTAATTGAATTAAATAATATTTATGAAATATAATTATTAAAATTTGAATATGATTTGAGAAATAAATAATGTTATATATATTTATAACAGTTATGAATATATCGATCAATATATAATATCGACAGACGATTAAATTAGATTTAATTGCATAATATATTGGCTTGGGCTTACATGAGTTTAAGGCCCATTATTAGGGCTGCAAAATTTTGGTTTTAAGATGGTCTGGGGTGGCTAAACCATAGGGAATTGGCTTGAAAATAATGAGTTGATATCAAGTGAGAATGGTTAAAAATGTTTTCCTCGTTTCTCTCTAATACAACCATATACATATATATATATATATATATGTATGTATCTATGTATGTATGCATATATGTATGTATGTATCTCTAAAAATAAAGATAAATTTTTTTGGCCGCCATTGCCTTCTATATTGCTAATTAAAACATATCTCTTAATCCACTTAAAATTCTCAAATACATTTCAAATTAAAATAATACTATACGATGGTTAGAGGTCGGTGATTCCGGACTTGCAATCTGACGAATCAAGAACAATAAAAGGAAGGAAAGTCATTGCTTCAACGTGGATTCAAATGCATCATTAAATTGATAATTTTAATTCATATTACTATAATTAAATTATATTCTATAATCCTATAATGAGCAATTTCATATCTGTTTAAATATATTGCTACTATAAGTTTAGTTATGTGAGATTTTGTAAGTAGATGTGCTTGTCACAAATCAGTTTAGTTAAGTGCATAATTTGTTTATTATACTATTTGATTTATGTATAGACAAATGTTGTTTACCAAATTTTGTCATTAAGAATTGTTTTATATATTTATTAATATATTCATATATATATATATATATATATACATACACACATATTAATATATATTTCTTTCTCATAATAGCATATATGCATATATAAGATATATAAATATATGATTTAAAAATTTTAGTACACTTATTTATATATAATATGAATTTAGAAATTCAAAAATTAATTATCATACTTATATTCATATTTTTAAATTAATATTTATTGTATTTTTGAATTGTTTATTGTATATAAAATAATTATTACATCAAAAATTAAATTGTATATTTTCTTAAATATTATATCATTTTATAAACAAATACAAAAAATTTAGAAATTTTTCAAAAAAAATTATTATTTTTAATAATTAATATTATTTCGAAAAAACTATTTATGATTTATTAAAAATAATAATTTAATTGAAAATTTATTTCAATTTTTTTGTAACCTTTCATTCATGATCCTAGAATTTTTAAAATTTTAAATTTTGAAATTTGAAATTTTAATAATATATTATTTTATATTAAATAATTATTGCCGAAATCAATGTATTTGTTTTAAAAAATAATATTTCAACTTTGAAAAATCTTTAGATTTTTCCTAAGCTCTATTTTATGATCCTAGATTTTCAAAGATTGTAAAATTTGAAATTTCATCAATAGATTATTTTATGTTAATTATTTGTGGATGAAAACATAATTATTCATAATATGTACAAATTAAAATGTTAAAATTATTATGTTTGCAAAAATAAGTTAATTTTGAATTATAAATAATTTTTAATAATTGTTCTCTCTCTTTCTATATATATATTTATCTATATATAAATTTTTATGTTCATATGTTATATATAATATATTTATACATGCATGTGTGTGTATTTTGTAACATATACATGCACATATTTGGACAACATACATGACATACAAAATGAGCTAATATGTATGCTGCGATGCAAATCCGAACAACTACTTATGGGCATATTATACCTTTCACGGATTATTATGTTACACAAGCACTCACACACACACACAAATATATATATGATACATATATGTATAAACTAAATCAAATAAAATTAATTTCATATCTTAGTATATTTGAATTTAAATAAAATAAATGATATTATTTAAATTAAATTTAGATTTATTCTAATTTAGTTAGACTTCATAAGTCCAATAAAAGATTCAATATGGTAAAAAATTTGAAATTCACTCATAACTTCCGCTGCGGGCTAGTCAAGTTTCAACAATGGTATCAAAGCCCAACAGCCTATACGGTCTAAATTAGTCATATTAGGGCTAACTAATTAAGCTTGCCCACTTAGTACGATGTCTAGAAAGGTAATGTATTGGATTGGAATTAGGTAATCAAGTACCCTATCCTACCTGGTTATCGGCCTGGCCTGAAAAGTGAAGTGTGCCCAAAGGTTGCTTCTAATAGAAAATGCCCAACTTAATTTGGGCCTTGGACTAATTTTCAAAATCGTTTTACAAATTAATGTTAAAGATTTTAAATTTACTAGTAAATTTAAAATAAAACATGTTTATTATAAATATTATAATACTGCATAAGTTTTCAAAATGTTTGAAAGGATAATCATATTTTCAAAATATTTTCATTTTCAAAATCTTTGAAAATATTTATATAATAATTTCAAAATTTAAATTTATTAGTAAGATTTATAAAATAAATTAATTAAATATGTTAATTAATTAATGCATATATGCATGTATTACATATATTGATATATGTTATGTTATTTTAAAATTTTTAAGATAATATAAGTATACATGTATGTATACAAGATAAGTTTTGAAACTAATAAATGTTAATAATTTTTTTTAATTTAAAAAATTAATTAAATATTAATTAATTAAATAAAATACATATATATATGATGTATGTGTGTTACACTATAAAGGTTATAGTTTACACTATAACTGTTATAGTAAATATGTCTAATATGAAAGTTATATCGGAATACTAGTTTAAAATTAATTAAAGAGTTAATTGATTAAAATTAATTAGGCAAGATTTAATTGATGATATATTAAACCTGAGACTATCATATAAGTAATATGAAATATAAAAGTTATATAACAATAAAACTTATATGATATGTGTATAAACTAAATGTGGAACATTAAAAAACCCAAATAGACTTGAGAAATAAATACATATGTAAATGTACATATACCATGATTTCTGATATGTCTGACACTTGAATAGCTGAGGTATTTCATAAGAAATATATTATTCTATAAGTCGATATCACTCAATATATATATGAAGATTATGAATCTTCAATATAATGTTGTCATCTACCATGTGTATATTAATTAATTACTTACATACTCTTTAGTTGTTGAGCAAACTCAAGCTAGAGATGTTATGCATAGTATTATTAATGTATTGAATAGATGAGGTAAGATAATTATATGTATTTCTTGAGCAAACTCAAGGTAGATATACTATACTTAGGCCATCACGATATGTTAGATATGAGTGAATAATCTCTTTCGATTTGTTGAGCAACCTCTAGGTCGAAATGAGATTAGAACAAGGAAAAACGGGTTAGGAGTTGTATGTGATACAACCAATAAGGAGTTATCCATCGTTTGTGGGGCTATTTGTGGAGCAAACTCAAGGTCAGAATACCAAAACAAACAAGTCCTAACACCCACTAGTGAAGTTGTAAGACTTCTATGTTTCATCTTAGGGTTTAGAGAAACATAAAAGACTAGTGAGAGCCTTATTAGAAAAACGAAGTGGTAGCATTTAACCTTTCTAATATTTTTTAGAACATATGCTATATAATATTATAATTATCTACAATAATAAATTTGTGCATTTAATATGATTGATAAAACGTTTGTCAATTAACATATATAAACAAACTGAATTGAAAGTTAACAAATAGAAATAAAATATACACTTACTAATAATTCTAATTGCATGTTATATAATGTTTCTATACCCATGCAAGTGTCTACTTTCAACTACTTAATATATTCGTAAGTTGGTCACTTATATGTTTATTTGGTTTAGACCATACATTGCATTTTATGAGTTTTTGAACTCTAAATGCAATTCAAGATTATGGATATTTGATCCATATACTTTCACATATAAATGTTATATGGTGAACAACCATAGTTTGTGTGGTATAATATTTCGATGAAGTTAGTTCATTCTAAGTAAGCCAATAAACGGTATTTTAAGATCATGTATTCAAGTTGAATGATTTCAAAATGATCTTATTGTATTAATATAACACAAGACTATAAACTACGAGATACATCTAAGAACTCAATTGTTAAAATGTCATCTTGATCGGTTTACATAAAGTGCAACATATTTGATGTCTTAAATGTTAAGAATAATCAAATGCGCTTTTGTAAAAAGTTTGCTATGATATTATAGTAAGGTTTTTTTGAATAGTTTGACCATTTAAAAGAAAAACGAATGTATAAGAATAGATGTAATTTAAGGTAATGTTGGAATAAAGAGAATGAGTAGTCACTTCTACTTCATAGAGAAAAATTGGAAACAATAATTGTAACAATAGTTTACTTAATATTGGAATATGAAATATGATTTTTATTTCGAAATGTATTTTCATGTAGAAAATTGTTTTAACATTTATCTCTTTGAGTTCAGGATATTTGATCTAAGATCTCTACACCGTAAATTAGTTGCAGCATATGAAATAAGTAAACCATATTAACAATATTAAGTGAATGGTGGACCTTTAAATTTAGTACGCTATTATACTAATGGCGGAAATAGTGAGAGCATCCATATAGCACCTAATGATTGCATCAAATTACGAAAATTATTTTCGTAAAATGTATCGAACATTTGTGAAATAATGTTTATTTTTAGTATTGACTGAACAATAGATATAACTATATTTCAATATGAGTATTATGAATATTCATTACGAAATAGAACTATATTACGAAAATTGTTCCCATAGTAAAAGTGATGAAACAAAAATACATATGTGTCTAATATTATTTACAGTTGTTTTGAAATTATAGACTAAGCCATAGTTTTAAAATTATAGACTAAGCTGTAGTTTTGAGAAATAATTTTACTATATGATTATGAATCATATGATACATGTTAATTATATCTCAAATAATTAATGGCTATGCACCCATTCAGTGGGAGCATCATAAAAGTTGATGAATGCTCTGAGTTAATACATATTGATGTATGCAATCACAAGTCTATTAATACCAAAATGGTTTCACCTACTTTGTTATATTCATTGATGATTTATTACCAACATGTAGTGAGTTTATGGTAAAATCATAGAATATAAAAGAAAAGCAATTAAAAAAACTTGCAATAGAATAAAATGATTTGATTTGGTCGAATAAGTGAGTATATTGGAAAGAGTTTCAAATGTAACTAAAATGAATATAGATTCAATCTCATAAGTCACTCCTCCATGTGATACATAATGATGCATCGATAAGGAGTAATAAGACATTGTTGGACAATTACGATTAACTGTGAGTGAAGTTGAGTAAGTTTCTTTCTATAAAGTCATGTACTTATGAGTAGTACACAAGGTTGATATTATTTCATCCAAACAATAGTTTACAAAATCATGCAAGATAAGGGTTTGTAAGAAATCCTAACATATCATAGGCCAAGGAGTTGGCAGGTTATGCGAGTCGAATGATTGCACGTAATAATTGTTCATGGGGGATCTTGTATGAATCTCCAAAAAGTTTTTTGGAAAGGTCTGTCATTAAATGACATATTTATGTTTTAAACATATTTTTTGTAAACTAAAATCAGTTTTATACATAAAAAGGTTCATAAAGCGTTCATGAATCACTATTCTATTTGCACTAAGAAATAATTGTTGTTTCAAGATATATCAACTTCATTGTGAAGGAATTTCTTTGAGAAATTTTTGGTAGTTAAATGGAATCGGAACCGGTCCAAGATAGAACTAATTGTATGAGATGAAGTGAAATTAACTAACCTAAATGAACACTTAGCATTAGAATGTCTAATAAGTATTCTTGTACATCGAAGAGAAACTATGAGTTTCTTATTAATGTCGAAAATATACATTCCCTCGGTTGTTCAATTAAACCATTAAGATTATTGACTCTATAAGGTATGATGCGCAAATATGAAAGAATTCCATGTATGCTATCAAAATATGATTCTGGTGGTCGTAACCAGAGAGATGTGATCCATCGATCGAGATTGTGTTTTTATTGGAAAGACTAATGTGGTTGAAATTAAATGAGCAATATTGATAAGAATAATATTGCAAATTTCAATTGTTGAAATTAGCATAACAGATTCAGTATTCAACATACTCAAGTCAATTCAGATTGGCTCACAAAATTATCGCTCGATAAGACTTAGTGTTTGGTACTTATGTATTGAAACCGCAAATTCTAAATAATGATTTCGATTAAGCCGTTTACACATATTAACCAAAAATGTATCGAAGTCAGTGGAAGCGATATTGGGTTTGTGAGTCTTTGGATATGATCCAAGAAATGATACAAATATATCATTTTATAAGCATTAAGATTGAATAATTATTTTGATAGAAATATCAAATAGTTTGATTTTCAATCAAAGTGCAAAGGAAACGTGTGTTCATAAGAAAGAACGTTAAAATGTAAATTGATATTTCTAAATTATAAGTAAACAACACATTGTTGATTTTAACAATATGCTTGTATTAAAATCAACTTTACTTGCTATTACTTAATTCTGGATTGTAAATAATGTCTTTTATGGCGAGTATAAAAGATATATGGATTGTGCCAAAACAATATATAACATCACCCTATTAAAAAGAGAACATGTTAGTTGAAATCCTTATGCATTAGCAATAGGAATTATCATACAGATAATGTTGTGAATGGTATTGCGTTTTGTTTATGTATTTGATACATGGAGCAAATATAAAACTCAAATTGATATCACTAAATGGTTGTTTGATGTGTTCTCGTGTTTTTATGAAATACTAGAGAATTGTTATAGAAACAACGAACTCATTATGATGGAAGGTTTGGGCACAAACTTTTAAAATTGATATTAAGTATAACATGTCAATGATAAAATTCAAGTTAAAACCTTTAATTTTAAAATGTTTCAAAATAAAAGTGAATGTGGTCGATTGAACGAAATGTTGAGAACATTAACTTGAATAGCGCTACAATAAACCAATGTATATAGATAAGGTGATTCCAAATGTTGAGAATCTCATAATATTGTAATAAGATAACAATGTCATAAAATTGGTCATGATAGAACTTAAAGCTCACTAGAAGTACAAAGACATACTTCGAATCGTTCCACATGATAAAGGCAATTTATCAATGTCAAAGAGAGTTAATCGACAAAGTAGATAGTTAAAACATAATAGCATGCCCGTTCACTAAGAACTGACCTAATTGGTTTTGAGAAAACAGATTAGAGAAGTTGGAATTAGATTCCATAATTGTCTCCAAGTGCAAGTGAGAGATTGATAGAGTTAGGAGTATAATTATGTAATTTGTTATATATATCTAACTCATTGACCAATCTTGTTCGAAATAAAAGGTATTTTCTTCCTATTACATACTTGATATAATGGATTATATTAATTAATTAACTTAATTAAAAGTATATTTAATAGAAAATTCCATAAATGGTATATTTTGCCATAGTCGTTACAAAGTGTTGTAACCATGAGTAAATTATCACAACGAAACAAATATATCATTTTAAATGTTCCTAGTCAAGATGCATCGAGACTGGATATCGATGTATCCGTTGAGACTGGAATACGTAACACTCTCCAAATTTTGGGCAGTGTATTACTCATGACTGTTGCATGCATCTAGGGGTTACGTACTAATAGTTATTGGATAACTATGGAACGACTCACTCAATAGTTTTCTGTTGGTTAATATAACTAAGGTCAAACAGAAAATATCAATGTGACTGATTTACATAGTTCTCTCGACTTGAGAATATTGTAGATCTTTAATATGAAAGCTCTGCTTTGATTATAACCAAATTATGGCATGACATCCATCGAGTGACTATAGTTGGATCGAGTGAAAGTATTGGAAGTGAAACACTATTCAAGATAGGATTCGTCTTCTCACTTATATTCGGTTAGCATCACAGTAAACTCAAAGTCAAAGTCTCTAGGTAGAGCATTTTGGTTAATAATAATTGTTATTATTGAACCAAGGACTTTGTATTTGGACTATAAAGTTGAACGTGGATGAGGTTGGAATTTTGACCATTACCAAATTCCATAAGTCCAGTGATATAGTTTTGACGAAAAGGATTGATGTAAACAAATGTCACAACTGGGTAACGCTTATTGAACTAAAATTGTATTTTTACCGAAAATGAGTAAGCGATAAATTTGGCCATAATGTCGCACGACCTGCTAAGTGACATGTAAACGTTAACATTAGAATAGTTCGATGTTAATCGCTAATCAAATTTACACCCAAGAGTTACACAGCCGAAATGATAAATTCTCTTTAGACCGAACGATTCAATTAGTTTATAACTATTATAAATTAACTAAATGAAATAATATTTATGAAATATTGATTATAAAATTTGAATATGATTTGAGAAATAAAAAATGCTATATATATATATTTATAACAGTTATATATATATCGATCAATATACAATATCGTCAAACGATTAAATTATATTTAATTGTATAGTGTTTAGGCTTGGGCTTAGATGGGTTTAAGGCCCTTCATTAGAGCTGCAAAATTTCGGTTTTGGGAAGGTCTAGGGGTGGTAAAGCATAGGGAATTGGCTTGGAGATAATGTGTTGAGATCAAGTGAGAATGGATAAAAAGGTTTTCCTCGTTTCTCTCTGATACAACCCTATATATATATGTGTGTGTATATATATATGTATATATATATATATATGTATGTATGTATGTATGTATGTATGTATGTATGTATGTATCTCTAAAAATAATGATAAACTTTTTTGGCCGTCGTTACCTTCTACATTGCCGATTAAAACATATTTCTTGATCTGCTTCATAATAATATTATTCGATGGCTAGAGGTCGGTGATTACAGACTTGCAATCTGATTAATCAAGAATAGTAAAAGGAAGGAAAGTCATTGCTTCAACATGGATTCAAAGGCATTATTAAATTGGTAATTTCAATTCATATTACAGTATTTAAATTTTAATCTATCATCCTATAATGAGCAACTTCATATCTGTTTAAATATATTGCTATTATATGTTTAGTTAGGTGAGATTTTGTAAGTAGATATTGTTATCACAAATCAGTTTGATTATGTGCATAATTTATTTATTATACTATTTGATTTATGTATAGATAAATGTTGTTTACCATAGAAAATCAAATTTTGTCATTAATAATTGTTTTATATGTATTTATTAATAAATTCATATATATATATATATATATATTAGTGTATATTTCTTACTCATAATAGCATATACGCATATATAAGATATATATATATATATATATGATTTAAAAAATTTAGTACACTCGTTTATATATAATATGAATTTAAAAATTCAAAATTAGTTATCATACATATATTCATATTTTAAAATTAACATTTATTGAATTTTTGAATTCTTTATTATATATAAAATAACTATTACATTAAAAATTCAATCGTATATTTATTTAAATATTATATAATTTCAGAAACATGAAGAAAAAATTTAGGAATCTCTCAACGAATTTTATTATTTTTAATAATTAATATTATTTCGGAAAATTTATTTATGGTTTATTAAAAATAACAATGTAATTGAAAAATTATTTAATTTTTTTATTAAGCTTTCATTCATAATCACAGAATTTCTAAAATTTTAAAATTTGAATTTTTAATAATATATTATTTTATATTAAATAATTAATGCTGAAATCAATGTATTTGTTTTTAAAAATAATATTTCAACTTTGAAAAGTATCCAGATTTTTCCTAAATTTTATTTTATAATTCTAGATTTTTAAAAATTGTAAAATTTTAATTTTCATCAATAGATTATTTTATGTTAATTATTTATGGATGAAAACATTATTTGGTTCATAATATATACAAATTAAAATACTAAAACTATTATGTTTCCATAAATAAGTTAATTTTGAATTATAAATAATTTTTAATAATTATTCTCACTCTTTCTATATATATATATGTTTATCTATATATAAATGTTTTATGTTCATATATTATATATAATATATTTATACATACATATGTGTGTGTGTGTTTTTTTGTAACACATATACATCCACATATTTTGACAACATACATGACATACAAAATGAGCTAATATGTCTATTGCGATGTAAATCCCAACATCTACATACAGACATATAATACCTTTCATGGATTATTATGTTACACAAGCACTCACACACACACACACAGATATATATATATATATATATATATATATATATATATATATATATATATACATTTATGTATAAACTAAATCAAATAAAATTAATTTCATATCCTAATATATTTTAATTTAAATAAAATAAATGATTTTATTTATTCTAATTCAGTTAAATTTCATTTGTCCAATAAAAGATCCAATAGGGTAAAAATCTTGAAATTCACTCATAACTTCTACTGCGGGCTAGTCCGGTTCCAACAGTTTTTGAAACACTCTTTGCCCGACTCTTCTAGCATAAGCCCAAACAACCTGATCCCTCTCTTATATGGTTATGCCCTAACTCTAAAATACCTAAAAATCAATTCACGACTAAATAAAAAAACGCGATCACGTTCGAGTCTGGCATCGAAGACGTCGTCGTTGGAGGTAGGGAAGCTCGGCATGGCATGGAGGATTGCGAGCGAGGGGTTAGGCGACATGATGTTGTCACAATCACAGTGAATGGGAGATGACTATCGCGATTCGAGTTTGGTTTGTGAACAACCTATGGTACATGAACGACCTCTTGTGCGAGCATGGCCAGGCCGTGGTTGTTGGGGATGGAGAAGACAGAAGACGAGCCTGGGTTTGTTTGTAGAGACTGTTCTTGGTGGCTGACAAGGCATGAGAAAGGAAGCGACGCCTTTGTTGAGCAGTCGATGGAGAAAAAGGCTGTAATGACCTCAGCAACGATGGTGGATGGCTTGGCGGTAGCATTGATATCTATTAGTCGCTCTTTGGATAGCTCGAGCATCGTTTGACGAGTAAATTCTTTTACTTACAACTATTGTCTAGTATTTTATATTTTGCTATTTGATTGATATTTTTGATGCGTATTTATGATGTACATTGTTGAATTAGCTTGGTTGGATGGATGGTTGGTTTATTGGTTGAAATTAGTTGTTTATTGATGTTCAGTTATTCATATTGTTCGAATTGGATGAAATTGTGTTGTGAACTATGATTTAATTGTTGTTTCGATGATTATTATTAGATGGTTTATTTGTGATGTTTGAGTAGTAGTAGATGTTTGCAAATAATCAAATGATATCGAACTTTATATGAAAATGAGGTAAGTAAATAAATGATGTAATAAATTATTTTGAAAATAAATAACGAATTCTAGAAAGATATTTTTAACTAATATTGAGATTAATGAATTAATGGAAAATTTGAAAGATGAATGATTTTGAAAAAATATATAAGTGAAATAATTTTGAAGATTTGTTAATTAAAATTGTTTGGTAAATGGCTAGTTTTGAAATTTTATAAACAAATGAGTTTGAACATTTATACTTATTTACCACTGATTATAAAAATAATTGAAGAGTATTTATAAAATAATGTCTGAAGAAAAATGTCTTTGAAAGCAATGAGTAAGTAATTACAAAGTGAATACAAATTGTTTATTTATTGAATAAATTTTTTCGAATATGGAGATTTGATACAAACAAAATGAAGTGAATTTGTGGAAGAAATATATCGTTTTCAAAATAGAATTTTAGGTTATCGACTAATAGCTTGAAAAAGAAGTGTTTGAAAATAAATGAGGATTTTAAATAATGATTTCGAAGTTGAATATTTGGATTTGAAAATATTTTGAGTTGAGAATATTTTTGTATTTGAGAGTTTAAAGATATTTGGAAGATACAAATTTCTTTGTGGTATATCCATATTATTAAAGTGGAAATTTGAAGTGAAAGTGTTTTCAGGTCTTAAAAATTTATCGACGAGTTTGAATAAATATTTCTTTGAAATGAAATTTGTAGTTTCGAAATATGAATTTGAAATTAGGAGAGAAAATCAAAATTATTATTTTAAAAAGAGACGGAAACAAATCAAGGAGATGTTTTTTGTTAAATTAAATGAAGAGTTTTTATAAAAAGAGGAGGAAAATTAAAGCGAAATAGATTTAAACAAAACCCTTTATCCCGTTAACCATTAATTGAATAATATATTAATGTGTGTGGTTGATTGTTGATGGTTTGTTATGAACGAGATGAGGTTATAATTACATGTTATATTGAATTATAAAGTAATAAAAAATGAAAGATAATGAGCTGGAGAACGATTTAAGCGAGAGTGAATTAATAAGCGAAGTGGAAATTTTATTTAATATTGATTAATTGAAGGTGTTGTATATATGATTGTATTTCACTGGGCGCTATGTCACATTTGTGTGGGGTATATATATTTACTCAAACGCATGTATAGTGTCGAGTAATTCATTGAGGACCGAGTATTTGATACTTGGATATTTGTGAATTATTCTATATTACACACAAATATTAATCGATATTCTTTGGACTTTTGGCTTGACGTGAGGTAAATTATATATTTCATTATTTTATTTTAAAGTGGGAATATGATTATCTTCACTTTTGAGTGAAACAATGAGTATGAAGTCCTTTACGTAGATGTGATGACCAGAAGTTTTTGGTAGCCTCATCTTAGTCTAACCAGCCGTGGGGTAGCTCCCTGATAGTTGCGGCGACATGGCCTCAACGTCGTATGGTCATAATCTGCTGCACATGCCAACGGGACGAATACAAAGCGAGGTGGTTGACGATGGGAGCAAGGAGGCGAGGAATTGACGTGCATTTATTGTGTACCTAAAGATGGATGAGAACACTCACAAAAATTTTACGACTAAGGTCTCCCTTGGCAACTGAGAAGCCACGAGGCTTAGGTGTAGACTCGGTTCTGACAGTAGTAATAACAATAGCACATATAATAGCAATAGCAGCAACGAAAATAAAAATGAAGAATTAAATGGATAAATCTAATACTGCTAAATAAATATAAATGAATTGATGTTTGATATGTAATGCATGATGTGTAGATGTGTGTGATGTATGTTGCGTGTGACACGTGACGTGTAGACATGAGCGATGTGTGTGATGTGTGGGATATGCGATGTGTGAGTTATGTGTTGTGTGAGATTGTGTTTGTTACCTTACGCTAGTTTTGATGTTCGATATGTTATGGATGTTTTATTATTACTTTGGTTGAATTTTTTTATTATGTTATTTTATTATTTCTTATGCATGTTTTGCTTATTGGGATTAGTTGAAGACTGTAGTAGTAGATGTATTGTATATTATGTATTTGGACTCGTATGTATATGATTTCGAATTAGATGTATTAGATCTATCGCGCGCGTGTGTATTTGAGAATTAATGGAAATTTGACTTGTTTTGTATCCCACTAGGATTTATGTGATGTGTTATATTTTTATCGCTGCATTAATAGCCGTGTTTTTTGTGATTTATATTTATATTATGTACTATTGTTTTATCCTTTAGCACCACACGTGTTTATTCCTTGTACCAAAATTGTTTACGTCCAAATGAGTGATTTTTGTGTTTCACCCACATCGTTTCATTCTTTGTGTTACTCACGGTATTACTTTAGTAATACTCTTGGATAATATGTATATAGAGGTGTGGTGTTACATATGTCTCGTAGTTGTAAATTGAGGTGCTGCATATGTGTGGTGAGTTTGATAGTTGTAAAGATCAAAAAAATTCAAACCACATAGAATGTTTGCTCATCCTCTGTGATTAATTCCTGAACTTAATTCGAATATAAATAAAGTAGGCATCTTGATCTTTAATTTTTCTTTCTACAAATTATATTTTCTTGCAAAACTGAAAATTTCTCCACAATTTTGTTATATTTTTGA
Organism: Allium cepa; assembly: GCA_030765085.1. Lineage (NCBI taxonomy): Eukaryota > Viridiplantae > Streptophyta > Magnoliopsida > Asparagales > Amaryllidaceae > Allium > Allium cepa. The sequence goes on from CM060932.1 coordinate 955,416,450, forward strand.
TAACTTTTGATAACTTTGTCACTGATAATTTTTACCCATCACTGTTTATTTTACAATGGTTCTTAACACTGGGTTGCTGTTGATCAAATAAAACGCGGCTTCAATTTTGCTTGTTTTCACTTTGGTTTTTATTTACCCATTTAGACCACTTTCTGGAACTTAATACACTATTCACGTACTCTTGTTTTGGATTTCTTTACCCATCCAGATACATTTCAGTGCATTTTACTTATCTAATCGGATACTTTCTGTCCACATGGTAGGCGATATCATTTCGTATCAGTCCACTTTGAGAGTGCACCAGTACACTTTTACTCTGAAAGTGAGTCAGTACACTTTTTTCTCAAAAAGTTAGCAGTGATGCACTTTTAAAATGCATCGTACAAAAATTCACTTCTGTCGCATAAAGATAAAGTGATGTATTCTTGCAATTAGTTTTCAAAAGGGCTGAATGTTAAACAAGTTTGAAAAAGTGGCCTGAATGCATAAAATTTGTTTCATATGCAATCCGGTGAAGCAACTGCTTTAAAAGATGTCCATGAATCTTATTCATTTCCTCCAAAAAGGTTTAAAATGTATTATTTTTGTATCTAATGAAAGACAAACCTTCAATGTACAACCAACACGTACTGTCACTTGGAGGAGATATTAATTTACGTACGTCTAAAAGCATTTGCACACAAATCCATTTGTCTTGCATAAATAATTGTGGTCATTTTCTGTGGTATTACATTAAAGCCGCTAACTAAATACATAATTGTTAGCTTAAATTTTGCATCAAAGTCACAGCAATTGAGGGGTTGAAAGGGTGAGTGTTATCAAGTTCGGAAAGCAGCATTCCAAAATTACAAGTTGGTTAGCTTCAAAACAAAAGCATAGCAATAAGATGAGATGCTGTTCGCAGTGAAAATTTGACATGTTTGCATTTTTGACGCATGCAACGTGTCGGACATGGCAACATTCCAATCTTCAAAAAATGGACCGTTCAGCCAGTTGAAGAAAATTGGTACGTCAGTGTCGGACGGGTCGTGCTGTCTTCCACGAACGGTTCGTATCCATACCACCCTCCTTCCCACCTATATATATCCACCGCCCCTCCTCCTCCACTCCGCATCAGTCAAGACAACCAAAACCCCCTCTTTTCGAATTTTTTATGATCTTTCAAACCTGTTTATAGGTACTTTTCTCATTATGTTTGTTCTTTTCGTATCCAGAATATATATTTTTATATCTATTTTTTTTTTACGTTTTGAAATTTTCATATTTCAGTATTAGTATTATGGCGCATTCTTCTGCTTCCGCTTCCACCAAACCATAGCTTTATGGATAAACAAAAGGGAGGAGCTGTTCGTTGATTTGTGCGCAGATTTCCTGCCGGACAGAAAGAATTAAGTCAGCGGATTTTACGCGTCAAAAGAAGATATCAATTGGTATTTGTTTTATTAATAATGATGTTGTGTTGATACAACGGCTTATATAAAGAAGTATAAGAGAGATATCTACATAGATGGGTTGTTGGGCTTATAAACCTTACATACCTGCACCGCATCTATTTACAATACTTAGTATATCTAGGTGCAGAAGCATTCAACAGATTTCATTTAATTCTTCCCCTCAAATGAAGTTAGGGTTACCATCCGCTTCTAGAGTCAACACAAAACTCTTTGATTTTTCTTCAATCATAAGAAAAAATGGAAAGATTATTTGAGTTTCCTTTAGATCGATAGCATATCTCTTCAATTGAAGCTTGAATTCTCTAATAGCTAGGGTTTCCAGTTGCTTTAAGAATTGGCACGAAGATCTTCGATCTTGCTTCAATCAATAGATAAGTGAAAAATTATTTGATATTTCTTTTGTTTAACAGCATATTTTCTCAACTAAAGCTTGAGTTCTCTGTTTCTTATTGAACTTTCTACTACTGATCAAAAGAATCTAGGGTTCTAGAGTTGCTTTCAATTGTTGGTGAATTTCACATCAAGTTCAAGCCATAATCAATGGAAGTTTTTTTTTTTGCTGACAATGGCTTAGTGAAAATGTCAGCTCTCTGGTAAGTGCTTGGTAAGTGGTTAACTTGTAAATTTCCATTCATCACTTGCTCTCTGACAAAATACAGATCCAGTTCCATATGTTTAGTTCTAAAATGTAGAATTGGATTTGCAATTAAAGGTACTGTGTTAAGATTATCACACCACGGTATTGCTTTGTTGTTGAGATTAATTTTCAGTTCAGTAAATTGTGATTTGATCCACATTATTCTAAAGTTGCACTTGTTGTACTTCTATACTCGGCTTTAGTGCTAGAACTACAAATAGTTGTATGTTTCTTTAAGCACCAAGAGATTGAATTCTTTCCTAAGTAGATGCAGTATCTAGTTGTTGATCTACGATCATCTAGATCAGTTGTCTAATCAACATTTGCAAAACCAAACATAAATTAGTACGGTTTTCAAAGATAAACCATGATTTATTGTCCCCTTTAAGCATCGCAGAATTCTTTTTACAGCCTTCCAATGTTCATCAAGAGGGTTTTGCATAAATTGACTGACTTTGTTTACACTATATGTAATTTATGATCTACTTATGGTTACATATTGTACGGCTCCTACAATATTTATGTATTGTTTTGCATTTGATATAGCTTCTCCTTTATTTTCTGATAAGTGTAGATTGGTAATCATTGGTGTGTGAAGACGGTTTGCTTGATCCATTTTTGCTTTGATGAGAATTTCTGAGATACATTTTTTCCGACTTAAATAGATTTCTGAATTTGAAGTTTTCTTGACTTCAACTCCAAGAAAATAGTTTAAATCTCCAAGATCCTTGATAGAAAAGTCTTGGTTTAACTTCTGTATAAGATCCCTGATTTCATTATCATTGCAGCCAGTAATGATGAATTCATCCACATAAATTAACACATATGTCATTGTATCTTCATGAAACTTGACGAATAAATAATTATCTGACTTCGTTGAATTGTAACCAAGTCTAATTAGAGTAGCCTTCAATTTCTCAAACCATGCTCTATGAGCCTGTTTAAGTTCATAAATTGCCTTACTTAGCTAACACACAAGTTCTGCATTTCCACTTTGTTCAAAGCCATATGGTTGTTCCATATATACTTCTTCTTATAGAACGCCATTCAGAAATGCATAATTTACATCCAATTGTCTTATGCTCCAATTATTGTGTATGGCTATTGTAAGAATAATTTAGATTGATGCTAGTTTTATCACTAGTGAGAATTGTTTTGTTAAAGTCAAATCCTTCTTGTTGTGAAAAACCTTTGGCTGCCAGTCTTGCCTTATACTTGGAAATTATTCCATCTGCATTTCTTTTCTTTTGTAGGTCCACTTGCATCCAATGATATTTTTATGATGTGGTGAAGGAACAAGACTCCATGTATTGTTCTTTACAAGAGCATCATATTCTTCTTTCATAGCTGCTCTTCATTTTTCACTTTGCAATGTTTGTTGATATGTGCATGGTTCTTAGTATCTATATCTATGATATATACTTTTGGTTTGAAATACCACTTTTAGATATAGTTATCATATGATGCCCCTCTCTAGTTGGAGCATCTTTCCAGCCTGTGTTACTATTTTGTGTTTCAGGTTGGGAATTGGACAACAGAGCTTCATCGTAAGCTTGTCCAGAATCTGATTGGTGGCTTGAATCCTGCTGAGATGTTGAGATGGGACTTTTGAATGATTTAGGTGATTCTTGACTTGGTTGGAAGTTTGGCAAAGCATGTTAAGGTCCATGGTCATTCAGATGACCTAAATCTTGCATTTGAGTGATATCATCATGACCTGTAAGTATTTGTGGTATGGAGAATTTTGAGTTATAAATTTTCAGTGTTGTCTTGATCTCCTTTTCATCGAATGGGAATATGTGTTCAATAAAGATGGCATGTCTAGAAAAGAATACTCTTCCTTTGCTGTCCAAACGTTTATACCCTTTTACGCTGTTGGGATATCCTACGAATATACAGGGGTATGATCTGAAGTTTAACTTGTGATTATTGTATTGTCTCAGACAGGGAAAACATAGGCAGCCAAATTTTTTTAAGCTTTAATAATTAGGTTGCTTGTTGAATAGTACTTCAGTTGGACTTCTGTCCTTTAACACTTTCATAGGCGGCTGATTAATCAGAATCACTACAGTAGCAAAGGCATCTGGTCAGAACTTAAGTGGTAAAGATGCTTGTACAAGCATGGTGAGTCATGTCTCTACTATATGTCTGCATTTTTTTTCTATCAGTCCATTTTGTTCTGATGTGTATGGGCAAGTTATTCTTTGAACTATGGCCTTCTTTTGAAACTATTCCTTGACAGGCTTGAAATCAGTTCCTCCATCAGTTTGCACAAGTTTCACCTGAAAACTTGTTTGCCTCTCAACTTGAGCTATAAATTGTAACACTGCTTGATATGTCTCTGATTTTGCCTTCAAAAAATATCTCCAAACATATATAGAATATGCACCAATAAATGATATATAATATTTAAAACCATAATCAGTGTTAGTTGGAGCAGGACCACATAGATCGACAACAACAAGTTCCAGAGGTTTATTATATTTTGTTTGAGAATCTTGAAATGCAAGTTTATGACTTTTTCCCATTTGACAATATGTACAAACATATGGAGCAGGTATATTATCACAAGAAATATTATTTCTATTCAAAATTCTCTTTACAACATCAATACTGGGATGTCCTAGTCTATAATGCTATGTTTCAAACATACTCATATTCTTTTCATTTTGAGCAGTTTTGGAGATATTACAACACATTTTCCAATGTCTTGCATTTCTTGAATCAACTGGAGTGAACTTGTAAAGTCCTTTATCTGTTTTACCTTGCAAAATAATTTTTTTAGTTGCTATATCTTTAACTAAATAGTAATTTGATAAAACTCAAAATATACATTATTATCTCTAGCAAATCGCGAAACACTTATCAAAATTTTATTTATTTAAGGTACCCTTAATAAATTATTTAGATAAAGCTCTCTATCACCTTGAATACAAGCATTACTAGTGTGTGTTATTTTAGTTGATACACCATTACCCATGTGTATACACTGTTTACCTTGATATTCTTTAGTGCCAAGAGTTAGATCGCTGAGATTGTTGGTCACATCATTAGTTGCTTCAGAATCAGGATACTAGATTTCATCTGCAATGTCCTCTGGTTTGGCTATATCTTTATTTTATTTTTTGCTGCTTCTGTCTAGTTTCTTAATTCTTGCTGAATATTTTCTAGATTTGCGTTAGGATTATAGGCTCTTTGACTGTTATGCTGTGCTGGTATGTAATTTGCATCAAACCTAAAATAGCAGTTGTTAGTTGCATGACCAAAATTTTCACATATTTGACATTTGAGTCTATTATTGTTGTTATTATTGCATCTTCCACCTCTTCCCCTATTTCTGGATGATTGACCTCCTCTTTGGCTGTTACTTCCTTTATATCTAGATGAACTGTTTCTTTCTTGGTTTTTGAATTGTTGTTTAATGTATAATTAATAGTAAAATCTAAAGCAATTGATTTCTTCTGTTCAATTCTACCTTCATGAGAAAGAAACAAAGAGTGAACATATGATAAGGTTGGGGTAGTTTTGAAGAAATTATAGCTACTACAGCTTCATACTCCTCGTCTAGACCACTTAGAATTGATAGAATTTGCTCTGTATCTGATATAGCATGTCTTGCAACTTATGACATATGACATAGTGTTTTCACTCTGATTAGATACTCTCTCATGGACATACTTTCCTTCTTTAAACTTGGTAATTTCCTTTTATTGTGCATGACCATTGCTGCAAATTGAGAGTTGAACACCTGTTCTATTGTTGATCAAATTTCTTCGGCAGTTGTACCCCATATCAACTTTGGTAATAGACTTGCACTTATTATATATAAGTGCCATGAACTCGAAAAATTATCTTGCCTCTGATAAATTGTGTATTCTCTATTAGCCACTGAAACTCCTTCTGTAGTGATGATTTGTTGATTCGGAATAGTCTTAGTTCCAGAGTACATCATTCCAGTCCATATCCTCTTATAGCAGTTAACACCTGAAATTCGTCTAACTAATTTGCCATCAACTAGCTTCGAGGACAAATTATAAGTTTGGATATGTTTTCATTCGTAGATTGTTATGCACAAATTGATCTTTGAATTTGGAGACGAGGATGAATTGTTATCAATATCTCCTTGAGCCATATCAAGAAATTAGAGAAGATAACAGAAAAAAAAGATGAAACAAATCCAAGAATCAAAAAAGATATTATGTTAAGTAATCAAGAATTGCTCAATAATGATGTGATCAGGCCTCTTGAGAACAAAGTGAGGGTAAATAGAAAGATACTGAACTAAGTAATCAAGAATTGCTCGGTAATGATATCAAACTTCTTGCAAACAAACTGAGAGTAGCCATCAAATTGAATGATGGTAATTTTCTGACAATTTTCTCAGGCACGGCTCGGTGATGAAAAGAATATGAAATAAGTTTCAAGAAAATGATCTAACCGACAGATTCAAATGAAGAGGATGAATTCTTATGAACTGCTGCAGTTACAACCTACCCAATTGATGAGAATGATCTGATGGGTAATGGCAAGGCAATTGATTTTAATATTAGACAATTTGTTGCTCTGATACCATGTGGAAAGAAGATATTAATTAATATTTGTCTTATTACATAATGATGTTGTGTTGATACAGCGGCTTATATAAGGAAGTATAAGAGAGATATTTACATAGATGGGCTGTTGGGCTTATAAACCTTACATACCTGCATCTATTTATAATACTTAGTATATCTAAGTACAAAAGCATTCAACAGATTTCATTTAATATGTGGTTTAACCTTCAACTGATCCTAAACACAGATAAAGAACATATGGGACAAGCTGAAGCATTTTTGGGCGATTGGAACAAACTTCTATATGTAGAAGGCGAGGTCTGGAATGTAGAGAACGATCGGCTAGATGTTTCCAAGGAGTGGTGGAACGGTCATGCGTGTAGATACAAGAAATACATGAGAAATACCCGGGACAAATTCAAGTAGCTGGATCAGCTGTTTAAAGGTTGCGTATGAAAGGGCATCCGTAAGTATCAGATACCACCAGCTCCACCGAAAAGACATTTTGTAACGACCCATAATTTTTAATTACTAAAATTGGTCAATTTAATTTGATATTTGTAATTTAATTTAGAAAGAGATAAAACTTTTGTACTTTATAATGAAATGAATGCTAAAAAGAAGTGCAGCAATGGTAATTCAAAAGTTAATTATTGACAAATAGTGTTGCATTTTTGCACTTGGGTAAAATATAAAATAAGAAAATAAAAGTAAGAAACCAATGCAATAAAAATATGGATTTAAGTAACAGAATGAAATTATAATAATTAAAATGTGTAAAATGTATACTAGTCTTTGGATTTAATATAAGGAAACAAGTGTAGCCTTGGTAATTAATTTAAAAGCATAAGTATTTAAGAACTGTAACGGTTGCTTGATAATAGGGAATTCATGAGTGAAATTAAAGGCATGGTAACACTTGTATAAATTACCTGTTTATTTCATTTGATAATAAAATTGGGAATCAATTAGAGTAAAGGAACCTTAATGTTACATTAATAAGAATTAATGCAATAACTAAATTTGTGCACACCCTATTAATTGAAACAGATTGTAAAATTTAGATTGATTGGAATTAGTAAATTGGGAAATGAATTCAAAGTGATATTAACTGATGAAGAATACGTAATAAATTGTAAAATTATACAATCAATGTCCGTTAAGAAAAATTATAATGTTGTTATTGATGATAAGCGTTACTTTAATGATTATTAATATAGTATCAGAGGTGTGAATGAAAACTTAATAGAAATGTTGGTTATTTTGTAAAGTAATTAATAGAATGTAAATTTAATGTCGCAAATTTAATAGAATATATAGTATTTTAAAACCCTTAATTTATGTGTTCAATTGATAGAAGTACACATTTAAAAACGTAATATCTATTCAAATTTAAATGTAAATAGGCGGATATTAATGCAATGAAATAAAATTAGCATTATATGTTGAAATTATAATCTGGATTGAAGTAACGAACTTATAAATGCAATTAAAAGCACATAGGTTGCAAATTTATATAGGTTGCTTGTTTATTTAATGAGCTAAAATAAATTTTGGTAATCGATTACATTAAGTCTTAATTTTACGTTGGTTAATGTAAATTTAAGTAACAGTTGATGTAATAAAGGATGAAACCGAGATAAACTAGTTAGTGGATTTAAAATCTTAATTTGTGGGTGAAATTGACAAATTTAAATATGATTGAATTATAGGAGTTATTACACAATAAGTGGTAATAAAATAGTTAATACAAATAAAAGGTGAAATTGGAAGTATCAGTGTAATGAAACGTAAACAAATGTTAAATATGTTTATAGAATAATGATTTTTGAATAATAAGAATGGGAATCAAGATTTATTTACTTGAATATAAAATTAAGGTGATTGGGTTTATTGCAAATCAATTGAAATTTAATATTTAAATATTACATAAATATTAATTTAGATGAAATTGAAGATATTTATGTAATAAATTATGAATCCGATGTTAATTTCATCTAATTGTTACTAATGAACGGAATAATATAATGGAAAGTAAATTAGATAGAATTTTTGGAAAATTAAATCTATAATTTCTGAAATTAAAGGAATTAAGGCTAAACACTGAAATTTATAAATTTATCAACTCAAATTTGACATTTAAATTTGTTTAAACCAGTGTGAATGATTGGAAAATTTAAAATGATAAGAATTGTCAATTATCGAATTAAAATTGAAAATTTGATTAAATCGACTAATTTCTAAATTTATTTAATTAATGTAAAAATAGCCATTTTGGCCACTGACTCGAATTTTGACGAAACCAGTTTCATCGGATCTGTAACGATGAAGTATTGTAGGGTTTCAAGTTTCGTAGCGATCGGACTTGTCGTTTGATCGCACGGACTCGAAACGCCTTGAAATTAATGAAATTGAAATCAATTGAAATCAATTTAAAAAACATTGATTTGAGCATAACTTCTTCATACGATGCAATTTGAACCTGAAACCTTTTCCATTGCGTTTAAAATATTTTAAAACACCTATTTTGATATATGGGTTGACCCAATTTCGTCCGGAGTCAGAACAGATTTTTTGGGCCACTTTGTCGTTAGCGCATACATCTATCTTATCCGACCATCCTATTTCAACTTTGCCTATAAATATCCAGTTATAAACCCTAGCAGCCTCCATTTCTAATTTCTATACATACAGAAACTTTAGTGTTCCTCTTTCTCAATGGTTGCAAACCCTAGATCCAATTGCAAATTCAAAAATCTAATTAAAATTCAAACTTCTCGGAAAAATTCAGAAAAAAATTTATGTTGAAGCCCTCGACTAGCGTAATTCGCTGGTGGTGTTCGTTTTCTGATTCGATGCATCGTTTGTCCAGAATTTATAAATCAATTTTCGACCGTTCATCGCGCGTCGATGAACATCGATGAATCGACGAACCATTTCTGGGTTTTGAAGAGAGAGCCGAGGGGATTCGATCTGTGGCGATTGTTCATGGAGTTAACGGCTTGATTGACGGAAAAAATTCACTAGGGTTTGGAAGGGGAGGTGGCTGTAGGGGTTCGCCGGTGACGTAGGGATGGTAGGAGGCGCGCCTTGGTGGGCCGTGATCGCAATTGGAGGCGACGTTCTGGCATGGGGCGAGGTTCGTGCGTGACCGAGTTTCGTTCGTGGTAGCTGTTGATGGTCGCGTTTCTCTGAAGCCTGGGCGTGAACGAGTGGAACAGGGTGATGACATGGATTCTTGCTTTGGGTAAATGTGTTCTTTTGTTTTATTTTTTTTATTTGATTTCAAGTCGCAATTATCGCTATAACTTCTACATACGAACTCCGTTTCACGCGCGATTTTTTTGTTAGGATCGTAATAAAATTCCAGACATTTTAGCACTGGTTTGGATGAATTCTGAGACGGTCAAATTTTTGGGTTTAAATTGGATTTGAATTCAATTTAAATTCAAAAAGTGAGTGTTTTAACCAACTCACAACTTCTAAAATTTCTTATGTTTGTTAAATTGATTTATGATATAAGTAGAAATTTATTTATGACCATTGGCATACTTTTATTCATTATCTCAGTTAAATCGCATTTATTTAATTAAATTTTATTTAAATATTCATTGCATATAAACTGCCAGTAAAATTTGTTATTTATTCATTTATTGCATATAAACTCCCAGTTAAACAGTTATTAAATTTATTATTGAATATAAATTGTTAGTTAATGCCTGTTATTTATTACCTGTTATATATTAACGTATTGTTTGAATTTGGATGATGATTTTGATAAATGGTTGATGGTTGATATTGGATGAATGGATGCTGTATTTTATATTGTTATAAACTGCAAGTTATTATGCATTTTCATTTCATTCGGGATTGTGGTTTGAAATGATATAAAACCGTAATTTTTATTTTTAAATTGCGGATTGAAATGGTAAATATCTGTATCACTTGACCATAGGATATAAAATTTTATACAGACACCGTCGGTCTATATATATAATATTTTGAAAATGATTTCTATGGTTTGGAAAGGATATGTTTAAATAAATATCAAATTTTTATTTATATAAATATTATTTATATATACATATATAGTTAAATTTGTGAATTTAAGCTATGTATAAATTTGTTAAATAAAATAAATAAGTTGAATAATGGAGTTTGATTTTTTATATATTATATGGTTAAGTACATGTTAAGATGTTGAATATGTATATATAGAGTTTTAATGATTTAAATCAATTAAGATCGGAAGTTAAACTGGAAATCTATTTGGAATTGACTTTTTAAGAATTAAACTCCATAAGTTGATGTAGAATTTATCAACTTGAAATGTTAAAAGGTATGATATTTATAACTGAATTTTAATCGAGATGAATTAAATGAATATTTCTAGTATAAATAAATTGGAGGAAATATTTAGTTATAGGTAATTTGAGTTTTATTTAAATGATTATGGTTTTATTTTGAAAATATTTCAAACTAAATAATAGGACTTTTAATGGTTGAATAGAAATTTCCAACCTTAGTTTCTAATTATAAAATACTCAAAGTTTGAAATATATTGAAACTGAAGTGGTTTATTGAATCTGAAAGTGAATTTAAAATTTATGGATTTAGACTTAATTTAAAGAGATTAAAATTCTAAAGTCGGGGAAATTATTTACTTTATAAAGTAATTTTAAATTCAAACCATTTTACTTTATATGCTGTTGAATATCCAAACCATTTATGTTCAAAATTATGGTTTTAAAGCAATGGATTTCCAAGTATTATGTTTTGAAGAGTTATAATTCAAATGTATGGTTTCGAGACATTATATTTAAAGTGATATGGTTTTAGAAAAAGGATATATTTGAAAAGATATCATATTGATTTGATTTTTTTTTTAAAAAGGAAAATGATATCGTATTTATATAGTTTTGAAAAGGGATATTATATTCTGGTTTTAAAGTATAAACTATTTTGAAAAAAGAGACCGCGGTGTTATAATAACGCTTGGTTGTTGAAGAGACCGGGATCGGAAGTTGTCACACTCTCTGCCAACTCCGAAAACCACTTTAACAACCACGTACGTGGTGGAGATTCCAGAATGAAGTAGGATGGTGGCGGCGTTTTCTTTGAGGTAAATACGTGGACCCAACTCCCGTGAGTTGGCATAAGGTGGCTAAAACAAAAGCGATTGACGGGTTAATTGAGGTAGCACCTTTGATCGGATGCATCCCTTCGATATTATACTTTGACCTCTGGATTGATTCGGTGGCCACTTTTGATTTCTTTGATTAGGGGGTGTTGTTCGAGGTGGGCGGTAGTAACAGCTACGCGTTACCACCGACCCGGAAGCGTAATTTGTATATCTACTATGACATTGCCTAGTTATGCCGTGTCACCTACCCTAGCGCGCCTTGTACGAGTTTCTATTTGTGTCGTACCTATGGAGTATCCTCTGGTAGCCTTTCGATCAGGAGGTAGTACGGTACCATATAGACTATTGGCATTATTTGTGTTAAGGCTATATGAGTAACCCCTTAACGCTATTTGAAAGTAAGTTTATTTTACAATTAGACACTATTATAATAGCGAAATGTACTACATAGTAAATAGTTTAACGGATCCTTAGGGGATGTGAATCCCGTGCATCTCTTAAGTTACTGCACTCATATTTCTTTCTGTTGATTTAACTCTCATAAGATCTTTTAGTTCTGACTCGAGTGTTTTGTCTTTTCAATTCGTTCGGGTCAGTCCGAGCTTTTCAGGATCGAAGACTTTATTTCTGGAGGACGAAGACGAAGATTTCATCATCATCATCATCATCATCATTATTATTATATTATATTGTTCCACCACACACTGTATTCCGTTGCATTGTTATTTACTGGTATGTGAACTCTGATATTTATTGTATAAAGAAAAAACAAAAGTTTTGTAAAACAGTTTTATGAACTGTATATTGATTATTATATTTTATCGTTCCGCTGTAAGATTCTGTTTTGTTTTTTTTCTTCTCTGTTTTATTATTTACCCCATAACAATCCGTCCTTTTGTATGTTTTAAGTCTGACGTGTGTGGATTATCGTCGATTTAAAGCGTGCGAAAAGGCGGGCCGTTACACATTTCACTGCCGCCGATACAGCTTTGTACTACACTTGGATGACTGAAGACAACACATCCATTCAGCTTAGAGTAGAAGACAGACCGAGCAGGACAGCACGAGCAAGCATGTTTCTAGACCGTCATTTGTATAGAGTGATTGTTTCACCAACGTCGTACAACGTTGTCACTCAATACTGAATGTTGTTATACGAGTGGAGCAGTGGGAGATTTTTATGATATTTCGTCAAGATCCCGCAAACTTGGATCGACATTGCCTGATGATGAGATACTTGAATTTATGTCATACCAGTTGAGTCTATTCCATAGTCGTCGTTAATTTGTTTTGTTAAATTTTCTAGTTTGTTAATTTTTTTATTTTATTATTTGCTTGTATTTGAATTTAAAATGTATTAGTATGGTCAAATGGAAAATCGAGTAATTGAATTTTTATTATATGCCATCAAACGTATATTACATAACAAAATAAATAAATAATTAACTATAAATCAATTAAATTAAAAATCATAAAGTAAATGACATGTTCGTAGCTGCAAACGCATTCCTCTTTTATCAATCTTCTCCGCTCAAATACCTCATTTTCTATCGTCGCAAACGCATCCTAAATTAACTATCATACCACCCATTTTCCGATTTGAGATAATAAGTTGATAATTATATGTTTTACATCAACAAAAATAAATAAAACAGTAGGGATGAGAGAAAATGAAAATTATTTTCAGGCTTCACGATATGTTATGTCTGTTTTTGCAAATTAAATTAGAAGTCTAACCGTACAAACCATTACAAAGCATATACAAATAAATGTAGGTATACACAATCCTTTTTTCCATCGATATATATCGTTTAGCTATTAAGGGAAAAAGAATTTGCTAGTGTTATTTTCTTTACAATCTTGTTAGAACTCTTTTTGCTGTCTTTATAGTGGATATAATTATATATATCTAGAATAATGTACCAGCAAGGTTGATTATAGAGGTCGCAATATGGTGGACATGGTGGCGGGACAAGGAGACAACGAGGTGGTGGCAACATGTGACAAGGAGGAAGCAGATCACCTTTTAAAGAGCTAAGCAGACGAGGAGTAAGTGGCACGCAGCAGATCAGAGTGGCAACTACAGTTCAAATGGTTGTGGTAGATCGGATAGCAACGGTAGTGCAGGCAGCAATAAGAGGAAGATTAGGGATTTTGTGGATTAATTTAAGGTTTTAAAAGTGAAATGTAGAAAAAAGATTTGGGTAGATAGGGAGATGAGAACGGGGGATTGTAAAAGTGTACCGCGAAAGCGATTTTTTTCCTTATTCAACTGTAGCGTGATTAGCAAGCTATGCTTTAAACTAAATGGGTATTGAAATAACTAACAATAGCAAGTCAATGCTATCCATTCTTGCTATGAATACATCATTTTCTTATAGTGCATCTACTTGTTGTAGTGATATCTCGGAGCAATCTACACAAAATTTAATTACCTCCTAAACACAAAAACTATTTCAAATATAAATTCCATTATCCAATATCTACTTAACAAGTTAAAAGCGACAATTTGTTATTTCCACTATCATACGTCTATTTAAACAAGTTAAAAATAATAAATTTGTCAAAAACTAGAACATCTTAATTTGAAAAAAAAAATGGAGATTGAGAATAGAAGTGAAACCAGTAGAAGCTTAATGTGAGGAGTAAGCGATGCTTCAAATTAAAGAAGAAATAACAAAATTTGAAGAAAAAAATTGATTTTTGTATAAATTGTAGGTAAAATTTTGTTTTCGTCTATTTTGTAACAGTAAAGTGAAAGAGAAAATGGGTTGATATCCTATTCTATAGCAGCAAGTCGATGAGGAGCTTTTTGAAATAGCGCTAGTTGGTAGTTTTTCAAATAGCGTCAATATGCGACTTTTGAGATAGCGTCGTTTTATTAACAGACTACAGCACCACACCCATAGGTCATTCAAATAACACTACAATGAAATGTGGTACTATATAACACACATTCACGCTGTAATGAAATATGATATCAGTCCATACAATTATAACATTCGAAACCATATGTGCATTCATGTTCACATAACATCGAAGATTTACAACATAAATTCAGTACTACACAAACAATATAGTCAACAATCAATAATTGAATACGGTTGAATCTAGTACTACTAAAATATTGAACAACATACGAGAACATCATTAAATAAACAATAATTTTTAACCGCGGAAGTAATATATTTTACTCATTCGAATACCTAGCAGCATGATAAACAAAGTGCTTCTTCGAAGATTTTTAGTTATAAGTAAGAATTTTCCTTCAGGAATCGAAGATTGAATTTTTCCAATCGTAAAACTGCAGCCTGCATCTCAGGAGAATATTCAGCCCCTATGCAACACATTGGATAATCTATCCACTTAAAAAAATTATAGTAGTCGTACACCTTTGGCATCGCCATGTGCTACACATAATGTGGACATCCGTAGAACCTATGACCTGCATTCTTTTTATTTCTGAACATGATCGCATCACAATTAACTCCATAGCGATACATTTCAGAGGGATGTGCACTCTAATAGCTAATTCTTTCTTACGCTTTATCAACCTATCGACATAATGCTCTTCTTCATTGGCATATCTGTTTCACTGCCACCTTCTTCACCGGGTAAACGAACAACTAATTCTGAATAGATACAAGCTTCTTTACCCGGCCTATGCTCAATTTTCTCAATATTCATTTGAGTTTCGGGTACAACACCATAATTATGGGAGTGCTGTGATAATTGTGTTTCGGGTACAAATTAAAAATCATCGACATCGACACTACAACCGAACTCCGAATTGTCATAAAATTTGAACAAAGACTCATCGTTAATTTCCCAATTATCCATAGCAAATATCAAAAAGATAACCAATTTTATCAACAACAATATAATAATTGAAAATCAACTTTAATTATTGATAATTACCTCGAATAATGAAGAAAATCTACAAAAATAAGACAATTTAAGTGAGAAAAGGAATAGATTGTGGAATAGATGAGTGGTGAGGGTTTTGGGTTTTTTGTTTGGAGTTTGGTAAAGTAGAAACAGGGGAGAGAGAGAGAGAGAGAGAAATAGGTGTTTATATGTACAGCAAGATAAAGCACAAAGCGACTTTTCAAATTGTGCCTCGCGTGTGCTATTTCAAAATGCGCCGAGATGTTCTGTATTAAAATCCAAAAGGGGCCACTTCAAATAGTGCTTGAACAAAAAATAACATGCGCCATCTGAAATGTTGCAAACTTGGTTTAGTTTAAAGAAAATACATGTGGCATTTGAAATGCATCATGTACATTTTTTGCCAACGTGGGGCTGAGTTGATCAAAAGTGGTATATTTTTGTAATTAGTTAAGAAACTGGCCTATTTGCGTAATAAGTTTGCAAACATGGTCCAAATCGAAAAAATCTTTTAAAAATTGGTTTCAAAATACTATTTAATATGTAGTGTGTGTATATATTTCGATTTTGGAAAAAACAAAATCCAATCCTGCTCTTTTACCTAAAAATAAGTTCGGACTTTTTTCAAAACCAAAATATATTTATATATATTATCAATATTTGAAATACACACACTACATTTATATATGACCTAAAGGTTAGGAAGAATAGTTTTAAAATTAAGTTTATTATTTATAAAATTTAGAAAACTAATTATACTCATATAGCTGAAATAATATTATAATTTTTTCATATATTTAGATCTAATCAAAGATATCGAATAACATGGACATTTCTATGTGATTAAATTTATATAATGTTAGGTGACAACAATTTACAGCAAAATTGTTCTATGATGATTATATAACATATCATATATTAAATGTAAAAAAAGAACATACCTTAGAAGAGTTAGCCTCTGAGAGCATCTTGTTTGAAGAGATCTCCTAAATTCAAAAGAATCAACTCACCAAACCTAGCAACAATCTCCAACACCACTTGAAAATATTTATTTGAATGTGGTTTAGGTTGTTAGATGCTCGACTATAGCGGTGGCGTATTGAGAGTTTCAACCAAAGAAGTAAGAGTTCAAGAGAGAAAGAATGAAGGGATAGCTTGATTTAATTATAGATTCAAATAGGGGAGGAGGAGACATATTCTATTCCTTTTACTATATATCACATTACCATTTCTTAGGTCTAGGTATAGAATTTGGATAAAAAATTCCTTCCCTCTTTTCTATGTTATGAACAACCATATAAGAGACCTTCATGGCCAATAGACAACCACAACCGTTTAATAAATAATGACATTTAAATCATATTAAACGTGTATCGATATCGTATATCGATACATGCATATATCACTTTTATATACACATCCATTAGTTTAACTAATCTATAATAGTTATAAATCAATTAAATCGGGTGGTATTTCGAAGAAACCAACAATGCGGTTGTGCGAGTCGTAAATGTAAATTTAGCCAACGATTAATATTGAACAATTTTAATATTAATGACACACATCACCTTAGCTAGTGGTGTGATATTTTGATCAAATCTATCACTTATAAACCTTCATCGGTAAAATCTAGTTTTGTAATTTAAGTGGTACCTATTAGTAATGACTATTTACACTAATTCTCTTTGTCAATACTATAACAATTTAGGATTTATGGAATTTTGTTTTAGTCAAAAATTTGATATCATTCGTATTTAACATAGTTAATCCATAAAAATGTCCTCGTTCAATAATAACAATTTTATTCACTATACTACTCTAGCCAAAGATTTTGACTTTTAGTTGTCCACGATACTAATCTTGTACAATCGAGGAGATGAATTTTCTCTTGGATAGTGTTTAACTTCCAACGCTTCAGCTCAGATCCAACTATACTCGCTCGACGGTCACCATGCATTGATTTGAATGCAGTCAAAGTAGAGTATCCACATTGAAGCTCAATGGTATTCTCAGGTCAAGAGAACTGTGTGATATCATCAAAGTGACATATCCCGTTTGACCTAATTGTTATTGACCACTGAAAAATCTCGGGTGAGTCAACCTATTGTAATCCAATGACCATCAATATGTAACCCCTTCGTGCCTCCCTACCAGCCATGAGTAATACACTGCCCAACATTTGGAGTGCATTACGTGCTCTGGTTTCAATAAATACATCAATATCCTTTCTCGAATCATCTTGACTAAGAATATTGAAAATAACATGTTATTTAATATTGTGATAATTTTCTCATGATTAAAACTCTTGCAATCATTATCATATAACATATCATTAAGGATTTTCTATTAAATATGCTTAAATTAGTTATTTAATTAGTATATCATATTATAACAAATATATAATAAAAAACAATCACCTTTTATTGCGAATAATATTTTATTACAGAGTTAATAATTCACAATAAATTATAGAACTTCCCCTTATACATACCTTTAACTCACTCAATCTACCACTTGTACTTTGGGTCAATCATGGAAGCTCAATATGATCCCTTTGATCTGTTTGTTTAGAATCAATCGAGAAAATCTCTTCACGAGTGGCTATGATATGTTTTTCTTAGCATCGACCTTTTCAATGACCACTTCTTTGTTACTAAAAAACTCCATTATAGGGTGGAACTTTCTATTAACGTGTCTTGACTTCTTGTCTGCTCTTGGTTAATTCGTGATCTGCATCGCGACATTATTATCACCGAACAATGATATAGGATTCTCAATGTTTGGAATCATCTCAGGGTCGTACATAAACTTGCGCATTCTGACCACCTCTTTAGCTTCTTCTTTGGGGTGATTTATTTAGCCTTCATCGTTGAACCAACTATTATTTCCTTCTTGGAACTTTTCTAAATGACCGCTCCGCCATTTAATGTACATATATAAATAGAAGTCGATTTATTATACCCCTTCATAAGGAGGTCTATACTCCCATATATAAGGAATAAGGATTTAATATTCCTTAAAACACTTAAGATTAGAATTCACAGTTTTCCAATGCTTTTCTGCAATATTAGATAGATATCGGCTTACGTATCATAATGCATAAGCCACATCTGGTCTCATACATAGCATAAGGTACATGATGGAACCGAGTGCGGATGCATATAGTATGCTCTTCATATGCTCCTTCTCATCATCAGTACGAGGATCATTCTTCTTAGAAAGGACGATTCCAGATTGAGCATTGTATCAAAATAAGTTCTTCAAGTGACAATTCTAAGGAGTACGAGCTTGTAGTAATATTTGTAACTGATCCAAAATATTATCAGCTTGTTCTTTCTATATTGAACAAGGTAAATTAGCACAGACGTATGTTGGATTATTTTATCCAACAATTTTTAATAGATGTGATGTATAATTATTTTCAAATGCACCATTTTTAATGGAATGGACCGTTTTTAATGAAATGAACCATCGTTTTTCTTTCCATTTTATACATATTTTTAATATCAATTATTAACATTTATTCAAAAATACATAAAAAAATTCAAATACAAATTCATGTAAACAATCATTCCCTTATTGTTTCCCTTTTCATAGCAAAAAAATGCATCTCATTCGCCGAACTTTCTTCATTTGTTTCCTGTTCAAAATACCCATTTCAACTTCCCGTTCTGCTTAAAAAAATTGCACTCTACATATTCAAAAGGGGAATGACTTCGCGTCAATGAGGACTATGTCTCATTTTCAGTCGCCTCTCTCTTTTCCCCTTTCTTCACCTTTTGGCCAATCCACTTCTATCTTTGACCATCTTTCATCTGCTCTTCTCATACCTAGCTTTCCCCACTGTTGCAAAACTACATGCCTTTTGTAATCCATACTTGCTACCGCCACTCATGGATCCGCACCTTGCTTCCAGACCTTGCATCCTACATCAGCCTGTCGCACAATGCTTGGACATAAGAATTTTGGTTCGTGCTTGTGTTTTATCCTCCCCACATTTCATCTTGTCATCTTGTCGTTGGTGATTGCTTGAAATGAAAGTGGTGCTCTTTGATTTGGATTGTCGAATTTATATATTCCTTTTTGGTTATTCACCTACTGGCCTCAATCTTCTTATGGCACTTTTGGATCTTGGCGACTGAAGGGTGTTGCGTGCTTTTGGTTCATGTGTGTTTACGTTATTTTCCCAGTTGCGCTTACCTTCTGTGTTTTTAGTAACCAAGTTGACTACTTTGCTTCATCGTTATAACACCCCATAAAATTTAATAAGAAATTAATAACTAAAATAAGACTAAAATGTAATTTCTATAAATTTCAAAAATTGATCATGGAAGTTATACCATTACGTCCGTGGCAATTTTCTAATGAATTTTCATATATAATATGCTAAAAACAATGTTCGTACTGAGAAGTTATGTACGTTTCAATTTTTCAGATTTAGAACAATTTAAAATGAATTTGAAATTGAAAAATTTGAAATTTGGGAGAATTTTAAAAGTTTGAAATTTGAATTGGAACATTTACCTAAGCTGAAAATAACGTCAAGGAGAAATTAAAGTTAACGGTGATTTAAGTGGAATTAAAAACGGATAACAAATCAATGAAAATGGAAACAACCGTCACTGGCTGAAAGGTGGTCGGTCGATTGTCCTTATAGGGGCGGTCGACCGCCCTTTTGATAGCTGTCCATCGGTCAGGTCAATTTAGCTCAGAAATGATCTGACCGAGCGGCTCGGATTCGTTTGATTTTGATCTAACGGTCCTCGTTTCTTCCTGCCTCTATAAATAGACCTAGAGACTCTCCTCTTTTCCATACAAAATTTTATGACTACACTAAGACTCAGTCAAAATCGTTTCTCCTAGGGTTTTAGAAATCAGTAAACTGTAGAGAAGTAATTCTATATTCTAATCTCTATTTCAAATTCAATCTCCAATCTCCCTTCTTTGTATCTTCTGAATTTTAAAACATAACCTATCTGTACACAATCTTGCTGTGTATATTAGAAAGAGGGAGATCTATTGGAGGTTTAAAAGCAGTTTAATTCAAATATAAGCCTAAAACAAAGGAATCTTCTGGGAGTGGAATTTCACTTTTTCCCATTCTACTCTTTGTGTTTTACCTATTTGGATCTTATATATGCCTTGGGAAATTCTATACATGCAAAACCATGAAACAATAAAACCCTAACCTTTCCCTAAATAAATATCAACCTTTGTAATTGTTGTAATTTTAATTGTTCTTGGTATTGGTATGCTAGAATCTAATTAATTGTTAGAATTAGATAATCTATAATCAATTTAACCTACTTTTTCCCCTTTTGAAATTGAAGTGTTAAAGTAATGAAAAAGAATATAATTTAGAAATGGTGTATAAATTATGAATAGAATGGTTTGTAATTTACACCGCCTATTTCTACCATTTCAACAAACAAAAAACTCCTTTCTCACTTCAAGTTACTGCATAAAAAGGTTATATTGAACACAAGCAAACTAATTTGTGAGGATCTGTTCTTTAAAACAGAAAAGGGGATTAGAATGTATTAATATGAGACAAATACAGATATTTCATGTTTATACAAATCTATTATATTTGACTATGGTAGTAGCAGTTCATATGGAAATTGTAGATTTGTACGAGATTGATGATTCACATTACCTTAAACGAACTATTGGCGAATTGTTAAAATAGAATAATTAGACCCAAAACTCCGATCGTAAATATAATATATATGCATATTTGTGTGTATATGTATGTATGTATGTATGTCCGTGTGTGTTCGTAATATGACATATTGATTATAGCATATTAATTGTAGCGTATTGAACAAAATAATTAGTATTATTAGAATGGTTAATTAATATTATTCTTTGAAAGATAGTTAGAGAAAATTAGAGAATCAATCCCTAATTAGGGGCAGAATAAAGGCATACCTTATATGGCCTCAACTAGTTTTCGTGTAGGGTAGTATATGTATGTAGTGGACATACATATAAGTAATGACTAAGTTATAGGAATGCAAGGTTAGTTCAAAGCTACAAGGAAGTCTGCCTAGCGAAATCTGGCTACCAGTTGTTTGGCTTTTTGAACTAATATGGGACATTGCCCATAATAATTAACTCTAGTGTACGCAAGGTTATTCCTAGTTATGTAGGGTAAACCAGTCCAGTTAATCTGGCTACCAATTCTTATTAATAGTCGAAGTAATGTGAGACATCACAAGTGGGTTATGGGCCATAAATTGTGCTTTGGATACAGTAGGTGAATCCTTAGGAGGGCTCCGCTTCAGATTTGAGGTATTAAGTAGCCATGGTAGGGTCCGCCTCTGTCTTAGGTGAAGTATTAAGCAACCTATTAGGATTTATTTCGCTGTTAATGAGTGGAACCATGTAAGGACCCGCCTTTAGGTTTGGTCTTAAATGATTAAGACCTGTCTATTTTAAAGGTCTTAAATGATCAGAGACTGCCTAAGCCCCATTAAAAAGGGTTTGGGTATTTCCTCATACATCGTATGAGTTAGTTATGAAGAATGTAGAGTTAGACTGGAAGAGCTTTTGGGCTTATAATTGACTTTGGTGTAGTTGGGCTGGAATGACCTTCGAGCGTACAACCGACTTCATACGTGTATGACAATTTTAATACACAAGACATATTACATTTTCCGGATAATACTGCCAAAATTACTATTATGGTAAAACTTAGAATTTCTTTCACCATAAACTGTTGTTCTGACTCCCTCTTAACAGGTTATGGGACAGGGTATTGCTGAAGAAGAAAACGGTGGGAAGGTTATCGTTGTGGCAGTGTTTATTCGCTATTACTTATTTATGTTAATTTCTTTCGTGCACCCAGACTTTGAGAATATGTTGTTTCTATTTTTATTGTTAGTTTGAGAATTGTGCGTTGAGATGATTATGTTGGGATATTTTGAGATTTTATGACATTATTTCTATATTTTCTGAAAGGGTTTTTATTTATGGTTACATGTTTTACTATTAAATTTTATCCATTCCGCCATGAGATTCTGAAAGTTAGAGATAGCTCTGTGTACTTTTTAATTTTCACTTACCAACAACCGATCTTCGAATGATTCTATGACGAACGGGATTTCGACCCATGAAAATCGACACTAATACAGCCACGGTATTCGTATGTTGAAAATTCAAGTGCCGGAAAACCCGATCATTAAGGGTAAAAATAAAATAAAGACAGAACAGAATCTTACATGAATGAAATAACATATATTATTTCAACATATAATCTTTACATCGAAATTTTTTAAATACATTTATCAAAGTTTAACTTAACATTAACATGAACAGTTATAAATATCGATCCTTACAAATGCAAAATCAAATAGCACATGAGTGTGGTGGAAATAAATAACAATTTCTGAAAGAATCTTCTAGATTCATGCTTCGAGATCTTCCAAAATCCTCTACATAAAACTTGACTATTAGGCTGCCCAAAAAAAATAGACACCAATAGTTTAAGGGAAAGAAAATAAACTCCGAGTCAGTCATGAGACTAGTGTAAGAAACTCAAAATACGAGTATTTGAAAAACAAAGGGTATCTCATAAGACCACCTAACATGTAAAATTGGAATGGGTTCCTAACTTATGATGACCAAATAATTTGCCACGCAAAATCTGGTAGTATTATTTTAATGATATTTTTTTGAAAACACTTTTCAAGTAAATTTACATAATCTTAGCCGAAATTATTACATTATTAAATTCCAGTATAATAGGTTTACAACTAAAACTAAAGGTACTTATTGAAGATTGGATTTCCAAGTGAATAGCGAGGTAAGGGACTACCTCCCATACAGTATAGCTCTAGAGGGATGCACCGAGGATTGAGATCTTTGAAACCTTTACGAATGAAGACCAACCTACCCATAGAACCATATGGTGGCAAATAGAACCGAATATGATATCACCCCGACTGTTCCTGACCTATCCAAGAACTCTCATACCATACACCACATACTTTTTTACCTGGCGTCATAACAGGCGCAAAAATAATTCTAGAAATGTGATACCATACCCTAATGGTAGCGAACCATTTAGCTCTAAAGCAATCCCTATTTCACAATTCCCCTAGTGTGGTAATGTTTACCTTTCTTAGAACATTTTCACTTAAAATGACACATTGCCATTTCTAATAATACACTATTGATTTCTACAAAAGTACAACCTCTGTGCTCATATGTCTTAGAGAAGAGTGTTAAGTATAAGCGGGGTCATCTCCTACACCACCAAACAGATGTATGTCTGTAAAGATCAATGCACTGTGATCTTAGAAATCCGATGTCAGACATTCGTCCATACAAATTATCCAGGAACGGAACAAACCGAAGGCACTCTCCTACGACATTCTGTCAGGAATTGCTCTTAGGATTAGTACCGATAACGAAGGGACCACCGCTGTTTTCTATCTCAGGAGCTACTCCGAAATTATCGACAAGAAGTCCTTCCATTTTGAAGATCCCCGCCTTCAACTTCATTGTCTTTAAAATGCCTTCACTTTCAAACACATAAATTGGTTCGAAGTGGATTTCAGATAAGAATCTCTCAAATCCGACCCCGGTTCCTTCGAACCAATCATCGGTAAAAAGATATTAAGTAAATAGGTGCTTATTATTTGATTTATTACTTTTCTCCTTATCAAAAATATCTTCTGGAGATATATATCTTTAAAACATTTATTTTTAGTATGTACAAAATCATTAAACCTCTCTTATCAAATACTTTTGTTGCTTAAAACTATTTTAAATCTTGGAGTAATTCTAAATCGCTTCCTGTAAACCCAAAATAATTAATTTTAAGTAAAATGGTCCATTTAAATAATTCCAAATCATTTATTTAAATCTCAACGAAAGATTTCTTATTTCCAATACATGTCTTTTTAATAGGTTGAAACTATTTTATCAAAGATAGTAAATCCAAATTAGTTAGTATTCAAATAAAACAGATCCATAGAAATTATACTAATTCTACTCAACATAAATTTCGGTATTCAACCTTTACTATCTATCGAATACCCATGAAATCACCTTTTAAATTCACACGGATAGTTCGGATTCTCTCCCTGAAATTTAATACCAAGTATAAGAAGATTATCTCTATACGATCTAAGTTGTATTAAGAAAAATTAAATCTTTTATACTGGCCTCGTTTCTGACATTTTGACCTTCTCTATTCCTCGTCTAGGAAAGAGGCCAGGTGAGCAAGAGTACTAATTGCTCCTAAACATCTCCTCAGTTTAAGAAACTCACATCCATACCTCATGTATAAAAAAATCCAATCTACTCGTCGGCTTTTAGTGGAGCCAAGATTAAATCACTTTCTTATAACAGCTTTTCTTTAAATTATTTATTTAAACTCTTTAAAAAAAATAAAAAACCTACAAATTATATTTGAAATACTTAATTATTTATTTGAAAACATTTATAAAATATTTGAAAAAGAATACTTAAGTTTAAAGCAATGTTTCAAAAGTTATTAAAGATGCTGCAAAAAAATGCAACAAATAGTGCTTTCAAAGATTATTTGATCAAAACAATTTTTAAATCTTTAGAAATCCATTTTTATAACTCAAATCTCTTTTAGAACATTTTAAAATATTTATATAATTTATTTCATGTTTTTAAAGAACTAAAAATATCGATTTTAAAGAAGTTATCGCTTTAGTTTCCGAACTGCCAAAGCGAGACTATTTTGAAAACTTGATTTGCTCATATTTCAAAAACTGCAAAACGAAATTTTGATCCTTTTCTTTTGTTTGAAAACTGTGATTATAAGAGTTTATAAAAATATTATAATAAAGAATTCAGACTTCGAATGCATCGTACAAATGGATTTAATTTCTGCGACGCGAAATCGCGAACTACCGTTAGACGATGCACTTATTTTTGACTCAATTTTCATAACTTACCATAATTTCACCAAATTGGGTTTCAATGTTTATGAAACATTTATAAACCATTTTAAGTCATTCTAAAGGGTTAACGATTCCATGTTACTTTTATAACTTGATTCGAAAAATGATTTCCTTTTATAATATCGACATGTATTTAACGTGACTTATTTATGAAATTAAAAATTATTTATTAAATGACCAATACTTGAGATCAGGGGATAGTAAACATCCATTGCAATCATATCACATCATAATATATATAGTTTCTTGCCTTTATTGGTTTCTAACTTTATGAAAATTCGTTATAGCTCTGATGCGTTCAAACTAAAGTCTACAGAATTGAGCCTTGGACCTTAGGAAGGGCACAATCTATGCTTGAAGAGGTGGAGTGCTCAGCCTTGGTTATAGGAGGCGGTGGTCGTAGGGTATGAGTGAGGAAAGGAGATGATTTTCCTTGGTTTTGAAGTGGATTACTTATGTATATATACTTATATAAATTTAATTTCTTTTTGCAATATTTTTCTTTATAATTTCCTTAAGATATTAAGTCATGGAAAAACTTAAGAGTGAGGAAGAAGTTGAAGTACAATATGTATAAAATTATGAAGAGAACGGTGGGTATTTATAGGAAATTTTTGGAAACAATATCTAAATGCATAATTACACTTTTATCCCTTAATTACACCTCTTCCATCCTTTCCAAATGCATGACAATGCCACCCTTCTTGTACTTCCATGTGTGTGATGATGATGGTGTGTAATTAAGTTGATGTTTTCATTTTAGGGTAGAAAATATCTTAGATATTTATAATTTTTACTATGTGTAAATTCTAATGTCAATTGTAAGTATATATGTATGTATATATGTGTTCATGTATATGTTAGGGTGTGTATGTTAGATATGTGTTCAAGTGATATAAGCAAGGTTGCAATGTTTTTGAACAACCTCCGTTCGTTAAACCGTTGAAACCCGAGAAGCCGATTCCCTGTCATAGTTTCATTTATAATTTAATTTACATATAAATTTTAAAAAAAATTGAAAACTAATTTGTTATCTTTAATAAATTAAAATGATCTCTTTTGAATTACAAATGTATGTAGATAAATATTAAATAATTGTTTACAAAAAGTGCTATTATATCGATTAAGCGATACAAATTTTCTTATATTTTCAAATTAAGTGTATATCTTTATAAAACTATTACAAATGATTTATTATAACTTCATAAATAATTAAAATGAATTATTATCGTTTTAAACACATTTATCTGAATAATTATAATGATTATTAAATCATTAAATCTCAATTTAAATTCATAAAACAATTATTAAGTATGATTCCATTATTGATGATATCATAAATACTTTTTATTCGCAAAAATGAAATAAATAATTTTGTATCATATTCTTGTTTAAATGGATAAATAAGTGTGTTTATCTAGATTAGTGCATGATTTCTGATAATTATTGAGTTGTTTATCGATAAAACATTTTTTAGTTTATTTTATTGATATTTTTCCGAAGTATATATTTTTGTAAATATTTATTCGAAATAAATTACCATCATTATTTATTATTCAAGACAACATAATCTATGTTAAGAAACTTATATTTGAATATTTTAAAAATAAATATAATCTATCAAAGTGATAAATTTGTGGGTCGTTACAGATCCTAAGTTCCAATGGGCGTTTCCTTGATTGGGAGTTAGGTCTATTTCGGGGTAGGTTGTTACTTTTGGTACCAGGGCATAGGTTACCTGATTAAAAATGGAAATAAGTATATGTATGAGATCGTACTTGTTATATTTGAAAGTGTTTTTCAAATGTTTTCCAAAAACCCATATATATATCCTTTAAAGAACGTATGCAACCACACTAGGAAAATTTTCCTTTCAACACGTAATACTCTTAGGCAATTGTCACTAAACAAGTTTATAAACCTATAGATAATTAATATGGCTGAGAATTCAGAAGCTAGAAACTCATCACCTAAAGGGATGCCCAACATTCATGGCATGTTTGAGTGGTTCAAACAGTATTTGATACATGTAGCAGAGGTTCCATTTTCACAGCAAGTTTCTCCCAAAGCACCACCCGTAGACACAGAATCTATACCTTTAGACTTCCCTAAATTATTTAAGGACTTCAAAAATATAGGCGGGCGTGGCATGCATACATAGGAATTGAGGATTTTCTAGAAACTAAGGCATGGATAGTTGATTGGGACTGTATATTTAGGGAGCTCGGGTGGGAGGATAGAATCAAGAGAAGGGTTGATGCTTGGCATCTGAATAAGGAAGAATTGGATTGGTGGACTACTATTGTCAGAGAAACGGATGAAGAGGTGATTAAGTAGGATGGCTTTAGGACTCGCTTTGAGATAAGATATATGCTTGGTGTAGAAGTTAGTTTGCAATTAGAGAGATCCAATCAGCTGAAGCAATGGAGTTTTACTCTTAAGGAGTAAATCAGCAAATTTATAGGATTGGCAATGTTTGGGATGGGTTTAATAGACATGAGGCTATGAAATTTGTTAAAGGTCTGAATTCATCGCTAAGAGAGTTACTTTTTGCCCAAATTCCAATGGGCACCATCTATGGGGTCATTATGGAGATGACTTTGTTACAAACTACTAGTGGTGAAGAGAAAGGGAAGGAGAAGGAGAAGGTTGAGTCGACACCAAAGAAAGGAGGAGCTAAGAAAGAATTTTGGTCAAATAAGAAGGCTAAGGCTAGGCTAAAGAAAAATTGGACAGTTTATAGAAGGTGCCCCAAAAAGGGACACGTTGCTAAGGATTGCAAGATTAGTTTATGAGGGAGGAATTTAAGGAAAAGTGCTTGAATTACTTTGAGGAGGGGCACTTTCAAAACAAGTGTCCAAAACTAGTTAAAGGTAGTCAGAGTGGACAGGCTTTTGCTATAGAGGTTGGTCCTATTTCGAGTAGGCCACCTCCAAAGGAAAAAGGGCAGGTTGCTTTGAAAGGTACACTTATTAGTTCCAAAAATGTTATTCGTGCCTTGTTTGATTCTGGAGCATCTCATCATTTATAGCTGAAAGGATAGTTAGATCCTTAAAGTTGAAAACCTAAGTTGTCACCAATCCAATAGTGGTACAAAATGCTATTGGGGGTCGACATCACTTTCCTTATTTTGCAAAGATCTCATTGTGAACATATGTAATGTTGAGTTTACATCCAACACGTACGTACTTGTCTTTGAGGAGGTATGGAGTTATCGTAGGGATGGATTGGTTATTTTACTATGAGATTGTCTTAGATTGTGAGAGGAGGATTGTATGGCTAATGAGTTGTTTGGGGAAAGATATCGATGTTCGTTGTTCTCCCCAAAACTCAGTTGAGTGGATCTATCCATATTCTTTTAGGTTATCACAAAATGAACTCTCATCTGTACCATAGTTCGAGACTTTGCTGATGTTTTTAAAGAAGTCTCTGATCCATCCCACAGGGAGATCAAGTTTAGAATTGATTTGGAGAAGGACACTAGACCTATTGCACTGCCATTGAGGCATATGGTTCCCAAGGAGAGGCGAGAACTGGACAAATAGATTTTGGAACTATTGCAGAAAGGGTTCCTATGCCGCAGCATTTCTAAATGGGGAGCACCGGTTGTTTTGACCACCAAGGCAAATGGCTCATTGAGGCCATGCGTGAATTATCAAGCACTGAACAAGTTGACCAACAAGAATAGGTACCATCTACCTAGGATAGGTAACTTGTTCGATTAGCTCATTGGGCCAATGTCTTTTTTCAATTGGACTTTGCATCATATTTCATCAATTAAGGGTAGCTAAAGATAGTAAAGCGAGATAGCTTTCTGCACATCGGATGGACTATTTTGATGGGAGGTTATGCTGGTTTGACTAATGTAACCACATACTTTATGGATTTAATGAGTAGATTTTTTTAGGGGACAAATGAACAAATTCATTATGGTATTTGTGGATGATATTCTCATATACTGCAAGACAGAGTGTGACCATGAAAATCGCCTAAGGGAAATATTAGAAACCTTGAGAAGTCGCCAACTATAAGAAAAATTCTCTAACTGTCATTTTGGCAAAGAGAGGTTTGGTTTTTAGGTTATATTATTTTTGAAAAGGATTGTACGTTGATCTGGCTAAGGTAGAAGCTGTTCAAGCCCTAAAGGTACCAAAGGATGTTATAGAAGTTAGGAGCTTTCTTGGTTTGGCTGGTTATTATTGAAAGTTTATTAAGAACTTCGCAAAGATAGCTGTATCCTTAACTTGTCTAACCAAGAAGAATTTTATTCTTGCATGGGATGAAAAGTGTGCAAAAATATTTTGAGGCTTTGAAGAGGTTATTGACTTGTGCACCAGTTTTAATGATTCTTATGGATCGAATCTTTTAACCATATACACTGATGCATGTGGTACGGTATTGGGAGTTGTCTTTATGCAAGAAGGGAAGGTGGTAGCTTATGGCAATAGGCAATTAAGGGATCATGAGAAAAGGTATCATACTCTTGATTTGGAATTAGAAGCTGTTGTTTTTCATTTGAAGATGAAAAGGCACTATCTTTTGGAGGGAGAAGTTAGATTTGTTCACCGACCACAAATCTTTTAAGTACCTCTTTTTCCAAAAAGATTTGTATCATAGGCAGCAAGGATGGATGGAGTTTATAGCATCATATGACTTTGAGATTCAGTATACCCCTAACAAAGGGAATGTTGTTATCGATGCTCTCAGTCGGAGGCATGCTACTCTTAATGTTATTTGTGAGTGAAGGCAGTTGGAGTTTTTCTTAAACTTTAATTTACAACCGCCAATAATACTTGCTCAAGGATATCTTGCAATTATGGAAGTAAGGCCGGCATTAATGGATCATATAGGGATAGGGAAAAAGGAGGATACGGAATTAATGGAGATTTAAAAAAATAGTAGAGATGAACATTTTCCCTATGATGGTAGATATGCTTTGGATGAAAGAGGATGGCTAAGGAGAGATGAGCATTTATGTTTCCCAATGAAGGAAGATGTGTAGGAAGAAGTTCTAGCAGAATGTCACCATTCTAAGGTGACTATCCACCCCGATGGAGATAAAATGTATAGAGATATGAAAAGAATTTTCTATTAGCCCAAATGAAGAAAATGGCAGTGGATTATGTCTCTAAGTGTCTAACATGTAAAAAGATTAAGGTGGAACAAGGAAAGCCCAAAGGACTGTTGTTGCTGTTAGAAGAACCAATTTGGAAGTAGGAGCATATGTCTATGGACTTTATAGATGGGTTGCCTAGAAGTCAAAGATGCAATGAAGCCATGTGGATTATAGTGGACAGGCTCATTAAGAGCACTTACTTCATTCATGTTAAGGAAGTGGTGCAACTTCATGGATTTCCAACCAGTATAGTCAGTGATAAGGACCCCATGTTCACTAGTGAATTTTAGGGAAGTTTGCAATCTGCTTTGGGAACGACTTTGAGTCTTAGCAACGCTTATCACCCTCAGACCGACGGACAAATCGAGAGGGTTAATAGAATCTTAAAAGACTTGTGAAGATCTTGCATCATGGATTTTTCCTGATTTTGGGAGGTACACTTGCCTTTGGTAGAGTTCGCATACAATAATAGTTAGCAGGCAACAGTTAGCGTGATACCCTTTGAAGCCTTATATGGAAGGCCGTGCAAGTCGCCTAGTTGTTGGTAGGAGACTACCGACAAAATAAAAATTGGACCAGACTTGATCAGTAAGACCTCGAAAAAAGTGGAACTGATTAGACGGCGAATGATGGCCTCACGGGACCGTTAGAAGTCCTATGAAAAAAGGCGTAGGAAAGAATTAGAATTTATTATTGTGGACATGGTTTTCACTAAGGTTTCCCCTCATTGGAAGCTTATGAGGTTTGGTACTTCAGGAAAGTTGGCTCCTTTGTTGGGCCTTTCCAGATTTTAGAGAGGGTAGGGAAACTTGCTTATAAAGTGAGGCTTACAACCAAGTTAGCGGGAGTTATGATGTTTTTCATGTTTCCCATTTGAGAAAATGTTTCATGATACTACCACTGTGTAAGAGCCTAATCAGTTAACAGAAGTTGAGATGGAGCTGATCGCTCCCTGTGTCATAACACGTATCAAATAGCTTCATAACAATGAAATTAAGTTGGTTCGAGTTCACTGGGAAGATAACCCGATGGAAACATGTGGGAAACCGAAGAAAAGGTGATGGCTTCTCACCTTCAAGCTTTTCTCTGGTAAATTTCTCTCTCTAAATTTAATAACTTGGTTTCATCACGGTTGCATCATGGTTGCTAGATTGGATGGTAGGGTATGGTTGCGACACTTTTATTTATTCTACCTTTGCACTCATATAGAACTTCATGTACATTTAGGACGTTTGTATACATGTCTACATGTCACGACTTTGTAACCACACTAGGACCGAGCTTGCCCATAATATGTTTGCATACATAATCACATTGCACTTTTGTTCGAGTTGATGGTTCTATAGATTATTGTAAACAAAATGGTTGTATAACATGGTTGTTGAGTGCACGTTACATTATCTGCCCTCGGATTTCGGGGCGAAATCCATTTTAAGAGGGAAGAATGTAGCATCCTATGAAATTGAATAAGAAATTAATAATTAAAATAAGGGTAAAAGGAATTTCGGTAAATGTTGGAATTTGGTCACGAAAGTTGCACCATTGCATCTGCGGTGGTTTTTTGATGAATTTTCATATATAATATGCTGAAAACGATGTTCGTATGGAGAAGTTACAGACGTTTGAAGTTTTCAGATTTAAAATAATTTAAAACGAATTTGAAATTTGAAATCGTGAATTTTAGGAGAATTCAAAAGTTTGAAATTTGAATTGGAACATTTATTAAGCTTGAACTAAGTTAAGAAGAAATAAAAGTTAACGGTGATTTAATTGGAATTAAAAATAGGTAATAAATCAATGAAAATGGAAACAATCATCGTTGGCAGAGCAAATGCCAGTAAACAGCATTTATAGGGTCGGTTGACCGCTATGATGGCAGTCAATCGGTTAGGTTGGTTTAGCTCAGTAATGTGCTGGTCGAATGGCGCGGAATCGTTTGGTTTCGATCTAACGTCATCGTTTCATCCTACCTATATAGACCTAGAGACTCTCCCCTTTTCCACCCAAAATTTTGTAACTACACTGAGACTATCAAAATCATTTCTCCCAAGGTTTCAGAAAAAAATAAACATCGGTAAGTAATTCTAAATTCTATTCTCTATTTCAAATTCAATCTTCAATCTCCCTTCTTTCTATCTTCTGAATTTTGAAACCTAATCTATCTGTATATGTTAACCCACTTTTGCCAAGGTAGTAGACTAGTGGATTTAACCCAACGGACTTAAGGATTGTCAAGGCCAGTAACTCAGAGCGACGATTGTGAGGTCTAAAAATCAAGTTCATGCAATGATATGAAGTGAAGATCAACCGATACCAAGAGATAGAATCTCCATAATATTCTAAGTATAGATTAGTATCCCATGCAAGGGATCGATGCATATCCCTTCCACTAGGGGATCGATACATATTCTCAAGTTTTATCCCAAACTGGGTGAGACTGGTATAAAGTGACAAAGAAGGCTTCACAAGGCTACGTTTCAAATCTCAAGTCATTTGGAGTTTATGCTCAAATTATGGACAAATTACTTCACCTACGAAAGAGATCAGTATAAAAGGGATCGGCATATTTCAGCCAAGCAAGTACAATTCAATGGAAAACAATCAATATCTCAAAATCCATAAGTTCAATGCATATGAAATTTTTCGAGAAAGATGTGGGTATCCTATGGAGCCTACCATAGGGATCGCACCTCAAAATGATGATGAAAGAGGGATCGACCTTCTTCCCACTTGGGGATCGGCTAAACCCAACTATATAGCAAAGGTCGATCAATATCTCAACATATACACATCCAATTGACATGAAACTTGGAGCACAAGCTAGCTACATTATGTGCAAAACTCCATAGGGATCGCACATCATTTTGAGTAATTTGGAGGGATCGGCTATAGTCAGCATTCGCAGCATATTGCAACAAAGATAGATCTTTAACTCAAGTTCTATTAATCCAATTGGCATGAAATTTGAAGGCTATACATAATACAACATGAGAAAGCTACCATAAGGATCACATGTCGTTTGGAGGAGTTTGTAGGGATCGGCCACAATCCCTCCAAAGGGATCGGCTGAAATCAGAATGTATGTAATACCACTTCACGGAGAACGCTATATCTCACAAATCGTAAGCCGGAATGACACGAAATTTGAAGGGCAAATGCTAACATCATGAGGAAACACCCTAGAGGAATCTCTCCCCATGTAGACACCGAAATAGGGGTCACTAGAAATCTCTATTGTCGGCCCCAATGGGCTAAAAATTCCTATTTGACATCGTTATGGCCTGAAGGTTCTTCTATCGAAATTTCAACCCGATCTGTGCATGTCTTCCCCCTAAATACAATAGGTATGGCGTGATAAAAAAGGTATTGCGGAAGAAGAAAAAGGTAGGAAGGCTGATTGTTGTGGCAGTGTTTATCCGCTATTACTTGTTTATGTTAATTTCTTTCATGCACCCGGACTTTGAGATTTTGTTGTTGCTGTTTCTATTATCAATTTGAGTTTTACGTATTGATATGATTATTTTAGGATATTTTGAGATTTTGTGACAATATTTCTATGTTTTTTGAAATGACTTTTATTTATGGGTACATATTTTACTATTATATTTTATTCATTCCATTGTGAGCTTTTAAAAGTTAATGGATGGCTCCACGTACCGTGTAATGGTTTTTATTTTCACTAAACAACAGCCAATCCTGGAATGGTTCTAAGTTCCGATGGACCTTTCCAAGGTGGAACTTGGGTCTGTTTTGGGGAGGGTTGTTGCAATCATCCCCTTCAAAACAATGGTTTTGGGATTGCTTTGCAAAAGGAAGTGTTTGCCTTTCGTTGGTTTTTGTTTAGCTTCATGGTCAAGGCGTTAGATGTAGCGTTGTTTTGTTGTTTTTTATCTGGTATCGCTTTGGCTATGGTTGGCTCCTCTTGCTTGCCGTGTTGGTAGTTATCTTTAATACCTAGCAACTTCTTTTGGTGATATTTAAGTTTCCTAGGTAGGGGCTATTGTGTCATGTGTAGTTTTGATCAGTTTTACTCTTATCGTTCTGTAGCTTTTCATGCTGTGCGGTGTTGATTGTCAAAGAGGAAGCTTTATGCTTTTTTTGGTCATAATATTCAAGAAATGTGGTGATGTATAACAAAGTGGAAGTTGTTATGGATTTAGTTGATCAGCGAGTTTTCCTATTCAGAGTCTCATTGTGATCGCCTTGTGTAACTAGTTATGTGATTATGCACTTTAGGCATATGCACTGAAAATGCTGAGGAGCTTCTTCCTAACATCTATAATAAATTATATATATAAAAGTGGATGGGCCACTTCAAAAATTGGCTTGCCTTGCAGAAGAAAGGAGAATGACTTATAGGCTATTTGGATGGACATAAATAAGCTACTTTATTGCTTTTTGAAAGCCCAAACCAATTCATTTTGGTTTTTTAAAAACCAAAATGTAGCTTATTCAAGTCGATTCAAACGGGCTATTAGGGTGCATTCGTCGACTTGTACTAGCTAGTTAAAATAAATTGATGCATTTGCACTGTCTAATAGAAGCATTTCGTATTGGATTATTGAGACTTGACGTGCACATTCGACGCATCAGACGCGTCAAGCCCCAATGGTCAATATGAATTGTCAATTTTACCAGCTATGTAACACCCACCACGTTCACTTCTTCCTTCACCGGTCCCAAATCAAAATTTCTATTAAATTTTTAGCAATTTTGAAGCTCTATGGGTAATTTCTTTTACAACTATGTTTATTTCATATTTCTATATGACATACATCTTTTATGATTATTTCTTTGAACCTTTTTGAGTTTGAGAATGTGAGCCTCTTCCACTGAGTCTTTAGTCTGAATTGCCGTTAATTAGTATGCTCAATGAACTTTAATTTTCATAGGCATATTCTCATCACTAATAAATACCTGTGTTGGACTAGTTGGCAGCTGATACCATGGTGTCGTGGTTAAACGAACGCTTGTGTACTAATTTCACTTTCATCCATATGAAAAATAAATGAGATAATATAAAATGTCTTTGGTCGCTATGAAACGACCTATAACAAACAAAAGGGGTTGTGTGGTCAGTTGAACAAGATTGCATTCAAGGAGAAGATTAATGCTGCTAGACAATCACTACGATTTCACCGCTTCAAAAACTATGCTTACCCCAACCTTAAACAACCAAACGAGATGTACGACAATGTAATAAAGGAAGGCATATGCATTTACAGCATTCCATCATCAACTCCAGCGTACTTCAACACTTGGCTATACGCCGATATTCTTAATTGGATTGCAAACAAGTTGCTTTCTAGTCACACCAACATTGCTCCACATTAAACATTTAATATCGCTTCATTATCTCATGCAAGGTAAGGGAGGCTCTCTGGTTTGAGAAACAATGATCCAAATTTCAACGTGATAAACAAACTATTGAACATTGTATCAATATTTGATCGTTTCTCAACAATTATGGGGAGTGAGAGCTTGTAGTAATATTTATGAATGAGCCAAAATATTATCAATTTGTTCGTTTTATGTTTGGGTATCCATTTCACTTCACAGAAAGCATAGCTTGTATGTCTAACATAAGGCCCACACTATCAAAAGAGCTCAAAAGTCTTCTACCCCTATTTTCGACGGTCTAGTGTGCCTACTGAATCCACACCATCCATTAAGACAATAATAAAAACTAAAAGGAAAAACCATCGTGATTCTAAAAGCACCAAGGATATGAAAGAATGAGAGTATGAGTATCACAGTAACAAATTTACTAACATGATTGCAAACCTAATCAGCATTCAAACCAATGTTGAATAAATTTACATCATATATTAACCATAAGATGACCGCACATTGCAAAAAGATGATTTTCTGACCTCTTCGGCTTGGTCTTGACCTAGCTAGGCTGGGTCCTCTTCAAGGAAGCGCTGATGCTGATACACCCTTTCTACAATGACAAGATCAACGCAATAGCAATGTAGAACTGCAAACAAATATTATGAGTTAAACTAAATAAATGTATCATCGACAATGCATAATAGGTGCGAGCAATCTTTGGTAAAACCAAATAAACCAACCAAATCAATTTATTTCGATTAGTTTGGTTTGGTTTTGAAACTAGATTTGCTTATAATTGGTGCAAAAAAAATTAGTTTAATTATCGGTTTGACCAAATTAATCGAACTTTTATTATATTTTCTAAATTATTAATTGTTAGTACCAAAATGTGGCACAAACTGTAACATTCCGTATCTGGAGGCCAAAAGCTAAGCACTACAGATGTTGTAGTCATCCATATTATTAACTTCTGGCAACAAAATACAGTTATGATAATGATATCCATAATATCAGAAGTACTTGATTATGAACAAAATCAAAGATTTCCATAAACAATATTTTACTGATTACATTTCAAAACAAATTCACATCCAAGTTACATAATCCCATATCATTTCCCAGGTAAAGATTAATTATAATCATTACAAAAATACGCCAGGAGAGACATATGATGATGCCTCCTTGGTTGATCAAAGCAGTATAGTCATATCTAAGTTAATACACAGTGGAAATAAACAAAACAATGTGTAACTCCTAATTAGCTATCCGTCAGCCACC
The DNA here is from genome assembly GCA_030765085.1 of Allium cepa. Taxonomy (NCBI): domain Eukaryota; kingdom Viridiplantae; phylum Streptophyta; class Magnoliopsida; order Asparagales; family Amaryllidaceae; genus Allium; species Allium cepa. Next base: position 955,453,797 of record CM060932.1, read on the forward strand.
TGCTCATATTCGGAAGCTTTATTCGCCAAAATTTCTAAACCTCAGAACCTTAACCCTTAGCCTACTCAAATCAATTTCGAGCACCTGAGATTTTAATAAGAAACAAAAAATTCAAGCCAGACATAAGTTTGGCATGAATAATACTGTTACATCTCAGTTTACTAACATTAAGTGAGACCACGCTGCTTAGCGGAATGGGATTTCCCTCACTAATATCCTCCTTAAAACATATATTTCACAAATCCATTCCTGCAACCAAACTGGTTAATCAAACCGATATAATAATGATAATAGCAACAACAACGTCCATTATGCTAAAACATGTAAACTCATGAACTATCTATCCACAAGTAATAAATGGACTAACTGTCGAATAACTAGGCTGACTGCCCGTAAATTGGAATAACAGTCCGCAAACTGGACAAACTATCCGAATCAAAATGGACGATCTGTACGAATCATTTTCTTAGGGTTACCTGCCCTTCGTCTTTTTCCTTTAAAACCTTTTCATTATGATTTAACCTTTTAAATCATACTTATAAAAGGAAAATATAATCTTAGCTTTATTCTAAGTTATTTCACTATGATATATATACTTTACTCAAGATAATGTTGATGAATTTTAATAAGGATTAGCTATGCATCCAAAACAAGTTAAAACCCTTTTTAACTTAAAAATACTTAGGCTATATTGCTTATTTAATACATTCGAAACCTTTGTTTAAAACCTTTAAAGAACCCTTTCGAAATCATTGAAGGTAACCCCTTCGAAACCATTGAAAGTGATCCTTTAGAAACCGTTAAAACCTTTCGAAAACATTGGAAAAACCTTTCCTTTTTTTCTTCGAAAGCTACAAAACATTAGACATCCCCCTTTAAAACCTTTAAATATTGCTACTCGAAAATACTAGAAAAATTCTTCCTTCAACTTCTTCGAATCCCTAAGGAACCACCCCTTTCGAAACCATTCATTAAAACCTTTCAAATAGTCACAACTCGATCCCTTCCAAAGCACTTTGGGTTCAATTTAAAACATGTGGAAACCTTTCGAAAATTTACTCCTTCGCGGTTGAAACAATTTGGATTATGCCTTCAAGTACAGCGAATGAATCAGAAACCCATTAAATTCAAAAGCATCTATTTCAAAACCATTTAAAACTATATCTTTCGAACACATTTGGGTTTTTCTTCAATCGTAGAAAAAGGTATTTATAACATTTAAGTCGAAAGCATCTGTTTCAAAACCATTTCCTAAGTAAAGAAGTGATGATGTCGAAACCATCCTTTCGAAAGCATTGGAGAAGTGGACATATTTCAAAAACAAAGCAACCCTTTAAAAACAAAGCAACCCTTTCGAAAACATCCAATTCACTACGTACCAGTCCTCTGATACCATGTGCATTGGTTTCGATTGTGTCGGAGGCGAAGCTAAGGAGGCAGAAACTGGTGTCGAAAGCATCGAAACAGTGAAAACATGTAGCAAATAGTTCCTTTCACCTAATCTGCTTTATGTGTCTAATTTTGATTGATTGCCTCTTTCTTTATCAATAAAAAGTACTATAATTTTCAGAACTAATCTTTTTGAATTATTTGCAAAAAGCCTCTTCTCCTTTATAAATAAATAAAACATTTAAGTCTCATACATTAAATAATTTTATCTACCCATTAAAACACTTAGGGAAATCTACACAAATTCTAGAAAACCTCTTTTAATATGTCTTCCAACATATAGAAATTTCACACCTAAATCTTTTATTATTTAACCGTAAATAATTTAAAACCCGAATTAACATTTTCGTCACTAGAAAATTCATTAAAAATCCACAAAATTCCGAAAATTGAAACCCATCTCTAAAATATCATTTATGATCTTCATAAAAATTTGCAAGGCATTTGGACGTAATTTTATAGGGTTTTTTTTCCTTAAAGCATATCATAAATTCTATATGAACAACCATAATTCATCAACAAGTATATATAATCATTCCATCATTCAAGAACATGGCAAATCAATGCAAAATATTCAAAATTCATCTTAAAACCGATAGTAATAAAAATTTGAGATGTAAACATTATTCACCTTAGATTTAGAGATTAAAGAGATTGAGATGTGAATGGATTTGATTTGCTAAAGCATCTCCTAGCTTTTCTCTATCTTCTTCCTCTTTCCCTTGTTAAGGTAGCCGGCTTTAGTTTTAAAAAATTTGATAAATGTAAATGAACGTGTCTAGGGGATACATGGCCAAGTTTAAGGAATATAGGAATGGCCACTTCCTATTTTACCCCTCCCCTATTTCATGTTAAACTCTTCTTTTAATTCATAGGTTAAATGGCACGACTATCCTTTAATTAAATCAAGTCTCAATCCTCTAATCGAACATTATTTAATTTAATTTAACTAATTAAATATCCTAAATAATGTTACCAAAAATATGGGTGGTTACAAACTCCTCTTCTTAAATAATTTCATTCTCGAAATTACAATAAGGTACACAACACATCAAATAAAGAGGTAAAACATACCATCAAATAAGTCAGGATAAGTATCGCTAATCCTGCTCTCAATCTCCTAAGTACATTCCCGATCATCATCGCTCCACTGGACTTTGACTAGTCTATTCTCTTGGTTCTAAGCCTCTTCTCATTCTCGCAACAATACGAATAGGCATCCTCACTATAGTCAAATCCGGTTCTACTACCAAGTCATCTAGCATACTTGGTGCAATATATGTCTCTAGGTCTCTAACATAATTTCTGAGATGAGAATAAGGAAAATATCATGGACTTTTGGCAAACTACTCGGTAACTCAACTCTATATTCGAGTTTCTCGATCCTCTCAAAAATAGGAAAAGGTCCAACGAATCTCGGTGCTAACTTTCCTGATTTTCCAAATCTACTCACACCCTTCATCGGTGATACCTTCTATCTGCATAATGCCTCTGCCTCCACCGAATCTCCTTCATTCTAGCCTGAATGATCTCAATCTTTTCTATAGCTTCTCTAACCAAATCTGGACCAAGAACCAACCTATCCTCGGTCTCTAGCCAATATACGGGAGATTTGCATGGCCTTCCATACAAAAGCTTCAAACGGTGCCACCCTAATGCTAGTCTGATAGCTGTTGTTATACGAAAACTCGACTAAATGCAGACAGTCATCCCATGATCCCTCAAAATCTAATACATAAGCTCTTAACAAATCTTCCAAGATTTTTTAACTCTTTCCTTTTTCCCATCTATCTACGGTTGGTATGCGGTACTCATTTTGAGCTTGATTCCCAAAACTTCTTCTAGACTCTTCCAGAACTCCCTAGTGAATAAGGGATCTTATCGCTCACTATGGTACTAGGAATTCTATGCAGTATAACCACATTCTTCATAAACAAAATTCCAAAACAGGTGCCGTTTTGATTGACTTAACTGGAATGAAAAGGGCACTCTTAGTCAGTCTGTCCACTATTACTGATATACTATCATTTCCTCTGTTCGACCTCGGTAACCCATTAATAAAACCATGGAAACAAAATCCCATTTTTGTATCGGAATATCTAATGGCTGAAGCAATCCACTTGGTTTTTGGTGTTTGTCCTTTGCTTGTTGGCAAATCAAGCACTGGTTTACCCATAAATCGGTATCCCGGTTCATAACATCTTAGAAGAAACTTCTCTTGATATCATGATACATCTTAGTACTTCCTGGATGAACAAAGAACTTCGAACGATCGCATTCCTCCAAGACTTCTTTCCATATGTTTCCTACACTCGAAACACATAATCTTCCTTTCTTTTCCAACCTCCCATTCTGGTCAAGATATAAATTTTTTAAGTCATCGCTCTCGATTCCATCTCTTAACTTCCAGTTCCATTCAGCTAATACTGGATCTTCCTCCTGTTTAGAAGCTATCTTCTCGATCATCACTGATCGAACATCCAAACAAGATAACATCACGGTTTCTCCACTAGGCCCAGCCTTAGATCTCCACTCCTCCCTACAATCTGCTAATCTTCCAAATCTTTCCACTCAACAATCATCGCCAACATGGCATTATGATGCTTCCTGCAAAGTGCATCTACAACCTTATTGCCTTTCCCGGTGTGAACTCAATCCCAAAATCATAAGCAGCGATAAATTCTAACCACCTTTGCTGTTCATTTTCAACTCCGTTTGAGAGGATAAATACTTCAGCGACATATGATCTATATATAACTCAAACCTCTCTCCCAAAAGGTAATGTCTCTACACTTTCAATGCAAAAATCATTGCAGCCAATTCCAAATCATGCGTCAGATACCCGACCTCATGCGGTCTGAGCTGTCTAGAAACATAGGCAATCACTTTTCCTCTCTACATCAGCACAGCTCCTAATCTTGTTCCACACATATCCGTATATACTACCAAATCCAGATTCCCTTCCATAACAACCAACGTAGGTGCATGGGTCAATAAGTGTTTCAAACTTTGAAATGCTTCCTCACCCTTATCGGTCCACGCAAATATTACATCCTTTCTTGTCAGCTTGGTCATCGGTACCGCTATTCGCAAAAAATCCTTAATGAACCTCCGATAATAACCAGCCAACCCAAGGATACTCTTTTTCTCCGTCACCGTCTCGGGTCTCTTCCAACAATTCACCGCTTCAATTTTAGTCGGATCTACTAACAACCCTTTCTTTGGGACAACATGTGTAACGATCTAGATTTTTTGTCGTCTTGATTTGAATATTAATTTTTAATATTCAATAATATGGTATTTTAATCAAACAAAAATCCTTGTTAAATAACAATCAGTAATAATAAATCTTTTTTTCAAACCAAGACAATATTTGAATTTCCAGATTTTTATTTACAAAACAGATAATTGGTTTATTGGTAATTTCTTATATATATATATTCAGGAAAACAAAATTTATAAATATATATAAAATTTGGAAACATATTAATAGCAAATAAATACAAATTCATAGAAAATAAATCCCCAACGATAAATTTTGATGGTGCGAAGTGATCGTGTGAGGCATTTTTGTTCACTGTATTTTTTTCATGGGTGGCCAAGGTCGATTCGAAGGTGGAATGGCGAACGAGAGGGTCGAAGGAGGTGGCGATGGTGCCAACGAGTTGAGCTTGAACCTTTGGTCTTACATGAGGCCCTGTATCATTGGACGATGAGGGATGAGCGTGTGCACGTGCACACGTGGATGGGTAAATATGAAAGGTTTTCAAGGTGGTGCGGGTGGTTGACATGGATTGGGATGCTGTTGGGTCCCTGTGTTTTGGTCCTCGAGGCATACGAGAAAAATATGGTTGGGGTGGTCGAGGGGAGTAGTGACGTGATCGGAGAAATGGGGTTGGGCGCTAGGTGGATGCATCTAGAATTTGGGAAAGAAAGGTAAACGAAGAATGGGAAGAGAGGGAAGAGGGAAAGTTTTTTTTCTGTTGCCTGATTTGTTAATTGGGATTTGGAACGTGTTAGTACATAAAAAACAGATAATAAAACAATGAGAAAGAAAGGGTGGGCTTCGGCTAGGAAGATGGAGGGGAAAGGTTTTATAATGTAAAGTGTTGATTTTTATATACGTGTGCAAAATTTAAAACATCATAACTTGTTCATACGAATCCCGATTTACACGAGATTCATTACGACAGGTTCGCGTCGATGAACACAACATCATCGTGAAATCTATCGTCAAGTTTGAATAAGTGGAAAATTTAAGCAATTTAAAACGGACAGAAATTTAATTAACCGGAACAAATGATGTCATTTAAATTTACATGACTTATCGTTCAATGTGTATGCCCAGATAAAATTAACAATAAGTTAATTTAAGTTAATTTCGATGTTTTGACATATGTTTAGCGGAATAAAAACACCGTTCTGCTAATTGAATTAAATAGACCCCTGTTGGCAGAATAAATCACCGTTCCGCCATTACTATTAAATATATCTGTTTGGACATTGACTAGCAGAAAATAAAAAACCATGTTCTGGTATTATATTTGTACAAACATTTGTTTATTTTCTCGCTAAATTATATTGGTAATATGATGTTGAATTGATTGTTAAAAAAATAGTTCGATGTGAATATATGTTATTCTGGACTATTATGGAATAAATGTAATTTGATTAATTACCATTGAAATTTGTAAATCTTTTTCCGTGTGGAGGTTGACTGTTGAACCAAAACTGTTTAAGGATGATTATTATTTATAAATGATACTTTAAAGTTAATTGGTAATATTTTGGGAATGATTTAAAGTGATTATTTTATTATTCATGAATTTTTTTAAAAAAGTATTACTTATTATTTCAAAGCTATTTAACTATTTAAATTGTTTAAAGTGTATTAATTAAATTTATATTATAGTGATTTGTTCAAAGTTAATTATTACTTATAGATTAATAAATATTAAGATATATTTATCAGTCCAAAGATAATTGATTTAAATATTAAAAATGTTTTAAAATATATATTATACAGTAAACTTTTATAAAGAGCATTTTACTTACTCGGAACTTGGAAAACTTATATTGAAACTTATAAGTTGTTTTTTGATTTTTTTTTAATAAAGTCTTCGGAAAGTAATGGTATACTTTCATGGCGAAATCAGAGGGAGAGAGTGCCTGCAGTTAAGTTTTGGGTTTCTCTGGGATAGAGACATAACCATTGAGCTATGAACCTATGGTCGATATCGCGGTGGTGCTTTCCAGATTTATTTTAAAAAAGGGTTTCAAATATTTTGAAGATGAATAGTTTCGTGAACATGCCTATCCAGTGAGATAAGCATATGCTGTTTGATTAAGTAATTTGAATTTATCAAAATTTAAATTGATAAGGCTTAATGTTTTCAATGGGAAATGAAAACTTTGTTTGGATGATTGTATATTTGATAGTTAAATAATCGACTATCAAAGCTAGATCCAAAAACATAACTTTGGGAACATTTAGAAGAAACACGGGAATTATGTGGTACATTTATCGTTCGAGGTGCTATATTGTACGTATAAACTCATTTCGTTTTTCTAGCATGTTTATAAGGAAATCCATCCACTAATGGTTAGGAGGTGATGTTCGATCTTATTTCCGTCTGTTTATTTCCTAAAGAATCGGTATTGAGTTACCATAAGTAGCGAATTTTGTTTTCGAAGAGATCGGGATCAGATAAGTTATCCGAAAAGCACTTCGATCTAACGTGTACGTTTTTGAAGGGAAAACTAGAGCATGGAGTCGGAGATGGAGTAGTGAAGTGCAAGGGCTAATCGCTACTAAGGATGATTCCAAACGGATGTAGAAGGAATAGTGCCTTCGATTCCTTTAGGACCAGAACGGACTTGTATGCATGAATGCTATTAGTACATTGTTATCGGAGGACAGTGAGCATTCTAAGTGAAAATTCCCTTAAAAGGTAATTTTTAGTCCTTGAGATGATGGTTTTAATGACAACGACCTTAGAATAAGATTATAAAATATAGATACTAACATTATAGTTTAGATATATATGTATATGTAGGATTTAACCATGCAGGTAACAAGTATGAAGACTGTACAGTATAGAGATTCAAGATATCAAGATTCAAAACTCATGAGTATCAAGATTATCAAGAGTTCAAGATTTCAATAATAAGTAATTTAATTAGAAATTTTGTTAAAACTCCTAGAAAAGCACTGCCATCTTAAAATCCAATTTATTCGTGGAATGGAATCCAGTTCGAGCCTGTTAAAGGGATGGAACCCTAAGTAGGATGGAACCTACGAAAAATCTAGTGGAACATTGTTTTGTATCTATTAACTTCTATTTAAAATGTTTTTACAAAATTATATCTTGTTTTCAAAATGATTTCATAACCTTCCTTTTAAAAGAATCAAAAACATCTATCTTGGTTTTAAATATTTTTAGCCGCAAAATAATCTTTATTTTTAAAATCAAATTATCCTTAATTTTAAACTGTCTTTTAATAATAATATATTTAACTTTTAATATTTATACTTAGATTTAAATATAAAATTATAGTAAAATTATATATATATATATATATACACACACACACACACATCAAAATATTATTCTATATATTTACTTATGTATTTAACTATAATTAAGTATATTTATAAAGTTTAAATTAGTTTTAATACAAGATAGAAGTTATTTTCAAAGAAAAGATAATTACCAAAAATACCTTAAGCATGTCGACATCCTAAAGTACCTCATATCGACATGGTAGCAGTTTATTTCAAAAATTTGAATTTCAAAGAAAGTGTCTATTCGTCATATCCTTTCATGAATGTACATGATTGTTGTTCTACTACAAATAGAGGCAGTTTTAAACGAATTTTCGTTCATGTTTTCTCGGATTTCACTCCTCCTCTTCTTCCATATTTCTTTATACACATTTTTACCATTACTCTGTCGAAATCAACATCGAATCTAACTAGATCATTTCTGGTTTGATTCTCTATCACTATCTCAACAAGATCTCAGTGTTATTCAGAGTTATAGGCTTCTTTGTAATAAACTAAGCGTGAAAATGTGTGATTATAGCCTGTGAAACCAATCAAGTGAGAAAAGGTGTGATTGTAGCCTTCAAAATCAAATTGGTGAACTTGTTGACCGTGAAATCAAGTATCTCTACCCAGAGGATTGTGAATCAGGAGTGGTGTACTTCGTGGCATTGAAATCGGGGGTGTAATTGTACAATTGCTTTTGAAAGGAAATCCGTACTTGTGTGCGGGACTGGATATAGGGTAACTTCGAATCAGTATAAAATCAGGTGTGTTCTTTCCATTATTGCTTTTACTTTATTTCTGCATCTGTGTTTGATTCAGTGATCATATCTATGTGTGAATATCGCATACATTTGTGTTCAAATTTACATAAACTCAAAAAAAATTTAGTAATTCCTTAAAACACTATTCACCCCCTCCCTCTAGGTTTATTCTATCCTTAAGATCCGTAATCCGTATTTCTCACATTTGGTATCAGAGCAAGGTTTTCAAAGTTTTCATAATCTGAATTTTGAAATTTTTTAAAATGGCAATTATTTTTATAAAATTATTAACACTATTTTCATATGAATATGTCACAGAATCATCATGATATTGTTGTTTAAAATTATATTTAGTTATTTTAAAAAGTTACTTGATGTTTTACAAGGTTATGTTGTTTTTCAGGAGAATAATAATGACTATTGGTTAAAAGATACCAGATAACCATTCAATAATCCAGAAGAACAAATGGATATATAATGGCAATCGACAATGAAATGGGTACCAGATCAATACAAAGCTTTTGGTTCTCATCTACGACTTGATATGATACTGTACTTCTCTCCATCTACTTCGCAATGTCACTGATTTCGTTCGAATCCGTCAAGAAATGATCAAGTTATGATCAAATGAAGTTTTGGTGAACAAAGAGAGAAAGAAAGCAGAACTGTCAATGGTATTCTTCAAATTTCATCCAAGAATTTGATTATATTGTTCCCACTCCTTTTCCATATTGTATTTATTGTTCTCACGGTCGTTTTGATGGGTGGATCATCAAATTCCAATCAAAATTGAGTGAGATATGACAGTTTGAAGTTGGCTATCCAAAACTGAAAAATTTACGGGATTTTCTACATTTCTCTCACTGTTTGGCCTGTTGCACCACAATACCATTCAGAATTTGTCACCAAACTATTTCTAGATCGTAGCCTTTGCCTTTCTCTTTGATTTTCCACTGGTTTTATCCAATTCTGTTAAGAAACGAAGTAGATATGCCTTCTAAAAGTTTGATAGTATATAGAAAAATGGGAAGAAGAAGAAGAGGAATTTTTATGAAGAGTGATGACTGTTGGGACTATTTATAATGGTTAAAGTGTCCATTCATTCAAAATTCAAATTCAAAGTTTTGGTGCCAAGTTAGTCAATCTACTAAATCATCTGCATCTTTCTCATACGGTCTTCAAATTCAGCAACTGAATATACTACGCTGATCGGAAAAACGAGCCCGTCGCAATAGAACAGATCTCGTCATTAAATTCTGAAAGATATAAATGTGTGGTTCGTGACAATGGAAGAACAATAAATTTAGAAAGATGGAGTGCAAAAAATTGGTACGCTTTACTATTATTTCATCTTTATTGATGCATTTAGGAATATATACTTATGCAGTTAGTTCGGTATAGAAATTTATCTCTCTTATAAGTTTTGATATTTTGGTCCATATATCGACACACCATAGTATACTTATTATTTTAAGTCTTTTAAAATGTGCTTCTTTCAAATAAAATCTTATTACTTATTTATTACAACTATACTAAGTAGAAAAGCATACCTTCATTCGTGATTTCAACTTTTCTAATGTTGCTTTTACTTCTCATACTCTATTTCTTTTAAGATACTAATTTTATGTCTTTAAGAAATTAATAAAATGGATTTAGAATGTTATAATAAGGCTCTATTTATAGATTTCTTCAATTAATAAGATTGTACCACATCACATGACACTTATTATATAAGTAGATAGTGACATACATGCAAAATGACACGTGTCATTACACTTGTTCTTTAATAAAACTATTTTTATATGCATAACGCCAAGTGTCTTTACACATGCCAAGGGTCAAAAATCAATTATTTACAGCAAAATCATGTTAAAACAGGCCCAGAACTTTAGATAGCATTTCTGAAATGCTGTCTTTGCTTCTGTTATGTTGCAAATACGTTTTTAATTGCATTTCTGTGCTTTGAAACACAATATTTTTTTCAGAAACTTTTTACAGCATTTGGTAAATGTTGTAGTTTTTGTTTATAATGTTCTGAAAATATTTTACTGCAAAAACTTTTTATAGCATTCTGTAAATGCTGTGTTTTCTACATGAAACTTTAAACTATGTAAAAATAATGTTTATGTTAGGAAATTAATTCTATGGTTTCGATGATAACAACTATACAATGGAAATCGAATATGGATATATATCTATATTTACAGGTGGTTGATAAAGTAACATCACTAAAGAGACAATAACAAGACTGAAAAGACGTATCAAGAGACTACAAGTCGATAGAATTGGAAGAGGGATGACATAGGCACAGAAAAAGCAACGTGCACAAATCCAGACGTCTGGGTGCACTAGCCAGATGTTTGATTGATTCCTCCGGTTCGAAACTCATAAAGAATCAGACGTCTGCTTAATGAACTCAAACGTCTGAAATTTAACCAGATACAAAAAATATATGAAAACCAGACGTCTGAAATATTTTCCAGACGTCTGATTTTAAACTCGGCTGTGTAAATTCAAAGAACAACTGTCACATTTGAAAAGACACGTTCGCTCCTCTTCGGTACAACTCTTCATCACCATGGGAAGCGACCTTAAAGCACTTACTAACAGATGCAACTACACAAAGGATCTCTCTACCACTATAAATAGAATCGGAAATTAAAGAGATGATCTTACCTTACTCACACATACTCTTTACTCTTGTACACTGATTAATACTTGATCTCTAGCATTCTAATACCTGTATATTAATCTTCCATATACTCAAAACTCTACAATCAATAATATTTATATATATAGATTGGAAGCATTTGTACTCAACAAGTCAATATTCGTGTTATAGAACACGCACTTGACAAAAACAAGCTTTTGTAACCAAGCCTATTCCTCCGGGCGAAGTGAAGGTGTTTGATAGTTGAATTCCGAAGAGGAGCTTCGGGACTGGATGTAGGACGGGAGGTCTGAACCAGTATAAAATCCTGGTGTGATTATTTCTATTTACTTTGCTATTAGCATCTATCAGTTTATATGAAATAAATTATATAATTAGTCATTTATGCTTGCATATTCATACACTACACGATCCACTCATATAGACTTTCAATTTTAATTTAGAATTTTCTCTATTCTTTTTAAAACTTACTTTCTAACTTATATTAGAATATTTTAAAATTAATGTTTAGATATTTTTTAGTAATTAATTAAAATTTTAAATGAAAGAGGCCTTAACATAACACATGTTTATTTTAGTTTTTCAATTTATGTTATTTTTAATATTTCATTATGATATTTTATAAAGATGTTTAAACATGTTTCTAAATATTTTAATCAATAATAATTTAACATATAGGTTTTAATTAATAAGTTAAGTATTTTATAAACATGAAAGTCTGGATTCTCAATTAAGTTAAAAAAATATTTTTAAAAGAATTGAGTAAGAAGGGTATTAATCTTTATAAAAACCATATTCGATCATATATAGTTTAAGTCCATATTTCTTAGCATTTGATTTTGATATTAAGTTTGATTACTACCTTTCATGAATATGTTATAGTTTTAATACCATTTATTACCTTTAAACTCTTGTCTTTACTACTCTTTCAGTCCCACTCATTAGTTTCCTTAACTTAAGTCTAGTAATTGGTGTGTATTACCCTTGTTTGGTTGAAGTGACTTATAATAAATAATTTGACATATACATACATACATACATACATACATACATACATACATACATATATATATATATGTGTTTGTCAATTAGATTTTTCTTATCACTCATGTTTATCTTATAATCTGAATATCTCTTACCATAGTATATATCATCATATCATTATGCATCCTATTTCATATCACAATTCATTACATATTACATCATAAATTACAATGCATGAAATATCATAATCATTTGCATCACAAGTTGCACTTCATTCTGCATATTATCACATGTTATATTGCATATGTCATACATTTCATACTGCATTACAAACTACATATGGCATACATGTGTACATAACAAGTGTATTTTATTAAGGGGGAGTTTGTAGTATTGTCTTATTGTTTAGGATTATTAGTTTTTGATTCGTTTGGTATGTTTTGATTGACTTAATTGTCTTGTTTGAATTTTTGACTTAATTGGCTTATTTGACTTGATTGACTTGTTTGACTTGATTGATTTGTTTGACCTTTGATTTGTTTGATTTTTTGACATGATTAGAGTTGATATGTGTGTTGATTGGATTGTCTGAGATATACTTATACATATTTATTATTGAATAATTACAATATAATTATGTTAATGTCTTTCACATTCCATTTACTATACTTTGCTCTAGTATTAGTTTAAGGGGGAGTTATATAGTTTGGAGTTAGTTTTTTGTTGATGACAAAGGGGGAGAAGTATAAAATAGGACAGTTAGGCATAGATTAAGGGAGAGTTATTAGGATAGAAGTAATATTTTATAAACAAAGGTTGTCATTCATCAAAAAGGGGGAAATTGTTAGTCCTTGAGATGATGATTTTGATGACAACATCCTTAGAATAAGATTTTAAAATATAAATACTAACATTATAGTTTAGATATATATGTATATGCAGGATATAATCTTACAGGTACCAAGAATGAAGATTGTACAATATAGAGATTCAAGATATCAAGATTGAAGACTCATGAGTATCAAGATTATCAAGAGTTCAAGATTTCAATAATAAGTAATTTAATTAGGAATTTTGTTAAAACTCCTAGAAAAGCACTGGCATCTTAAAATCCAATTTATTCGTGGAATGGAATCCACTTCGAGCCTATTAAAGGGATGGAATCCTAAGTAGGATGAAACCTACGAAAAATCTAGCGGAACATTGTTTTGTATCCATTAACTTTTATTCAAAATGTTTTTACAAAATTATATCTTGTTTTCAAAATGATTTCAAAACCTTCCTTTTAAAAAAATCAAAAACATATATCCTGGTTTTAAATATTTTTAGCCTCAAAATAATCTTTATTTTCAAAATCAAATTATCCTTAGTTTTAAACTATCTTTTAATAATAATATATTTAACTTTTAATATTTATACTTAGATTTAAATATAAAATTATAGTAAAATTATATATGTGTATATATATACCAAAATATTATTCTCTATATTTACTTATGTATTTAACTATAATTAAGTATATTTATAAAGTTTAAATTAGTTTTAATACAAGATAGAAGTTATTTTCAAAGAAAAGAAAATTACCAAAAATACCTTAGGCATGTCGACATCCTCAAGTACCCCATGTCGACATGGTAGCAGTTTATTTCAAAATTTTGAATTTCAAAGTAAGTGTCTATTCGTCATATTCTTTCACGAATGGAGATGACTGTTGTTCTACTATAAATAGGGGCAGTTTTAAACAAATTTTCATTCATATTTTCTCTGATTTCACTCCTCTTCTTCTTTCATATTTCTTTATACACATTTTTACCATTACTCTGCCGAAATCAACATTGAATCTAACTAGATCATTTCTAGTTTGATTCTCTATCACTATCTCAACAAGATCTCAGTGCTATTCAGAGTTATAGGCTTCTTTATAATAAACTAAGTGAGAAAAGGTGTTATTGTAGCCTGTGAAATCAATCAAGTGAGAAAAGGTGTGATTGTAGCCTTGGAAATCAATTGGGTGAACTTGTTGCCCGTGAAATGAGGATTTTGAATCTGGAGTGCTATACCTCGTGGCCTTGAAATCGAGGTGTAATTGTACAATTGCTTTTGAAAGGAAATCCGTACTTGTGTGCGTGACTGGATGTAGGGTAACTCCGAACCAGTATAAAATCTGGTGTGTTCTTTCCTTTATTGCTTTTACTTTATTTCTGCATCTGTGTTTGATTCTGTGATCATATCTGTGTCTGAATATTGCATACATTTGTGTTCGAATTAACATAAACTAAAAAAAATTAGTAAATCCTTAAAACACTATTCAACCCTCCCTCTAGTGTTTATTCTAGCCTTAAGATCCATAATCCACATTTCTCACAGTAATCATAGCCTTAAGCCTCATCAATTGGGGATGACATAAAACCAAGGGAGATGTAGTAAGGCTAAGTGGGTCGCACCCAATTAGTGTATGTTTATCACCTTTCTAGATACCCTCTGATATTATATATTATGGATACGATTGCATGTAGAAGAGCTCTCGAAAAGGGAGGGAATACCCGGGGTGATAGCATATCGGTCTATCCATGTTAGGGATAGTCCGGTTTTGTGTTGTAGGAGATCCCGGTGTGGTCCTCGGTTCATTGTTCTAGACATGTACTGTGATAGGAGATACCCCAGTACATAGTCATTCATATGGAATCCATCCTCCAATAAGCGCCGTACGGTTTTGATTGTGTCCAACTATGCGGAAATGTAAGATGCAAGCATTTCAGCTATTTGAATAAGAATTTGTACTTAGACACTATTATAGTATCATTGGACTTTCTAAAAAAGTATTTTGGTTACCGTAAGGGAAAAACCCATCGTATTTATTTATGGCGTGACCTTACAGGATACCTTTGATTTTATAAGGATTTTGGAAATTTATAACGAATAAAATTTCTTGTGATTTAAATTCTAATGCTGGTTTTACTAGACTAACCCGGGTGTGGTTTTTCCTATATGCTCGGGTCAGACCGAGCATATTCCCAGGTTCAGCTGGAAGATTGGTGCTTCGGGAGAGGAGTTGGAGGGCCAAAGTCATATTCTCGTAGATGATTATATTCTGTTGCATTTAGTTGTGTATATCAGGAAGTGTAAGGACGGGTTGTTATAACTGTCTGTGCAGAATAGGTTGTATACTCTCATCGATGACTGTATATGTTTTAAGCTACCATTTTTGTTTTATGTAAAGACTTGTTCTATATTATAGATTATTCATTTTCGCTATCAGATTCTGTGTTGTTCTATTTTCTTTCCATCTTCTTTCCATATTATTTCTATTTCCTTTTCTTACTATCTGCCCTTTCTGTTCAATTTGGATTGGAAAAGTGTGGTAAAGTGTCAGTTCGAACTGTACGGAAAAGTGGGTTGTGACATCATGGTATCATAGCTTAGTTTGAGTGAATACCTAGGATTTGATGGGATCACTCGTTAAAGATAGAGTCAGCAGTACTCTAGAATGAGTTTGAGTGTATATATATACGAGAGTGCATATTTGTTAGTGATATAAAATATTTTATATCGTGTTAGTTGATCTGTTGAGTGGCTTATGGATTCTGGTCAATACGAGTAGCTAACATTATTCATAGGGATCTCTAAACACTTGAACAAGGCCAACAAACATAATATTTTTTTAACTAGGTAAATGAAATAATCTTGCAAAAAATATATTTACATATTAAAGTCATGATTTTCAAAATATATAGTATTTTGAGGTGTTGTTTGATAAGTGATGATAATATTTTATCATCTAAGGATTGAGTGGTCATAGTCATTAGCTTTGAGTATCCTCTAGTGTCGATCCTTTTGGCTTGAGTATTTCCTTAGTGATCTGAGCCCTGTAAGGTATGAACTTTGGGAAATTTAGATTTTTAGTAAATTTTGTTTACTAAAGGTAATTGGAATATTTTTATATAAATATTTTAAGAAGATTTTTTCTTATGTAAAAGCTAATTTTATGATAATTGATTTATAACAGAGATATTTGAGAATTAAAAACTCCGATGATTTCAAAATGTTTGTTTAAAGCAAATTTTTAGGGAAAAAGATTTTAGTATTACTTAAGTAAAGTTTTTGAATGGTAGCAATTTAAAAAGGAAAAGTTACTTGAAGTGTTTACTTATATATATGTACTCTTTAGCATATATAAATTCCTAAAACCTTAGGATCTCATTCTTGGCTCTTGTTAATTGATTATAGAGAACCTATAGTATCGATTGAGGAGGAGCAATTTCGAAGGCTAGGAGAGATGGCAATCATGACTTAGTTAGAAGGATTTTGAAGGACTTAATGAGCCATCGATATACGAGAAAGAGTTAGAGGGGGAAATAGAGCCTGTCGTGCAGCCATCGCATCAAGAAGAGGAGCCCGTGGAAGAAGCAGAAGAGGAATTCGAGGAGGAATTCGAGAATGAGGAAGAATTCGAGGATGAGGAGGAATTTAAGGACAAAGAGGAATTTGAAGCAGAGGAAGAGCCCGACTCAGAAAATGATGACGCTGTCATCTAGGTAATGGGCGAGGTTGAGAATAAGCCATTTGCAAATGGGGATAACCGTTAGAGGGAACCAAGCCCTGTATTTGCATAGGTTTCGAATAACGATGTAGAATCTACGAAATTGGAAGGACCCGAAGTGGGGGACTCGGATGGAGAGAGTCCACAGTAAGTGTTGGTTTGGGCTGAGTGGTTTCTCATAAGTGTATGCCCTATTAGTATGTTTTAGTAGCCTGTAGATGTCATGTTTGTTGGATTGTAGTCCAGTAAAGTATCTCAGTAGATGTTTGGTATGACTATGTATACATGTGTATGTGTTTATGATGACGGTAACTGTGGATGTTTTCTGGTTGATACTAGGTGTAACTGATAGTTTGAATATATATAAATATATATATATATATATATATATATATATATATTGACTTGTGTGATGTGGGTATTTATTAATTCGTTAATAAATTATAATTCGGTTAGTTTTATTACTAGCCTGATTATGGAATTTCGGAGATGAAATTCTTTTAAGGGAGAAGGAATGTAACGACCCAGAATTTTTGTCGTCTCGAGTTTGAATATTATTTTTTAATATTCAACAATATGGTATTTTAATCGAACAAAAATCCTCGTTAAATAAAAATTGGTAATAATATACCTTTTTTCAAACCAAGATAATATTTGAATTTTCATATTTTTATTTACAAAACAAATAATTGATTTATTAGGAATTTATTTTATTTATATATATTCAGGACAATAAAATTTATATATATACAAAATTTGGAAACAAATTTATAGCAAATAAATACAGATGAAAAAAGCAAAAGAAACTAATTTAAATAGAAATGATTTTTGGCTTATGAACAATATAGTGTATTTTAAATTGAAGAGTGTAAAATTGGATTTTTCTATATACATATTAATAAAGAGAATGTGTGTGTGTATAAATTCAAAAAGGAAATATATAGTACTTATAAAACAAATAATATTGCATTATGAAAATGGGTAATGGTAAGTGAAGCACGTGTATATATATGAATGAACTAAATAAATATAGCTATCGAAAGGAATATATATATATATATATATATATAAGAATGGAAGGAGTAAACATATAAGAGGATGGACATATGGAAAATATATGATGATAGATATAAGAATAATTATAAAACCATTTTTAAAAGGGATCTTTTACTAAATAATTTTTTGTCAAAAATGTTATTTTATACACTTAAATAAAATAGCGAAAATTTTCATTTTTGCCTTAAGTTATATAATTAATAGAAGTATATATATAAATATGAACACTTAAAAGTGTTTTATTTAATACCACCTTATATCTCTTATTTCCCAAAACACACACACCACACACAGATATATATATATATATATATATATATATATATATATATATAAAAGCATGTTAAAAATCAAGTGAAGGTAAAAAGTAAATAAAAGAAAGATATTGAGCAAACAAAACAAAGTTAGAAAAGAAATATAACAAAAAGATAAAATGGTAAAAAAATTTGTATGCAAGAAACATTGCCTAGAAAGGTATAAATGTACAACAAAATATAAACATATATATAACTACATGGACATTGTCTGGTCAAAAGAAGTAAAAACATTGTCTATACTTCATCTTAATTTCATGTCAAAGCCACTAACATTTCATTCCAAACCCATCACAACATTGTATACAACCTTGTATAGATCTGCAAATGTCTTGAGCCAAGGTATTGTACACATGTAGATCATCTTTTTGATAGAACATGAATATATATTTAGGCTTCGTTCAGTCTGTAAAAGCTTGTAAAACAAACACTGTGAACACAATACTCTGTGAACAAAACACAGTTAAATAAGAAGAAGAAGCATCCGTTTTAAAACTCAAATCCAAATACAAAGCAAGATTTCAAAGTTCAAATCAAAAACTAAAGATCAAGCTAAAGATTTCGAGGATCAAACAATGTTTAAGGTGAGCATTTAAATCTGGATGCCTGGAATGTCCAAATTTTTCTCTGTTGTTTAAAACAGGGGAAATTCTTATATATGACTTATTTCAAAAATCAATATCTTCTTGTTCGATTTGAATTAGTAAATAATGTAAACTAATGAAACTTTTGTTTCCAAGTATAGAGTATGCCAAAAATAGTTGAAGCTCGTTTTTTTATATATATTTGTGTGTAATGGCCAAGTAACAGTAAATAACCCCGGGTTAGACGAATTTCAATTCGCTCGAAACACCGAATCATGTACATATTTGTGATCATCATGCAAAAGTAGGAATTTTAGCGAAGGAATCGTAGTTGTTAATGGGCTAAGTTCTGCGACTTCTTGGGATGACCGAAAATTATTTAAAAATTATTTTCCGGTGACGCGGTCGAGAAGAGGTTGTGCCGTTTGGTTGAGGAGCAGCGTGGTGATGAGGCCGAGGGGTTCACCGTGGCCAATTTTGGGATTTGCCTTTAATTTGAGTAGGCATGGCGATTTTAGGGTTTAAGTTACTAATCTCTTAAGTTGGGAAAAATGACATGTAGGCTGTCGAGGAAGCAAACGGACTTGTTCGTGTTTGACCTAGAGGTGGCGTCGAAGATGAGGTTCGAAATGGAGTTTGCGGCACGTATTCTGATGGTGCGAAGTGATCATGTGAGGCATTTTTGTACACTGCATTTTTTCGTGGGTGGCTAAGGTCGATTCGAAGGTGGAGCGGTGAGCAAGAGGGTCGAAGGTGGTGAGGGTGGTGCTAACGAGTTAAACTTGAACTTTTGTCCTGCTTACATCCCTGGATCGTTGAACGACGAGGGGATGAGCGTGTGCACGTGCACACGTGGATGGGTGCACAGGAAAGGTTTTCAAGGTGGTGAGGGTGGTCGATGTGGACTAGGATGCCGTTGGGTCCCTGTATTGTGGTCCTCGAGGCGTGCGAGAAGATTATGGTGGGGGTGGTCGAGGAAGTCGTGACGTGATCAGAGAAATGGGTTGGGTGCGTGGTGGCAGCAGCTAGAATTTTGGAAAGAAAGGTGAAGGAAGAATGGGAAGAGAGGGAAGGAGGAGGAAAAGTTCTTTTTTTCTTTTGCCTGATTTGTTAATTGGCCTTTGGCCCGTGTTTCTAAATTAAAAAATATATAATAAAACAAGGAGAAAAAAGGGTTGTCTTCGGCTAGAAAGATGGAGGGGAAAGGTTTTATAATGTAAAGTGTTGATTTTTTACATATGTGTGAAAATTTAAAAACATCATAACTTATTCGTACGAATACCGATTTACCCGAGATTCATTGCGATGGGTTCGCGTTGACGAACACTACATCACCATGAAATCTATTGTCAAGTTCGAATAAGTGGAAAATTTAGGCAATTTAAAATGGATAGAAATTTAGTCAACCGATTTTAAACAAATGATGGTGTTTAAATTTACATGACTTGTCATTCAATGTATTTGCCCAGATAAAATTAACAATAAGTTAATTTAAGTTAATTTCGATGTTTTAACTTTTGTCTAGCAATATAAAAAGACCGTTCCACTAATTGTATTAAAGTAGACCCTTATTGGCAGAATAAATCACCGCTCTGTCGTTATTATTAAATATATTTGTTTGGACATTGACTAGAGAAAATAAAAAAACATGTTCTACTATTATATTGTACGGACATCTTTTATTTTCCCGATAAATTATATTGGTAATATGATGTTGAATTGATTGTTAAAATTACAGTTTGATGTAAATATCTATGTCTATTATTCTGGACTATTATGGAGTAAATGGTAATTTGATTAATTACCATTGAAATTTGTAAGTCTTTTTCTATGTGGAGGTTGACTATTGAACCAAAATTATTTAAGGATGATTATTATTTATAAATGATATTTTATTTTTAATTGGTAAATATTTTGAGAATGATTTAAAGTAATTATTTTATTATCCTTGAAAATTATTTAAAAATATTAATTATGGTTCAAAGCTATTTAACTATTTAAATTGTTTAAAGTGTATTAATCAAAGTTATATTATAATGATTTGTTCAAAGTTAATTATTACTTAAAGAATAATTAAAATTAAGATACGCAACCGTTGAGTGCCTGTAGTTAAGTTTTGGATTTCTCTGGGATAGATACGTAATCGTTGAGCTGTGAATCCATGGACAATACCGTGGTGCTTTCTAGATTTATTTTAAAAAGGGTTTCAAATATTTTGAAGATGAATGGTTTCGTGAATATACTTATCCGGTGAGATAAGCATATGCTGTTTGATTAAGTAATTTGAATTTATTGAAATTTAAATTGATAAGGCTTAATGTTTTTAATGGAAAATGAAACCTTTGTTTGGATGATTGTATATTTGATAGTTAAATAACCGACTATCAAAGCTGGACCCAAAAACATAACTTTGGGAATATCTAGAAGAAACATGGGAATTATGTGGTACAGTTACCGTTCGAGGTGCTATACTGTACGTATAAACTCGTTTCGTTCTTCTAGGACGTTTATAAGAAAATTCGTCCACTAACGGTTAGGAGGTAATCTTCGATCTTATTTCCATCTGTTTGTTTTCTAAAGAACCGAGGTTGAGTTTATCGTAAATATCGAATGTTGGTTTCGAAGAGACCGGGATCGAATAAGTTATCCAAAAACCACTTCGATCCAACGAGTACGTTTTGAGGGGAAAATAAGAGCAGGGGTCACAGATGGAGCAGTAAAGTGCAAGGGCGTATCGCTACAATTCCTGAGGGTGATTCCAAACGGATGTAGTAGGAATAGTGCCTTTGGTTCCGTTTGGACCCAAAACGGACTTGTATGGATGATTGCTATCAGTACAATGTCATTGGAGGACAATAAGAATTCTAAATGAAAAATTCTTTTATAAGATAATTGTAGCCTCAAGCCTCATTAATCGGGAATGACTGAAAAGTAAGGGAGATGCAACAAGGCAAAGTGGATCGCACCCAATTAGAATATGTTTATCACCTTTCTAGATACCCTTAGATATTATATATTATGGATACGGTTGCATGCGAAAGAGCTCTCAGAAAGGGTGGGAACACCAGGGCTGATAGCATACTCGGTATATTCAGGTTAGGGATAGACCGGTCATCTGTTGTAAGGGATCCCGACGTGGTCCTCGGTACATTGTTCTAGACATGTATTGTGGTAGGTGATACCCCAGTACCTAGTCATTCATATGGAATCCATCCTCCAATAAGCGTCGTACACTTTTGATTGTGCCCAACTATGCTGAAACACATTTCAGCTATTTGAATAAGTATTTGTACGTAGACACTATTATAATATCATTGGACTTTCTACAAAAATTGTTTTGGTTATCATAAGGGAAAAACCGATCGTTTTTATGTGTGGCGTGGTCTTACGGGATTCCTTTGATTTTAAAAGGATTTTGGAAATTTATAATAAATAAAATTGCTTGTGATTTAAATTCTCACGCTGGTTTTACCAGACTGACCTGGGCGTGGTTTTTCTTATACTCTCGGGTCAGACCGAGCATATTTCTAGGTTCAGCTGGAAGATTGGAGCTTCGGGAGAGGAGTTGGAGGGACAGAGTCGTATTCTCGCAGATGGTTATATTTCTTTGCATTTAGTTATGTATATCAGCAACTGTAAGGATAGGTTGTCATAACTGTCTGTGCTGAATAGGTTGTATACTCTGATTGATGATTGTATATGTTTTAAGTTACCATTTTCGTTTTATGTAAAGACTTGTTCTATATTACAACTTATTCGTTTCTGCTGTGAGATTTTGTGTTGGTCTATTTTCTTTCCATCTTCTTTCTATTTTGTTTTCTTACTATCTGCCCTTTCCGTTCAATTTGGACTGGACAAGTGTGGTAAAGTGTCAGTTTGAATTGTACAAAAAAGAGGGTCGTGACAACATGACCAAGAAACTTCACTTCCTTCTTTCAGAAATAACACTTCGAAAACTTCACTTTCAGCTAATGTTGCCTTAGTGTCTCAAGCACCACTCTAAGATGAACTTTGTGCTCTCTTTTATCTTTAGAGTATATCAAGATATCATCCATAAAAACCAATACGAACCTATCCAAGTGCTCTCGAAAAACTTAATTCATCTAATCCACACAGAAAGCTGACGCATTAGTCAGTCCGAATGACATAACTATACTTTCGTTCGACCCATATCTGGTCTTAAATGTCGTCAAAGGTATATTATTCTCTTCTACTTTAAGCTGATGGAAACCTATCGCTAAATAAAACTGCGAGAATAACTTGGCTCCACTCAACCGGTCTCACAAATTGTCAATACTCAGTAATGGATATCGATTCTTTATCGTCCTCTCATCAATTTACAATAATTGATACATAACCTTAACGATCCGTCTGGCTTCTTAGCTAACATTACGGTTGCTCCCCAAGGCGAACTACTCGGCCTGATAAATCTCTTGCCTTCCAACTCCACCAACTGCGCCTTAAACTCCCTCATCTTTATAGGGGTCATCCTACTTGGCGGCCTACTCACTGATTGTGCTCCCAGAACCAAATCTATTCGAAAATCAATGGCTCGTTTCTTTGGCAATCCAACTACATGCTCAAAACATTAGTGAATTCTCTAACCATGAAAACTCAACTCAACTCATCATCCAATTCCATAACACCCAACAAAGCATTCACCCCACCGCTAGACCACTTTACGGTACAAATTATCCGATCACTACAATCGGGGTGTCTAAGTGATATTTTCCTATCCTGGTAAAATATCCTAGCATTGTACTCACTTAACCAATCCATCCGAAGAATAATCCCGAACCCACGAAATCAAACACTTCTCAAACCATGAAAACTCGACTCAACTCATCGTCCAATTCCATAACACCCAACAAAGCATTCACCTCACCGCTAGAACATTTTACGGTATAAACTATTCGATCACTACAATCAGGGTGTCTAAGCGATATTTTCACATCCTGGTAAAATATCCTAGCATTGTACTCACTTAACCAATCCATTCAAACAATAATCCTGAACCCTACAAAATAAAACACATGCAAACTGCAAACAAAAGTATGAGCCTAACAGGTCAACCAACTGGTCACATCTCAACCCTAGAGTTGCATACCCTCCTATTGGATTCACAACCTGCAAGGAAGTAAATAAATATGTGGGTTCTAGGTTAAGTTTTCTATCAAACATCAGGATATAAAAGAATGTGATGCACCGTATCAAATATAATGCTAATAGACATACCATGAGTCTGAAGCGTATCTTCCAAAACTGCCTTTCCTTTCTCCTGAGCTGTTGGCTTTGAAGTAGCCGGCTCCAATGCATACACCTTGCCCATTCCATCCTTAGCGGACTCCTTGCACTGGTCCCTATAATGGCCAATCTGGCCACAATTAAAGCACCTGACATTCCTCTTTCCGGCTACCTTCTTTGCCTTTCCAGCACGACACTCATTAGCAAAGTGCCCATTCTTGTTGCACTTGAAGCAAATAATCATAGATTTCCCCTTCTTAGCTGCTTCACCCTTTTGAGCACCCTTCTTAGGAATGAACTTCCTCTTCTGATCTGCCCAACCTGGACTTCTCTAACCTTACTCTTTTCTAGAGAATCAAGAATCTCCTCATGCCTTAAGGCCATCTCTACTACAAAGTCAGAAGGATCTCTAATATGAGGTAATGTTGCCCTGGCTAACTCAGGCTTCAACTTGCCGATAAACTTCTCATTCCTCTTCATTACCGTATCTACTGAAGCATACCCATATCTGGCCAACTGCTCAAACTTTCTAGCATATTCCAGGACAAACATATCTCCCTGCTCTAACTCAACAAATTTTCTGATCAGAGCAGACGGTGCCATCGCAGATATAAACCTCTCCTCGAACATCCCCTTGAAATATACCCACGTCAAGGTTTCCTCATCCACACTTGCCAATACACTGTTCCACCAAAAGAAAGCCGCCCCTGAAGCTGTCTGGATGCCAACCTCCTCTTCTACTCATCATTGAGCCCTAAGTTTACAAAGATTCTCTCATAGTGCAGCAACCAATTTTCCACCTCTATAACATCCTCTGTCCCCATAAAAGACTTCTCTCCAAGTTTAGCGTAGTTTCCGTTCAGCTTAGCATAATGGTCAACTACCGAAACTTCTAGAACTCTTGTCCCTACAGCATCTCCTCCCAACAATCCAGCTCCAATCTCACTTAAAATGATACATAGCTTCCATTCCAACTTGCAGGACTCCAACACCAACACTCTCTGCTTGTGCCTGACCTTGGGTTCTCCTCATACTAGGTATGGCATTCCCATCATTGCCCTCCCTTCCTGGGTTAACTTTTCCTCTTCTACCTTCCATATCTGTATTCAAACCTTATAAGATACAAAAAAATAACCTAACAAGGATAGTAGACTAGAGATGATGCGTATATTTACATATAGCAAATACAAGTACGTTACTATAGCATTATCTCATACCACATTCTTACTCTAATTCCTTAAGATTATGTTTCAAAAACCATTTTTTGTTTAAATTTTTTCATAAACCATGCTATGAAACAAAGTTGTGACATCCCGAATCTAGAGACCAAAAGCTAAGCGCTACAGATGTTACAGTCATCCGTAGTATTAACTTCTGGTGACAAAATACAGTAATGATAATGGTATCCATAATATTAGAAGCACTTGAATATGAACAAAATCAATGATTTCCAAAAACAACATTTTACTGATTACATTTCAAAACAAATTCATATCCAAGTTACATAAGCTCATATCGTTTCCCAGGTAAAGATTAATTGTAATCATTATAAAAATACGCCAAGAATGACATATGACGATACCCCTTGGTTGATCAATGCAATATAGTCATATCTAACTTAATACACAATAGAAATAAACAAAACAATTTGTAACTCCTATTTAGCTATCCGTCATCCACCTTCTCATCTCCAAAAGCTTTATTCGTCAAAATTTCTAAACCTGAAAACCTTAATCCTCAACCTACTCAAATCAATTTTGAGCACCCGAGAGTTTAAGGGGAAACAAAAAATTCGACTCGGACATAAAGCCTGGTGTGAATAATAATGTTACATCTCAGTTTACTGATATTAAGTGAGACCACACCGCTTAGCGGAACAGATTTCCCCTCACTAATATCCTCTTTAAAATATATTTTAGAAATCCTTTTCTGCAACCAAACTGGTTAATCAAACTGATATAATAATGGTAATAGTAATAGCAATGTCCGTTACCCTAAAACAAGTAACTCATGAACTATTTGTTTACAAGTAATAAATGGACTATCTGTTCAATAGCTGGACTGACTGCCCGCAAACTGGACCAACTATCTGCAAATTGGATTAACTATCCTAACCAAAATAGATTATCTGTCTGAATCGTTTTCTTAGGGTTAACTACCCTTCATCTTTTTCCTTAAAAACCTTTTCAAAATGATTTAACCTTTTAAATCATACTTATACAAGGAAAATATAAACTTAGCTTTGTTCTAAGCTATTTCGCCATGATATATATACTTTACTCAAAATAATGTTGATGAATTTTAATGATGATTAGCCATCCTTCCAAAACAAGTTAAAATCCATTTTTACTTGAAAATACGTAGGCTATATTACCTATTTAATACATTCGCAACCTTTGTTTAAAACTTTTAAACAGCCCTTTCGAAATCATTGAAGATAACCTCTTCGAAACCATTGAAAGTGACCCTATCGAAGCTATTAAAAGCCTTTCGAAAACATTGGAAAAACCTTTCCTTTATTATCTCCAAAAGCTTCAAAATATTATACATCCTCCTTTAAAACCCTTAGATATTGCCATTCGAAAACATAGGAAAAACCTTCCTTTCAGCTCCTTCAAAACCCGAAAGAACTACCTTCGAAACCATTCATTAAAACCTTTCAAAACAGTCAAAAACCAATCCTTTCGAAAGCACTTTGGGTTCAATTTAAAACATGTGGAAAACTTTCGAAAATTTACTCCTTCGAAACCTTTGAAAAACATCTCGGCTGAATCTATTTGGATTATGCCCTTAAGTAAAGTAAAAAGATCAGAAACCCATTAAAGTCAAAAGCATCTGTTTCTATACTATTTAAAACTATCTCTTTTGAAACCATTTGGGTTTTACTTCAATCGTAGGAAAATGTCTTTAAAACATTTATATCGAAAGCATTTGTTTGGAAACCATTTCCTAAGTAAAGATGTTATGGTGTTGAAATCATCCCTTCAACAGCATTGGAGAAGCAGCCATATTTTAAAAACAAAGCAACCCTTTCGAAACCATTTGGGTCGAAATGTAAAAAGGCGGCAACAAAAGGTTTCGACTTAGTCGAAAGCAGTTATTTAATAACTAAGGCGCAACACAATTGAAACCATTTTCTTTAAATCCATTTGATCTGGTTGGAAGCTAACTAAGTCGAAAGCTATTTAGTCAAAATCTATTTGTTCGAAAGAAAGCACGTGCATTTTTAATTTAAGCGCTAAGTACCACCTCAACCCCTTCGAAACCCTGATTTCGACTCTATACCTTCCAACTACATCCAACTCACTACATACCAGTCCTCTGATACCATGTGCATTGGTTCCGACTGTGTCGAAGGTGAAGCTAAAGAGGCGTAACCTAGTGCCGAAAGCATCAAAACAGTGAAAAACATGTAGCAAATAGTTCTTTTCACCTAACCTTCTTTACGTGTCTAATTTTGATTGGTTGCGTCTTTCTTCAATAACAAAAAGTAATGCAATTTCCAGAACTAATCTTTTTGAATTATTTGCATAAAGCCCCTTCTTCTTTTATAAATATATAAAACATTCAAGTCTCATACATTAAATAATATATATACCCATTAAAACACTTAGGAAAATATACAAAAATTCTAGAAAATCTCTTTTAATATGTTTTCTAACATATAGAAATTTCGCACCAAAATCTTTTATCATTTAACCATAAATAATTTAAAACCCAAATAACATTTTCTTCACTATAAAATTCATAAAAAATCCACAAAAATCCAGAAAATTAAAACCCGTCTCTAAAATATCTTTTATGATATTCATAAAAATTCACAAGGCATTTAGGGTTTTTACCTTAAAACATATCACGAATTCTGTATGAACAACCATAATTCATCAACAAGTATACATAGTCATTCCATCATTCGAAAACATGGCAAATCATTGAAAAATATTTGGAATTCATCTTAAAACCGAAAATAATAAAAATTTGAGATGTAAACATCATTCACCTTAGCTTTAAAGATTAAAGCGATTGAGATGTGAATGGATTTGATCTGCTTAAACTTCTTCCTGGCTTTTCTCTATCTTCTTCGTCTTTCTCTTATTGATTATAGCTGGCCTTAGTTTAATTTTTTTGGATAAAAGTAAATGAACTTGTATAGGGGATACATGGCCAAGTTTAAGGGATATAGGAATAGCCTCTTCCTATTTTACCCCTTCCTTATTTCATGTTAAACTCTTCTTTTAATTCATAGGTTAAATGGCACGGTTATCCTTTAATTAAATCAAATCTCAATCCCCTAATCAACAAATTATTTTATTTAATTTAACTAATTAAATATCCTAAATAATGTTACCAAAAATATGGGGTGTTACACAAACACCCAAGAAATTATTAGAGAATGAAATTGAAGAAAAGTAGTAAGAAACATGACACCAAACATTTATAGTAGTTCGGTTAAGTTGTTGCCTACACCCACTTGAGATTTCTGTTGATTATTTTGCTGTTTACGAATGCAGTTCTTATGGTTCGGTACCACTCCATGAACAATTACAATAAAATATGTTAAAATTGTAAGGAAGTGAAAAGATTCCCGAAAATGAGCCTTTAGCCCCTATTTATAGATGCAAGTTGGTAGGAAATGCTCCACCATGTCTTCCTCCACGATATCCACTATCTAGCAGTAGTTGCACTAGAGAAAATGTGGCTTGGTCGGCAAGCAGCTATGGATTGGTACCGATCCATAAGATCATGTGGATCCTTCACATTGCTTTTTTTGATGTTATCTTTTTTTTGCTTCATAATTCCTATCTTGTTTGCATGGTTATAAGGTTCTTTCTAGGCTAATAAGATGGATTAGTGGAAGAACGAAGTTGCTGATTTTAAGTGCTTGAGGTGTTCGACAACAAATAGAACGTGATTTATCAATGGAGTTTGAAATAGGCTTCTAGCATCGAGACTTGATAGTAAGAGGGAAATGGTGCTTATCTGATGGAGTTCTATGGATCGGTACCGATCAATGGGGATGGAACAGTACCGATCCACCACTTTGATGGTTTTTGCTTTGTAATTTCTTGAGATGGTCATGTTCTATCCCGTGATTTTGGTTGTACTTGATTTTTGGACTTTATGGCTATTTCTCCAAGCTTCCTACCTTGATAACTTTTAAGTTCACCTTGTCTAGTCCGTTCAGCTACTGCTTGGTCAAAGGGCTGGATAACACTTGCCCTCCAAAGTACCTTTTGTTTCAAACATGATGTGCTATGAATCGAGACAAGTCGAGATTTCCATACGGACTCCAATCTATGCTTTGAATAGTCATTTTCCTTTCTCCGTACCTTTTCAGTAAGATTTAATGTCTACAGCCATTCGTCATGATGCTTTGCCAGCATTTGGGACTGTAAAACTGAAGCGTGCTCTCATGATATGTCATTCCAATCTTGGTAATTCTATAATGGTTCCTTCACTAGATTTTCCAAGTTTGAATTTGTTTTCCTTCGGTTCTAGTTATTGAATGTTGAGTATGCGTACACACATATGCTTTAATCATTCATCATGCCACTATCCCAAGCATGCACACATTCCTATGAAACACCAGATGTACATGCACATACATGTTATATACATGTGTGTGTGCATACTTCTTTTATTATTATTACTATTATTGGATCGTTCAATACTGATCGATGGAAACCGATCCAAGCCTTAGAAATAGGCGTTTCTGTTTCCTTTTCCTTTGCTTCATGGGATATATACCCAAATCGCCTTCTCTTATTTTTAAATTTATCC
Organism: Allium cepa; assembly: GCA_030765085.1. Taxonomy (NCBI): domain Eukaryota; kingdom Viridiplantae; phylum Streptophyta; class Magnoliopsida; order Asparagales; family Amaryllidaceae; genus Allium; species Allium cepa. The sequence continues at coordinate 955,483,731 of CM060932.1, forward strand.
TTGTTTCCCAAGCTCAAGCTTTTTTTCCATCAAAACACCTTGCCTACCAACCGAAGTTGAACTTTTTCCCATCGCTCATTTGACACTTGGATCACTATCGCTGCCGCTCACCCTTCAACTGACTCTGACTCTACCAAGTGCTATGTTTGACGGACTTGATCCACCTTGAATTTGAACCAAGCCTCGATTCAAACCCGAAATTGATTGTCTTTTTAAGTCCCGATTCTCATAAATAGGCAGCAACATTAATGGTGAGGCCGGTGGAGTTCATGTTGATAATTACACTTAGGAACGGGGGAGTTGAAGTAAGGCAACCAAAATTATGTCCGAGGGGATGGATTTGTACCGATCCAACACTTGGTGTATTTTGGTTCTTTATTTGCTTTAGGGCAATGCAATGTGCATCATACTTGAAATTTTCTTGAACGTTGTCTCCCTAGTTTTAGGATATTTTGAATGTACGGGATTTGATGTGAAATAGAGTGGAATAATCATTTCGGATAAACTCCAAACTTTTATACAAATTGTTGCTCAATATCGGAAATCGACACTACATGACATTGCATAACACTACACTAGGTTTTCACTTGAGCATAGAGCACTATTTTTGATCAACCTAATATCAATTGTGTGTTGAGTTTTGATAACTATGGATCATAGATGTTCTGAGTGTCTCCCCGCTCAAGCTATAGGTCTATCAACTTCCTAATACGTTGAATCAGATACCGAGTCAAGCTCGACTCTGGCCCCATCTGCTTGACAAACTCCAGTATAGCCTATACCTCAACCAAAAAATCCACAGGTAGAACAACCTATTTTGGAAGTTTCAGTAGAGCCTATAGAATGCCCGGAAGTTGAAGTTGCTCTTGGCACTCCTAAAGATGCCATCATATTAGATGATCCTGTCGATTATGTCGCTTCAGAGATCATGGAAGGATCACTTAGGAGAATTTGTGAGAAGCATGGGATCACAGTTGAGGGCATGATGGTTTCAACTCACTATTAAAGACACACCATCCGTCAGATAGGTAAATAACATGTAATAAGGATATGTGCTTGGCAGGATATGTCCCAACATTTAATCAATTTATCCAACGAGTTGTGTACTTTATAAGATTGGCACCAATTCAGCTTCATCTAAATAGCTATGCATTCCTTCATATCCTATTTATAATCTTCACTCGCCATTTCGATCAAGTCCCCGGTAATCAAGAGATCTGATATTTATTCAACTTCAAGCACCGCAAGGGAAATCCTTCCCTCATTTTCTTAGAGCCGTCTAAGGGTTGCCGAGTAGTGGTTGGCACCTAGAATAAATTAAGAAATTTCAAGGACGATTGTTTTTTCATTCGTTGTCCTCCTAGATTTGCACAGCGATGGTTATCTACCTATAAGTTCTGATATTAACCATTTTGAACAAACCAAGGTTTATAATTCTGCTTCTCACTGAACGTCCTTTCCGTTCTTTGCAGATATACCGCACAGGCCTTGTAAGGCAACTCTGGCAGAATCCCTCTGACAACTTCATCATACCTCAAAGAAAGAGAGAGAGAGAGAGAGAGGCTAAAACACTGCTTAGTGATGCAAATCTATGAGCATATAGCTTGTTGGACCCGGATCATAGCATCGGTCCCGTTCCCGAAGCTACTGATTGTGATGAAGATGATTCCTCATCCAAAAATAACAAAGACCACTCGCTGATGCCTCAAGTCCAAAATCCAGCAGTTGAGACTGGCAATATAAGAGCACACTGAAGAAGGTGAAATCAGAGGTAGGGGTGAGGGAGAAGGAGTAGGCTATGCTGGTATGACATAGGGTGTGATCCATCCACTGATGAATGTGAACAACAACATCTCTAGAGAAGAAATCTCGAGATTAAAATCTTTATAAGGTAGATTTCGACTCTACCTTGGCCACCACCGGCTACAACTACATTTGAAACTCTTGTACATACTTCAAAAGATCCTTATGCTGGTCTTGGGTTGATTTTTAATAGCATCCCTTCATACAGTCTTGGCGATATGAGCACAGTGGATGTTGGATCCCCCATTCCCCTCCAAGAAGATGTGCCTTTGACTAAAGCATGGGGGATTACCCCTGTCAGTAAAATTCAAACCCATGGTTCGTTAGGGGGGCACTAGGACACTTGCACGCACACACGCATGCACTGCACTTTGCTTAGTTAAATTGTATTCTTGTCTTGTCAAAGTTGGTTTTTTTTTTCATTTTATTCATAGACTCCATGGAACAAGGTGGGTTGTATGGGAATCTTCAGGATCAGATGGGATACCAACCGAGGCACCAACCGAGCGCATGCCCCTACAAGTCCAGCCATAATTCTAGCTCTATTTGGCGCTCAAGCCATGATCGAGGAAACGGAGAGAAAGACTATAGGCCACACGATCGTCATCTACTCGTCTATCTAGATGAGGTCACCCTCATCTAAGGTTCAGAAAAACACTCTAATCACCGCAACGATGTTCTTCGTGATGACCCTTCTCATGCTTCCCTCTCCACCAAACAAATAGTGTTGTCTCATGATTATTAGCACTTTCACTCTCCATCGAAATCCACTGCGCTAGACTTCTCTCGACACAGAACTGATAAAGCACCTATCGAGTAGCCTATCGAATAACCTGTTATCGAGACAAAACATCCAATCACTTCAAATCCTCAAATAGATGAATTGTAATGTCACTTTTCGAAGATCAATTTTAAAGGCATCAAATTTGTTCCACACCTGGAAGATATTCCTTCATATATTAAGGATCAAATGGTGGCATACATTGGGGATGTGTACAAATGGTACTTTATCTAGAGAAGGTTGGCTGAGCAGATCTTAGAATGTGTAAAGAGTTTAGAGACTAAGATTGCCGGACTTTAATTGGTAGCAGGTTAGAATGACGAGACCATTTCTCATCTTAATGTAGAGGTCATTGAGATAATGAAGGCACGGATGGTCGCTAATCAAAAGTCAACGACTTAAATGCGACTATCGAGCAATAAATAAAGAATCATTTAAACCAAGTTGAGTCCATTCACCACAGAAATCATGGATTGGCCGAAGAGGTGAAGAAGCTGAAGGCACGGCTTGAAAAAGAAAAGAAGGAGAGAGATGAGGCCCTCCAAAAAACTCAGGAGTAATGCGAAGAAACCGTCGAAACTCATAAGTAGAGAGGTGAAGTTTTGGAGAAGGCTAAGAAAATGGATGAGTTAGTGGAAGTTGTAAAGATGCAGGTTTAGGACAGTTTTGATCCACTCATCACCAACTACAGGACCTACGTTCTTATGTTTAGAGACTTGGCATGGCTTGGCAAAAGCTATCCCTATGATGGCATGGAATAAAATTGTGCGAGAAGAACGATAACATCCAGAAGGAGGCTTGGTGGATTTGACAGAGCAAGAGGGCGAGATTCTAAGCCCAACGGAAATTGAGGTGCTCGGAGCAGGTGAGCTTATCTTGAACCCAGAGTTGGCTATTACAGTTCAAAAGGATCGGTCTAAAGGTTCCAACACTACTCCTCAAGAGCCTGCTTCAAGTCTCACTTTTAGACCTCCACCTGCATCCATCACTCCACCTATTCCTCCATACAATCTGGATTCCCCATAGGTGCTGAAGAAAACAATGTTATCCCCCATCTAAGAGGGGAATTCGGATGGTATGCCCACCTACACAGAGCCTCAATCTGGTAGAGGTACTTCGTTGACCTTATCCATATATGAAAAATCACAAATGACATCGATCGATATCGCTAATCTCTCCTTTCATCTTTTTTAAATTTTATGTCAGTGTATGATTTCTAATCTCCAGAACAAGGCTCCCTACTGGGATAATAAGAAACAATGACTGATCCAATGGTCATGACTATTTTTAGGAAAGCTATGAGAATTCCAGTTGGCGACACTTTGGGCCCTGGAGTGCAAATGATTCATGCTTTGCAAGAAAAGGGGTCTAGTGACCTCCAAGGTGCTCAAGCCGATGATGATGTTCAGATGACCGAGTTGACTGATCTTGCTCAAGGGCTTTTTAATGAGCGAGTTTTTTGAACAAAATTTCAAATTCGCTGTAGAAATTAAGCAAGAGCAAGTCAACTTTTTTCCTCCTTCTCTGTTAATAGCTTTGCCCACTGAGAACATTTTTGCTTCGGTCAGGCTACCTACGACCAGAGGCACTCAAAGCATGTATGTTGCCTTGTGGCTTAGCTCACCTTCAAAGGGAAAAGGAAGAATAAGGAAGAAACCAGAGGGGTTCAGTGTGCCATCTTCTATAAAGGAGGAAAAGAAAAGAAATCCAAGAAGTGATAAGTTAGACATTCCTTTTGGGGAAGTCTTGAGTACGATCACGCCTAACTCCAAGCATCAATCGAAACAGTTCATCTATAGATAGCAATTCAGACGTTTTACTTCAAGATGCATTCTTTTAGCATGCCAAACTCTCAGTGTCAGTTGAGAGTTAATCACCTATGATAGTGGTTTGAACATCCTATCATGGATGTTTACTTGCGATCGTGCTCAACTCCGGGCATCGATCAAAGTTTGTAGGAGATCCCGCCTAAATCCGGTTGAAGACCTTTTGTATTGCCTACTATGGGCAATGTATGGATAATCTACCAAACTCTAGGCACAAGCCGTAAAGGTGAACTATCTTGTCTAGCCTTTGTATGCTTATACTCCTACCCCTGATTCATGGTTTAGAGGAGTTGTTAGGTATCTATCTCTGGATACAAGTGTGGTTGTGCTTCTTACGTCTGATCATGGACCGTGGAGCTTAGTTGGTACATATCTCTGGGTACCCGCACACATGCGCTTTGCACATGCAAGTTCATTTAAACACAACACTATTGGTAGTGTAAAATCAAGCAAAAACAGATTTGGTAGCTCTGGAAGTCACTTCTGCTGTAAACATTAAAAATGATAGATTTCCTCTGGATACACAGCTTTGATTAAACATGCAAAAATTTACATTCAAGTGAAATAGCATTGTAAGTGCTCGTTATTCCATGCCCATAGAAATGAGATCCCATCCACCATTGCTAGCTTGAACGTGCAATCTCTAAGATTTTGCTCAATCCCATATAGACCATCCTAATTCAGACCTCAGTTCCCAGAGCCTAGGAAGATTCATTGGGAATGAGGTCACTAATATCAAAGGTCCGAGCCCTGATCTTGGTGTTGTAGTATCGAATGACTCGGCTTTGATGTACAGCTTCCCTCAAGTCAGCTTCATCATGTTTCTCATCGATCATATCGAGAGACTCCAGCAGGAGTTCCTCATTTGTCTTTGGATTATAGTGAGACACTCGGTGAGAAGGTACTTCAAGTTCAGTTGGGATCATTGCCTCTGATCCATAACCAAGGGAATGGAGAGCGACCGATCATAGACTTATGGTTGTTAGATAAACCCATAGTGCTAATGGAAGTTTTTCAACCCACTTGCCCTTGGCCTTCTCTAGCCACTTCTTAAAAATAGACTTGATAATCTGGTTCACTGCTTCAGCCTATCCATTCACATGAGGGTGTTCCACTGCCGCGAATCTATTCTCGATGCGGTGTCTGCGGTAGAAATTCTTGAACCCGATGCCATCAAATTGGGTTCCATTATCGAAAATAGTCATTTGTAGAACCCCAAATTGATAGATGATGTTTCTGACTATGAAGTTGATTACTTTCTTTAGGTAATTGTGGCTAATGGTTCTGTTTTAGCCCATTTGGTGAAGTAATCAATAGCAATGATGGTGCACTTTACGCCACGTTCAGATATTGGTAGCACAGCAATGATATAGATTACCTAAACTGCAAACAGCTAAGGATCGACCATTTGATTGATCTTCGTTGGGGAGGCACTTGGAATCTTAGCGAATCTCTGGCACTTGTTACACTTTCTCGTATAATCAGCTGTGTCTTGGATAACAGTATGTCAGAAATACCCGTAATGAAGGATCTTCTTCACCAGGGTTCCCCCCTCTCGTGTGGTTGCCGTAGGCCCCTTCATGTACTTCCCTTAGGACTTACATAGCCTTATCGTTATCGGCACACCGAAGCATAGGAACTAAGAATCCCTTATTGTAAAGTACTCTCTCTTTTATGATGAATCTTGAAGCTTTACGAAGGAGTTGAAGTCGCTCGCTTTTTCTATCAGGAAGGACTCCTCTCTGTAGACAATTCTTTATCGAAATCGTTCATTTCTCCTCCTCACATTCGGCCTCCAAGATCCAATCGACATCCATTTAGTCTGTGCTAGGAGCTGATAGCACTTCCACTAAGACCAGACCCATGAGCTGCTCATCTCCAGAGCTGGCTAACTTAGCTAGTGAGCTGGCTTTTGCATTTCCCTCTCTAGGAATATGCATTTCGGTGTAGTATTCAATAATATGAAGTAGCTCAAGAGCTTGGTTGAGATAAAGGGCTAGCCTCGCTCCCTTCATCTGAAATTCTATCCTCACATGGCATACCACTAGCCGTGGAATCACATAAGATATGCAAAGTTTTAACTCCCAGTTCTTTGATAATCTTGGGTCTTGCGATCAAAGCCTCATACTCCACTTCATCATTCGTGGCAAGAAGCCGAGTTTCAGAGCGTAACTAATCAAATGTTCCACCGGATTCAACAGCACCAGATCAGCGTTCGTTGGATGCTCCATCTGTCCGTACAGTACTACTCTCCGGAGTATCACCTCATGTAGTGTATTTAGCAATGAAGTTCGCCAAACCTTGACTCTGGATTGTTCTTCGAATGTGATAGGTTATGTCATACTGGATCAATTTAATGTTGAATTTCAGTAGCCTCCTGGAAGTCTTAGGCCGTTGCAAGACCTGTCGCAATGGATGGTCGGCCAGAACTTTGATAGGATGCGCCTGAAAATAGAGGCAGAGTTTCCTTGAAGCAATTAACAGGTAATATGCAAGCTTTTCCAACTTCAGATAGTTTCGTTTCGCTCCTATCAACCACTTACTAATATAGTGCACCATCCTATGGATTTGAAACTCCTCATATACGAATGCAGCACTCAGGGCATGCATCGACTCTGCCAGAAAACTAAACAAGTCCTCATCATCTAGAAGCTTCAACATAATGGGAGGTCCCTCTAAGTGATCCACCAAAGCCTCAAATGCGTCAACACATTCTTACATCCAAGCGAAATTCCTCTTCTCCTTCTTGATCACATCAAATAAAGGGATGCATTTGTCAATGGCTCTGGAGATGAATTGAATTAAGGTAGCAACCTTCCCATTCCATCTCTGAATGTCTTTGATCATTTTTGGGGCTTTGTCGTTCCTCGGTGATTCGATCTTCTTCGGATTGGCTTCGATTCCATGGGAGTTCACGATGAAGACCAAGAATTTCCCTGATGCAATGCCAAACAAGCATTTTAAAGGGTTAAAATTCATCTCGTACTTCCAAAGAATGTTGAACATCTCTTTCAAGTCATCAACGTTGTTCCTCGATTTCCATAACTTCACAAGCACATCGTCTACATTGACTTCCTTTGAGCATCTGATCTGATCTTTAAACATCTCGTTCACCAACATTTGGTAAGTCTCTCCGGTATTCTTCAATTTAAAAGGTATGACATGATAGCAGTATACTCCCATAATAATTATAAAGCTGGTGTGTTCCAGGTTTGGGATTTGCATTGGAATCTTATTGTATCTAGAGTATGCATCCATGAACGAGAGAAATTCATGTCCGGTAGTCAAGTCCACCAACTAATCCATACTTGAGAGCGAAAAGAAGTCCTTCGAGCATGCATTATTTAGGTCAGAATAGTCGATGCATGTCCTTCACTTTCCATTTGACTTTTCACTGAGACTAAATTTGATACCCTCTCTGGGTATAGGGCGTCGCAGATGAAACCATTATTTTTCAGCTCCCCCACTTCTTCTTTGAGTGTAGAGGATATCTTTGGACCCATGCTGCAGCGTTTCTATTTACAGGAATACATTTAGGATTTATATTCATTGCATGGTTCGCTAGCTTCGGCGATATTCCACAAATGGCTGAGTGAGTCCAGATGAACACATCCAAGTTTTCTTGGAGAAAACCAACTTACTCTTTCATCATTTTCATAAGCTGTGATCCAACCTTCAGGACCAGTGTAGGATCCTCTTGGCTGATCGAGATGTTGATTGTCAACTTGGTTGGAGCTACCCTTCTATCCTCTGGCCCTTTCCAAAGATCCATATCCTTAAGGAACCAACTGTGTTGGCTGAGCCAGGGCTCAGGTGGTGATTGTTATGCATCTAGAGACTTGATGTAGAGAGTCCTCTCCACTCCCTTTCCTTTTCTCTTCGCCTCGCCATTTCCAGCTCGAAAACCTAACATTTGCGGCCAAGTCACTGATCTCCTTAAACAATTCTTACACCATTCTCGGTCGGGAACTTCATCATTAAGTACCACAGAGCGATGACCGCTCTAAATTCAACAAGGGCTGGTAGGACCAAAAAAGTATTGTAAGCAAAGTAAATGTCCAACACAACAAAAGGCACGACTTGCACTCTCTTTTGTTCACCCTCTTCAAGTACCACCAATAGATCCTTGCATCCCACAGGCTTAGTAGCGGTCTCGTTAAATCCCTGGATGTGAAATTTACATGGCTTTTAAGTCCTAGCCCTCAAGAAGCATCAGGTCATAGGCTTTCTTGAACATAATGTTGATTGAACTCCCACAGTTAACCAACACATTCCTCAAAATAGTAGGGCCAATCATGGTTGATATCCTAAGTGGATCAATTATCAGGGCCTCTACCTCATCAGCATTTCTACTTCGGAACACAATATCATCTGTCATTGTTCTGAGCTGTTTTGTCAGAACATCGTCCTCGAGGGCAAAACAACGCTCATTCACTATGTGTTTCAACGCTTCCATATATTGTTCCATCACTTTCATGCTATTCTCAGCCCGGTGGGGTCCACCAACAACAGTATTAATCATAAGACGACTCTCACGGCACCTGGGTCAACCACACTAGGCCTAGCTTGTCCTAGCAGTAGGTTAGAAGTATCTTGTCCTCTACTCTATGGGGCTTGCGCAAACTGCTGTAATTTTTTCCTACAAATCAACTTCGATCACATCAAGCAAATGTCTACATTCATTGGCGTTGTGACCATGTGTCTTGTCAAATCTGCAAAACATACCAGATTTCTTTCCCTTCTCAGTCGACTCTTTGGGAGCCAACTTTCTGTGCTGCTTTTTACCCTCAGTAGCCAAATATATATTCTCAATCGAGTTATTCAATGGGGTGTATTTGTAAAGTTAGAGATTCTCATGTGCATCCTTGAATCTGATTTCTTACCTTTAACTCCATTGCCATTCTTTCTTTGTCCACCTCTTATGTTTTTCATATGGACATCAACATGGCTAGAATTTACTTCGGACTGTTTCACAACAACATTATTTTGTATTACCTTTGCCGACTGTCCAGCATTGATCTTTCCAATGTTAGTAATTGCCTCCGCCAAGCACAAGAACTGATTCGCCTTTCTATAGAACACTTCCATCGTCCTTGGTGGTTTTATCTTCAACCGCCTCCCGAAATTAGTCTTGGGATTAATTCACCAAATTAGTGCCATCTGCACAATATCCTCCTGAGCGTTGCTCGCTTAAGTCATTGGGCGGTAAACTTGTGTAAGAAATCCTTCAAAGATTCTCCCACTTCCTAGAAGAGGTTGAAAAGTGAAATGACGTCCTTCGAGCAGGTTGTGTGCAAACAGAATTGCTCAATGAATTTCTGCAACACTTGATCAAAAGATGACAGGGATCTCAGTGGCAGTTGGGTGAACCACATCATCTCCACTCCCTTTGGGAAAATTAGGAAACAACGACATCGTACAACATTAGTAGCAGTGACAAAATCAATATGCCAGTCGTACTTTATCAAGTGCTGCCTCCGATCTGTCTTCCCGTTACATGACGACATCGTTGGCATTACAAATATCCTTGTGTATTCCATACATAGGATTTCTTCAGTAAACAGATTCTGGCTCAAGGAGGAACCCCACTCATCATTAGTCCGATGCCGACTATCACTTATAAGTCACTTGAGAATTTCAGTCAACTTTGACTCAGATGAATCTACTGAACGGCGGTAATCATCATCCACCCTAAGTGTTTAGCCCGGCAAACGCTCTTAATTTTTTTCACGATACCTAGGCTCCCCTAACTTTGGGAGAACCAATCATTCAGCAGCATGATAACTTCTTTGAGGTGGATCCACAACAGTCGCTTGATTTCCAGCATTCTTGGAATCTGTAGCACGACTAGAAGCCTAGTCAACACCGTCATTCAAAAACCGAGCACCACAACCATAAATGGATAGTTCTGTAACAATCCCTCTCGATGAATCTATATCGATCCATAGCCCTTTTCCCCAGCTTGGTCCGAGCCTTTGATTCGATGTTCTAGTCTCCTTTTAAACCGTCCTTTGTTTCATGTTCCTATACTTTTGCTTCATCGACGAGAAACTATTAGACTCCGAACCAGAAGGTGTTATGTCCCTCCTTCTTCTTCTGCGACTGTTTGTCAATTGATTCAACAAATCCAATCTCTTCTTCATTTTCTAATTCAGTTCATTGCAGCTTTCCTAGAGCCAGTCTTCCATTTGCTTCATCATACGGTCCAACTCAACCCTAATAATAACATATCTTGGGTTCTGACCTTCGTTAGCGGTTGGCTGTGCAACCTCATCAACATATTAGGAACCAGCATTCTCAACAGCACGAGAAGTAGTGGATCGATCTCTTCTAGGAATCATGATAGAAAACATTTATGTAGATTTTTTGAAAATGTGAGTAGTTAAAAATTCCAAAAATAAAGAAAACTGGGTCTACCTCTTGAATTTAGGCAATCCAATGGTAGATGATGGATCTAGACAGACCGAGAATCATTTCTTAGTGAAAGCACCAAAATGCTACTACCAAAATGTGGCACAAACACCCAAGCAATTATTAGAGAATGAAATTGAAGAAAATAAATGAAAATGTAAGAAACAAGACACTAAACATTTATAGTGATTCGGTTAAGTCGTTGCCTACGTCTACTTAAGATTTCTATTGATTATCTTGTTGTTTACAATAATAATTCTTATGGTTCACTACCACACTACGGACAATATAAGGAAATATGTTGAAATTGCAAGGAAGTGAAAAGATCCTCGAAAAAGAGCCTCTAACCTCCTACTTATAGCAGTAGGTTGTACAGCTAGTGCCCCGATATTTCTCCGTTATAACCCCGCCATATCGCATAGCTGATTTTTACGGCTATGATTTTCCCAAATAGCCTTAGAAATAAGCTTTCCACTTTAAACCCCGTTATTTCCTCTATTCTAACTGTATCTGCTTTAAATAAAATGAATAGAAAATTGACATTTATACATTATAAAAATTATGAAATAATTTTTTTTAATTGAATTTTTTTAACATCTATTCATAAACAAAAGTACTTTAATATTCTATTAAATTTAATTATGTTAAATATCAGTTTATGTTTATTTACAATATATACACACATGTTTCTATTTAAAGTCAAATATGTATTAATTATAATTAAACTGAATGTTAATTATGCTTTTAATTACCATTCATATATTTGTAAAAACATTAAGTACATGTTTTATATGCTATTTTAGAGCCATCCGCTATATCCTCGCAATATCCCAGCTATGACTTTTTGCAATTTCGCCGCATTGAATTCGTTCAGTGCTTTAACTGTACATGCTGTAGGTTAGCGGGAAATGCTCCACCATATTTTCCTCCATGATCTCCATTATCTAGCAGCGGTTGCTCTCGAGAAAACATGGTCAAGCCAGTAAGGAGCTATGGATCGGTACCGATCCATAAGATCTTCTTATGGATCCTTCACATTGCTTTGTGTGATGTCGTCTTGTTGTTTTCTTCATGATTCCTATCTTATTTGCATGCTTATAAGCTTGCTTTTGGGTCAATATGATGGATTGTTAGAGGGATGGAGTTGCTGATTTCAAATGCTTAAGGAGTTCAATAGCAAACAACATGCGATCGATCAATGGAGTTGGGATTATACTTCTGACATCGAGACTTGGTAGAAGGGGGAAATAGGGCTTATCTGATGGAGTTCTATGGATCGGTACCGATCCATAGGGATGGATCGGTGCCAATTCTTCTATGATTTTTGCTTTGTAATTTTTTGGGATGGTCTTATTTTATCCCATGATCTTGGTTGTACTTGATTTCTGGACTTTATGGCTATCTCTTTGGATTTCCTACCTTGATAGCTTTCTAGTTCACCTTGCCTAGTCCGTGCAGATACCGCCCGGTTAAAGGGCTAAATAACATTAATATTATAATAATTGTTTTAGATTAGTTCGATGATTTAAATAATTTTTTTTAATCATATATCAAAATTACCATTGGAAATCATAAGAACGCAAGATAGGAATACTTTACTCATATATTTAGTTTTATTAAATTAAATTAAATATTACAAACATAATATGTGAATCATTTTAAGGTCGGTTAAATTGAATAACTTACCAAACTTAATTAGATGGTTTGATTTGGTCTTTATTTTTATTTGTTTTTGTTCGATTTAACTAATTTTATTATTGCATAAACCAAACCAACCAAATGCTCATACCTGCATGATGTTTGATGTGAATTATACCACAACAAAGGGTTCTCATGAAATTGAAGATTTGGATGCTGCTCTCGCTTATTCCCTCCTTACCACGCACTTTTCGTATATGAGTTTACCTCGATAGTGGGTCGGGCTCAATTTAATCCAATTCTTTCCAATTTTATTCATGGGCTAAAATAGGCCAGATATATATATATATATATATATATATATATATATATATATATTTAAACCCAGTATTACTATGTTTAGAATAAATTTGATGAAGCAGCTTTTATCTACCTATATTGGACTAATACTCGCTCAGATTGAAAAAAATCGTAGAGTAAAAATTGTAACTAATCCATGTTTATGCTTCTCGTGCATGTACTGGAGTATATATTCCGCTATATAGTTTCAATACTGGTTTTCTTTTCAATGAACAATTCTCTCAAAATCGAAAAAACAAAACCTCAGTTTAAAACTTTAGACCATTCTAAACCGGTGAGGGTGGGAGATGTCGATTCAAGGCAATTGACCCCAAACCCACCTCCAACCGATTGGAAGAAGCATAGTTTTGTGCTTTCCCTTAGCTGGCTAAGGGTATAGTTATGGATTGCAATCCACAACCGTTGGATTGCAATGCACAACGTGGTGTGGATTGCAATCCACACCGCTCACTTAGTTGGCCTTATTTTGGCCAGCTAAGTGAGTGCAAGGGTAACCGACTATATAATAGCTGGTTACCCTTATTCTTTCCTCCACCCATTCTTTTTTCCCTTCTTTCTATCATTTCTCCTCTTTCCAACAAACGGCCGACAAGTAAATAAAAAAAAATGAGAAAAGCGTTCCGGACACTCCGAGGTGGCGCGGTCGCAGTGTTGAAAATGTTCCACCAGCCATGGAAAACGCCCTTGCCGAAGATAGCACACCAGTACCGCCGACGGTCAATGAAGGTCGATGAAGCATTGTGGCTAGGCGAAGATGTGCAGGCAGAAATATGGCAAATGCGGTTCAAAACGCCCACATCGACCAAAATTTAGGACCGGACAAAGATTTAGTCAATTTCCACATACTCTCAAACGACGTAGTACACGTTAGCACGTTTGTTGATTATTATGAAAGTTATCTACGTTCAGTTTATTTTATTAGTTAAAACTATTCAATAAAAATTGAATATGCAACTTGTTTTAACTTAGGCTCATCGTGAGCGCACCCGTGGATCTTGGGTTAGCGTAATATGCCTTTATACAATGATCTGATCTTATGATGCCGACGGCATTATTCATGCTTTACTACGAGATATAGAATTTGGAGATTTCATTATTATGTATTTACATAATAACTGTTTATTTATTTAATGAAGTTTAGAGCTTTCAATAATCGTAAATTATTTTAATAGGTATCGATAATCCATTAAATTCAGATGTTCAGTTATGTGGTGCTTTGGCACTTGTTGGTGGAAGACTACTCATACCTTCCACTTTAGTTTTGATGAGATGGGTTTTACCCCATTAGATTTTACTATGCTTATCGGTTTAGGCATTGGAAGGGATGAGACCTTACCGTATGATGAAGAGTACAAGCACTTTCACCATTTACCCAGTGTACTTCTACATCCTGATTTACATGATGGACTTTCATCCAGATTGCAGATTAGATGCTCACACTTTAGATAAGAAATATTGGAATTGATAGATGGTCGTAGTTTAGGTAACCATTTGGAGATTGCTAGATATTTTATTCTGTACATGATGGGGAACTTATTCTTTACAAACGCATCAAACACGCTACCGGTCGGATATGTTCAGTTGTAATGGAGTTGTCATTTGATAGTTTAGTTGCATATGGTTGGGGGACTTCGATATTAGCGTATTTGCATCGCTCTTTGCATCATTAGTGCGTCGTTAGGGGTAGGTCCACGTCCATTACAGGCGTTTGGGAGGTTTTACAGTACTGATACTATGAGTACTTCCGCAACACAGCTTATCTGACGTTGGACTACATATTACCCCTTTTATTTCCCTAAGTGAGAGCATGGGCCCGTGATAAACGCAAAATAGTGGAAGGAGGGAAGGCACGTCATTACGAGAGAATGTTGTTTGGCATTCGTATGATGGTTCTCCTTTTATGACCGACCCTATTATAGTGCATGCTGCTTTCCTTTCTACGAGACGATTTCCATTGGTTTCATCCTCATCCAACTTAGGATGCTATTGGTTCCTCGGTGAGCGTAGTTGGAGAAAAACCTTAGATGGTGATTTTGTTCTCAACGATCCACATTCGGATACACCACTTTTGAGGGTCTATAAGAGCGCTGCATTACAGGAGTATGTAGGGGAGTGGTGGTTTGCTAATTACTTTATCATCATGAATGTATATTATGCTTTCTTTTGGCGATAGTTTTACACTCCATCACATACATCTACTTTTGTTCATGCTGCATCTGTTGATTTGGTAGGGTCCGTAGGCATACCGAGTGGTGTTGCCCCCTATTTTGCAGGACCTCACACAAAGTACTCAGGTGTATCATGCTTCATATCCTTCCTAGGTAGGAAATTACGATTAGACAGTCGGTATCCTACTACGTCTAGGGTTGATAGACATGTTGATATTCCTTGGCCTGAGATTTCCCAATATCCTGATCCAGTAGCTTTTTCCTACGAGGATTTGTTTCTGATGCAAACGGGACTCTGCCAGGTCATGTACATCGAGCATTAATGAAGCATAGATGAGTTGACTGCTTGTATTAACGAGCTTACTAAAGCTGATGAGCAGCGATATCATCCTACGTGCAGAGTAGACGGCGACGACTGTGATAATGATGGTGATGCAGCTAATCTTTTTGATGATCAGTACTGTTTTGATGGGCCTTAATGATAGCATGTACTATTGCCATTTGTATGTCATATGCATGTGAGTACCATTGTATTATCATTGTTATGTATTTCATTGCAGATTTTGTATGATTGTATTATCCATGGTTTGTATGCAGTAGCAGTGGTTGTATATGTGTATTATCATTGTTTTGTATTTACTACAATTATTTGTACCATTGTATTATCTGTATGTCTACGAACTAGTAGCGTTTGCATAACTGTATTAGCGTTGGATTTCATATTTTGCTCGCATACGTCTAATCACTATTTAAAAGAACAAACACAATTACTTTTGTTTATAGTCACTTTTGTGAATGCTTGTCATGTGGATGATTCTAATGCACTTGATTCATGAGACACGGATCATGAAATTTCTATTTAAACCATATTTCTGTACTGAAAATTCACAACATCTTCATTTCTTCTTAACGTCGTCACTAGTCTTCAATGTCAAAAGAAAACTGGAATGCAACTGATTATTTAGTTCCAATCAAATCGTACATGGAAACCAATCATAGACACATAGAAGAGGAGATGGAGCAAGATTTGGGATCACTCTAAATGAGACTTTTAACATTCATCCTAATTGTAGATTAATTCGAAGGATTCGGGAAACTTGTAGCTCTTTAGTAAGATTTAAAAGGGCTTGTCGAAGATATAGACTCATCATAAAAGCAGTGAAAGAAGAAGATCAAATTCAGTTAACACGAGCCGCGTATGATTCCCATTATTTGTGGGAATATAACGTTGATTTTGTAGGACATGCTACATACAATCTCTAGGTTAGATATATTAGATAATTTGAATGACATATAGGTTGGTTAAGTATGCTTGTTAAGTTTATTACCTTCAACTTGTTCTTTGCACTATTAGTAACTTATATATACTTTCAAATTCAAGTAAAGTTTGTGTTCTCATAATCTACTACGCACTTAACATAATAACAGCATATAAACATTTGGAAACCATTAACAATGGTACTTAACTTACGAAGACAACAAATAACTACTGTCATAGAAAACAAACAAGACAACAAAATGTAAAACACGAGAACATCAAGTAAAAAGAACAGGACAACAAACAAAACAACCGATAAGTAAAAAAAACTGCCTTCAATTACCTGATAAGTTAAATGAACCTAGCGTCCTTTGAAGCATATGAATTTGGTTTTCAAGTTCGTTAGCATAAGCAACTGCAAGGTGAGAAAGAGGGTCGTCAATCCAGTGCCATGGGCCACAACCATCAAGAGAATTATGGAATCTATAGTGCTGCTGACCTATGTCTGTTCTGCTACTTACAATAGCAAACAGAACAGAAACCCCACAGTTGGAGTAGATCTCGTGAGAGTTAACCTCTTGATCTGCGCGCAGTACTTGGTGTCATATTTAATTCCTTTGTTCTCTATTTCTGTAATGGCTATGCCGCTCTTCTCTTTGACGTCTTCCATTTTCTAGCCACATGCGCTCCTGCACTTGCATCTCGTGCTCTCTTACATCGGCATTGTGTCTTTTTCTCCATTTCAATATATCATTCCGTTGGTGGTTGCATAGTGGATGTATTCGGTGGGCTATTGTGTCGTAACAGACCCTGGTATGAATATGAGGATGGCAACGAAATATGATTGTAGTCTACCATTTTTATATACTAAAGCTACGATAATACTGAAGAGAAGCATGGAGAGCAAACCGATATTAATATAGCATAATACATTGCCTGTGTAAAGCATTGCAACGTGGATACAGTACTGACCTTCTGATAACCAACAGTTTTAATCAACATCAAACATCTTTAATCAATATGATTAGTTGGTCCTTTTGCTTTATCTCTGTTTCTGACCCCAACCTCCTGACTACCGACAGCATTAATATACATCATACACTTTAATCAATATGACTCATAGGTCCTTCAGCTTTATCTTTGTTTCAAATAAGACCCGACCTCCAGGCCATCATCAGCTTTAATCAACATCGAACACTGTAATTGTTATGATCCGTGGGTTCTTCTACTTTAACTCTGCTTCAAACAAGACCCTACCTCCTGACCACGGTCAGCTTTAATCAACATCAAACAATTTAATCAATACCAGTGGGTCCTTCAGCTTTATCTCTGCTTCAGGCAAGACCCGACCTCCTGACTCCGTCAGGTTTAATTAACATCAAACACTTTTATCAATATGACCAATGGGTCCTTCTGCTTTATCTCATTTTCAAAGAAAACCCGACCTCCTGGCTACTGTCAGATTTAATCAATATGACCAGTAAGTCCTTCTGCTTTATCTCGTTTTCAGACAAGACGACCTTCTGACCACCATCGGCTTTAATCAACATCGAATACTTTAATCAACACGACCCGTGGGTTCTTCTGTTTCAATTTTGGTAAGACAAGACCCGACCTCCTGACCTCCGTCGGCTTTAATCATCATCAACCAGCTGTAATTAATATGACAAGTGGGTCCTTCTGCTTTAGTTCTGTTTCAGAGAAGACTAGCAAACATCTTTAATCAATATGACCATCTTTATTGCAAAGTACATTGAAGGTGATATGACCCACCACATTACCCATATGACTGGATCCTATGTCATTTCAGTATCATATAAACATCAATAGCTTATAAATAGAAGCAAGGATGTCAAGTAACATACTCATTCAAAATTCCAAACTAATAAACACCGTTCTTCTACCTATATTAAATGAATTCTCTAAAAAGTTTGTGGTACTTTTCATCCTCGTCTTCGTCATCATCATCTTCTTTCGATGATTTTATTGAACATTGTATTACTTAAGAAAGAATGTTTGCTACCAAAATGAGGAATTTAATGGCTCATGAAATTACTGAAAGCCCTGCAACATCCTAAGGAGGTAGTATTGTGGGAAGAAAATACTTGATGAGACTATGCTAGTGGTCATAATCAATTGATCAAAGTTTATTTTACGGCAAACCCCATGTACAGGGACGTGGATTTTAGACAAAGATTCTATTTGTCGAAGAATATATTTAATCGGGTTCTCGACAAATTAACGGAAACAAACATTTTTTTCATCCATAGAAGAAATGAAATCAACGAACTTGGAATTTCTCCCCCGCAAAAGGTTACAGCTGCACTTCGCATGAAATCGTATGAAACTTTTGGAGATTCACAAGATGACAAAGTACAGATTGGAGACTCAACAGCAATATTATGTATGAAAGAGTATTGCAAAACCGTTGTTTGTATGTTAGTTGAAGAATATCTTCGATCTCCAACACCACAAGACATTGACAGATTGCTGGCAGTAAGATCTCGGCATATATTTCCAGGTATGTTAGTTTGCTTATATCGTATGCATTGAAGGTGGAAAAACTGTCCAGTTGCATTGCATGGCCAATTTACAGGACATTGTAAAAAGGCAACTCTAGCCTTGGAAGCTGTTGCTTCTTTCGGTTTGTATATATGGCATGTTTTTTTGGAGCACCAGGTTCACTGAATGATATTAACGTTCTATAACAGTCATATTTGTTTAATGACTTATGTAATGACATATCACCTCCATGCAATTACAAAATTAGAGACAAAGATCATTTCATGGGTTACTATCTGGTAGATGGAATCCACCCAAAATGGAAAACGCTTGTGCAAGCTTACAAAAGACAAAATAATGCAAAAGAAGCCAGTTCACCAAACAACGAGAGGGCTTGAGGAAAGATGTGGAACGAGCATTTGGAGTGTTTCAAGGTAGGTTTTGTACATTAAGAAAAGAGGTATACTACCACGATTCGGCGGTATTATCTGATATCATATACTGCAATATAATATTACATAATATGATTGTCGAAGAAGACGCGATGAGTATGAACTTCAACTGAGAAACTATCCAGACATTGCTGTAACATTTCAAAAAAGAGCTTATAAGGACCCAAATAATTTTGCCGAATACTTGCAAAGAATACAAGTCATTCGAGATCCACAAGCTCATCTTGAACTAAGAGAAGAACCGGTGGTACATTACTGAAAACGTATAGGAAACCATTAGTAGAAGTGGTGTTAGATGGTGCTTATCTATTGTAATAAGTGGATGTTGACATTTTGTATTAATATTTGTGTTTGAATTTGTTATATCTACTATACTAAGTTGTTGTTGACGTGTTAAGAGTATTAAAAGATAATAGTAGCAATAACAACAAAATTGACTGTTATAGCATAACCATTAACTCGAACTAATACAACGACAATCACATTAACAACAACACTACAATGACATTACAATCAACACTTACGACTTCAAAATATCAATCAAATGCTAAGATACATTATAGGAACTTAGTTTCCTACATCCCTCTTGACGTCTATGGTACTCCTTAAGATGCTTCTCCATATATGTCCTCTGAACTAGATTGAGTTCGTTTAAGTTGCAAGTCAAAAAAGACATATCATTAGCTCTTTGTTGTCGAGCTAATTCTTGTTTTCTTAACTCTAGCTCATCATCTCTTAACTTTTGTTTTTCATCATGCCACCGTTGTTTTTCCATTTCCCTTTCAATTCTCTTTGTTTCCAGGTATAGTTTATTTGCATCTTCAGCGGCCGCCATACGCTGTCCAATATGTTCATAATATGCGCTATAATCGGGGCGGTTTTTTTTCTCTTGAGCCTTCCTGGAGACCGACCACTTGAACTAGTTGTGAAGGGGGTGTCCTCATGTGGATCAGAACTACCGGGGCTGGATTCATCGATCATCTTTCGAGGAAGAAAGCGCATTACTAAATTTTCTTGTCGCACTCGACTCAATTTTTCCTCTTTTTCAAGTATGTCATGGTAATGGTGCAAGTTGAATGGTTGATTATTATGTTCAGACATATACAATGCATTTGCTTGATTGAGCTGTAGATAATGAAGTAACATTAGAAGAATAAAACATAAAAGTTGATAGTTTGAAGTCCAAATTTAGAATCATTACCAGATCCATGTCGTTTGCCCTGCTTTGTTGTCTAGAATGCAGGTCGGCCATTATTTCATTCCAATGCTGACAAGCGGTGTCTATTCTTTTTCAAGACAACTTCAACGAATCTACCGTTCTTGGGGGACTATTTGGAGTTCGAAGGTTGAATAAATTACGTATAGAAGTCCAAGACGATGTTTCACTTTGGCTTGTACCTTTCTTATTGTCTCTAGAACATTCAATTCGGCAGAATGCTAATTTAGCTTGCTCGTCTAGCGACCATTTAACAAGTTTTGCTTCTTTTGGTTTCCCGTTAGCAGATTTAGAAATATTGATTCACGTTGGTCGATTTCTCCAAGTCCGACCAGAAGACAAATTAGGATTCCTATAAACGTCTTCTTCTTCGGCTATTTCACTGACATCGAATTTGGTTTCTTGATTTTCAAATCCGTTGTCTCCAAATTGATTATTGAGATTTCTCGATATATTGTGTGAAGTATAAAGCAACACCGACCTTTTTGGCTATTGAGAGATACCTAGTTTTGATCATAGTTAAATTTTGTTGAAACGAACTATTCTACAAATAATTGCATTTTGAGAATTTTGGTACTGCCTCGAATCTTGTTGAGAATGGTAGATATTTTGATTTTGTTGAGACAGATACGAATTTGCCGCTTGTTGAGAATGAAATTGATTCTGACCGTGTTGAAAATTATACATATGCTGATTGAATTGAGCCGGACTCTGATTATCTGGCCTTTGTTAAGATAGAAATCTAGAAGATGAAGATTTCTGACATTTTTCTTTTGTATTTTTCGACATTATTGATCTTGTTTGAAGAAAGTGTGTTGATGAAAGAAAAATTGTAATTGAAATGTTGCAAATAAAATTCCGTAATTTGAAAGTTTTATAAAAGAAAAGGCAACGATCGGTTGTGGAGCCGTTGCTTCTTAACCGATAAAATAATAGCCATATAGGTGCCAACGGTTTTATTACAGTCGTTGGCACGTAGCCGGATATTATATAGCTGACTAAGTGCCAACGGCTAGTAGCTGTTGGCTTAGCAGGCCAAAATAAGACCGGCTAAGTCTTATTTTGCTCGGTTGAGAAGCAACCTTTGGATAGGCAACAATTTACTTCCGTTGGGGTTAGTTGCTTTCCAACCATGGTCTGGTTGGTAATGCTATCACTGAAACTGCTTTTCCTGCTCTTTTTTCATATGAGATTCACAGAACTCAGTATTTGATATGAAATGATGTAGAAGGAAAGTGAAAGCACGATTAATAAACAAATCTTTAACTGGACTATTTTGATCGACCTATTTGTACTTCGCAGCTGTAATCTGCGCAGTACATATATAACGTGTCTGTCTCTGAAACATCAATACGAATTATATTAGTCAAATTTATAATCTTGGTTTATATTTTATGTTGGTCTTCCATAAATGACATTGAAACATAGTAAAACGCGCTAACTATAAAATTAGTAAGAAGGTGTTGTCATTATTCTACAACCGTTTAAATCACAATCAAATGTTTAGCTCAGAAATATCACTATCGTATGTAAATTTAAAATGTCGGTATGAATGCCAGATGTGATATAGTTGGAGCATTATTGGAGAAAAGATCCATTTAGAACCATAAAAGGCACCCTTGAACGTTTCTTTTATCCTACATCATACTAATCATACCATTAGAAATGTATACATATTCATTTCTCCTTATTTATATTTCTTTAATTTCAACATTTTTTTTTTCCAATAAACGGAATATCTATTTCTATATAAAAGCCAAAGAAGTTAAAATATTGCACATTTCGTGCTAAAAAAAACTGCATTTATTTATTTTAGATAAGTTTGCCAGGATGAATCGTTTTTTCCAGGATTAGTCGAAATTGAAATCTGTATTGTTTTTTTGTAACGTTAGCCAACTATAAAGACTTGCTTGCCAAAAATGGAGAGTTTGGCAATTTCCCAATAAGCTTCGGTTTTAGTGCGGATCCAACAATAAAAAAGGCCGACTATTGGCTTTGATTCCTTCCAGTTTTGTGCAATAATGGACCACTTTGACATTATTATTTAATCTTTGTCCTGATTTATTTGCTCCAATCATGTGAAAAGGATGACAATTGTCCTCTTACTCGGACTAATTTATTGTTATAGTATGATTAGATCTCTTATATTGCCTTTTTTAAATCGGAATCAGACTCAACATCATATCTGAATTTTGTCAGATGCAGTATTTATATTCATTTATAAACAGTACGATAGACGTTTTATATTCATGGTAAAATCCTCATAAAATCTAAATTTTCTTTTGTAATTTTGATAAAATTAAATTAAAAACATAAAGAAAAAAAAGTGATTTTTTTGGATATATCTATTTACTTGGTATTTTTTTTAAGGACAAACATGTATTAAAATTTAGCCAAGTGATCCACTTTCAATGCTACCAATAAGAAAAACAAACGGGATTATATGAAAAATGTATGGTCGCCATGAAACACTCTACTACAAAAAGTAGGGATGTTTGATCAGTTGAACAAGATTGTATTCAAGGAGCCGATGAATGATGACAAATAACTTCACGATTTCACCACTTCGCGTCAAAAACCACGATCCCTCAAATTCAATAGATTGGATATGATGTGTGGATGTGCAATGAATGAAGGCAAGTGTGTTTCCAATGCTCATCCATCATGTCCACGGGGTGCAGCGCAGTGGAAAGATGACTTGTTTTTTGGTAAAAAGACCCAAATTCGACTCCTATAATGTGCTTTCCCATCCTATATAAATTTACACAGGCGTATGGAGGTTTGGATCAACGGACGGTTTTACTGTACCCTTCTCAGGAGTTTACCGGCTTGCCGGTTTCTTCTGAGTATTCAAAAAAAAAAATGCTCATCCATCATCTCCATCCCACTTTGACACCCAGCTATGCTATGATATTCTTAATGAGATGGTGCATGAGCTGCTTTCTAGTTCCATCGTTGCTACTGCTCATCATACATTCTCGTTTCATCATCTTGGGCAAAGCAAGGGTGGCCCTCTACTATAATAGACGACAATCCAAATTTCAACACGTTCAAACAAACTATTAAACATTGTATCAGAGTTCGATCGTCTATCGAAGATTATAAAGAGTGAGAGCTTGTAGTAATATTTGTGAACATGCTAAAATACTATCAGCATATTCGTTTTATGTTAAACAAGGAAAATAAACTTATACGCATGCTGAATTAGTTTGTTCGACAATTTAGATCGAAATATATGTGATCTATCGTTATTTTCAAATATATCATTTTTTACTAAACTGCACCGTTATTTTTCTTGCAGTGTATGGTTTTATTTCTTTATATTTTATACACGACTTATAATTTTATATCAATTACTAATATTTATTCACAAATACTTTAAAAAAAATTTAAAAAAAAAATCATACAAACAATCAATTCTCTTTCGCAACACAAAAATGCATTTCTCTTTCACTAAAATTTTGCATTCATGCTTGGAGAAAAATACACCTTTTCGGGTGCTCCTTTCGTTTAGTAAAAAACTATGCAAAAGGAAAATTGCGTAGGGGTGCATTCGCAAACCTGGACAAGTCGGTTAAAATTTTCAACACGTCAGAAATAGAAATGGACCAGCCGATGTATCTTCGATTTGGATCATGGGGATTTGAATCGTATGATGCTTTATGTAACAACCCACAAATACATAATAATTAATTTCAAATTAATTTAAAGTGAAATTCTAATGAATGAGCGACTTGGATGTCGTATTTATTACTGTTGCGAAGGTCTTTCCGAACCGATGGTTTGACATATAATATTGATAGATTTGAAGTTACGATTTGTGAAATAAAAACATTGCAGTATTTAAATAGGACATGCAACCACTTTTGGGCTAAACGGGCACATACGACTGTACCCACCTCATAACCTATACAAGTGATACTCAGACCTCTAGGAGGCAATAGCCACATCAGCCTCTCCTCCATAACTCCAAAATTCTTCTTAATCACATTTTAATAGTGGATGATTTGCTAATTATAAATTTATTTAAAATTCTAAGTGTTCAAATAATATCAAATTATATATTGTTCCAAAGCTCTCGAATGGAATTGATGGATGAAGTTCGTCTGTTGTAAAAATGTCTAAATAGACTGAAAGTCATGGTCAAAGGGGGTGGTGGTGAAACCCTAAACATCAATTTGGGGTTTTTATTCGACAACCGAATGATGCAATTAAAGGTACCAAATCATAGTGCTTGATGAGGGGAGTCTATAACTAATTTCGATTTGATGAACCGAGTAGCAAGACAGTCGAAATTTACCTCGAAATTTATCATTTATCTACTGTCTTATACACCATATAATATGTAGACAACAACCAAAATAAGTTGCTACAAGTTAAGATCACAGGTCTTCCATTTGCATAAGTTATAGTTAAAGGATGTGAAAGTGCATTTATAACGACTATTTTTGCTTCAAACACTTTCAAACATACTTCAATTCAACATACAATCTAAATAACCATTTAAACATTAATTCGATGCCATTTTACATATTATCGAAGGTAATAGGAGTCTTGTTATATAATATAAAGTTGTCATTTGCCTTCAGAAGCAAGATGATACAAAGTTTATAACTTTAATTCGTTAATGTCACTTTAACTTTATATTTGCACACACATATATACACACACACCGTATACATAAAAGACAGTGAGATAACTTATCCAAATCCAAACCAAACACAAGCCCAATCACAAACAAAACCAAGATCACCTCTTCCATACTCAAACACCCAAAGATTTAAGCTTTAGCACCTACAACCAATGCTACCCCTTTCCCTCCACTTCGTTGCTCATTGCCTCTCCATGGTTCCCCCATTTCTTGTATTTTTCTTTCACTTTGACTTTAGATCCATGCTTTATAAGGTGTTCTAAGGTGTTGGTGAAAGTTTAGAGAAAATTTGAACTATTTGAAGAAAGATTGGTGAAGAATAAAGTAGATCGGTGATAATTCACTTCCAACATTTTTTTAAATTACCAGAAGCTTTGAAAAATCATAAAGTGGTAATCTATGTCTAGGCCTTCTTTTACCCTTTCCACTTCTAGTCGAAGAGCACCTCCAACCCCACCCCACCCCCCTTAAATCACTTGAAAATATATTCTTCTTTTCACACCTAACTAGTTCAATTTTAGAAGTTTCTAGAAGTTTCTTTATAATTGTTTTCACAAAATATTTTTAGTTGCTAATTATGTCAATAACGATTAATTAAATAAACACAAAAAATTCAAACAACTTCCGTTGAGAAAAAATTGTTTATCGATAAAACGGTTTTCGGTCATTTTATCGGTATTTCATCGAACTATGTATATTTGTAAACACTTTTATAAAACAAGTTTATCATAATTAGTTATTACTTAAAAGGAGGTTGACAATATTATTAAATCACTTTTATCACATTTAATCCATGACTCGAATGTTTAAATAATTCAGATATTTAAATACAAAGTGCTCAAAATTCAAGATCGTTACATTTCACCATCATCCATACGAAAACAAATAAGATAATACGAAACATGTTTGGTCGCCATGGAACGACTATTACGAACAGCTGGTACTGTTTGGTCGGTTGAACAATGAGAATTTGAGTATCATAGTAACAAATTTACAAATATGATTGCAAATCTAATTTTCATTCAAAACCTACATGAAATAACTTTACAACATATATTAATCAAAAGATGACCGTCCATTTCAAAACGATGATTTGTTGACCTCTTCAGGCTTGGTCTTGACCCAGCTGGGCTTCGGTCCTCTTGCATGGAAGCGCTGATGCCGACATATCCTTTCTGTGGTGACAAGATCAATGCATTAGCAATGTACTGCTGCAAATAGTAAAAAGTTACGGGTTGAACTAAATAAATAGTATCCTCGGGAGTGCATACGATGCATGGCGTTTGATATGAATCATACCATAACAAGGGTCCTCTTGAAGCTGAAGATTTGGCTGCTGCTCTCGCTTATTCCTTCCCATTATTGGTTACTTTTCATGAATTGGCTCACATCGAGCAGTGGGCCGGGATCTAAATTTAATCCAAATTTTATTCATGGGCTAAAGCAGGCCGGATAAAAAATTGTAACTAATCCATAATATGCTTCTCAATCTCATGAATGTACTGGACTGAAAGTGCAAATTCCGCGTTACAGTTTTGATGCTGGTTCAGTAAACATTTATCTCAGAATCCAAAAACAAAACCTCAGTTTTAAACTTTACAGAGAGTCCTTTTCCTTGTGCTTTTTTCATATGAGATTACAGAAGTCAGTATTTGATATGCAAAGGAAAGCGAAAGCACGGGGGCGGCATTAAGATCCAGGGAACACAATATAACTTTTCTATTTGTAACTTCAATAATTAGCGTACAAACAAATCTTTAACTGGGCCATTTTGATCGACCTATTTGTATTTTACAGCTGTAGTCTGTAAAGTACATTATACCATGTCTGTCCTCTAAAACGCCAATATGCTAAATCATACAAACATCATGTGATTCATTATATTAGTCAAACCCATAATCTTAGTTTAAGTTGGTCTTCCATAAATGACATTAAAACATAGTAAAACGTGCTACTATAAAATTAGTAAGTAGGTGTTGTCATTATTCTACAACCGTGAAGCAAAATCTAATGTTCAGCTCAAAAATATCACTATCGTATGTATGTTTATTCAAAAGGCCATTATTCTACGAGCAATGAATGCAAGCTGTAATCGAGTCGGAGTATTACTAGAGAGAAAGATCCATTTAGAACTATAAAAGGTACCTTGAATGTTTCTGTTTTCTTACATGATCATACCGTTGCAAATGTATACATTACTTTCTCCATATATTTTTCTTTAGTTTCAACATTTTTTTTCTTCTTCCAATAAAAGGAATAATGGTTTTTATATAAAAGCCAAAGGTTCAATTATCGCACATTCCGTGCTAAAAATAAAAATAAAAATAATAAATAAACTGTTTGTTTTGTAACGTTAGTCAACTATAAAGACTTGCTTGCAAACAAAAATGGAGAGTTTGGCAATTTCCCAATAAGCTTACTTCGATTTTAGTGCGATCTAACAATAAAAAAAGGCTGACTGCTGGCTTTGATTCCTTATAGTCTAGTGCAATTATGGAATATTATTATTTATTCTTAGTCCTGATTCATTTGCTCTAATCATGTGGAAAGTATGACAATTGTCCTTTTAGTCAGGCTAATTTATTGTTATAGCGTGATTAGATCTCTTATGTTGATTTTTTTGTCAAAACCAGATTCAACGGTGTATCTGAATTTTGTCAGACGCAGTATTTATACACATTTGTAAATTGTAAACAGTTCAATAAATGTATCGTGTAAAATAATAGTAGCTTAATTCTAATTTGACGCGAACTTATTACTCATGAAAATTTGGACCCATCCAATGTTTACGGATTCGATGTGCGAAAAACTCATTTCAAAAATTTATTTTAAATTACATCTATTTCTAATTTTGTTATAAAAAAATTCATGTTTTAAAAAAATTAAATATGAATATTAATCGCATATCAATAATCAACACAATTTATTTTTCGAAATTTTAAAAATCAGCAAATATTGGTAGAGTTCGCTGCAAATATTTACAATATGAAAACTTTAAATATTTATTGAGTTTTTTATAAATATTTGAGGAGCATTCCATATGTATCCAAAACTTAAAAATAAAGGTTTTTGTTATAACATGATTTTGAGAAGAAACGGTTGTGTACTTCGAAACTTAAAAAAGTGTGTTTTACTAATCTTCCGACCTTATTTTTCTATCCAACATCTTTTTATAATTTTCTATTTGTAAATAGTTGTTGATTTGTCCACGGATGCAGCGCAGTGGAAAAGAGACTTGAGTTCTGTTAAAAAGATACAAATTTGATTGCTACTTTCCTATCCTATATAAATTCAACCAGAGGTATGGGGGCTTACATCAGCGGACAGCTTTACTGTACCCTCCTCAGAAGTTTAACGGTCTGCCGGGTTCTCTGGGAAAAAAAAAATTGTTGATTTAAAGTCACAAGCTCGAGCTTCAATAATTATTTTACTGCATTTTTGAATAATAACAACACTAATAACTTAATCACTCCGTTCATAACGTGAAACTATATTACTATTTATATTACTTTTTTATTCACATTTTAGTAAAAATATTTTACTCTATATTTGTTATTCACTTTTATTTATGTGGTATGTTTCAGAAGGACAAACTTGTACCAAATTTAGTCTATCAATCACAACCTTCAGAATTATCCATAAGGACAAAATCAATAAAATGTATCTTTCTCTCAACAAATCATGATTCTCAAAACATTGGTACTCATAACCACAAGCGCACATCAGGAGCTGGCTAGGGGTGTTACTACGCCGTAACTAAAGGTGTTATAGTTACGGTAACCATCATTATTACTTTTAATCATGACCGCAACCATTAACGATAAATTTTTTATAACCGTTAATGTAAACCTTTATAATGGTTAGCTATTGCATTTCTAAATTTAAAACTTCTTATACATGTATTATCAATTATATATTATCACTGATAAATACCTATGGTTCAATATTATTCCATGAAATAGTTTATTTGTCTTCAAAGTAAAATATGCTTGAACATGTTACTAGTGCCTGAAAATCACATTAGTAAAAGGTATTTCTCTGTCTTATATTTTAAAATACAATATTAAAAAACATGTACTGTTGGTACATTCTGCATTGATTAACAAAATCTAGAACCGTTATCGTGAACCTTGATGTAGTAGATGGTAACCGTATGAACGATTCAATATGGTTGAAAGGGCGATGATTCAACTATAGCAGCCCTAATTGTAAGAGCAACTCCAGTGGTTGGATTATTTGTTGAATCTATCAAAAAAAATTCTCCAGTCGTTGAATTCAACTTGAATGTTAAGCTTAACGTTCAGGATCCAATTCAGGATCCTGAACTGGGCTTGGGCACCCATTAAATGGACGCCCAAGCTCCCCCCTCTTCTCCCCACCCAACGTCTTCCTACGGTTATAACCGGTCTCCGGATTTGAATCCCAACGGCTACAAACGATCATATTTCAAATTACAACGGTTAGAAACAGTCATATTTAAAATTACAACGGCTATAAAAGGTCATATTTAAAATTACAACGGCTATAAACGGTCATATTTATGATTTCACTACATATATCAGAATGTTATCCACATTGTAATACACACATCTCTTCTTCTATTACAATTCTATTCTCAATTCCTTAATATTGAAAGTATGTCTCATCCGTTTCAATCATATACCGAAACGATGAATATGGATAGCTGGGATTTAGATTCTCAACCCTTTCAAAACGTTCATCCCCAATCCGCCCCCCTCTATCGTTCCATTCTTCTGCTCCATGATTTAGCGATGAAGATAAGGATTTGTGTTATATTTATTGTCATTTTTCTAACAACTCGGTAAAGGGGAACGACCAAAGTGGAGAGGCGTTTTGGGCAAAAGTCATGAGTGCGTACAATAAAAAACATGTTGAAAAGACGAGGTCAATGTCTGCAATCACGGGTCGTTTTGGGAAGATTAATCGACAAACACAATTCTACGAGTCGCAGATCCACAAAATAAAAACAGCAAATCCAAGTGGAATGGGTGGCGAAGCTGAACTGGTAGCGTTTTGTAAAATTTGATTTTTAATTTACATTCATCTCTAATCACTTTGTTAATATATGATTTTTTTGTTTCTGTTTGTGTAGAAGAGAATGACGAACGATCAATTCTTGAAATTATTTCCAAGAGAAAATGATACAAAGAAACCCCACTACTATCAGTTTGCAAACTGCTATGACTTGCTTGTTAGTCAACAAAAATGGACCTCAAACACCGCAAAAGGCTTAAGAGATGTGCAGACGAAGTCGAAGGGGAAGAAAAAAACAAGTATATCTAATTACAATTCTAGCCCAGGCAATTCTTCTCATATGGACTCAAATGAATGCCCAGATAACGAAGACGAAGAAGCAGTTCCCGCATTTGATGAAGACGCTAGACCGATGGGGCAACGAGCAGCTAAGAAGAAAATTGCTGTTCAATCTCAAATCGATTCTCGTTTAGCCCTAATGCATGAAAAACATGCGAGAGAAAATACAGAACGTCAAAAAGGAAGTGCAGAAAAGCTTGCCGTGTTAAAAGAATTGACTGAGATTGAGAAGGGCCGTTTTGAGCTAGAGCGGCAACGGCAAGAGACCATAGTAATGGAAAAGGATGTCACCGGAATGGACCCAATTACAATGCAATATTAGATGGAGTACAAACAGCGCGTTGTTGAGAGTAGATCTGGAACAAAACATATGTAGTTGACGTATTAATTTGATATTTCTAGTTATTGCAGTTTAAATATCCATGTACCTTCAGTTCATATATGCAATAAAGTGTTATTTTCAGTTTTACAATATTCAATGGTATATCATTTTTTCGATGCATTATGTAGATATCAATATAGATTTACTTCATCAAACATAAATGACATTACAAACATAAAAATTGAAGCATTATACACTTCATTATACAAATAAAAAAGGCAAACATATGTAATTAAACAAAGATCCACCATCTCCAACTACTGATTTCCATAAGAATTCCAAATATGCTCCATTAAATCCCTTTGGAGTCTATTATGAATAGCTGCATTACGATATACTTCATGATGATCGTTATGAATTGCGTACTGTCCTTCATTTCATAATGTGGTTGTGCGAAACAATTCGGGGGGTTGTCTTGCCCCCTCATACTCGAAATCGGGATAATCCATACCGCGTTCATCTTCAATGATCATGTTATGCAGAATTATACAACAGAACATAATTGTAGCCATTTTTGATCTCTTCCATAATCTACATGGATTGCTTACCATTGCAAACCTTGCTTGAAGGACCCCAAACGCCCTTTCTATGTTCTTCCTTTGTCCTTTCTGCATCGCAGCAAATTGTTTCTGTTTTGCGGTCATTGGGTTTGCAAATGTCTTTACAATCGTACTCCATTTGGGATAAATTCCATCTCCTAAATAGTATCCATGGTCATATGTGTTCTGACCAAGAGTAAGTGATACGGGAGTTGACTTACCTTGCGCCAAATCATTAAACAAATGAGATCGTTCGACAACGTTTAAGTCATTAAGAGAACCTGGCATTCCAAAGAAAGCATGCCAAATCAACAAATCATGAGAGGCAACTGCTTCTAAGATGATAGTTGGTTTTTTTTCCTTGCCGTTATATGCTCCGTGAAAAGCTTTTGGATAGTTCTTCCACTCCCAATGCATACAACCTAGACTTCCAAGCATTCCAGGCCAGCCCTTGCTTTCATGCATTTCACGCAAGCGCGTTACATCTGCATCGTTTGGAGATCGAAGATATTCCGTCCCATAAATGTCCACAACTGAAGGCACACCAGTATAGTCGGGGTGATCTGGAAAGACTAAAGGCTGCTCAATCAAAGTACCTGTCAAGTCATATGCTTTAAAAGTAGTATCAGGCTCCAACTGCATGGGAGTCAGGGAGAATTGTGACGGAATCTGGTCAAATGAAACCTGCGGTACCTGAACTCTACCGGCTGCCAGATGAGGTCCTATATGATCAGAGTTGACCCCATGAACATAATCTGGTACGATGAATCTACAGGGGGCTACTCTAGCCTAATAAGCATCGTAATCCCCATCAATAAAAAAATACTACTATCCACCCATCCAGCCTGTCGTAGAGCATGTAAGTACTGATCACCGATCACCCTATGTCTACCAAATATCTCCTCGCAAGATAAGGGATCATATGGTATGTGACGATCACCCGTAATCTAATAGGCACATCTTTCTCCCAAATACCACATAGGCATAAATGCAGGTGTATGCAAAGCAACCCTACGTCTAGATAGTGAATACGCAACCATCAAGGGATGGTCGTCCACCAGAAGACCTGCATCTGCTAGATGAGTCCAATGTGAGGCCCAAGGAGTCCGAATAATATTACCTCGACTACGCATATTAAGCTGTGACCTAGCCTCCATCAATTCATGCCGTACACCTAAGGGGATATGATGTACGTACTGCATGGTCTCCCATCGTCTCATCCTAGGGAAGTAATGCTCAGCAGCCTGACTAGCCGTGTCCTGGATGCGGGGATGCATGTTTGCCATGTACTAATAGTACCATAACGGCAAAATATACAAAAAGCATACATCTGCCTGACATCGCCAAGCGCAAATGAATCTAGAGCGGTATATAGGGTGCTTAATATCGCTGTGCCCCAGTCAATAGTATGTAACTGGTCTAATCTGGCAAGAGAAACTAAATAGCCTAGTCTAACCGTACCTTTTTGGTTCGAAAAAAAGGTCGAACCAAACAGATACAACAGAAATGCTCTAGTAACTGCATCCATCATATTGGCTCTAGTTATATAACTGGTGATGTAATGCTGCAAGTACATCAACTTAACAGAACCACTAGAGATGCAGGTAACATCTACCAGTGGTAAAAAAACAGTAAACAAATTGGACGACTCGTATAAATCATCAAATGGAAAAGGTCGAAGACCGTGTCGTCCAATCTCAATCCCAGTAAACATGTAGAAATCAACTGGGGTGATACCAAACTCAAAATCTGAAAAATGAAATGTATGCGTGGTGGGCCACCACCTCTCAGCTAATGCCTGAATGAGAGGTCGATCAAAGGACTGAACAGGCCTAATCGACAAAAATAGACCAAAAGGGCTAGCCTGTAGCCTATCAATAATAGGACCGGGAAGATAGTCATAAAACTGGGTAATGCACTTAGCCCAACTACCCCGACAGTGAATGTAATGGTCCTATAAATAATTAATGAAATAACAATTTTTAATAGCGTAAGGGTTATTTAATATGAGTATGTAATGTACATATTAAAATAACAAGTTATAGTAAGGTTTGATTTATACCTGTATGGTCGTCAAAGCGGTTTCGTCTCTATGCCGATAACCATCTGGCAGCTCATGTAGAACACGTAGATCGTCTGGTGAAACTCCAGGTGATGGCGGAACGTGTAATGGTCCAGCTTGCTCCGCTGGATGTCTTTGAACCGTTCTTCGGGCGATTTTGGTTGGACGCGGCGGCACTTTGTTTAAATTTTCTAATTTTCAAAAAAAAAAAGAAAATGGAGGAGAAAGTGAGGTGGAGGGGAGGCGGTGTCCATTTTATGGGCGCCTTAATTCAGGCGCCCATAAAATGGGCGCCTGATGGTCAGGCGACCATTAAATGGGCGCCTGGCCAGTGGGGCGCCGACCCCAATTACGGGCTGAATATTCAGCCCGCTGAATATTCAGCCCGTAATCCACTGGAGTTGCCCTAATAGCTAAACAGAAAATGCTACTACAGTGTGATATTAAAAAATATGTTATTTTTAATTCACTAAATACGAAATGCTATTATGTAGTAGCATTTAAATATGAAGTGCAACTAGAAGGTAAATAAAAAATATTGTACTTTTTGCTTCGGTAGATTCAAAATTCTACTACGCCATAACATTTAAACATAAAATAATACTACAATGTAAGATCAAAAAATAATGTTATTTTCTTCAACAAACATGGAATCCTATTATGCAGCTGCATTTAAATATGGAATGCTACTAGAAGGTAAAATAATAAAAAGTAAATGCTAAATTTTTTTGATTCAACAAATAGCAAATGTTACTAAATATTAATAATAAAAAATGATACCATGTAATATCATTTAAACATTTAAAAATGATACTATACAATAACATTACATGAAAAAAAACCATGCAACAAATAATAACAAGTGCTAAATGCTAATATGTCGTAGCGTTTAAACACAACATGCTGCCACGAAATAGCATTGTAAGATAAGATTAAACATTTCATTTACAAAATGATATTAAGGTTCACAGTACTATTGCAAATCAGAAACTATGAAATAGCATTGTGGGCTAAAATAATATTTCAACTAAAAAATGGTCCATTCATAATGTGCACCAAAAATCGACACAATGCCATAACACCAATGAAATCTGAACTAAAAAAGTTTACAATTGAAGAAAAATGAAGAGAAAGAGAACCGAACACAAAAAAATTATAGTATTTTGGCAAAGTCTCCAACCTACGTCCACTTGATTATTTTTTATTGATGAATTTCCACCGGAATACAACAATTTACAATCAATTTTTGACTACAATAAACTAGATCTCATATTTACCAAGAAGTTATATGAGAAAAAGAAGAAGAATATCGATCTAAACTCCAAAATGCGGCTTCCCTTTCTAGTTAGAGGTTCCTTGCTACTTATAGACAAACCCTAGCATAAATTTCATGATCCCAGGCTTGAACGCGTCACTTTCCCCAAATCCGAAGTTTCAAGACGAAGGACATGTCTCTATGCATGTTTTTCAAAAAATAAAAACAAGTCGGTACTGACCATAACAGTTCGGTACCGACTTATTTTAGTAAGTCAAACGTTTAAGCTTTGCTCCATGGTGGGTCCCTATCTAATCTTGCACACATCACAAGATTTTCAGAATGATCGGTACCGATCATTAATGATCAATATCGACTTGTTTTCATGCTCCATAATTCCAAGCTTCCATCATGGTTGAAATTCATAAGTTCTTGCATGTGAATCTATTCAATATATTATGGTCGATAGCGATCAAAATAACCCGGTACGACTTTTTTGCTTCATCCAATCTTGATCAATTTTCTTGCACTTCTTTATTTTTCCATTCTCATTGTCATCCAAGTCATTGAATTTGTTCCTTTACCATTCTATATTGCATTTTATCTTTGTTTGAATTTATTCTAAAATTGTAAAAAAATTGCTGGAAACACATAAACTACTATATTACTCGAAAACTGCTATTACAATACATAATTTGCTACTACAATGCATAAACCGTTACTATAAAATAACATTATGAACTAATTACCCATATTTTGTCTATAAATGATACCAGAATTAACATAACACTGCTATAAAATAAAATTATGATTGAAAATTTACATTACCAATTTTTTTTCCAAAAAATTACATCAAAACGATACTAGATGATATCTTTATTGTCGTTATCTTCTTCTCCCCTAATTTGAAGCTACTACTCTTTATCCATCATGACCAGACCATTTTCTAAACTTAACCGAACTCTTTATTATAATCGCCACCACCGGTGCACTCCAACCTTGAAACCTTTATTGTCATCCAACTCTTTCACCCTAATCGACCTCTTATAATCCATCACCACCACCATAGTTGCTGCCACTCATCTCTAAGATTGCATCGACATTTTTCTTACAGGTAGACGGTATGGGTGAAGTGCTAATTTTTTGGTTGATATCACACGTCCTCCTGTTTCCCATCACACCTCGTATTACATGCGATAATTTATTCATGTCAACTTTCTCCTTGAGACAAAGAAATAAGCGGGTTGTTTCCATGGCCAACAAAAGCCACAAGTTTGTCCTTGAAACGATATTCTTATTTATTTATTGTCTATCTTTCTATTAGACAATTGAAAAGTCTCTTATCTATTAAATAATAGTAAAACAGAATAATTGCTACTCTACTATTAACCTTAGAAATCTTCTCTCTCCTTAATTCTGTTGTAATATTTTATTTTCATATCCTTATAATTTATCATTTTTACAATTATTTACATTCTTTGACTAATTTTTTTCTATCATTTTACATTTAGATACCAACATTTTCTAACTTCAACAATTATTCATGAGTTCTCATCGATATTCTTCTATTATATTACATCAACTCGAATACATTACATGGTTTTGGACTTAAATCATTTAAATAAAATCAATTTGCTATGATATTCGTTAATTCATCTAATAAAATCCAGAAAACGATAATTTAGTTATACAACGCAAATAGTACAATTAGTAATATAATCACAATCAGTCATTTACATCAACAACAACAATAATTTTAATTTGTAGTTCATTTATTTTGAGGAAATTTATCCTACATTTTATAACAAAAATCAATTTTTGACATTATTTGAAGTATGAACAATATTTTTTTTATACAAATTACCTTGTGCAACACACAACTTACATGCTAGTTTATTTATACGCAACATTAGCCATCTTGAACCAGTTACGTTGACTGAGAAGAATTCAATTATCTCTTAACCATCCGATGTTGAAAGAATAAAAGGCCATCGTAACAATTTTTATTCACATACACAGTACAAGGTTAAAAAGTAAAATCATATCATAGTCTATTATATTGTTTCATTAAAGATGGAAGCTTATCTGTAATCATTTTCCAACATGAAGATAAAAAAATTAAGTGTTTAGTTTGTATTCAAGTTCTTAGATCCTGAATTGACTTCGGTATACAACAAGTGTAACCGTCCTATTTTCAGATACGAAAATGAATGCCGATGATGCTGTAGTCATCAACAAAATTATTCTCAAATGACAAAATAGGGCCTATTTTTTAACAACATTAAGTAAACAAAGCAACTAAATAATTTCTGTTGTATAAATTGTCTTTGAATTTTCAATTCCCAATTCTTGCCTATGTAAGGATAAATATAAATAATAAAAATATAGATAATAGTGACAAGCCCGACATATAAAGATACCAACTTATTCACTTAACCAGTTATGTAACATTATTTTACAACTGTGGAATTTAAATAACTTTATTAATTACTAAATATCCTGCCTAGTCATTGAAGCTTTTATTCATCTTCCAAAATGCTACCACGCTAATATCATAAACTTAACATACTCAAATGAGTACTTATGAGTTTTTGAGAAAAAAATAATAAAAACGCAGGATGTACATAAATCCTAGTAGGAGTAATAATTTGCCTTAAACAAAACGCATATCGAGATCTCATCACCTAGCGAAACAGGTTTCCTCTCACTAGTCTGTCATCATCAATATGCATTATATCATGTAATATAAACATCACAACAGGAACATAATATGAAAACAACATTTTTACTGTAAGTATGCCCTACACTTAGTATCCTATCATGAACTACGCCTTATGGTCGTCTCTTCGAGGTTGCTGTCGAGGCCTTAAATCGTCACTCCTCAATAATGTCGTGTTTTAAAATTATAGGTTGCCACATAGGCCTTGCACCATTATTCTCATATATTGTCACGTTTTAACATTACAGTTACCACATAAGCCTTACAACATCATTCTAAAGTAATGTTGTATTTAACATTTTAAGTTTCAACATATGTCTTGCATCATCATTTTCAAGTAACGCTGTGCTTAACATTATATGTTGCAACATAGGCCATACATTTCATTCCCAAATAATATTATATTTTAACATTTTAGACTGCCGCATTGACCTTACACCGTTGTTAATTAATCAAAATGATATAATTTTATTCTTTCTATTTACTTCCATAAATTCTATTCATTAGGTCTCACGACATGACTAATTTTATTTTAACTTATTGCTTTGCAATCTCGAATTCATATGGTAAAAATCCAACTACACATCACCGACCCACTTGCCCTTAGCATTTTCCTATCGTTTCTTAAGAATGAATTTGATAGTCTTAGTTACAGCTTTAATTTGTTCATTTTCCTAGGGGTGCGCCCCTACAATAAATCTCATTTCTATATGATGTCGGTGGCAGGAATCCTTAAACTCAATGCTGTCGAATTGAGTCACTAATCGATAATAATTGCCTGTGGGGCTCCAAAACGACATATGATATTTAACCACGAAATTGATTACTTAATTTAATTGTATCTAATGGCTCTTCCTCAGCCCATTTGGTGAAGTAATCAATGGCGGCGATGGCGTACCTCGCGCTACTCTTAGATATTTGCAACACACCGATAATATCGATCCCCCAAAATGCAAACGGTCATGCACTGATCATTTGAGTATTCTTCGTCGGTGGAGCTATCGGAATTCTAGAAAATCTCTCGCACTTGTCACACTTTTTGGTGTAATCTGCTGCTCTTCGTTGACAGTTGGCCAGAAGTACCCATAGCAAAAAATCTTCTTCGCTAGGGTTTACCCATAGTGTGGTCGTTACGGGCCGTTCATGAACTTCCCTCGGGACTTGTTTGGCCTCATTGTTGATGACACGCTGCAACATCGGGACTAAGAATCCTTTCCCACGAAGGGCTTCTTGTTGAAAGATATATCTTGAAGCTTGAAGAGGAGCTTTCATCGCTCGTTCTTTCTATCTGGAAGTATTCTCCTTTGTAAATAGTTCTCTATTGGATTCATCCATGACTCCTTATCACACTTGGCCTCTAAGATTCGGATCTAGCCGACATTTATATGATTGATGCTTGGAGCCGACAACACTTCCACCGGATTCAGGCCCATGAGTTACGCATCTCCAGAACTGACCAACTTAGCCAACGAGCTGGCCTTCGAATTTCTCTCTCCAGAAATATGCGTTATTATGTAGTATTCAATATCATCAAGCATATCAAGGGCATGCTTTAGATAAGGAGCTAGCCTTACTCCTTTTGCCTGAAAGTTCTTCCTGACTTGACACATCACTAGTTGGAAATCATAAAAGATATGTAAAGCTTTAACTCCTAGTTCCTTAACGATTCCAAGTTCCGCAATCAATGTTTCATACTCCGCTTTGTTGTTTGTTGCAGGAAAATCGAGTCTCAAGGCATAACAAATCGAACGTTCCTCGAGAGTAACAATTACTACTCTAACATTGAAACAGTGTCATTCGATGCTCCATCTGTGTACATCTTCCACCTGGCATTCTGTTTACCACTACTATTCGGAGCATCGTCTTGTGTAGTGTATTCATCTATGAAGTCCACCAAAGCTTGTCCTAGGATAGCTCTTTGAAAATGATAGGTTATATCGTATTGGCTTAGTTCAATATTCTATTTCAACAGCATTCCAAAAGTCTTAGGTCGCTGGCTTGTCGCAAATGCTGGTTGATGAGAAAATTGATGGATGAGCCTAAAAGTAGGGGCAGAGCTTCCTTGAAGCAATTAACAGGCAACATGCAAACTTTTCCAGCCATAGATAATTTTTTTCTGCCCCCTTCAGTCACTTGCTATGTAATAGACCAGTTGTTGGATGCGGGATTCCTAATGTACAAGTGCGACGCTCAAGGCATGCTCGACACCACCAGATATATAAAGTAGTGCTCGTTATCCACTGGATTTAAAAGAATCCGGGGTCTCTCTAAGTGATCCATCGGAGCCTGAAATGCATCTTTACACTCCTGCATCCAAGTGAAATTCCTTTTTTCCTTCTTAATCACGTCAAAGAAAGGGATAAATTAGTCTGTTGCTTTGGAGACGAATCAACTCAGGGCAGCGACCTTCCCATTCAAGGTCTGGACCTCCTTGATCGTCTTTAGGTCCTCGATGCTTCTCAATACCTCGATATTTTTCGGATTGGCCTTAGTCCCATTGGAGTTCATAATGAAGCCTAGGAATTTCACTAGCGCAATGTGCAACAAACCATAATTTTATCACCCTGAATGGGAATATTTAATTAGTTTTAAATATTAAAATATAGGTTTATTAAATATAAATAATCTTGTTTGTATGATAAATAAAAATGATAAACTAGTTCTTGAAATTTGTTTACAAAAATAGATAATTTGGATTTTTGTCGGAAAAGTGACAAAAATCAGTTTTCGATGGAATGAGTTTTATCAAAATAAATTATTAATAATCAATTTTAACTTTTGCATAATGATGATAATTGATTTATAATAGTTTTATAAATATATATACTAGTTTTACAAAGGTATACAAACATTGTCGCATTTTGGCAAATCAATGTTGTATTTTTACAATTGAATTTTTAATACTATTTAATATGATTTTATAATTCAAATAAACTTATTTTATTTATTTAGAGATGATAAGAAGTTTATTTTCAAGTTTTGTTTACGTAAATAAATATTTTAATTAAAAACTGAAAATATGACAGGAATTCAAATTCCGAATTCATAATGGTTTAAATGTTGCAACTTGGTTTGTCAAATGTAACATATATACATGTACATGCATGCACACATTTTATAAACATCACAATTAATCAAATTAAAACTTTAGAAAATATCTGAGATATTTTTAAATTAAAAAGCAAACGTCTAATCACCATTAATAAATATCATTTCGTGTTTTACTTTATTATCAAGTAAGGGGACAAAGGAGGATAAAATGGAGTAATGGGAAGTGATGAAAATGATGTTGTGTAAGAGGTATTTTGAAAATATCTAAGGGTTGGTCTTTACACATGAAGATATTTTGCTAAAATTTTCCTATAATTAGCACCTATTTCTTCACTTTCTTTACCCGCTTCTTCTTCTTCTTCTCTTCTTCAGTGTCTTCTTTCTCTTCTTTTTTATGGCCTTAGGCCGTGAGTTGTGAGGGAAGAATTGGCCTATGGCCTTGAGTTCTAAGTGGTGGAGGATGCTAGGCCGTGAGCATACGAAGGTGGTGGAGGGCTAGGCGTGAGCTAGGTGATGGTGGAGGCTTGGGTCGTGATCACTATGGTATTATAGGTGGACGCCATGAGCATGGGGAGGAAGGAGAAAGGTTTTGGTGATGCTTTGATGAAGTAGAAGATGTGGTTGAAGTATTGTCTGAAAATTAATTTTGGTAGGAAGAATTAGTTAGAAATAAAAGTGAGTTAATCACACTTTGAATTGCTTGGTAATATCACTTGATATTCATTTATTCATAACTCGTTTATATTGTTATTAATCACATAATCTTTCTTACTGTTTACGATAATAATAGACATTAAGTACTTAAAGTTACACCCTTTA
Organism: Allium cepa; assembly: GCA_030765085.1. Lineage (NCBI taxonomy): Eukaryota > Viridiplantae > Streptophyta > Magnoliopsida > Asparagales > Amaryllidaceae > Allium > Allium cepa. Next base: position 955,524,958 of record CM060932.1, read on the forward strand.
TTATATGCTAAAATGATTTCTTATATGGTCGTTAAAATGTTTGGATGATGTTTGATTAAATATTGGTCACTTGATCATCATGTTTTGAATGTTGATTATATGTTTGCTTGATATGGAAATGATTCATTACAAATTACACCTTGAATTTACCCAAAAAGAAACACTTCTTTTATGAATTGTAAAAGTGTTACAATATAGTTAAACCTCTTTAAATATGAATAAAAATGATTTTTGAAATGGTTTGTAAACATTAAAACTCATTTTAGAAAAGTTTTAAAAAGATTGGAAAATGGAATCAAAATAAGCGCGTCGTCTAACGGTAGTTTGCTATTTCGCGCGAAAAAGATTAAATTCATACATAAAATATAATATGAGTCGGAATTTGAATAAGAATTTTTCGCAACTTTATAATCATACTTTTCAAATGAAAGGGAAAAATCAAGATTTCATTTAGTAAATTTTGTGATATATCCAAATCAAGTTTTCAAAATCGTCATGTTTGAGCGGTTAGTAAAATATTATTTTCAACTATTTAAAAATGGATATTTTTGATCTATAAAATATGAAATAAATTCCATAAACGTATTAAAATATTTTAAAAGTTAATTGGAATTATAAAAATAGGCATATATGTAATAAAATTGGTGTTTTGATCTATAAAGCTATAAAATCACTATTTACCGGCTATCTAGCAATGGAATTTGGTAACCTTTGAATAAATGATTTGAACTCGGGTACTCTTCCTGAATAATTTTGAAATATTTTTCAAATGATAAATCAAATATTTTTAATAGGGTTAATTAAATAACTTGACTGTCTTGTAGTTGACAAAAAGATAGTCTCTAGGTTGGAGTTTGGGAAACCGGTTGTCTACTCCCCCAACTATCTTGACTGGTCCATCGGAGTGGATAATTAATTTGATTTACTCAGATAGCATTTTCTGAAGATAAAAGAAAAGTGATTTGGATTTTTTTCCCAAAAATTTAAACAAAATTTGAATAGAATTTTGGTGGTAAAGAGAACATTCTAGTTAAACTCTATATTAAATTTCGAGGAGGATACTCGTACTATCTGTAGGAATTTAAAAGGTGATTTCACCATTATTCGATGAATAGGACATGTTGAACATGAAAATTGGTATTGAGTATAATTAGTCTAGTCCCTATGGATCCCTTTTACTTAATACAAATTAGCTTGGGTTTACAGCAAACGATGTCTTAAATAACATTTTTTTTGATCCATTTAAAACATGTGTCAAAAAATGAAATCTATATTAAGATTAGAATTATACTAATAATAGTATTTCAAAATATTAATAGCGGTTTAAAAAAATATTTTTGTAAAGAAATTTTGAGAAAATATTTGAAAAGTGATCTAAAGATTTCTAAAATTTAAAAGAAGTTTTTAAAGGATTTAATGAAAGAGGCTTAAAAACCCTATATACAGATATACACATCTTTTTATCGATAATTGGTTCGGAGAGATCGGGATCAGATTTGGGTGATTCCCATCCAAAAATTAGTTCAAACCCATATACGCATTTGAAAGTGAAGTTATGTTGGAGACAATAATTTTCTAAGATGGAGATCTTCATAAAGTAGGGCTCCTTGCCATTAACCGATGGGGTGATTCCCATATAATATATATGGTGGCAGTAGTACCTTCGTTCTAAAAATCTTCGATTGACTACTCGCTACTAATCCTAGGAGCAATTCCCAATCAAGATGTACTAGGAGGAGTGCCTTCACTTTGTCCTTAACTTGGACCACTTGTATGGATGAGTGTCTGACATTGCATTTCTAAAACTATGTACATAGAGTCCGCACTAGAGGATCAAGGGATCAATAATAGTTCAGAAGTAAAATTATGGATTTGAATAGTAGGTCGAATAAATATTGCGTATTGATGATGTATATACATTATAGGTGTAATTTTAAAATGAATAAATAAATGTTTTAGGCAAACTCCTTTGATTTTTCGTTTAGGGCTAGTTTCGGGGACGAAAATCTTTAAGGGGGAAGAACATAACGATCCGTAATTTTATCAGTTTGAAAATATGAATATTTAATTTTAAAATATTCAAGTATAAGTATATTCAAAATAATAATCATATTTGTACAATAAATAAGAATGATGAGCGTATTTTAGAACTTACTTACGAAATAGAGAGTTTGGATTTTCATCGTAAAATTGACAAAAGTCGTTTTTCAATAAAATTTAATATATGATCAAATAAGTGTTTTGAATGATAAATAATCTATTTTGATTTGTTATAAATAATAAAATGGTTTATATTGGTTATATATATACACTTGTTTATAAAAGGGCATTTCACCAGAAGGACAAACTTTGCAGTTCAATTAGTTTCTAGGACACACATTCAAAGAAATTACTTTCAAGGCCAAAATCAGTAGAATAATTACTTTCAAGGACAAAGTCAGCATTTCAATTATTTTTAAGGACATAATTTCATAGGTTTTTAGGCCCTAAAAACTAATTATTTTTGTTTTGTCCTTGAAAGTAATTATTTCAGTTGTGTGTCCTAGAAACTAATTCCACTTGCTAAAGAGGCACTTGTGGCTAATTTCCACTTTTATAAAAGTGTAGAAACTTTGTCGCACTTTGACAAATCGACGTCATACTTTTAAAATTGAACTTTAATATTATTTAATATGGTTTTATAACTCAAATGATATTTTTCTAATTAATTAAAGATGATAGGAAACTTATTTTTAGTTTTGGTTTACAAATATACATAGTTTGAATAAAAATAGAAAATATGACCATAAAATGTTTTATCGGAAACCAGCATTTCGTTAAATATAAGTTGGATAAATGTTTTGCAACTTGAATAGTTATTTATATGAATATACTAGCATATAAACTTTTATTTAGAACAAACAATGATTAATTAAATTTAACCGAGTAATTAGTTAAACAAAATTAACAAAATCTGAACAAAAATCTAGTCAAAATCACATCAAATCCAAACTAAATCTTCCATTTAGCCAGAAATTCATCCACGTTCATTTCCTTAAGTTCTAAGGAACATTAAATGAAGTGTTGAAAGTGATGGGAGGAGATGATGCAAGGAGACAAAGCATGAAGTGAAGGGGGAGGTGATGTGCTTGCGCAAGGGGTGATGTAGGGAGGGTGTTTTGGTAATTTGAGTTTGCTTCATTTTTAAGGAATTCAAAGCTCTAAATACCTATCACTTCCTTCCCAAATTCCACACTTTTCATTATTCTTCTTCTTCCCTTTTTAAGCTTTCTAATGGCTTCTCCAATGTCCTCTTCTTCTTCTCAAACAAAGTAAGGAAGTTATGCGAAAAAGTCGCAAAAAGAAACTAAAATGTAGTAGTATATATCCACTAATGTTTCACCTTGAAGGAAAGTCAAACTCCATCCTCCACCTGCAAAATTCACGGCCACGTCATCATCTCACCCTTGTCCGAGCCAAACATAAAGCAAGGAAGAATTCGGGGAGTTCCGAAGTAAGAAAAAAGGAGCAAGTGTTGTCGGTTTGGTTTCAAGAAGTTAGGAGAAGTTCGAAGCGTCGCAGAAGCTCTACCGGATTTACTAGATCTTGGGAAGGTGGGAGCATTAGTAATAGCGAGTACTCACATTTAAATTTACTAATTAATCCTTAAATAATTCCAAGTTGGATGATATGAAAGTATAATATACATTGGATGATTAAATGTGTGAGTACTTGGTTGATCACTTGTTTGAATATACGGATGTTAATATGGATGATTACTTAGGTTGATAAATGATAAGAGCAATTGTTAGTAATTAACCATAGTTAATCAAATGAGAATTAAATCCATATAAAGCTGGGTATAGAGTTGTTTAGCCACTTATTGGTATTAAACATATAAAAAGGTTAAAATGAATATTATAGTAATATAATATTATAACATGAAATGAAATGGAAAATGAGTTTGAAATATGAAAAGTATTTGTTTAAATGAGTTTAAAATGGTTTAGAAACATTTTATAAACATTTAAAAGTGTTTCCATGAAGTCTGAAAAGGAATTGAAAACAAGTCAAAACAAGGCGCGTCGCATAACAATAGTTCGCGATTCCGCGTCGAAGAATTCAAATGAATATACAAAATGGAATATAGCTCAGAATTGTTTGAGCTAAGAATTTTTTGAACTATTAGATCCATTGTTTTCAAATAAAGAAAGAAAAACAAGATTTCATTTTGTAAATTTTTAAATATGAGTTAAACAAGTTTCCATAAAAATCGCGGTTTATCTGTTTAAAACCCGAATTTGAAATTGATTTAAAATGAATATTTTAAATTTTAAAAAATATGAAATAAATTTTTTAAATCTTTCAAAATATTTTAAATGATAATTAATTTATAAAAATTAATTTTTAAATGATAGAAAAGTCGTTACTATCAAATAAGCCTTTAAAGCACTATTCACAGCACTTTTTGCAGTACTTTTTAATAACTTTTGAAATATGGATTTAAACTAAATATTCTTTCCCAAATATTTTATAAAAGGTTTTTAAATAAATAATTAAATGTTTTAAAGATGATTTGAGGATTTTTTTAATTTATTTTTTGGATTTTAAACAAATGATTTGAAGAAAAGCTGTCAAAATCAAGTGATTTAATCTTGACTCTAAAAGCCAATGAGTAGACGGGATTTTATATTCATAAGATCCGGGTGTGGTGCATTAACGAAGCAGATGTTCAAGAGCAACCAGTGCCCTGGCTCACTCGGCCTCTCCTGGGTGAGGGACAGATAAGGTCGAAATGTTGAAAATGATTTAAGTTTCAAAGATTAAATTTTCAAATTTAAACAACTTGGATTGTACAGAGATAATCTTCTTACACTTAGTGTTAAATTCCAAGGAGGGAACCCATGCTATCCATATGAATTTAAAAGGTGATTCACCACTATTTGACGAATAGTAAAGGTTGATTATAGAAATTGATATTGAGTAGAATTAGTATAATTTCCATGATTCCTTTTACTCAATAGTGTTTTCCAAAATAAAATTTAAATAAATGATTTGGAATTATTTTAATTCCTATACTTGAAATTAATTGTTTTGGGTTTGTAGTAAACTATGTTTTAAATAACACCATTTTTGAGCCATTTAAAATTTATGTTTCAGAAATATGAAATCTTTGATGAAGATTTAATAAATGATTTGGAAATGTTTTCCTAAGTAAAAGAGTGAAATGATTTAGAATTATTCCAAGATTGAAATGGGTTATTAATTAACTAAAGTATTTGTTAAATGAGGCTTAATAATTTCATATACCCTGAACGAGATAGAGAAATAATTTAATGAATCCATCTCTAAGAATAATTTGAATAAAAATATTAATTGATTAGATGTTGTTTGACAAACACGTATATACCTGATACTTTTTATCAAAGATTAGTTCGAAAGAACTAGGGTCGGATTTGGGTAACTCCTATCCAAAACTACTACGAACCATTGTATACATTCGAAAATGAAGACATCTCGATGTTAAAGACTTGTTGAAGATGATTACTATTGAGGACCGAAGATCTTCATAGTGGAAGGACTACTTGTTGACATTCTCTAGGTCGCTCCTAATATAAAGATATTTATTATAGCAGTGGTCCTGTCGTGTTTTGAAATCTTTGTATTGCAAGGACTACTCCGGTATTCATCCTAGGTTTGATTCCCAAAAGGATAGGGTAGGAGGAGTGCCTTCGGTTTCGTTCGGTACCAAAACTAACTTATGTGGACGAATGTTTGACATTGCATTTCTAAGATCACAAACATTGAATTTTACAAACAAGCATCTGCTTGGTGGCGGAGAAGGAAACTTCTCTTTGCTTAACATCTCTGAGAAGTACGAGCTCAGAGGTTGTATGTTCGTGGATGTCAATAGTAGTTGAAGGAATGATAATGTGGCATACTAAGTGGAATATACTTTGTGGAAGAATAAAGCGTGGCTTTGTGAAAAACAAAGTATGGCTTTATGAAGAGACGCGCGTAGCCTCTCTAGCCTCACAACCCGATAATTATACAGGATACAATGTGGTCTTCAAGACACAAATGGGCTATCGAATGAAATGTGGAAAATGCTACAGCCTTCTAAGGGTAGAATAAGTGGCATTTGAGTCCTTGGATGAGTAGACATTGATATTGATTCCAAACGATTGTTGACAGCATTATAGTGGCGTTTGAGTCCTTGGATGTATAACCATTGTATATATGTTTGTCGCAACCAAAACACTGCATCAAGCCACTAGTTCCTTGCCATATTGGAAATCCAATCCCAGTACGAGCTTTAAGTTTTTGATTGTAATCCAAAAATAGCTGTAATGTCTTGCAAACCTTTTAGCTACCCCTTTGGTATCATATATTTCGTCCTACATATTCCGTTGATCCAGTCCGGATATATTATCATAGACTTAGTCCAGGTATTAATACTTGTTTTATATATTTACTTGGAAAATGTTTTCAAAACCAATGTCATTAAAGATAATATCGAAGTGTTTTCCGTATAAAGTATTTTGGTTATCATAAGGTAAAAACCCATCTGTATTTATACGTGGGCGTGGTCTTATGAGATACCTTTCTTTTCCAAGGTTTTGATTGACATCAACATGGTATATACATTTAAAATTTCGAGTAGCTCATGCCATTTTATCAAGCCTGATCCGGGCATTTTTAATGCTCGCTTCAGATCCAAGTAGTTCCAAGTTTTGTTAAAGACGCTTGGTGTTTCCAAAAGAGAGCTGGAGATCTTCGTCTATGTATGGACATATTCTATTATCCGCTTCATCTACTACATTTGTTTATTATTTTTCTGCATTTGTAAGGACAGAGATTTATGACTGTCCAGGCTGAATCTAGGTTGGACTCTGATACATATTTCAAAAATTTCCACTGCAAAGATTACTGTTATTATAAATTATTTCATTCATGCGAGTTTCTATTTTCTATTCTATCTTCTTTTCTTTTTCACCCTTATAATCCATCTTTTTGGCACTTGAAATTACAGCAGTGAATACAGTAGATGTGTTAGTATCGATTTCTAAGGATCGAAAAGATGGGTCGTTACACGTGGTATCAGAGCTTAGGTTCTGCTAATACCTGAGCCTGATTTGTGTAATGTCCCATCATAGATAAGGTTAGTAATGCCCTATGATGCGTAACTCACTAGAGATAGATTAGTAACACCCTAGATTGAGTTTGAGAGTATAGTGTGTGTGTATGTATATTTGAGCACATATTTGTTAATGACTATTAAAATGTTTTGTGTTAATTTATCCATTGAGTGGTTCAAGGATTTGGATCAATATAGGGGATGCTTTGCAATTGGTAGGGGTTCCTAAATACTTAAACAAGACAAACCGACATACTATTTTGAATAGATAATAGTTTATATAATAATATCTTTCAAAAGATATAAACATTTGTATGGTTAGGAAAATTTATAAGATACATTCCTTTAAGAAAGTTCAATGCAGATGTTGGCTTGGGAAAACGGTATTAAATACTTGGCAAATTATTCTCCTTATCATTCGATGATCAGGGCAAGTTCAAATCCGAGCAAATCTACGTCAAGTTATTTGGATAAAAAGGATTTTTAGACCTTCTGATAATACCTTGATATATCACTTAGGGATAAAATGGCTTATTATATGCCGGGTAATTAGTTTTGGTTGACTCCAAAGCAAGCACGAAGAGCATGAGTTGTGAGAAATGCGGATTACGGATCTTAAGGCTAGAATTAACACTAGACGGGGAAGTGAATAGTGTTTAAAGGAATTAGTAATTATTTTTGAGGTTATATTAATTTGAACACAAATGTAGCAATATTCAGACACAAATATGATTACAGAATCAAACATAGATGCAGATATAAAGTAAAAGCAATAAAGGAAAGAACACACCGAATTTTATATTGGTTCGGAGTTACCCTACATCCAGTCCCACAACACAAGTATGGATTTCCTTTCAAAATCAATTCTTACAATTACACCTCGATTTCAAGGCCACGAGGTACACCGCTCCAGATTCACAATCCTCTTGGTAGAGATACTTGATTTTACAGGCAACAAGTTCACCCGATTGATTTTTCAGGCTACAATCACACCTTTTCTCGCTCGATTGATTTTCTAGGCTACAATCACACCTTTTATCACTCTATTGATTACAAAGAAGTCTATGACTCTAAATAACACTGGGACCTTGTTGAGATAGTGATAGAGAATCAAACCAGAGATGATCTAGTTAGATTCAATGATGATTTTGCCAGAGTAATGGTAAAAATGTATATAAACAAATGTGGTAGAAGAAGAGGAGTGAAATTAGAGAATATATGAATTATAAATTCGTTTAAAACATCCCTTATTTATAGTAGAACAACAGCCATATCCATTCGTTAAACGATATGACGAATAGACAGTTCCTTTGAAATTCAAACTTTTGAAATAAACTGTCACCTTGTCGACAAGGCTTCCTTGGGGTTGTCGACAGGCCTAAGTTATTTTTGGTAATTTGTTTTTATTTGAAAATAACTTCTATCTTGTATTAAAACTATTTTAAACTTTATAAATATACTTAACTATAGTTAAAATACGTAAATAAGTATAGAGAATAATATTTTGGTGTATATAAAATTTTACTATAATTTTGTATTTAAATCTAAGTATAAATATTAAAAGTTAAATATATTATAACTAAAAATAGTTTAAAACCAAGGATAGTTTGATTTTGAAAATAAAGATTATTTTGAGGCTAAGAGTATTTTAAAACCAGGATAGATGTTTTTGATTTTTAAAAGGAGATTTTGAAATCATTTTGAAAACAAGATATAATTTTATAAAACATTTGAATAAAAGTTAGTGGATACAAAACAATGTTATACTAGATTTTTCGTAGGTTCCATCCTACTTAGGGTTCCATCCCTTTAATGAGCTCGAAGTGGATTCCATTCTACGAATAAAATGGATTTTAAGATGTCAGTGCTTTTCTAGGAGTTTTAACAAAATTCCTAACTGAATTACTTATACTGAAATCTTGAACTCTTGATCTTGATACTCATGAGTCTTGAATTTTGATATCTTCGATCTTGAGTTTATCAATTCTTGAATCTCTATACTATGCAGTCTTCATTCTTTGGTACCTGTATATGTATCATGCATATACATATATATCTAAACAATAATGTTAGTATATATATTTTATAATCTTATTCTAAGGTGTCGTCATCAGAACCAACTTCTCAGGGACTAACAATCTCCCCCGTTTTGATGATGACAACCTTTGTTTATAAAATGTTGCTTCTATCCTAATAACTCCCCCTAAAACTAATAACTCCCCCTTAATCTATGCCTAACTATCATATTTTATACTTCTCCCCCTTTGCAATCAACAAAAACTAACTCCAAACTATATAACTCTCCCTTATTCTTGTACTAAAATACCTGCCTTAATAAAATATACAATAGAGTATATAATAGATAGATTAAGAGATAATTATACCGATAGACATGATAGCTAATCAAAGATCATATAAATATCAATGTATATTTATACATATTATGTTTTGCACACCAATTATCAATCCACACCAAACCAAACCAAATCAAATCAATCCAAGCAATCAATTTAAATCAAACAAAGAAATTAAATAAAATCATACATTACGAGGAACTTCTAACTATCATTCTTCTCCAAATATAGGTTCTGCTAATGGCATCCCAATTTTCATTTTCATTGGTGAGAGAGACTGAAGGATGTGCTTCATTATCATTTTTGTGCAGAGAGGAAATCATCCATCGTATTGTATCGAAATGCTTTTCTTACACCTTGATCATCTGCATTTGACTCAACTCTAAGTGTCGCTGGTTACGAAGAATTAAAAAAAGAATATTTTCGAAAGAATTAAGATTTTCTGATCAGTACTTGTCGACAGGGCCTATGGGGGGTTGTCGACAGGGGTCAGTTAATTTTGATGACTCATTTTGATTTTGTGAATAATTATGTATATATATATATATTTATATAATATACTAACATTTGTTTTGGATATAGGGTAAGCTAGATTACAGAAAAGTAATTCAATTTCATTTCATAATAGAACGATACAATGATTAAACATTAAAAACAACACAAATCATTCAAATCGAAACAAACTAAAACCAATACAACATGACATGAAAAGGTAGAACTAGTTATAGGATGATGAAGATGAAGATAATCCAAGCTTCTTGTCGACTTTGGAGATAAACTTGTTCATCTTGGATGATATTTTATCCAATTTCTTACTAACGGATCGTTTAAGTGTCCGCTGATTCTCAACAATGATCTTATGATTTTTGAGTAAGGTTTTGTTGGTTGGATTAGAGGGATAGTCAATACTTTCCAATGATGTTTCACCTTCTTCTTCTTCTATTTCCATTTCATCCCCATCTTCTTCTTCTTCCTCTTCCATCTCCTAATGAGCCAAATGTTCTTCCTTTTCGGCAAGAGTCTCATATGGTTGAAAAATATATGGAATTTTCATAAGAGAAATGTTTGAGCGATTAAAAGCTTTTCTTGAAACAAATTCTTCTCCTTTGAAATCTACTCCAAAATAATTAAAAATCCGAGCGAGAAAGATTGCATGATACAAAATGTTTTCACCCATTTAAAAATTTTTAGGATGAAGTTCATCCAAAATAACTTGTGCCCAATTAATATCATAACTTTCAAAAATAGAAAAAAGTGCTTTGCAAAATTTTGAAGTTGGATTGTTAAAACTCCCCGATTTTGGGGTCAAAGCATGTTGTAAAAGAAGGTTAACAATTCTAGCTTTTGGTCGAATGTTTCGATTAATGAATTCAAAGTTATCATTTCCTTTGAAAATGTGATGCAATGCCTCACGATCATTTTCATCGATATTAAAACTAGAAAGATCCATTCCCGTGCTCTTGCAATTGAGAATGGTACCCAAAATATAATAATTTAAGATGATTCTAGTGCCTTTGACACTACTCCAAATTTCATCATCATTCCATTATAAAATCCACGATTGAGATTTGCATAGAAAATTTTAACAAGATTTGGATGACAAACAAAGTCATTTTGTGAAGCATCAAGAAGACTAAGAACTTGGTTGTTTGCAAAAAGAGAATCGACTTCATAAGTGGAGAAATCTTGAAATAAATCAAACTTTTCAGGATGGACTTTTCCATAGTTAACATAGTTGATATATGCTTTTATAGCCTTTGGATTATTGAAAAGTTGCTCTTTTACCTTTCTGGGAAGTCTCATTGTGGAAGGGTTGCTTGAAGAAGCCATTAGAGTAGAGAGTAGAGAGCCTGATATTTTGAAATCAGAGTTTGAATTTGAAAATGAAAGTGAAAAATTATGATAAGAGATTGAAAATAAATAGGTTCTCAAGGGACAGGTTCTCTGGTCAAAAGATGAATTTTCAGAGACTTAAATGAAGTGAAAAGATATAGGGAAATCCAACATTTGAATTCAGATTTGAATTTCAAAATTTTGAAACCTTGTCGACAACGTGGAAGGGCCCTTGTCGACAAATGTCTTTGAATTTTCATGATTTATTTCTCTTAAGTATTCTAATATATATATATATATATTTATTTACTATTTTTAATGTCTATATATATCTGGAATATACTAGAATTATAGTATATTCCATAAAATATTATTATACTATTTAAAAATAAAAATAATAGTAAAATTATCGTAAAAATATAAAAATAAAATTTTTAAAATTCAAACGACACACCAATTCAAAATCAACCAATCAAACATCCAATCCTAAGCATTCAATTTCAACCAACGTATTGTAAACATGTACCTTTTTCTGAGTCCGTTTCTCTAAATTCGTCGGAGTCGTGAACTGCCATGAAACACATATTTGAATTATCTGTCTTCTGATCATCATCGTTTAAGGACGAGTCTCAGTCATCTAGAGTAGCAGTAAATGAATGTTTTCGTTTCTTTGCGGAATCATTGTTTATAGGTAGATTTTGCTTATCTGGATGCAGATAGTTTCTTTTGATATGGCCTGGTTCATCACGGTTGAAACATTTGATATAGTTTGGAACTACATTCTGATTACCAGAGTTCTTATAGTTGTTTCTCTTGAGATTATTCATCTTTATGTATTTCAGGAATTTTCGAAAGTTCTTGGTTATAAAGACTATCTCTTCATCATTATCGCTGTTTGAGTCTGATCCATCGGTCAATGCATTGAATGCAATTGATTTCTTTTCAGATGCTTTGCTTTCTCTTCTCCCAATCTTTTGGACTTCAAACGACATTAAATTTCCAATTAATTCTTCTATCTTTAAGGTACTGATGTCATTTTCCTCTTCGATCGCAAATGTCTTTTGATCCTATTCTAGAGTAAGAGAATTTAAGATTTTTATGACTTGATCTTCTTCCAAAAATTCCTTTCCCAAGGATATTAGAGAATCCAAAATATTCTGAAATCTACTATACATATCCGGAATAGACTCGTTAGAATTTATTTTAAATAATTGAAACTGATTTGTGAGCATGTCAATTTTGGTCTGTTTAGCTTTGCTTGTTCCTTCGTGAGTAACTTGCAAAGTTTTTCAGATTTAATATGTAGACTTACAAACTTACACTCTATTAAATTCATTCCTATCAAGAGAACAAAACCGAAGATTCATAGCTTTAGAGTTTTTTTTATGCGACGATCTTTTGCTCAGCATTTTACTCTGCAAAACCAGTTGTGGGTTCAAAATATTCAGTTTGTGTGATATTCCAAATGTCTCCTACAGATTGTAAATATATTTACATCCTACATGCCCAATATGCATAGTAACTGCCATTAAAAAGTGGTGGTCTGACAGTAGACCGACCTTCTACAAATGAACTAGTGACAGGGGTAATAAAACCAGTGTTGGTAGCCATTTTGAAAATTTTCAAAATTCAGATTATGAAACTTTGAAAACCTTGCTCTGGTACCAAATGTGAGAATTGCGAATTACGGATCTTATGGCTAGAATTAACACTAGAGGGGGTGAATAGTATTTAAAGGAATTACTAATTCTTTTTGAGTTTATATTAATTTGAACATAAATGTATGCAATATTCTGATGCAGATATGATTACATAATCAAACACAGATGCAGATATAAAGTAAAAGCATAAAAGGAAAGAACACACCGAATTTTATGCTGGCTCGGAGTTACCCTACATCCAGTCCCGCAACACAAGTACAGATTTCCTTTCAAAATCAATTCTTACAATTACACCGTCGATTTCAAGGCCACGAGGTACACCGCTCCAGATTCACAATCCTTTGCGTAGAGATACTTGATTTTACGGGCAACAAGTTCACCCGATTGATTTTCTAGGTTATAATCGCACCTTTTCTCACTCGATTGATTTTCCAGGCTACAATCACACCTTTTCTTACTCGATTGATTACAAAGAAGTTTAACTCTGAATAGCCCTGGGATCTTGTTGAGATAGTGACAGAGAATCAAACCAGAGATGATCTAGTTAGATTCAATGGTGATTTCGGCAGAGTAATGGTAAAAATGTATATAAAGAAATGTGGAAGAAGAAGAGGAGTGAATCAGAGAATATATGAATTATAAATTCGTTTAAAACAGCCCCTATTTATAGTAGAACAACAGCCATGTCCAATCGTGAAAGGATATGACGAATAGACACTTCCCTTGAAATTCAAACTTTTAAAATAAACTTTCACCTTGTCGACAAGGCTTCCTTGGGTTGTCGACGAGCCTAGTTACTTTTGGTAATTTGTTTTTCTTTGAAAATAACTTCTATCTTGTATTAAACTATTTTAAACTTTATAAATATACTTAACTATAGTTAAAATACATAAATAAGTATAGGGAATAATATTTTGGTATATATAAAATTTTACTATAGTTTTATATTTAAATCTAAGTATAAATATTAAAAGTTAAATATATTATAATTAAAAGATAGTTTAAAACCAAGGATAACTTGATTTTGAAAATAAAGATTATTTTGAAGCTAAAAGTATTTTAAAACCAGGATAGATGTTTTTGATTTTTAAAAGGAGATTTTGAAATCATTTTGAAAACAAGATATAATTTTGTAAGACATTTGAATAAAAGTTAGCGGATACAAAATAATGTTCCACTAGATTTTTCGTAGGTTCCATCCTACTTAGGGTTCCTTCCCTTTAGCAGGCTCGAAGTGGATTCCATTCCACTAATAAAATGGATTTTAAGATGTCAGCTCTTTTCTAGGAGTTTTAACAAAATTCCTAACTAAATTACTTATATTGAAATCTTGAACTCTTGATAATCTTGATACTCATGAGTCTTGAATCTTGATATCTTCATTCTTGAGTTTATCAATTCTTCAATTTCTATACTGTACAGTCTTCATTCTTTATTATCGGTATATATATCCTGCATATATATATATATCTAAACAATAATGTTAGTATTTATATTTTATAATCTTATTCTAAGGTTGTTGTCATCAAAACGAACTTCTCAGGGACTAACCTGAGTAGCAGAAGAAGCTGAAGAAAAAGCAAGACTAGGACTATATGCAGGCATCTGCTATTTTAGATGTCTAAAAGAAGGACATTATGCAGTCCTATGTACAGACATGATAAAAAGGAATAATGATAAACCGGTATAAGATGATATGTTTCAAGTGCAAAAAGAAAGGGCATTTTGTACATAAGTGTCGAAGAACAAAGAAGAAACCCAATGTCCCAATAGGAAAAGAAAAGAGTTGTTACTGCTGCAAAGAACTAGGATAGATAGTCAAAGATTGCCATTTAGAAACGGGGGAAAAGCCGGCTAATGTATATGCCATTCAAGAAGCACCTTATATAGTCACTGTTATAGGTGGACAAAGTACTTAGACTTGAAGTATGTGCCATGAAGGGTATCACTTATGTGGGAGATATCCCAAGAATAGAATAGAATTAGTAGGCATTTGTACCAAGGAAGAAGAACCATCTACTTCAGAAAGAGTCCAAGAACAGAATGTATAGTAATCCTAGTATCTATATGTATGAAGGAAGTATACGTTGGACGGTATTCCATAGAAGTTGTCACTAAAAAAATTTGTAATAAGGTCTAGGGTCAAAAGCAGATGTATAAATAGGGTGTTACTTAATAAATATCTTTCTAATTATTTTCTTCGTGCATTTTTTTCTTTCTTCCATTAGATCAATTGAATAGGATATTTAGAAACTTTTTTTAAGATGTTATAAAGAAATAGGCTGTAAAAGTATTTAAATTGAAGATAAAAGCTGTAGGAAATGTTTTCGTAAGGATTTTTTGAATGTTAATAAGTATGTATATTGTAAGTAGATCATTTCACTACATAATTTTTGATCTAAGATTCGAGTATGGAACTTTGAGGTGTTTACACCAATCCGAAAAAGGATTTACCACTAGCTTATTGACGATGAACATTGATGAGGGTTTATGATTAGGTACTTGAGTTTTCTATCATAATTGAGAGCAATGTAAGGGAAATGAAGTTTTCTAATCACGGACCTTGATCAGAGTCCGCACTAGAGGATTGGAGGATCAATACTAGTTCGGAAGTAAAGTTGTGGATCCGAATAGTAGATCGAATCAGATATTATGCATCAATGATCTATATACATTGTACGGGTGTTAGTTCAATAAATAAATGTTTTGGGCAAACACCTTTGACCATTTTGGGGTAATTTTAGGAATGAAATTCATTTGAGGGGGAAGTATGTAATGATCCGTAATTTTATCACTTTGAAAATAGGAATATTTAATTCTAAAATGTTCAAATATAGGTTTATTTCCAAACGATAATAATGTTTTGTACAATAAATAAGAGTGATGAACTTATTTTAGAACTTATTTACGAAATAGATAGTTTGGTTTTTCATAGTAAAAGCGACAAAGGTCGATTTTCAATAAAATTAAATATATGATCAAATAAGTATTATGAATGATAAATAATCTATTTTGATTTGTTATAAAATAATAAAAATGAACATATATGCTTGTTTTATAAAGTATACAAACTTCGTTGCATTTTGACAAATTGAATTCGTATTTTATAATTGAACTTTAATAATATTTAATATGGTTTTATATCTCAAATAATCTTGTTTTAATTTATTAAGATGACATAAAACTTATTTTCAAGTTTGGTTTACAAATATATATAGTTCGATTAAAAACAGAAAATGTGACCGTAAAGCGTTTTGTCGAAAATCAACGTTTTGTTAAATATAAGTTATGTAAACGTTTTGCAACTTGAATAGTCATTTATATAAACATACTAACACAAAAACATATATTTAGAAATAGCAAAGTTTAATTCGACTAAGTGAGTAATTATTAAACAAAGTTAACAAAAAATCTAGTCAAATCACATCGAATCAAAACCAGATCTTCCCTTTAGCCACAAATGCGTCCACATTCATTTCCTTAAGTTCTAAGGCAAGGGGAAAATATGAAGTGAAGTGTTGAATGATGGGAGGAGATGTTGTTAGGATAAAAAGCATGAAGTAAAGGGAAGAGGTGAGTTGCTTGCGCATGGGGTGATGTAGGGATGGGTGTTTTGGTAATTTGAGTTTGCTTCATGCTTAAGGAATTCAAAGCTCTAAATACCTACCACTTTCTTCATAAGTCCATATAATTTCCATTGTTCTTCTTCTTACTTTTCTTAGCTTTTTAATGGCTTCTCAAATGGCCACTTCTGCTTCCTTAACAAAGTAAGGAAGTTATGCGAAAAAAATAGCAAAAATAAAATAAAATATGGTAGTATATATACACTAGTGTTTCACTTAAAAGAAAGGCAAACTCCACCTCTCCACTTCAAAAATCACGATCACATCATCATCTCACCCTTGGCCAAGCCTAACATAAAGCAAGGAAGAATTCGGGGAGATTCGGAGCAAGAAAAAGAAGTGGAAGTGCCGCCGGTTTGGTTCCAAGAAGATAGGGGCAAGTTTAAAGTGTCGTTGAAGCTCTACCGGATATACGGGAGCTTGGGAAGGAGGGAGCATTTGTAAAAGTGAGTACTCACATTTGAATTTACTAATTAATCTCTAATTAATTCCAAGTTTAATGATATGAAAATATAACATATATTGGATGATTAAATATGTGATTACTTGGTTGATTGCTTGTTTGGATATATGGATGTTAATATGGATGATTACTAAGTTTGATAAATGATAAGAGCAATGGTTAGTAATTAACCATAGTTACTAAATGAGAATTAAATCCATATGAAGATGTGTATGGAGTTGTTTAGTCACTTATTGGTATTTACATCTAAAAAGGTTGACATGAATATTATATAATATTATAATATAAAATAAAATGGAAAATGTGTTTGAAGTATGAAAAATATTTGCTTAAATGAGTTTAAAATGGTTTGGAAATATTTTATAAACATTTAAAAGTGTTTCCATGAAGTTTGAAAAGGAAATGAAAAACAAGTCAAAACTATGCGTTTCGCGTAATGGTAGTTCGCGATTATACACCAAAGAATTCAAATGAGTATGCAATGGAATATAGCATAGAATTGTTTGAGATAAGAATTTTATGGACTATTATACCTATAGTTTTTTAATATGAAGATTCATCTTTGTAAATTTATAAATATGATTAAAACAAGTTTTCAAAAAATTACGGTTTTTCCATTTAAAACCCTAATTTGAAATTGGTTTAAAATAATATTTTTAATTGTTTAAAAATATGAAATAAATTTTATAAATCTTTTAAATTGATTTAAAAGAGATTTGAATTATAAAAATTAATTTTTAAATGATAGAGAAAGTCATTTTATCAATAAGCCTTTAAAGCATTATTCGCAGCACTTTTTACAGCAATTTTTAATAATTTTTGAAATATGGCTTTAAACTTAAATATTATTTCCCTAATATTTTTATAAATGTTTTCAAATAAATAATCGTGCTTTTTAAAAATGATTTGAGGTTTTTGTAACTTATTTAAAAAATTTAAATAAATGATTTAAAGAAAAGTTATCAAAATCAGGTGATTAATCGTGGCTCTAAATGCCAGCGAGTAGATTTGATTTTTCTATTCATGAGATCCAGGTGAGATGCTTTAACTAAAGAGATGTTTAGGAGCAACCAATGCCCTGGCTCACCTGGCCTCTCCTGGGCGTGGGATAGATAAGATCGAAATGTCAAAAACGAGTCAAGTATAAAAGATTAAAATTTTCAAATTTAAACAACTTGGATTGCATGGAGATAATCTTATTACACTTGGTGTTAAATTCCGAGGAGGGAACCCATATTATCCAAATGAATTTAAAAGGCATTTTTGCCACTATTCGATGGATAGTAATGGTTGAATATGGAAATTGATATCGAGTAGAATTAGCATAATTTCCATGATCCTTTTTACTCAATAATGCTTTCCAAGATGAGAATTAAATAATTGATTTGGAATTATTTTAATTCCTATACTTGAAGTTAATTGTTTTAGGTTTATAGTGAACAATGTCTTAAATAACACCGTTTTTGACCCATTTAAAAGTTATGTTTTGGAAATATGAAATCTTCGATTAAGATTTAATAAATGATTTGGAAATATTTTCCTAAGTAAAAGAGTGAAATGATTAGTATTTTTTAAATGAGGCATAATAATTCCATATACTATGATAAAGATAAAAGAATAATTTAATGAATCTATCTTTAAGGGCAATTTGAGTAAAAATATTAATTGATTGGATGTCGTTTGACAAACATGTATATACCTAATATCATTTTACTGATGATTGGTTCGAAGGAACTGGGGTCGAATTTGGAAAACTCCTATCTGAAAACCACTTCGAACCAATGTATACGTTCAAAAATGAAGACATCTTGATGATGAAAACATGTTGAAGATGACGATTATTGAAGTCCGAAGATATTCATAGCGAAACGATTGCTTTTGACATTCTTTGGATCACTTCCAATATAGAGATATATATCATAGCAGTGGTCCTATCGTATTTTTAAATCTTCATATTGCATGGATGGCTCGCTACTGATCCTAAGGGTGATTCCCAAAAGGATATGTTGGAGGAGTGCCTTTATTTTGTTCAGTCTCAAAACGAACTTGTATGAATGGATGTCTGACATTGCATTTCTGAGATCACAAACGTTGACCTTTACAAACATACAACGCTTGGTGGCGGAGAAGGAAACTTCTCTTTACTTAACACCTTTCTTTGAGACGTACGAGCTCAAAGGTTGTATGTTCGTGGAAGTCAATAGTAATATAAGAAATGACAATATGGCATTCTAAGTAGAATATGCTTTGTGCAAGAATAAAGCGTGGCTTTGTGAAAAACAAAGTATGGCTTTATGAAAAGACGAGCATAACCTCTCTAGCCTCACAACCCAATAACGATATGGGTTACTATGTGGTCTAAAAGACACAATTACGGGCTATCGGATAAAATACGGAAAAGGCTACAGCCTTCCATGGGTAGAATTAGTGGCATCTGAGTCCTTGAATGAGTAGCCATTGATATTGATTCCCATTGGATGTTAACAACATCATAATGGCGTCTGAGTCCTCGGATGTATAGCCATTGGATATATGTTTTTTGCAACCAAAACACTGCGTCGGACCACTAGTACTTTATCATGTTGGAAATCCAATCCTAACACGAGCTTTACAGTTTTGGTTATAGTCCCAAAATAGCGGTAATGTATTACAAACATTTCTTGTACCATTTTGGTATAATATATTCCATTTGGTATATTCCTTTGACCTAGTCTACATATATTACCGTAGACTTAATCCAGAAATTGATCCTTGTTTTATATATATTTAATTGGAAAATGTTTTAGAAACTAATGTCATTAAAGATAATATTACAGTATTTTTAGTCTAAAGTATTTTGGTTACCATAAGGTAAAAACCCATCCGTTTTTATGTATGTGCGCGGTCTTATGTGATACCCTTCTCTTCAAAGTTTTTGATTGACATTAGCATGATCTATACATTTTAATTTTCAAGTAGCTCATGCTGGTTTATCAACCCTGATCCGGGTAAATTCAATACTCGGTTTAGATCCCAGTAGTTTCAAGTTTAATTGAAGATGCTTGGAATTTCCGGAGGAGAGCTAGAGATCTTCATCTACGTATGGATGTGTTCTATTATCCGCTTCATATACTATATTTGTTTGTTGTTTTTCAGCATTTGTAAGGAATTTATAACTGTCTAGGCTGAATCTAGGTTAGAATCTGATATGTATTTCAAAAATTGCCACTGCAAAGATTACTGATATTATAAATTATTCCATTCATGTGAGATTTTATTTTAGGTTCTATCTTCTTTTCTTTTTCACCCAATAATCCATCATTCTGATGCTTGAAATTGCGACACGTGAATACCGTGGATGTATCAGTGTCTATTTCTAAGGATCGAAAAAGTGGGTCGTTACAATGGCATAGGTAGGCCGATTTTATGTTGGTAGAAATGTAGATGTTCTGTAGCCTCATTACAGTTCTCTAGAGATATATTGTACGGAAGGTATTCCCTTACCTTGTCATTGTTGGAATCCATTCTCTAATATGATACTTAATGGTTTTAGTTTTACACCTATTATGCAGGAATTTAACAAATGTAATCATTTCGGCTATGATTAATAATTATTTGTACTCTAGACATTAATAAAATATCACTAGATTTCCTATAGAAATGTTTTTGTTATCATAAGATAAAAATCCGACCGCGTTTATGTGCGGCGTGGTCTTATGAGATACACTTCTTTTCAAATGTTTTGTTTGGCATCAAATCTGATTTATGACACTGTCATATATATTTATGATTCATGTTTCTCATGCTAGTTTATCAGACTGATCCGCGTATTTTTAATACTCGGTTCATATCCGACTAGTTTTTGGATTAGCTGAAGATGCTTAAAGTTTCCAGAGGAGTGCTGGAGATCAAACCATGGTCGTAAATTATATTTCCGCTTCATTTGTTTACTGTTTTGTTTTCAGCATTTGTAAGGACAGAGGTTCATAAGTGTCCAGGATGAGATTAGGATAGGCTTTGATGTATATATTTAAAATTTCCACTGTAAATATTGTTGTTTAATAATATATGCTATTCCATTCATGTGAGATTTTATTTTGTGTTTTTATTTTCATTTACCCCTAACTATCCACCTTTTCATTCAATTTGAGTTGGATATGTGTTATTTATTGTCAACTTACAGAAAAGCGGGTCGTTACACAATGTCAAACGAGTATTTCAAAGGGTTGAGCTTCATCATGTATTTTCGAAGGATTCGGAACATCTCCCCATGTCGTCAATGTGGTTTCTTAAACATTATGACTCACGAGCATGTCATCCACATAGAATTCCATTGAACACCCAATCTGATGTTTGAACATCATGTTCACCAGCCTTTGGTAAGTTGCTCCAGCATTCTTTAGTTCAAATGGCATAACTAAATAACAATATGGTCCTAGGTTGGTTATATAGCTGGTATTTCCTGGTCTAGGACATGCATTGGAATCTGATTTTATCCAGAGTATGCATCCATGACAAGAACAGTTCATGTCCGTCTGTTGAGTCCGCCAATCGATCAATTCTTGGAAGCCAGCTGTTGCCCTCCATGCACTACTTATTCAAGTCAGAATAGTCGATGCAGGTCTTTCACTTCCCCGTTAGCTTTCTTCACCAAGATTGGATTGGGTGCCTATTTTTGATATAAGGCATCGTGAATGAAGCCATTGTCCATCAGCTTATATACCTCTTCTTCGAGTGCAATGGGTCTCTCCGGACCTAGGCTGTAGCGCTTCTGCTTCACAGGAACACATTTAGGATTTATATTTAATACATGGCTTGCTATGTCCGGTGAGATCCCACACATGTCAAAATATGTCCAGGCAAATACATTTAGGTTTGCTTGGAGGAAACTAATCAACTCCTTCATCAACCTCCTACTGAGTTGTGATCCGACCTTCAAGATCTAGGTAGGATCATGCCGACTGACCAGAATGTTGATCATTAACTAGGCAAGAGCTACCCTTCCATCCTACGACACTTTTTGTGGATTTATATCCTTATGGAACCGGATGTGCTACCTGAGCCAAGGCTCAAGCAGTGCTTGCTATGTATCCAAAACCTTGATGTAAAGAGTCCCCTCTACACCTTTCCATTTCTCTCTTCACCTTTCCTTCTTTAGCTCTGTGATATAACACTCATGACCAAGCTCTTGATCTCCTTGTATTATTCCCAAACCAGTCTTTGTACGAAACTTCAACGTCAAACACCAAGAAGCAATAGCTGCTCTGAATTCAGCCAGGATTGACCGACCTAAAAATGGATTGTAAGTAGAGTAAATATGCAACTCACTAAAGGCACAACCCACATTCGCTTGTGGTCGCCCTCGACAAGCACCATCGGTAATTCCACATATCTAACTGGCTTCATAACCATCTCATCAATTCACTGGATCAGAGATTTACACGGTTTTAAGTCCTTTCTCACCAGAAGGATCTGGTTGTAAGCTTTCTTAAATAAAATGTTCAAAGAACTCCCACAGTCAACCATCACTTTCCATATAACCGTAGGGCAATCATGGCCACAATCATGAGTGGTCAATCTTTGAGGCTTACACCCCATCTACATCTTTTTTTTGAAAAATAATGTCGTTTGTCATGGTTCTGAATTTTTTGTTGGAGCTCCATCGTTTATAGCAAAGCAGCTCTCATTCTCTGTATGTTTCAATGCATCAACATACCTATCCATCTCATTCAAACCCTTATTGGATGGATGTGGTGCACTGATGATTGTATTTATCACTATACGTTTTTAAGCTGCCTAAGCTCTTCGCTACCGGGCCAAACTTGCCCCTTTGGGATGTTGGCCCAAGAGGGTTGGAATTTCCTTGTCTTCCATCCTGTGGGGCTTTCACAAACTTATGCAACCTCCTTTTGTGAATCAAGTCCTCAATCATATTATGCAAGTGTCTGCACTCATTAGTGTTATGACTATGTGTCTCAAGGAACCTACAAAACTTGCCAAAATTTTCCTCCATCTTAGTCGAATCACTTAGAGCCAGCTTTCTATATTGCTCAGTGCCTTGAGTAACCAAGTAAATATTGTCTATTAAGTTGTTCAATTCAGTATAGCTGTCATACTTAAGAATCCTAAGACATTCCTGTTATCCGGCTTTTGCTTCTTAGTCCCATTATCACCCCATTTCTAACAATCATTCATGTTGCTGACATTTACATCCACATTTCTAGAACTCCCTCCAAATTGTTTTAAAACAATATTGGTCTATATTACTTCAGCTAAAGGCTTAACATCATCTCTTCGTGAACAGGTACTCGCCTCTTCCAAACGCAAGAACTGATTGGCCTTCATGTAAAAAATATCCATCATCAATGGGGGTTTATTTCCAACCACTTCTCGAAATCAGTCTCAGGATGGATCCTCCTGATCAGTGCCCTCAATTCATTGTCATCCTTAGCATACATAACTTCCATCACAGCTGTATGGAACCTATTCATGAAATCCTTCAATGACTCTTCTGCACCCTAAAAGAGGATTGATAACGATATCTCATCCTTCAGGCATGAAGTGTGTAAGTGGGTTTGCTCCAGAAACCTTTGCATTTACTCAGCAAAAGACGATATGGATCTCGGAGGGAGTTAGGTGAACCACACCGTCATTATTCCCTCTTAGAAGATTGGAAAGCAATGACACCTCACATCATCATATGCTTTTGTAGAGTCCATATGCCACAAGTATTTCATTAAGTACTTCCTTTGATTTATTTTTCCACCGTATAATGACATCGTCCGCCTTACAAATCTTTGGGAAAACTTCATACATAGAATGTTCTCAGTAAACAGGTTCTAACTTGGAGAAGTACCCCACTCATCATTACCTTTAAACTGGCTTTCGTTCACAAGTTTTTTGACCATCTCAGCCAAGTACTCCGGTTCCATAGGTTTGGTTGAACGACAGTATTCAGGATTTGGTTCGAGTGTTCGATCCGTCGAATGCTCTTAGGAATACCCTTGATACTTGGGTTCCCTAGACTCCAGGAGATCCGTCCGTCCGGCAGTTCACTCTATTTGATTCTTGTGTGTTGAATCATTAGTAGTTGTTCGATATTCCTAATTCAGGCCATCAGTGGCGCAACCAGAATTCAAATCCACTTCGACATCGAAAGGGCGAGGTAAGAATATAAGGTTTGCTAGGTTGGTATCGATCTGTTCTCTTGGATTGGTACTGATCCAAAAACCATCACCACCTGTTTATCTTCTCTCTTGATATGAAGTCTCGGCAGCGTTTTGATCAATTTTCTATTTGTTATTCCTTCGTCTTTGCTCGAATGATGAGGAACTATTAGACTTTGAATCATAAGATGTTAAGTCCCTTCTGCTCCTCCTATGGTGGTTCGGAGTTAGCTCATTCACCAGTCTCAAGCTCTCCTGCATCTACCTGTTCATTTCATTACGATTCTCCTAAAACCTATCCTCTATTTTCTTCATCATAGATCAATCACCACCCTAGTCACGACATTAGTTGGATTCTAAATCTCTGGCCGATTGGCTGGACAACTCTTATCCACATGCTGAGTATTCTAGTTCTCAACGTCATTGCAGCTCTGGAGTTCGTAGAATGGTCTCTCCTTGAGGCCATGGCAAATAGAATTTTGTAAATTGTTGAAAATCTGAATAGTAGAACTGTAAGGTTGAAATATTGGATCTATCTCTCAGATCTAAGAAATCCGATGGTAGACGATGGATGCAAGCAGCCTAAGAATATCATTCTTAGTGAAAGCACTAAAATGTTTGAACTAAAAATGACACAAACACCAAAGATATTATGTAGATAATAAAAAGTAAATAAAAATAAATTAAAATGAGCAGGGAAAGAACATACGACATTTATAGTGGTTTGGCTAATCTTGGCCGACGTCCACTTAGTGGTTTTATTGCTCATACCACTTGTTTACAAGCATTGGCTTTTACAAATCGATATAAATCTGTGGGTGATTATAATAAATTAGATTAAGATAGAGCTTAAGCCTAAAAGATACCTAAACATGAGCTCTACCCCTCTATTTATAGTTGTAGGAAGCCTAAAATCTCTCCCCCATGATATGCACCTCGTCTTCCATGCCATAGACCATTTCTTCAAGAAAATAGATGGACATCTCTTCAATAATTATGGATTGGTACCGATCCATGGGCTTGGATCGATATCGATCCATATGTTCTTCATATAGATGATTTTGAACTTCTTGTCCTGATTCGATTCGTTGTTAGCTTCATGATTCCATACTTGTTTGCATCACTATTAGCTTGTTTCTGAGTCCAAATGATGGACTGGTGTAAAAATGGAGTTCCTAACTTTGAGTGCCCATGGAGAACGATAAAGAATTGCATGTAATCAACGAAACATCACTTGAAATAGGTTCCTGATATCAAGTAAAGTGGATAGAAGGAGTTGGGGCAAGATTATAGGAGGAATCATGGATCGGTATCGATCTAAGTGGTTGGGTCGGTACTGATCCGTCACTTTGGTGGTTTTTTTATCCTCGTTTCCTTGAATGGTTGGGTCTTTGTCCCTTGACTCTATTTATACCTTTTTAGTGGACTCTTGGGCTATCTCTTTGGGCTTTCTACCTTGATGGTTTCCAAATTCGATTCGTCTAGCCAATCCGAATATTGCTGGATCAAAAGATCGGATAACAACATATATATATATATACATATAATTGTAGATGCATAGTTTAGGCAATTTGTACATATTGGTATTGTATGCCTAACTTGAGGCAACCGGGTAGTACTTGAAGAATGAATCATGATTCTCTCGAGGGTGGGAAGGATGTACGTGGGGTTAAGCATTTACATATAGTTTCGGTGTATTGTTGTAAACAATCAAAAGGAAAGGACGTTAGTGAGGAATCTATTGTACCTTTGGGACGTCATGACCTACGGATGTGGTTTTGGAGTTGGGATACAGAGAGATTGGGATGCCAATCTGGAGTAGCTCATATACTATTCAGTAGTATGATGTGCACGTAAATATGCATATTTTTACTTCCATATTTAATCTACTTTAATTTAAATAAATGTCATCATTGGGTTTTTTTACACGTTTTTACCAAAATCCAACTATCATCAAGTCATCATTCATTCATCTTCATTTAGGGGCAAAATTTGTAATTTTGTACATGAATTTAATTTGAGAAAAATTTACTCGCGCATTTTAATGTTGTTTTGTAGAAATTTGGATGGAAAATAGAAGAATTGTTCACGGAAATATGCATGCACAAGAGAAGAAAGCAAATGAAGATGGAAATAAATGAATTCATGAAATCTTGGAGAACCCCAACCTACCCACTTACTTTAATCTACAATTAGGAGCTAATGCACAAGTTAATGAGAATTAAAAGCACATGTACATTTAGTGGAGGATTAATTCATGCTAATGATAACTTGGTGGCCACACTTCCTCAAGGGTATTTTGGGAAGCCCTCTAAAATATGGATTAGGATTTTATGCATGTATAAATAGCCCTCTTATGTTCATGTAATAATATTTTACCTCTCATCGTATTATGCAAATTGTAAGCTTCAAATTAAAACGAGAAATAAAAATGGCCTCCTAAGCCTCCTCTTCTTTTAATTGCTTTTATTTCATGCTTTCATGCTCTTTTATGATTATTTTCATTTATATGCTCTGTTTTCTTTCATGTTAGTATTTTAGTTTTATTTTTATGCAAGTTGTTAGTTCATTTTTATTTTAAATAGCTTGCACTTTCCTTTTATTTTCTATATCGAAATTTACATGCGTTGAAATGATAACACAAAGGAGTAGCTAAACCCCTTCAATTTAGGGGTAATGAAGCTCTCTGAAATTATGTAAATTCAACATACTGTGTGATTTATGATCTTCTTTATGCTTCATGAAAAGTTAGTTTATGATGTAAGTTTATTAGTGAATTTGATAGTCTATATTGTTTATCACAAATAGCCTATTCTTATTCACATTTACTAACTAAGTGATTTTGATTGTGAAATTAAAGTAGAATCAAAATTTGATGATCTATGTTACTAAATACATAGTAAATAGATCATACTTAAAATAGCTTTTGCCTTGACTTCATTTTCATTACAATTGGTAATTGGTTTTCTGTGTTGTATTATAGTTTGATGGTTTAAGATATGTTAGTTAATAACATAAATAGGCTATACTTATGATAAATACATCACTAATTCCACTTAAGATCAAAATAGAGAGATCATAGATTGTTTGTGTGTTGATTTGTATAAAAATACGAGAGTGGATTTTCCTCTAAATTGTTTTCTGGTCTCATATTTTTAGTCACTTTTATTTCTTGTTAGCCTTTGCGTTTCTTTTTCGTTTAAACAATCTCAAACTCTTTGGTTTAATTTGATTGAGTAAAATTTTTAACCACTTCAATTTCCTACGAATCGACCTGTACTCGCCACATACTAACATTGTACGCTGTGCGGTTGCGGTTAATTTTATTACAATTGTTCGACGATTTTCTAACCAACAGATCAACGTAGTACGATTGAGTGCTAGGATAGAACCTACTGGCCAACTTCTTTTGAGGTATTGGTTTTCAAGTGAGTTCATAAGTTAACTGTTGCTCTTGGTAGCTCTCTTTGGTAGCTAATAGTAATTTTTCATGGGTAAAAATTATAGGTATTCTTATTTTAGTTTATGGTATGGAGATGTTATATTAGTGTCATTGTAGCATCATTGTATTTTTTTGCATTTCAGATGCTTCGATAAGGATTGATAGATCTATGGTACTGCTGCTTAGAAAGTGTAGTATTACCCTACACTCATTTTTCATATTTAGTAGTATAGCTGGTTATAGTATGTGTTGTTTTAATATGAGAACCACTATTATTTATCATCATGACTTGTTGGTGTATATATAAAGTAGGGCGATGTATGATTACTATTATCCATTGATCCTTTCTCACATGGTTGAATACGTATACAGTACTTAAATATAGCTCCCTTTACACGGGCTTTATGTCTAACCCATGTTTTGTATTTTATGTTTATATCATGAAAACTCTTGGATACTCGATTGAGTAGTTTGGAAGTCATGTGCTTTTAGGGATAGGGTTTCGAACAATTAGAGAATTCTAGAGGTGTGAAGTTGGTATATTGGATATCTTTACCTGTTGATGATGTTGCACATGGCAGGCATGTTATTTTGTATATAAGACTTTTGATATTATATATTATATTCAGAACTCCATATGAATGGAGTTGACGTGTTCTGACTTTCTATATCAATACTTATTTATCGGTTGCTTCCACTAGTGCAGTGTCTTGTTTATTTTTTATTCTATTATGTTCATGTATATTCGGTATACTATATGTTATCATTTTGCTGCAAAATTGTATAGATATGCCTTGGTATGATGTTTGGTTTTAATTTTACCCTAGTGGGCTGTCTTTTGTGGTATTCAAAAGTCAGATGTTGCCACTCAACACTTATTTAGGATATTATGAAGGGTGGATCATTACAGTTGGTATCAGAGCTTACGCTCAACACTTAGGACCAAGTAGGCCTGTCTGAGTTAAGAAACTTGGTAGATGGAGAGACATTGAGAGAGCATACTTATATTTTTCTACTATATTAAAATGCATACACCACTCATCTTCTGAAATTTGATTTATAAGTCACTAGTTACTAAGGTATCTTTGTTTAAGGCTATTTGTATGAGCTGACGTGGTGCACAAGCGACCATAAAGAAGCAGTTTGAGATGCCCGAATGGTTCAAAGACAATCTAGATACCACATGGAATGTTCCATCGCCCGTAAACATCCAGTAGACGTGGAAGTTGTTAGAGGTATTGTAGCCCTAGGGGCATAATAGTAGAAGTGATTAACGAGATACCGCTATGAGTCTTGGTTTATATCCAAGATTGAAAAGGATGTGCAGCTTAAGTGTTTCATCCATTTCCAGTGGGATAGCTTGTCAATGAAGGAGCATATTAGCCAATTCAACCTTTTGGCTAAATTCATAATGGAGATAGTTATTACTCCTTTAAAGTATGGAAGATTGCCTAGGGTTTTAGTGCTTGGATTTTAGAGTTATTGCTTAGTCATTTCCTAGTTTGGGCCGCCTTAGCGAATTTTACGGGGATGATTCTCCTTTATGAGAGCACCGATGAGGTACTACTAGAGGTAGCAAAAGGCCAGGTATGAGTGCTTTAACTGTAATCAGCTTGATCGCTTAAAGAAGATTTGTCCTACACGTCGGAAGGGTACATAAGTAGTAATTACTTATGATCTATAAGCATTCTGGGTCCTAACAGGACAACTACTCAAAGAAAAAGGAAAGGAGTTCTAGTAGCAAGGCATGCTATATTTGTCAGATACTTGCTTATGTTTTTTCCGATACTAGAGATGTATATTCATGTATTACCAGTGACTTGGTAGCATGCTAATACTTGGCCCCTCATGTTGTAGGTAGATGCCTTTGTAATGTTTAATCTAATATAGCTAACCTTGGTTGTTAAACTATGGTATAGTGACCAAGAGTACTGCCATTCAAACTTGGTGCATATGCTTTCGAGTTGAATGGCGTTGTTTGATGAAGTTTGACTTGGATTCTATATCCAAGTAGCATACAATGGTTGCCCAGAAATGAGCAATGACCGAGCGGATGACTTATATGTTTTATGATGGGAATAATCCCATAAACTGCGTAGTGATTTTAAGGATCAGTCCATTCCCATACTAGTTCTTAACCCCTAGTTTGGGAATGGGGTTTCTAGGTTATTTGCATTAGTTATGAAAGGATTTTTTCACTCGATTCCTAAAGAAGAGCACCTGAATCGGATTCTTGGAGTGACTTATAGATTTTTGAAGCACGAGTGTAGTCATGTAAGGAAATTTCGATGGTCAAACCATGGAACGGTTCAGAATTCGCTTAAGAGGAATAAGGTGGCCAACCTAGTTTAATCAAGAAATCTTGCAAGTGAACAAAGGATTGGATTGGGCATCTTATATTATTTTGGATGCTCTTTATTCATCGTAAAATTATTTACTGTACATTATAGTTAAGATAGCTTGTGATAGTTTGGGGAAGGACTTCTCGACTAGTTTTGTGAAGATTTAAATAATCCTCTAAGTGATGTTACGATACTTGCTTGGAGGAGCATCATAATACACCTAATATAGTATCCTTGTTATCATTGTGCGGTTGAAGGTTGTTCGAACTCTAGCAAACCTCAGAGTTGTGGATTGTCATTTAATAATGTGAACATTTCTCCTTTGGAGAATGTGTTTTGTTCAAAAGGAAAGGAAAGTTGAGACTTAGATTGCAGTTTATTCAAGATTTTTGAGGTTCAAGAATCCAACATATCATCTAAGTTTTCCTTTTTAGAGTGGAAAATATGATAGTCTTTCATGTACTATAATCATGAAAGGAGTTGCACCACTACGCATTTGGATCGTCTTGGATGTCGAACAGACTTATGGGGATTTATAGCTTGACATGCACGCTATTACTATTATTAGTTACCATATGTGTTGATGTAGATTCCTTTTGAATGATTGGTACTTTGTTTGATAATTATTATTAATTGTTTTTGTCAGTTGTTGCTAGTTATTGGTTGTTATTGATTGTTATTACTTATTGTTGCTTGCCGATTGCTTGCTGTTGCTTGAACATTAATTGCTTGTTTATTTTTGTTGACTGATTATTAATAGATTTCTTTCATTGATTGAATTTTTTTATTTTTGTTGATTGATTGTTGATTAACTTTTGATGCTTATTGATGGCTTTTTATTGATTGTTATTGCTAGTAAATTATGTTAATATTCCTATTCGATTAAAGGAATACATGATGTATTTCATGATGAGTCGACTAGAGAAATAGGATATGAACCGTATGTGGCTTTAGACCTCGAAGGCCTATTCATATTTTTTATAATAGGTCTATTTGGCTTTAGACCAACGGTGTTAAGCTTATCCATGTTAGATAGATCTTTGTATTGGCATGTCTCCATTTACTTAAGGGAATTTCGTTTCCCTTTTTGTTTGTTTGTTAATATGTAAGAAAACATAGTGTAGAGCTAGCTTTGGTGCTGGTGGTGTAATCCACATATTTTTCGACCATCAAATATGCTTGAGAAGTCATTAAGATTGAAAAAAAGCAATAAAACACATGGGAGGACATGGAAACATTCCAAAAGCAGGTGTTAAGCATATAGGTGCATGGAGATATTAGACTTTTAGTATGAAGGTAGTAGTCGAGCTCCTACTCAAGAGTTGAGTAATTTAAAGGAGTTGATGAATAATCAAAGATATCAAATCACAAGGGTTTTCGAGCCTGAACACAAAAGGATATCGAGTCCTTATAACTATTAGAAGTAGTATCGAGCTTCAATAACCATAAGGGTTGTTGAGTATATAAAAAGAGTAGGTATCGAGCCTTGACACCATTAGGGTTGTCGAGTCTACCATCTCGGAATTTTATCATTTTGATTTTGAATTTTCGATTAATTCTAAATATTTAAATAATCATTTTTTAAAATATAAATAACATATATTCAAATATAAGGATAATTTAAATATTTGAAATATGAATTAAAATATTAATTAAATGATTCATGAACCATATTTAACTCTTTTTTAATTAATAAACGGTGAACTCATTTTGTAGATTATTTACAATAATAAATAGTTCGAACAAAATATCGATAATGTGATCGAAAATATAAAATGATCTTGAAATGCATGAAGTTACCATTCCAGGGCACTATGTCAGATTTCAATGAAACTAGTGCCATTGGGACCGAAATAATAAGGTGACATATGTTGATGAGTTTTGTGGCGATCGGACGTATTGTGTGATCGTGTAAGCTCGAAACGGGTTAATTTTATAGAATTAAAATAACAATATAATTTGATTATAAAATCTAACCATTGTACATGATGGAATTAGGTCTCAAAACTAGTGTCACTAAGTTTGAAATAGGGGTATTGGAATAAGAACGCCAATGAGCATGGTTCGATCGAAGTTCGTGATTTTGAGGGTTGATAGTGTCAAAAAAATCTATAAAAGGACCGCACTTCTCCCTCTTTTCCCAAACTCCTTATCCATGCCCATGCAAATCGAACGGCAAAGATAGATCGGTGCCCTAGGGACCGATTTAGGCGAAGTGTACAATTAAGAAATTGTGCGCAAAGGTGAGTCGTGTGAGATAAACAGTGGGTTCGTCGTGGATTGAGGCGAGGCATAGGAAATCTACTGTGACAGCGGCAGCTAGGTCTAGGTTTTCCAGCGTCAACGTTGATCTTTGGGTGGGGGCTCTAAAGTAAATGGTTGGGGTTGGTAAGTGCTTTATTCCGGCAGAGTTTGGCAATGATTGGTCTCTTGTGGCGACAGCAGGCCATAGACGAATGGAATAATGTTTTTGGGGTTCAACTTTGGCCAGGAGGCTATGGCAGGAGGCTTTTTTGCTAGCAATGAGTTCATTGTGGTTTGGCGAGTCGCTAGTGGTAGCACGGTGGTCGGAATTGCCCTATGGTGGAGTCAATGTAAAGTTGGATGGAGGTGAACGATGTGACTTGGGTTTGATAATTAGGGATCATGGTTTAATTGGATAATTAAAGTTGTAATTAGTGAATTATTTATTATTTTATTTTAGAATCTTATAAACCAATAACTATTTCATATGAGGTCGAATTCGGATGGGGTCAGTCACGATGGACTCATATCAATGTCATCTACCTATTGGAATTGGATTCATTGAATTTGGAGCTGTTGGAAATTCAAACTAAAATTGAATTCCGTTCGATTTTAGATCGAACCGGAATGCAAAAGCATCAACTGGAATTTCGGTGAGTTTACTCACCTCTAAATAAAATATACGATATATGTATTGCTATAGATTATGTTGAATGCTTGAATGATAATTTATATTATTGGTTGATTGTTTGTTTGGATTTAAATTTCCATTTAAATAGAGGATGATAGAAATAAATATTGTGTTGCAAGGAACAAAAATAAAATAGAAGTCGAAGTGTGCATAGCGAAAAGGTCGTTATGGAACACTCAAAAAATACACATTCATCCGGGAAATTTACATGGGACTTTTGTAAAGAGACCTAAGGGGTTTATTACTAATATTTATTTATTTAATTCTATTCTTATGTTACTTATATTGATGTTTGGTTGAAATATTGGTGACATACTCTTTGATTTGTATAAGCATCATTATAATGATTTTCGGTAGACCGTCACTCATGAAGTATCGTCCCCTTAAATCTTTTTTATATTGAACTTGCGCTTGTATTTTTAAAAAGTGATCGTTTGATCATGTTTTAAACCTTTAAAGTTTTTTAAACTATATTTTCAAATATTTTGGGAATTTTGAAAATAAAGGATAAGTGTTGATTAAAATATATCAACGGAGTTATAAATTTAATTAATCATTTTAATAATGATGTTTAAAATTAATTAATCATTTTAAATAATGATGTTTAAAATTTATTAATCATTTTGATAATGATGTTTAAAATTAATTAATCATTCTAAATAATGATGTTCAAGGTTATTTAATCATTTTAATAATGGCGTTTAAAATTAATGAGTCATTTTAAATAATGATGTTTAAGGTTAATTAATCATTTTAAACAATGTTTAATATTAATTAATCATTTTAAATAACGATGTTTAAGGTAAATTAATCATTTTATTAATAATATTTAAAATTAATTGTTCATTTAATAATGATGTTTTAGATTTTTTAATAGTTTAATAAATGATGTTTAAAGTTAACTGATTGATTGAAAATAAAGGTGTTTAAAATTAATTAATTGATTTAATAAAAGTGTTCTTAAAAATTAGTTAATCAACCGATTTAATAAAAGTGCTAAAGTTAAATAACTAATTTAATAAAGGTGTTTAAAGTTAATTAATGGATTTGCTGAATGGGCTATAAAGTTGATTAATTTACTTTCGGGAAAATTAATGTGGTTTTTAATTTATAAAAGTATTTTAATTAATATATTGTCTCCTGAGATAATAGTTGTTGTTTGAAATTTATAAATGGTAGTTTATGAAAGAGAAAATCTTTTAAACGGAGTTTTTGAAAATAATTCTAAGTGTAAATTGTTTAGAGGTTTATAGTAAATGATGAAAACCAAGCACAAATTCGATAAAGTTTAAGTGTTTTAAGGTGGGTTTTTAAGTGTTTTACAAATATTAGTGTTTTACAAGGTGGTTTTTAAGTGTTTTACAAATATTAGTGTTTTTTAAGCACATAATTTTTCAAGGTGGTTTTTAAGTGTTTTACAAATATTAGTGATGTGAAAACCAAGCACAAATTCGGTAAAGTTTAAAAGTTTGATTCGGATACGGAAAGAATAAGGAATTAATTTCCATAAACGATATCGTTTACATGGAAAGGATTTAGTCATACTCTTAGCACTAAATGTTGAGGTATGAAAACTCGTTTCTATCCTGAAGGTTAAAATTGTTGTCAGGGCAATGCCTAGAGTTAACACTACCTTACTTGGCTGACTTCATTTTCAACCGAAAGATAGTACAAGTTTGAAATTGACGAGTAGCGGTAAGGGTATGAGATTTAATTTCCATATATAATCATTTTGATTATTCCCGATAATTGTTAATTGTTTTATTGATTATCAATTCAGCTTTTTTCTTTGTATATCGTCAACTTAAGATGATTTGCTGTTTATCTAAGCGTTGACATCCTTTGTCGAAAATGACTAAAACTAGAAAGCGATTGGGGCCAAGCTATGTGGGATTGCTCCCACTAGGGTATTTTCACATCTACTTTAGACTGGTTTTTGTGGTATGCGCACGAAGATGTGAAATACTTGGATTCTCGGTAAGGTTGGCGGGGTCTGGCCTAGAGTTCTCGAGAGGTGTCATGGAAGAAAACGACCCTCTCAAGTATATTGTCTAGAGGTATACTTTCAGCAAGGGGATGCACCCTTCTAGTCATTGTTGGAAAATTCCTTTCCATAATGTTGATTCAAATCTTTGAATTGTTTTCTTAATTGCGTCGAGAAGTGAATGGAGCTCTTTTCGATGTTTAATTATTTGTGTCCATTCTTTAAGTTTGTATATTGATCTTGTTTATTCCCATTCTTTCAAGTTTGGATTCTTTTAATTTGTTTCCACTCATTCATGTGTGGAAATTGTTCTTGTCAGGTAAAATTCACTTTATGTTTTGCTGTGTGGTCTCACCGAATCATTATGTGTTCATCTCATTACTTGAGTTTTCTCGGCTTGGTTTCCAAACCAATCTGGTTGTTATTTTATTATATTGCTTAGGTCAAACCAAGTATTTTTCTAGGTTGTCGTTGGTGGGACATGGAGCTCATGGAGTAGCGCTGGATGTTCATATGCCGTAGAATTTTTTATTTTTCGTTGTATAACTGTGTATACCTATCAACAATTATAAGGATAGGAAGTTATAACTACCCAGGCAAACGAGGTTTTTTTTTAACTCTAACATATCATGTATTTTAGAGTGACATCTTATTGTTTTTGATATATTATATGTTTTTGTTCTAGCAATTGTTAAAGTGATAACATGATAGGGGGCTCTCACATTGTGAACTATATGACAAAGTTTTGTCTCACAACCCTACACATCCCTTTACGGGTTGGTTGTGAAGCCAAAAGGTATATCGAAAACGAGGTTACCATTTGTAGTCATCTCCAAGTAGGGAGAACGTTACAACTGGTATCAAAGTTGAAGGTTAAGCGAGAACCTCGGCTTTGATAAGGTATGGCTCATTAGAGATTGGGTAAGTGATACCCTAGAATGAGTTGCGAGAATTATATATACTGGTGCGTTTTTTTATTGCTATAAAAACATATTGTGTGAATTGGTCTATTCAGTCATTTATTAGTTCTGGCCGAGAAATGGGACGCCACGATTGTCGATAAGGGTTTCTAAACACTTAAATAAGGCAAACAGACAAGATATTGATTTTTTTAAATTCGGTAAATGAGTTATTTTACCTTGGTCTGTATGTTTTGTATTTAAAGGATTAATTTTTGAATTTATATAGTTATTCAAGGTATGTTTTTTTGTTAACGATAATATTTCTTTATTATCATTATTTTTTGATTTGTTGTGCTCGAATGGTTTAGGAGCATCGATTATGGTTTATTGATTATTAATTTATACTCGATCAGTTTATGGGAATTTATTATTTTGATAGTTATGAGTGTACTAAAATGAATCACTTGTGAATTTAGTTTCCCTGTTTGACTACAAGGTGTTCAATGAAAATTTTAAGTTAAAAGTCATCTTTAATAATGTTGAGTTAAAAGCAAACTTTTAATCAAAGTTGTTTAATATAATCTAAATGGGAAGATAAGACATTTAAAAGATAAATAATTATGAAAAGTTTATTGTAATAAAGGGAAGTGATTATAATATAAGATGATTTTAAAAGTTACATTTTATATGAGCATGATATTGAAAATGATTTATATTATTTATAAAGAGTGTTTTACAAATAAAAAGGATTTTTGAGAATTCAAATCCTGGTATTGCTTCAGTTGATTTCAACAAGATTTTGAGAAAGTAATGGTAGCATTGCTTGGAAATTTTTATAAGTATAAATATTTCAAAAGGAATCTTTAATAAAAATACATTTTCTTTGGATAGTTCAAGGAGAAATATCTCAATTAGTTTTTTGGTAATGCGAATAATCTTCTAAGTGACGATCTTATGTTTGCTTAGGCAAATGTTGTAATGGACTTGGTAAATTATTCTCTTTATCATCGTGTGATCAAAATAAGTTCAAACCAAAATGAACCTATAGCTAGTGTTAGCGAATAAGTTATTAATATTATTTTATAGATATAGAAATACATGTAGTATGATTTAAAAAGGGATTTTGAAATAAATAAAAACTGAATATTTAGTTCTATTAAAAGTATAGTTTTTGTTAAGCATCTAAGTTTTGTAAACTATTTGGTGATATTGGGCCAACATATAAACTTCTTTCCTTAGAACACTCTAAGGTAAAGGGGTCGAAGGGTTGACTTAGTTTTAAAGACCGATATTTTCTTTGGACCTCCATTTGAAATTTTGAAAATCAAATTAAAATTGACATTTCGTATGTACTCTTAAGATATAGAAGAGTATTATATAAGTAAATAAAAGTAGAGTAAGTTTTTAATTTAGTGCTTTATAAAGTTGTGTCTTTATAAATTGTTTATAAACGTAAGAGAGTATTTGAGAAATAATTCACAAAATAATTTTAGTATTGAATGAAATACAAGAAATGAAATTGAAAGTGATTTAGAAAGAGATTGGTGTAATTAAGAAACCAATCAGATTGGTGTAACGAAATTGATTCTTGATCTAGGGTTCAAATAAGTAACTATAGCTGATTATGCATGTTCAAAAAAAAGATTTCTCACTTGATTCTTATCAACGAACACTTGATCGAATTCTTAATATGATAATGAGGTTTTCTATTATAGTATATGGCTATGCAAGGAGAATAGAGGTTTCTAATAGAGAAACTTGATCATAGTCCACACAAAGTGAGGTCGAGTGAGTGATACTAGTTCAAAAGTAAAGTTTATTTATCCGAGCAAGTGATTGGACCAAATACCGCATATTAATAATTTATGCACATCATACGGATTAAACATATTTGTATGCTTTTTTGTGTAGCTTAGGAAAATTTAAGGAGTGGCTTTCAATTTTTTAGCCTAGATAATCTTTTGAGAAATAACCAAAGATTGACGAGCATAATGGTACGCTTAAAAAATTATCAATATACTTGGATGATTGAGAAAGCTGTGAGCCTAAAAAAATTCTAAATATTGTTTGTTAGTCATTTAACATTTTAAATGATGTTAAGTTTTAGGTATTCTATTATGAAATTGATTTGATTTATAGTGTGATGTTATAGACTACAGTTTATAAAGTTGTTGTTTATTAGTTCTTAAATCACTATGCTTTTGAAAAGTGATTTTGAATTTTTTTGAAAGAAATAATAATATTATTATTATTTTGTAAACTTTAGTGAAGTATTATTATTTTGGAATATTTGAAGAAGGTTTTTATGAAGTAGTTTTCAAATATTTTTCGTTTTGAATAAAGTCGGGTGATTAGGGTTTCTAATTTGGAAAACCCGCCAAGTATATTTGTTTACTCTAGTTATTGTTATTGGAGGAACCAAAATACTACTGGATGCTCTGTGGTGTTTTGATTTTAGATTGTACCATGCTTCAGTAGGAGGAGCCCCCTCCTTATCATAATTGATTTTAGTTTTTATTTATTTGGAGGAATTTGAAAATATATTTTAAATATAAAACCCAGGCAATTAGTTCTAAATTTATCTTTTGAAAGACTGAATGCTCAGAATTTTATTATAGAGTATTCTCTGTACTTTTATTAGATGTGGTTGTTATATTTTTTATGTTGCTATTGCTTATGATAGAAATAGCTTAAGCATTGCTTTTTGGCAGTATAGTTCTCTTTTTGATTACTAAATAGGTACAAGACACCAAGAGATTGTTATTTGATTTCTTGCACACCTGCATTTGCATCAAAATAATGAGTTGCTTCCAAAAATAAAAATCAATGGCAAAAGAGGTATATAGTAGATTTAGATATGGGCAATTGGTTGATGATTTTATGCCCCAAATATGGGAGGCTACTTGGCTTTTGTTTTCTTTTGTTGATTTGGGTCTGTTGCGACGAGTTGAAATTTTTCAGGATTTGCCGCGTAAAGGAGGTTCTACCGAAATTTTCCTTAACGTAAAGGATTTAAAAGTTCAATAACTAATTTTATTAATAGTTATTAAACCTTATGGATTTGGGATCCTTTGGTAATTTCGGGGACGTAATTCCTTTATAGAGGGAGAATGTAACATCTCAAAATAGTTTCATTTTGAATTTGAATATTTAATTAATCTTAAATATTTAAATAATTGGTTTTTAAATATATATAAATTATATTCAAATATAGGGATATCTAAGTATTTAAATTGTTAGTATTTTAATAATGGTGTTTAAAATTAATTAATCATTTTAAATAATGTTGCCTGAGGTTAATTTTTCATTTTGATAATGATGTTTAAATTTAATTAATCATTTTTAATAACGATGTTAAGCTTTATTAATCATTTTAATAAATAATGTTTAAAGTAATTGATTCATTTAAAATAAAGATGTTTAAAATTAATTAACTGGTTTAATAAAAGCATTCTTAATGATTGATTAATTGATTTACTAAAAGTGATTAAAGTTAATTAACTTATTTAATAAAGGTTTTTAAAGTTAATTAACTGATTTTTTAAAGGAGTCATAAAGTTGATTAATTCGCTTTGGGGATAGTTAATATGATCTTTAATTTATAAAAGTATTTTGACTAATTTATTATCTCTCGGGATAATAAATGTTGTTTGAAATTTATACACGATACTTTATAAATGAGAGAAACTTTTAAAAGAAATGTTTGAAAATAACGCGAAGTGTATATTGTTTGGGGGTTTATAGTAAACGATGTTTAAATGACATAGGTTTTTGACCTTTCTTTTTACTTAGAAATATAATTTACTCTTTCAAAAGAATATTTTCAGGAAGGTAAAGTGATTTGCAAATATTTGTGATGCGAAAACCATGCATAAGTTCGAGTTTTAAAGTTTTAAAGTTTGACTTGGATATAGAAATGATAAGAAATTTAATTTCATTAAACAATATCGCTTATATGGAAAAGATTTAG
This sequence comes from Allium cepa, assembly GCA_030765085.1. Taxonomy (NCBI): domain Eukaryota; kingdom Viridiplantae; phylum Streptophyta; class Magnoliopsida; order Asparagales; family Amaryllidaceae; genus Allium; species Allium cepa. The sequence continues at coordinate 955,564,729 of CM060932.1, forward strand.
TCATATTCTTAGCATTAAACGTCAAGGTATGGAAACTCGTTTCTATCTCAAAGGTTAAAATTGTTGTCAAGGCAATGCCTAGAGGTAACACTTCATTTTCAACCTAGGGATAGTACAAGCTTGAAATCAGCGAGTAGTGATAAGGGCATGAGATTTAATTTTCATATATGATCATTTTGATTATTCCCGGTAGTTGATTTATTGACTATCGATTTAGCTTTCTTCTTTGTATATTGTCGGTTTGAAACGATTTGGTACTCATTTAAGCACTGGTATCTTTTGTCAAAAATGACTAAAATAAGAAAGCAAGTAGGGTCCAAGCTATATGTTGCTCTTATTCGAATATCTTTACATCTAGTCTAGATTGGTTTTGGTGGTATGCATGCAAAGATGTGAAATGCTCTGATTCTTGGTAAGGTCGGCATGGTTCGGCTTCGAGTTCCCGAGAGGAGTCATAGAGGTAAATGACCCTCTCAAGTATATTTTCTAGATGTATACTTTCGGTAAGGGGGAGCACCCTTCTAGTCATTGTTGGAAAATTTATTTCCTTGTTGTTTATTAAAATCTTTGAATGTTTTCTTAATTGCATCGAGAAGTGACTAGAGCTCTTCTTCATGTTAAATTATTTGTGTCCATTCTCTAAGTTTGGATTGTACATCTATTTTTTCTGCTTTGGGTTTTGTTTTACTTTGTTTCCATTCATTCATGTAAGGAATTATTCTCATGAGATAAAATCTGTTCCGTGTTTAGCGGCGTGGTCTCACAGAATTATTATGTGTTCATCTCATTACTTGAGCTTTCTCATGTTGGTTTTCCAAACGGATCTGGGTGTTATGTTATTATAAGGCTCGGGTCAAACCCTATATTTTTCCAGGTTGTCGTTGGTGGGACTTGGAGCTCATGGAGTAGAGCTGGATGTTTTCCTACCGTAGTATTTTTATTTTCCACTATATCATTATATATACCCATCAACAATTGTAAAGACAAGAAGTTATAACTGTCCAGGCTGATGAGGTTTGTTTTTAACTCTGATATACCATGTATTTTAGAGTGACAGCTTTTACTGTCGTTGTTATATTATATGTCGTCATTCCGGTGTGAGTTTCTGTTTCCCCTTGTTAGTTTTCTTTTTCTTTTACCCTAATAATCTGCCTTTCCAACACTCCAATGCTCAGGATTTGAATACCGTGGATGTATTGAGTGTCGACATTTAAGGGTTAAAAAGGTGAGTTGTTACACCAAGAATTTAACAATCAAAAGGAGATGTCGAATATTAGTAATGAATCGGGACATCGAAGTGAAAGAGCCAGGTCAACAAATGCTTTTGGATGCCGAGCTACAATAGACCTGGAAAGGGGTACCAAGCTTCTAAGATACAAAAACTATCGAGCTTGAAGGTAGCAGGATTATCAAGCCACAAGGGATGTCAAATTTAAAGGCAGGATGGATGTCAATATTTTATAACCATAAGAAATGGTATCGAGCCAATAAACATAGATGCAGTTTCGAAGTTATGCAGTGGTAATACCAAGCTTATAAAATGAATCGATGAAGTTTCCAAACTTGTAAATATAAAACAGATCACGCTTATAAAGAAATGAGGGTAGCGAGCTTCTATAACGACAAAAGAAATGTCAGTCACGAGATTCTAAAGTTGTCGAGTCACAAGGATCTTGAGATGTTGAACCTATGTAGAATATGCAACAAAAATAAGATGCTGCACCGATAAAGTATGAAGAATATCTAACCGTAAATGGAGGATATTGAATCTCTATGAACAACAAGCCTATGATGTATCAACTGTTATCGAGCCTTTAAAAAATTAGCTTTGTAAAGCAACAAAAGATATTGAGCTTCAACAAGGCTGATGAGTTTCAGTGTTAGCACATGATTGTCGATATCAACAATGTAAAGGGGATATCAAGTTTTAATAATGCAAAGAGGGTAATGAGTATCTAGCTGGTGGACGCGTCGCAGCCATCTCGCCTGCCACTACCTCTATAAATAAACCCCATCCGTCATTTGGAAGGGGCCGACTCATTTCTTTCTCTAATTCTTAAATTATAAGTTTTTAAAACCTAAATTGATTTGGAGATTTCTTGATACAAATGTAACGTTTTGTATATAAGAACTTGGACAATAAACTTTGCATAGCATAATGCCTTCGATATATATACCTTTGACTATTATTGAAATAATGGACAAGCATATAAATTAATTTTGGACTTGAAATTGAATTTGGACTTGCATATTGACAATTTGAACATAGCCACTTAAGCTCTTGCCCAAATCAAAGTTTACTTTGAATAAAGACGATTATGTCCGTTGACATACGAACAATGAATTGTGATATATGTGAATTGCCTATCTTGACCATTAATGAATATGTAATGGACTATTGCATATTTATGCGACTTTTCTAGTTTACCCTTGGACATATGACTTGGATTTTTGGATAACTTCATGACTATGTTAAAGCTCATGAGTATTATGGGATTTAAAATAACACTATATTATAAAACAACTCGTGTATTGAGCCAATTTTTGATTTAACATTTTGGAGAAGGGTGAAGACCAGAAAAGTAAATGTTTTGACTGATGAAATTATACAAATAGTAACCTTTGAGGATAATACCACTTCGAACTTTAATCTGGAGAATACAGAGATAGGTGAACCTTCAGGACCAGCAAAGCTAATAAGCAGTGAAGCTAAAATTCAAGATCTAACATAATGACTTATAATAATGCAAGAGCTTATTAAGAAAGTTCTTTCTCAGAAATCTTCAAAAACAACAAAGCTAACTAAAGAAGGAGAGGAAGTGGAATCTCTAAGGAAAAACTTAGACACCTCAATATTCGAAAGTAAACATAAGGGCAAAAGTACCATGGGCCCACAAAGAAAGAAAGGCAACCAGAATGAAGGACTGGCCATGTATTCATCAAAAAAAAAACAAGAGAAAGAAGATAATAAGGCTAAGTTGAATCGTCGAGAGGAAAATCAAGTAAGGCTAGCAAGAAGGATTCCCGAACAATCAAACTGCTTGATCTCATAAAGAACACTAGCCCTATAGAAGTAACAACCGTGATGATGAAACCTACTTGAGCGACGTTAGCTAATAAAATGATGAAAGATATGCTTAATCTTAAAGGAAAGAGGACTCGATCGAAAAGTTAATAATAATTTTCGTGAATCTCCATTTACAGAATATATAATGTCTACTTGAATTCTATCTTACGTTAAAATCCCTTCACTGAAGTATAATGGAATCACCAATCCCAACGATAATCTTTTTGGATTTTGAGATCCAAATTGATTTACATAATGCTTCTAAAGCAGTACATTGCAAGCTCTTTCCTACGACATTTAAAGGAGCAGTTGCTATATGGGATAGGCACTACAGAGAGTAGGCGATTTACCCTCGGGAACAGTTCTCTTATGAATTTTTAGCACAGTTCTACATACGCAAAGATCCTACAATAGATTCTAATGTCCTGGCTAATGTTAAAAAAAGATCTAAATAGTTGCTTGGTGAATATCTGTAACGAACCAGATTTTCAGCCGTCGAAAATCAATACTAGTACGTCCACCGTATCACATGCTAAACATTCAAGTGCTAGAAATACCGAATTGTTAGGGTGGAAGAAGAAGGTAGAAGATAGAAGAGACTAAACAACATAGAATCTCACAACACAACAAATAACATATAATGCAACAATGATCTTTACAAAAAGGAAACATCTTTATTCATATATTCAACATCAGAGTATACTAGACTTATTCTAAAATTAGACAGTTGTAGAAACCTGTCCTTATATTGACTAACATACAAACTCTATAATACAACGAAAGAAAAATATCCTTGAATATGTCTTGATCATCCAGATCCTCTCCAACTTCGAAGTATCCAGCTAAAGCTGGGAAAACATGCTCGGTCTGACCCGAGCATCACAGGAAAAAATGCTCGGGTTAGTGTGGTAAACCAGCGTGAGTAAAACTCAACAACAAGCAACAACCAAATTGATTTCTACATTTGAAAACTTTTCAAACAAAGGGTATCTCCTAAGAGCACACCGCACATGAAAATGGATAGGTACCTTACAATAACCAAAACATTTATATCAAAAGTCAGTGATATTATCATAGTTTTAGGTTTAAAGTTAATAGATAAAATAGCTAAAATGCTTGCATCTCACATTCCAACATACTAGGCTCTACAATCAAAAACATAAGGCACGTATTGAGGATTGGATCCCAACAATGGCAATAAGGGACTACCTTTCGATGATACGCCTCTAGAAGATGCACAGATGCTGACATAGAGTCAGCTACCCCATTAACATGACATACCAGATACCTAACTCCTTTAAGACTATGGCATTATACTACTTGGTGTTTGCGCGTGAACCAAAATCTGAAAGGGACATCTAGAATGGGATGACCGCTCCTAATGGTAGCTAACCACATAGATCTGCTGTATACCCTGTTTTTCCATTCCTCCCGGTTGTGAGGCTTAAGGCTACATTTTACCTTAACGAATAACAATCCATCTTAGAATGCTAACACTTCCCTCTAGGCATCAATGCAATGTAAGCATTCATCCATACAAGTTTGTTCTGGGTTTGAACAATACCAAAGACACAAACTCTACTACATCCATTTTGGAATCACCCTTAGAATTAGTAGCAGTAGCCCTTGCACCTCAAAGAGCACCATCTTCAATCATCATGAAGATGTCTTCCACTCGAATGTACATGTTGATTCAGAGTGGTTTTCAGATATACATCCGATCACGATCTCTTCATATCAACAACCGATAATTTCCGATTGAATCATTCCCACTTCTTTTGAAGTAAGTATTCGAAACCTTATCAGGGAACTCGAATTTGGATTCATACTTTCTAAGTCAAATTGGGTCAAACTTGATAGTAGGTTACTTAAGTATTAAATAAACAAACATTCAATCATGGTTTAACTTCCATATAGGATCCACTAAGCCTTTATAAATTCTCTTTAATTAATAAAATACTTTATAAAATTTGATCAAAATATCTTTTCAAAACATAATTTACAAACCCCTTGCATTTCCTTTATATTTGGGAAACAGTTATATACTTTTCTCGTTGGCATAAGTATATTATCAAAACATTTTACTTTTCATGCCTTGAAAATAAATTATATACTTATCTTATCAGTATAAGCATATTTACAACTTTTCAAAGTTTTCTTCTTTCCAAATCCCAACATTTCTTCCAAATGAAACATTATGCTTATCCTTAATCAAAAATTCCCTTTTAAAAGCTCATCTCATATTTCAATTAACTTATAACTTTCAAAATAAAGTTATAACCCACTTCTATAACCTTTAGGTTAATTTATATACCTCTTTCCAAATATCTGAAGTGATTTACAAACCTTTTTCCTATTTTTAAAACTCTTTATATAAACCTTTCTATACTCCTTTATAAATATCATAAACATCATTTGTCAAATACCTTAATAAACCTTTCCGATAGTAAAAACCCTTTCCATACACAACTTATCTTTTATAAATATCTTAATAAGAATTAAATAACTTGAAAAACCATTTATAAACCCTTAGCCTCAAGTTGATTAAAGAATTTAAGTAAATTCTAAACCATACTTTATAAATCGCAATTGAGGCATAGCAGTTCCAATGGTACTGATTCAAGTTACAATTTTATTTCAATTTAATTCCAATTCACTTAATAGTAAGTTACATAAGCAACATGTATGTAAATACAACTCATATCCAAATCAGGGAATGACATTTCAATATGAACTAACTATCATGTACATGTCCAAATAGCATAACAGCAGGAGGGTGATTTGTCCTGTTAACTAGATGTCCAAACAATTCGATCAATTAATAACAAAACGAGGACTTATTCTGCTAACACATGTCCACAAAATCAAATCACTTATACTATAACATAATGGTGTTTTGTTCTGCTAACATGTTCCCAAAAACTTTCTGATGTTGAAAGGTCGAAATTTCGAAAAACATTCTTCGGTCACATTTTCTATTTTTCTATGAACTATTTAATTTGGTAAAAAAAATTTGAAAACGATTTTATCATCATTATTAGTTTATTAAAATGAGTTTATTTCCATTATAAAACTTACATATTGAAAAATTAAATAAATATTCACTAATCAAAGCAGTGAAATTCCGGGTCTTTACAATATCTGAGGAGACTCAACGCAGAGGCGATAAAAGTGGAAAACATGACATATGGGGAAATTTTGATGGCATTACGTTCAAGGTTAATTGAATAGACTCCATCTGGAAGGAACTCTATGTCCATGGATGTATAGACATGCAAGTTTTCCATTTTTGGGCTGATAAGTTCATCTGCATGGATGAAATGTACCATGTTAAGAATATCTTAGCTAAAAAGGCAGGTGGAAAATTCTGCTTTGTTCATCCTAATAAAAAACCAAGATGGGATAAAGGAGAAAAGGAAGGCGGGAGGAAATCCCTAAATTTAATTATGTAGTCTTGAACAAACCCATCTCCTAAACTTCTGCTATGGCCAAAGATGGAGGAAATTTCTCTACTTTCTGCAAGCTAAGGAACAATCCCGAACCAAAACAAGGAGGAGATTATTGCACCTACTATAAAAAAAGGGTACAAAACTGATAAATTCCATGCTTAGCAGAGATAATCCAAAATATGATCAGATCAAGATCTTTGAAGGAGTTTGTTAAGAAAACGAAGAATTCTTTATATCCCGAAGGGAATAATCTACGGCCTCCAAAATATACTACAAATTTCATAGAAAATGATTCTCAACGGGACTTTATTCCTTCAATTAACCGCATTGATGTCATTCATGGATGTCCCTATCTGAGCGGAAGAAGCAAAGGGGCCAAGAGCATATATACAAGGGAACCAAGGGATGAGGTCTTTTCCATCCAGGAAGAACCACCGTTCAAGAGTCGTAAATATCAACTCCAAATGTCCAATTAATGATAACTCCTCAAGAGCTAAGGGGAGTCCATCATCTGTATAACGATCCGCTGATGATAACTTCACAAATCGGCTCTCTATTTTAACAAAGTTTTAGTACACATAGGGAGTGCAGTGAATGTTATTTTCAAGCATGCTTTTGATCAAATGAATATTCCAGAGGAGAAGTTGGAACCAAGCTTCCATCCTATCCTTGGGTTTAATAATAAAGGTCTACTTTAATAAGACAGGTAAAGCTCTTATTGCAAATGCGGGTTCCACCATACTTTAGAACTTTTGGAACTGTATTCATAATAATGGACCAACCATGCTATTATAACGCATTCTTTGGAAGGCTAGCTCTAGAGAAGTAGATGCACTTGTCTCATCGAAATATCAAATGGTGAAGTTCTTGACTTAGAATGGTAGGGAACCATTACAGGGGAGCAATTTAATTCCCGAGGACTTTACTTTACAGCACTTGAGAAATTCAAAAGAGATGGAATTTCTTGTTATGATTCGAAGAAAAGTACATTACGAAAAACTGAAATTGAGATGCCCTTGGATTATAGTCATTCAGGCCTACTTTCTGAGGCGAACAAAACGAGGAGGGTAATTGAAAAGCCCAAGAATGTGTTAAGAAGATTCAACTTCTTCGAAAGAAAAATAAAATGAAAAGAAGCGAACTAAATAACTAGTGAAATAAAGGATGAAGAAGTCATTACTGAATTAGATTGCAGAGGAGAGAAAGAAAGAATATAATCTACTGAAGATCTAGAAGAGGTAAGCTAGATTTACCAAACCCAATAAAAATGGTAAAGATTGTAAACGAATTAGGCAACAAATTCAGAGGAGGGCTTATCTGATTTCTCCAATCTAGCAAAGAGGTGTATTACTGGACCTACTCGACATGATTGGGGTAGATCCAACAGCTATAAGCCATGCTCTAAATTAGATCCAAATATTTTCCCCATTTGACAAAAAAGGCATTTCGATAAAGTTCACGCTAATGCATTGAAGGAAGAAACTAAAAGATTACTTGAGAATGAATTTATTAAGGAAGTGTTTTGCTCTAAATGGCTAGCCAATCCTGTGTTAGTTAAGTCCAATGGAAAATGGAGAACATGTCGATTGGTTGATGCCACTAGTGGACATAAGCTGTTATCTTTATGGATGTGCACTCGAGTTATAATTAGATTCTCATATTCCAACCAAACGAAGAAAACACAAGTTTCATAACAGATTGCGGGACTTATTGCTAAAAGTTACGCCTTTTAGACTAAAGAATGCAGGACTACATATCAAAGGTTAGTAAGTGGAATGTTTAGAGAACAAATTGGTCGGGACATGAAAGTGTGTGGACGATATGTTGGTCAAGTCCCAAAAGGAAATTAGTCATCTAAAAGACCTTTAGGATATGTTTGGAGTAGCAAGAAAGTACCGAATGAACCTCAATCCACAGAATGTTCCTTTGGAATACAATCTCGAAAATTTAAGATATATTGTCAGTGCTTGGGGAATTTTGGCCAACCCTGAGCAAATCAAAGCATTTAAGGATATGGCAGAGCAAAAAATAAGTAAATATGTAATGAGCTTAAATGGTTGGGTGGTTGCTATAAACAAATTTATTTCAAGGCTACCGATAAGTGCATTACTTTCTTTCACGTGATTAAGTAAAAGAAGAACTTTGAAAGGGTAGTAGATTCTAGAAAGAGAAGAAAACAAAATCCCGCTTTCAGTACACTATATTAGTAAAAGACTTAAAGAGGTGGAAGATAGATATGCAGTTACAGAGAAGTTGGCATAATGTTTATTTCTCACCTCTCAAAAGTTAAGAGCCTATTTTCCAGCACAGCCAATCAAGTTTAACATATTTTCCACTTAAGCATGTTTTCAATCAACCCAAAGACTCAGGAAGGTTAGTAAATTAGGGAATAGAGCTCAGCCAACAAGAGATTAAATTCCAACCCTGAGTGGCAATCAAGGGGCAGGCTTTAGCCAATTTTGTTAATGAATGCACAGGATTTGAAGCCTAAATGGTAATTATTTGTTGACAGAGCCTCAAATAAGCAAGCTGTTGGTGCAGTATACGTAATCATTACTACCGATGGACATCGATTACACTATGCAACGAAGCTAGGCATTCCAACCACCAATAATATGGCTGAGTATGAATCAATGGTAGGAGGCTTACCTTAGCTCTTTAGTTAAAGATCCCAAGGTTAGAAATTTTCAGCTATTCCCAACTAATGGTTAACCAGTTGAATTAGACATATTAAGCGAAAAATGCAAAATTGATCCTTTATTTCAAAATGTTAACCCAATTTGAAGATTTTTCGATACACCAAGTGCTTAGAGGAAAAAAAATTCTCCAATCGATTCTTTGGCTAGCTCACGAGGAGCATCAGAAACTTGAATTGTGCCGATAGACTTTCAATAGCATCCTAGTACTAAGGAAAAAGCCCCTGAATCGAAAGATGAGGTTATGATATTGACAAGTTCCCAAGCTCTTACATACGTGGAAAAGGAAAAGGAACTGGGAAGTTGAAACAATGGAATCCAAGAAGGAACCGCCTATATGGAAATGAATAGTTAGTATGAGAACAATTGGATGATGCCTATTGTTAAATACTTGGTGGAGGGTAAACTACCAGAAGATAAAAAGGAAGCTAGAAGGATAAGACACCAATTTCCAACTTTTATTATGATGGATAGAACACTTTATAAAAAGGGATATTCGCTCCCTTACTTAAGATGTATTAGTCCAAAAAATGGCACAAAATTATTTAGAGAAGTTCATGAAGGGTTCTATGGGGATCATTCTAAAGGCATAAAATTGACTAAAATGGTCATGAGGCAAGGTTTTTATTAGACCCATATGAATAGCAATGTGGTGAGTTACATATAGAGATATGAGAAAGTCAGATATTTTCAACAATTCACATATGCCCCATGTGAGCTAACCTCATTCCCAAGTCCATGGGCCTTTGATGTGTGAGGGATCGACTTAATTGGACCATTTCTTATATCTAAGGATGGAGCAAAGTTTACAGTAGCAGCCATTGACTACTTTACCAAAGTAGAAGCAGAACCATTACCAAACATAACATTAGGAAAAGTACTAAAATTTGTGATTAAGAACGAAATACCAAGTTTGGAATACTGGATAAAATAATATCTAAAAATGAAACTCAATTTGAAAGTGAGGAATTCATCAGATTTTGCAACAAGAATGGAATAATCAAAAGTTTTCATCTGTAGCTCATCCCAAAGGCGGAATAATAATGAAAAGTTCCTTTGTAGCCTATATCTAAGGGTGGAGCAAAATTTATAGTCGTAGCTATCGACTACTTTACCAAATGGGTAGAAGTAGAACAATTATCAATATAGCATCAGGAAAAATACTAAAATTTGTGATTAAGAACATAATCACCAAATTTGGAATACGACATAAAATAATATCTGACAATGGAACTCAATTTGAAAGTGAATAATTCACTAGATTTTGCAGCAAGGACAAAATAATCAAAAGTTTTTCATCTGCAGCTCATCTCAAGGCTAACGGAGCCGTTGGAGCTGCCAACAAAACCATTAAGACTGCCCTCAAGAAACGACTGGAGTAAATAAAAGAAAATTGGATAGAAGAGCTACCACTCATACTTTAGGCATATCGAACTTCTACTAAGACTATAATAGGACATACTCTATTTTATTTGACATATGGATGCAAAGCAATGCTACCATTTAAATTTGAAATACCATCCCATCAGAGTATTGAGTATGCTTTCAATCCCAATCAAGAGCTGAGAAAAGTATCCATAGACTTGATCAATGAGTTAAGGAATGAAGTGGCCATACCAACGACCGAATATCAATAGAGGATACCAAAATACTATAACTCTAAAATCAAGGAAAGATCATTCCAAAAAGGAGACTTGGTACTCCAAAAGGTCATGGAAAATACCAAGAATCCGACGAATGGACCGCTCGGACCAGATTAGGAGGGACCCCTTATTATCTATATAGTAATCCTACCAGGGACTTATTGACTACGCCGACCAGATGGCAATGTAATAGCAAGAACTTGGAATGCTGAAAGCTTAAGACCATATTTTCCTATGATGAATGAATAAATCAATTGAGACAAGTGTATCTACAGAATCGGTAATCAAAAGAAAGAAAGGAACTAATAAAGGAAGAGCCTTTGTTCCCTCCATAAGGGCCTGGTCAATGTACCTCCTAAAGGGAGATCAGAGTAAGCCACCGGTCTCGACTATAAGGCTTGGCTAATGCATTTCAAGCCTTCGGTCCCGCCTATGTGGCCTAGCTGGAGTGCTTCTTAGAGGAAGGACGAAGTACGCTTTTGGTCCTACCTAAAATGGCCTGGCCAAAGCACCAACCAACCTTTAGTTTCACTTATAAGGCCAAATGGAGCACCTTTTAGAGGAAGGATGGGTAAGACTTTGTTCTGACTAAAATGGCTAGCCAAATGCCCCCAACCAACCTAAATCATTACCTATAAGGTAATAAGGGGCTCAATCAAAGCCTAAATCACTATCTATAAGGTAATAATGGGCAAAAGATATTAAATCCTAGATTATTATCTATAAGGTAATAATGGGTGAAAGAGACTAAAGCCTAAATCGTTACCTATCAGGTAATAAGGGGCAAAAGAGATTAAAGCCTAAATTTAACCGATAAGGTAATAAGGGGCATGAGAAATCAGTCAAATCCCAAATCATTACCTAAAAGGCAATCAGGGGCAAGAGGGACCAAACAGGCAAGTGTAACTTCATCTGGAGAATGAATCGAAGCAATTTTCTAAGAGAAAGTGTAATTAAACACAATCGATCTGGCCCTAAGCTAAATTATAGCGGCCTTCGAAGGAAAGTGACAAGAACTATCTATTACCAAAAACCAAGGGTCTCAACATCAAATATGTACATCTAAGAAATTCAAAGCCTCCTTGTGAGAAATGTTTGTTCAAATAATGGGAAGCCACAATATTGATCGAATTTGCATTCTCTAATTAGTTGAAGTACGAATCTTACTAAATGGATTTCTAGTCCTCTTATCAAATGAATTTATAGACTTCTTACCAAATGGATTTTTGATCTTCTTATCGAATGAGTTTATTGTCTGGTTACTAGATGGATTTATTGTCTTCTTACAAGATGGATTTCTGGCCTTCTTATCAATTGAATTTATGATTTTCTGTTCTTCTTATCAACTGGATTTTAGTTCTTATTAATTGAATTTGGTTATGCACTAAATTGTGAAAAACTGCCTTTATATGGGGAAGAAGGAAAATTAATCCATGACTTTTGTAAATCTATAAGGATCCATCTAAAATTTTGTCGATTTAATCACTGTTCCACGAAATGAATTCCAAAACAAAATTTTCAAAGTTTTGAAGATCAACAAAGAAACTTCTTCACAAATTTACAAAGCAAAGTAATCAGTTTGAGAAAGAAATGAATTCTTGAAATAATGGAAGTTATCATCATTTACTTTATATTTTTCAAGAAAACACGATTTAAAGAGAAGATCACTTGGAAAGAGAGAGCTAAAAAGATGGTAAAATACTTAGTTTCATACTAGTGTAAAAGGCTATTTTTATACAAGGAAGGGGCACATGTTTTCCACATATTTTTCCACTGTCAAATATGCTTGAGAAGTCATTAAGATGGAAAGAAGCAACAAAAAACATGGGAGGATATGGAAAAATTCCAAAAGTAAGTGATGAGCTTATAAGTGCATGGAGATATCAGACATTTAGTATGAAGGACATTGTCGAGCATATAAAAAAGATATTGAAGCACAATTGATGAATAATTAAAGATCGTTGTTTAGCATCAAGAGTTGAGTAACTTAAAGGAATTGATGAACAATTAAAGTTATTGAAGCACAAGGGTTATCGAGCCTGAACACAGAAAGGCTTCTGAGTCTTTTTAACGATAAGAAGTGGAATCAAGTTTCAACAACCATAAGGGTTGTCGAGTATATAAAAAAGCGAAGGTATCGAGCCTCGACAACCATAAGGGTGGCCGAGCATTTAAGAAGCAAAATGATATATAGAATATTGATATCGAAATAAAAGAGCTAAGTCAACAAATTCTCATAGATGCCGAGCTAAAACAGACCTGAAAGAACAGGTGATACCGAGCTACTACGATACAAAAGCTATCGAACCCAATGGTAACAAGATTATCAAGCCACAAGGGATGTCGAATTTAAAGGCAGGAAGGATGTCAAAACTTATGGCCATAAGAAATGGTATTGAGCCAATAAACATTGAAGTAGATTTGAAGTTATGCAGCGGTGATATCGAGCCTATAAAATGAAAAAGTTGTGAAACTTGTAAATATAAAATGTCTCAAGCTTATAAAGAAATAAGGATAGCAAACTTCTACAATGACAGAAGAAATGTCGAGTCATAAGGTTCTAAAGAAGTCAAGTTACAAGGTTCTAGAGATGTCGATCCTTTGTTGAATATGTAGTGAAAGAAAGATGCCACACCACTAAAGGATGATGAACATCTAACCGTAAATGAAGGATATTGGATCTCTATGAACAACAAGCCTATGATGCATCAATTGTTATCAAGCCTTTATCCTTTATAGAATTAGCTATTGTAAAGCAACAAAATATATCGAGCTTAAACAAGAATTATGGGTCTCAGTATTAGCACAGGATATCGAGCATCTGCAATCACATAGATTGTCGGGTGTTAACAATGCAAAGGAGATATCGTGAACTAACAATGCAAAGAGGATAACAAGTATCCTATTGGGTGGGCGCATGGCAGCCATCTTGCCTGCCACTACCTCAATAAATAGATCTGCTCCACCACTTTGATGAGGGTGAATCATTTCTTTCTCTAATTCTCAAATTATTAGTTGTAAACCCTAAACTGATTTTGGGACTTCTTAGTACAATTGTAACCTTTTGCATATATGGACTTGGGGAATAAACTTTGCATAGCATAATGCCTTTGATATATGTATCTTTAACAATTATTGAAAGAGTGGATATGCATATATCTTGTTTTAGACTTGAACTGGAATTTGGATATTGACAATTTAAACAAAGCCACTTAACCTCTTTCCTAAATCAATGTTTACTTTGCACTAAAGACAATTATACCCATTAACATATGAACAGTAGATTGTGATATAAGTGAATTGCCTACTTGACCATTAACGAATAAGTAATGGAATATTACACATTTATGCGACTTGCGTATTTTACCCTTGGATATATGACTTGGATTTTTGGATAACTTCGTGACTATTTTAAAGCCCGTGAGTATTATCGGGTCTATTTCAAATATTACTATCTTATACGACAACTCGGGTGTTGAGTTAATTTTTGGTTTAACGGGTTGTTTTTTACAAGTGTTCTTGTTGTTTTCAATGGAAACATGTTTATCAGAGATTCACATTGCATTGAAGATGCTCGCTGCACAGTTTGTTATAAAATGTTTATTTGAGATACCTTTTGCATTATAGATGCCTATTGCATAGTTTGTCTTAACATGTTTATTAGAAATGTTTGTTGCATTGGAGATGCTTATTGCATTAGATATGCTAGTTAAATAGTTAATTGTGACTGTTTTTTTGAGATGCATGTTGCATGGTTTAATATATCACATTTATTTGAGATGGTTACTATATATAATTTATGATTATTAATCCATGATTTAATGTTGTAATTGTGTTTTATCCTCTTCGTTGAGTACATGATCCGATACATGGTAGTAGCTATGTGATAATGGAATGCTTATTCGCTTATATTTACACCTAAACAACAAGCTCTTGCTATGAAAGAGATACATTGTAGTGTAGATAGTATGGATATATATGTTTGCATGTCCTTAGAAATAAGATGCCTTGGATATGAGGTGTGTGTGTGTGTTGTTTTGAGATTTTTTCAAAACTAGCGGTGCAAAGGAGGTGCTATCGAATTTTTCCAATATGAGGTGGATTTAGATTCCTATGGGTTATAAATTATATTATGTGCTTTAGAAGTTTCTGCAATGCTAACTGCATGAGGAAAGAAATCTACAAAATCGGATACTTGGAAATTTTGGGTAGTCGGGTTTACATTGTCATAATCATAGGAATTTTTGGGGACAAAATTCTTTTGAGGATGGAAATATTGCAACTCATATTTCAACGACTAGATATTTAAATAATTAATTTAAATATTGGATCGTTAGTTTACTTGAGAAATTAAAAGATAGATAGATACATACATACATACACACACACACACACACATATGTTCCTCTACCCAACTAGATATTCATTTGGCCTCGCTATTCTTTCTCCTCTCATTTTCTTAGTGGGTCCTAAAGGGGTTTTGGGTTTTCCCTGAATTTCGAAGCTATGAGCAACGATGTTGGTTGAGGTTGGATCCATTGAAATCGAGGAGAGGAGAGCTCCAAGTCCATGTTGACATTGAGGGTGTGGCGATGCTTGATCGATTTCCTCTTCTCTTGTCGATGACTAGGGTTGGTAGAGATGTTTGGTGAAATGGAGAGCGGTGTTGTGCTTCTTTTGCAAATATGAGTAGATGGAAGCTTATTGGAGTGGTGCGCCGCCTTATGACGATTTATGAAGCTACGCGGTCGAAGTAAGGAATGTCAGGTTGCTTTCTGATTAAGGGGCCCAAGATTCACGACTTTGGGTTAGTGGTAGAGAGCATGCAAAGTGTGATGCGCAGGAAGTGTCAATGTGCGATTTCATCGACTAGGTAGTGCGCAATTGAGGAGAGAAGGAGGCAGTGATATTGTGCATGCCTTTTCCTTGCACAAGAATGATATTAGGGAAGAAAGGTTTGATATTAATTATT
Source organism: Allium cepa (assembly GCA_030765085.1). Classification (NCBI taxonomy): domain Eukaryota; kingdom Viridiplantae; phylum Streptophyta; class Magnoliopsida; order Asparagales; family Amaryllidaceae; genus Allium; species Allium cepa. The sequence continues at coordinate 955,580,556 of CM060932.1, forward strand.
TAATTATTTTAATTAATTAATTAATTTAATTAATCACCTTTCATATTAAATTCATACCTTTTGCTTATGAGGTCTAATCGAGACGTGGACTTCATCGTTGCACTCATAATGAGATTATCAATGATACGATATGAGCTTAAACTGGATTCGAGCTCATGGAGATTTTCATTTTAGGTTAGTGGAATTATAACTTTGAATTTATGTTTCTGTATAAATCCAAGTAATTGTAAATATCGAAAAATATTGCATGAGAGAACTAGAATGATATATATGTATGTGTGTATGTATGTGTGTGTGTGTGTGTAATTATCACCCATTTGATTAGAATGGTTTGGGTATATATTCGGGATTATAGATTAAGTTTTGTATATACAAATATCATCCTCTATTCATATTAAATAGAATTAGATAGAGTTGATATTAATTTATAAGATGGTTATAAACAAATTAAACTCAAATTTCTTGCTATATTAGTGATAAAAATATTTTTATATATTTTACTACTAGTCAAAGATAAAAGTATAACATTCAAAATAAGCTATAAAGCTAACAATTGTTTAGGCGGGTTAAACTTATATTAAAAACTTTTTATTTGGCCTTAGTATTGGTTTTTTATGGTGTAATACACTAATTAACTAATTAGTGAATTTTTATAACGGTGATTTGAAAAGTTAGAAATTACGAAACAAGTATCGTATTATTAAATAGGGTTTAATTAAGGTTATAAAATTCGAAATATTGTTATAACATGGTTTATTAACTTTAGACCTTATGGTGTACACTCACACACATGAGCTATATAATATTTTAGGGCCTTATTAATAGCTAAACTACATTTTAATAGAAGAACTAAGTGATATTAAGCAATAATAAGATTGATAGGCGAGTGTATTATTTTATAAAAATAAGTTTGAGAATTCGATCAAATTGTATGAAGAAGGTATGATTGGTAGATTGGTTACTTAAGTAAGATGCAATTTATTACATCGTGTATATGATTATATGTGTAAATTATTATTGATATTGAGATGATATATTTATTACTTTGGTTGTATATTACCTTTGTGTATATAAATGTGCACAACATGTGTTTATTAGTTCGATATAGTTGGATTGGTCATATATATAATTGGATTGATAATATACACACACACACACATATAGACACACCAGCTTACATTTTATGCTATTTATATAGGTCCAAATGTATAAATATAGTTTTGGTATTCCTGACTTGCTAGTCATGTAGCGTCGGCCAATAATACTTATAAATTTCTATGTACATGATCGTTGATGGACAAATAAATATAGAACTGAAGTGTAGCAATCACGGCAGCTGCAATATAGATATAGTAGCAGCGAAAATTAACCCCACATTTGATTTTATACAAATTCTAAACTCCAATCATACGTCCAATCCTAGAATCTCTATGGTGGATTTTCTCTAACTGACACCCTCACTTCATCCGGAGGAATATGCACCTGAGTAGCATAACAGGATTTCGGTACGCTTATCTATGTAGTCGAACGAGACTTGAACACTTTTGCCTGAAGATTCCCTCTATAGGACTTCACTCTTTTCTTTTATAAAGAAATAACTTAATTATATATTACGTCTTCAATACACGGATTAATCACCTTTTTTGTACCATTCGCATATAACCACTACAAACAATATGGAAATAAATGAACAAGGTGCATAGGAAGTGATATGGCCTCTGTTGGGTAAACTAGAGTAACAATGTAAGGCCTAGAGTATCTTAATTTGTTGTTTTGAGTGATTTAGAAGTGAATTGCAATAACCATAAATTTTAAAATTAATTAAATAAGCTAATTAAAGGAAAATTGTGGATTAACAAAGAAGGGTAAAAGGAAATGAATTAATAGAAGCGGGTATGAGTGCCTAGACATAATTTATTGTCGGCAATATACATTATTCATTTTATTCGACTTAACCTAAAATAAAAGCTAGAGAAACTCTTTAATGGTGGGAGCATAAGAAGGAAAATAAGGAGAAGATACAAAAACGCAAGCTTGAAGAGACTGAAGCTATACATAAAAACGATCTAAGTGAATAATACTTAAACCCTTCTAATTCGATTTCTTATATACGTATGAGATCGATTTAGATCTATATGATTTTATGTATGGTGGGCTCATGCGGGTTTACATGCATAAGATTAAAAGGATCAAAGAATGTTTAGGGGAAGGATGTGCATACTTGGGATGATGACATGTATTTTCCCTACTAAAATGATTTTAAAACTTAATGAAAGTTTTATATGATGTTTAGACCAGATTTGGGAAGTAGGTTTCTTGTTTAAGAGATTTCTTAAGCTTATAAAATTCTATATAAATTTTGAAGTTGCATGACTCGAAATAAACAAGGAACATACCATAAAAGGCGAAACAAAATTAAAATGCGAAAGAATCGGGGTCGGGAAATTTTAAAGAATTTATCGTAAATTTCTTTAACGAAATAGAGGTAAAACCAACTAAAACTGCATTGGGTAAATGGGTACGATGCAGGAGTAGGGAAATAAACTCTATATAGAAACATATTAAGAGGGGTTAGGAAAAAAGGAGTCAAGATCCAAATTATATGCTGAAAAGAATACTGTAAATAACAAAAGGTGAAATAGATCTAATCGGATACCAACAAGTGTAAAGGATTTATCAGGATTTTAGAGTTATCGAGTAATGGCATTGGGGCGGCGACTCTTAATAAGTAAAAGTGCTGCGCTAAATATAAAGGAATCATACTGCGATAAAATTTAGAGAAGAATAGTTAATAAGTAAAGTGTAGAGCGTACTGCACGGGTCAAGGGGACTGTGCTAAAGGGGAGAAATCTATAATACTTATAAAATATAAGTTAATGGGACTTGGGGTGAGGTCAAGTCAAATGGAGAAGGGATCCTGCATTAAAATGAAAAGACAGAGTTGGAAGGGCTATTAAAGCCTCGTGGGGACGCTCACACGAATACACACCTAGGAAAGGTGAGGAGAGACATTCAATTTCTAGGAAGTATAGTGGGGAAGGCCAAGTAGTTCCAAATTAAACAAATATTTAAAGGTTGCATGTGGGTTTTTTTTTGCAGTCTAAGGTTGCATGCGGTTTCTTATGGTCTACTACGGTGGGTGGTTCCAAGAAGTTTGAAAAAAAAGTAAATAAATTACTATGGTGGGGTGACGCCAAGCATTAAGGAAATTTAGTAAATAAATATAGAAGGACTGCATGTGACTGTTTCCTTGTAGTCCAAGGCTCAACTAATTAAATCATTAAGTACTATGGGAGGGGGGTCCACACGATTCGAATTAAAGATTGAACTTAAAAGGATACCGCGATGGGCGATTCCAAGCGGTATTACATAAGAGAAACTTCTGAAGAGTTAATTTAAAAGAATACCATGGTTGGCGATTCCAAGCAATATGAGTTAATAAGAAAACCTTAATGGGAAGCTAAGTAGGTTCTGCATGGGGCCGCTGTACCAAATACTAAAGTAAGTTATAGAAGAATTACACGAAGCGCCGCATCAATTACTTTAAAAGAATGCTTTATAGACTGAAGAAGAATTTATAATGGAAACCAAGTGGGTCTGCATAGGGAGTGCAATATTTTATACTTAGATACAAAAACAATCTAGACCAGGAAGCGGGTGGGGAAACGCAGGGTGTGTAGTAGGAAAGAAAATCTGCTTAAGGAAGCGTTTAATTGAAGACATAAATAAGAAATAATTTGCATCAAAAATTTAGAAGTGTTTCACATATGATTGCTTGAATAGTGAAGGAAAAATCTAATTTGCGCAGTGCAGGTTGGTCTCGCTATATGTTTGTTTTGGGGACAATATTATTCACATCTGACTTTATTACTGATCTATGTTTTTATTATTGTTTTCCTCATAGACTCACATGTATTCATCTAAGTAAGCTGAATTCATGGGCTTAGGAAGGTTTGGAATAATTGCCACGGTACTTAGATTGATTATTGAGTAGGAAGCTCTTTAGGTAATAAATACTTTGTTTCTATTATTTGATGACGTGTAGGTCACATCTTTATATGTGAACCCGACTCTTTGTGATGTCATTTTCTATTATATTTGACATTTGCATGGGCAGGTATTTGGGAAATATTGATTGAAGTAATTGTATGAAATTAAAGATGTCGAATGAAATCATATTAGTTTTCTCTATTTACTTTTCCTATGTTCTGCATATTATACTAAACTCACTTTCGTTGCCAGAAGATAATTCTAGTTATGATTGCAGCAGCACCAATGTTCATCTTCGGGTTTCAAGTGAGGGATGTTATAGTTGGTATTAGAGCATAATTTAGGGACACCTAAATAAAAAAGGGCTAATAAATGTTAAAAGCGTAATAAAAATATACACTCCGAGGAGGGGATGCACGCATGTGCAAGTGTATATATGTATGTGTGTATATAACTCGTACTTATATATGTATAAGGGGATATATCTATTCTTCTATTGTGATTTCACTTCCTATCTATTTGTTTTGATGAAGGCTTACTTAATTGAAAAGCAAGATAGATTTGAGAAGCGGAGGAATTACAATAGGAAAAGATAACAGCTTATGTCAGTCTATAGGGGAGGAAGTTGCACTGCCAGCAAACGAAACATGATGGTTGTGAATCTCTTATTTAGAAAGTTCATGGCCCAAATGATGAAGGAAGCTGCACTGGAGGAGGTACGGCCGAGAGCTGCGGTGGTAAAGGAAGAAATCAATGATTATAAAAATCTAGGAGGAAAGGTGTTTACAGGGAAAGAGCCTAAGTGCTAAACTGGTTGAGAAGCTATGAGCGTATATTTGGTGGCTTAGGACTAAACGATGCACAGAAAAGAAGAGTGGCATCGAGAAACTATAGGAAGATGCACTAGATTGGTGGGAGACCGTAATTGCAAAATCCCTAGAAGATGAAATCACTTGGGAGCAGTTAGAGGAGAGATTTGAGGCTCGGTTCATATCGACGTCTGAGTAGAGTGTGTTGTTAAGAGTATTCATAGACTTGAGGCAGGGTGACCTTAGAGTGAACCGGTGCGTCCATAAATTCAATGCATTAGCTAAGTATGAGAGGAAGACCATTGACACTTCTATGAATAAAAATGAGAAGTTTATTATAGGTTTGAAGCAAGGGCTTGATCATAAGGTTATGGCTCATATAATGCCACACCTTTTTGCTCATATTACCCAAGAATATTATGAGTAATGTTGTCGTATAATACAGAGAATACGGATGAATAGGAGCGATCATCCATAATATTGCTCTGGGCGAGTAACGGTATGTCGAATCGTATGACTAAATTTTTCTTTATTTCTCTAATAAGTGGTAATTCGACATATCTGATCTAGGAGCCAAACAATAATACAATGTTTTGATATACTTTAGAACAATATATCACATAATACAGTAATCTAATATACACAAGTATGCAAATAATATCAACATCTCAAAAGGGAACTCTATCACAAAGCTAATACTTCATATAAGTACTCTAGCTAGCACAAATCCAAAGTCATCGAGACCTTGTACTTATTAAGTCTCGGTCTGACCCGAGTATTATAAAATAAACGGGTCAGACTCCTAAATATCTAAAAGGCGAGAACATATAATAATAAGCATGCATAACATCAAAGATGTAGAAACCCAAATAGTGTATCACACTAATCATAAAAAGTCTCACCAATAGTGATTCACTGATAAATTTTCATGAAACACAAGACATAATAATAACTATCTACTATATGTGATATACAAATAAAGAGGCAATAAAACCAAATCACCGTTCATCAAAACTACTGGTGCTCATCGGTGACAATCATCTCAAATATGGCAATAAGGAGCTCACATCGAAAACTCAAGAACACAAGAGCTTGCATATGACAAGTCAACACTAGGAAATATGATACCGCTTGAAAGCAAGTCAAAACCCAAATGACTTATCATAAAAGTAAGTCATAAATAATAAACCACAAAGATAAGAGCATCGCAAATCAAACCAGAAGCTTGCATTTCGCAAGCTATAATAATAGACATGCACTTCATTTGTTAACACAGATTGACGAGTACTTCACACGTCAAATAGGACAAGCACATCGCAAGTAAAATTTATAAGCTAGCAATATATATAAGCTCTTCACAAATCATCACAAGAGACATACACTTCATGAGCCAACCCAAGGTATGAGTGCTTCTCCCACCATAACTCGCTTATAAATGAGTATCCATAGACGGGCCTGAAAATCAATAAATCCGCATAAAAAGATCACCCAAGGACAAGTAAAAAACTCAAAAAAATAAGTGTTATATACTTTCAAATAGTAATCATTCAAGTAACAACCGCATATCCCTTAACCATTCGGGCTTACTCAAATCTTTACTAGATGTTAGTAAACTCCACTCGATAAGTGTAACATACTTTCGATTAGTAACTAAATGAGTATCGACCAATGCCCCATTACTATTTTGCGATACTTAAATATTTACTAAAAGAATGTAAATTCCACTTGACTAAGAATATATAATCGAGAAAGTCCAATAATTAATCGATAAAGTAATACAAATTTTCATACCATATAGAAAAATGATTTCTAACATTTTAATTATCTATTACTTTCAACTTCACATTCAAAAATCCATAAACTCTTTTATTAATCAATTAAAAATATATATTTGCTTATCACTTAATAAATTACCTATTATAAGTCAAAAATAGATGTCAAAACATGCATGTATATATCTGTATTTGATCAGAAATCCCATAAAAGCAACATAGTTCTACATACTATATTTTTCGAAAGCTATATATAGATATACACTTTGTATTTAGAAGTAAAATAGGTTTATATTCCAAAACAATACTTTTAAACCCATAAATCATTTCTACTAATGATACTCAATACACACACGCACTTTACTTACCTAAAATCATTTTACAAAAGGAATTGAATTTAATGGAAACTGATTTTAAAATCGGTGATTATAAATAAACTAACTATTGTAAATTACTTTACTCAAAATATATATATATTAACTAGATCTATAATTAAATAACTTCACAAATCATTGAATAAAATATCATCAAATAGGAGAATAAAGCACAGGAAATCATCAAGAAATTCACCTGAAAAATCATCAAGCAACATAAGGCAAAGACAAGTTCAAGAGTATAAGGTAGGGTGGAAGCAAAGCACCTAGAACCTACGTTCCAAGTTGCTGACCGATTGATCGGTCAACCATGACCGATCGACTAGTGGGTACTTGAATTCAAGTTTCTAGGTGTTCAGCTACCCACCACCGACGAACAAGGCTCCGGCATGATTTTTTAGCATTTCAATATCTTATACTTATTAAAATGGTCTGAAATACACATGCAATCATAGGGAAAAAGAACCAAAGCAATTTGAAAATAGAATAGGGTTTGAAACTGATTTACAGTAAAAAAAAAGTTTAATAGAGAATGAACTATATATTTTCAACCCCAAACATACTAAAATGAGCCCATAAATTTTCAATCATTCCATACCAAAAACAACAACGTGCAACAATTCATTTAGAGATAGTACTGTGAGTGATTGACTCACCTTTACACTTCAATTCAGTAGCCCAAGACAACTATAGAAACTTCATATTTCTCAAACAGCAAAACCTTAGAAGCCACTCAAACTCAAACAAAAAAGCACTAATCCAAACACTGTAACTAAAAACTAAACAATCCAAAGATCTAAAATAGGTACAAAATCATTACCTTAATTATTTTGGATTTATTAGCACTTGATTCCCAATTTAATTTGCTAATTTTCTTTCTAGGTTAAAAGAGAACCTAGCTTCCTTCTCTCTTTTGTTTTAAGTTTACTGGTCTGAAAATAATTGTACATGTTATGGCATAAGAGAAGTAAACTTATCTTTTTGGATATCTAATAAGTTTGGGCTTTGAGGAAGAAATTCACAATCCAATAAGCATTAAAATCCATTCTTATAACTACTAGTAGGCTCCATTATTTAAAATGTCTAAGTATTTAAAACAACAACAAAGCCCAATCACCATTAAAATTCTAAAGTGTACACATTGTATTTGTATAACGATTATATAACCGTTAAATTTTTTTTTATCATTTTTGAAATAAAATCCCAAAAAAAAATTCCAGCAATAGCAATTTATAACACATTGAAAATACTAATATTTGTCAAATTCACAATGTTTTAGAATCAATCATCTAAAACAAAATTATCTATTACAAAAGAATATAAATTCCAGGTTAACGATTTAAATTCTCCACTTTAAACTCATTATTTATTTTACTTTATTAACTCGTTGGCACAGACTTCCCCCTTTAAATAAATTGTGTCCTCGCGATTTCCAATTCAGAGAAAAGTCTATAATAAAATTTCAAAAATAATCTTTTCAAATTCTTGTTTAACCTTTAAATTTTTAACCAAACATATCTAGAATAAACATTATTTTATCTAACCTTCATTAATATAAAACAATGATTTGATTCAACATATTAATTTGCAATTAATCTTTTATTCATCTTTTTATAAATTGAAAATATGTTCACACTAATATTTTATATTCTTTTAATACATTAAACTTTTTATTGTTTAAATTATTAAATAGTTAATGTGTTGATAAGATATTCATCTTATTTAAATCTCTTAAAATAAGAAGGTGAAAACAATACAAAGGCTTCCTTTATTTAGATTCTGCTATTTAACTTCATTTTATTGAAAAGGGATAATTTCTCCTAGAATTAATTTTCCATAACATGGAAAATTACAAAGATTCGACCAAACTCAAATTTTAATTTCTTTTCGATTCAATTTCTTACTTTTGAAATTACTAAACAAGGAAAACTAAATCCCAGTAAAAAGTTACATATAGGCTCAACCCATCAAATTTTTATAGACTTGCTATGACGATTAATAGGAAAATCTTAATTTAGTATAGGTCATATTATACACTAAAATTCCAAATCATTTATACAAATCTCTTTTTTTGCTCTACAAAAGAACTTTCATAATCTCATCATTAGTTTGGTAAAGCTTATTTAGATTTGAAACATCTTCATTAATTTGTCATGCCAATTTCAACAACCTATCTCAATCAAAATGACAACAACTCAAATTCATAACCACCATCAAGCATACAAGGGATATATGAACAGCGCTTCGCTTGTCCGATATTAAAGGCAAACACTTCACTTGTTTACACTAATGACCGCTCTTCACAAGTATAACAAAGGCAATCTTTTCGCTTGTCAACATAAAAGACGCCTATTTAATTAATCCTTTAATTAAAATAATTTAACTTCTATTTCAGATTTCAGTTTGTAACGACCCGGTATTTTCAACCATTCGCATCCATTATAAGTGTATAGGTAGACACTCATGCCGGAATTGAATTTCTCAAAATACCGCATTGTAAATAAAAATTTGGCAAATCTCAGGATATACAGTAAATAAAAATCACAGACACAGAGTATATAAAAAAATGCAGCAGAAGAAAAAGAGATAGTAGTTCATGAAGCTACTATATAAATATGAGATACATCAGAGTTAAATAAGATACAACAGAAGAGTAACAAGATACATCAGGTACAAATCAGATACATCACTGAACCACTGGATACTGAAACAAAATAGGTGGCTGGATGTTCAAGGAAAGCTCCAACGCCGAAGGTGAATCTGGAATGCTAACTCACTCAATCTGACCCGAGCGTAAAGCAAAATACAAAACCCTCGAGTCAGGACATAAATACTTATAAACTGTAAATCAACTCAAGTGAACAGTAACAAAATGCATCAGTAACTTAAAGGATGCTTGGGACCGCCCATCCTCTAAGGATCCGTTAAACTATTTACTATGTAGTAATATACGCTATATACGGTAGTGTCTAATCAGTAAAGTATAATCATATAGAAAATAGCGTTAAGGGGATGGTGAACCTTAACGCGGTCGGATCTTTAAAACCAAAATCGTAGTGGGCTCGATATAAGGATATGACACGGCACGCGAGGTAATGCCAGGGTGGTATACCGTTTGCACTCCCGGACCGGTGATGACAGCAAGCCAGCAGCTTCCGCCCACCTCGAACAATACCCCCGAATCAAAGTGGCGCCACCGAATCGAATCACAAAAGTAATAGAATAGTTTCCGATGGAGCATGCTCGATGAAAGGGTGTGACCCTTTGTGTAGCCCGGTATAGCTCCTGTTTTAGTCATATATGCCAACTCACGGGAGTTGGGTCCACGTAACATACCTCGAGAACGTCGCCACCATCCTACTTCATTCTGGAATCTCCACCGCGTACACAGTTGTTAAAGTGGTTTTCGGTATTTTCGGGCTATAAGACAATATCCGATCCCGGCCTCTTTAACAACCAATCGTTATTATAACCCATGGATATTTATTTCAAATAATTTATACTTTCAAGACAAAATATCATACTCATTTCAAAACAATATAACAATTGTATCATTTCCATTTCAAAAATAATTCAATATTATATCATTCAAATAAAACCCAAATTTTCAAATCATTGAATATTTCTTTAAATTTATTAAACTTGAAATATTCCTTTAAATTATCATAGCATTTTGGAAATGTTACCTTAAGGAATCATAGCATTTTTGGAATGTACTACTTTCCACTTTACATTGTATATAATCAAAGTATTGATAAGCTTAAAGTTTTAACATGTCAATTTATCATAGCCTTATAGTTAAATAAACTTTCTTACTGTAATATACAATTTAAACCGAAATTCTTATGTTAAGTTAAAAGCACCTTATTAACTTACATTATTATTACAATAAAGAAACTTTATTATTTTAATCATTTAAAGTATGCCGTTCACATAAATTAAAACTTGCTTATCAAATGTACGTTATCAACTTACATTTTATTATTACAGTAAGTAACATTTATCATTTTAATCAATTTAAAATACACCATTACATTGATTAAAATCTACGTGTCAAATGTACGTTTTAAATTTTATATTCCTATTACAATAATGAACATTTATTAATTTAAATCAATACCACACTACTTAAAACTTTACATGTTTCTTTCTTAATTAAAACTTTACATGTTCTTGCATTAATTAAAACTTTCATGTTCTCTCATTAATTAGGACTTTACACGTTTCTTTCATTAATTAAAAACTTATACGTTTCTTTCATTAATTAAAAATTATACCTTTCTTTCATTAATTAGGAATTTACATGTTCCTACCATTAATTAGAACACCATACGTTCTTTCATTAATTAAACCTATACGTTTCTTTCATAAATTAAAACCTATACGTTTCTTTCATAAATTAAAACCTATACGTTTCTTTCATAAATTAAACCTATACGTTTCTTTCATAAATTAAAACCTATACGTTTCTTTCATAAATTAAAACCTATACGTTTCAGATTTACATTACCATTTCACAAATTTAACTAAACTTCCAGTTTATTTAATTAATTTAACATCTTTAGTTAAAACTCAAATTTCACATTTTCAAGTCAAGTTATATTTTAAAATTTCATTTTCAACAGTCATTTATTCAACCACTTAAATTTATAGAAAATCAATAATTCTTTAATAAATAACTTAAATTCAAATATAAATCAATTTATCATATTTACCATTTTCCAAATAAAATTAAAGTCTATTTTATTCATGTAACTTGAATATCATTTTTAGTCAAAATTTCAAATTTCAAACATAAGTTATATTTCAAAAATCCAGTTAATCCATTAATAAATTACATTTTTAACACATAGAAAAATCATAATTTATTTATTTTAAAACCTTTCAAAATCTATTTAAATCAAATTTCATAATTTTATATTTTTAAAATACTTAAAATATTCAAAGCACTTTATAGAATAACCACGGGTCTGTATATAGTTTTCTAACCTAGGTCAAGTGATACGGATATGTATCATTTCAATCCGCAGTTTAAAAGGTAAAAATCCGGGTTCTATCATTTCAAACCCGCAATCCCAAGTTTAAATAAATAAATAAAATAACTCAGGCGTATCATTTCAGCCCATAACATTTTTTTCTAACAGGGAACTTACAGTGTGATCATATACAGAAATAATATAAACAAAGTCAATATCACAATATACAGTCATATATCAGATGTCAGGTGAAAATTTACAGTTTTAACATGGTAATAACATGGAAATAACATGGCATAGCATATCATATGATCATCATTAACTTGCATAAACATTTTACATTACTAAACACTTGTCATCAATCCACTTTTCATAAGTATATATGTCAGAGTGAGAAAGACTCACCTTTTTCAAAGCTAGAGACCAAAATAACATACAAGCACGACTCCGAAGGCACGACAAGCACAATTTCACGACTTTTGATTTGAGTTGAAAGATAGCCAGGATAAGATTTTGTATCATCAACCCAAAACAAAACAAACCAGACAATATATAAACATTCAACATAAAATAACATTGAAACAATTTTGAAATACAAAGCGAAATGAACAAGATAGATTGGACCTTGCTTCAACCACTTCAATGCTTGGCCTAAGGGACACTTATGCTTGGCTATGATGATGCTTTGACTCAGGTATGACATCATATAGGTCAGGTTTAACATCATATAGGCAAGGCAACAAGTGGAGATGAAGGGAATGAGGCAACAATGGTCAAAAACATTGTTTTTAGGCATGTAGGTTGCAATTTAAAGGGTTTGGCCACCATAGATGGCTCGGCCATGGTCATGGTTGGTGGAGTAGATGGTGTTGGAGGCATGGAAGAGATGTAGGAGTTTGTGGCTGCGGCTATGGAGAAGAGGCCGATCCAAACTTAGAAGAGAAACAAGGCAAAATTGCATAGAAAAGTAAGAAAAGTAGAAAGAAGAGAGGGATTTACCTAATTTTTTTCTTCAAGGTGGAGGCCATGATTTTTAGGGTTTTGGGGCTTCAAAAATTCGTGAATGACAAGAGTAAGTCGGCTGCAAAGGATGGGGAAAGGAATGGCTAAGATGAATTGATGTATTAATGACAGAAGAAACTGCAAAAGAAACGGATAAAACGTTTTTTCCGTTTCTTAGCTCTTAACTCTTTCAAATTTCTCATATATATTTATATACATCCAAATAACTGAAAATAATTAAAATCTCAGTTAAAATTCGAAATTATAACAGATAAACAAAATATTAAAAATTAAATATTAATTAGATATGATTAAATAAGAAAAATAGCACAGAAAAATGAAAACTAGACTTAAGAATTAGAAATAACTTCAATACACTTTGAAAAATTTTACTTAAATTTAAATACATGCAAAATGAATAAAATAAAGTAAAACGCAACAAATAAAAGCGAGTGCATAAAATAAGTAAATAAATTTTAATTATATATAATTAAAATAAGAAAATGGCTTAAAATTGTAGACTGGGCTTTAAAATTAGAAATAAATCCAAATGAACTTTATAAAATCTTCATAGACTTGTAAAATATTTATAACAAATAAAATAACAAAAAAAATAAAAGTGCATTCACAAAAAAAAAATTATTAAATATAATTTTTATGAAGAAAATTAGAAAACAGCATTTAAAAATAGGAAATAACTACAGTAAATTTTGAAAAAATTCTATTATCATTTAAAAATATTTAAAGGTCAAAATATACATAATAAAACATATTATCACATATTAAAATAAAATATAACCAAGAAGAAGTAATTTATACAATTTAAAATAGTCATTGTTAAATAACCCTATATACGCACAATATTGTAAAGGGTATAACTTTCACAATTTACATCCAAATTCAACGAAACGAAAAGTGGTGTTCTTATAATTTTATGTACTTTCATAATAAAAGAAAAAATTTAAAATTTTAAACTTTTAAAATTTTAAGTTGAAAGTCACAGTTTGACTATTTTGACCAAAATCATCATTTCAGGCAAATATTTCAACTTACACAAGTTTGGAATTATAACTCATAAAAATCAAGATTATATTTAAATAATAAATTTAATCATTTCAAATAAGTAAAAATAAAAGTTTTTTTTAAACCAAAATTTTACATTAAAATAATTAAAATATACAATAAAATAATTACAAAATATAGGGTTGTTACACTCTCCCCCACTCAAAACTTTTCGTCCCCGAAAAGGAATGAGGTATGTGAAAGCACAGAAAAAGATAGAGTGAAATAAGATTAGGACAAGATGACAAGGAGAATGAAATTATACATGCTGGCTATTGTTATAGGTAAGTTTTACAAGGTGGAGCTGATCTTTCCAAAATTCTCCAAAATTAAGAACATAGGCACGAAAAAGGTGGATTCAAAATGATTACCAAAGATCTATCAAAGATTATAGAAAGATTCCTATACCAATCTATAGCAAGATAAGGAGGAGGAGGATAACAAAAAAATAGTTTGGGAAACAAAATAAGGAAATAGATTTGAAAGCATGGAAATTTCATCTTAAATAGAGAATAAATCTTTACACAAGTTAAATAAATCTTAACTATCTCAAGTTTCATTATCTTATTATCCAATCATCATAAATTCACAAATTTCAAAACCATGGGTTTGAAAAATAATCATTTATTACACTCACAATGTATTTAATAAATTTAATTCTTCTTTATTCCTAAATAAAACTAAATTTATTCCTCTCACTATATTTATCACTTATGTTAAACATATTTACACTTTTTTTTTATAACTACTCAAATTTTATTTGTAAAATCTTTTTATATCGTATATTATCCAATTACATTTTTAACTTCTGAAATTTTGGTAAGTTATATTTGAATGCAATTGTATTATACAAATAAAATTTCCAATTCAATCATTTCAAGCTTAAATCATTTATTCAATTTTTTTTTCTTTTTATAATTGAAATTATTCTTTAAAAATAGAATTTAAGAATTAAATTTTCGATTTCCTCAGACCATTTAGAGATAAGAAATAATATATATACATATATAATATGTCAAATCAAATTTCAATCATATTTATATATATATATATATATATATATATATTATAAATCAAGTCATATTTTAGAAATTCAAATCAATTTAATTTCCCAAAACAAAGCTGTA
The DNA here is from genome assembly GCA_030765085.1 of Allium cepa. Taxonomy (NCBI): domain Eukaryota; kingdom Viridiplantae; phylum Streptophyta; class Magnoliopsida; order Asparagales; family Amaryllidaceae; genus Allium; species Allium cepa. Next base: position 955,595,668 of record CM060932.1, read on the forward strand.
GCAAGACTACAGAACAGTCTCTTCACTTCGAAACTCGAAAATGAACGTCGATGATGCTACATTCATCACCGAAGTTATTTTCCAGCGACAAAGAGAAGAGTACTAATTTTAAACTTAAAATTCTTTGGAAACAAATTTCTATTTGAAAATATTTTAAATATTATATCCCTTTAAACTTTTAAACAAAAGGTTTGGAACCATCGGAAATTAAATTCTCAAATTTCTTTTTCTAAATTCACTTAAGTTCCCATATAAATTTATAAACAATTATTTATAAATTCATTTATAGAACAATAAATGATAAATCAAGTATTATCATTTCAAATTATCAATTTGAATCATTTTATTAAGTTCCATAAATATATATATCAAAATTTTATTTCATTAACCAAAACAAAATTTAAAATAATATCGTGTCAGTTTGTTCTGTCAAAGTGTTTTAGAAATCCTATCGATAGCGTTAATCAGACGAATCGATCGGAAACCCAAATCAACATCAACAATTCCAACAACACAATAAAAAAATATATAGATTGACAAATACAATTCAAAATGTTTGAAAATATGTTGGAAACAAAAGACAAGATGATTAAATACAGAGTAGGGAGGTGGATAAGCTAAAATAAATCACGGGAAACCTTAATCGGGTCAACCGTGACTTAAAGTATAAGATCGAAGTGGATTTTCTGGGGTAAATCTACATTTGATCTCAAGAGTTAGAGTTTGGGATAATAGGAGATACTAGCATCTAAACCGAGGATATAAAATCTTTGGTGAATCGATGCTGTTGTAATGGCGTTTCACCCCTCTTACAAGAAATTTTTTGAGATTGGCGGGACCGCCAATTCACTATAAAGATCATTCGAAGTGGAGTTGTGGGATACTCCAGAATCAAATGAAGATGAATAGCGGGGAATAAGAATGGACTTTGGAACCGCAGGGAACGTTCCAAAATTCAAAGGAATCGAGTCAAAAGGGAAGAGATTCAAACTCGAATGAAAGCGATTCTGTAAATACATTCACTCTATATGCTGAGTTTTGCCTAGAGCTACCAAAGATCTGATACCAACTATAACGACTCGGTATTTTCAACCATTCGCATACATTATAAGTGTATAGGTAGACACTCATGCCGGAATTGAATTTCTCAAAATACCGCGTTGTAAATAAAAATTTGGCAAATCTCAGGATATACAGTAAATAAAAATCACAGATCACAGGCACAGAGTATATAAAAAAATGCAGTGGAAGAAAAAGAGATAGTAGTTCATGAAGCTACTATATAAATATGAGATACATCAGAGTTAAATAAGATACAACAGAAGAGTAACATGATACATCAGGTACAAATCAGATACATCACTGAACCACTGGATACTGAAACAAAATAGGTGGCTGGATTTTCAAGGAAAGCTCCAACCCCGAAGGTGAATCTGGAATGCTAACTCACTCAATCTGACCTGAGCGTAAAGCAAAATACAAAACCCTCGAGTCAGGACATAAATACTTATAAACTGTAAATCAACTCAAGTGAACAGTAACAAAATGCATCAGTAACTTAAAGGATGCTTGGGACCGCCCATCCTCTAAGGATCCGTTAAACTATTTACTATGTAGTAATATATGTTATATACGGTAGTGTCTAATCAGTAAAGTATAATCATATAGAAAATAGCGTTAAGGGTATGGTGAACCTTAACGCGGTCGGATCTTTAAAACCAAAATCGGAGTGGGCTCGATATAAGGATATGACACGACACGCGAGGCAATGCCAGGGTGGATACAAAGTTTGCACTCCCGGACCGGTGGTGACGGCAAGCCAGCAGCTTCCGCCCACCTCGAACAATACCCCCGAATCAAAGTGGCGCCACCGAATCGAATCATAAAAGTAATAGAATAGTTTCCGATGGATCATGCTCGATGAAAGGGTGCGACCCTTTGTGTAGCCCGGTATAGCTCCTGTTTTAGTCATATATGCCAACTCATGGGAGTTGGGTCCACGTAACATACCTCGAGAACGTCGCCACCATCCTACTTCATTCTGGAATCTCCGCCGCGTACACAGTTGTTAAAGTGGTTTTCGGTATTGTCCGGCTATAAGACAATATCTGATCCCGGTCTCTTTAACAACCAATCGTTATTATAACCCATGGATATTTATTTCAAATAATTTATACTTTCAAGACCAAAATATCATACTCATTTCAAAACAATATCACAATTATATCATTTCCATTTCAAAAATAATTCAATATTATATCATTCAAATAAAACCCAAATTTTCAAATCATTGAATATTTCTTTAAATTTATTAAATTTGAAATGTTCCTTTAAATTATCATAGCATTTTGGAAATGTTACCTTAAGGAATCATAGCATTTTTGGAATGTACTACTTTCCACTTTACATTGTATATAATCAAAGTATTGATAAGCTTAAAATTTTAACATGTTAATTTATCATAGCCTTAAAGTTAAATAAACTTTCTTACCATAATATACAATTTGAACCGAAATTCTTATGTTAAGTTAAAAGCACCTTATTAACTTACATTATTATTACAATAAAGAAACTTTATTATTTTAATCATTTAAAGTATGCCGTTCACATAAATTAAAACTTGCTTATCAAATGTACGTTATCAACTTACATTTTATTATTACAGTAAGTAACATTTATCATTTTAATCAATTTAAAATACACCATTAAAATATACGTGTCAAATGTACGTTTTAAATTTTATATTCCTATTACAATAATGAACATTTATTAATTTAAATCAATGCCACACTACTTAAAACTTTACATGTTTCTTTCTTAATTAAAACTTTACATGTTCTTGCATTAATTAAAACTTTCATGTTCTCTCATTAATTAGGACTTTGCATGTTTCTTTCATTAATTAAAAACTTATAAGTTTCTTTCATTAATTAAAACTTATACCTTTCTTTCATTAATTAGGAATTTACATGTTCCTATCATTAATTAGAACACCATACATTTCTTCATAAATTAAACCTATACGTTTCTTTCATAAATTAAAACCTATACGTTTCTTTCATAAATTAAACCTATACGTTTCTTTCATAAATTAAACCTATACGTTTCTTTCATAAATTAAAACCTATACGTTTCTTTCATAAATTAAAACCTATACGTTTCAGATTTATATTACCATTTCACAAATTTAACTAAACTTCCAGTTTATTTAATTAATTTAACATCTTTAGTTAAAACTCAAATTTTACATTTTCAAGTCAAGTTATATTTTAAAATTTCATTTTCAACAGTCATTTATTCAACCACTTAAATTTATAGAAAATCAATAATTCTTTAATAAATCACTTAAATTCAAATATAAATCAATTTATCATATTTACCATTTTCCAAATAAAATTAAAGTCCATTTTATTCATGTAACTTAAATATCATTTTTAGTCAAAATTCCAAATTTCAAACATAAGTTATATTTCAAAAATCCAGTTAATCCATTCATAAATTACATTTTTAACACATAGAAAAATCATAATTTATTTATTTTAAAACCTTTCAAAATCTATTTAAATCAAATTTCATAATTTTATATTTTTAAAATACTTAAAATATTCAAAGCACTTTATAGAATAACCACGAGTCTGTATATAGTTTTCTAACCTAGGTCAAGTGATACGGATATGTATCATTTCAATCCGCGGTTTAAAAGGTAAAAATCCGGGTTCTATCATTTCAAACCCGCAATCTCAAGTTTAAATAAATAAATAAAATAACTCAGGCCTATCATTTCAGCCCATAACATTTTTTTCTAACAGGGAACTTACAGTGTGATCATATACAGAAATAATATAAACAAAGTCAATATCACAATATACAGTCATATATCAGATGTCAGGTGAAAATTTACAGTTTTAACATGGTAATAACATGGAAATAACATGGCATAGCATATCATATGATCATCATTAACTTGCATAAACATTTTACATTACTAAACACTTGTCATCAATCCACTTTTCATAAGTATATATGTCAGAGTGAGAAAGACTCACTTTTTTCAAATTGCAAAAGAAACGGATAAAACGTTTTTTCCGTTTCTTAGCTCTTAACCCTTTCAAATTTCTCATATATATTTATATACATCCAAATAACTGAAAATAATTAAAATCTAAGTTAAAATTCGAAAATATAACAGATAAACAAAATATTAAAAATTAAATATTAATTAGATATGATTAAATAAGAAAAATAGCATAGAAAAATGAAAACTAGACTTAAGAATTAGAAATAACTTCAATACACTTTGGAAAAAATTACTTAAATTTAAATACATGCAAAATGAATAAAATAAAGTAAAACACAGCAAATAAAAGTGAGTGCATAAAATAAATAAATAAATTTTAATTATATATAATTAAAATAAGAAAATGGCTTAAAATTGTAGACTGGGCTTTAAAATTAGAAATAAATCCAAATGAACTTTAGAAAATCTTCATGGACTTGTAAAATATTTATAACAAAAAAAATAAAAGTGCATTCACAAAAAATTTTTTATTAAATATAATTTTTATGAAGAAAATGGTAGAAAATTAGAAAACAGTCTTTAAAAATAGGAAATAAATACAGTAAATTTTGGAAAAATTCTATTATCATTTAAAAATATGTAAAGGTCAAAATATACATAATAAAACATATTATCATATATTAAAATAAAATATAACCAAGAAGAAGTAATTTATACAATTTAAAATAGTCATTGTTAAATAACCCTATATACGCACAATATTGTAAAGGGTATAACTTTCACAATTTACATCCAAATTCAACGAAACGAAAAGTGGTGTTCTTACAATTTTATGTACTTTCATAATAAAAGAAAAAATTTAAATTTTTAAACTTTTAAAATTTTAAGTTGAAAGTCACAGTTTGACTATTTTGACCAAAATCAGCATTTCAGTCAAATATTTCAACTTACACAAGTTTGGGATTATAACTCATAAAAATCAAGATTATATTTAAATAATAAATTTAATCATTTCAAATAAGTAAAAATAAAAGTTTTTTTTAAACCAAAATTTTACATTAAAATAATTAAAATATACAATAAAATAATTACAAAATATAGGGTTGTTACACAGTTATTACCTCTTCTCAAAATTTACATCTTTCAAAGAATATTTTAGCTACTTAGGTTAATTATTTATACCATTTCTTATTTATATAATCTATCCCTTAGATTCAAAATCATTTCTTATTTTAAACTTCTAAAATTTATTTACACAATTATTTACGTCTTATATATTAACTTCTTTTAAACTAGACATCAAGTATAAGAATTAACATCCAATTTAAAACATAGAATGATATGTATCATAAATAAAAAATACCCTAAACTATTGTTTTGACATATAAATTAAAAATAAACATTCACGATTTAAAATTATCAAATTATTTAATGAAGTTGTCTTGCCATCTATTCAAAGCGAATCATTTTGTTAGATGGCTGGATGTTGATTGCGAAATCAGCATGGCCTTGCCATCGATCTCTGTTATTGCTAAGGTTCGGTGGCTGCATACGCCATCTAAAGTTAATATACATTCATTATAATTTTCAAACACATATATACATTATAGATAAATTTCTTCTCAATTTATTTTCCAAAGTATCTTTCCACAAAATATTCTATTTTCACAAGTAATAATATTCAATTCCAAATCATTTACTAAATATTATTATCAAAACTCAAATTAATATTTCCTTTTAAAATATTATTATTCTTCAAGGTACTTGCTTATAAAATTTCACAAATTTGAATGTATTTATTTATACACACATACATACATTTCACAAATATCCATTTTTTATTCCAAAAGTAATTTGAACATGCATATTAATATATTTTTCAAAACATTTATATCATTTTGAAATAATATTTAACTCACTTAAACTTCATTTTCTTCTTAAATATTATTTATATTATTTTAAATATTTTAACTCAAAATTTCTATATCTAATTGTCTCGTCAATGTGTTTAGGAATCCCTATCGACAGCTTGGCGTTCTACGTCTCGACCAGAATTCATAAAACACTAACGGACACTTTAACACAAAAGTAATTCCAAAATTTATAAATTTCTAAATTCATACAAAAATGAAAATCCACAGATAGAAATATAGTAATGCAACCATTCATCCATGCATACGACAATCAATCAAACATAATTAAATAACTAATCACTGTGCTCAGCGGAAGCAGTCTATTAGCTTCCACTATGCAATTCTGATCACAAACGTACAACATTTAATTATTAAAATCATTTTATTAAATTAATTTGTATTGAAATTTATAGTTTTCCTAAATACATCCCAATAATCATTTATACTTCTACTCTAAATAGGAAATAAATCCTACTTTCTAACCCAACACACTCAAGAGAAGTGACTATAGGTCTATCTAGGCCAAGATTCTTATTTCTTACATTCCTTATTTTTTTGAATCTCACTTTGATATCAGCTCTAATGCCCACCCTTATTCCCATATTACCTAATAATATTACAAGTAATATTGTCGAATAATACGGAGAATAAGGCCGGTTAGGAGCGACCATACGTAATATTGCTTTGGATGAGTATCTATACGTCGAATCATGTGACTAAATTTTTATTTATTTTTCAAACAAGATATAATTTGACATATCAGATCCAGGGGTAAAACAATAATATAATAGTTTAATATAATTCAGAACAATACGTCACATAATAATACAACACAGAATCGAATATCGCAATGGAAATATAAGAGATCAATTACTTCTTAAAAGTGGAAGTCTACAGAATGAAGCACCAAACTTACATATATATATATATATATGTACTTGTATAAACTATGACAGGTTTGAATATATACATGCCTACTCCGGTCAATACAACAATCCGATATACACAAGTATATAAATAATATCAACATCTTAGAAGGGAGCTCTATCACGCAGCTAATACTTCATATAGCTACTCTAGCTAGCACAAATCCAAAGTCACAGAGTCCCTGTACTTGTCAAGTCTCAGTTTGACCCGAGTATTATAAAATAAACGGCACGGACTATCTCTAATTATCCACAAGGTGAGAAGTTATAATTATAATCATGCATAACATCAAAGAAGTATAAAGCTAAATAGAGTATCACACTAAATATAAAAATGTCTCACCAATAATGATTCACTAATAAATTTGCATAAAACACTAGACATAATAATAACTATCTACTATATGCCTCATGCAAATAAAAAGATAATAATGCCAAATCACCATGTCATAAAAACTTCCGATGCCCATCAATGACAATCATCTCAAACATGGCGCTACGTTACTCACATCGGAAACTCAAGATCATAAGAGCTTGCTTATGAGACCACTTGAAGCAAGTCAAAACCCAAATGACTTATCATAAAAGTAAGTCATAAATCATAAACCATAAAGATAAGCACATCGCAAATCAAACCAAAAACAATCACCTCACAAGCTATAATAATAGACATGCACTATGCATGTTAACACAAATCAATGTGCAGTTCACACATCAAATAGGACAAGCGCATTGCAAGTCAAATTCATAAGCTAGAAATATAGATAAGCACTTCGCAAATCATCACAAGAGACACACACACTTCATGTGCCAACCCAAGGTATGAGCACTTCGCCCTTTCATAACTCGATTATAAACGAGTATCCCAAGATGGGTCTACAACCCCATAAATCAGCATAAACAGATCATCCAAGAATGAGTACTAAAACTCAAAAAAATAAGTGTTATATACTTTCAAATAGTAATCATTCAGGTAATGACTGCATGTCCCATAACCACTCGGGTTTACTCGAATCTTTACTAGATGTTAGTAAACTCCATTCGATAAGTGTAACATATTTTCGATTAATAACTAAATGAGTATCGACCAATGCCTCATGACCACTTTGCGATACTTAAATTTTTACTAAACGAATGTAAATTCCACTTGATTAAAAATATTCAATCGAATTAGTTCAATAGTTAATCGATAAAGCAGTTTAATAAAATTCCTCATCCGAATGAAGATAGAAATTACACGAAAGCAATAAATCTAAAATCACACAAAAATGCTAGAGTGCATAAAAATAGCCAAATGCTAAACAACCTAGAATTCAATAAGAATTTAAGGTCATAAGTAAATAATAAACTTTTAACCATATAGAAAAATGATTTCTAACATTTTAAATATCTATTACTTTTAACTTCATATTCAAAAATCCATAAATTCTTTTATTAATAAATTATAAATATATATTTGCTTATCATTTGATAAAATACCTACAATAAGTCTAAAATAGAAGTCAAAATATATTTGTGTGTATACATACATACATACATTTATATATGTGTGTGTGTGTGTGTGAGATCAGAAATCCCATGAAAGCAATAGAGATCTACTTACTATATTTTTCCCAAAAGCTATATATAAATATATGTTTTGTATTTAGAAGTAAAGCAAGTTTATATTCCAAAACCATACTTTTAAACCCATAAAATCATTTCTGCTAATGATACTCAACACACATACACACATTACTTATTTAAAATCATTTTACAACGGAATTGAATTTAAATGGAAATTGGTTTTAAAATTAGTGATTATAAATAAACTAACTACTGTAATTACTTTACTCAAATTGTGTGTGTGTATATATATATATATATTAACTAGATTTATAATTAAATAACTACACAAATCAATGAAGCAAAGATCATCATATAGGAGAACAAAGCTCCAAAAATCATCAAGAAATCCACCCGAAAAATCATCAAAAAACATAAGGCAAAACCAAGTTCAAAAGCAAGGCAAGGTAGAAGTAAAGCACCTGGAACTTGCTTTCCAAGTTGCTGATCGACCGACCATGGTGTAACAACCTGTACCTTAATGGGTCTAAATTTCGAAAAAAATCAAAACCCAATTCCATCAGAGCACAGATTTGGTACCTGCAAATAAGCATGAGCATTATCAGAAATTGATAGAAATCTAAACTCATAGTGGAACAATAATAGGATAAGAATACTGACTATGAGTACTACCTTGGAATTAATGGTATTCCTTGGATAGTAGATTGTCGCATCAACATCTAGCATGAGAAAAAAGAAGACTTCTCGAACAACAAAGCACATCTAGCTCTAGTGATCTATTCCTCCAAATCTATTCCGTGGATTGTAATAAGGAGGAGGTCAGAACAACGTTCTGGTGACTGGAAAAACTATAAAGTGTCCAAAACATATTCTATACCGATTGGTTTCTAATCAATAGTTATGTCCATCAAGGTTAGCAATTCTAATCTAACCTTGCATTGCACACACGATTACTTACTTATCCCTTTCCAAGGTAAAAAATATCGATGAAGCCTTATCAACCATCTAATATTTCCAAACCCATTGAAACTTAATACTTCTAAATAGGAAGCGAGCTTTTATAATCATCATAAAATACTTTTAAAAGAGAAATAGGTAGACTCTATCATTTAAGACCTCAATCAAGGTAGACCCCATCATTTAAGACCTAAATCAAGGTAGACCCTATTATTTAAGACCTACTCCCAAGGTAGTTTCCTAACAAAATTATGGTCAATTGGTCCTAGCTACAAAGACCTCTAACCACTATTTAAGGCTTCCAACATTTAATGTCCAACTATTACAGTGACTATCGACGATAAAATTGTAGCCATGTAATAAACAGTACACAAACCACTTAATACCTTTAAAATGGACTAGGCGGACTTTTAACCATTTAATACCTATTGAAATACCCACACACCCTTTAGTATTTCCAAAAAGGCACGTCAAAGGATGTGGTGCGTTATAGGTATAGCTAAAGCATCACAGAGACTAAGATTCACAAGATAAATAAGTAAAAGCAGCGGAAAACATTTAAATAATAACTTGTCATTCAGAATTAATCTTCATCTCAAAATAAGTCATAAAAACATAACATGTCTCAAAAACTCAAAATCTCACATGTCTTATGAAAATACATCTCAGTCTCACATAGTCAATGAAAAGTAGCAACAATAATAATCATAATCCCTCTCACAAGCGACATAAGCCAAATGAAAAAGATGAAAAGCAGAAGAATACATCTAAAATGAGAAAACTCTGGAAATGAATCTCCAAGCAACCTGTATCAACTATCCTCAACTCTGCTGACTTATGGGGGAAAAGGAAAGATAGAGGAGTGGGTCAGACAATAAGTATGGTGAGTGAAAGTAATTACAAGCATTTCTAAGAAAGATAAAGATAATAGACTAAGCAATAGTTCTAGCGGGAAAGGAAAATATAGAAGAGATAAAACTCGCATAGAATACAATTTTTGATTCTGTTCGACTTTTTCTTCGATTGTTTTCACTTGCCTTAAACTGCTGTGATTAGGCTGAAACCCTAATCCTATCTCAATCTTTAATCTTGATTAGGTTGAAATCCTAATCCTACCCATTGATAGGCCTTTCCTATTTATGTTGTGCCACTATGAGCCAACCTTGTTGGTCCCACAACAAAAGACACCTCTTACCGTTCAGGATGGAGCAGCGAATTGTTTACCCTAATCGATGTCGCACGCTCGGTCATCGCCGGTACACGCTAACGGTCGCCCTCTATTTGACCCTTTATTTATCCTAATCGGCATATGCGTGCCCAGCCGCACCCACGTGTAAGACCATCAATCCTCGACCTGAAAGGGAATCCCACCGGTACTGGTCCTAAAAAACAAACCTTTTAATTTTGTGCCCTTTGCCCTAATCCCTAATCCCCAAACTTGAGCCTCTATCTATTGGCCACTAATTTACCCTAATCAGCATAAACGTGCCCAACTTCACCCACGTATGAGACCTTCAGTCCTAGACCTGAAAGGGAACGCTGCTGGTTAACAAACAAATCTTCGAACTTTGCGCCGCTTACCCAAATCTCCAAATTTGAGCCTATATCTGTTGGCCACTTATTTACCCTAATCAGCATAAGCATGCCCAGCCTCACCCATGTGTGAGACCATTAGTCCTTGACTTGAAAAAGAATGCTGCCGGTATGGACCTTTACTGCTATATTTTCTTATTAACTTAATCCAAGATCTAAGTTATAAAATAAGCTCCTTCTGTAATTTCTTTCTTTCTAATTATAACCTATGTGTTATAATTGTTCTTGCAACTGTTACTCTTCTATTTTCTTTTTTTAGTTATAACCACTTGTTATAATCATGCTTGTAAATATCTTAAATTTTTCTAGTTAAGTCCATCTCCATTTTATTTCAGTTTTTCTTATTTTATATCTGATTTCTGTAAATTTAATATTTTTCCATTTTAATTCATATTTTCGAATTCTTCTCTTTTTAATATTTTATTCACGTCAAAAATGATTAAATCTCCATAAAAAGAAACTAACATTTATAGGCTAAATTCCAACTTAAAACATATGTCAATAACTGTAAATAACTGAATAAAATAACCAAATAAAAGAAGACTGAAAAGGACTTTAGAAATTAACTTAAAATCCGACAGTAAATAAACTTACATAAAAATTGTAGAAAAACTACAACTATCGAGGACCTTATTATTTTAAATTGCTTAAAAATCTAAAATAATTACAAAACACTCACCTGTGATCCTTATCTCCAGTCCTGGGCCTTCTTGGTTCCACTTTTAGGGTATAGAATTCTTTTATTAAAAAGATTTCATCCCCCAAAAAAATTTCTATTTAGGGTTCAGTCTCATGCAATGAACCCAATTGGAAGAAAATCCGAATGAGAAAATAGCTAGACCTAGGATCTATTTATAGTGTGCCTTAGGATCTCAGGCCGTTAGATTTGATTATTAAATCTGGTGTAACCATGTCATAGGCTCGCCAGGGACCCTCGGATGTAGTTATGAACGCACAATATTTCATAAAAATTTGAATCTACACACTTCAGCTTATACTTAGACGAAAAATCGTCCAGGATGATCGGCGGGTCGGCCTATAGGTTGACCAGACTCTAGCAAGGGTCGACCCTTATGGGTCTCTTTTTCATTTTTGTTTGTATAATTCTGATTTTCTTGTTTCTCACGTAACTTCTTCATACTAGCTCGGATTTCGGCAAGTTATATATGAAAATTGCTCAGAAAATTAGCGCGGACCCAATGGTGCAACTCTTGTGGCCCAATTATGACAATTTCTCAACCTTATTCTATTATTCAATTAATTTCTTAATTAATTATTATTATCCTAATTTTTCGGGTAGTTACATTCTTCCCTCCGTAAAAGATTTCACCTTTGAAATCTCCGAGGACAGAAGGATGAAACAAATATTTTCATCTAAATTCCACAACCACATATTCAACCTCATACATTACATCCGTGTCCTTAAGCTTTTTAATGCAATTTATGACATGCAATAGTGTAGTGTCAATGTCCTAACTAATGCAAAAGATTAGACGGTCTACTGATTCAGTCGACCTCCTTTTAATGCACTTATGTCCGTGCCATGTGTCCAAATGAATGTAAATTCTCGAATAACAACTGATAGTTCTATATGCGTGCTACAATCATCATCCAAATGCAATAGTCTTTTGATAATCACCCATTCATAGCAACCATAAAATAAAAATGCAAATGCACATACATCCATATGCATATGCTTTAGTGACCTAGTTAGGCCGATCACGACTTCAATCATCGTATCCATGTCGCGATGCCAATTCTGATGCTTGAAAACAGTGTCATCTCGCCCTTCAACTCGAATGCGACCATCCCTTCCCAAATCGAACGACGACGGCCTTCCAAAACGATGGACAAGCGGTGATTGGCTAAGAACTATCTAGTCTAGATAGGCTCGACTCTCAACACGAAGAAACAAATTTTATTTTTTTCTTAGCCCTCTTCTCTTGTTGCACTAGGAAACAACCTCAGTTGCCTACGCTTTGGGTCGAGCATGCGATTATGTCATGAAAACTCTCTGTTACTCGATTGAGCGGTTTATGAGTCGGATGCTTTTGAAGACATGCTTATAGGACAGTTGGAGCATTCAGAGGCGTGAAGTCGATACATTGGATATGTACTTATTGATGATGTTGTACATGGCAGGCGAGCTATTTTGTATATTAGACTTGTGATATCCTATATTATATTCAGGACTCCGTATAAATGGAGTTGATGTATTCTAAATATTGTATTGTTATTTATGTATCAGTTGCTTCGACTAATGCAGTCTTTTTGTATATTGTTTATTATGTTCTTTTCATGGATATTTAGGATATTATACGTTATCTTTCCCCAATTAGATTGTATCGATATGCCTTGTATGATATTTAGTTTTAGTTTGATCCCGACGGATTATTTTTCATGGTAATCAAAAGGCAGTCACCCAACGTTGATTCGGGATATTACGAAGGGTGAATTATTGAAATTAAAAAGATTATAAAAATATTGATTAACATGCATGTTCTAAATATAAATAAATATCCAAACTCATCAACTCCTAATCTAATTTTTATATTATTCTTATTACATTGTTCATCTTGTTTTTTTTCTATCACTAATAGTTGATATGATTAAAAATAGTTACATTTATCGATTAGATTTTATCATATTTCTCATCGTTGGTTACGTATAACCCATCGTGTTCTTACTTTTGGTTTATCTTTTAAGTTTAAGTAGGGTTCTTGATGTTATAAGTTGATTTTATTAAATGTTTAGGTACTGCGAGTAATGTTTAAGGGAATGTAAAAAATACCATTTTAAATTGTCTGATGCGGAATCAGTTATATATTGCAATTTTCTTGGAATCCGGATATTTTCAAATTTTCTAGTACTGATGACCACATAATTTGAGTTTTTGGTATTTATCGATTTACGTGGAACTGGCGAACCAAGTCCATGGTTAAAATTTTTGTTTCTTGCACGATTACATCAATAAAAAATAAAGTAAAATAATAGGGAACCTATTAAATAAGGTTAAGAAATTCAAATATTTGAAAATGGCGTGGGTCCTTGCAAAATAATAATATAGTATAAGTTTCCATCACGGTGGAGACTGTTATGCGATGACAGATCAGTCAGTACATGACAAAGTTGTAGACTTTATGCCAATGGCAACGGTGTAAATTCTTGCGAAGTTTCAGGCTGTTAGCAGGACAACGAACAAAAAGTTGCTCTATTTTAGAAATAGTACGTTTTGCTGCAGAAAAACTCCCAATGTTCGAGGTTTTAACACCCACGCTATGTTTCTCCAACTATTTTACAACTTTGTGGACCACTTTAATGGTCAATTTACTGTTTCGAATACGTTAATTTGGAAATTTGTGAAAAAAACGAGCACTTACTCTGCAGTCGGTAGAACTGAAGATGCGAGATAACTCGTGTATCATTATGTTTTGGGTAATAAATGCACTGTACTTTTGGGTCCATGACCAATGCAGCATTTTTTGTTTTTTAACATTCAAGTTTTATCAGTATTTCATATCGGGGATAGCATTTTGTGTGTGAGTTCATGCTACTCAAACTGAGAGTTTCAATGTACTGACATATTTGATGATAGAAAAGACATCAGATAAATAAGTATACATATTGTCTACTGTGAAAGTTAATTTCGGAGTCTGCATTATAATTTTAAAGTAAACGTACCTCTGTATTTATTAATACAATTTACGTAAATTAACTTCATTTACTGTTGCTATCCATTTAGAGTACATCAGCTGCGTGTAACCAGAGAAGTCGACCGATGGACCGGTTTCGAAGCACCGTTAGGACTTTAAACCAACTCATTTAATTTCAATCTTTAAAATACCACGTATTCTTAGGTAGTATTTGATTTGTTACTTTTAGTTTTGCGTTTTCGTCCATACAAAAATACATACAACGCGTTTATATTGCCGAAAACAATCAGTTTAAAAAACGAAATTAATATACATAATAAAAGTTTTGAGAAATAACACAAATACGAAATTTAATCCATTCTTCCGTTGTTTCTCTATCCCCTCCGTCATCTCATTCATCTTTCTTTCATCTCATTCGTGATTCTTCCATTCTTCTCATATTTGACAAACATATTGAAAACCAAAAACATATAATTTGTTTTTAACCAAATACTTCCTAATGCAGGGTTTGATTTAAAATGAGCATTTGAGTTTTCAACATTAATTACAAAATCTGATAGGAGTAGAGAGACGACGGATATGATGGAAGGAAAATAGAGGAGACCACGAAAGAGTTGAAGGAAGAATGGAATAATGTATTGTTTCTCGTGCTCTCTTATTTCTCAAAACATGAAAAGAAAAAAAATTGTTTTCTATTTTGTATGTTAAATTTTTTCTAAATTGAACGTTTTTCACAATATACATGCATTATGCTCGTTTTTGTATGGACGAAAACCCAAAACTACAAAGGGTAAACCAAACACTATCTAAATTCTTTCGTGATCATCGTAAATTTTATAAAATTTGATTATGTCCATTGTCGAAAAACAAAAATCATCTTCTGAAAAGCATATCTCGTTAAAGGAATATTTAACCATCTTTCAACATCTTGATGAAGTTTAAACAAGCATCATCCAAATGTAATTTCAACTGCACCATATTGGTGCAATTTTAACTACATCATAATGGTGCAATTAAAATGTATAATGTTAGTGAAGGTTTAATTGCGCATTTTTCAATTGCTTCAACATAATGTGATTAATATAATATCAATTGATGCAATTTCAAAATACATCCTACTGATTGCAAATTGAACTACGTTATTTTATTTAAGTTAATACTTCATCATTTCAATGTTGTTTTAACTACATCTTCTCGATGTAGTTAAATCTTCGTACGAGATATGCAATTTCAACTATAATATACTAATACACTTTTAAACTACATCTTAGCGATGCAATTTTAATTATGTCTTAATAACGCAATTTTAGGTACATCTTAGTGGTGCAAAATTAACAACATTATTTAGTTCACTTACAACTATGTCATTTCACTACAATTTTGATTGCATCTCCTAAATGTAATTAAAAGAACAATTATGATAGATGCAGATTCAACCGCATCATGTTAACGCAAGAGATATCTTGTTTCAACTATTAAACGTAGTTAAAAACTCGGGTATTTCGGTTACATTTTAGGGAAGTTATATTTTCTGTGAAATAAACCAAGAGATTGCTTTCGATTATGGCTTCAAGATATTATTTCGACACTTAATATTTAACGTACGACTCAGGCTTATTTATAAAACTAATTTTAGGATAATCAAATAATGCAAGCCGAAGACAAAGCCAGATGCTTGGTTGTTATTTTTGTTATGTTGATTTCGTTATAAGCGTTTTGTCATCATTTTTATATGTTGGGCACAACACAATTGTTTATGATATATTATATTTTTGACCCTCACATGAACACAAATATTGGGTTTAAAATTATAAAACATAATTTGCAATGATGTTATGCTCACTTTTATTTTGTATTTTCTTTGTTTACTAAAGACTATATAATATAACCGATCTCATCTCTGTCACCGAAAGATAATCCAAAGGTGATCGCGACCCATTGGGGTTTCCTCTTGGAATTTTAGAATGAGGGACATTACATTTGGTATCAAAGGTTAGGTTAGTGGACATTTAAGTAAAAAAAAGCTATAAATGGTTAAGTACTTAATAAAAATGGAACATTTTAGAGATTATACGCGTTACTGTATAACGTACTTGTGTTTGCCTTATACGTAGTATTTGCCTTATTTACAATGAACACCTTATATATATATATATATATATATATATATATATATATATTCCTCTATGTCGTTTCACTTTTATTTTCCGTTTATAATGAAGAATTTCTTAGCAGAATAGGACTTGAGAAGTTGAAGAGTTACGATTGGAGCACCTAATGCTAGGAAGGAGAATAATAATACTTAAACTGTCAATGGTAAGGATGGAGATGTAACTCCGACAGTCGAGAATGTGGCAGTCCCACCTGTCGAGGAAGTGGATGTGAATGTGTTATTTAGACAATTCATGGTGTAGATGATTAGAAAGAATATGTCGGAAGTAGCTAAGCTGAGACTCACAACGAGGACAAATTTTTCTAGGTTCAACCAAGATTACGGAAATCTAGGAGGCAAGATGTTTACTGAGAGAGAACCGAAAATGGAGATATTAAATTGGTTGAAGGCAAGTGAATGCATCTTCTAATATTTGGGTTGGATGATGTATAGAAGAGAAGGCTGATCTCTAGGCAGTTGTATGAAGATGCTTTAAATTGGTAGAAAACAGCGATAGTCGAGAATCTTGAAGTAAAAATTACTAAGGAGCACTTTCGAGAGATGTTTGAGGCTTGTTTATTTCATTATCTCCAAGAAGTGTGTTGATGAGGGAGTTCATCAATCTTAGGAAAGTAGATCTTTATGTTGAAGAATATGTCCATAAATTCAATGTATCAGCAAAGTATGGTCAAGAATTGATTAATACTCCATAGAAGAAGAACAAGAAGTTCATCCGAGGTTGAAGCCGGTGTTGAATCATAAAGTGATGGTGCACATAACATGTAACAACCTGCACCTAAGTGGATTCGAATTATCGAAGTCCATAAAAACGAATCGTTGTTATTGGTATCCTGTAAGTAAACAAAATTAAATCGAAGAACTAAAGATAACAACTCACAGTGGAATAAACAAATATAATAAAACATATACTGACCAAGGCTAATACTTCTGATATCTAGTACCCTTGTCGGTGTCGAGCGTGCATACGAAAATCTAACCTTCCATCATTCCTGCCATGTGCTAGTACATGTCCTCTAAATCTACCATGTCGGTTGGAATGATGAGGGGAATAGAACAACGTTCTAATGACTGCTAAATTACACACTTTATTCATAAGACTAGTTTATGCCAATTGTTTTCCTTTACATTTTATGCCTATTATTTAAAGTTGTCATTTTTACTTCATGTATGTGTATGATATGCCCAATCTAGTTGAGATATCCAGTAATTACATATATATATGTATATGTATGTATGCATATATCACAGTCTGCCTAAGGACTAGGATACATTTCCCGCTATTGTCCATAACTCTACACGACGTCGGGCATCCACATCAAAATCTACGCTGAATTGACTGTGTACACTAAGGAACGTCCTTTTAGTGTCTAGTAACAACATTACAACTATTTATCTGTATTCTGATTTGCTTTGAAGACTCATCTAGGGGTTATCTAGCATTGCCTCTTGATGACAAACAAACAACTTTGAAGTAGTGCAGGACCCATACAGAACTACACTAGTAGGAGGTATAGTCTGTCTTGGCATAACACAATTCAAATGACTGCTTCAGGACCGATGATTGACCTATGTGTACATCCCTACTCATCGCATATAAGATATTTACCTTTTCGACATAGCACCAAGCCAACACTCACCATCCCATTTAGATTGCCGAATGCAATCAAGGAAATGCCCGTCTGGTTACCTAATATCCCCTACAAGGATTGAAGTAGACCCAACTTGGTCGTTTAAGACGTTAACCTGAGGAAACACCCTTTGGTATATTCCCTTCACCTATATGTGAATGCAAATTCCCATGGGTCATACAATTAGAGATGTCTCACATTAGTACAATGTACACACAACCGTTGATAGCCACATTCGAAGGGCAAACTTCTATTGGGCAACATTACCGACTTTGCATTCCAACCCTTGCCAATGACTACTTCATTCATAGTTAATTTAAATAATTGAATAGATCTAATATCTCACACCCGTCATACGTATACTTGAGGCTATATAATTTTAGTTGTATAATTATCCTTCCTTTTAAGCTCAATTATTAGTATTTAGACACTTTTACATGAACTTCTTACATCTTTAATACCATTGAATGTCATTTACTGCTTATCTCTAATTTAATAGATCGTATTCTTCTTATTATTTGATTTACACTTAATACCATTAGATATATTCTACTGTTCCTTTTTAACTAGTAGCTATATTTCTTTAATTATTATAACTTTGCTAATTCCCTATTATGCTGTCTTATTACTTCTTCCATCGCTTGTTGTTTATTTTCTAACTTATCTTAAAAAACATATGTTAAGTTAATAACAGAATTATTGTTATTATCTCTTTTTATAGTATTGTGGTTTTACATTTAGGGACTTCCATTTTTAATGCATTAGAACTGACGTATCTTCCTAAATGGTAATGTTAACAATGTAGTATCCCATATTTACCTAAAAGAGGATTAATGTTTTGTTTGGAATTACAAAGAATTATTTTTTATTCCATTATTGAAATGGATGGTACAAAATACGGCAAACATTCCTGTTTTATATATCTAGCAAGCTGTAACGCCACAACTCCATACCTATACTAACAAAGAATATTACATAGTAATATTGTCTACTAATACGAAGAATAAAACTGGTTAGGAGAGACCAAGTGTGAATATTCCCTTGAGCTAACACCCACACGTCTTTCTTACCAAAAATTTAAGGATCTGGACTGAATATATAAGGTGTACGGTGTTGGCAAAAAACAATAAACACGATGTTTAAAATGAAGTTTAGAATAATATAAAATATCATAAAAAATATTGAATCACAAAACACAGTGGAATATAAATTATCAATATGAAAATAGATACATAAATAAGTCTGCAAAAGATAACACTAGACCCACATGATATACAAGTCAAGCCCAAATGTAATGACCTGGAATTTTGGGAAATATCAATTTAACAATCTTTATTAATAATTAAATTGATTTGATAATTTTCTTTTATAATCAATTAAATTGGCAAGTTTGTTCTTTTAAAAGCTAATAATATTTAATTGGTAAAATTTATCTCTTCAAAACTAGTATAAATATGCTATCTAATTTTAATATATATATATATATATATATATATATTGTAATTTGAGGTTATGTTTTAAAATTCAATATAATAATTTTCGAAGTTAATATTTAAATGTTTTATTTATAATGTATATATTTATATATATTGTAAATAGAAAAGCTTTGGTTTGAATTTAATAAATAAAAACAAGTTTTCAAATTTTAAATTTGAAATTTATGATTTAATTTAATGTAAAACCTTTTCAAAAACTATTTAAGAGTTAAACTTTATATTTCCTATCCAATAAAGATAATATTTATAATATGTTTATTAATTTGAAATTTTATTTTAGCTTAATTTTAAATAAGATTTAATTAAAGGTTTATTTCTTTGATTTTAAATAATTCTTTCTTTTTAATTTTTACTTGCATAAATGTGATTTGAATTAATGCATTAACCTATTAATGTAAACATAAGAATAAATATTATTTAAAACATTTGTAAACTTATAATTTAAGCTTAGACATTTGTAAACAATAAACATTTATAACATTTGTAACTTATATGATTAAAATGCATAAGAGATTTTTATATCAAGGGTTTAAACATAAAATCTCATATTTTTAACATTTGTAGATTAATATAAACATGCAAGTGACATTTGTGAATTTGAACTAACAAGTGGCATACATCTCTCTTTGTAAAATAAAACCATATATTAAAATGTTTAAAGAAAACCGATCATTTTGGTTTTCAGTTCAAATTTTCTTAAGATCTTCCTTCTTCTTAAATAATGAAACCGAAATATAAAACCAAAGAAAAACTGGAAATCAAACAATAACATCAGTTTCAAAGCTTCAAACATGCAAGATCATCTCAGCAATGCAAGCTCAACATCAAATTTCAAATTCAATTCAAATTCCTGAAGCAAAAGCCTGTCTCTCTATTTAAACTTTGTGGTGAGTAAACATTTAATTTTAAAAACAGTTTTGGAAATCTGTGAATATGTTTAAATGTTGGTGATGAATTTTTAAAAGAAAAATATGGTTTGTATATGTTTATACATGAGAAAGTATGTGTGTATGAATGAATTTTCCTGTTCAAAACTATGTGAATGAATATAAGTCCTCTGTTCATTATCCAAGCTTCTAAATTTATAGAAAAAAATTCATATCTTTCCAGATATTTGATGATAGATATAAGCTTAATATCAGGTTAAATTTATAGAAAAAAATTTATTGTACAAGCTAATATTTGTAAATAGATAGTGATTGTAAGCACATAAGCTTAATTTTAAAAATTGATTCATAGATATATATGGATTATTTATTTATAAAATAAATAAATTTCAAGTCTGATGAAAATTTAGTCCAAATTTAATTGTCGGGAATTTATAGATCAATTCTATAACCTGATTCTAGATTGAAATTCATGAATTTAGGAATAGGAATGATGATTTTTAGTTTAGAATTGGGTGAGGTATACGGGGATGATCAGATTTTGGTAAATGGTCGATTTTAGACGATCAGCAGCATGATTGTTCGCCTTGGTCATTGTCAAAGGAAGTTCGTAAGTGGGCTATCACAGAAAAATTGATTGGGAGTAATCTGGTGAACGAAGTTGTTGGGCGAGGATGAACTAGTGTTCGAAGTTCAGTTTTGGGACGTGGATGTTCGCGAGGAAATGGCGATGGCCATGGGTGATGGGAGGTGATCGCGAGGTGGGGATTAGGAGCGGGAAGTCGTGATGTAGGTCCAACGATGTCGGCGAGGGATCTCGTGTTCAAGATCGATGGCAATGGTTGATTTTCTGATGAGCTTAATTTCCAGATTTTCGACCGAACGACGGTTTTTCGTTTTGGCTTTCGATTTCTATTCTGGATTATCGAGCTGATGGTCGAGGTCGTGGGTGATGCTCTAGAGCCGGAGGAGATGATCGAAGAAGGCTTGGGTTGTTATACACGTGCACGATGCATCTCTGGTATCTGGCCATGATTTTTTTGCGAAGAAGCTTGTATCTTGAGTTTTGACTCGAGAAATTTTCGAGTTGTCTCAGGTTTTGTGGGTACTGTGGGACTCGGGTAGAGGATCGAAATTTTGATCAAGTTGCTCGGGTTGTCTGATGTGTTTTCCAGGTTTTATAATTTACGTAAAACTTAAACAGTTTTTACAAAATATAGAGATAGTACAAGGTTTAAAAATAAATTAAAATAAGTTTCCAAGTTAAAGTATGATTTAAGTCCAAAGCAAGGTATTTAAAGAAAGTTTTAAAGATTTTTAATAATTTATTTTCAAAGAAGAAGGATTAATCAAGTTTTAAATATGTTTTAATTTGAATAAGTTTTAAAAGGTAATACTAACAAAGTTTTCAAAGAAGTAAGAATTTGTTTAAGTTATTAAATAAATTTGAACAAGTTTCAATGATAAAATTTAATGTTTAAAGTGTTTTGTTTGTAAATAAGTTATATTTTTATAATTGATTCTTAAATGTTTTTCTAAAAGTTAACGATGTAATTAAGTTATATATTTACCTTTAATTAGTTAGGGTTGTGATTAATTGAAGCTGATTAATTAGTATAATTAATCTAAAAGTAATCACTCAATGAGATTTATTAAAGGTTAATTACTTAATGTAATTAAAGAGTAATTAATCAGTAATGATTAATTAAAATGGATAATTAAAGGTTAATTACTTAATGTAATTAAAGAGTAATTAATCAAGAGTGATTAATTAAAATGGATAATTAAAGGTTAATCGCTTAATGTAATTAAAGAGTAATTAATCAACATTAATTAATTAAAGTGGATAATTAAAGGTTAATTACTTAACGTAATTAAAGAGTAATTAATCAAGAATGATTAATTAAAATGGATAATTAAAGGTTAATTACTTAATATAATTAAAGAGTAATTAATCAAGAGTGATTAATTAAAATGGATAATTAAAGGTCAATTACTTAATGTAATTAAAGAGTAATTAATCAAGTATTATTAATTAAAATGGATAATTAAAGGTTAATTACTTAATGTAATTAAAGAGTAATTAATCAAGAAAGATTAATTAAAATGGACAATTAAAGGTTAATTACTTAACGTAATTAAAAAGTAATTAATCAAGAATGATTAATTAAAATGGATAATTAAAGGTTAATTGCTTAATGTAATTAAAGAGTGATTAATCAAGAGTGATTAATTAAAATGGATAATTGAAGGTTAATTGCTTAATGTAATTAAAGAGTAATTAATCAAGAATGATTAATTAAGATGGATAATTAAAGGTTAATTACTTAATGTAATTAAAGAGTAATTAATCAAGAATGATTAATTAAAATGGATAATTAAAGGTTAATTACTTAACGTAATTAAAGAATAATTAATCAAGGGTGATTAATTAAGATGGATAGTAAAGGATGATTAATTAATTGGGTTATAATTAATTAATGTTAAGTAGGATTTAGGTAATCCAAGTGATTAAAGTTGGAAATTAATTTAATTGGGAATTATTTAAATTGTTAAGAATGAATCAATCTTGCTTATGAATGATTGAATGATATTGGATGATTTGGATGTGATACCTCTGATATGTGATATATGCTGCTTTGTGATGTTCGGTTTAATTGGATAATATGGATTATCTATCTGTGATAATGTGAATCATCTATCTGTATGAAAATGTTATCTTGAATATGTTAAATTGTTTAAACCTCAAACAACTTGGACATTAAAAAAGCATTTTGGATTTCGATGAGACCGGGATCAGATTTTCGAATTGGATATCCGAAAACCACATCGATCCAAATTAAACGTTAGGTCGTGAATCTCAAGTGAAGATGAAGACTCGAAGTGTAAGGACTATTGTTGTTAACTTGGAGGGTGATTCGAAAATGAGTTGACAAAGATGGTACTTTTAGATTCGAGGTGAAGATTCAGAGTGCAAGGGCTATTATCGTTAATTCTGAGGGTGATTCCAAAATGAGTTTAACGAGATAGTGCCTTCGGTTCCGTTCGAACCCAAAACGGACTTGCATGGATTGAATGCTTTCAGAACATCGTCAGGAGGACGATGAGCATTCTAAGATAGATGTGTTCTGTAAAGGTAATTGCAGCCTCAAGCCTCATCAACCGGGAATGGCTAAAAAGGGGAGGTGCAGCAAGGCTAAGTGGGTCGTGCCCAAGTTGGACGAGATTTTCCCCTGTCTAGAGGTCCCTTTTATTCGGCTTAGTGGGCAGTTGGAATCGCGCGCCAACTGCGGGGTTGTCTTGTTCGGGGCTATCCAGTAAGAGATGGTTTCGGCCTTATGTTTCAGGGGATTTAGAGTAAATCCTCGGTACGGTGATCTAAGCCACGTACTGTGACGGGCGGTATCCCAGTAGCCCTGCCATTGTATGGAATCCAATCTCCAATAAGAGCCCTTCGAGTTTGTTTGTATACCTATTTATGCTGGAATTTAATAAATTTAACAATTTCGACCATTTTCTATTTTACTTGAAAACCCTAGAACCTATTATAATGTCACTGGATTTTCTATCAAATGTTTTGGTTATCGTAAGGTATAGACTTTTCCATGTTTATGTTTGGGAAGTCTTACGAGATAACTTTTCTTTTCAAAAGGATTTTCAAGTTAAGCAATTTAACTCGTTTACTCACACCAGACCCATGTCTGGCCCAAGTGTTTATTTTCTATTTTATTAAACTCTTGGATACTCAAATTTTTACGAGTAGCCAAGGGATTCAGGTTAGCTTTGACGAATTTTGGAGGAGATTTGGAGCAGAAGGCTTCAACGTGTAGATATATTATAGTTTCACTGTGCTAGCGTTTGTGTCTGTATCTCTTTGATGTACTTAAGTTGTATGATAGATAGGTGTTTATAACTATCTAATTTGTGACGTATAAGTTGTATAACTCTGATGTATATGATACTATGTAATATTCTATGTGATGTAATATATTTTATTCGTTCCGCTGTGAGACTCTAATATTGTTGAGTTCTTTCTTCTCTATCTTTTCTCTTTTCTATCCCTTTCTTTCTAAATAATGATGCGCCTTTCAATGGAATGAAAGGCGGGTCGTCACAGTGGTATCAGAGCTCTAGGTTGAGTGAATACCTAGGCTTTGGAGTGATATCTTTCTTCAGAGAGCGTACTTGTAATTATATATATATATATATATATATATATATATATAATCTGTTGGTTACCTGTTTGGGTTTTCCAACATAAGTTCTAGAGGTAGATGGAGTAGTGGTGTGTGTAGCACGACTACCCCTAATGGAAGAGGCCCGAATGTTGAGGTTGGAGGTGTATCTATCGAGACTGTAGAACCAATACTATCTCGAGTAAGCTTTGCAGCTTGGTGAAAGGATTTCACTGATTTTTGAAGGAAGTCTTTTCCAGGATTGGATTACATCCTTGAAGTGCAAGTTTAGTTGCGCTCGTATGAGAGGATTTTCAAGAGTTGAATCTGTCGGATGAGCAAAAGTAGGTAATGGTATCTCAGCATCTTCAGAAGAGGTAGCTGTGTGGTGGGACACAGTAACCATGGATATTCTCGAAGGTGATTTCTCTGGAGCAAGTTAAGGAAGTTTTGAAGAGCAGTTGATACCTATCGCATGGAAGACTCGGTTGTGTAAGGAGTTTTCTAGAGCTCAAGCTAGGGAGTTTGTCTGTATCGGAGTACGAGACTAAGGTCGATAAGTTGTTTCATTTCGGACATGGTCTCATTGTTACCCCTTAAGGAGAGTGAAATATTTGTGCTTGGTTTGGAGCCCAAGTTTCTTTAGGGGATGTCTGCCCATCTCGAAGGTTTTTTGTGAAGTTGGTTGAAGGCTTTGAGGTTCAAGGAACTTATGGATAAGAAGTTCTGGTATCTAGGGTATCAGTGTAGCTCGGAGGTGTTTATGTGCTATCAGGAAGGTCTTCTGGCTAAGTAGTATCCTAGTGGTAGAGATCAAAAGCAGTGGAGTGACCCGTTTCTTTAATGGTTCAGAAGTCTTGGTGTTCTATCTGTCAGCAGTCCGGGAAAAGGGTAGAAGTTTTCCCACTTCTTCGGGTAGCTCAGCAGAGCATGATGTTTGTTATAATGAGGACCACCTATTTCTTCTTTTAGTGGGAAAGGTTAAGCTGTTTTGATTACGCAGTGAGAACAGTTCCCTTGGAATCTGAACTGAATAGGATTGCAAAAGTGACTGGTGATAGTTCAGGAGATCATCTTGAGTAATCTTTTGCATAAATAGAGGCATCTCAAGAGGAGGTTGAAGCTATCAAGTGGTCAGAGATTTTCCAGATGTCTTCAAGGAAGACAGAAGTTTACCTGCATCGAAGATTAAGTTTCCGTATCGACTTGGATTTCAGGAGCAATACCAATGGTTCAACTTAGTGGAAGGATGGCTCCTAGAGAGAGAAGAGTTTGGTGAAGCAACTCAGGATTGCTTGGAGAGGGATTGATCACACTTAGTTTTCTAGTTGGGATTCTGCTGTGGTGTTTGTGACCAAGTGGGATGGGTCACTAAAATTTTATAAATTTGATGAACCGTGTATGGATCAAGTTTATGCTCGAGTTCTTCAATAGCATTTTCATTTACTCCAAATCCGAGTTGTGCAGCGGAAGTGAGATTGCAGCTGTTCTAGAGTAGGAAAAATCGAAAGATACAAATTTTATTGGATTAGAGGGTTTCTACAGGAAATTCAGGTGTACCTCTAGGTGTGAAGGAGTTTTCAGGATTTGAAGGCAAGATTGTCGGGTGCACCGGTTCTGGCTATTCTAGATAGGAAAAGTAAGTTCGAAGTCCACTGATGTTTGTGGAGTAGTGTTTGTGTTCTAGATGTCGGCGGATCTTGGGAAGACCATTTTGTTGAGTAGGATCCAGAGATTGGTTTGTTTTTGGTCCAGTTGTTTCAAGAAGCGTCAGCGAAAGTTGAGCTGTTCAAGGAAGGATGTAGGAAGCCCAGGATCGTCAAGAAAGTTTGTGGATAAGAGACGGAGAAATTTGGAATTTGAAGTTAGAGATTGGAAGTTATTTAAGTTTTCTCCGATCAAAGGAGCTATAAGATTTGGGTAAGACGGGAGAGCTAGCTCCGAAGTATTTTGGATCTACCTGTGTTCTCGAAAGGATTAGTTCTTTGGCCTACAGGATTGAATTGCCATTTCGGATGGCTGAGATTCACATTATATTTCATGCATCTCTGAGGGAGTACGTGTAAGATCCATCACTGGTTGTGGAACCAACAGTTTAGGAGAATTTGAAAGTTGGGCTGGACTTGATTGTGGTCTGACTGTATTTGGGAAACTCTAGATAGTCTATCTTGATTGGTGTCAGAATAGTAAGTTAGATTTGTTATTTGAATGAATTGGTTGCTATGGTTGTTAGCATATGCA
Organism: Allium cepa; assembly: GCA_030765085.1. Classification (NCBI taxonomy): domain Eukaryota; kingdom Viridiplantae; phylum Streptophyta; class Magnoliopsida; order Asparagales; family Amaryllidaceae; genus Allium; species Allium cepa. The sequence continues at coordinate 955,622,894 of CM060932.1, forward strand.
TAATAATATATGCTTGTTCTTTAAAATTAAAATCTTTGTTGGATTATTAAATTAACATTGCTTTTTAAATTTTGGGGACGAAATTCTTTTAAGGGAGGAGGAATGTGATGACCCGGAATTTTGGGCAATATCAATTTAATAGTCTTTATTAATAATTAAATTGATTTGATAATTTTCTTTTATAATCAATTAAATTGGAAAGTTTATTCTTTTAAAAGCTAATAATATTTAATTGGTAAAATTTATCTCTTCAAAACTAATATAAATATGTTGTCTAATTATAATATATATATGTGTGTGTATATATTGTAATTTCACTACACCGCAAAAGGCTTTTAACAGCGTTTGATAAACGCTGTAATATGATACAACAGCGTTATTAGAAACGCTGTATAACGACATGCTGTCGTATATACATAACTTACAACAGCGTTTCTATAAACGCTGTTGAAACATCTCTGTGACAGCGTTTATTACGAGCTGTCAATAATATTTTTACAGCGTTTCAGACGTGCTGTATTATGTTTCAACAGCGTTTATAACCACACCAAAATAAACTTTTAACAGCGTTCTAAAAACGCTGTAATAGGATATAACAGCATTGTTAATAACGCTGTATAACTCCCGTTCCACAGTTGTTGCTCCCCTTTTCACAGCATTTTTATTATGCTGTTGGAGCAATGTACATTATCTTTTCATAGAATTGACAGCACTGTTTAAACGCTGTTGTTTGTTTGTACTATTTTTACAGCATTGCCCCGTTGCAATATTTACACACAGGTATCATTAATCTAAATAGCATTTTATTATATTTCAACCGGATAATATACATAACATATACAAATCAAACTAAAAAATATCATATAAAAACATAACAATCAACTATTTCAATAAATTAAGTTGAATACAATATCCATAAACAAAGTTTACATAAATTCATAAACAACGATAATATTTATAAACTAATATCCTACGACAATGGACAAAAGCACAATATCTGCACCGACAACCAAGGCAACAAATGCAACTGCAGATACTTTAGACAAATTAGAATCAGCATAGTTTAAAGGAACCTTATCTAATGCTTCCATTCTCCCTGCTCCTACATTTGGCTCTACATACACTTGGAACAGCAAGAAACTATCCGTCCCCAGAACATATTGCACCCTTGACCATTGTTTCATAAACCATCTAGCCTTGTCAACCTGGCCATCTCTACTATCCCATGTCACTGCCCCCTTGATCTCTGACTACAGCCCTATTATCCTCAAATGGGGTGCCAATCAACAGCTAACTTTTCCTCCTTTTAGATTTTTTAACTTCTGCACTAAACACAAGGACTTTGAGCATGTTTTTTTGCAGGGATGGAACACTATAATTCACGGCGACCATATGTACGTACTGCTGGAGAAGATGAAAAATTGCAAAAAAAAAAAATTAGGCCTTGACATAAGGGAACAGCTCTTCTACACTTAGTCATTAATTAATGCTTGCACAGCCTTATAACATGCAACTATCAAGTCTAGAATATAAACTCACTATTAAGCTAACAGCAGCAATGGAGGATGAATTGCAAATGGTAAAGCAAAAACTTGGAACGGAATATCATTTCGAAGGCGACAGAAATACTGCCTTTTTCCACACTGCATTGAAGATAAACCAAGCAAAAGTAAAGATTACCGACATCACTGATATGCAGGGAACACTCCATACTGAAGCCCCAAATATCAACAGAGCTTTTCTTGATTTCTTCCACCACTCTATGAATGATAACAATGACACCATTGACATCTCCTTAATTCCATCTCTCAGCCTTCCTAGAATAAGCAACACCGAAGCATGTAATATCATAACCTCTGTTACTGATGCAGAAATCAAAGAGGCGCTTTTTAGCCTAAATTCTACAAGCACTGGTGGTCCTGATGGATTCAACACGCTGTTCTATAAACATACATGGGAACACATAGCTCCTACATTTTGTAAAGCAATCCACCATTTTTTTCAAAACAAATAAACTTCTAAAAGGAGTAAACTCAACAAACCTTGCAATGATACCGAAAATCAGCAATCCAACTGTTGTTGATCAATTCCGACCGATAGCCTGTTGTTCTGTAATATACAAGGGCATCACGAAAATCATAGCATCTAGAATTAAGCCAACCCTATCGAGAATTATAGATCAAAATCAGACTGCTTTCTTATCATCAAGAAACATATCAGACAATATTTGAAGCTGAGGATTACAGCTGATGATTCAACTAGTTCCTTCAACTTTTTTCTTTTTAAAGTTATATTAATGTACTGATACGCACCTGCACAAGTTATGAAATTTTTAACAAGTAAACATGTAACTGAAGGAAGTAAACATGTAACTGAAGGAAGTAAACATGTAACAGCTTGAATAATTAAATTTACTATTGCATCCGTGGCTCCATAAACAGCCAGTGCACCACCTACACCGTATACTCCAAGTGCTGGTACTAAAACCTGTTTTGTGAACTCAGCCCTACAAAGAAAAGATAATAACACAAAACATTAGAAAATGGGTAAACTCATTAGTGGTAGGTAATAGGTATACGAATAATTTACCATACAAAGGCATGTTGTAAGCCGTAATAAAGAAGAAGAGGAACAATCCAAAGCAGTCTAGATTCAAGCAAAGGAGCAACAATTGAACTAAGTGTGTTATGAAAGCTAGATTTCTCATTAGCAATGATTTCTATAGTTTTTTCTTCTCTTTTGTTTAAGACATAGAGCAGAATAACACCCATAAGTTTGTTCGGACAATTTAAGATGAAATTCAAATAATTTTTGCACTATAAATAGGGTATCCCTGGGAATTAAAGGTTTTTGGCTACAACCCTTTACATAAGTACCGACTTGTCTGAATCATTATGTCTACTTTGTTTGCAGCAAGAAGTTTGAGCATATTTTTATATTGATTTTGAGAAAATGATGACCAGACTAACAAATCAGCTGAACATACTATAGTTCTTTAACTTTAGTCCTGATGGTTGAGCGACTATTTCCTTAGCGTTGAAGCCATCTTCGACTAAAGCTTGTTCCCATTTATCCATAAGAGCAGTTTTTGCTATTTGAGGGTTCTTTTCTCTTTCTATAAATTCAAAAGACTCGGAAGATGTTTCGAATGAATCATATGCCCTGAACAGGCGCACGTCAATAAGTGACGGATAGTGAGTCTGCAATAATTGTCGTTAGTTCATTATTATTCTTCAAAGGAAAAGTGTAAGATGCGTTATTATCTGTTATCTGCAAAGTTCCATCTTCATTATATAAGGAAGACTTCTGTGTGTTGTTGGTAAAAATAAGATACTCAGGCAATGGAACTAAGACTATGTTCAATGTCAAATTATTATATGAGGTGACCTCTCCAATCTAGAATTAATAAAGAAGGATGTTAGAGATGTTTGAGTTTAAATCACATTACCAAGTTCAAAATTTGTGATTTGGTGAAGGACAAACTCGAAATGGAGTAATAGAAGGACACCATGATGATGTCATCTCAATAAGGCGATATGCAATAAGATCCCCCACCTGCAACAAAACCAAGAAAGAAAAAAAAAGGTAGAGTGAAGGTGGACAAGTTAACTTAAAGATCGTTTAGAACATTTATATATTTTTACAATAACCTCATAAACTATATTCATCTTAAAGAAGAAATGTCAAGCTTGCTTCTAATATTCACTGATGTGAGAAGCTAGCAATTCAATTTCTAAGCTTTTTTTACCAGCATTGGCAAGAATATTAGACTTATATCAACAATCGCACACAAATCAAAGATAAATAAGATCATTATCCCATTTGATCGGAAAGGTCAATATTAGACTTACCTGAGGAATACGCTTTAATGGAAATAGGCTTTCAAAATCAATAGGACTGCTTGCATTCTTCTCATTCAAATGTACAATCTCCTTTCCATTTGATTGCTCATAATTAATAAGAGCATTATCCCATTTGCTAGTGTTCCCACTACACTGCCCTCTGTTGTTTATAACTTCATTCCATTTGCTAGCTGTTCCATTACACAGCTCTTTGTTGCTTATAGCACCATCCCACTTGCTAGTGTTTCCAGTACACTGCTCTGTATTGTTTATAACATCATTACACAAGCAGAATCTCCTAAGCTTGAAAAAACTGGTGCTTCTCAATCAAACTTGGCAAGTAAAAAAGGCAAATAAGCTATAATTACCTCTAGAATAGTGTCAGCACCAAATTCGTTCCTCCACCTGAGCATTTCGGCCCACATGATTATTGCTTTCTCAATATCAGATTTTCTTGCTTTCAAAAATTTGTATAAAATAAATAAAAGAATGAAGACATCAGAGAAAGTGCTTCTGATATTTAATTTCATAAAGCACTATTGTAATATATATTAACACAAAACTTTAAAAAAAACCTAGAAAATCTAATATTGTTGAAGCATGGATATTATTCATTATAAGCATAGAAAACTTTATCTGATGCACTACTTGTTACGTTAGACAATTTTTTCTACCGACCTCTTAACTACTATGGATCTAAACAATATACCTCAATAAAAACATCAACCTCCCTAAAATCTTCAAAATTTTGAATCATAACCTCTTCAAAAACTACTACAAATACAAAATTGGATAGTGTATGTCATAACTCATTAAACACTAAATAACAGCAATAATGTTGTATCAATTGGTCAGTAGTTCAAACTACAAGATTAAAGATAATGAATTCGATCCTTGAAATCGATATTTGTTGCCAATAATGAACCATGTTCAAAAAAATAATGTTATAATGATTTAGAATGTCGCACTTTGTAAATTAATAAAGGAACAAACCCATCAATTACTGCCTGTGCACTTACAAAAATATGTGTAAAGCCTTCACACACTTCGACTTATCAATAAGGACATTTTATAGGGTGGCAAAGATCATGTCCCAACTTAGGAGTGAGATTGAAGCAAAAGAATACACTTACAAATACTTTTATTTTTATTATCAAAAGAATACACTTACACATACATACTTACATATAGAGTTAGAATTAGTTGCTTATAGTATAAAAAAACACATCCATGAAGAATGTGCAGGCAGATAGAAAAAACCATAATGTGAATTTAAATACTTTGTATGACTACGTGTATGAGAAGTTAATGAAACTTTGTAACCAAAGGCTATAGTAAAATTTGTTTAGGCATGAATATAGTGCATATGTATACTCAAATAACCAAATGTCAAACAATACTCTTATATGTATATTTTTGTAATTTGCGAAAAACTTAGTTTCAATAAGTATTAATAAAATAGTAAAACTCAAAATATTTTTATGCCAAAAATACTTAATCTAATTCGATCACCAAATAAAACATAAACGGTATACATGTAACTAGATTTTACACTGAAGTTAAAAGTTACCTTCCCAAAAACAACAAAACTTTTGGTCAACTCGATCAAAATGCCTGAATCTTTTGAAGTCTGCTTGACTAGAAAAAAAAATGTGAAACCAATCTCTCCTTGCCTCTCCTTAGTGAATGAAGTTTTCCGTCTTTGGTAGCAAAATTATTTAGTGTAGAGGCAATAAAGTCGAACAGTTCCTATGTTATCAAATGAAGATAATATTTTAAAAAAATAATGAATGCATATTTTATATAATTGATTAGATAAAACATGGAGAAAAGATAGACAACAACCTCTATAGTACCATACATCAGTTCTTAATATATTGACTTTTGCACAAATTCAGTATCAATAACTCTAATTTCCCTCCTACTAATATGACCTTCAGTATTAGGAAGTTTGAGCCACCCAGATCTAATGCATAAAAAAAGGCCTTCTTATCCCTTGAGAGGAAAAAAACTATGCCTCAAAAGGATATATTTATATTTACTCAATGAATTATCTTGTAACAAATTCTTTTCTGCTGCACATTGAGCAATATTAAACAGTTTTGTACTTTTCTAACTTGATGAAACAGATAATATTATTATGGCACAAGTAGTGTTTAGGAGCTGAGCATAGTCACATTTGCTGTAATGGTTCTAATTTGAAATGATATCAGACAACTGGACAACAGCTTTACTGAACTACTAGTACTGAGGATGAAAAGTCCTCAAAGGGCTAACAAGCTACCACTTACTAAAGATGTTAAAAAACTATGATATAGCTATGCTTATCAATGTTTTATTAGGTTATCGAAACACTGTTAGGTTTTGGTTCTTCAAGTCGATAAAGCTGGATTTATTACTAATGTTCATATTATAATTCATCATATTCATATTATAATTCAAATTAGTTATTTGAGAAGTTTGTTCCAAAAAAGTTTTTGTGAAACAAATGTTCAATGAAATTATAACCAAAGATGCTTTTGTGGAAGACAACTTACCCACAAAAGGCTACTGAGTTGGAGAATCTGCTCTTGTCCAAGGATACTCGACAAGATTACCGACGTAACATGTTCTTCTATCACGTGAGCTTTGGGCCTCATTTCAGGATAAAATCAAACAAACTATGAAAAACATGAAATTGATTTGTAGTTTAGAAAAATTATACCTACTCATTGCCTGGTGTTTCTTAATATTGGTGTTGGTCAAATGAGCATCACCGGGAGAAGCGTAAGTGCATTTGGAAAAGTAGCATCGATGATTCATCGTCTCCTGATAGTTGACCGTCGCACCTAAGAATATTTGATAAAGATAGTGAATTAATAAAATCCTATAAGGAGAAAAGTGCGGCCGCATGAGCAAGACTTTTCGATTATATGTCCACTTATTGTTCAATGAGGTTGCAAACAATTTGGAAACAATAAGCTTGGACCATTGTTCTCTTTAAGTGAAAAATAAACGAACAACTTACCATGTTATCCACTTATATAGACACAAACTTTTACAAAAACTTGGCAATTATGATGTAACAATCGAAATACATTTTCAACCTTTTGCTATAACAGAAAGGACAACATTTTTCAACAAGTGCTTGAGCATAATAATATACATATGTTGATTACATCAAACACTCATTTTTGTGAAATTGAAATAACTCAGTTAAGTAATCTTAGTTTTTCAAAACCGAATAAAATCATTTTTGCAATATTAGGTATTCTCAATATTGAGGAAACTGAGTGAACCTCGGGTTTGCAAAACTGAGCAACACTCAGAATTAGTCATTTTTTGGCTTAATCGAAAAATAATAAATGAAAATGAAAGTGAAAATGAGAGGAATGTAGGTTTTAAATGAAATTGGTCATTTTCATATCAACTTTTAAAAAGTACTTGTAAGCAGTGTCATGCATGCATAATAATCAGTGATTTGCGGAATTAGTCCATCTGCCCGTATTCTTAAAAGAGATTTAGTTTATTTCCAGTAGATGAAATTATCAATTATGCATCACCAATGCTTACTACCAAAACAAGTTAAGAAAATCATGGCCCTGAAAAATTATAAAAACAAAAAATAAAATAAACATTCTAAGCAAATGACAAAATCGAAGGACAGTAAAAGTAGAAGCCAACGGTACACACATTTCATGTTGGAACAGATAAAACAGAAATCAAGCACTGAGTACAGCAACTTTTTAAGCAACAAAGCAAAAGAGGTTACCTATAGACATTCATAGCTACTATGGATTGTCAATTTATCACTGTATAAGAATGATTCCAGGAGAAAAAAGACATTTACGAGATTAAATTGATAGATTGATAGTATAAATATAAGTAAAACAGTCTCAGACATCCAAGAAAGGAATGAAATGAACAGCACAAGCTCTTAAACCTGGCAGGGCGAAAGCTCTTAAACCAGCCTTTCCTTTGTCATCATTGACTGCTCGATTTTCCTGAAATTTCAATAAAAATTAATAATCAAAAAACATAAAAACTGATGATCGAGAAATGAATTAAAACAGTGAATGAAATGGGATCGAAACAATTGGCTTGATTTCTCCAAAGTGAAAATAAATTGCCGGACGTATAATCAGCGTCAATCATCCGGGGGAAAGGATCGTCATTTCACCAATTTTCATTCACCGTCAGATGTTAGGGCTAGAGCAAACTAGATGTTGCAGGCGAAACTAGAGTACGAACGAAATTTCATGGGAGATTTCAGTTTTAATTAGGTTTAAAATAATTTTGGGGAAGATTGGAAGTCGATTGTTTTCTGCTCTACGCGGGAGAGAAGAAATTATGGTGGCCAGTTAACCGCGAATCTAAAAATAAAGCGGGTCACTTTAAACAGCGTTCCACGTTCCAAAATTTAATTCACTACATACTTTTATCAGCATTCACAAAGAAAACGCTGTGCCTCTTTGCTGTTAAAAACGTTTTTTCTTGTAGTGTTTGAGGTTATGTTTCAAAATTCAATATAATAATTTTCAAAGTTAATATTTAAATGTTTTATTTATAATGTACATATTTATATGTATTGTAAATAGAAAACCTTTGGTTTGAATTTAATAAATAAAAACATGTTTTCAAATTTTAAATTTGAAAGTTATGATTTAATTTAATGTAAAACCATTTCAAAAACTATTTAAGAGTTAAACTTTATATTTCCTATCCAATAAAGTTAGTATTTATAATATGTTTATTGATTTGAAATTTTATTTTCGGTTAAGTTTAAATAAGATTTAATTAAAGGTTTATTTCTTTGATTCTAAATAATTCTTTCTTTTTTATTTTACTTGCATAAATGTGATTTGAATACATAAATATACATAAATTAATTAAGACATTAACCTATTAATGTAAACATAAGAATAAATATGATTTAAAACATTTGTAAACTTATAATTTAAGCTTAGACATTCGTAGATAATAAACATTTATAACATTTGTAACTTATATGATTAAATGCATAAGAGATTTATATAGCAAGGGTTTACACATAAAATCTCCTATTTTTAACATTTGTAAATTAATATAAACATGCAAGTGACATTTGTGAATTTGAACTAACAGGTGGCATACATCTCTCTTTGTAAAATAAAATCGTATATTAAAACGTTTAAAGAAAACTGATCATTTTGATTTTTAGTTCATATTTTCTCAAGATCTTCCTTCTTCTTGCATAATGAAACCGAAATATAAAATCATAGAAAAACTGGAAATCAAACAATAACATCAGTTTCAAAGCTTCAAACATGCAAGATCATCTCAGCAATGCAAGCTCAACATCAAGTTTCAAATTCAATTCAAATTCCTGAAGCAAAAGCCTGTCTCTCTGTTTAAACTTTGGTGAGTAAACATTTAATTTTAATAACAGTTTAGGAAATCTATGAACATGTTTAAATGTAGGTGATGAATTTTTGAACGAAAAATATAGTTTGTGTATGTTTATACTTGAGAATGTATGTGTGTATGAATGAATTTGCCTGCTCAAAACTGTGTGAATGAATATAAGTCCTCTGTTCATTATCCAAGCTTTTAAATTTATAGAAAATAATTCATATCTTTCTGCATATCTGATGATAGGCTAAGATTTGTAAATAGAAAGTGATTGTAAGCATATAAGATTAATTTTAAGAATAGATTCATAGATATATGTGGATTGTATATTTATAAAATAAATAAATTTCTAGTCTGATCAAAATTTAGTCCAAATTTAATTGTCAGAAATTTATGGATCAATTCTATAACCTGATTCTAGTTTGAAATTCATGAATTTAGGAATAGGAATGATGATTTTTAGTTTAGAATTGGGTGAGATATTCGGGGATGATCAGATTTTGGTAAATCGTCAATTTCAGACGATCCGTAGGATGATTGTTCGCCTTGGTCATTGTTGAAGGAAGTTCGTAAGTGGGGGATAACAGGAAAATAGTTTAGGGGTTATCTGGTGATCGGAGTTGCTGGGTGAGGGTGAACTAGGGTTCGAAGTTCAGTTTTGGGACGAGGATGTTCGTGAGGAAATGGCGGGGTGATGGGTGGTGATCGTGAGGTGGGGTTTAGGAGCGGGAAGCCGTGATGTAGGTCCAGCGGTGTCGGCGAGGGATCTCGTGTTCAAGATCAACGAAAATGGTTGATTTTCTGATGAGCTTATTTTCTTGATTTTCGATCGAACATCGATTTTTCGTTTTGGCTTTCGATTTCTATTTCCGAGTTATCGTGTAGATGGTCGAGGTCGTGGGTGATGCTCTGGAGCCGGAGGAGATGATCGGAGAAGGCCTGGGTTGTTGTGCATGTGCACGATGCATCTTTGGTATATGGCCATGATTGTTTTGGAGGAAGCTTGTATCTCGAGTTTTGACTTGAGAAATTTTCGAGTTGTCTCGGGTTTTGTGGGTAGTGTGGGACTCGGGTAGAGGATTAAAATGGATAATTAAAGGTTAATTACTTAATGTAATTAAAGAGTAATTAATTAAGAATGATTAATTAAAATGGATAATTAAAGGTTAATTACTTAATGTAATTAAAGAATAATTAATCAAGGGTGATTAGTTTAAATGGATAATTAAAGGTTAATTACTTAATGTAATTAAAGAATAATTAATCAAGGGTGATTAATTAAGATGGATAGTAAAGGGTGATTAATTAATTGGGTTATAATTAATTAATGTTAAGTAGGATTTAGGTAATCTAATGATTAAAGTTGGAAATTAATTTAATTAGGAATTAATTAAATTGATTAAGAATGAATCAATCTTGTTTATGGATGATTGAATGTTATTGGATGATTTGGATGTGATACCTTTGATATGTGATATATGCTACTTTGTGCTGTTTGGTTTAATTGGATAATATGGATTATCTATCTGTGATAATGTGAATCATCTATCTGTATGAAAATGTTATCTTGAGTATGTTAAATTATTTAAACCTTAAACAACTTGGACATTAAAATGACATTTTGGATTTCGATGAGGTCGGGATCAGATTTCCGAATTGGATATCCGAAAACCACATCGATCCAAATTAAACATTAGGTCGTGAGTCTCAAGTGAAGATGAAGACTCAAAGTGTAAGGACTATTGTCGTTAACTCTGAGGGTGATTCCAAAATGATTTGATGGAGATGGTACTTTCAGAATCGAGATGAAGATTCAGAGTGCAAAGGCTATTGTCGTTAACTCTGAGGGTGATTTCAAAATAAGTGTAACGAGATAGTGCCTTCGGTTCCGTTCGAACCCGAAACGGACTTGTATGGATTGAATGCTTTTAGAAATCGTCAGGAGGACGATGACCATTCTAACATAGATGTGTTCTATAAAGGTAATCGCAGCCTCAAGCCTCATCAACCGAGAATGGCTAAAACAGGGGAGGTGCAACAAGGCTAAGTGGGTCGCGACCAAGTAGGAAAAGATTTTTCCATGTCTAGAGGTCCCTTTTTATTCGGCTTAGTGGGTAGTTGGAATTGCGCGCCAACTGCGGAGTTGTCTTGTTCGGGACTATCCAGTAAGGGATGGTTCCGGCCTTGTGTTGCAGGGGATTTAGGGTAGATCCTCGGTACGGTGATCTAGGCCATGTACTGTGACGGACGGTACCCCAGTAGCTCTGCCATTGTATGGAATCCAATCTCCAATGAGAGTCCGTCGAGCTTGTTTGTATACCTTTGTATGCTGGAATTTAATAAATGTAACAATTTCGGCTATTTTCTATTTTACTTGAAAACCCTAGACCCTATTATAATATCACTGGATTTCCTATCAAATGTTTTGGTTATCGTAAGGTAAAAACTTTTCCATGTTTATGTGTGGAGAGTCTTACGAGATACATTTTCTTTTCAAAAGGATTTTCAAGCTAAGCAATTTTAACCCGTTTACTCACACCAGACCCATGTCTGACCCAAGTTTTTGTTTTCTGTTTTATTAAACTCTTGGGTACTCAAATTTTTATGAGTAGCCAAGGGATGCAGGTCAGCTTTGATGAATTCTGGGGGAGATTTGGAGCAGGAGGCTTTAGCGTGTAAATATATTATGGTTCCGTTGTGCTAGTTTTTGTATCTGTGTCTCTGTGATGTACTTAAGTTGTATGATAGATAGGTGTTTATAACTATCTAATTTGTGATGTATAAGTTGTAAACTCTAATGTATATGATACTATGTAATATTCTATGTGATGTAATATATTTTATTCATTCCGCTGTGAGATTCTGATATTGTTGAGTTCTTTTTCTCTATCTTTTCTCTTTTCTATCCCTTTCTTTCTAAATAATGACGCGCTTTTCTGTAGAACGAAAGGCGGATCGTAACAGTAAGGCTAGTACCAAAGAATATATACATAACATGAGTCTCTATTTCAAATATATAACACCTATACATGTAGTAGACCCAAAAATGTCATATGTACTATATATATATATATATATATATATATATATAGACCCAAAAATGTTATGTATACTATATATACATATAATTATCTTCAAGCTACGCCAACATATAAAGGTCATTGAGTCTCGGTACTCTTTTTGTCATAATTATAAAATTGGATAATTTATAGAAATTTACATTGCAACATACTTCATCCCAATGAATCTATCCCAATCCAATTCTTAAGAATCTTCAATTCATGTTTAATAACATATAACATTCAAACAACAAACTTGAAATTTTACATAAAATCTTATTGAAGAATTGTTGCTAACTTTTAGGGACCGGTTCACTCTTATTTTCTATGTTCAGGTATATACGATATTCAATCAGATTTGACAATTTATAGAATATGTAGGCTAGATTGTCAAGTTTATTACATACACATATTTAAGCCTACACCTCCAAATAATACAATTAGGCATACAAGGAATAGATTCACAACGATGTGAATCCAATGTTATATAAATATATATAATTTCTCGCTCACCTCTAAGCTTTCAAATCTCCAGATCTAAATCTGTTATTCCTCATTGACTCCCTTTCTTTCTACCAAAATATATACCAATACACACACATACATACATATATACATATACACACACATTAGAATTATAGATCTGAGGAGAGATTTGAATTTAATATAGATTTGGATTTAGATTTACAACTTACCTTTAGCTTTGGCGAATCGATTCGACCATATTCTTCTTCACAACTGTTTTCCACTATTCTCCACATATACATATATATAATTTATAGTTTACACTATTTTTATAACTTATGGAGAAAATAAAATGGAAAAGCTTCGTTATTGCTTCAAAAAATATGAAAAGAAAAGTAAATGGCTGCGGTTATATTTATAAGGGCTCGAATCAATTTCATTTGTTAGATTAGATTATATTAAATATGGGTCATTTGGACAAGGTACAATATTAGCCATCAATGTACTACAGGCCGACTGCTACATATCCACCGGTCAATTGCTAGTAGTTGATCGGTGCCAATAACGGGTCGTTCGGTTGCCTTTATACGTTAACTGTTGATTTTTGTTTGCTTTTTTCCTAATTAAACCAATTTGATGTGATCTAATTAATGTTAACATTATTTAGTTGTTAAGTATTTATTTAATATTATTAACATTAATTAATAATATTTGTTTCCTTAAAACATATATAATTACTTCTAATCCGAAATCTTCAAAAGTTAATAACGTTTTCATTCGAACGCCGATCATAAAACTTTATATATTAAAATTGGTCAAAAAATTAAAATGAACACAACAGTGCAAGTTTTGTAGCTAAATTCTAATGTTTGAAAAAATTTCATTTTTGGATTAATAATTATTTAATAATTTCTTTTTCAATTAATTATCGTTCAATTTATGGGGTGTTACATAACGTCTCATTTTTAGTTCATAATGGATATGACAAGAAGGTAAGATAATGCATAATGAGAGGAAAGAAGGGTGGAGATAAAGTTGAAAGTGGAATAAAAGAAGAGATTTTATCCTTATCAAAAGGGAAAGAAAGGGCAACAATGGAGAGGGAAGGCCCGGGAAGGGAGCTGCCTAAAGGATTTTTCGAAGGTCACTTGCTATAACCTTGGGCAGAAGGGTGACTGTTACCTTGAAGTGTCTGCAGCCAACTGGGACAACAAAGTTGAGTGCTTTAATTGTGACAAGCCGACCCATAGGAAGAAGGATTGTCCAAAGCTGAAGTAGGCAAGGAACTTTGCTTTGTAAAGTCCATCCTCAGACCAACAACAGAGGAGAAAGGAAGAGAGAAGTACTTGGTGGCACGATTTCAATTTTTAATTTTCCAGTTAGAATTATGTTTGATATTGGAGCTACACATTCATTCATCCAATGACATGGTTGATAAAATAGAGTTAGACGTTACCTACTTGGTTACTTCTTTGTGTATGGCTAATCTGATTGGTCGGTATGTTATTCTCGATTAAAGTTCACTAATCTAAAGTTTATTCTATGCGACCATTTGTTTTCTTTCGACCCACTCATGTTTTACTTCAGGGGTACGGAGTGGTTTTGGGTATGGATAGGTTAGTCAGAATGATGCGAAAATCCATTATGTCGTAAGGTCCCTTGCTTATGGAACCATAAATTTGGGGATAGAGTCTTCGTATCTTTGGACGGGGTGAAGGGAAGGTCCGGGCTCCATTATGTGCAATGGAATGTCTAATAAGGGGATCAGTAGAGATTTAGTAGTTCGAGAATTTGCTGATGTTTAAAGCCGAAATAGGATTACCTCCGAAGGGTGATAGAGTTTTGAATTCATTTAGTACTAGAGGCACAACCTCTTAGTAGGCCACCTAACAGAATGCCTTCTAAGGAGATGGAAGAGTTGAAGAAGCGAGTGGTGGAACTTGAGCATAAAAGTTTCATTGGACCAAGTAGTTTACCATGGGGAACTCTTGTGGTGTTTATAAAGAAGTCTGATGGATCACTTCGAACATTTATCGATTATCGAAAGTTGAATGAAGTGACAGCGAAACATCGTTATCCATTGCTTTGGATAGATGATCTGTTTGATTAGTTGAGTGGGGATAGAATACTCTAGTGGCTAGATTTGGTTGTGGGATTGCATCCGCTAACAGTTACCGAAGAGATTATTCTTGTGACCATGTTTAGGACAAGGTATAGTTCATATGAGTGATTAGTCATTCCCTTTGGGCTAATTACTGATCCAACTTTCTTGGTAGATATTATGAAACGAGCCTTTCACGATCAACCAGGCAGATTTGTATTAGTTTTTATAAATGATATCTTGGTGTATTCTAAGGATGATCAAGATCACAAAGTTCATCTTCGACTAGTATTCGTAGGCTTGAGAGGGCATAAGTTGAAGGCAAAGTTTTTCAAATGTCATTTTTGAAAGGAAGAAGTTAAGTTCCTAGGTCATGTAGTTTCAAAGGAAGATTGGTTGTACGTCCTTCGAAAGTAAAAGCCATGGATGATTAGAAGAGATCCAAGATGGTCACCCAAATAAGGAGTTTCTTAGGGTTAGCAAGATATTATTGGAGATTCATAATGACCTCTCCAGGATAACAGTGCCATCAACCAAACCTACCAAGAAGAATGAAAGTTGTGTTTGGATGAGGGAGTGTGAGGCGACATTTCGAGAGTTGAAGTTTTAGTTGATTAAAGCTTTGGCTTTAGTATTCCCAAAAGTGAATAAAGATATGGTGGTGTACACAAATGCTTTTGGATCAGAGTTAGTGGCGCTAATGCAGAAGAGCAAGGTTATGACTTATGCATCTCGGACCCTATGAGGTTCGGTATTTAACGCATGACTTGGAGTTAGCGACAATTATATTTGTACTAAATATGTAAAGGCGTTTCCTTATAGGAGAAAGGTCTAGGTTGTTTACCAACCATAAGTCTTTAAGATATTTGTTCTCAAGCTAAACACGAAACAACAAATATGGCTAGAGTTTTTAGGATCATATGATTTCGTGATAGATTGTACCCTAAGGAAAGGAAATAAAGTCTCTGATGCCTTGAGTCCAAAGTAGAAGAACTTTTTAGCTATGATCGAGAAGAGGAATGTCTTAGAGAAGCTGGCTTCTTGTGATGTGTAGTTTCGATAAAATACCGGTCTGAGTCAAAACTCTAGGATGTTGTTTTGCTTAGAAGTTCATTAATTCTCATAAAGATAAATTCCAAGAGGCAAAAGGAAGATCTTCTTTGTGCCAAAAGGATCCATTGCTTGAAGAGGGGTGACGCGACCATAGGGCTAAAGGGTCTCGATATTGATGAGAATGCTGGAGTAAGTACCAAGGGTTGTTCCAAATGGCTGTTCCATGGCTTGTAAAGTGAAGTGTATCTGTAGAGGGTAGTTCCCAACGTGTACCGAAGGGCTATTCCAAAGGAGAAACCAAACTAAAAGTAAGAGATGAAATGGAACTTTAAGTATAAATAACTTTAAAAATGTTAAGTGTAAAGCTAGGGTTAGTAAACCGAAGGTATTAACTGAGGGCCGAAGGAGGTCGATGGTTAAGGTGAATAATGTGTAAAGGAGGTGATTTCAGTAATTTAAAGATTTAAATACCTTAAGGCACCAAGATATAAACCGTATTAGGCTTCTATAGAGGAGGTTGAGAGATGAGATTGCAGAGGGCAGTGCTACTTTTAGTAAGATATTGAAACCGATACTAGTTGATCTCCAAAGAGAAGATATAGTAAGGCTTAAGTTGACCGAAATCAATGCTTAGGAAATTAATGATAATGTAGCTTAATGAATTTCTAAGTGAAAAACTAATAGTGATTGGTTAGGTAATATATTCAATAGTTAATGTAATGCCTGAGGTGGTAGCCAAGGAACCAAAAGCGAAGGAGTAAGGCCTTAGTGACATTCGCAAATGAAAATGTAGGTGTAAGATCTGAGGTGGTATTCGAAACCATGAACGTATGTGTAAGACCTAAGCGCTAACTATAGATAATGATTGGATTAATGCATATGGGGGTATCCAAATACTATTAGTGTGAGGCATGAGTGCCAACAAGGGGTTCGATAGAAACATAAGGGCTGAAGTGGCAGTTAAGTATCAAAAGCAAAGTAGAAGTAAGGCTATAGGGCAAGCGAAATACAAAATCGTAGGTGTAACACTTCAAGTGGCAGTCGAAAACGAAAGTGCAACAGGTGTGATGTCATGTATGTCGGTCGAATTACGAAATAAAGGTTTAAGGTTTGTGTGGCAACCAAAATCGGCAATGTGCTTAATGAAATTTAGGAAGCAGGTGACATAAGTCCTTAGAAGCAGCCAAATGATAAGACTTTATCCATATATCTTTGGCACAAGGCATAAGGCTTTAGTGGCAACCAAAGCTAGGGTATTTTGGCTACATTTTAGTAAAGTAATATTTATATGAAACAAACAGAGAGATTGCATTCGGTTATGGCTTGACGGAATTATTTCAATACTTAATATTTATCATATGAATCAGGCTTACTTATAACACTGACGAATATTTCCCCTAGTACAATGAGGGAAAACTCATTTCGTGCTTTAGCTGCATGGTCTTACTACCTTGTATGTTTAGGGTAATATGTTATTCTTACCGGACTTTATGTCCGACCCATGTTTTTATCACTGTTTTCCCTATAAACTCATAGGTACTCATTCACGTAGGCTGAGTTTATGGACTTAGACATGTTGCTTCATAGGAGGATGGATAATGCGAGCCGAAGACGAAGTAGGAGACTTAGGGGTTATTTTTGTTACACTGTAATCAATATTTATATTAGCATCTTCATATGTTGGGAAAGACATTATTATTTGTGACGTACAACATTTTTGACCCATATACGGGCATGAATATTAGGTATTAAATTGTAAAACACAATCTATAATGATGTGGTTCTTACTTCTAGTTTGTATTATCTTTGTTTACTTAAGACTGTATAATATAACTATTCTCATCTCTATCACTGGAAGACAATTCCAAGGTGATTACAACACATTGTTGTTCCATCTTCGGGTCATAGAATAAGAATGTTAAGCTAAAAGAATAAAATTATCCCCGTATTGGTATTTAAATTATATTTCAATCATGTGATAACAAGTGAGGAGGATTCAATTGTTCAAACCGAACAATGCCTCATAGCACAAAAAAAATCAGCGCTAAGATTAATCAACCTCAATCCTAGAACAGTCGATTGGTACAAAATGACCAATTACCCTATAGAGTCAAATTAATGCCTTGCTAGATCATTTAGTCTATTGTGCAAAAAATTGCAAAGCTACTAATGCAGTTGATCGGTGGAGTCCAAAAATGTTTCTCCAATTATATTTCTTTGTGTGCTCCTTTCGCTCTTTCAACCTTATCTTCTAAATACAAATTTGACTAATGAACTCTTTTTGTCACTATAATCTCAACAAAATACTATTTGATTTTATTTATTTAATTACATATCTTAAAACCCCACCTTTTATGTAACTTTTGGAATGTATGTTAGGTGCAACAAATTTGAAGGTGGATTTCAAAAAATATTTGTTAATTTAAATTTTAAGGATTTGAATTTTAAACTTTATGTTTTAAGTTTAAATTTTATTCAGTATTTAAAATAAAGTTTAAAATGATTAATTGAATTTTAAGCAATTTTTCATATGCAGTATATCCAACACCATTACTATAAACACGGATACGCATGTGATATAGATAGACACATACATACACTCACATGGATATATATATATATGTATGTATGTATGTATATGTGCGTGTGTATATGTATGTTAGAGCCTTGTATTTTGATATTTTGATCATGACAACCATGTAAGTAAATATTATGTGAACTAACCATATTTGCAGGATAAGATGCTATTCTACTCGAAAATAGATTGCAGACCAAGGATTTAGATAGAAGTTTCAATATTATTTATGGTTTGTCTATAGTGTAGTCTAGAAGTTGATTTTTGTTAAAATATCTTCAAGGTGGTATATGCACATACACAAGTACTTAAAATTATTTTAAAATCATGCTACATTTACCAAGTATTGCACTACACAAAGTTCACACATAAAAAGTTTTCCAGGAACCTCAAATTGGTCAAAATAAGCATATTCATTCGACTGAAACATGCAGTTCAGTCGACCGAATATCTATGCACATGCATAGTGCATCTGAATGTTTAGTTGATTGAATTGCCCTATTCGGTCGACTAAACTGTAAGTTTCTTGTATATATCCCCTTTTAATTTGAATTTTTTAAATTTCAGTAGATTGAAATCTTTTGTCCAGTCGACTGAAATTACATAACGGCTATTTTCTGAATGGTTACTTCCGTTCAACGAACAGAAACAACCCTTAATTCAAGAGTTAATTTCGTATCTTTTAATCGTAACTATTCATAATGAGTTGCAACACAACACTATATATAGCCTTCAATTCATTTGTTTTAATTACCTAATTTCTGATTCTATTCTCTTATACTTATTATCTAATCATTCTTCTATTTGAGCTCAAATTCTCTTTCTAATCACTTGCATATTCAAGCACAAATTCATTTGAGATTAAATTAACTTCTAATCTTCACGAATTACACTATATACCACAAAGGAGAAGATATAGGAAAGGTGTACTCTAAAAGACTTATCCATGATATTAAAAGAGCATAACCAGTCAAGAAAATTCTTTGTATTGTTGAAATTCTATTCGGTTGCTCAGGCGATAGAAGTCCTATTCAGTTGTCTTGGTAGTAGAAGTCTTGTTCGGTTGTTTAGGCGGTGTAATACCCGTTCCTTCGGGTTAAGTGAGGGTTGATAGTTAAATTCCAAAAGGAGTCTGGGACTGGACGTAGAACGGGAAGTTTGAGCCAGTATAAAATTCCTGGTGTCATTTACTTTACCTATATATTTATATTTTGCACTAGTGGATAACTTAGTTAATATTCCATATTACGATCCTTAGTAGCACTTTCAATATATATGTATATATCGCTATTTGGATTTATACAACAAATATGTACAACTATTTACATAAAATCACATATGCAATATATAGTCCTATATAATGCATATAACACACAATCTTCATATACATTTACATGGCATTAATATGCATATGTTAGGCTTTTCATATTACTTAAAGGGAGTAATAACCATAATGTGTCTAACCATTTAAATTAATATATAAATAATGTTTGGTGATGTGGAACACACTTATTAAATATGTTTTTCAAACATTTGTATATTACATGTCAAATTTATAATTATGCTTGAATTATATACTATTTTAAACAGTTGTTATTTATTATATATCAAAATAGACTCTTATTTTGTAAGTATGTAACTGATAGATTATATACAATTTACAAGTATGTGACCGACATTATAGTAAGTTTAGTGTCATAAATTGTATTCAAAATTCAAATAAGATATAAAGTATATGCAATTTCAAATAGGATATTATACATATAAATAAGGGAGAGAGCGTGTGTGTGTGTGTAATTTTAATGATTTGAACGATAAAAATTCTTTAACGAAAAAAAGTTTTTATATTTCTCAATCAATTTTTTAATATAATGCAGTGTGCTTGTGTGTACATATATAATTGTATGTGTATATATGTAATTATTAATACATCTTTATAACAAAAATAAATTAGAATCAAATCGTACCTGATAGATCCTACCAAGAATCATCACGGTGTTTTCAGAGGTGACGCAATAAATACCCTTACTTTTTTTGCAAAATAATTCGCAATAAAACATTATAGAGGTAGAATAATATAGATTAATAAGAAGTTATATGTGGATGTATGTATGTATATGCGAATTTTTATATGTATGTTACAATGGTAAGAGGCTACAGGATCTCAAGCAAGGAAGTTCTATTACAACAGAGAATCCCCCCATTTATAAAGGCTTGTGTGGCCTATCTTGTAACGACCTGTATTTTACGCATTGGAGGATCGTAGAATATTAATTCTAAATTCATATGAGGTCGTATGACTCTACAATCTTGATAAAGACCAACTTATGACATTTCCTAGACTTAGAATTTTTCCAGATGATATTATCCTCGAAAATTTATAACGGTAATAACTTTTTATAAAAGCTGAATTAACATCCGAGACTACTTCCGTTGGAAAGATATGATAGTTTCCTTTTAATAGAGTGGCCATATTATCTATCTAGACTTTCTGAATAGGAGACATGGTTGTTTGATAAGTGGCATCTTTTAAAGCAGTTTAGTGGGCAATTAGTCAGTTTGGGGCAAGTCCACTAACCCATTTCGGGTTTGGAGATTATTTTAGGTTAAATGATCATCCCCAAATCGCTTTGATCACTTCCTTAATAGATCTAAGCCTCCATTTACCCATTCTCTATTCAAAACGTTTTTTTCTCCTTTAAATCAAGTCAAAATCATAGAGGGTTAGATTAACAAGGGGATTTATTAGAGATCTTCACATCGACATTTTAGGGAAGAGAAAATCTCACTTTTGCCGTTCATTTTTGGATTTTGGAGATTTGGTGAATAATTTATCATCTCTTACATTACTATGTAAGTATCTATAGGTTTTAACATGTTTTGGACCAATTTTTAATGTCAAAAAATGAATAAATGGATTTTGGTATCCTAGACATGTTATACATATATGTGATTGCCTTGATCAATGTTAGGCTATATTGCATCAAACTTATATGATGATTGTTATGATTAATTGCATGATTTACATGCTTGTATGTTATTTGGCTAGTGTATGATGTTTAGTCTTATGCTTGTATGCTCGAAAACGATCATCGGAGCGGACTAGAGGTAGAAACTGCGAAATCGGGCTTCAATAAATAGGCTTTAAAGCTTTTGGAGTGATATCATTGCATAGGCGATGCATAAGGATCAAAGTATTGAGTGTAGCGATGGAATCGACGCGATGATGATGTGCTAAAGGAGCTATAGGGTTTGGTTCGGTGGAAGCTTGGTCCAGTGGTTGGCTTTAGGAATTGAAGTATTTGGTTCGGCATTGGGCGGCTAGGCAAGTAATGGACCGAACAGGAAATCCTGTCCGATAGGTATTGGCTTGATGGATGGCCTGGCTCGGTAAGTGGATGACCGAACAGAAAATGTGGTTCTGCAGGTCACTAGATCAGCTATAGGAAAATGCCGAACAAAAAAAGTGGTTCGGTAGGCCGTGTGGGTTCGGCAATAGAAGGATGCCGAACAGAACATAGGGCAAAGCTCTTGGGGTGTTGGCTTCGTGGTAAGACAAGGGGTTGTTCGGAGGTCTCGATGACTTAATGTGATGAATGACTATGGCATCTTATGATGGATCGAAAGGACGAGTTCTACGTGATAGCTCGTTGGATGGAAAATGAGATTATGATGCTCGTGAGTGGCACAGGGTGGCCTATGTGTACCCAAGGTAGTTTGCATGTATCCATATGTTTGGACTTTTGTGTTTGTCCAGTCCTTAGCCATTTGCATGTGCAATGAGTTGAGCATCCATGGGGTTGTTCTACCATTGGTACGCGTGCTAAGTAATTGATAGGTAACTTTGTAGTTGTGAAGTTTATTGTCAGGACAGGGTAGCCTGTGTTTATGCATACTTTGGATCCATGTGTGTCCAACGCTAACCATCTATGTGGGCAACGAGTTGAGCATTAGTGAGAATGATCATATATTTGAAGCAATTGAGTGAGAGATGCGAGGTTGTGATGGATGCTATGTTTTCTATGTGTTTAGTAGGCTGTCTTATACCCCCATACCCCTATATTTTCCACTTGTGATAATAGATTAGCATATGTTGCGTTTATGTGCTAACTTTTTGGATGCAAAGACATGTTAGGCATTGTTCTCATACCCTACGCCCCTATTTACTATATATGATTTTTATAGTATTTTTGAGATGATGTATTGCTCACAATAGACTATTATCTGACCCAAGGTTTTATGCTTTGCTTCTTATTATCTGGATATTTTTAAATGAGTAGATTAGGGATAACAGGTCTGGATAGCACAAGGAGTTGTGCGGGGTATGAGTAGGAGGCTATGATTTAATATACCTTTACTTGGAGCTTGCTATTGCTTATATCCGCTGTGCAGTACTGTGGAGCTATGTCAGCACTTGTATTTTGATAGATAGCTACATCGTTTATTTTGGAGATCTGGATGCATAAACTCTTTATTTTAGTTTTTGTATAGTCTGTGAACCTGATGCACTTTGATGATTTATTAATGTTTCGTTTGATTATATTACCATCTGACTAATTTTATATCTATGTTATTATATTATATTTTGTCTCTGTACTGTGAGATGTTATACAGGTTCCATGATTGGATTTTTCTCTACTTTATATTCCTAGCTACCATCCTGCATAAGTCGGGTACCTACACAGCACGTCATATAGGTATATTGGGTACCAGAGGAGTATGGTGGTCGTCACATTTGATATCAGAGCTTAGGTTGCATAGACGACCTAAGTCGATACCTTGTTGCACTAAAGATAAGGAAGGAGTTATCGCTTTAGAATGGATCCAACGATATATGAGAGAGAGTAATTGTTATATTTTGTTTTTCAAAACTATATAGTAGTATATACATTATATAAGTCGCATTGTATTTATGGACACCACTTATTCTTTTTAGAGAGATGGATTTTTCTTATTACAGCTTGTAAGAATAAGCTAATTGACAAGGAATGCTGCTAGAAACTACATTTCTATAGTTGAGGAGGGGGCTGCTAAACCCGACTTGCAGAATATGTTCGCCGAGATGGTATGAAAAATGGTTCAGAATGCCTAAGTTGCACCTGCTACGATTGTTGTTGGCGGTGTTCCATTACAAGCGTCGAGGGCTAACTTTCCAAACTAAACAATGATTATCCTACTCTGGGAGGCAAACTTTTCCTTAGAATGGAACTAGTCATCGAAGTGTAGGATTGGTTAGATACCTGAAATGCAGCTTTGAGGATATGGAGTTAGAAGGTGCGATGAAAAGGAAGCTAGCCTTTAGACGGCTTTAGGATCGGGCTATGGGATGGTGGAACTCCATCGAGATTTACTGCTCCTAAGGATTAGATTATTGGGATCAGTTCAAGGCGAGATTTGAAGAAAGGTATACACCGAGCCGCTTAGAAGTCGGCGCTCTTTCGAAAGTTTGCTAATTTGAGGCAAGGGGATATGTCTATGATGGAATACATGGTTGATTTTGACATTTTGTAGAAGTATGTTCTATCTTTTATCAATACTCTACCCAAGAAGAACGAAAAGTTTACCATGGGTTTGGACGATTATCTTGGAGAAAAGCTCATGAGTCGTATTGATGGGACCTTTGAGGCTAGTGGAGAAGGCTCTTTGACATGAGAGTCTGTGCCACAAGCCTAAGTCAGTTGTTGCTCCCATTGATGAGCCAAAGTTGCAAGTTGGAGAGGGAGTCAAGAGGAAATGGGACAACAAGAAGAAGAACCAGTTTTAGAAGGGTGGCCAGAAGAAGGGTAAGTGGGATCCTACTTGCTACAATTATGGAGAGAAGGGCCATCTTAGCAAAGATCGTAGAATCGGGAAGAAAGGATGTTTTAACCACACAAGCTAGGGCATATGAAGAAGGATTGCCAGAGCCATTGAAGGATAATTAGGTTGTGTCTGCTTACGCTTTGAATGCTGTTCCAGCTTCATCGAGTGGTCCATCGACGATGGAAAAGGGGAAGGTTATCGTTATACAGCGTATGCTTTCTATTATTGATACATCTTTATGTGTTTTATTTGATTTCAGGGCTTTACATTCCTTTATATATAGTGTTTTGGTAGATAGACTGGGATTCAAACCCGAAATTGTTGACTGACCCTTGATTGTGACGAACCTAGTAGGAGGCTCTACTAGCCTTTGCATGGTTTGTTGAGACTTAGCCTTACCGAATTGTGGCTATTTTTCTTCTTTTTGTGATTGCTTTGTTTTGGTTTTTGTGAGGTTTGCTATTATTTTGGGGATGGATTAGACATATGGAGTAGTGGTGGATTGAGAGAGGTTGTTGGCGACGATAGGGATGGATGATGGACATAGGTTAGAGATAGGCTACTTTCCTAACGACGAGCTAATGGTTAGCTTTCTATACTCGCTCGACATGCCGCATAACGAGTTGTCTTTTGTGCCTATAGCGATGGAGTATTTGGACATATTCAAGGAAGTGATCGAATTACCACAAAACAAGTGTTAGATCCTAAGTTTTAACGAGAAAACTATACATTTCCATACACACAAACACACACTACTATTATACATACACTTCCTAAATCATCAGGTTTAAATCATTATTTCAAGGAAATTATAAGAAGGGTGTACGTTATTGACCAATTGGTGTTATTCAAGAACACACAAAGCCAAACATTTTTCACTACCATTGTAGTTAAATCCCTATTGGAGATCTTTAGGCACGAAGTCTTGTTCGACGACTCAGGTGGTTTGTTATATACCTATTCCTCCGGGTTGAGTGAGAGTATTCTTTAAATCTAAAAGGAGTCTGGGAATGGAAGTAGAATGGGAAGTTTAAGTCAGTATAAAAATATCTGGTGTGATCGTATTTACTTCCTTAGGTTATACCACTTTTATCTACTAGTAATTATATATATATGGACTTTATTTAAGCTATCAATATACAGGTCTTAGTTTAAGTAGAATATTTCATATTACTCGATCCATGGCGATTTTCATTTGGTATCAAAGCAAGACCATCATATAATCATAATAAAGTTTTTGACATTCAAGTAATATGGACAATAGTACTTCAAAACTTTTGTTGAAGGTCAATCTACTGCACGACCACCACTATTTAACAGATTATATTATAATTATTGATCAACTAGGATGAGAATATATATATATATATATATGTTCAAGCTAATGGTTATGACACTTGGAATATCACACAACAAGAATATATCGAACCTACCACTGACTATGCACAATGGTTAAACACTCAGAAATTGATGCTGCTAGTAATGCCAAAGCAATAAACGTGCTTTTTTCTCACAAAACAAAAATGAATTCAACAGAGTTGGTATCTGCATGGCTGCTTATGAAATGTGGTGCACTTTAAAAGTATCTCTCAAAGGTACAAAAAGGTAAAACAGAGTAAAATATTTATGCTTAAAAATAAGTTTCAAAGTTTTAAATGAAGCAAGATGAGAATATTATTGATATGTACTCCAAATTTAAGATATTTATCATTCACTTCTTGCACTTGGAGAAAAATACACAGATATTGATATTGATTTGAAAACCTTTACTCTTTAACGTATGACTAGGAATGAAAGGTCTTAGCTATCGAAGAAGCTAATGATATTTACACCAGAAACCCAAAAGAGTTAATGGGAAATCTCGCATCCTATGAAGTGAATTTGTAGGAAAAACAGGTATAGCCTAAGATGGAAAAACAATTGCATTTCAAGCAGAGAGAAGAATCCGACGAAGATGGTGATGGTATTGCGTTTCCAGCTAAGAGTTTTAGGAAATTTCCAAAGTTTAAAAAGAATAATTTTTTTGGCTACAACAGAAGTAGCAATAGTAATTTGCCAACTTCTTTCCTTAAATGCTATGAATGTGACAAGTTAGGTCATATAAAGAAAGATTGTATGAACATGAGAAAGAAAAATACTTCAATAACAAAAACGAAAATTTTTACAATAAGAAGAAGCAAGCATTTGCAGTCGCATGGGATAACTCAGACTCATCTTCTTCCTCGGTTCGTGAGAGTGATTCAAAACAAGAAAATGTATGCTTCATGGCTACTAATAACGTTGTAAGTGAATTTTCTTTCGATGATCTAGTAGAAATAAATTCCGAGTTAATAGATGGCTAAAAAATTTAAGAAGAAAATATGTAGAAATTTTAGGAATTTAAATAGAAGGGAATTAGAAGTTGACATATTAAAAGATGAAAAGGGAATATTAGAAGAAGAATTAGTGAAATCTTAAGAATCTAGTGAAAATTTAACATCTCAGATCACTATATTAAGTAGTGAAATAGAAGTTTAGAAAAATGAGAATGTTAAACTAACAAATGAAAATTTTGATTTAAATACTAGTACTAATACTATAGGCATTGAAGTAACAGGCCTTAAAACAAAGTTAGAAAATATTTATAAAAATGTTTCAAAATTTAATAAAGGTAGAGAAAAACTATCTAGAATTATTAATGATTCATAATCTTCTTATAATAAGAAAGGTTTGGTTTATAATAAAACTAGTAAGGAAGTAAAATCTAGTCCTAAGAAATATAGTTCATTATATACGAATTTCAAAAAGAAGGATGATAGTCAAAAGAAACCGGTAAACAATCTTAAAAACATAAAGATATGGGTTCCAATGACTAACAACCATCTCATAAAAAATAAGAATATACAGACATTTATATCTAGTATACATAAAAATTCTAATTTTATTTTCAAAGGGAACACCAAACGTACTTGTGTATGGCTTCCTTAGACCTAACTCTTTGGACCTTGGCATAGGAAGTAGGTACCAATAGAATTCAATACTTTTTGCAGGTACCAAATAAGAAAAGGGGATAATGGATGCTCGATAGCGGTTGCTCTAAGCCTATGACATGTAATAAAGAAATGTTGATGAATATTATCTACTCAGATGGAGGATTCGTTACATTTTGAGATATCCCCATATGATATCATTGGAGAAGTTGACAAAAGCAACAATGGTATATTTAATTCACCTCTTATTACTAATGTACTATTAGTTAAAAATTTGAAACATAATTTACCAAGCATTAGTCAATTATGCGATAAAGGTTTTATTATGTCTTTTGTAAAAGATAAATGTAATATTTTTGATCAAAATAAAAATCTAATTTTTGAAGGAATTAGAGAATTTTTTTTGTTTTCAATATGAAAATTAATCAAAACATAGACATGAATTTAATAGCCAAAGATAATAATTCTTAGCTATAACAGAAAAGATTATGTCATATAAACTTTAAAGCCATTAGAAAATTATCTAAAAATAACTTAGTAAAAGGTTTACCAAAGACGAGTTATAAAGTAAATATGCCCATTAGGAAAATTTACTAAATCTTCTTTCAAATTAATAAAATAATTTCTACATTACAACCTTTTGGACTACTTCATTTGGATCTATTCGGTTCCACTCAGCTTTAATCTATAAATCATAACTAGCATGTATTCGTAATCGTAGATGGTTTCTCTTGATACACATGGACGTAATTTTTTTAAAACAAAAGCAATAATTTTGAAAATTTAAAAAAATTCGCTAAAAGAATTCAAAATATAAATGGTTTGAAAATTAAAAATATTAGAAGTGATCTCTGTGGCGAATTTGAAAATGAATCATTCGATACTGGTAACAAAAAGGGTATTAGCCACTTTATTTAATTTCCTAGGACTCCTCAACAAATTGTAGAAAGAAAGAATATGATGTCACAAGAATGTTCTAGGACTCTACTTAGTTGTAGCCAACTACCAAAATATATCTAGTAAGAAGCCATATCTATTACTTGTTACATTTTAAATCATGTCACTGTACGACCACTTATCAAACATACTCCAAACAAATTTTTTCAGTAAAAACCAAACACTTCATATCTAAAAGTCTTTGGTTCAAAATGCTTTATTTTAAATACAAAAGATCAATAAGGAAAATTCGATTCAAAACCCAGTGATGGAATATTCATTGGATATTCGAAATGAAGTACGACATATGGAGTTTTCAATAAATGGTCGAATTCTATAGAGGAAACTTTGCATGTACCATTTGACGAAAATTTCAAGAATAGTAAAGATGATGAAGAAGCAAATACTAAACAACCTACTATTGAAAATCGACCTCACGGTAATATAGTTCAAAATGAAGAATAAAAAATTACAGAAAATCCAATTGAAAATGGACTCAGAACTCCTTCATGGATTTTAAAAGATCATCAAATAGAAAATATAATTGGAAAGGTAAATACTAATGCTAAAATTAGAAATCAAATGAGACATGTAGCTTTTATTTCTAACATAGAATTTAAAAACTTTAAAGGAGCTTAAGCCGATGATTATTGGATTTTAGCTATGCAAGAAGAGCTAAACTAATTTGAATGGAATGACATTTATGAGTTGGTTCTAAGACCAAATGATCAAATAATCATTGGTATGAAGTGGGTCTATAAAACAAAGCTGACGAAAATGGTAATATAAACCGAAATAAAGCTTGGCTTGTCGCACAAGATTATAATCAAGAAGAAGGAACGGACTATGAAAAAACGTTTACGCATATCGCTATACTAGAAGCAATACGTATCTTACTTGCCTTCTCCTGTCACCATAACTTTAAACTTTATTAAATGGATGTTAAAAGTGCATTTTAAACGGTTTTATTAAAGAAAATGTTTTTCTGGAACGACAACCACTTTTCATACACGAATTTTTTTCCGATCATGTCTAAAAACTTAAGAAATCTCTTTATGATCTAAAATACGTACCAGTGCTTGGTATGAACGACCAAAAGGCTATCTTATAGCTTCTGGATTTGAAATTAGAAAGGTTGATCAAACTCTATTTATTAAATGAGATAAGAAAGATATATTAAATATACAAATTTATGTAGATGATATTATCTTTGGTTCTAAAAATGATAATTTATGTAACGAATCCCCCAATATAATAAAAAGCGAGTTTGAGATGTCTCATATGGGAGAATTATCATATTCCCTCGATCTCCAAAATAAAAAATTAAGTAATGGAATTTTCATTAAATAAGAGAAATATTGTACTAATTTAATAAAGTGTTTTGGAATGGAAAACACATCTTCTAAACTGACACTAATGAGCACTATAGTTCATCTTCATAGAGATGAAAATGAAAAAAATATGGATCAAAAACTCTTGCAAAGTATGATCAAAATCTTGCTTTATGTTACCGCCAGTCACAACTATATAATGAAGAGTGTTTATTTGTGTGCACGGTTTCAAGCAAATCCTAAAGAATCATATTTCCGAGCCGTGAAACGGATTCTCCGTTACTTAACCAACACTAGAAATTATGGACTCTTCCATCTGAAAGTATTTCCTATTAAGTTCGTATCATACATTGATGTTGACTTTAGTAGATGTCAAACAGATAGAAAGAGTACGAGCGTTACTTGTCACTTCATTAGACAATCACTAGTATCATAATTTAGTAAAATGTAAAATTTTGTTTCACTATCAACGTGTGAAGTAGAATACATTTTCCCTGCTTTGGCATGTGCACGAGTCATATACATGCAACAACACTTAAAAGATTTCGAAATAAAATTATAAAAATAATCGATTTATTACGACAACACAAGCACTATAAATCTATCAAATAATCCAATAAATCATTCGCGAACAAAACACGTTGATATACATACATACATACATACATACATACGTACATATATATATATATATATATATTATCATTTCCTAAGAGATAATATAAAAAAAGAAGTAATATCACTAGAGTTTGAATCATCTGAAAATATAATTGCGGGTACTTTTGCAAAACCATTAAATGAAAATACACTTATTAAAATTTGACGTGAAATTGGAATAATAGCACTTTAAGATATACTTTATATAACTATATATAGTATATATTTTTGTATACTTTTATGAACAAACATCCAATCTATTTTTAGTACATTATATAGCTATCATCAGTATAAATAATATTTTCAAATTAGTAGTAAAATAAACTGCAACCTTATAGACGCAAAATTATTAATATTTCCCATGTTATTATCTAAACCAACTAAAACTATATATCATTTCACAAAAAATTAAAATCTAGTTAAAACTCCTAAACTCTTTGCAAAATGGCTTCTGACAACGATTCGACTTATTCCTCAATCGATTTTAGCACAGCCACTTCCAAAAGCCCATATTCATCCTCGTCAAAAACAACTCCTTCTAATAGCTCGTCTTCGTTAAAGATTATTCCATCACCAACCTATCACACCGGTTTCTCTCTAAAAGAAAAGAAGGTCAAACGGTCATTTAAATTTAATGTTGTATCATCGTCTACCAATGACTTGCGCATTAATGAGTTACACCACTATCAACAAGAAATGACGGGACTTCGGAAACAAATGTAATGGGAACTGTGCAGAGAGGGAAAACATCTTCATTTTATTAAAAAATCTATTATTGCGTTGTATGGCTTGTAAAAACTCTCCTTGTTAGTGTAAACTCCATAAAAAAAAATTTGGCTACAAGCCAAGAAACTCAAGGGAAGGAGCGCCATCGGATGAAGAATCTGAACCATCTGGAAAAAAACAAAATTCGACACCATAAGTTATTTCATTCTTAATATTTTATCTATATAAATATATATAAAATCGCTGTAATGAATAATTAAAATAAGTCGATAAAATATTCTTTATCACTATTAAAAATAAATAATACAAAAAATTACTACATTAAAAGTTAATCAATTTAAAAACCAAATCAACAATGGTTTACTGTCTGAATACAGGTAAAGTCAAACATCTGATTTTATTAATTTGACGTCTGAAAACCTATAGGAAGTTTAAATTTTAACTTCTTACTTTCAAATGTCTGCAAGCAAAAATAAGACACTTGAATGTACATTCATATGTCTGTTTTTAGTTTTCAGACATCTGAAAGACCCTGTTTTTTAATTAAATTTTTTCGGTTTTCCCCCGTGCATTTTCAAACATCTGAATTTAAAATTCAAATGTTTGAATTACTGGGAAAACCGAAAATTGACTGGCCAACTCCACCTTTTCACCTACCTAACCTTCTTTAATACCATCTTTAAAGGATTTGGTAAAACAAATTTCCAAATAGAAACAAAAGTTGATCAAGTATCGAATAATGTAAAATGAGTGAAGACTATACTTAAAAAGATTTGGAAAAACTTCACCGGATATTCTCCTATTCCCTCTACTAAACAAGGAGATTGATGAGGTACTATTTTTGTTACAAACTTTCTCATGCATAAAGAAGAAACTTTTTAACAAATTATTCACTTATATAATTCATATTCGTTATAAATCTTGCATCATGGGATGTTGTTGTGCTTATTTTGGGTTCTTCATGGAATGGAGTCTTTAAATTCTTCTATCTTTAGGGAATTTTTCGTATTCATTTATATTATATTTTGTGAAATATTGTGAAGTTTTTTATTTTGGTATGTTGAACATTGTTATGTATTTATTGTTATGGTGTATAGAACATTATAATCGTTTGGTTTGTATTGTTATGGCTTGTTTTTTGTACTTATCTATTTTTCCTCAAAATTATTTTTGTTGAAGACAATGGGGAGAGATATTATTAATTATATAAGCATAATGATAGGTGGTGTTTTTATATATAGTGTATATTGATATGGAGAGCTTTCACTGCATACACACTCAAATGAAATGTATAGTTTTCATTATCAAAACGGGGGAGAATGTTAAATCCTGCCTTTTAAGTTTTAATGAGACAACTATAAATTTCCATTTACACACATTACTACTTCTACTATACACGCAGGAATATCTACAAGAAGATAAGACGGTTAATATTGGAATCGAGCTTAAATATTGAAGAAAAAATGTTAGTTGTAAATTTGTTTATCTTAGATATAATTGTACAATCTCCTATACGATGATTTCACATACACATATATTGCTTTGAAAATTTTGGTGCCATGAAAATTATATTTTAAATTTTTAGTAAATTAATATTTTTAAAAGAAATATAAAACAAAAAGGTTGAAAATAAAAATACACTTAAAAAAGTGCATTTCCACCATCTGAAATATATATTTTTCGAACTGGTTTATTTATGTCTTTCTTTTTATATTTTTAGCCATCTGAATTTCAAAATCTACCGGCTGACCTATATGGAAAGAAGTATCTCTTCATAGAAATTTGAATTACTGAGAGTCGCCTTCTTCCCCAAAGATTGCGACCTTTCTAATTTGTAACATTTCAACCATAACTATTCCCACTATAAATAGAGTTGAAATATATCCTTTTTCACTACCAGTTCTTATTTGATTTACTATTCTCTTTCTCTAATGAATTATAAAGACTTTCAACTTTCAACTTCCTAATTCATCACATTCAAATCATCGTTTCAAGGAAATTATAGAAAGGGTATACGTTATTGACTAATTCGTGCTATTTAAGAATACAAAAAGTCGAACATTTTTCACTGCCATTTGTAGTTAAATACCTGTTAGAGATCTTCAAGTTTAAAGTCCTGTTCGGCAACTCAGGCATTTTGTAATATACATGTTCCTCCCGGTTAAGTGAGGATATTATTAAAATCCAAGAGTTTGAGACTGGACGTAGAACATGAAGTTTGAACCGGTATAAAAATTTCTAGTGTGGTCATTCCTATTTTATTTAGTTTATACCATTGCTTATCTACTAGTAGTTAGATATAAATAGACTTTATTTAAGCTATTAATATATAAGTCTTAGTTTAAGTAGAATATTTCATATTGCTCGATTCATAACGATTTTCAACAGGAGATAGAGTTTTGCATAGATTTGGTGAAGGTTGTCAAACCGATAGTTATGCCTTTGAGGCATGTTGCATCCAGATAGCAGAAGAAGTTTGAGGTACAAGAGAGTGACATATTGAGGTGAGGGTTCATTAGTAGGAACATATCTGAGTTGGGCGCACCTGTAGTATTTGCCACTAAGGTGGATGGCTCTCTGAGGTTATGTGTAGATTACCGTGAATTGAATAAGGTGACGAAGAAGAACAAATATCCACTCCCACGTATTGATGACTTGTTCGATCAGCTCCATGGTGCTAGGATATTCCTCCAATTGGACCTTGTGATAGGGTTTCATCAACTTAGAGTGGCGGAGGAGAGTGTGCCAGTTATAGCGTTTCGTACGTCATATGGATTCTATGAGTGGTTGGTTTATGATGTTCAAGCCAACCAATGCACTGGCATACTTTGCCGATCTTATGAACCGTGTTTTTAGTGATCAGCTAAATATTTTTGTGCTTATGTTCATTAATGATATCCCTGTTTATTAGGACAGAGGAAGAACACAACGAGTATTAGAGGATTGTGCTCGAGGTGTTGAGGAAGCACTAGCTGAAGGAAAAGTTTTCGAAGTGTCACTTCTAGAGGAGAAAAGTGGGGCTTTTAGTGCACTTGTTCCTGAGTAGGACGTCGCTATAGATTCTACAAAGTTGACAGCAGTACACGACTAGAATTGATCCAAAACTGCTACAGACATGAGAAGTTTCCTTAGACTAGTTGGATACTGTAGATGTTTTATCCATGACTTTTCTAAGATAGCAACACCACTAACCAACTTGACGATGAGGAATCAGACTTCTATTTGTGACACTAGGTGCGAGTATGTGTAACGACCGTATTTTACGTATTGTTATATCGTAGAATTATTAGGTCGATAGTGTTGTTTATGTTATCCCTAGCCTAAGTCGTTTGGGAGGTTAACTCGTGTAGGCAGCTTAAACTTAGGTCGTGATGGAGTTAGGTCGGTAGAGCGACCTAAGGTAGTTAGCGACCTAGGAAGTTAGGGTCGTGGGGAACGACCTAAGGAAGTTGACCGAGTTAAGGTAGTAACCGACCTATGGTATTGGGCGACCTATAGAATTTGACCGGCTTAAGAGGTTTGGGTCGTTGGGTAGTTTAGGTCGGTGGCGACCTAGGGAGAAGAAGCGACTTAAGGGTTGCCGAGCTAGTGGAGTTAACGACCTAAGGGTTGTGAGCGACTTACGTTAGGTCGCAAGCAACTTAGTACAGTGAGTGGCCTATGGGGATAAGCGACCTAAAGGTTAGTGGCTTAGGTCGGCAGGACGAGTTAAGGATAGGTCGCGTGTGTTGTTAGGTCGGCCGTATTTGTTAGGTCGCTAGGTGTGTTTGGTTGATAGGTCGTTAGGTCAGCAGTGCGTTAGGTCGCATAAGTGTTAGGTCGTGTGACCCTGTTTTTAGTTAAATCGTGTGGCCTGGGTTTGGTTAGGTCGCGACTTTTGCTAAGTCGCGTACCAGTTAGGTCGTAGGTCGTTGAAGGCGGCTGTGTTTTTAGGTCGGCATGGTTTTAGGTCGTATGTTGTTGGGTCAAGCTGTGTTGAGTCGCGCATAGGTTTGGACGTGCGCGTATTAGGTCGAGGGATTGTATAGGTCGGCAGCGACCTAAGTTAGGTCGTATGTTTTTAGGTCGGCAACGACCTAAGTCTGGGCGACCTAAGGGTTTTTCAGCCTATAAATAGAGGGGTTTGGCTCACTTTTTGGCACCGGTTTTTGAAGCGACGAAGTGCTGCCATTTTGGAAACTCGACTACAACATTTCTTCATCTCCTTTTCTCCATTCCAATCTAGTTCTAACATCCATCCAAGATCGAAGATCAAAGAGCCAAAGTTGAAGATCTTCATCCATCGAAGCTAGATTTCATCGTTTCAAGCGGGATTTCGACGAATCAAGCTTGGATCTTCGCTGTCCAGATCTGAAGTGATTAGTTTTTGAAGTGTTTGGGTGATTTGGTGAGTGGTAGTTATCTCTCACGCGGACCCAAAGGAGT
The DNA here is from genome assembly GCA_030765085.1 of Allium cepa. Taxonomy (NCBI): domain Eukaryota; kingdom Viridiplantae; phylum Streptophyta; class Magnoliopsida; order Asparagales; family Amaryllidaceae; genus Allium; species Allium cepa. The sequence goes on from CM060932.1 coordinate 955,658,205, forward strand.
ATATTGGATTGGTGGTTTGTTGGAGTGTTGTAGATAGTGATTTTATGCATTTTTCCTTAGATCCAAGTGTAGATCCATTACTTATGAAGATGTTTACCTTTGCCAGTTCATTCATCTAGTTGTAGAGACAAAACCCATGATTTATATTTGTTAGATCTATGCTAAAGACCCATGATTCATGTAAGTTAGATCTATGCTCATTTATTTACGAAATTGCCATTGTAATTATAAATGCCTATTTAGATCATGTTTGATTATTTGATTGTCTATTTAGATCTTGTTGAATGATTGATTGCTTGGATTAATGTTTGATTTGATTGATTAGTTGATCGATTACTTGACTTGGACAAGTATGGTTGATGGTGATTCAAAAGCCAAGTGGAAAGGCTCTTGAATAAGGAAAGCTGCCTGTGGCATATGAAGCGGATGTGGAAGCTCATATGGATGGATTCGAGGATGTGGGACCTTGCCATGATGCGAAAAGGCAAAGCATGATATTGAGATGGGACTTTGCTATGATGTGATGGGGCAAGGCATATGTTGAGATGGGACGGGTCATGATGACGTTCCAAGCACGGGTCATGACGACGTGCGAAGTTATAACTCGGTGATGCGGTCCGAGTTGGGATGGATAATGGTTAGCTTGAGAGGCGCTTGAGCTAGTATGGAAAGAGTCGTCAAGGAGGATGACTAGGAGGCTAAGATCTCATCGTTGTTGAAGGTTCTAGCATACTCAAAGCAATGGTACGTTGGAACGGGTCACGATGACGTTCCAAGCACGGGTCACGATGACGTGCTAGTACTCTGGGCTGATGCGTTCGGCTTAGGCACGGGTCATGATGACGTGCGGAGTTATGTCTAAAACCGGGGTCACCATTAGCCCTTGACAGGTGGTCATTCAACTAACGGTGAAATCAAGGCAAGGATAACAGTGATAGCCAGAGTCATGGATGTTTGGTTGTATTATCATCCGGTCTCAAGAGCGGTGTTTTCTGGGTGCTTATCTGATCTTGGTTTAGGCCTTGGGGGTTTGTATTTGGAAAACATCATCCTTGGCTCGAGTGATTATTGCTTTACCTTAATTATCTGCTATGTTATGCTTGTTTCTTCTTAGTATGTGTCTTGGGGCTATCACTGTAGAAAGAGGTGGAGTGGGATGGTTTGGTTCCTATTCCTTTTATCCCTTATGCTCTTTTGGTATGTTTGGTAGTTAATTTACTGCTCACTAAGACTTTGTCTGACTCAAGGTTTTATGTCTCCTCTTATTACCTTGGGCTGTTCATCCATGTTTGGGATGGGCAGACTAGGTAGCAGGTGACAGGTGCTGTTCTTGGAAATCTACGCTGATGATGACGAAGACGAGCAGGAGGCTTTGCATATTAGTTTCCTTACTATATGTACTGGGTGTTCCGCTGTTGTATCTGATTGAGTGTTATGTAGCGAGGCTTTGATGTATGGATGATTCATATGTTTGTATAAAACTACTATGATACTTATATGATGATTTTCTGTTACGGAGCTTCACTATATTTCTCTATTGTATTTTATCCATGCGCTGTGAGTTGTACGATAGAGTTTCTATTTTATTCTACCCTGACCATCGTCCATGGCTGCCTGGCACGCATTTCAGCGCACTATTTTCCTTGTTTTGGTGCGGAGTCATGGGCGGTCGTCACATTTGGTATCAGAGCTTTGGTTAATCGATTTTAGCCAACGCTCGCTGACGTAACTACGTATGAGAGACGTAATTGTATTTTGATGGATGATTACTATACATAATATAGTAGCTTAGAAGGATTTGAACTCCTTATGCAGTTGTTTCTTAAGGTGTTCTAATCATTCCTTTTTCTAGATACTAAAGATGAGTCGAAGAGGGAGACCAACTGCAAGGGAAGGCCATGCTACTGAAGGAGCTGTTGATTATGGAACTATGTTCGAAGCGATGATGACTTCGATCATGAGAAGGATACCAGCTTCAGGATCATTAGTAGATGTTGGAGTTCAAGTTCAAGCTCCAAGACCAGTGGATTTTGCTAAGCTTTGTAAGGATTATACTTCTCTTGGAGGAAAGATTTTCTTTGGAACGGAGTCGACCATTGAAGTGCAGAGATGGATTGATGCTTGTCGAAGGATTTTTGGTGATTTGGGAATTGAGGATGCAACTAAGAGGAAGCTTGCATCAAGGCAACTTCAAGGAAGAGCTGCGGATTGGTGGAATTCTATCACCATCGATACTCCAGAGGAAGGGATCACTTGGGAGCAATTCCAAGTCAGATTTGAAGCCAAGTTCATCTCTACGGCTCAGAAATCTGTTTTGTTTAAGGGGTTTGTGGAGCTCAAGCAAGGTGGGAGACCAGTTCTTGAGTATATTTCTGAGTTTGAAGCTTTGTCCAAGTATGCCAGATCGTATATTGATTCTCCCTACCAGAAGAATGAGAAGTTTGTGACCGGTTTGGACGCTTATCTTGGAAGGTAGTTAGTGGATCATTTGGACGATCCGTTTTAGAAGCTTGTGGAAAAAGCTCTTAGGCATGAGAGTTTGTTTCCCAGGGAAGGTTCTGTTGTTGCTGTAACCAAGGAAGGGTCTAAGCCACAGCAGGGTGGAAATAAGAAGAGGAAGCAGCAGCAACAGAAGGGAAAGGATGGCCAGAAGAAGTTGAAAGGCGAAGTGACTTTCTACAACTGCCGACAGAAGGGTCATCTCTCTCGGGATTGCAAGAATCCAAAGGTGCAGTTGAAGTGCCACAACTGTGATAAGCTGGGACATATCAAGAAGGACTGTCCAGAACCGAGGAAAGATAGGCAGGTTGTGCAAGCTTACGCTTTGGGAGCTGTGCCGTCGTCTTCAAAAGCTCATATTGCTGAAGAGAAGGGGAAGAGTGTGGTGGTTCAAGGTACTCTTTCTATTTGTGGTGTTCCAGTTAGAGTGTTGTTTGATACTGGAGCGTCGCATTCTTTTGTTTGTGATGATTTGGTAGGCCGGTTAGGTTTGAAACCGGATATTGTTGATAGGCCATTGGTTGTGACTAATCCAGTTGGGGGTTCGTCATGTTTGTGTATGATATGCCGTGGCCTAGTTGTGTCGAGTCATGATTGCTCGTTTGTTTGTGATTGCTTTGTTCTGAACTTTACGGGGTTCGGAATTATTTTGGGTATGGACTGGCTTAGGAAGTATGCGGCAAGGATTGACTGTGAAAGGCTGGAGGTGAAAGTCGGGAATGTGGAAGGGCGAAAGGTTGTGATACGATGTAAGCATGAGGAAGGCGTCTTCATGAGCTTCATGTATTCGCTGGTTGTTCCACGGGATGGACTGTCATCGGTGCCTATTGTGAATGGATTTGAGGACGTCTTTGACGAAGTCAAAGGGTTACCGCCGCATAGGGAGATCGAGTTTCGTATCGATCTAGTTGAGGGAGCCAGACCTGTTGTGATGCCTCTTAGGCGGATGGCGCCTAGGGAGCAGCTAGAGTTGAAGGTGCAAGTTGATGACCTTTTGCAGAAAGGATTCATTCGGCGTAGTGTGTCCGAATGGGGTGCACCAGTTGTGTTCGCAACCAAAGCGGATGGATCGTTGAGGTTGTGTGTCGATTATCGTGAACTGAATAAAGTGACTAAGAAGAACAAGTATCCATTGCCGAGAATAGATGACTTGTTTGATCAGCTTCACGAGGCTAAGGTGTTTTCTCAGATGGATTTGGCAACGGGATTTCACCAGTTGAGAGTGGCTAAGGATAGTGTGCCGAAGACTGCTTTTAGGACACCATTCGGTTTTTATGAGTGGCTGGTAATGCCGTTTGGATTGACCAATGCACTAGCATATTTTGTGGATCTTATGAATAGGGTGTTCAGAGACCAGTTGAATAAGTTTGTGCTTGTGTTCGTGGATGATATTCTGATTTATTTCAGAACTGAGGAGGAACACAAGACGCACTTGAGGATTGTTTTGGAAATCTTGCGGAAACATCAGCTGAAGGCTAAGTTTTCGAAGTGTCACTTCTGGAAGAGTGAAGTGAGGTTCTTAGGCCATGTTATCTCTGGAAATGGAATAGCGGTTGATCCCGCTAAGGTGGCAGCAATCCAGGATTGGGTTAGACCTAAGAATGCATCTGATATGAGAAGTTTTCTTGGATTAGCAGGATATTACCGTCGGTTTATCAAAGACTTTTCCAAGATAGCTGCACCATTAACAGGATTGACGAAGAAGAACCAGGCGTTCAAATGGGATGCTAAGTGTGACCAAGCTTTTGAAATCCTGAAAGAGCGACTGACGAGTGCTCCTGTTTTGACTATTCCAAGTGGGAATGATGAGATGGTGGTTTACACCGATGCAAGTGGTACTGGACTTGGAGCGGTGCTAATGCAGAAGGATAGAGTTGTTGCGTATGCTAGTCGACAACTGAAGCCGCATGAAAGGAATTATCCGACACATGATTTGGAGTTAGCGGCGGTTGTGTTTGCTTTGAAGATGTGGAGACATTATCTATTGGGAGTTCGATTCGAGTTGTTTACGGATCATAAGTCGTTGAAGTATCTGTTCTCCCAAAAGGATTTGAATCTTCGACAGCAACGGTGGCTAGAGTTTCTAGCATCTTATGATTTTGGTATAGCCTATACTCCGGGAAAAGGTAACGCAGTGGCAGATGCGTTAAGTCGTAGACATGCAGGATTGGGAGCCATGTTTTCGGAATGGAAGAGTCTCGAGTATTTGGCTGGATTGATTTCAGGCCCAGATGTGAATTGGAACCTGAGATGTTGGCAAACTTATCGATAAGGCCTACTCTGGTGGAGAGAATTGGCGAGACCCAAAAGCGAGACGATAAGCTTGTCAAGATTATCCGAGATTTGGAATCTGGATTGGACCCAGAAAAGGATAAAGGATTCGAAGTCGATCGAGAGGGTTGGCTTCGGAAGCAAGGACGACTAGTTGTTCCCGATGTAGATGGATTGAGAGATGAAGTTCTTAGGGAAAGTCATCACTCGAAGTTGAAAATTCATCCAGGAGGAAATAAAATGTATCGGGATATGAAGAGAACCTATTACTGGGAAGGTATGAAGAAGGATGTTGGAAATTTTATTTCTAAGTGTATGAACTGCCAGTTGGTGAAAGCTGAGCAGAAGAAGCCCAGTGGATTACTTCAGCCATTAGAGGTTCCTACATGGAAGTGGGAGCAAGTGTCGATGGATTTTATCGATGGCCTACCTAGAACCAGGGCAGGGAATGAAGGGATTTGGGTCATCGTAGATCGTTTGACTAAGAGTGCAAGGTTCATTCCTGTTCGATCAACTAGGACTGCATCGAAGTTGGCTGAGTTGTATGTTAAGTGGATTGTTCGATTCCATGGTGTTCCGAAGAGAATAGTGAGCGATCGAGACCCATTGTTCACTAGTGGATTTTGGAAGAGCTTCCAGGAAGTTTTGGGAACTAAGTTGTGTTTGAGTACAGCTTACCACCCCCAAACAGATGGTCAGACTGAGAGAGTCAACCGAGTTTTGGAAGATCTTCTCAGAGCTTGTGTTTTGGATTTCGGAGGATCATGGGAGGATCATCTTCATTTGGTGGAATTTGCGTATAACAACAGTTATCAGTCGAGTATTGGTATGGCACCATTTAAGGCATTGTATGGAAGACCGTGTAACTCTCCGACATGTTGGTTGGAAACTGGAGAAAAACTGATACTTGGGCCAGAGATGATTCGACAGACTTCAGATTGTATAGGGATCATTCGGCAACGAATGAAGGCAGCCCAAGATCGTCAGAAAAGTTATGCCGATGATCGTCGTAAGAATTTGGAATTCGACGTAGGTGATATGGTTTTTGTGAAGATTTCTCCTCTGAAGAATGTTATTCGATTTGGAAAGAAAGGAAAGTTAACTCCGAGATTTGTTGGACCATTCTCGATTATCGAGCGAATTGGAAAGCTCGCTTATAGATTGGAGTTACCGAAAAAGATGGCGGGTGTGCACAATGTGTTTCATGTATCTTATCTACGGAAGTATGTGCATGACTCAAGTACGGTGGTTTCTGCTGATAGCTGTGAAGATTTGGAGGTTGATCCAGTTGTTAGAAGACCTCGTAAGCCGCTTCGTGTTGTTGAAACCGACACGAAACAGCTTAGGAGGAAGACGATTACGTTGCTCAAGATACAATGGAGTGACGATGTTAACGACTGTACATGGGAGGAGGAAGAGAGGATGAAGGCAGCTCATCCCGAACTCTTCGAGGTATGACCCTAAAGTGTCGTGACATCTCATGAATTTGTAGCTTGTTCTAAGTCTTAGAATTCTGCATGCTAGGTTAGAATTGGATGCATGGTTTGTTGATTGCTATGGATGGTAGGCATGCAAAATAGCTTTGATTTCTGTTGATTGTTTGGAATTTCGGGGGCGAAATTCCTAAGGGGGAGAGAATGTAACGACCCGTATTTTACGTATTGTTATATCGTAGAATTATTAGGTCGATAGTGTTGTTTATGTTATCCCTAGCCTAAGTCGTTTGGGAGGTTAACTCGTGTAGGCAGCTTAAACTTAGGTCGTGATGGAGTTAGGTCGGTAGAGCGACCTAAGGTAGTTAGCGACCTAGGAAGTTAGGGTCGTGGGGAACGACCTAAGGAAGTTGACCGAGTTAAGGTAGTAACCGACCTATGGTATTGGGCGACCTATAGAATTTGACCGGCTTAAGAGGTTTGGGTCGTTGGGTAGTTTAGGTCGGTGGCGACCTAGGGAGAAGAAGCGACTTAAGGGTTGCCGAGCTAGTGGAGTTAACGACCTAAGGGTTGTGAGCGACTTACGTTAGGTCGCAAGCAACTTAGTACAGTGAGTGGCCTATGGGGATAAGCGACCTAAAGGTTAGTGGCTTAGGTCGGCAGGACGAGTTAAGGATAGGTCGCGTGTGTTGTTAGGTCGGCCGTATTTGTTAGGTCGCTGGGTGTGTTTGGTTGATAGGTCGTTAGGTCAGCAGTGCGTTAGGTCGCATAAGTGTTAGGTCGTGTGACCCTGTTTTTAGTTAAATCGTGTGGCCTGGGTTTGGTTAGGTCGCGACTTTTGCTAAGTCGCGTACCAGTTAGGTCGTAGGTCGTTGAAGGCGGCTGTGTTTTTAGGTCGGCATGGTTTTAGGTCGTATGTTGTTGGGTCAAGCTGTGTTGAGTCGCGCATAGGTTTGGACGTGCGCGTATTAGGTCGAGGGATTGTATAGGTCGGCAGCGACCTAAGTTAGGTCGTATGTTTTTAGGTCGGCAACGACCTAAGTCTGGGCGACCTAAGGGTTTTTCAGCCTATAAATAGAGGGGTTTGGCTCACTTTTTGGCACCGGTTTTTGAAGCGACGAAGTGCTACCATTTTGGAAACTCGACTACAACATTTCTTCATCTCCTTTTCTCCATTCCAATCTAGTTCTAACATCCATCCAAGATCGAAGATCAAAGAGCCAAAGTTGAAGATCTTCATCCATCGAAGCTAGATTTCATCGTTTCAAGCGGGATTTCGACGAATCAAGCTTGGATCTTCGCTGTCCAGATCTGAAGTGATTAGTTTTTGAAGTGTTTGGGTGATTTGGTGAGTGGTAGTTATCTCTCACGCGGACCCAAAGGAGTATATTGGATTGGTGGTTTGTTGGAGTGTTGTAGATAGTGATTTTATGCATTTTTCCTTAGATCCAAGTGTAGATCCATTACTTATGAAGATGTTTACCTTTGCAAGTTCATTCATCTAGTTGTAGAGACAAAACCCATGATTTATATTTTTTAGATCTATGCTAAAGACCCATGATTCATGTAAGTTAGATCTATGCTCATTTATTTACGAAATTGCCATTGTAATTATAAATGCCTATTTAGATCATGTTTGATTATTTGATTGTCTATTTAGATCTTGTTGAATGATTGATTGCTTGGATTAATGTTTGATTTGATTGATTAGTTGATCGATTACTTGACTTGGACAAGTATGGTTGATGGTGATTCAAAAGCCAAGTGGAAAGGCTCTTGAATAAGGAAAGCTGCCTGTGGCATATGAAGCGGATGTGGAAGCTCATATGGATGGATTCGAGGATGTGGGACCTTGCCATGATGCGAAAAGGCAAAGCATGATATTGAGATGGGACTTTGCTATGATGTGATGGGGCAAGGCATATGTTGAGATGGGACGGGTCATGATGACGTTCCAAGCACGGGTCATGACGACGTGCGAAGTTATAACTCGGTGATGCGGTCCGAGTTGGGATGGATAATGGTTAGCTTGAGAGGCGCTTGAGCTAGTATGGAAAGAGTCGTCAAGGAGGATGACTAGGAGGCTAAGATCTCATCGTTGTTGAAGGTTCTAGCATACTCAAAGCAAGGGTACGTTGGAACGGGTCACGATGACGTTCCAAGCACGGGTCACGATGACGTGCTAGTACTCTGGGCTGATGCGTTCGGCTTAGGCACGGGTCATGATGACGTGCGGAGTTATGTCTAAAACCGGGGTCACCATTATCCCTTGACAGGTGGTCATTCAACTAACGGTGAAATCAAGGCAAGGATAACAGTGATAGCCAGAGTCATGGATGTTTGGTTGTATTATCATCCGGTCTCAAGAGCGGTGTTTTCTGGGTGCTTATCTGATCTTGGTTTAGGCCTTGGGGGTTTGTATTTGGAAAACATCGTCCTTGGCTCGAGTGATTATTGCTTTACCTTAATTATCTGCTATGTTATGCTTGTTTCTTCTTAGTATGTGTCTTGGGGCTATCACTGTAGAAAGAGGTGGAGTGGGATGGTTTGGTTCCTATTCCTTTTATCCCTTATGCTCTTTTGGTATGTTTGGTAGTTAATTTACTGCTCACTAAGACTTTGTCTGACTCAAGGTTTTATGTCTCCTCTTATTACCTTGGGCTGTTCATCCATGTTTGGGATGGGCAGACTAGGTAGCAGGTGACAGGTGCTGTTCTTGGAAATCTACGCTGATGATGACGAAGACGAGCAGGAGGCTTTGCATATTAGTTTCCTTACTATATGTACTGGGTGTTCCGCTGTTGTATCTGATTGAGTGTTATGTAGCGAGGCTTTGATGTATGGATGATTCATATGTTTGTATAAAACTACTATGATACTTATATGATGATTTTCTGTTACGGAGCTTCACTATATTTCTCTATTGTATTTTATCCATGCGCTGTGAGTTGTACGATAGAGTTTCTATTTTATTCTACCCTGACCATCGTCCATGGCTGCCTGGCACGCATTTCAGCGCACTATTTTCCTTGTTTTGGTGCGAAGTCATGGGCGGTCGTCACAGTATGCGTTTGAGTCTGAAGGAGAGGCTGATGAACACACTGGTGTTAGTCATTCTAAGCGGGAATGCGGAGCTGATAGTATACACAGATGCTTGTAGTACTGGACTATGTGCGATATTGGTGCAAAAAGGAAAATTTATCACCTACGCTAGTTGACAACTGAAACTACATGAAAAGATGTATCCAACTCATGATTTAGAGTTGGAAGCAATTGTATTTTCTTTGAAGATATGGAGGCATATTTTGCTTGGGGAAACGTTCGAGTTATATAAAAACTACAAGTCTTTGAGGCATCTATTCCCTCAAAAGGACCTTCCCTTTACCAATAATGGTGGTTGGAATTTTTGACCGCCTACGACTTCAACATTTCCTATATGCCTGGTAAGAAAAATGTGGTCGTTGATGCATTGAGTAGAAGATATACTAACTTGGGAGTGATGTTCTGTTCATCGACGGAATTTCTATCGAGTTAGAAAACCACCGATAAATTTCAAATTAATTTTAATCGCAAGCGCATGGCGTACAAAAATTAGTACGTGGCGAGCACGGGTCGATCCGTAGGGAATTGTTAGATTTTAAAAATCTATTCAATCAAATTATACCAAATAGAGAGGAAATTGTTAACTACAAGCAAAATGAAGCTAAAACTTGAATTAAAATGAGATTAAAAACTATGAGATTAGAGAACAATTTAGGGGCAAATCCACTCTTATATTTTTGTAAATCAACAAATAAATAATTAGTGATCTCTATTTCTGATGATAAGTGAAATAATTGTTACATTTATCATAAGTATGGTTTATTTATCTTATTAATTAACATAACATAAGCCATCAAACTATAATAGAATAAATATACCACTTATAAATTCTCATGAAAATAAAGCCAAAGAAAAAGCTATTTTAAGTATGATCTATTTACTATTGTAATCAGTAATATATATCATCAAATTTTGCTTTTACTTTCATTTCAAAATTAAAAATCAATTAGCAAATGATGATGTAAATTTTGTTTATGTTGAATAAAAATATCTCATTTGCAAATGCAACATAAGCTATCAAAACCCACTTGTATAAACTTACATCAAAATCTACTCTCTTAAAGCACAAATAAGAGAGACCATAAATCATAGAAATGTTGAAATTACATAATATTTGAGAGCTTCATTACCCCTAAATCGAAGGGGTTTAGCTACTCATATGTGTTATCATATCAACACATGCAAGTTTCAACATTAAAAGCAAAAGAAATAGAAACTAAACAAAGGAGGAAAATGATATTAACTACTTAACTATTTGCATAAAAGAAATAAAATAAAACTACACTATTTCCATGAGTGTAAATCTAATCTATTAACAATGAATGGAAAAGAGCATAGAAATAATTATGAGCATAAAAGTAAAGAGAAACATGTAGAAAAGAAAAGGCTTGGGAAGCCATTTTTATTTCACATTGATTTGTGTTTACAACTTACTAATTTTCTAAGTAAAATAAGAGAGAGTAGAAGATCATTTACATGTACATAAGAGGGCTACTTATACATGCACAAAACCCTATTTTCAATTTTTAGGGTGCTTCCCAAAATGCCCTTTAGGAAGTGTGGCCACCAAGTAACCATTAGCCACTTATTAATCCATCATTAAATATGCATGAAGCTTTAACCTCCACTTAATTGTCCATTAGTATCTAATTATAGATTTAGGTAAGTGAGTGGGGTCCTCCATGATCATGAGCTTGAATTATTTGCCTCTTCTTTCCTTTGTATTCATTTGTGCATGCATGCATCTTCATAAAAGCTTCTTCCATATGCATCCAAATTTCTATAAGAAAATGTCCAAATAAAATTTCTCAAATTGACACATGCACCAAAATGTCTATTTTGCTCTTGTATGTATATGAATATACGATGATTTGAAAATAATTGAATTTTGGTTTTAAACATGTTAAAATACCCAAATATGACATTTATTTAAATAAAAATAGATAAAATATGGATGTAAATATATGCACATTTGTGTGGACATCAAATATCCTCACGCCTATCTTTTTATTCGTCCTCGAACAAAGAAAAACTACGATAAATCCGTTTTCTTAGGGAGCACGATTGTATTGAGCGTATGCAGAAGCCGTTAAACCTCTGTGCCCCAGTAGGATGAGTGTTGTCTCGTGAGGGTTTTCAGCAGATACTATCCACAAAATCCAAATGCAGGATGAAAATATTTACAAAATGCAAAATTCATTTATAAAGAGATGAATGCGAGTTTTTGAAATTTTTATTGATATACCATATTCACATATGCCTAACTTAGGTAAACTAAGGCCAAATATATTACCCATGCACTGCCTTACGGACTGATGTGAGGAGAATACAGAGTGTGGAGAGTGAATACACAAGTGTGAACACTTATTGGCTGTAAGTGTTATTAAAAAGAATTTTTATATACATACACCTACCTCAGATAAACTGAGACCAGATATACCAATCATGCACTGCCTTTCGGGCTTACGTGAGAAGGATACAAAAGCATGGCGAGTGAATACACAAGTGTGAACACATGACTCTAGGTGTTAAATATATAGACATATATACAATTTTTTACTTATATATATATATATATTTATGTTTTTTTCTATTTTTTTTCTTGAAAATAGGGAGTTTTGCAAAATCATCTTGACACCATTTAACTTAGAAGACAAAAATGTCATATCCTTTACTTTAAATTTACCACTTTTTTTAAATAAAGATTTTCGTTTAGAAAATATTTCATAATTAACACATATGAATCTTCATATATACTAGTTAAACCATTGTTATTTGTAATCAAACTTCATTTTTATTTTTGCTAAGACAAATAAATTTTCAAAAATTTCAATTTGTTAACCAAAACTTATAATTATCCTATGGTGTTTCTTCAAAAATGAATCAAAATGCTAAAATGAAAATGTTTTTGAGATTTAGAATTTTTGAGATTTTTTTAGTTAAAAGAACACGAAAATTCAAAAATGCCATGATGCTTAGAAAAATGAAAATGAGACCCCCCCTCTACACTTAATTTTTACGGTTTCCTCACGGTCAATGCACAATATAATGAATATAACTAGGAAAAATATGTACATATTCACAAAAGAGGGTTAACATTCTTACTAAACATAGGTTGACTTATGAAGAATCATGAGCTCTTCCTCTTGGTTACTTGGCGATTCCAAGAAAGGTTTCAAACGATGAACGTTGACTTTGAAAACCAATCCATCCTTAGGGTTTTGTATTTTTATGACACCATATGGAAAAACAGTTCGTACCACAAATAGCCTGGTCCATCTTTATTTAAGTTTCTTAGAGAATAAGCGAAGTCTAGAGTCGTATAAAAGAACTTTTTGGTTAGGCGAAAACGTTTTTCTTAGGATTGACTTGTCATGAAAAACTTTTGTTCTTTCTTTGTAATTTTTTTCATTTTCATATGCTTCGTTTCTAAGTTTTTCTAGTTCGTTGAGTTGTAGTTTTCGGTTTTCGCCATCTTTCTTGAGATCAAAGTTTAAGTTCTTTATTGACCACAACACTTTGTATTCGATTTCAAGGGTAAATGGAAAGCTTTTCCATAAACTAAATGAAATGGGGACATTCCATGGTTAATTTTAAAAGCAGTACGGTAAGCCTTAAGCGCATCGATCAATTTCTGAGACCAATCTTTTCGATTTTTGTTGACGGTTTTCTCCAAGATTTGTTTTATTTGATGATTTGAAACTTCAACTTGCCCATAAGTTTGAGGATGATAGGGAGTGGGTAAATTATGGGTTATCGAGTATTTCTTCAATAAAATTTCAAAAGAACGATTGCAAAATGAGTTCCGTTATCACTGATTATTGCGCGTGGTGTGCCGAAACTTGAAAAGATGTTTTCTTCGAGAAATTTCATAGTAATTCTATGGTTATTGGTTTTTCAAGGAGCGACTTCGACCCATATTGAGATGTAATCGACAGCGAGAAGGATATACAAGTTTCCAAAAGAATTGAAAAAAGGTCACATAAAGTCAGTACCCCAAACATAAAAGATTTCGAACGTAAGAATGGGGTTTAGAGGCATCATATTTCATCGAGAAATTCATCCCAGCATTTGACATTGATCGAAGTATTACAAAATTCAAACGAGCCTTTAAAAAGAGAAGATCGATAGAAATCACACTGAAGCACTTTTTTTAAAGTTTTTCAAGGCCCAAAATGTGCACCACACACATAGTCGTGGCAAAATGAAAGAACACTGATGATCTCATTATTCGGAATGCAACGTCATATGATTTGGTCGGTACAATATTTGAACAAGTATGGTTCATTCCAATAGAAATATTTCACTTAGGACATGAATTTGTATTTGTCCCGTTTAGACCAAGATGAGAGAGTTTCTTTAGTGGCTAAGTAGTTCACTATATTAGTGTACCATGGACCGATAGAAATTGAAAGAAGTAGTTCATCGACGAAGTTTTCATTGATTGGCAAAGAAGATGGTGCGTTCGAAAGACGAGATAAGTGATCAGCTATGACATTATTAGATCCTTCTTTTACCTTGATTGTAAGATCAAACTCTTGTAATAAAAGGATCCGACGAATTAAGTGAGATTTAGCGTCCTTTTTAGCGAAGAGATATCGAAGCACAGAATAGTCCGTGTACACAGTAATGTGTGACCCGATCAAATATTGTCAGAATTTTCAAGGGCAAAAACTACTGCTAGAAGCCCTTTTTCAGTGGTTGTGTAGTTAAGTTGACCATCTTTCAGAGTCATGCTAGCATAGTAGATAACGTGAAGGATTTTGTTGATGCGTTGTCCTAAGACACCACCAACTACAAAGTTCAAAGCATCACACATTATTTCAACAGGGAGATCCCAATTGGATGCGCAAATGATTGGAGCTAAAATGAGTACTTTTTTAAGATGTTCAAAAAAAGAGATCCAGTCAGAGTTGAAATTGAATGGAACATTTTTCCAAGGACAATTGTCAAAGGATGACGATTTTGCTAAATTCTTTCACAAAGTGTCGGTAAAGCCAGCATGTCGTAGAAATGATCGAATGTTCTTAACATATTTTGGGAATGGGTAGGTTTGCAGTTATGTCGATTTTATCTTTATCTACCTCAATTCCTTTAGTTGGGATGATATGTCTAAGAAATATGCCTTATTTGACCATAAAGTGGCATTTTTTCCAATGTTCGAATTACATACATCGATAAGCAAAGGTACCGAATGGACACGTGAAAGTTGTTTTCTCGTGATCTTCGAGAGTGATTGGAATTTAGTCATAGCTGGAATAACCATCAATGAAGCAGTAGAATTCGTAGCTGGCTAAACGTTCGAGCTTTTGGTCAACGAGAGGAAGAGGGAAGTGATCTTTTCATCTTACAGCATTTAATTTTCAATATTCAGTGCAATCATCCAACCTGTTTGAGTCCGAGTAGGAATGAGTTCAGTAGCGTCATTTGTTGTAACGGTAAGTCCGGACTTTTCAGGCATGATATGAATTGGGTAACCCATGGGCTATCGGAGATGGGGTATATGGTACCGTTATCAAGGAACTTAAGAATTTCGTCACGAACCGCATCTTTCATGTTTAGGTTAAGCCTTTGTTGTGCATCATGAGTGGGTTTGGCTTCGTCAATTAAGTGAATGCGATGGACAATAGCAGGGCTAATTCCCTTAATATCGGTAATGGGCCACCCAATTTCTTCTCTAATTTTTGAAAGAATAGAGGTTAAGGAGATTTTTTGATCAGGAGAGAGAGAAAGAGTTGTGGAAATTATGACGGGAAACGTTTTGTTATTACCTAACTTAAGGTGACCGGGAAGTGGTTTGAGGTCTAATTTCGGGAGTTTCTCGATCAAAGAATTGAGTTACGATTCAGACTCAACTCGAATCGATTCAAAAGGAAGAGTGTATTCAATCTCAATGGGTATTTCTTGAAATAATTTTTCGTACCCAGCTTCGTGTTCATCGTTAGGATCAGGTGCCTCATTTTCGAAGTTTTCGTTAATGGCACTAACTTCCAACATTTGGTCACGAGGTTCGTTCGATTGGCTTTCTAGATTGAAAATGTTGAGATCCAAAGTCATATTTCCAAATGAGATTTTCATCAAACCATTGTGTAAATTGATTAAGGCATTTGAAGTGGTTAAGAATGGTCGGTCTAAAATCAATGGAATTTGACTCGCGGGATTAGTCACGGGATATGTTTCGAGAATGATAAAATCAATGAGGAGTATGAATTTCCCTACGCGAATGAGTACGTCCTTGTTTTCTCCTACGGGCTTCTTAATGGATCGATCGGCAATTGAAGCGTGACTTTTGTGGATTTGAGCTCACCTAAGCCTAATTGTTCATACGCAGATTATGGAATAAAATCGACAATCGCACCTAAGTCTATTCAAGCATTAATTAATAGTCTTATCTCCAAATGTACACGAAATCTTAGGGCAACTGGGATCTTTGTATTTGAGGGGCATGGATTGGGACAAGACTTCACTCAAACTAGTGACTAAGAAGACTTTTTATGGCACATGGGTGTGTCGCTTTTGGATGTACAAGTCCTTAAGAAATTTCATGTAAGCGGGGACTTGTTGAATGATGTCAAGAAGCGGAATGATAACTTTGATTCGTTTAAAATTTTTTAGCATCTTTTCAATTTGGTCCGATTCTTTGGTCAGAGATGATGTGGAAATGAGACACGATACTCAGTAGGTGGGTCTACTGGAGTAGAAGAAGAATTCTAATTGGCATTCGATTCAACGTTTGGCTCCACGTTCTGTTTAGGTTCGTTTGTTGTTTTGGAACTATCGAGAGAGGTTTCGGTAAATCGTTTGGGCTGATGACTTGATTATCAATTTGTTTACCGGAACGTAAATTGTGATAGCATTCAATTGGGTGACGTTGCTATCTTGAATGACATAGGCTTAATTTGAATTTGCTCTTTGATTTCTGGGATTTGGAATTGGCTGGCTTGGGAATGTGCCTCGTTCGCGTTCACTTACAGACGTGGCTAATGCATTTCAAGTTTTGCAATTGATTGGTTTGTGTTTTTCGTATATGAGATCAATAAACTTTGCAAATTGCTGTTAGATTGAAGACTTTAAGTAGTTGATTTAGCCAACGCTTCAAGAATTTTCTCAAGTGAACTTAAACGTTTATCATCTTTGGGAGGATGAGCAGAAATTGGTTGAAAATTTGATTGTTGCGGTTGATTATGAGATGAATCCATAAAATTGGGTTGAAAATGATTGGGTTGAAAGGGAGGATTCGAAGCATTATTTGGAAATGTTTAAAAATTAGGACGAACCCTATTCATGTTGGGATTGTTACAAGAGAAATTCAGATGATTTCTCCAACCAGGATTGTACGCTGGAGAAAACGGGTCCGTTTTGGTTTTATTGAAAGCATTGATTTGTTCGACGGAATTGGGACACTGATCCGCTATATGATTAGGACGTTGCGTTTATAACACATCGGTGGGGAAGCTGGTTCATTTGATTCGATGATAGAACGTTATCGAATTTTTTAATCCTTGCATCGATCTTAGCTTCCAAAGCAAAAGAAGATCCTGTCGAGTGTGCATTCGATCGTGAGTAAATTGATTTTTCGTTTGAACGTTCAGATTGGAATTACTTTTCGTGGAGGTTTTCAAGAAAGTGCCAAGCATCGTCGTGATGTGGGCAAGAAATTTTCCTAGGCATATTGATTCGATCATGGTTCATGAGCTGTTTCAAGGCCATCGTATAAGATTTGGAAAATCGTCCATTTTTCGATGTTATGGTGTGGACATTTCATCAAAAGCTCTTTGAATCTTTCAAAATATTTTCCGAATGGTTCTCTCTTGATTTGATGAAATTTACAATTTCGTTTAGGATTCTACTCATTTTTTCCAAGGGGTAGAACTTTTTTAAGAAATCTTTTACGAATTCTTTCCAAGTTTTAATCGAGTTCGATGGTAAGCTATACAACCATTTTTCAGCATAATCCGTAAGTGCCAATGGGATTAATCGAAGTTTGATTCCGCCATCATAAAGTTGTTGGAGTTCAATAGTTGCGCAAACTTGTTCGAATTTAGTTAAGAAAATGTATGGGTCATCATGCTTGAAATTGCCAAATTTTGGAAGTATGGCAATATGGTTCGAGTGAATTTTGAAATGGTTACCAGTAGGGACGGGTAACGTGACGCAAGATGGAAAAGAAACTCTATCGGTAAAATTCTATCCATACGAGTCGAGGAGCGTGCTCGTTTGCCATTTCAGGAGGATCGTCTGTTTGGGTTAAACGATTTGTTGTTGAGTCGCGAGACCAACGATTTATTGTTGTGTCGTGAGTCCAAGTTCTCATGCACAAGTGAAAGTCAAGAAGAGAAAAAAGTTAGAAACGAGTTTAGAGAATGAAACAAGATTTGGAAAATGAAGTGAAAAATTGTTTTTGTTTTTTATAAGAAAGGAAACTATTTACCAAGTGAAATTTATTTTCAAAAGAAAGTTTGATTGTTTTTGGCTTTTCAATTTTTTTTATATGTTTTTGTTTTTGTATTTCCTTTTGTTTTTGAATTTTCAAACTTTCAAATATTTACCAAAAAGAATTTATTTTGTTTTAGTTTTTAGAAAATGGAATTTTTTTTTGGAAAAGAGCCTCTTTTTTTTGTTTTTGTTTTTTTTTTGAATCGAAAAATTCCAAAGGAAAGAAAAAAAGGATTTTTTTGGATTAAAAACCAAGTTAAGTAAAATTTAAATTTTTTTTGATTTTGTTTTGTTTTAAATATGCATGAACTAATGCAACTAAATGGAGCAAAGGACTTAATTACAATTTTCTGTCCTTAATAGCTCCTGACTCAAAATCGTATAATCACACTTTGTTTTTAATCAACAAAAATATTTCTTAGCCAGGTAAAGGGCAGGGGTTACTGGTGCATCACGAGTCACCGTAACAATGTAACCGAAGGTTTAAGTACCTTTAGTGGAACAATACTATAATATTTATGAATCACCGTAATATTTGTAATTTGTTATTACTCTACCGCAGCCTAAACACCAAGAAATAAAATTGTTCAACGAAGAAAATTGTGAAGATACAGTTAAGCCCTAAGTGAGCTCGTGATACCTTTAAGCCAAATGTCTAACCTTTATTACTAGTCAAATTCTACGATAAATGCGATTTGTGGGCTAAGGAACGTATGATGAAATCTCTCACCTTATGTGAATTGAAGTGTTGTACTTAGAAAAGAAAATATGATTAGATGAATGCAAAACAAAAATTAAACGTGAATTTACAATGCAACCAAAAAGAAGTTTGTTTTTATTTTGGATTTTGAATTTTTTATTATATACAAATGCAAATGCAAGAAACAAACAATGTAAATCAAAATAAAAATAAGAGATGAAAGCACACATACTAAAGCGCGCAGATTATTAGCCATTTTATTTAAGTAGTGATTTTTTTAAGCAAGCATAACAATTCTTTTCCTTGCGATTTTCTACTTTGGCAACCTTAAAAAACAAGAAATATACAACATTATATATATATATCAAATAAAGAAAATTAAAAGAAATGAAAAACAAAACAAATTAAACCAAAACAATTGAATAAATGGAATTAAACAAAATGGACTAAAACAATTGAAAACAAGATATATACTTGTTTTTTATTTTTATATTTTTATATTTATTTTTTGTTTTGTTTTGTTTTTGTTTTTTTCTATATATGAAAACCTTAACTACACAAAACTAAACAAAACCTTAATTAAGGCTAATCATACATAAAAATGTCTTACTACACAACTGTTTGCACCAAGATCAAAATCACTAATTCAAGAACAATCACAAAATCAAATTCACAGTCGAATTCACAAAACTACAAAAACCACAAAATCGAATACCCGACGATCACAAATTCAGATTTCCGCACCCATATACAAAGTGATTTTTTGAGTTTTGATTTGGTGGCGGCGGTTTCGATTTGCGATTACACAGAAAGGTGGTTGGAAGAGGTTGATTCTCGCTTTTGGTGGCTTTATGGCGGCAGTGAATGAGGTAGATATAGTTTTGGTTTAGTGGATGAGAGGATGGTGAGTGAAGATGAATTGGCAGTGACCAAGGTGAGGTATTTATATATGTTGCTGTGGTTTTTTTGTTGAGGGAAGTAGGGTGTGCAAAAACAGTTTGTATTGGATGTGGGTGGTGGATTGTAATGTAAATATTCAGGATGAAATTTGAAGTCTGGTGGTTGAGGAGAGTAGTGACGGTTTTGTTTTATGGATAGAGGGTTGTTGTGATTAAAAGAATTGTAGGAGATGGAAGGTAGGGACTATTATGCAAAGGCAGGAAGTTGTACTGATGCGTTGTGATGATATTGATCAAGCTAATGGTTGAGAACTTTGATGTTTCTTGGTGAAGTAAGAGGATGGTGCAGTAAGAGTATTTGCACAGGCATTATCTCTGGTGGCAATGAGTATATGTTGGCAAATGCAAGGCAGTGTGGTGATACAAGTTGAGGAACAACAATGTGGCAGAGAGTGAAATGTTTGTAGATATGAGAAATTTTGAGTGGTAAGATTTTTTTTGGGTGGCTTTGTATTTTGGCAGGAGTGTGGTTGAGGAATTATGGCTATTGCACTATGTTGAAAGATGTGGTTGCAGTTGAGGATCAGAGAAACAAAGGTAGGCACAGTTTTTGTTGGAAAAGCAGTTTTAGGTGGTTGTCTATGAAACTGGGGTAGTAGTGGTATATGTGATGTATGTATTGATGTGCAGAAGTTAGATTGTTTTGAATGGTCAGGGAATGCACGGCAAGAGATGGTTGAGCTGGTATTGCTGTGTTGAATGAATGTGGAGTTGCGTGCAATTTGTTTGGCGTGGAATAAAGTTTGTAAATGTGAAGATAAGTGTTGTTGAAAGGCTGAGGAGATATGTATGTGATGATTGGTATGTGCAACAGTGACAGTTAGTATGGAAGGGTATGTATGAATGAATGTCAGTTGGGTTGCAGTTATGACGATATGATGGTGGTTTGATGAGAATGGATAGATGGTGGCTGCACTTGCTTTGTGGCAGTGATGATATGGTAAGGTCAGGGAAGTATTTGTTGCAGGGATGAGTAGGCAATGGGCAATGATTGATGTAAGAGTGATTGTGATGAAGTATGGAAGTTGTGGATGCGGGTGGTTTGTGAATATGTGGATGTTCAACAGGCAATACTGTAGAATATGAATAGTGTTAAGGTGGAGGACTGGTGGCGAATCCTCGACCACAACGCCAAAAACTTGTTCGTCGATGGAATTTCTATCGAGTTAGAAAACCGTCGAAATTTCAAATTAAATTTAATTGCAAGCACACGGCGTACAAAAGTTAGTACGTAGCGAGTACGGGTCGATCCACACGAAATTGTTAGATTTTAAAAATCTATTCAATCAAATTATACCAAATGGTGAGAAAATTGTTAACTACAAGCAAAATGAAGCTAAAACTAGATTTAAAATGAGATTATAAACTATGAGATTAGAGAACAACTTAGAGGCAAATCCACTCTCATATTTTTGTAAATCAACAAACAAATAATTTATGATCTCTAGTTTTGATATTAAGTGAAATAATTGTTGCATTTATCATAAGTATAGTTTATTTATGTCATTAATTAACATAACTTAAACCATCAAACTATAATACAACAAATATACCACTTATAAATTCTTATGAACAGGAAGCCAAAGAAAAAGCTAATTTAAGTGTGATCTATTTACTATTGTAATTAGTAATTAGTAATCCAGATCATCAAATTTTGTTTTTACTTTCATTTCAAAATCAAAAATCAATTAGCAAATGATGATGTAAATTGTGTTTATGTTAAATAAGAATAACTCATTTGCAAATGCAACATAAGCTATCAAGCCCACTTGTATAAACTTACATCAAAATCTACTCTCTTACAGCACAAATAAGAGAGACCATAAATCATAGAAATGTTGAAATTGCATAATATTTGAGAGCTTCGTTACTCCTAAATCGAAGGAGTTTAGCTACTCATATCTGTTATCGTATCAACACATGCAAGTTTCAACATTGAAAGCAAAAGAAATAGAAACTAAATAAAGGAGGAAAATGAGATTAACTACTATACTATTTGCATAGAAATAAATACGAGCATAAAAGTAAAGAGAAACATGTAGAAAAGAGAAGGCTTAGGAAGCCATTTTTATTTCACTTTGATTTATGTTTATAACTTGCTAATTTCCTAGGTAAAATAAGAGAGAGTAGAAGATCCTTTACATCCCTCTTAAGAGGGATGTTTATACATGCATAAAATCATATTTTAATTTTTAGGGTGCTTTCCAAAATGCCCTTTAGGAAGTGTGGCCACCAAGTAAACATTAGCCACTAATTAATCCATCATTAAATGTGCATGAAGCTTTAACCTCCACTTAGTTGTCCATTAGCATCTAATTATAAATTTAGGTAAGTGGGTGGGGTCCTCCATGATCAAGAGCTTGAATTATTTGCCTCTTCTTTCCTTTGTATTCATTTGTGCATGCATGTATCTTAAAAGCCTCTTCCATATGCATCCAAATTCCTATAAAAAAATATCCAAGTAAAAATTCTCAAATTGACACAGGCACAAAAATGATTATTTTTCCCGTGTATGTAGATGAGTATATGATGATTTGAAAATGATTGAGTTTTGGTTTTAAACATGTTAAATACCCCA
Organism: Allium cepa; assembly: GCA_030765085.1. Lineage (NCBI taxonomy): Eukaryota > Viridiplantae > Streptophyta > Magnoliopsida > Asparagales > Amaryllidaceae > Allium > Allium cepa. Next base: position 955,680,183 of record CM060932.1, read on the forward strand.
ATATGACATTTATTTAAATAAAAATAGATAAAATATGGATGTAAATATATGCATACTTACGTGCACGTCAAATATCCCACACCTATATTTTTATTCCTCCTCGAATAAAGAAAAACTAAGATAAATCCGTTTTCGTAGGGAGCACGATTGCATTGAGCATATGCAACAAGCCGTTAAACCTCTAGGTGCCCCAGTTGGAAGAGTGCTATCTCGTGAGGGTTTTTCGCAGATACTGCCCACAAAATCCAAATTCATGATGAAAATATTTACAAAATGCAAGATTTATTTACAAAGAGATGAATGCGAGTTTTTGAAAATATTTACAAATGAAGGATTTATTTTTAAATTAACATGAACAAGCTAATCGTAGGTTTTGGTCGTTATCTTGAAAATTTAAGCCATTTACTCATCAAAATTTCAATTGAAAACGAAGTTGTCGTAACAAATAGACTATAGTTTAACTTGTTGTTTCGGCTGATAGCATAGTGCAACTATGAAATAGATCCTTAGTTGATTATCAAAGTTTATCAAAGTGGTATTTTCATTTCTTTCCAATAACAAGTCAAATTAAACAAGTTTAAATGGCGCTTGGATTTCAATTGCTTAATCTCTCTTATTTGGAAATTTAATTGATATTACCAATATTTACATATGCCTAACTCAGATAAACTAAGGCCAAATATATTACCCATGCACTGTCTTGCGGACCGATGAGAGGGGAATACAGAGCGTGGTGAGTGAACACACAAGTGTGAACACTTATCGACTGTACGTGTTATTAAAAAGAATTTTTATATACATACACCTAATTTAGATGAACTGCGACCAAATATACCGATCATGCACTGCCTTTTGGGCTTACATGAGAATGGTACGGAGCATGGCGAGTGAACACACAAGTGTGAACACACGACTCTAGGTGTTAAAATATATATGTATATATAACAAAAAATTATTTATATATATTTTTGTGTTATGTTTCTTTTTTTCCTTGAAAAGAGAGAGTTTTGCAAAATCATCTTAACACCATTTAACCTAGAAGATTAAAATGTTATATCCTTTATTTTAAATTTACCACTTTTTTTAAACAAAGATTTTCATTTAGAGAATATTTCATAATTAACACATATGAATCTTCCTATATACTAGTTAAACCATTATTATTTGTAATCAAACTTTATTTTTATTTTTGTTAGGACAAATAAATTTTCAAAAATTTTATTTTGTTAACCAAGACTTATACCTATCCTATAGTGTTTCTTCAATAATAAACCAAAATGCTAAAAAGAAATGTTTTTGAGATTTAGAAATTTTGAGATTCTTTAGTTAAAATAAAATGAAAATTCAAAAATGCCATGAAACTTAAAAAAATGAAAATGAGACTCCCCTCTACACTTAATTTTTACTGTGTCCCCATAGTCAATGTACGATATGATGAGTATAACTGGGAAAAATATGTACATATTTACAAAAGAGGGTTAACATTCTTACTAGACATAGGTTGGCTCATAAAGAAGCATGAGCTCCTCCTCTTAGTTACTTGGCAATTCCAAGAAAGGTTTCAAACGATGAACATTGACTTTGAAAATCGATCCATCTCTAGGGCTTTGTATTTTTATGACACCGTGTGGAAAAACAGTTCGTACCACAAATGGTCCGGTCCATCTGATTTAAGTTTCCCAGGGAATAAATGAAGTCTAGAGTCGTATAAAAGAACTTTTTGGTTAGTCGAAAACATTTTTCTTAGGATTGACTTGTCATGAAAAACTTTTATCGTTAAATATGCATGAAGATTTAACCTCCACTTAGTTGTCCATTAGCTTCTAATTGCAGATTTAGGTGAGTGGATGAGGTCCTCCATGATCATGAGCTTGAATTATTTCTCTCTTCTTTCCTTTGTATTCATTTGTGCATGTATGCACTTCATAAAAGCCTCTTCCATATGTATCCAAATTCCTATAATAATCATAAAAAAAATGTCCAGGTAAAAATTCTCAAATTGACACATGCACAAAAATGACTATTCGCCCTTATATGTAGATGAATATACGATGATTTGAAAATGATTGAATTTTGGTTTTAAGCATGTTAAAATACCAAAATATGTAATTTATTTAAATAAAAATAGATAAAATATGGATGTTAATACATGATCGTTTGCGTGCGCATCACGTTCTTAAAGTGGAAGCAGTTGGAGTTTACCGTTGGCAATGATTTTAGACCTCAACGTGAGCTAGATCTTGAAGTGTTGGCTAGACCAGCGATCAGACCTACCACTATGGAGCGGATTAGCACTAATAAAAGATGAGACACTATACTGGCGGAGATTATGGCGAAGATAGTGGAAGGGATAGAATATGAGGAGATGAAGCAGTGTGGGCTCGACTATGATGGTTGACTACGTAAGGATTGGAGATTGTTTATTCTTGGTGCTGATGGGTTAAGGGATGAGGTGCTACGAGAGTGCCATCATTCGAGATTGACTATACATCCTGAAAGCAATAAAATATACCACAATATGAGACAATCATTTTATTGGAAAGGCATGAAGAAGGACAATGGGGCATTCATCTCAAAGTGCATGTACTGTTAATTGGTAAAGGCAGAGCAGAAGTTGTCGAGTGGTTTGCTGCAACTGCTCGAGATTCCCAGGTGGAAATGGGAACAAGTTTCAATTAACTTTTTTGATGAATTGCCAAAGACCATAGGATGGTATGATAAAATTGTGGCATTCATCTCGAAGTGCATGTACTGTTAATTGGTAAAGGTAGAGCAGAAGATGTCGAGTGGTTTGCTGCAAACGCTTGAGATTCCCAAGTGGAAATGGGAACAAGTTTCGGTGAACTTTGTTGATGGATTGCCAAGGACCAGAGGATGGTATGATAGCATTTGGGCCATAGTTGACAGATTGAGGAAGAGTGCTTTATTTATATCCATTAAGTCTAGTGGGATGGCATCCAATTGGCCGAGTGTATGTAAAATAAGTGATGTGATTCCATGGTGTTCCGAAGAGCGTTATGAGTGGCCAAGACCCTTTGTTCAGCAAACATGTTTTGGAAGGGCATATAAAAGATGTTGGAGATGGAGCCGCATGTTAGTCTAAGAAGTTAATATTGGTATCTAGTACATATCGGTCAAATGCTGATATGAGATATTTTAAAATATTATGATAATAGCGGATAATACTGGTAATATATCGAACATGTGTGGAACATGTTATAAATGATACTACGCTATATTATATTTTTGTACTGATGTTAAGTCCTAACATATTTAGATAAAAATGCCAAATTACTATCAAAGACTGATTGCATGTTGTTTACAGATTATAAACCATTTACTGAGATATTATGTTAAATACAGATCATAATATAAGTTTATAAAAATCGAGAAATTCATGTACTATACATCTTTATTATTTTCTTCATTTTAATACTGTATTCATTGTTCCTTCGGTCATCTAATCATCTATATTACTTTCCTACAATTTTTGTATTTATAGTTTTGTCATTTTCATTTTCACTTAATTTATCGAATAAGCAATGTTGGTTTGATATCAATTACTACTTTAGCTCATTCCTTATTAGTATGTCAAATATATTAATTTACTGCTCTCCAACTTTTATTTCTTAGTGCATGATAATAACCAATAAAATAAATTTGCATAAGCTAATTTATCAATTAGAAATGGTGAACAAAAAACAACTAAAAAGATAAATAGCTCTTGCATGATCATGTTTTTAGTGCCAAAGTCATTACAAAAAATAAAGCATATGAAATAGTAGAATGAGTTTTCTTTATTGAAAGTCTAATGAAGAAGACTAAAACTAAATGGTTAAAATGAAAAATAAGTACATTAGGACTTCTAAATTGGTCCAGATATTGTCACCTTATACAAAAAAGCATTGAGGATGTGTAGATATTTATTTATGAATATATTTTCTCCAACGCATACAATAATGAACGATATTCTTTAAAAGAATATGGAGTATTTCACACTAAATATCGAAGCGATATATCGTGGATATTAGACGATATATCGATAACGATATTTTAAGCGATATTTTAAAAAGTATCGGCATAGGATCGATATGAGATATATAGACGATGTATTGGCAATATTATCCAATATTAAATATAAAGATCTCAGTACAGCTTATCACCTACAAATAGATGGGTATACCAAGAGAGTGAATCGTATCTTGGAGGATCTTTTGCAAGCTTACATTCTCGATTTTGATGGCTCGTGGGATGATCATTTACACTTAGTAGAGTTTACATACAACAATAGTTATCCGTCTGGCATTTGTATGTCACCATTCGAGGCGTTATATGGACAACATTGGAACGTTCCTTCATGTTGGAGGGAAGCGGGTGAAAAACTAATACTTGGGCTATATATGATTAGGGAGACTTCAGAGAAGACCGAGACCACTCGGTAACGAATGAAAGCTGCTCAAAATAGACAAAAGAGCTATGTTGCTTGGAGAAGGCATGATTTAGAGTTCTTTGCCGACGATATGGTACTTGTCAAGATCTTTTCACTATAGAATGTTTTTTAATTCGGTACTAAAAGGAAGTTATTGTCAATATTCATTAATTATTTTTTCATACTTGAGAGGATTAGGAACCTAGCTTATGGAACCGTCTTCCCTCCGAAGATGGCATGCATGCACAACATGTTCAGCATCTCTCATTTGCTAAAGTTTGTGCATGGCTCAGGCTTAATAGTTCAATTTGATCAGCTTGATGATATCATGATTGAACCAGAAGCATCGAGACCTCATTGGTCTATTCATATCATCGCACATGATACGAAGCAGCTTAGGATGATAACAATAGTGTTGGCAAAGTTTCAGTAGAGTGAGAGCAAAAGTCATTATCCTTGGGAAATAGAGGAAAGCATAAGGACCACTTTTACGGAGCTCTTTGCTTGGTGAGACTTTTGTTTATTGCATTTACCTTCACTTTCGATCTCATATAGGATAGTTTAATATCCTGCATGCTTGATTTGACGTAGATATCATTATTACTTATGTGTGCATGCTTGATGTTTGATGTGATTTTAGGCTTGCGGGGTAGCTATGTTTGATTTTACCTTGTTTGTACTAGGGATTTCAGAGGTGAAATTCCCAAAGGATGGAGTGTTTAACGACCTGTATTTTACGTATTGGATAGTTATAAAATATTATTTTTAAATTCATATTACGTGTATAACTTTATAATTTTGGCAATTGCCTATTGGTAACATTTCCTATGTTTAGAATTTTTTTGGATGATTTTACCCTTTGAATTTTTTGATGGCAGTGGCTTTTGATAGAAGCTGAATTAGCATCCAAGACCACTTCTGTTGGAGATATATGATAGTTCCATTTTTTGTAGAATGGTCGTATTAGCAAGTTAGACTTTTTGACTAAGAGATAGAATTGTTTAAAGATTGATATTTTTAGAGTAGCTTAGTATGTAGTTAGTCAGTTTAGGAGCAAGTCCACTAACCCATTTTAGGTTTGCAGACTATTTTAGGCTGAACCATCATCCCCAAATCCCTTTTACCTTTTTCCAAATAGATCTAAGCCTCTATTAAGTCATTCTCTACCTAAAACCTTCTCTTTTTCCCTCCAAATCAAGTCTAAATCATAGATCATGGATAGAATAATAAGGGGATTCATTAGATATCTTCACATTTGTACTTTTAGGAAGATTAAATCTCACTTTTACTATTCATTCTTGGATTTACCTCAATTTTCATGCAGAACTTGGATTATTTAGGTTTTGGCGACTGATTTATCATATCGTGCCTTACTATATAGGTGTCTATAGGTTTTAACATGTTTGGATCCATTTTTAAAGTCAAAATTAGGTTTTATTGTTGTTTTAAAACCCAACCTATAATAAAAACGTCAATAAATGGATTTTTTTCTATTCTAGAATGTTATTTGGATATGTGTCTATCTTGATCGATGTTAGGCTATGTTGTATAAACCTTGTATGATGATTGCTATGATTGATTACGTGATTTGCATGTCTATATGTTGTTTGGTGCATGTATAATATTTGTTTGTTTGCTTATATGTTTGAAAACGCTCATCGGAGTGGACTACTGGTAGGAACCTTGAAACCGGGCTTCGACAAATATGCTCTATAGCATTTAGAGTTATATTTTTGCATAGGCGATGCATGAGGATTAAAGTGGTTAATGTAGCGATGGAATCAACATGATGATGATGTTTTGAAGGAGCTACAGGGTTTGGTTCAGTGAAAGCTTAGTCCGGTGGTTGGGTTCAGTGAGAGAAGTATTTGGTTCGGCATTGGTTGGTTTGGCATTGGGTGGCTAGACAACTGAAGGACTATACATGAAATCATATCCGGTAGATATTGGCTCGGTGGATGGCTTGGCTCGGCAAGAGGAGGGCCAAATAGATAATATGGTTAGGTAGTCGTTGGTTCGACTATAGGAAAATGCCGAAAAGAAAACTTGGTTCGATAGGTTTTTTGTTCGCCTTGGAAATGATGAATAGAAAATATAATTCGGTAAATTGCGTGGGTTCAACTATAGGAAGTTGTCGAATAGAAGATGGCCCAAAGCTCTTGGGGTATCGGCTTTGTGGCATGACTTGGGGTTGCTTGAAGGTCTTGGGGGTTGGCTTGAGGTAGGGATGAAAGACCCCAAGATGACTCTGGATGACTTTGGAGTGGCAACCAACAAAGTACGACGACTTCGACGACTCGATGTGATGTGTGACTGTGGCATCTTATGATGGACCAAAAGGGCGAGTTCTGTGTGATAGCTCGTAGAGTACAACATCAGACTGTGATGCTCATGAGTGAGACGAGGTAGCCTATGTGTACATAGGGTAGTCCGCATGTACCCATGTGTTTGGACGTTTATGTATGTCCGGTCCTTAGCCATCTACATGGGCAAGGAGTTAAGCATTTGTGAGGTAGTTCTACCATCGGTACATGTGCTAAGGGATTCATAGGTAACTCTGAAGTTGTGATGCTTATTGTTGGTACAGAGTAGCCTGCGTGTACTCGGGGTAACCTACATGTACCCATATTTTGGATATCAACATGTGTCCAACCCCTGATCATCTACGTGAAAAATGAGTTGAGCATCTATGAGAATTATCGTATATCTGAAGCACTTGAGTAATAGATGTAAGGTCGTGTAATGCATGTTATGTTACTATGTGCATGCTTGGTCTCATGATATCCCTCATACCCCATATTTTCTACTTATGATTGTAATTTATCATATATCACGTTTATGTGCTAACTCTTTGGATGCAGGGACCGGTCAGGTGCGGTTTTTATACGCTATGCCCATATTTACTATATATGATTTTTATACTATATTTGAGATGATGTATTGCTCACACTAGACTACTGTCTTACATGAGGTTTTATACTTTGCTTCTTATTATTTGGGTACTCTTAAATGAGTAGATTAGGGATAACAAGTTTGAATAACACATGGACCTGTATGGGGTACAAGCAGGAGCCTACGCTTTCATATATCTATACTTGGAGCTTACTATTACTTATATTGAGCAGTGCAGTACTATGGAGTTATGTCGGTACTTGTATTTTGATAGACAATCATATAGTTTATTTTTGAGATTTGGACGTATAAACTCTTTATTTCAGTTTTTGTATAGTCTGTGAACTTGATGCATTCTGATGCTTTATTTATGGTTCATTTGATTATATCACTATCTCATTTGTTTTATTTCTATATTATTGTATTATATTTTGTCCCCACACATGTTCTACAAATTCTATATTTGGATTTTTCTCTACTTTATATTCCTGGCTACTGTCATGCATAAGCTGGGTACCTACATAGTGCATCGTATAAGTATATTGGGGATATGAGGTGTAGGGTGATCATCACATATCCCTTCCAACGGAAAGAGTTATTCTTATTTAAAGAATATTTCTATTTGATTAAATAAGAGCTCACACATATATTTGTATATCTTTTTATACTTGCATTTTCTAAATAATTTAACAATTATATGGTAATATGTGACATTTCACATTTTCGTAATTTAAACGCTATAAATTTACCTTGTTAAAACAAAATTTAAGCATAACATATTGCATATGTTTAAAATTTACTATTTATCAAATCTAATTTGGTTACAGTTTGAAAGTAGTGTTTATGAGTATTAGTACTAAGTAATATTCATACGATTCAAGCATTAAAGTATGTCCAGATTTCCTAAAACAAAGCAGTTGACTCGGTATCAATTACTTACAGGCCATCTAATTTAAAATTCAATTTTATAAGTATAAATCAAACATCCTGAAGTAACAGTATAGTGTGGATGTTTATCTCTTTGTTAACACTTTATCATTTAAAGGTGTTAAGCTTGGCAATAGTTCAAAATTCTAATATCATCTTTTGTCTATTGCAAACTTCACTTTGAAGTCACATGGTTTAATCCAATTATCGGTTGACCGTATTTCTTTATCCAAAGAATTTATAATTTTATTTCAATTTCCAATTATGGCTATACCAACCTTCTATATCGAAGGAGACAAATCCTCTCTTGAGTAGTGTTTCACTTGACATCTTTTAATCATGCCCAAAACTAGATGTAACACAAAGAAGTTTTGTGTTATTATCTAAATTCAAAGTATGATCTACATATATACGAGTGAAGGCACTCTCAACTTTGAGGATTACTGCACATTTCCATGTAAAATCTTTTATGCGATCAAATACAACTACTTACAAAATACTCTCATTAAGTCATTCCATAATTGTTCCAAACTACCATGGATATGTACCTTATTTGTCCTCCTAACTGTTATGAGTAAATCATTGCCTTATTTGTCCTCCTAACTGTTATGAGTAAATCATTGCCCATTGCATGGATAGCATTACGTACACTAGTAATTCAAGTGTATCGATGTCCCATTCTCAAAACATCAAACAATTAGAAATATCTAGGATTATGTGTTTATTTTATTACCAAATCAAAACTCATTTTCACAAACTATTTTATAAATGCAATCACTTAGAGATTTCTGAATGTATAAAACAAATGCACTCGAAACATCAAGTGTAATGGAAACACAAATATCAAAAAAATTCAAAATCTTAATTGCTTTTAATAAAATTGTTACAAGATTTTAGTTGCATAATTGCCCATGGGGCACACACTGAACTTATCAATCTCCTCTTTGCACCTGGGGCCAAATGTGGATCTTTGTACCCATGTCTTCGATCTATTTATGATCGACCTTACTAGAATTCGTGGAAAATGTGTCTTAACCTTTTCAGAGACCGTGATTCCTTTGCAGTGTGGTTGCAACATTATTGTTGCAATATATAAGCATTGGATGGTAAATGGAAAGGACCATTCCTCTTATAAATTTATACATCTAAAAGGCTTGTTTTGCAACATATTTAAAGATGTGCATTCTGCTGTCATTGTCAAGTCTACTACAATCTCTTATTTGGAATTTTTCCGGCTTACCACACATTCAGCGAGGCTAAATACAAAACCAAAAAGCAACTAGCTATCATCGATGTCAATTTACAAGCTACTATCCAAATACCCTTTTATAAGGAGTTCATCGTTTACGTCTATCAAAAATAAATCCACTTTCACAAATACTTAAGTATACTCTTAATTTCCATCCAGTGTTTGCCACTGGGACTAGATTGATATTGACTGACCATGCCAAGGACATAAGCAGTATTTGGTCATGCTGTAATCAACAGTGTACATGATGGATTTTACAGCCGGAACTTAAGGAATCCTATTCTACGCTGTTTCTCCTCACCCACAAATGAGGATTTCTTTTAAGTAAAGATAGTTCCATGCTGAAAAGGAATATTTCCTCACTTAGAATTTTCCATACTAAACTATTTTATTATAGTATGTATGAACAAAATTTATGATAATTCCAACATCTCCTTCGACCATCTCTATAGATATCTATACCAAGTACGTAGAATGCCTCAACCAAAACCTCCATCAAGAATTTTACCATGCTTTTACCGATTATAACATGGATATATCATTGGCAACTAGTAAATGATCATCCATGTATAAAATAGAATATAACATCTTAAATTTCTTCCTTTTTACAAATACATACTTCCTACATTTTTTGCCTATAACCAAACTCTTGGATTACTTTTTCGAAGCACTTGTTCCAACTTCTAGATGCTTGTTTAAGGCTATTAATTAATCACGGTCCACATTCTTGTTTTTGCTCCTATTAATAATGAATCCTTCAAACAATGGTATATAAACCATCTCTTCTAAACCACTATTTGAAAACATAATTTTAACGTCCGTCTATGATATTTTCAACCGTATGCAACGATAGCAAGTGGAAACCCGGATGGATTTAAGCATAACCAGTGGCGAAAACATTTTTCATAGTCGATATATTGAATTTGCCAAAAAAATAATTTATGAGCCCTACTTGATAAATTCTACCTTCTCATTTACACTAATCTACTTCTTACAGATCCATTTGCAACTAGCGATTGTAACCCATTGCGTACATTCTCCAAAATTCAAATTTTGATTGTGTAAATGGAATCCATCTTTGATTCCATAGCATCATGCTACAATGTTGAATCATTATTCTGCAGTGTTAATGGTTAATCATAGGATATGTGTCGTAAACAACATAATTCAGTTCCCCATCGCCGGTGAGAAAACCGTAGTATTTCCCTTATGTAGGTGATTCCCTATCAGATCGTCGGATAGATTGCATGTCTTGGTGTCAAGTTGAATTCAAGTCATCAAAATGTTTTGTTTCCTTGTTAGTTTCTTAGATCTCACTCTAGTCTACCGTGGTCCTACTAATTTCATTAAAAAGGAATTCACACTATTAGAAGGTGGTGGGTAATAACCCTAAAAATTTATATTTAATCAAATAAGCTAATTAAGGAAAATAGAGGTTAAACAAGAAAGGGTAAAAGTAATGAATTAATAGAAGTGGATACGAGGGCTTAGGCCCAACTTATTATAGGACAATATAAAATGCTCATTTTTATTCATTAATTTCATTTTACTTAAAACAAGAATAAAAGTTGGAGAAACTCTTTAATGGTGGAAGCATAAGAAGGAAATGAAAAAAGATACAATAACGCAAGCTAGAAACTTAAAAAACACCAAAAGCTCTATATCGTAAAGATCTAGATGAGTAATACTTAGGCCTTCTAAACCAGTTTTCTTTTGTGTATGATTCAATTTAGATCTAAATGATTTATGCTTGATAGGGTTCATATAGGTTTACATGTAAAGATTTAATGGTTTAAAGAATGTTTTGGGGAAGGATTAGTGAACTTGGGATGTTTATATGTGTTTTTCCCTACTTTAGTAATTTCAAACTTAGTGGAACTTTTATAAAATGTTTAAATCATGATCTCTGAAGTGGGTTTTCAGTTTGAGGAATTTTCTAAGCTTATATAATTTTATACATATTTTTGACGCTGTTAAACTTGAAAACAATAGGTGAAATATTCTTGAAAAGGCAATATATATTAACTATGGAAGATTTAGAGGTTCAGGAATTTTAGAGAATTTTACCTAAATTTTCTAAAAGAAAATAGAAGGGTTAAACAACTATATACTGCACCGAGTTAAAGCGGTGCTACTTAGTTTGAAAAATAAGTAAGTAAATTACTATGGTGGGGTGACACCAAGCAGTAAGGAAATTTAGTAATACTGTAGAACAAGTTGCTGTTTCTTTGTAGTCTAAGGCTTAACTAACTAAATAGGTAAATACTATGAGGGGAGGGGATTTGGGTCTATGTAGTTTGAACTAAAGAATATATCTAAAAGGATAGTGCGGTAGGCGATTCTAAGTAGTATTAGATAAGGGAAACTTCTTAAGAATGAAATTAAAAGAAAATCGTAGTGGGCAATTCCAAGTAGTACGAGTTAAGAGACAAACATTAACTAAAAGCTAAGTAAGTTTTGCATAAAGGCGCGGCACAAAATACAAAAGTATTGTATATAAGAATGGCTTGGGCATCATGTAAAAGAATGCTTTATAGATCAAAGAAGAATTTCTAAGGGCAACTTGGTGGGTCTAAGCAGGGAGCGCAATATTTATACTTCGATTCAAAAGCAATCTAAACCAAGACTTGAGTGGGGTCAGTGCGGGATGCATAGTTGTTAAGAAAATTTACTTAAGGTAGCATCTAATTAAAGACATAAATTAGAAATGCTTCAGAAATTTAAGGTGTTCACATATGATTAATTGAATAGTGAAGGGGAAACCAAACATGTGTAGTGCAGGTTGGACTCACTATATGTTTGTTTCTAAAGATAGCATTATTCACACCAGACTTTATGTATGGTCCATGTTTTTATTATTGTTTTCCCCATAAACTGATTGGTACTCCTTGACCAGGCTGAGTTTATGAGCTTAGGCAGGTTTAGAATAATGGCCACCATACGAGGATTGAAGACGGAGCAGGAGGCCTGTATGATGGATAGTGGATCACATCTGCATATATGGACCCAACCCTTGTGGTGTTATTTTTTATTATATTTGACCCTTATGTGTGCACAAGATTTTTGAAATTATGGCCGAAGCAATTGTAATGAAAATTAAAAAGAATCTACTATGTAATGAACAATGTTATTTGCTCTATTTACTTATCCATTTATTCATATTATACTAAACTACTTTCTTTGCCAGAAGGTAATTTTGGTGATGACTGCAACATCATCTACATTCATCTTCGAGTTTCTAGCATGGCATGTTATATTTTTTATTTCAAAGCATAGATTTGGGAGACCCAAATAAAACAGAGATAATGATAGATAATATCGGTAATTAAAAGAAAAATAAAAACTCCAAGGAGGGGATGTGCTAATATATATATATATATATATATCATACTTGTATGTTGATGTACATACATACATATATACATACATATACATACATACATACATATATACATACATATACATATCTTTTCTTTTATTATGATTTCTAAACACTCGCTTTACATAAAAAAGCAAGATGGACTTGAGAAGTGGACGAGTTACAATAGGAAGGGCAAGGGTTCAAGGAGAGACTGAAGGAGGGCGGACTGAGGGAGGAAATAAGGAAAGATTTTAAAGGCAGTAGGCGAAGGTACTACACCAAAAACTAATGACGCTTGCATGAATATAACCGCCTTGTTTAGGGAGTTCGTGGCTCATCGAAGGAACTATAGTCGAGAGCTGCGGTAGTGAGGGAAGATTTCCCGAGGGTGAGCAAGGATTTTAGAAATCTAGGAGGGAAGGCATTCATTAGGAAAGAATCTGCCATAGAAATGCTGAATTGGCTGAGAAGCTGTAAGCATATATTCGGTGACTTAGGATTGAGTGATGCGCAGAAGAGCACTAGCATCAAGGTAGTTACAGGAAGATGCACCAGATTGGAGGAAGACTCTAATCGTAGAAACCCCAGAAGAGGGAATCACTTAGGAGCAGTACAAGGAGAGGTTCGAGGCTCGTTTTATATTGGAGCCTCGGTAGAGTTTGTTGTTGAGGGGGTTCATTGACTTGAGGTAAGGTGACCTTATGGTGGAGGGGTACATCCAAAAGTTCAATGCATTTGCTAAGTGTGGCAGGGAGATCTTTAACACTCCTATGAAGAAAAATGAGAAGTCTATTAGAGGCTTGAAGCAACGGCTTGATCATAAGGTGATGACTCATCTAGCATCTCCATATGAGTTTGTATTGGAAGTGTCCAGAAGATATGATAGCATGTAACAAGAGAAGAGAAGAGTGGAGATAAGGCCCAAAGCATAACAGAAGAAGAAGTTCACCTCATACACTAAAGGAAAGAAAGAAGCGTCAAAGGGTGTAGTGCTAATATTGAAGTTGCCATTGCAGATGTAGTCTGCTACAACTATGAACATAAAGGACATTATGCTTCGAAGTTACCCCTGCCTAAGAATGTTGTGGGGTTGAAGTGCATCAAGTGTTGATAAGATGGAACATCCGAAGAAGGACTGCCAAAGTTTAAAGTGCAAGCATATGCTTTAGAGGGACCCCGGGAAGGACCATCTACAAAATAGAAAGGCAAGGGGAAAGTCCTAGAGGGCATGGCTTTGATTTTTGATATTTCAGTTAGATTACAATTTAATGGTGGAGCTTCACACTCTTTTTCGGTTAGAGATTTGGTGGATAGACTTGAGTTAGGAGTCACATATTTAGTCACATCCATGCATCTAGCAAATCCGGTAAGAGGGTACACAACTCTCGGATTGAGATGCACTGACCTAAATGTTGTGCTAGGCGGGTGTAAATTTTCTTATGATCCCTACATGTTTGACTTTATAGGTTTCAAAGTTTTTTTTGGGATGGATTGGTTAGAAAGGTATAATGCTGGGTTTCATTGCTTTGAGAGGTTAATCACTCTGAGTCATCATGACCAAGGCGGCAGAGTTTATGTAGTATGGGAAGAATGTGGAGTAGTGCATAGTGGTGGTTTATACGCGTTAGCTTTAGAGGAAGAGGAGATGGAAGCAGTACGAGTGGTGAAGGAGTTCGGGGAGGTGTTTGAACCAGTTTCATGCCACCATTGAGAGTGGTAAAGTTTCACATTGACTTACTACACTGGACCGAACCATTTAGTTGACCTCCTAGTTGAATGCTTCCGAGGGAGATGGGGGGTCTGGGGAAGAAATTAGTAGATTTAGAAGGGAAGAGCTTCATAGGAACAAGCAACTCATTATGGGGAGCCGCAGTAGTGTTTGTAAAGAAGTCTGATGGGTCTTCAAGACTATGTATAGACTATCGTAAGATGAGTGAGGGGATGGTGAAAAATAGATGTTCATTGCCAAAAATAGATAACCTTTTCGGTTAGTTCAGTAGAACTTAGTGTTTTTGCAGTAAGACTTAGTTACAGGGTTTCATCAACTGAGAGTTGTGGCGGAAAGTATCCTTTTGACTGCATTCAGAACTAGGTATGGTTCTTACGATTGGTCGGTTATGCCATTTGGCTAACTAATACATCTACATTCTTTATAGACTTGATGGACATGATCCTCCAATATAAGCTTGACAGATATGAGTTACTATTCATAGATTATATTTTAGTGTACTCTAAGTATGAGGAGGAGCATGCAGTTCATCTAAGGCTTATGCTGGAGAAGTTAAGACATCATAAGTGAAGGCGATATTTTCTAAGTGTCATTTTTGGAGAATGGAAGTGAAGTTTCGATGCCATGTAATTTTGGAAGAAGGATTAGCGGTAGATCCAAAAATGGTGGAGGTAGTAATTGGGTGGAAGAGACCTAAGACTACGACTGAGGTGCAAAGTTTTCTATGATTGGCTAGACATTACAAGAGATTCATTAGAGATTTCTCTCATGTAGCCGCACCGATGACTAGTCTGACGAGGAAGGGAGATCATTTTTTGGGCGTAGGAATGTGAGAAAGCATTCTAGGAAATGAAGCATAGATTGACAAACGCTCCCGTGTTAGTAATATCTAAAGGGATAATGGTATGACTATGTATACTGACGCATCTGGGTTGGGATTAGGTGCAATATTGGTGTAGAAGGGAAAAGTAATTGCTTATGCATCTAGGTAGTTACAGCTCCGTGAAGTTAGGTATCCATTAAATGATTTGGAGTTGGCCGCAGTAGTCTTCATGTTGAAGATTTAAAGACATTATCTCTTAAGGGAGAGGTTTGCGTTGTATACTGACCTTAAGTCCTTGAGATATTTGTTCTCTCAAAAAGAGTTGAACATGAGACAGCAAAGATGGTTAGAGTTTTGTTATCTCGATTTTTGGCAAAGCCGTGATACCAAAAGATTGGTCGAAAACAAAAGACAGTTCGTCTCCGAGATTTGTTGCATTCGCTTCGCTATGGGTATCGATGAATCTTGTCCGAGCCCGGATCAGGCTGCAAATGATAGGACATGACAAGCAAAGCCATGAAAGCCAGTGTTTCAAATTTCAGGTTAATCGGAGTTCGTATGAACGAGATATGATCGATGCAAGTTAGCCAAAGGGTACTGTTCGTATCCATCAGAATGTGGAGGAGATGTCCATTTCGAACCCATCAGGCTCCATTTATTTCGAATTGATCACATTTGAATCGATCAGCGGGATATTTATCACTTCGAATCGATCAGATGGACATCCACTCAGCACGTTCGTATCCATGAAAACCAGAGCAGTTCGAATCCATCATGCGTGTCCATCGGCATACCCTACTTCGAATCGATTGGTCTCATGCCCAAGCACTGCTTCGTATCGATCGTCCTCGCATCCATCAAGAGTGTCAGATCATTATTTCGTATCCATGAAATCTGCCATGTTCGTACCCACTCGTTTCGTCTCAATCCCCTTCGTATCGATCCGTGATTCGAATCCATCGGTGCAAACTGGGTCATGGCACACGATACGAACAAGGCAAAATTCATGGATGCGAAGCGGTCAACTCGGAGATAAAACATGATCAATGCGAGGAGTGCACGCCACGTCACTTCAGTACCACGTGCATCCATCGATTCGAATACATGGATTCGAAGTGATCGAGTCGAAATAAACAGCCGAATGAAAATCACCAGCTCGTATCGATCATATCTCCCACGCCACTGATCTAAATGCAACGAAATTTTCACAGTAGCTCTCATTCAAGGTAAAGATTGTTCCTGCCAAGTTTCAGCTCGATTGGATCATTTTATGATGGATACGAAAGTGCATTCACCGAGAAAAGCTGATTCAGGAGAAGTCGAATTTGAAGACTTAAGAATTTAGATCTAAGAACCATGACGATACAAACAAGTAAGAGACAAAGGCTAGAGAGAAGTGAACACCAAGGAAGTCAAGAGGCTTCTTCAGGAGCGAATCAAGCGTCGATCTTCATCACTAGGGACGAGATGGAGACAATGATGAAGAAACAGGAAGAGTTAATCCAGAGTTTATTCCAACAGATAGGGCAACTTGGAGCGCAGAATAAAGAAGCAAATGGAGTTCGAAACGAAGCAGGACCATCCGGCGTAGCACTTGAACTAGGGGGCACGCATATGGAGAATGTTGATCCTGTCTCGGAGAGAGAGAGAGAGAGGAGCATCTGCGCAACCTGGGAGTAGCAGAGGAGTGAACGATCAGTCAAGGGGCAGGTCCCAGAGTTCCCTCGTGAACTCGGGGGGCAGGTTGAAAGTGATGAACGAAGATTGTATCTCGGAGACAATGACAGATTGGCGGAGATGGTTAGAAGATCTATGAGAGGCTGTTTGGTAAACAAAGATTTGGAGGATGTTAATAGGAGTCCTTTTACTCCAGCAACCAGACGAGCTAGGAACCCACCGGATTTCAAGTTACCATCGTTGGACATGCATAACGGGAGAACGGACCATACGGTTCATCTGACGAAGTATATGAGGCATTTGGAAGTGCTAGGGGCATCAGAGGAGGTTATGGCCCGGTGCTTTCCATTGTACTTGGCGGACATTGCAGCGTTATGGTTCAGGCAACTAAAGAGTGGATCCATCGGAACATGGAATGATTTAACTGAGAGATTTATGAGGCAATTCAGGGTTCACATTGCGAGACCCAAGAATGTGATGACTTTGGCAACCCTAAAGCAGAAAGCTGGAGAGACTTTGAGGAGTTATCTAACGCGATTCAATGCAGCAGCAGCTTCGGTGGATCGAGCAGATCCATCTATGGTGGTGATGGCAGCTGTGTCCGGAGTAGTCGATGGCACAGAGTTCAAAAATTCATTAACTAAAGATCCGCCTGTGGATCTAGGGGAATTCTACGACGAGGCAGGAAAGTTTTTACGATTAGAGGATGGAAACGCCGAAAGAGAAGAAGGAGAAGGAATTGATATTTATGCGATCAAAGGAGGAAATCCCCCAGAGAAAGGCGCAGAAACAAGTAGAGGTAAAAGGAAGACTGAGAATGACGGGACAGGTCAAAGCGGTAACGGAGGGAGCCGCGATTCACCACTTACTCTGATCTGAATGAGAGTCTGGGACAAATTTATCAGGATACCAAAGAGAAGGTTCTGTATCGTAGACCGATGCGAAGGGATCCGACTTTTGACGAAAGGAAATCAGATAAGTTTTGTGTATTTCATGAATTGAACGGTCATAGCACTAATGATTGTAGGCATTTGAAGGACGAGGTGGAAGGGAATATCAGGAACGGTATGCTCCTTCAGTATGTGAGGAGGCGAACTCCGGCAGTGGAGCCAGAGCGACCACCGTCTACATCAGCTAGAGGCGACCCTGAACCGGGGCACCATTTGATTATCCATTGATCGATTAAAATAACGATGAACAAGTTGTAAACCTCTCACTAACACGGTTAAATCATTTACACATGTGAGCGATCGCGCACGATCCATAGGCATGCTCTGAACGACTACCAACCGCATCATAGTGAGGGTTTACGCTTTGACATCTTCATCTTGCTTTTTTGCTTTGATTTTGATTTGAACATTTAAACTCTGCTTGTTTGGACATTTCTGTTGTGAGATTCATGTAATTATTGCTTTGATATTTACAATTCTATGAAAGAGTTTATTTGCGTGCCCATTGGATCGCGAACGGTCCACGAGCACCTTCTGTATGGCGATGAATTGCCAAAGTCTTTGATTCAAAAACTCCCTCGAACATGAACTCCGGCATCGATAATACTAAGTCCCCCCCGGGCACACATAATTTGCCTCGAACGGCACACGATCGCGAACGATCACAATTCGCCTCGAATGGCACATGGCCGCGAACGGTCACAATCAGCCTTGAACGGCACTCGATCGCGAACGATCGATATTCGCCACGAACGGTATCCGACCGCGAACGGTCCCATGTTATCATTCGCCGCGAACGGCAACGACCGCGAATGGTCCCGCTTCACCTTGAATGGCATACGGTCCCGAATGATCGTCATTCGAGGTCATATGAAATTATCAAGTTCTTTACAGGTTATTGATAGGATATGAACATCCAACTTATGGCATTACAAAACACACCTTCCTACCGCAAGGCATGTTTTGGGGGGCAAATGTTATCCCGCTTTTTGGATAAGTCGTGATAGCAAAAGATTGGTCGAAAATAAAAGACATTTCGTCTCATAGATTGGTTGCACTTCGCTTCGCTATGGATATCGATGAATCTTGTCCGAGCCCGGATCAGGCTGCAAATGATTGGACATGACAAGCAAAGCCATGAATGCCAGTGTTCCAAATTTCAGGTTAATCGGAGTTCGTATGAACGAGATATGATCGATGCAAGTTAGCCAAAGGGTACTGTTCGTATCCATCAGAATGTGGAGGAGATGTCCATTTCGAACCCATCAGGATCCATTTATTTCGAATCGATCACATTCGAATCGATCGGCAGGATATTGATCACTTGGAATCGATCGTTTTCGAATCGATCAGATGGACATCCACTCAGCACGTTCGTATCCATGAATACCAGAGCAGTTCGAATCCATCATGCGTGTCCATCAGCATACCCTACTTCGAATTGATCGGTCTCATGCCCAAGCACTGCTTCGTATCGATCGTCCTCGCATCCATCAAGAGTGTCAGATCATTATTTTGTATCCATGAAATCTGCCCTGTTCGTATGCACTCGTTTCGTCTCGATCCCGTTCGTATCGATCCGTGATTCGAATCCATCGGTGCAAATTAGGTCGTGGCACACGATACGAACAAGGCGAAATTCGTGGATGCGAAGCGGTCAACTCGGGGATAAAACAGGATCAATGCGAGGAGTGCACGCCACGTCACTTCAGTACCACGTGCGTCCATTGATTCGAATACATGGATTCGAAGTGATCGAGTCGAAATAAACAGCCGAATGAAAATCACCAGCTCATATCGATCATATCTCCACGCCGCTGATCCAAATGCAACGAAATTTTCACAGTAGCTTTCATTCAGGGTAAAGATTGTTCTTGTCAAGTTTCAGCTCGATTGGATCATTTTTTGATGGATACGAAATCATTTCGTATCGATCTCAGATCGACTCGAAACTTGGTAGGGTCGGTCGCATGGGACCACTCACGTGCCAGAAAAAGTCTCCCGAAGTTTGAGCGAGATTTGGGCCTCCTACGCCTATAAATAGCACCCTGAAGCCTCCAGAAAGGGGGATCTTTTGGCGATTCAACGTCCAGACTCTGCCAAATTCAATTCCATACTTCATTATCGCTGTTGTAATTAGATTTGAAAGCTATCATCAATTGTAATCCGCTGTAATCGATTGGAATCATCCAGTGAATCAATAAAGGCATAAGCTTCAGAGTGGACGTTGGAAAAATCGCCGAACCACTATAAATCCTGTGTTTGTGATTGTTATTTGTGAATTATTGTGATTGTTATTGCTTAGATCTGAGTTCTATATTGATTGTTACTGATTTGTATTCATAAACGGGTGCTTTCACGATATCGGGTGTTTGTGACCAATTTTGGCGCGAACAAGTTTCTAGCATCATGTGATTTTGGAATAAAGTATGCCCTAGGAAAAGGTAACAAAGTAGCTAGTTCCTTAAGGCGAAAACAACAAAGTTGTTTTTTGGTAGTGTTTGAAGAATGGACTGTGTTCGAAACATTTTCTGCATGTAATGTGCAGTATCGGTCTAGTGCAGGATCAAGCAACGCAAACAGGATATTAGCATGCTTAAAATTTAGACCTACACTGATAGAAAGGATAGCTTAATTGCAGAAGAATGATAAGTGCTACACAGACATGGTAAAGAGTTTAGACTCAGGAGTAGAGCTAGTAGAACTGAAGGGGTTTAGTGTGGATAAGAAAGGTGTACTACGGAAGAATGACAAGTTGTACATTCTAGGTACTGGAGAACTCCAGAAGAAAATATTGGACGAATGTCATCTTTCAAAGTTTATCATATATCTTGGAGGTACGAAGATGTACCGAGATATGAAGAGGGGTTTCTTCTGGGAAGGAATGAAGAAAGATGTAGGAAGTTATGTGAGAAGATGTCTTACATGCTAGTAGGTGAAGGCAGAACATCAAAAGTCAAGCGAGCTCCTATAGCTTTTAAGTTCCAATGTGGAAATGGAATTCAATATCTATGAACTTTGTAGATGGATTTCTAAGGACAAAGATAGGAAATAAATCCATATGGGTCATAATTGATAGATTAACTAAGTCTGCCCATTTCATTTCAGTGAAGGCTACAAGAACCGCGCTAAAGTTAGAAAAAACATACATGAAGATGATAATGAGATTGCACAGGGTGCCAGATGCTATTATTAATGACCAGGATTGGCCATCTATAGACAATTTTGGAAAAGTATGTGGTAAGTGTTAGGTAGAGAACTGCACATGAGTATTGCATGACATCCACAGACAGGTAGGCAGACTTAGAGGGTTAACAAGGTCCTAGAGGATTTGCTGAGAACATGTATTTTAGACTTCGGTGGATCTTAGGAAGATTATAAACATCTTATAGAGTTCTCATATAATAACAGTAATTTGAGCAGTATTGGGATGGCTCCAGTTGAACCTTTGTATGGAAGGCCATGTAAGTCGCATGCATGTTGGTTGGAAGTAGGATATAGTGTTGTGTTAGGAGCAGATGTGATTAAGGATGCCACTGAGAAGGTAGAGCTAATCCGAGTAAGGATGAAAGAAGTGTAGTCTAGGAAAAAAGAGTTATACAGACACAAGGAGAAAGGAACCGGAATTCACAGTGGATGATCAGGTGTTCGTGAAGGTTTCTCGGTTTAGAGGTGTGGTGCATGTCGGAAAAGCTGGGAAGTTAGCATTTAGATATGTAGGACAGTTTTCGATCATAGGAAGTATTGGAAATATGGCATATAAGATGGATCTACCTAGTGTTTTTGTACGGATTCATAATGTAATTCATGTATCATGTTTGCGGAAATGCATTAAGTGAAAGAATCATATTTATGTTGTTTTGATGATAACAATTATACAACAATGCTACTAATATGTTTGTTGAGTTATTTCTGGTCAAGTAGCTATTTACTGAATGATAAAATTTATACAGGGTATAATGGACATCACAACAACAACAAAAAAAGTTTTTTAAAATGATTTGTTAGCACATTTTATTGTTGATGAGAAACGGGGCAGCAAGTGTTAAAATAAAATATGAAGATAGGAGGACTTCATCCCTAGTCATGCATGAGGATTGCAATCAACAAACCAACCAGGCTATAACAACATTTGCAGAAAAAAAGATGGTATTTTTTATCAAAAGGACAAAGCGAAAATTTAATTATTGAAAAGTGAATGAAGCAGGTTTCGAACCATGGACACTTGGTAGGAAGTACAACACCCTACCAAACATGTCATGCCTACGTTTATGAAGTACTTGTTGGCTGAATTTCATATTGATAGAAGCTACAAATAAAATTACTTAAACTGAACGTATTGGGATTCGAACTCTGCATGCGCTAAAGAGTAGCACATGTCTTACCACTGAACTATGCAGCCTTTTGAAGTTAACAACAGCGGCTATTTTACATTACCATACCAAAGCGAATAGTCAAGTGGCTATTCAAGTGCCTATTCAACCAATTGCCAACTTCCTACGGATGCACCTCTTCCAAACTGAAATGCTGAAGGATTGCTTCTGTTCAAAGACATCTTATCACTCCTATATAAGTCTTCTATCATCCCCAAATCAATGACAATAATTATATTCTCTCAAATCATTCTCATATTGATTTCAAACACTCCAGCTTTCATATTCATTCTAAAAGAAAATTTAGACCAGTGCTATTTCACTCCACAACATACAAATCTTCTTCTAATCCAATTCTTAACCTCTGCACACTCATTCTGCATCATTTTTTTAGGTTATAGAAGTTGTACTTCAGTTCGACTACTCAGTGTATTGAAGACACAATATATAGTCAAGTTATTTTTTTGTAAAAGAAAATATTGAAGTCCCGTTCGGCTACTCGGGAAAGTGTACTGAAATCCTGTTCTGCTGCTCAGGTGCCTGTTCCTCTGGACGAAGTGAGGGTGATAGTTAAATTCCAAAAGGAGTCTGGGACTGGACGTAGGACCGGAGGTCCGAACCAGTATAAAAACTTTGTTGTGATTGCTTCTTTCTTTACTTTTCTATTTATGCGCACTGCTATTATATTCATATTGCTACTACTGTGATTACTGCACGTCAACTCTGTATCTATATATTTGGCCATCATCGATCCAGTGCATAACGACTAACATTAAGGACATGGGAGGAGTAGTTGATTAGAGGGCAGTACCATATTTGTTTATCAAACCAGATGTCACTTATTATGTAGTACTAATACATTTTATGCATGCGTGGATTAGGAGTTCACAGGGATGCTTAGGGTAAGCATAATGGAGACTACTCTCTTGTTGACCTTAACTGAATTTCGAGGCGAAATTCTTTCAAGGATGGGAGACTACAATACCCTAAATTTTTATAATTAATTAAATAATATTATTAAAGGAAAAAAAGAAGGTTAGACTAAAAGGGTAAAATGAAATGAATTAATAGAAGCAAGCATGAGGGCCTAGACCCAACTTATTGTGGGAAAATATACAATACTCAATTCTATTCATTTATTTCATTTAACTCAAAACTAAAGTAAAAGTTAGAGAAATTCTTTAATGACGGAAGCATAAGACAGAATAAGAAGAAGATAAAAAATGCAAGCTAGAAGAAACTAAAGAAGACTAAATGATCTACATCTCAATGATCTAGGTGAGTAGTACTTAACTTTTCTAAATCGATTTTCTTATATGTATGGGTTCAGTTTAGACCTAAATGATTGACCCTTTCTTTCATGTCAACTAAGCTAGAAGTAAGCTTTTTCAAGCGGGCATGAAAATGAAAATGAATAAGGCCCTTTCTTTTCTCCTATATCAAATGGAAGTTCTTGAGCGTAGGATGCTTTTCGAGGAGGTTAAGAACCTCTTCCAAAACAGATCGTCGACCAGATTCGTTACCTTGGCATCCCATTCCGGAACTAACCTGGTCAATGTATAATGGGGTTCGTATGGGTTTACATGTAAATATTTAAAGATTTAATGAGTGTTCTTGGGAAATATGAGTGAACGTGGGATGTTTACACGTGTTTTCCTTACTTTAGTGATTTTGAAACTTAATTGAAATTTTATATATGTTTAAGTCAAGACTCCTAAAGTGAGTTTTCAGTTTGAGGAATTTACTAAGCTTATATAATTTGTACGAATTTTTAAATTTGTTGACTTAAAAATAACCAGTGAAATATTCTTAAAAAAGAAAAATATATCTAAACTATGGAAGAATAGAGGCTTGACAATTTTATAGAATGTTATCTAAATTTTCTATAAGAAAATAAAAGGGTTAAACAACTAAATACTACGTTTGGAAAATGTGATACTGTGGGGATGCGGAGGAATACAATCAGTAGAAAAATATATTAGCATGTGTTAGGAAAAAGGGAGACAAGATCTAAATTGTTTTCTAAAAATATACCGCAAATAAAAAGTGAAATAAGATCTTGTGCTATAACGACATGTGCGGGTAATGCATTGGGGCGGCGGCTCTAAACTTATAAGGAAGAGACATGCAAAATAAGAAGGAATTATACTGTGCTGAAATTTAAGAAGACTACTTAATAAGCAAAGTGTAGAGCGAACTACGCAGGTCAAGGGGACTACGCTAACGGGGAGAAATGTGCAATACTTATAAAAGATAAGTTAATGAGACTCGAGGAGAGGCCATATCAGAATGTTAATGGGATCCTGCATTAAAATAAAGAGACAGAGTTGGAAGCACTTTGATGCTGGGTGGGGATGCTCACTCAACGGCACGCCAAGAAAAGGTGAGGCATTTAACTTCCAAGAACTATGGTGGGAAGGCCAAATAGTTCCAAATTAAACAAATGTTTTGAGGCTGCATGTGAGTTTCTTTATAGTCTAAGGCAACGTATGGGATTCTTTATGTTCTATTGCAGTCGGGTGGTTCTAAGCAGTTTGATAAATAAGTAAGTAAATTACCGCAGTAGGTTGACGCCAAGCAGCAAGGAAATTTAGTAAATAAGTGTAGAAGGACTGCTAGTAGCCGTTTCTTTGTAGTCCAAGGCTTAACTAACTAAATAGTTAAATAACGCAAGGGAAGAGGGCAGGGTCTACGTAGTTCGAGGTAAAGAATAATTTAAAAGGATACTACGGTAGTGTGATAGCCCAAAATTTTTGGCAATATCAATTTAATAATCTGTATTTAAAATTAAATTGATTTGATAAATATTTGTTAAATAAGATTTGACTTGATTTAATAATCCAATTAAATAAATATTTAATTGGTGAATTTTATCTTTTAAAAGCTAATAAAATGTTTTTCTATTTATAATGTATATATATTTATATATTGTAAATAGATAAGTTTTGATTTGAAGTTTAATAAAAAAATAAAATCTTGTTTTTAAATTCTAATATTCATTTTGATAATTCAGAAATTATTATTTTATTTAATATATAACTATTCAAAACTATTTAATAAATAACTATATGGTTTTAAGATACTTAAGGAAAATGCTTTAAATTGTTTAAAATATGTTTTAAGCATAAGTTTAAATTTTAAATAAGATAAACAAAGGTTTATTTTACCTCCTTTTTAAATATAACTTAATAAATATAATTTGGAATAATATATGAGAATTTAAAATACCATTTATATATTAAAAACATTAATGCATTTAAATAAGTTAGATAAGATAAGATAAGTAATTTATAATTTCTTTTATAAATTATTTAAATTTGATAAATATGTTATTTTCAAATAGTAATAAATGTATGAATATATATATAAAAGACAATATTATTGTTATTTTAATATGTTGATATATTAAATTGGATTTTCAAATTATGATTGGATTTGAATTCGAATTAATTTTGATTTCAAATGAATAAACATATTTAAATTATGTAAGTAAGCTTTCATTTTTATATAATTTGTTTCATTTCATTTTCTTTAAAAAGAAATGTACATATACATTTACATATGAAAATGATTTGTATATATAAGTATTTACTAAATAAAGAAAAGGGTTTTATTTACTTTTAAATTAAATAAAAACGAATAAAATTTACTTATAAGACACATGTTAATATATTAAGTGATATAATGACATGTGTTAAGTAATAAATTAAAATAGATGACAAGTGTAGTGGAATTAAGTAACTAATAATACAAGTGTCATATTTATTTTAAATTTTCTTTTATTTTTAAATAAATCATTTATACTTATATAAGCATGTTTTCTTCAATCTTTTTCTTTTTTTTATCTTCATTTTCAAAAGCTAAAATTTTTTTCAGCTGAAACAAATTTGTTTCCAAACTCTCAAAAACAAAAAATTAAATCATGTTCAAAATCTAAAAGTTCCTCCTCAAACCAGAATTTTAATTCAAACATGCAAATCCTTCTTCAAACAAAAAGCTTACCTGCATTTCTTTTCAATTCTGTTCTTCTTCAAAATCGAACCAGCAACATCTTCAAATCAAATACCTGGAATTCATTTTTGCGAATCATTTCCAAGATGTTCAGGCCTGCAAGCTTTATTCCTGAACATTCTGCATTTTTTTTTCAAATCTGAGAAATGTGCAAAGCATTTTCTCTCTCCTAAGTTTTTAAGCAAGCAACTCAAGTTTTATCAAACTTAAAGAAGCATTAAAATTTAAGGATTCAAATGCATTTGAAATCAGGCCTGCATGCAAGTCTAAAACAACAACATCACAAGTTAAATCAAACTACAGCAACTCAGTTTAAAATCAAAGAAGTAAAAGCTTTTAAGAAAACTTGTGCTCTTTTTCACGCAATGTCAGGTGAGTAACAACATTTTTAAAAAAAATTATAAGTTTATTTTGGTTGCTTGATTTTATCTGAAATAAGTTGTTATGTTGAATATATACAAGTGCATGTTTCTGTATGAATGTATAGTGTTATTGTATATGCTGTTGTGCTTGTTCCAGGGTCAAGAACAAATCAAAATTTAATTGCTATTGATTTCAACTTGTGTTAAGACTTAAAGTATTGGACGAATTGGGGTTATTGTATCATAGTTTTTAGTTTTAAAATCTGGTTAAGTTAAAACTAAATTGTAGTTCCTTTGGAAATTAATAAACAACAGCAAACTTGGTTAAGTTAAAACTAAATTGTAGTTCCTTTGGAAATTAATAAACAACAGTAAACTTGAAAATATGTCAAAAATAAATTGTCAAGATTCTTTGATTCAGGTATATGAATCAAAAGCTTAAACAAAATTCGATTTTTAAAACAAAAATCACTATTTTTAGTAAAGAGATTAAAGAGTATTTCTGGTTTAACCAGAAGTTGGAATTTGGGAAAAATTCGATGAACTCTGTGGTCCGGGGGATCGAAATTTCTTCTGATGATGGACGAGTGATGGGTGAGTGGGAGAAAAATATTGGAAGAGGGGGTAAATCACTGTGGAGGTTGTGGTGCTGGGTTTTGTTCTGTAGACCTAGTTTTTGAGGGTGCAGCAATTTTGATCGTCACGGCCTCTATGAGCGATCGAGTGCTTTGGGATTCCAAGGATTGTTAGCTGGAACATTGACGTAGACATAGCCGGAGTTGCAGTCGACACGGTGATCGGAATTTGGTTGGCGACGCAGTTTCCAGGTTTTGGGATTAAATGGTGGTGATGTTCCGGTATGTTTCCAAGTTTTGGTTCGGGGTACTCGAATTTGATTTCGAGTAGATGATGATTTTTTGGATGATTGGCATGTGTTTCAGTGATGAGCTTCGACATGCTCGTTGTCTTGGTGGTGACTGGGCGCGGCCAAGACCACCGTGCATACGCACGGTGCAAGAAATTGTGTCAAGAAAGGATTAGTATTTGCAGAATTTTGGACTCGAGTTTTACTCGAGTAATTCTAGTTTTTGCTCGAAGTTGTGTAGGGTTTTACTCGAAGTTAGAGAAGGGGAGGCTCGGGTATTTTAAATGGTTACAGGTTTCTCTGGAAACCTGTTTATTTCCAATTCAAAATATGGTTTTAAAAGCTGAAGCAGGTTTTAAATAGAATTTAAACCTAAATTTAAAGTATGGATTCAAACTAAGTTTGAATCCCAATTTTGAAATTTAATTTAAATTTTACAAAATTAAAATGTTTTGACCAACTTTAAAAGAGTTTAAATAAATTGAATTTAAAGGTAAAGTTTTAAAATAAAAAGTAGAAGATTTAAACATAAGTTTAAAACTGGAATCAAAATCCAAACGTGAATCATAGTTTTGAAAATAAAGGATGTTTTAAAATTTTAAAATGTTTAAACAACTTTGGATGTTGAAATATATTTTAAATATGATTTGTATTTAAAATGAATTTGGGTTTAAATTCCTTTAAACATCTTTTATAAAATAAGAAATTCTTTTGCATAACTTTTAAAAAGGCTTTTAAAATGTTTTTTTAACTTTGTTAAAGTTAAGTTTGATTTCATTTTAAATTTTAAATTTAAAATGTAATTTGAAAACAAATTTTAAAGTAAGTTGTTTTAAATTTGCTTTGCTAATGATAATGTAATCATTAATAAGAAACGTTTTATTCTAAAACAAATCAAAGATTTAATGATTTTGATTTATTAAATTAGTAAGGTAATTAGATGGATAATTAATTTATTTAACTAATTAATTAATTAAGGATTTGAATTAATTAATTAAGGTTGAAGTTAATTAACTAAGATTAATTAATTTGGAAATAAGATCATTAATTAAATAAGTTAAGATTTTAATTAATGATTAGAAATTAATTTATCAAGAGATTAAGATTAATTAAATTAAAAACTTAATTAATTAAACAATTAGTTATTAATTAAATGATTATTAAAGATTTAATAAATTTGTAATTAATAATGATTAATTTAAGTTAATTACTTAAGAAAGGTAATTAAAGAATTTGTTGATAAGTTAATGAAGATCATTAACTTGGGATTATTTATTAATTAATTAATGTGATTAATTTTGATAATTAATTGGATTAATTAATTTAGATAATCATTTATGGAATTTGGTTAAGTATGATTACTTTATGAAAGTAATTAAAGGTATTAATTACTCATTGTAATTAATTAATTTGATTAGTTTAGTTTGATTAATTAAGTTTAATTAATCATTGGATGGGATGATAAGTAATCAATGAAGGATAATTACTTAGAGAAGTAATTAAGATGAGTAATTACTGAATGTAACTTATTGAAGTATGGAAGAGTTTTGGTATTAATTGCTTTGTGTAATTAGTATGAAGGATAAGTACTTAGTGAAAGTAATTAATAATTAATTACTTAGTGTAATTAGTTTAAGAATTGATTAATTAAGACATTTGAAAATAATTTAATAATGTAATTAATTAAGGGTAATTAATTACTAATGAGATTAACCAAGGATGATCAATAAATATAATTAATTTTTTACTAAATGTAATTAATTTAGGAATAATTAATTTACTCAATGAAGTAATTAAGAGTAGTAAATTACTGAAGGTGATTAATTAAAAGTGATTAATAATTATGGTTAATTACTTAATGTAGTTAATTAATTCAAATGTAATTACGGATCATTAATTGAATGAATGATGTAATTAAGGTTGATTAATTAAGATTAATTAATTAGTGACAAGTGATTAAAGTAATTAATTAATGTAATTAATTTAGGATTAATGTAATTAATTAGAATTAATTAATTAATGAAGTAATTAAAGATTAATTACTGTTTTTGGTTAAGAATAATTAATTTGTGAAATTAATTGAAGGATAATTATTGGAATGTAATTAAAGTATGATTAATCAAGGGAATTAATTAGTGGTTAATTAATTAATTGATTAATTTGTAATTAATTAATGGTTATATAAGCAGGATTTATAGAATGAAGTAATTAGTTTAATTTACTTTAAATTAATTAGTAATGGAATAATTAATTTAATTCATTTTAAATTAATTATAAATGGTGTGATTATTAATCCTTGTTTATATATGGATGATATAGATATCCTGGAATGGTTTGAATCTCAGATATGAGATAAATAATGTTGTGTGATATGAATGCTTTGGTTGCATTGTGATGACAATATGAATTATCTATTGATGATGATAATGTAGATTATCAATTTGTGATGATAATATGGATTGTCTGTTTGTGATGGTAATGTTGATTATTTATTGTGATGATGTGAATTATTTATCTGTGTATATAGATAATTAAATTGAATTGTTTTAACTTAAAACAACTTGGACCTAAAAGATGGCGTTTTGGATTTGATGAGACCGGGATCGGGTTTCCATATTTGGATATCCGAAAACCACATCGATCCAAATTAACAATAGGTCGTGAATGTCTAGTGAAGATAAAGATTCAGAGTGCAAGGGTTATCGTCGTTAACTCTGAGGCTAATTCCAAAATGAGTAATGAGATAATGTCTTCGGTTTCGCTCGAACCCGGAACGAACATGTATGGATTGAATGCTTTCAGAACATCGTCAAGTGGACGATGAGCATTCTAAGAGATGTTTTCTCTAAAAGATATGAATGGCGGGTCGTTACAGTGGTATCAGAGCGCTAGGTTGAGTGAATACCTAGGCTTTGGAGTGTTTTCTTTCTTGAGAGAGCGTATTTGTAATTTTATTATATATATTTATATTTATATATTTATACCTATCTGTTGGGTTACTTGTTCGGGTTTTTTAATATAGGTTATAAAGGTAGATAAGGTAGTGGTGTGAGTAACACGACTACCTTTGGTTGAAGTTTGTATGTTGAGGTTGGAAGTGTATCTGTCGAGACCGTAGACCTAATACCGTCTCGAGTATGCTTTGCAGCTCGGTGTAAAATTTCATTGATCCCTGAAGTAAAACCGTTAGGGTTCGGAGTCCATCTTTGAAGTGCTGAGTTGGATGAGTTGAGTTTGGATCTGTCGGGTGGGCAGAAGCGAGTAATGGTATCTTAATACCTCAGGAAGCAGTAGCTGCGTGATGAGATGCAGTGACTATGGATTGTGTCCGAAGATGTTTCTTTTGAACAAGTTTTGGGTAGTGTGTCTTCATTGGTGTTCTAGCTGGGTTCAACTGGTTGTCTTGTTTGGCTTTGAGGTCTGAGTTTCTCAAAGAGTTTTGGATTAGGAAGTCTTTGGCTTTGGTGTCAGCGGAGCAGCTCGGAGTGTTCTGTGTTGGCAGGAAGTTTTCTGGCTGAGTAGTTTTTTTCTCTGGAGGTGGAATTCAGAAGCAACAGAGTGGATCCGTTTCTTCAATGGATTGACTAAGCCAGCATAAGCTGTTCTGTTTGGTAAAGGGAGAACAGTTTTCTTTGGAAACTTATCTGGGTTGATCGCAAAAAAGACTTGCGATAGTTTGAGTGTTCTCTTGGGTTGTTAGAGGTTTTTTCTGGATGTCTTCAGGAGGTCGGAGATTTGTCTGCATTGGAGATTGAGTTTCCTCATCGACTTGGATTCCAGAAGTGATCCTGATGGTTCAGTTTAGTCGAAGAATGGTTCCTAGAGATAGTTTTTGATGAAGCAACTCTGGATTTGGTGGAACTTATGAGTTTCTTGTATGGATCTGTTGAACCATATTTCTAGGATGTGTTGTCCAGTTTGTGCTTGTATTCATCATCGGCATTTTTATCTACTTCGGATCAGATTGTGCAGTGGAAGTAGTTTGGGAGTGTTTATGTTGTCTTTTCCGGATAAGGAGAAGTAAGTTCAGTCTTCTTCTGATTAAGGAGTAGAGTTGTGATCTTGGTCTTGGTTGATCTTGAGAAGATCATTGTGTTGGATTGTTTTTTGGTCCAGCTTGTTTTTAGAAGCATCAGCAAGGGTTGAGCTGAGCATGGAGGTTGTAGGAAGCCCAGGATCATTCGAAGAGTTTTGTGGTTAAGAGACGAAAAAATTTGGATTCTGGAATCGGAGATTTGATTTTGGATAAGTTTCTCCGATCTAATGGAGCTATAAGTTTTGGTAAGTCTGGGAAGCTAGCCCCGAGGTGTTTTGGATCTCTTCTGTGTTTTGGTTGGATTAGTGTTTTGGTTTTCAAGAGTTGAATGGCCAGTTTGGATAATTGGATTCGATGTGTTTCACGTATCTCTGAGGGAGTACGTGTATCTCTGGTTGTGGAACCAGCAGTTTAGGAGGTTTGGTTGTTGAGTCAGACTCGTCTGTAGTCCGATATTCTGTTTAGTTTTGTAGATCCAGATGAGTAGGCTGTAGCTTCGTAGTTTTGATTGTTTGAATTCTATAGAGCGAGTATCCCGGTATATACACACACACACACACACACACACACACACACACACACACTTGGGGAAACTCGAGAAAATTTTATCCAGAATTTTGTCTGGATAATTAAATTTGTTTGATTAGATAAATTGGTTGCTATGGTTGTTGGAATATGATTGATATATGCTTATGTTTTTAAATTAAAATCTTTAATAGGACTATTAAATTACCTTTACTTTTAAATTTCGGGGACGAAATTCTTTTAAGGGAGGAGGAATGTGATATTCCGGAAATTTTGGCAACATCAATTTAATAATCTGTATTTAAAATTAAATTGATTTGATATATATTTGTTAAATAAGATTTGACTTGATTTAATAATCCAATTAAATAAATATTTAATTGGTGAATTTTATCTTTTAAAAGCTAATAAAATGTTTTTCTATTTATGGTGTATATATATACTTATATATTGTAAATAGATAAGTTTTGATTTGAAGTTTAATAAACAAATAAAATTTTGTTTTTAAATTCTAATATTCATTTTGATAATTTGGAAATTATTATTTTATTTAATATATAACCATTCAATACTATTTAATTAATAACTATATGGTTTTAAGATACTTAAGGAAAATGCTTTAAATTGTTTAAAATATGTTTTAAGCATAAGTTTAAATTTTAAATAAGATAAACAA
The DNA here is from genome assembly GCA_030765085.1 of Allium cepa. Lineage (NCBI taxonomy): Eukaryota > Viridiplantae > Streptophyta > Magnoliopsida > Asparagales > Amaryllidaceae > Allium > Allium cepa. The sequence continues at coordinate 955,713,068 of CM060932.1, forward strand.
AGGTTTATTTTACCTCCTTTTTAAATATAGTTTAATATATATAATTTGGAATTATATATGAGAATTTAAAATACCATTTATATATTAAAAACATTAATGCATTTAAATAAGTTAGATAAGATAAGATAAGTAATTTATAATTCCTTTTATAAACTATTTAAATTTGATAAATATGCTATTTTCAAATAGTAATAAATGTATAAATATAAATATAAAAGACAATATTGTTGTTATTTTAATATGTTGATATAAATTAGCTTTAAATTGGATTTTTAAATTATGATTGGATTTGAATTCGAATTAATTTTGAATTCAAATGAATAAACATATTTAAATTATGTAAGTGAGCTTTCATTTTTATATAATTTGTTTCATTTCATTTTCTTTAAAAAGAAATGCACATATACATTTACATATGAAAATGATTTATATATATAAGTATTTAGTAAATAAAGAAAAGGGTTTTATTTACTTTTAAATTAAATAAAAACAAATAAAATTTACTTATAAGACACACGTTAATATATTAAGTGATTTAATGACATGTGTTAAGTAATAAATTAAAATAGATGACAAGTGTAGTGGAATTAAGTAACTAATAATACAAGTGTCATATTTATTTTAATTTTTCTTTTATTTTTAAATAAATCATTTATACTTATATTAGAATGTTTTCTTCAATCTTTTTCTTTTTTTATCTTCATTTTCAAAAGCTAAGAAAAATTTTCAGCTGAAACAAATTTGTTTCCAAACTCTCAAAAACAAAAAAATTAAATCATGTTCAAAATCTAAAAGTTCCTCCTCAAACCAGAATTTTAATTCAAACATGGAAATCCTTCTTCAAACAAAAAGCTTACCTTCATTTTTTTCAATTCTGTTCTTCTTCAAAATCAAACCAGCAACATCTTCAAATCAATTACCTGGAATTCATTTTTGCAAATCATTTCCAAGATGTTCAGGCCTGCAAGCTTTATTCCTAAACATTCTGCATTTTTTTCAAATCTAAGAAACATGCAAAGCATTTTCTCTTCCACCTAAGTTTTTAAGCAAGCAACTCAAGTTTTATCAAACTCAAAGAAGCATTCAAATTTAAGGATTCAAATGCATATGGAATCAGGCCTGCATGCAAGTCTAAAACAACAGCATCACAAGTTAAATCAAACTACAGCAACTCAGTTTAAAATTAAAGAAGTAAAAGCTTTTAAGAAAATCTTGTGCTCTGTTTCATGCAATGTCAGGTGAGTAACAACATTTCTAAAAAAATTATAAGTTGATTTTGGTTGCTTGATTTTATCTGAAATAAGTTGTTATGTTTAATATATACAAGTGCATGTTTCTGTATGAATGTATAGTGTTATTGTATATGATGTTGTGCTTGTTCTAGGGTCAAGAACAAATCAAAATTTAATTGCTTGATTTCAACTTATGTTAAGACTTTAGTATTGGACGAATTAGGGTTATTGTATCATAGTTTAAAGTTTTAAAATCTGGTTAAGTTAAAACTAAATTGTATTTCCTCTGGAAATTAATAAACAACAGCAAACCTAAAAATAAGTCAAAAATAAATTGTCAAGATTCTTTGATTCAGGTATATGAATCAAAAGCTTAAACTAAAATTCAATTTTTAAAACAAAAATCACTATTTTTACTAAAGAGATTAAAGAGTATTTCCGGTTTAACCAGAAGTTGGAATTTGGGAAAAATCTGATGAACTCTGTGGTCTGGAGGATCGGAATTTCTTCCGGTGATGGACGAGTGATGGGTGAGTGGGGGAAAAATGGTGGAAGAGGTGGTAAATCAATGTGGAGGCTGTGGTGTTGGGTTTTGTTCTATACACCTAGTTTTTCAAGGTGCAGCAATTTTGATCGTCACGGCCTCTCTGAGTGATCGAGTGCTTTGGGATTCCAGGGATTGTTAGCTGGAGCATTGACGTAGACGTAGCCGGAGTTGCAGTCGACACGGTGATCGGAATTTGGTTGGGGACGCAGTTTCCAGGTTTTGGGATTAAATGGTGTGATGTTCTAGTATGTTTCCAGGTTTTGGTTTGGGGTACTCAAATTTGATTTCGAGTAGATGATGAGTTTTTGGATGATCGGGATATGTTTCAGTGAGGAGCGTCGACATGCTCGTTGTCTTGGTGGTGACCGGTGGCAGCCAGAACCACCGTACATATGCACGGTGCAAGGAATTGTGTCTGGAAGGATTGGTATTTGCAGAATTTTAGACTCGAGTTTTACTCGAGTAATTCGAGTTTTTGCTCGAAGTTGTATAGGATTTTACTCGAAGTTAATGAATGAGAGGCTCGGGTATTTTAAACGGTTACAGGTTTCTTTGGAAACCTGTTTATTTCCAATTCAAAATTTGGTTTTAAAATCTGAAGTAGGTTTTAAGCAGAATTTTAACCTAAATTTAAAGTATGGATTCAAACTAAATTTGAATCCCAGTTTTAAAATTTAATTTAAATTTTATAAATTAAATTGTTTTAAACAACTTTAAAAGAGTTTAAATAAATTGAATTTAAAGACAAAGTTTTAAAATAAAAAGTAGAAGATTTAAACATAAGTTTAAAACTGGAATCAAAATCCAATGTGAATCATAGTTCTGAAAATAAAGGAGGTTTTAAAATTTAAAATGTTTAAACAACTTTGGATGTTGAAATATATTTTAAATACGATTTGTATTTTAAAATGAATATGGGTTTAAATTCCTTTAAACATCTTTTATAAAATAAGAAATTCTTTTGCATAAGTTTTAAAAAGGTTTTTAAAATGTTTTTTTAACTTTGTTAAAGTTAAGTTTGATTTCAATTTAAATTTAAACTTTAAAATGTAATTTGAAAACAAATTTTAAAGTAAGTTGTTTTAAATTTGCTTTGTTAATGATAATGTATCATTAATAAGAAACGTTTTATTTTAAAATAAATCAAAGATTTAATGATTTTGATTTATTAAATTAGTAAGGTAATTAGATGGATAATTAATTAATTTAATTAATTAATTAAGGATTTGAATTAATTAATTAAGGTTGAAGTCAATTAATTAAGATTAATTAATTTGGAAATAAGATCATTAATTAAATAAGTTAAGATTTTAATTAATAATTAGAAATTAATTTATCAAGAGATTAAGATTCATTAAGTTAAGAACTTAATTAATTAAACAATTAGTGATTAATTAAATGATCATTAAAGATTAATAAATTTGTAATTAATAATGATTAATTTAAGTTAATTACTTAAGAAAGGTAATTAAAGAATTTGTTGATAAGTTAATGAAGATCATTAACTTGGGATTATTTATTAATTAATTAATGTGATTAATTTTAATAATTAATTGGATTAATTAATTAGATAATCATTTATGGAATTTGGTTAAGTATGATTACTTTATGAAAGTAATTAAAGATATTAGTTACTCATTGTAATTAATTAATTAATTTGATTAGTTTAGTTTGATTAATTAAGCTTAATTAATCATTGGATGTGATGATAAGTAATCAATGAAGGATGATTATTTAGAGAAGTAATTAAGATGAGTAATTACTGAATGTAACTTATTGAAGTATGGACGAGTTTTGGTATTAATTGCTTTGTGTAATTAATATGAAGGATAATTACTTAGTGAAAGTAATTAATAATTATTTACTTAGTGTAATTAATTTAAGAGTTGATTAATTAAGACATTTGAAAATAATTTAATGATGTAATTAAATAAGGGTAATTAATTACTAATGAGATTAACCAAGGATGATCAATAAATATAATTAATTATTTATTAAATGTAATTAATTTAGGAATAATTAATTTACTCAATGAAGTAATTAAGAGTAGTTAATTACTGAAGGTGATTAGTCAAAAGTGTTCAATAATTATGGTTAACACTTAATGTAGTTAATTAATTCAAATGTAATTAAGGATCATTAATTTAATTAATGATGTAATTAAGGTTGATTAATTATGATTAATTAATCAAGGACAAGTGATTAAAGTAATTAATTAATGTAATTAATTTAGGATTAATGTAATTAATTATAACTAACTAATTAATGAAGTAATTAAAGATTAATTACTGTTTTTGGTTAAGAATAATTGATTTGTGAAATTAATTAAAGGATAGTTATTGGAATGTAATTAAAGGATGATTAATCAAGGGAATTAATTAGTGGTTAATTAATTAATTAATTGATTTGTAATTAATTAATGGTTATATAAGCAGGATTTATAGAATGAAGTAATTAATTTTATTTACTTTAAATTAATTAGTAATGGAATAATTAATTTAGTTCATTTTAAATTAATTATAAATGGTGTGATTATTAATCCTTGTTTATATATGGATGATATAGATATCCTGGAATGGTTTGAATCTCAGATATGAGATAAATAATGTTGTGTGATATGAATGCTTTGGTTGCATTGTGATGACAATATGAATTATCTATTGATGATGATAATGTAGATTATAAATTTGTGATGATAATATGGATTATCTGTTTATGATGGTAATGTTGATTGTCTATTGTGATGATGTGAATTATCTATCTGTGTGTATATAGATAATTAAATTGAATTGTTTTAACTTAAAACAACTTGGACCTAAATGATTGCGTTTTGGATTTGATGAGACCGGGATCGGGTTTCCATATTTGGATATCCAAAAAGCACATCGATCCAAATTAACGATAGGTCGTGAATCTCAAGTGAAGATAAAGATTCAGAGTGCAAGGGTTATCGTCGTTAACTCTGAGGGTGATTACAAAATGAGTGTAACGAGATAATGCCTTCGGTTTCGTTCGAATCCGGAACGAACTTGTATGGATTGAACGCTTTAAGAACATCGTCAGGTGGACGATGAGCATTCTAAGAGATGTGTTTTCAAAAGGTAATCGTAGCCTCAAGCCTCATCAACCGGGAATGGCTGAAACAGAGGAGGTGCAGCAAGGCTAAGTGGGTCATTCCCAAGTAGGACGAGATTTTCCCCTTTCTAGAAGTCTCTTTTTATTCGGCTGTGTGGGCAGTTGGGTCGCGGCCAACTACGAGGTTGTCTTGTTCAGGACTGTCCAGTAAGGGATTGTTCCGGCTTTGTGTTGTGGATTAGGAGCGATCGTCAGTACAGTGATCTAGGCTCCGTACTGTGACGGGCGGTACCCCGGTAGCCCTGCCATTGTATGGAATCCAAACTCCAATAAGTGTCGTACGTATTGATTGTGCCCCACTATGTTGGAACGTGAGATGTAAGCATTCCAGCTAATTCTGTATTTTACTTGAAAACCCTAGAAACTATTATAATACCACCAGATTTCGTATCAAATGTTTTGGTTAGCGTAAGGTAAAAACTTTTCCATGTTTATCTGTGGGAAGTCTTACGTGATACCTTTCCTTTCAAAGGCTTTTCAAAAGTTAAGCAGCTTTAACCTGTTACTCACACCAGACCCATGTCTGACTCGGATTTTATCTTCTGTTTTCTTAAACTCTTGGGTACTCAAATTTTTACGAGTAGCCAAGGGATTCAGGTTAGCTTTGACGAATTGTGGAGAAGCAATGGAGCAGGAGGGTTCTACGTTGTAGTTATCTAGTATTCCGCTGTGTTGGTTTCTCTGAGTAGTGTCCTTGTATTGTATTGAGTTGTAATAACTAGACAAGTGTTTATAACTGTCTAGTATGTGTTGTATAATCTGTGTAACTCTGATAGTTGTTGTATACTATGTAATATTTTATGTTATTAATATAATTTATTCGTTCCGCTGTTGAGATTCTGATGTTGTTTCTTCTTTCTTCTCTTTCTTTTCTCTTTTCTATCCCTTTCTTTCTCATTAATGATGCATCATTCTGTGGAGATGAATGGCAGGTCGTTACAGGTGGGCGATTCCAAGCGGTATTAGATAATGGAAACTTCTAAAGAATGAAATCAAAAGAATACCATGGTGGGCGAATCCAAGCTGTACGAGTTAAGAGACAAATGTTAACGGAAAGCTAAGTTCTGCACAGAGGCGCGGTACCAAATACTCAAGTAAGGTATATAAGAATAGCGTGGAGCGCTACCTTAAATACTTTTAAAAAATGCTTTATAGATTAAAGAAAACTTTATAAGGGAAACTAGGTGGGTTTAAGTGGGGAGCGCAGTATTTATACTTAAATTCAAAAGAAAAAATTTAAACCAGTATTCGGTTGGGGTTAGCGCAGGGTGCGTAGTAGTATAGAAATTTGCTTAAGGAAGCATTTAATCAAAGACATAAATAAGAAATAATTTGCATCAGAAGTTTAAAGTGTTTCACACATGATCGATTGAATAGTAAGGGGAAACCTAACTTGGGCAGTGTAGATTAGTCTCACTATATATTTCTTTTTGTGTATAGTATTATTCACACCAGGCTTTATTCCAACCCATGTTTTAATTATTATTTTCCTCTTAAACTCACAGCACATATTTGAGCAAGCTGAGTTTATGTGCTTTGGCGGGGCTGGAGTAATGGCCACGGTACGGGGACTAAAGAGGGAGCAGGAGGATCTTTAGCTATCAAAGATTTTGTTTCTGCATATGATGGAGCGTAGGCCGCATCTTTATATGTGGACCGAAGTAATTGTGACGGAAATAGAAAAGAATCTTCTATGTAATGAATAATGTTAGTTTGCTTTATGTACTTATTTGCGTATTTATAATATATTGAACTCACTTTCGTTGAAAGATAATTTTGGTGATGACTGCATAAAATAGACCTACAAAAAATGGACCTTGCTTCATGTTTAATGGGACTTATGGTCTTAATGTGACAATTACAACCCTAAACCATAAGAAATGCGTGGCATTGTTTCTTTCCAGCCTATATCAAATATAGAGGTAAAGACATAGATTTGGCCGATGAGGACATCATGCCACATACATTAGTATGCACCAATCCTAGGAGTTCAGACTCTTTCACTCCCACTAAATAGGAGCTTGGTCATTTTTCCTTTAGACATAACTCACATGTATCATTAAATAGATCCAATGATGGGAGATAGCCTTCATTACTCAACCTTCACAAGTGTTTCTCTCCAAGATAGCCTAGTATATAATCTCAAAGATGGTAGTCCTTAATATTATTATTAGATGTGTTAATAGTATATTATTACATCCAACATAGAACTATCATCTAAAATAAGCACCATTATCTAGGGTACCACAATCAATATTTTTATTACAACAAATAATATTCATACCATTATTCTAAAAAATGAAGCTATAAAACTCTCAATTAAACGGGAAATGAAAAGATTACACATGAAAAGTTTGGTACAAACTAAAATATATGAGTCTCAGATTAGATGCAAGAGTTTTTGGCAATCTCCAATTTCAATGGCGACAATTACACCCTTTTCGTCTTGGGGATCCAAAGCATCTCTTCCAACTGCCCATCAGTTTCTAAGTCCCTACAAACAATTACGTATGTACGTCTTGGATGCAGTATAAAAAATCCAAGCTTTTGATGTTATAAACAGACAATATATTATAAATATACCTTGAAAGAAGTGACCGATCCCTTCTTCTCTTTAAGCATCTTCAAATATTTTGGATAATTCCATCTGTAGTGTCTTTTCTCTAGCAATAGTGAACTTGCATTTCTCCTCTTTAACTGAAACCCCTTTGGTATTTTTACCCTTAGTTGAGCATTTCCTCTTCTGAAAAGTATTATTTTTAAAAGAGGGAAAAGTTCTAACCACAAGGACCAAGCAGTATCCATAGAGAAGCCACTGTCGGTTGTTTGTAACATATTAAGGAGCACAATGATTGTCCTAAGTGAATTAATATTATGTTTTAATATGAATGGATCAAATTGAGGATTCAATGATCCAAGGATAAGGTTGACATGCAGTTCAGTCAAGGGTTGCTCCTAATTCTGCCAGCCTTTTGGTGTATGCAGTCATATTGTAAGTGTGCCTTTCCAAATCTTTGAATGAACCAATTCCTCAAAATCTCGTACCTTTCGAAATGAGAGTACTTACCATACAACTTTTGAAGGTGTTCAAGTATGGCATGTACATCCATATTTTCCTTGGAGTTCTTAGTCATTCTTGAATACACATATCACTAAACAAAGCCACAATCAAGTGAACATGGTTTGAAATCTTTATTTCATTGTTGCTAGCAATTCTAGAAGTTTTTGTTTAGGTTACCAAACTTATTAAAATGTATAATTATATATTTCTAATCAGGCTCTAACTAGATTTTGACTTATCTCTTAAAGATCAAAAAGATATGATAATTTTCTATCAAATTCCTCTAGGGGAACATATGACCTATTTATCAGGTAATTAAAATCTGGAGCGTGCTCAACAAATATTGGCTACAATATAATATGGATAAATATTTATCATTTATATCTTTAGCTATATTTAAACATTGCTCTTAATCATTTTGTGCCCTTGAGAATGTTCAGCAAATGACAAAACATAGGAGATATTCAATATCCAATTTTCCGTGAATTAATGTATCAATATATGTATATTTTTAGGGTGCTTGGCAAGGTCTTACGTGTTGATTCACCATCCCAATAACACTCAAAACCTTACAAAAATCTAATAGCATAACTCAAGGATCTCTATTATGCATTTATTTTAGTATTATTTTGAATCTAAATAATGGAGACAACTTAAATGAAACCGAATTTTTCAAAATGTAAGAATTTATTCTGAGTATTTTAGATCTTAAGGAACAATAAGTATTAAAATACACATAGACATCAAATGTCCATTTGTTCCTTTACATCTTAATAGGACTTATTTCATATTAACCTTTAATTTTTAATTTTTAAATTTTAACACTTTCAAATTTTAAGTTCAAAACAATTTTAAATGTTTAAAATTATAATTTAAGTTAAATTAATCAATTTAAACTCTTTTTAGTTACAAGTTTAAATTTCAAATTTGAAAAATAATAATTGAATTTTGGATTACAACTTTTATAATCCAATTTCAACTTATAACCTTTATAAGTTTTGAAAAAAAATTAAATACGAATTTGAATCAATTAATGCTTACAATTTTAATTCTTATACACAAGGGCATACCCACTAAAATCGATCTTTGCACCAGCTCCATAAAAGGCACGCATTGGTTAATTTGTTAGCCATGGTTATAATGCCATTATTGGGATTATATGGAGGCGTAGCAGATTTGAAGGCGAATATCAAAAAATTAAATCATTAATTAGACCTTTAAAATTGTATAATATTTTCATTTAAATCCGATTAATTTGTTTAAATAAATTTAGAACCATGTTTAAATAAATATTTTAAGTTTGAATTTGGTTTATAATTATTTAGTTTGTTAATTATTCAAAATATAGATTAAGCCAGTCATTAAATTTCAGATATCTTTTCATATGAAATAAATCGAACAGCGCTCATATAAACACTAAATTACATATTATATATATATGTGTGTGTATGTGTGTGTGTGTGTGTGTGTGTGTGGATATTGGGATTTATACCCTAAACGCCCCCATACACACGAATATAAATGCATACGTACATACGTATATATATATAATTACATATGCAATATCCCGTCCTAGATAATGGATATCGAATTAATAAACATACACATATAATATACACACACATGCACACAAACATACACAAACACATTTCGTATACATTTATACGACGTCGGTATACACATGTGGATATGAATGGTATAAATTATCCTCCATTTGTAAAGGCTTGTGTGATGTTTCCCATTCTATGGAGCATTTCACAAGTTAACGTACCATTTATGTATTTCATTAAATTACATTAACTTTTATAACATATGCAATGAATATCAGGAAGTAAAACCGTAACTATGTAACCATTTAAGTTAATATAGTTATAACATATAGTGACATGGGACCCCTCCTATTAAATATATATTTCAAACATATGCAAATTATATATCAAATTTATAGCTGGAATCGAGTTTGTATCCTATTTTAAATAATTACCATTTATTGTATAATAAAATAATTCTTATTTTACATGTATCGAAATTATGGACAATATGCAATTTATAAGTATGCACTGGTATCATACTACATTATAAATTATATTCAAAATTCAAATTGTGTATAAATTGTATTTAATTGTTGAATAGAACACAAATCTCTCTCTCACACACACGTATACATAATTTGAACAATTTAAATGGTAATGTATGTTTAATCAAATAAAATAGTTTTTTACCACTAATTTTTTTAATATAATGTCGTGTATATATAAATTAATATACATATAAATACGTAAATATAATTATCAATGCATGTACATAATAAAAAAAAGTAATATCAACATATCATTGATAAATCCAATTGAGAATTATCATGGTGTACTTTTGGAGATGACAACATAAAGACCCTTTTTATTTTTTCGAATAATTTGCAAGAGAAATTTAAATAGATAGAATTAATATGGATTAATGTAGGAAACTTTTATGAAGCAAGGTGGAATTTATATGTACCCAGTTTTTATTAAATTAATGTAAACATATGTGCGGCAAATATGCCCAAGTAGCTACAGTAAGACCCTTAAAGAACATGTGCAAACTAAACCCCATGGAGGAAGGACCCATCTGATCTACCTAATGGTCGAAGTACCTGGAAAATTATGGAACGAAGTCCGAAGAGTCCTTAGACTATAAAAATGTCATTCTCAATTATCGTTTGGAAGACCTTTCTACCCCTAGTCTCTCTTCCTTTGCAAGTATAAGAGATTCCCCACAATGTTATGAAGTATATGGTTTCACCAATCTAAGAAGAGATAGATTTGTGATAATAATTACTGGAAGGAAGGTACACCATTAGGGTTTCTTGGTGAATCCCAGCATCCTCGACCTTGATCCACTATAGAGTAATAAGGACGACAAGAAATGTAGCCTTGTCGTGTATTAAACTACCCACGGGCAAGATTAGTAACTGAAACCATGGTGGCTGGAGATGGAGAAGCCTCGGCCACATCAAGAACAATTGTCACTACCTTAATCATAGTGGTATCCTTAGAAGTGAAAGATTCAATTGAGCCTTTACTCTCTAGTGATATACAAGGGGATTTGGCAAAGGAACCATACTAGGATGGCAAAAATAAGGAGTAAGAGGGAAAATCTTAATAATGTGACCAAAATAATGATGTGTCATAAATGTTAGGCTTTCCTGATACTCAAAATCAATGTATGCAATTCTATTTTCCCAAAAAAAATTAGGGTACGAAGGGGAGTTGTCTCGCGGGAGTAGTTTCATTTAGTGCCTTAGCAAACTCTAGATTATCTTTTTGCTTTATAGTAAGTCAAAACATATAAGACCACAAATATGGTTAGAAATCTAATTGATTCCTTCTAAAGGCTGGCACACCAAGGGGATGTTAGATAGGTAAAACCGTAAAGGAGAAAATAGGACTTTATCCTTGAAAAGTCAAATGATAGGCTCCATTATGTTATGATAAGCACTTTCTCATCAATAATAGCCTGTTTAGCTTCCAAAATATGATGTATTTCATATAGCATGAGAATTTGAAGAAAAATATGGATTTATCACATCAAACATCAACTTTTCCACTTAACTACCATACACTAAGGACATGCTTCATCACAATATAATAACGAGGTGAGTCCATGGAATAATCAAGTGATCCTTCTAGAAAGATATGCTAGAATTCTCAAAAAAAGTGAATGAGATATATCCCACATCGCCAAAAATAAGTTCATTTTCTTGTTTATATAGTGTACTCTCAATCTCTATATTGGCTCTTAGGGTCAGAAAATTTTGTGCGAGGGGGGGGGGACCTATATGTCCATCCACTAACACGGGCGTCGCCGCCCGCCCGTCCGACCGGGCAGGTGCGGGTGCAATAAAATTGGGCTGTGCCATATATTTTTGCTACCTTAAAAATTGACTGATTTTAAAACAAAAGTGTGTTTAAATATATAAGGATTTTCCAATAGTTGTGACCACTGCAAATTGATGAAGGGACGTGATTTTTTCAGATAACCGTTACAACGAAAAACAACAGTTCTGAACCATTGCAAACGAACAGAAGCGATTGTTGTGAACAGTAACACTTTTTGGCGTTGCAAACGAACGGACACGACTGTTGTGAATAGTAACACTTTTTGGCATTGCAAATGAAGGGGTGCTACTTTTCTCAACGGGTGTAGCCATTGGAAATTCGACTATAAATAAGGAGGAAACCTGTTCACTTTCTTCACTCAATTTTAAAAACTGAATTATCTCTTTTTCGTCTTCATTTTCATGAAACCATAACCAGTCCTATCACCTAGAGGATCATACACATCACGATCTTGAGCAGCTTATGTCTGCTGTATCTTGGACACTTTAAATGAAGTCTTAAGAAATTGTTAGACAAGGCTCGGACGAAATTTTCTTCTTCAACCAATTAGAATTCTAGTTGGTTTATATATATATATAAATGTATCATTTTCATTTCTACATTGTTCTATTTCTTTAAATATTATAACGTTTGTTTTATCGCTATAGTTATTATTACTATAGTTGTTAGTTTGTTGTTGTAATTAATTACAACATACTTTTTGTTAAAAATAGCTAACGCAAAATTCCAAAATAATGGAAATCTGATTTGTAAACTTGTAAGACGAGTTTATTATTAATTAGTCTTTGTTTTGGTATACTAGACGTATAACATCTTAAGAATTTCCTGTTTTCACTAAAATAGAGATGGCAACAATTGAACTATCAACAAACGCTACTAGTCACAACATGCATGATCCATTCAAAGGAGATGGTGATGACTTCATAACATGGCAAATCAAATGTTTTTTTATCCACCATGCTAGGGCTGTAGAAGTGCAACGAGGAGGATGAATCATAGCCTAAAGATGGACAAATTAGAGAAAAAGATGCAGCTGTTTTTCTCGAAATTGACTCATGGAAGCATTCAGACATCCTATGCCAAAACTACATTCTGAATTGTCTGGATAAAGTACTATATAAAGTATATCAGCCAAACCAAACAGAAAAATCCTTATGGACTGCACTTGCACATAAATACAAAACGCAGAATATTAGTTTGAAGAAGTTAATCGTAGATAAGTATATGGAATACAAAAAGGTTGACTCCAAATCTGTAACTAGTCAAGTGCAAGAACTCCAACTCATAATTCATGAACTTGAAGTAGGGCATAAAGTTGGAGAATCCTTCCTTGTTGAAGCGTTAATAGGGAAATTACCACTATCCTGGAAAGACTACCGCATTTATCTGGAACATAAGAAAAAGAGATTTCCTCACAAGATCTTATTGTCAGACTAAAAATTGAGGCTGATAACCATGGAGTAACAAAACAAAGCGAAGAGGCATTTGTGGCAGAAGAGTCAAAGAACAAAGGGCATTTCAAGAAAAAACATAAGAAGTAATTTCCGCAGAAGAGAAAAGCTCTTGAAAACAAACCCAAAAACAACACACGAACCAAGAAGTTTAATGGCGAGTGTCAGGTTTGTAGAAAAGGAGGACACACCGCTAGAAATTGCAGACATAAGAAGGAATGCAACTCAGAGGAAAATATGGTTGATAACATGGAAGTAGACGAGTCTAATTTTTCAGCAGTTATATCTAAATGTAATTTAGTTCATAACCCTAACCAGTGGTGGGTGGACACAGGCACTACTCGTCATGTTTGCTCTGACAAATCCATGTCTTCTACATACTAGAAATTCAATCAGGAAGAAAAACTCTATATGGGTAATTCTGCAGTTTCCATGATCGAAGGCAGTGGCACAATATCCTCAAGTTTACTTCTGGAAAAACTTTCAAGTTGAATGACGTGCTACATGTTCCAGACATACGCAAAAATATCATCTTTGGTCCAGTGCTATCAAAAAAAGGATTCAAAACGGTGTTCGAGTCAGACAAGATAGTTCTGTCTAAAGATTAAATGTATATAGGAAGGGAATATTTATGTGATGGCTTATTTAAGGAAAATGTAGCCTTGTCGACAATAAAACTATGTATTATGATTATGATATTAATAAAATTGAAGTTTCTTATTTGCTTGAGCACGAAATTTTACTATAGCATGATAGATTAGGACACATAAATTTCCGAAAAATGAAAAAAACGTCAAAGTTGGGATTAATTTCGAAATTCCAATTAGACAAAAACTACAAATGTGAGACATGCGTAGAAGTAAGAATGGTCAAAAAACCATTTCATACAGTTGATAGATGCACCGAACCACAAGGTTTGGCTCATACTGATTTATGTGATTTCAAATCATTACCCACAAGAGGTGGGAAAAGGTATTAAAGTACCTTTATTGATGATTATACATGGTATTTCTATGTATATCCTTCAAAAAGCAAGGATGAAGCAATTACATCATTTATGAAGTACAATGCTGAGGTAGAAAATCAGTTAAATGAAAAGATCAAGATATTGAGAACTGATGAAGTGGAGAATATAAATCTCCATTTGAACAATTCTGTGCCGAAAATGGTATAATTCATCAAACAACAGCACCATATTCACCACAAAAAAATGGTATAGCTGAGAGAAAGAATAGAACATTAAAAGATATGATTAATGCAATGCTTTTAACTTCTGGCGTACCGACAAACTTGTGGGGGAAGCCTTAAATATGTCTAATCACATATTGAACAACGTTCCTCACAATCAAATAGGAACAATTCCATATGAGTTATTGAAAGGACACATACCAAGTTTTAAATACCTCAAATTGTGGGATACGTGGCAAAAGTTCCAGTTCCGCCTTCCAAGAAAGTCAAATTTGGACCAAAAACAGTAGATTGTTACTATTTAGGGCCAGCCCAAAATAGTAGTGCCTACAGATCTTTGGTATTCAAGTCTGATATAACTGATATTCATGTAAATACAATCAAGGAATCAAGAGATGCCTCATTCTTTGAGGATGTGTTTCCGCACAAAAGAAATAAAGGAAATAATGTCCCCAAAAGGACAAGAGAAGAATTGAGTAAATCACATGAAGATGAAACTCATCATGAAACTGAGAAAGTTGAACCAAGAAGAAGCGTAAGGGCGAGAACTTCCAAGACATTTGGTTTGGAATTTTTAACATATATGTTAGAACATGAAACTCAAACATAAAAGGAAGCAATATCGTCTTCTGAATCCTCATGTTGAAAAGAACCAATTCAAAGTGAAATTGATTCAATTCTAAGTAATAAAACTTGGAAAATAGTTGATCTTCCACCTGGAAAAAAAGCCAATTAGCTGTAAATGGACTTCGAAAGGAAGATGAAATCAGATGGCTCTATCGACAAATAAAAAGCAAGATTGGTAGCCAAAGGATATCGTCAAAAAGGAGGTGTAAACTTCTTCGATACCTATTCACTAGTAACACGAATAACCTCTATAAGAATGTTAATACAATTGCATCCATCTATAATATATAGATTCATCAGATGGATGTAAAGATGGCATTCTTAAATGGAAATCTCGATGAGGAGATTTACATGGAGCAACCTGAGGGTTTTATATCCAAAGGGAATGAAAACAAAGTATGCAGATTAGTCAAATCATTGTACGAACCAAACAAGCTCCAAAACAATGGCATGCAAAATTTGATAGTGTCATGATGAAAAATAGTTTTCGTATGAATGAATGTGATAAATGTGTTTATTACAAACAAATTGGACAATCATACGTGATGATTTGGCTATACGTTGACTATATGCTAATCTTTGGTCCAAATACTAAGGTAATGAGACCATTAAGCAGATTTAATCAACAATTTTGATATGAAAGACTTAGGAGTTGCAGATGTTATTTTGGAAATAAAAATAATAAGAACACCTTATGGAATTGAATTATCTCAGTCACATTATGTAGAAAAAGTGATTGAAAAATTTCAATATTTTGGAATTAAAGAAGTAATAATGCTGTATAATCCATCGGAAGTACTGCATAAAAACACTAATGAGAGTGTAATGCAACTGGAATACTCTCGTGTAATAGGATATCTCGTGTATCTCATGCATTGCACAACGCCAGCTATAGCTTATGCAGTAAGTCGATTAAGCAGCTATACAAGCAACCCAGGGAAGGAACATTAGAAAGCACTAATGAGAGTGCTTGGATATTTAAAAAATACCACAAACTATTCCTTACATTATGAAAAATATCCTACCATCTTAGAAGGATATAGTGATGCAAATTGGATTACTGATTCAGAAGAATCAATATCAACGAGTGGTTATATATTTATCTTAGCAGGGGCAGCAGTGTCATGGAAGTCTACTAAACAAACATGCATAGCTCGATCCACTATGGAATTGGAGTTCATTGTTTTGGATAAAGTAGGCAAAGAAGCATAATGGCTTCGTCACTTTATAGAAGATATTCCGTTTTGGCCTAAACCTGTACCGGCCATATGCATATACTGTGATAACCAAGCAGCATTAAGCAGAGTGCAAAACTATGTGTATAATGGCAAGTCGCTACATTCGTTGATGCCATAACACAGTTAGGCAGTTACTCTCAAATGGAACTATATTCATAGATTATGTGCGAACAAATGATAACCTAGCGGATCCATTTACTAAAGGTTTATCAAGAGAGAAAATTAGCTATGCATCGAGGGGAATTGGTTTAAAAGCCTAAACCAATAAGAATTATCTTACACGGAAACCTATCCTAGCGACTGGAGATCCTTTGGACTAGGATCAATAGGCAAACTAGTTCTGAATAACTCAAAACGTAATGCATTTGTTTCGACTTTGTCCTACTCCATTCCTATGGTGCACAATATAAATGCATGCCTACAGAAGTGTTAAAAGGATAAAACTATGTTTTTTAATGATGACCATATCTTGAAAATAACAAGTGGGGTATATGTAGGACACTCTTAATGGTTGTGATCACCTATGTTAGTGTGAGCTAGGTCGGCACTATGAGAATATTAATGGCTTTTATTCTCTAAACACTCGCAGAACCAAAAATTGTTCAGGATCAAAATGAACACAACCAAGAGATTGGATGTGAAGGGAAATAACGCTTTGTAAAACTTATTGTCTGGTTATACAATAACAGCTGACTGTTTAAGATGAAATAAATTCACCGATTAGCCAAGTATATCCGATAAGTTTTAACTAGGGAAATTTCAAAGTGAAATATCTACTTGTCCTCGATCTAGAATTATTTTCATATGAACTGTGTGATATTACACTTTGTGTGCGGGAGACATATATCGTCATTCATGTGGGGGATTGTTAGAATTCTCAAAAATAGCGAATGAGATATGTCCCACATCGTCAAAAAAAGTCCATTTTCTTGTTTATATAGTACTCTCAATCCTATATTGGCCCTTAGGGTCAGGTAATTTTGTGCGAGGGGGAGGACCTATATGTCCATGGACTAACACACACGCACACGTCGTCGTCCGCTCGTCCGACCGAACCGGCCCGAGTCGGGTGCGGGTGTGGGTCCAATAAAATTGGGCTGTGTCATATATTTTTGCTACCTAAACAATGAACAGATATTAAAACAGAAGTATATTTAAATAGATAAAGATTTTCCAATAGTTGTGACCGTTGCAAACTGATGAAGAGACGCGATTTTTTCAGATGACCGTTACAACGAACATCAACAGTTCTGAACCGTTGCAACGAACGGAATCGATTGTTGTGAACAATAACACTTTTTGGCGTTGCAAACGAACGGACACGATTGTTGCGAACAGTAATAATTTTTGGCATTGCAAACGAATGGACGCGACTATTATGAACAGTAACACTTTTTGGCGTTGCGAATGAAGGGATGCTACTTTTCTCAATGGGTGTGGCCATTGAGAATTCGGTTATAAATAAAGAGGAAACCTGATCACTTCTTCACTCAATGTTAAAACCGAATTATCTCTTCTTCATCTTCATTTTCTTAAAATCATAATCTGTTCTTTCGCACAGAGGATCATACAAATCACGATCTCGAGCAGCTTACGTCTGTTGTATCTTGGGAGACTTTAAATAAAGTCTTAAGGAAATTGTTATGACAAGCCTCGGACGAAATTTCCTTCTTTAATCGGTTATATTTCTAGTTGATTTATATATATATATATATATATATATATATATATATATATATCATTTTCGTTTCTACGTTTTACTATTTATTTAAATAGCATAACGTTGATTTATCGCTACAGTTATTTTTATTATAGTTGTTAGTTTATTGTTGTAATTAATTACAACATACTTATTGTTAAAAATAGCTAGTACAGAATTCCAAAGTAGTGAAAATCTGATTTATAAACTTGCGAGACGAGTTTATTATTGATTAGTCTCTATTTTAGTATAATAGACGTATAACATGATAAACCCACATCCATAACCGCTTTAGTGGTAGAAATAGACACGTCACCGAAGTTAACACGAAATTGCTTAGGGATATGAGATTCCTCATTGCCCTTTTTTCTTAAAAAGGAAGGACCAAATAGGGGAGGATTTATGCTCAATTGATTTATAAGAAAATAGTAATTAGCAAAATTGACACTATTGCAAGCCATATTACTGATATCCTTAAACCCACTGCATACATTCTAACCGTTCTTTTTTGCAATGCCATTAGTAACAACCAAACAAAAGCCAATACCGACACCAGCTATTTCGGCCAATGGAGAAGAGATTAACATAAATAGGGAGGTACCATATAATGAAGATGAGTGGTTGCCAAGGCCAATTGCATTAGGTACACTAGAAAGGAGAAAGAATTTGAAACTAACTATATCATGTACATGGAATAAGCATCAAGAATTTTATCGTCCAAGGCTACAGTGGGATTCACATAGGGCATTTCAATTACCAAAGGAGGGAAGGATGCATAGTCAACCACTAGGCAAGAGGCTTCTTTCACGTTGCAAGGAGAGGAGGCAATAGGAACAAGCTAGAACAATCAGCCAAATTTGAAAATTGAAGCAACCAATAGATTAGCTGCAACAACCCGATTTTTCGACGCCCGAAAATCGACATCAATACGTACGCTGTATCAAATGCTGAGCAATCGGATGCCAAAAACCGAACCATTAGGGTTAAAGAAGAAGGAGGTAGAAGAAGAAATAGAAACAATATCATAATCTCAGCTTACACTGCACAGCGGAATATAAATCTACGGAAATACGCCTCGTCATCCAGCTTGTCTCTTGATCTCCACTGTAGTCCATCCAGAATCTTACTCTATAATACTCGGTCTGACCCGAGCATTATAGTTAAATAATACCCGAGTTAGTCTGAAAAACCAGCGTGAGAAAACATACCCAATTAGATTATTAAAGTTTTCAAAATCCTTTGAAATCAAAGGTATCTTGTAAGACCACGCCACAAATAAACATGTCGGGTTTTACCTTAAGATAACCAAAACATTTCTTATCAAATCCTCTGATATTATAATAGTGTCTACATACAAATACTTATTCAAATAGCCAAAAAATTTACATTCATTAAATTCCAGCAATACAAGCCATAAAGTGGGTTCTACAAACAAAACCGTAAAGGAACGTAGGGAGAATGGATTTCCATCAATGGCAGGGCTACTGGTGTACCTCCCATCACAGTATGTGGTGTAGATCACCGTACAGAGGATCCACACCGATCCCCTGCATCACAAGACTGGAGATACTCCTTATTGGATAGTTTGAATAAGTTCACCCCGCGGTTGGGATCAACAACCGCTCACACAGCCGAAATAAAGGGACATCTAGATATGGGTGGCCTTACCCTAATTGGTTGTTAGCCACTTAGCCTTGTGTGCACCTCTTCCGTTTTAGCCATTCCCGGTTGATGAGGCTCGAGGCTATGCGTTACCTTTCTAGCACACATTCACTTAGAATGCTAGTCATCCTCCTGACGATGTTCTAAAAGCATTCATCCATACAAGTCCGTTTCGGGTTCGAATGGAATCGAAGGCACTACACCCACTACATCAATTCTGGAATCACCCTCAGGGTTAGTAGCGATTAGCCCTTGCACTTCACTGCTCCATCTTCGACTCCAAGCTCTTGTCTTCCTCATGAAAATGTTCAAACCTCGGTCGAAGTGGTTTTCGGGAAATTAATCCCGATCAAAGTCTCTTCGAAACAATCAACGCATTGGCCAA
This sequence comes from Allium cepa, assembly GCA_030765085.1. Lineage (NCBI taxonomy): Eukaryota > Viridiplantae > Streptophyta > Magnoliopsida > Asparagales > Amaryllidaceae > Allium > Allium cepa. The sequence goes on from CM060932.1 coordinate 955,733,171, forward strand.
TATTGATAATCGGTTATTTAACTATCAAATAACATTCACAAACAACCATCAAACATTTATAATTTTCCCAAATTATTATTTTCAAAATATCTTCGCAAGATATTTTTCTATACTTCAAACCTTTGAAAATAGTTTTCAAATCACCTTTTTCTTACGGAATAAATTTCCCAAATATTGTATATTTCAACTGAAAATTACAAAGTATTAATTTAAATCACTTTATCAAAAAATATATACTTTAAAATACTTAAAGTAAAAACTATTTGAAACACTTTATGTAAAATACCAGTTATGAAATTTAATGATAATTTTTCATGTAAAACTTAAGCCAAAACAAATTTAAAAATAAAAGCTACTGAATTCTATACAAGTTTTTCAAATAAAAACTTTAGCCGAACTATATTTAAAATAAAACTACTTTATAAAATATTAATATTAATAATTATTTTTTAAATCATAATACCAATCAACCTTTCGAAATAGGTACTACTATAACTAATTTAATAAATATTCATCTTTAAAATTTTAAACAACTTAAATAATAATTTATCAAAAACATTCTTTAAAACAACTTTAAGCTTTTAACTTATATTTAAAAATATGCTTTGAAAACGAATTTGGGTTTTCAAAGAAAAACACTTTCTTTTCACACCTTTAAAAGTAAACTGCTATTCATTTTTAAAACAAATTACCCATTCCTTCATAAATTTCCACCGTGAATTTATGCTTCCAAATATCCACTGATATCTTATTTCACTTTATAAACCCAGAAATTCCATAGTCTCATCCTTCTTTTAAAACACAGTTTTAAACACTAAATCAATTTCCAGATCGATTTCCAATATTTACTCCATTTAAAAATAACTTTCTTTACTTATTCAATTTTATTTTAAAACCCATTAATTTCAAACTTAACTTCTTAATTATGATATAAAATCTTATTTAAACTAAAAATACCAGTTTCATATTTATTTCAAAATTCTTCTTTTATTTCTTCCTCAACCATTTAAATTCTGAATTTCAAAAAAAAAAGTCTTTTTATTCATTTAATTAGTGTCACTTAACTTAAAAATCCATTTATTCCTATTTATTCAAAAATATCCTTTTCCATACTTGGAATTTATTTACTAGAATTTAAAAATCAACTTTTACCCTTTTCCAATTCATTCTTTAATTTATCTAAATTATCTATAATCATTTTACTTAAAAATTCTATCTTTTATTTTCCCTTCAAAAATCCAATCTATATATTTTTGATTATTTGGAATACCCAGATATATTAAATCAAACCATAGCATCCAATATTTCCACTTACCAATATAATCTATCATAGATTATCAAATAAATCATATCACGGAATAATAAAACAATCTAGATATTTTCGAGGAATCCAGTTGGATCCCTCCAATCTGTTTTCCTGCATCCACAGATGTTAGCATGATATAAAAATACCAATTCCACTTCGAGTTGGAATATCGCGGTATATGAGGTCATCCACTATATAATGCGGAAAATCAATCACTCCAATATATGTGTATATATATATATATATAATATCGCATCTAGACAATTCAAACAATCAACCGATAATCTAAATTCAAACTATTTAAATTAACAGCAATCCAGATGAGTGAGATTAACTCACATTTGCTTTTTCTAATATGCAGATTCGATCCAAATCGGCTTGATTCTCCATGATTTTAGACTATGTATAACACTATATAATTTATTAATATTTTGAACTAATCGAATAGTCAATTATCTATCAATAATTTAATTAACTAATAGTATAAAATTTAAACTAATTTTCCTATCTTAAATAATTTATAGTAACTAAAATAATTAAATAAGTTAACTAACAAATAAATCACGCTAATACATCACTTTAAAAATTAACTAGTAGGTTCATAATCTATTTTAAAAATTAAAGATCCAATTTTTATATAACCCCTTCAACATCTAAAATTCCTATAGAATTAAATTCTTTTTTTCTTCTTCTTGCCTTATATATATAATTACCATTCAAACACGAATATATAAAAAAAGTATATAACTTCATTGAAATTACAGAATCATTTTGCCTTGTAGTAAATATGTATATATATATATATTATTTTCTGTTGACTACATTTTTGTAAATACAAAACAGAAATTCGCAATGCTGCAAAATCTTTGATAATTGAAACCATAAAATTCTATGATTTAAATTAAAAGGGATTAGAATCAAATTACCTAAAATCGAATCGAAAACAAAATCAACCAGCCGCGATCGCAAGATCCCTGACCAACGAACCCATTGTGGCCTCCACGCTTTCCCTTCTTGCCGTCGACGTGATGAGTCCAAGCTTCCGTCCATCGCGTTATTCTTCTCTCCTGGTCTCGAATGCCTTCACCATATCTTTGTGCGCGAGAACACTCGCCTTCATGCAGCATGAAAATCCTATCCCTAATCGACTTCCTGACTGCCGCGGGGTTCGCCCTTTCACTGCGACACTCCCCATATTGACCACCTCCGAGCATCCCTGCAACAAACTCAGCATGCTCACGATCTTCGAAACCCCTTCCTGACCTCGACGTCCTACGCGACCATCCCCAAATTCAAATCGATTCGATTTGAACAACTTTCCCCTCTTTTTTAAGTTTTTACCGACCCATATGAATTCGATTGATTTCGAGGAGAAACATGATGGTAAAATAAAAAGGGAAAAGGGAAGAAATTCATTGGTGGCCATCTATTTGCTTTTTTTTCGAAAATGAAGAGCTCTATTGTTGATTTGGATTTATGATTTGAAAAAAATGCGTCTCTTTTGGCTTGAGTTTAATTTTTTTTTTAAAGAAACGAAGGACATCTGTATGCGATCTGAAAGGGTAGGGAAACATGTGTTCACAATTTTTATACATGTATGTATGGGCTTACAACAATATTATTTATTTGAATTAAAATTAAAATTTAAATCGTCACAATAACGCAACTCACCATCTCGACCTCCTATCGAGGCATGCCACTAGGCGTTTATAATGTTATACCCCTATTCGTATGCACTGGAAAAGGTTTCGAGGCCTAACTCGATGTATGGAGAAAAATAGCTTTTTGGACCTTATATTTATACTGAATTTTCGATTTAATTTCAGCGCGTTTGCTTACCGTACGGCCAAATGATTACTCCAAACACTACGAAAATTAAAATCCAATAATAATACACTATTACGGATCCAATGGAACTGGTTTCATCGAAATCCGAGATTGTGCCTCGAAAGGCTATTTTAAATATATATTTAAACAATATATTTTTAAAACCGAACAAAACACTTCAAATTTCAATTTTAAAGCTTTCATTATCTTCAGGACTACAGATATAAATTTTATAATCTTTTGAAATATTTTTAACAAGCATAAAATTTCAGATTCAACAATTTACCCAATTTCCAATTATTAAATTCAACGATTTAACTTATCCAATAAATAGCGATACTTGAAATTCAAGTTAGAAACTTATTATTAAATATATAAAATCAATTAAATATTTAAAATTAATTAAATATTCTAATTTCAAATGTCTAAAATCCTGGGTCGTCACATTCCTCCCCCTTAAAAGAATTTTGTCCCCGAAATTACTAGTTAAGAGGAATGTCCCACAACCCGTTAATTATTTTCATCCCAAAACCAAACAGTTTCCAACAACTTCCCCAAAACAAATCTTTTTATTAAAGACACAATCACCCTTACTAACTTCCTAAACTCAACCTTAACTTCCAAACAATATTATTTCCTCAACAATTCAAATTTAAATTATCAAAATTTCTCAAAAAATTTCTAATTATCTAAATTTTCGAATTTTTTTGCCAGCATCTTCTTTGTGGGACTAGCTCGGTACAACTACAAAATTCCATTACAGGCCCCTATATTTCAAAAGAAAAAAAAGGCCAAGTGGCAAGACAAGAAAATCACCAAATTTCATACAGACATTTAAATACATACCTTTTTGTTGAGCAATTCAATTTATCTTCGAAAATCAAAAACATCCATTTATCCTTGCCTTTATATACCTGTACTTACATACCAATAGTATTTAATAAAATTCATTTTACTTGTCTCTTTTGCAAAATATCAATATTCATTTCATTCAAGCCCGTACGATGTCCGTATATCATTCGTATGCAATACCGAATTCGATCGCTCGCTCGATCACATAATTTCATTTCCGAACTAGTATCGTTCACCCGACTCCCTAGTGCAGACTCAAATCTGGTTTCTTGATCAGAAACTGTCATTCTTCTTGCTTAGCCATGAACTATGATAGAGAATTTCTAGAATCAATCAGAAATCCATACCCAGGGTTCGCCATCGAAAATCGAGTAAAAAATTCCAACTCGGATCGATATAACTATCTCGAAATTCTGTGCTCGAATTTTGGATCGAATCGCTATGCGAATAAAATAATATATGTACATCTTACATATTTATCCCAATTGGTTATTAGCTATATAAATTTTCTTTTATTCACATTATCTCAATTCCCATTCTCTTATCCATAATTTCCTTTATACCCAACTTTACTAAATCTTTATTCAAATATTATATAATCCGAAATGTTTACTTAAGGACTTCACCATATCTCTTAAGCCCAAGATAGATACTTCACAGATTTAAATATTTATCCTCATCTTACCCGTTTGGTTTATATGTACTTTTTATTCAATTTGGATCTCCAATTTCCATATAAATTTAATTTACCTTTCATTTTTAAATATTGAATCCAATTCATCTCAAACCATACTTAATTAATCATTTCTTTAATTAGTTCCATTTACTAATTTATTTTAAATCTCAAGGGATTTCTATCTCCAAATTTTAATTATTATTGGTCTACCTCGAACCAATTCTTCAATTTTACTTTACACAATTTTTAAATTAAATTTTATCTTAATATTCAATTTCAATTCATTTGCTTATTTATTTGAATCAATTTATCTACTTATAAGTTTTTTTCAATCCTTTGTTTTATGTAGTTCAACTTGACTAAATTCCTGTTCTTTAATATTGAACTCTATCAATTATCTTCCAACTACTAATTTATTTCAATTTCCAATAAATTTTAGTTTTTAGAATTTTTTTCTATTAATCCACTCAAACTATATTTTTCAATTCCACTTTACTAAACATAATTCAAATTGATTCCAATATTCAGTTTTCATTTTACTTACTTATAAATGTAATTTCCTTTGTTTCTCTATAGATTTGTTTAAAACCCTAATAAACTTATTTCCAATAATCATTTTCAAAGCTCACTTTTACCTAACTAGATTCACTTACATTCTAGTTCAATTTAAATTTTAAACTTTCTATAAGTTTTCCACTTTCTTTTAAAAATTTCGTTTTTGCCAACTTCTTTTAATTCACTACAATTAGTTAGCTTACTTTCCAACTTATTTTGTTTTCACGCTTACTTTTATTCAACATTTCCTAAGTTAATTTTTATTCTAACATATTCAAAATCTTACAAAATTATAAACCCATTTTTATAGAATATAAACAATTCCAAACCAACTCTAGAATATTTAAAACAATTACTCATACTTCAAAAGCAATTTTGAAATCAATTATATCCAAAATCCTTTGGTATCAAATTTTCTCTTGAATTTAAAAACCAAACTCAGTTTGCAAACAACTTCAATTTAAAACATTTTGGCAGTAATTCCTCTCCTGAAAACTTGTAAATGAACATCATGATGCTGCAGTCATCAATGAAATTATTTTCCAGCGACCGAAAAGAGTTCAATGCTTTTATATCTTTAAAACCCCTTCAAATATTTTTAAATTCTAAATCTCACCAGATTTCAAATCCAACTCAAAAATATTTCTGAAATAATATCATTATTATTTCTCCAAAACCTTTGAAAACCATTTCCAAACCAAAGGAATTTAAACTTTTCTGAAAATTTCAAATTTCAAATTCTTCAACTCATATACAAAAACTACTCTGGAATTTTATTTCAATTTATAAATTACACTCATAATCTACATTTAAAATTCCATTTGGTTGTATAATTATTTCCTTAACTTTTGTTTATAATTTCCAAATCTTATTCAGTTTCCACTTAACAATGATAATAATTTGGTATTATCATCTTCTAACAACCGAGCAACCATATATAACTATAAAAATTACGGAAAGTTATTTCTTTTATATACAAAAATAATTTGGGTTAAGTAATTTCATTTACCTTATTTTTAAAAGAATACTGTACCGTTTTATCTTGTTTAAGAGTTTAGATTTCCCTATCGATGACATGGCGTCCCACTATCGACCAGAATTCATGAACACTAAATCGATAAGTCAACACAATATAAAAACAATTTTTTATATTCATTAACAAATACACGCTCATATCTATAATACACTCAAACTCATTCTAGAGTACTTGTGGACTCTATTTTAACGAGTAATCCCCACCAGAGCTAAGGTTCTCGCTTAACCTTCGACTCTGATACCAATATGTAATGACCCGATTTTTCGACGCTCGAAAATTGACATCAATATGCCCACTGTGTCAATTGCCGAGCAATCGGATGCTGGAAACTGAACCATGAAGGTTAAAGAAGAAGAAGAAGGTAGAAGAAGAAATAGAAACAATATCAGAATCTCATAATCGCAGCGGAACAGTATATAATAGATAAATGACTAAAGCTTTGCAAAAGAACTATATTTTTAATATACATTTCATCATCATAGTACAACAAAATCAGCAACACAATTTAGGACAATTATAATGTCTTGTCCTCCAAATGCTGAATATTCAGCTTACACTGCACAGCGGAATATAAATCTACGGAAATACGCCTCATCATCCAGCTCGTCTCTTGAGCTCCACTGCAGTCCATCCATAATCTGTACTCTATAGTACTCGGTCTGACACGAGCAATATAGTTAAATAATATCCGAGTCAGTTTGGAAAACCAACGTGAGAAAACACACCCCATTGGATTATTAAAGTTTTCAAAATCCTTTGAAATCAAAGGTAACTCGTAAGACCATGCCAAAAATAAACATGTCGGGTTTTTACCTTACGATAATTAAAACATTTCTTATCAAATCCTCTCATATTATAATAGTGTCTATGTATAAATACTTAGTCAAATAGCCGAAATTGTTACATTCATTAAATTCCAGCAATACTAGCCACAAAGTGAGTTCTACAAACAAAATCCTAAAGGCACGTAGGGAGAATGGATTTCCATCAATGGCAAGGCTACTAGGCTATCGTCTGACTTAGTATGTGGTCTAGATCACCGTGCCGAGGATCCACCCTGATCCCCTGCATCATAAGACCAGAGCTACCCCTTACTGGATTGTCCGAGTAAGTTCACCTCACGTTTGGGATCAGCAACCGGCTACACAGCCGAAATAAAGGGACATTTAGATAGGGGTGACCTTACCCTAATTGGTTGCTAGCCACTTAGCCTTGTGTGCACCTCCTCTGTCTTAGTCATTCCCGATTGATGAGGCTCGAGGCTATGCGTTACCTTTTTAGCACACATTTACTTGGAATGCTCATTATCCTCCTGATGATGTTCTGAAAGCATTCATCCATACAAGTCCGTTCCAGATTCGAACGGAACCGAAGTCACTACTCCTACAACATCCATTTTGGAATCACCCTTAGGATTAGTAGTGATTAGCCCTTGCATTTCACTACTCCATCTTCGACTCTAAGCTCTTGTCTACCTCACGAAAATGTTCAAACCTCGGATCGAAGTGGTTTTCGAGAAATTAATCCTGATCCAGGTCTCTTCGAAATGATCGACGCATTGGCCAATATTGATAGTCGGTTATTTAACTATCAAATAACATTCACAAACAACCATCGGACATTAATAATTTCCCAGATTATTATTTTCAAAATATCTTCGCAAGGTATTTTTCTACACTTCAACTCTTTGAAAATAGTTTTCAAATCATATTTCTCTCGCGGAATAAAATTTTCAAATATTGTTTATTTCCACTGGAAATTACCAAGTCTAAATACTTTAGATTTAAATCTTTATCCAAAATATATACTTTAAAATACTTAAAATAAAAACTATTTAAAACACTTTATTTAAAATACCAGTTATGAAATTTAATAATAATTTTTAATGTAAAACTTAAGTCAAAACAAAATTAAAAATAAAAGTTATTGTGTTATATACAAGTTATTTAAATAAAAACTTTAGCCAAACTATATTTAAAATAAAACTACTTTATAAAATATAAATACTAGTAATTATCTTTTTAAAGCATAATACCAATTAATCTTTCGAAATAGTTACTACTATAACAAATGTAATAAATATTTACCTTTAAAATTTTAAACAACTTAAATAATAGTTTCTCAAAAACATTCTTTAAAACAACTTTAAACTTTAAACTTATATTTAAAAATATGCTTTGAGAACGAATTTGGCTTTTCAAAGAAATTCGCTTTTCTTTCACACCTTTAGAAATAAACCGCTATTTGTTTTTAAAACAAATTACCCATTCCTTCGTAAATTTCCACTATGAATTTATACTTTCAAATATCCACTGATATCTTATTTCACTTTATAAACTCAGTTTATAAATTACATAGTCTTATCCTTCTTTTAAAACACAATTTCAAACACTAAATTGATTTCCAGATCGATTTTCAAAATTTACTCTATTTAAAAATAACTTTCTTTACTTACTCAATTTTATTTTAAAACCAATTAATTTCAGACTTAACTTCTTAATGATGATTTAAAATCTTATTCAAACTGAAAATACCAATTTCATATTTATTTCAAAATTCTTCTTTTATTTCTTCCTAAACCATTCAAATTCTGAATTTTAAAAAAATAAATCTTTTTATTCCTTTAATTAATGTCACTTAAGTTTAAAAATCCATTTATTCCTATTTATTCAAAAATCTCCTTTCCCGTACTTGGAATTTTTTTATTAGAATTTAAAAATCAAATTTTACCCTTTTCCAATTCATTCTTTAATTTATCTAAGTTATCTATAATTATTTTACTTAAAAATTCTCTCTTTTATTTTCCCTTCAAAAATCCAATATATACAATACCAGATATATTGAATCAAACCATAGCATCCAATATTTTCAATTACCAATATAATCTATTATAGATTATCAAATAAATCAAATCACAAAATATTAAAACAATTTAAATATTTTTAGGGAATCCAGTTGGATTCCTCCAACCTGTCTCTCTGCATCCACAGATGTTAGTATAATATAAAAATACCAATTCCACTTTGTGATGGAATATCCTGGTATATGGGGTCATCCGCTATTATGTAGAGCGCATAGGGTGTCATCCGCTATATAATGCGGAAAATCAATCACTCCAATATATATATATATATATATATATATATATGTGTGTGTGTGTGTGTGTGTGTATAATAACACATCCAGAAAATTCAAATAATTAACCAATAATTCAAATTCGAACTATTTAAATTAACAGCAATCCAGATGAGTGAGATTAACTCACCTTTGCTTTTTTTAATATGCAAATCCGATCCAAATTAGCTTGATTCTCCATGATTTTAGACCTTGTATAACATTATATAATTTATTAATGTTTTGAACTAATCGAATAGTCAATTACCTACCAGTAATTTAATTAACTAATAGTTTAAAATTTAAACCAATTTTCCTATCTTAAATAATTTATAGTAACTAAAATAATTAAATAAGTTTATTAACAAATAAATCACCCTAATACACCACTTTAAAATTTAACTAGTAGGTTTATAATCTATACTCAAAATTAAAGATCCAATTTTTATATAAACCCTTCAACATCTAAAAATTCCTATATGATTAAATTATTTTTTGTCATCTTCTTTCCATATATATATATATATATATATTTATAATTTAAATTTAAAGTTGAATACAAAAAAAAAACAATATATAACTTCATTGAAATTACAGATTCATTTTGCCTTACAATAAACACACACACACACACACACACACACATATATATATATATATTATTATTTGTTCTATTGACTGCATTTTTGTAAATAAAAAATAGAAACTCCCAATGCTGCAAAATCTTTGACAATTGAAACCATAAAGTTCTATGATTTAAATTAAAAGGGATTAAAATCAAATTACCTCAAATCGAATCGAAAAAAAAATCAACCAGCTGCGATCGCAATATGCCTGACCAACGAACCCATTGCGGCCTCTACGCTTTCCTTTCCATGCCGTCAACATGGCGAGCCCAACCTTCCAGTCCATCGCGACATTCTCCTCTCCTAGTCCCGACTGCCTTCGCATATCTTTGTGCGTGAGAACACTCGCCTTCATGCAGCATGAAAACCCTATCCCAAATCGACTCCCTGACCGCCGTGGGGTTCGCCGTTTCACTGCAACACTCCCCACATTGACCACCTACGAGCATCCTTGTAACAAACTCCACATGCTCGCGATCTTCGAAACCCCTTCCTGACCTCGATGTCCCACGCGATCATCCCCAAATTCAAATCGATTCAATTTGAACAGCTTTCCCCTCTTTTTTAAGTTTTTATTGACCCGAACAAATTCGATCGATTTCGAGGAGAAAGACGATGCTAAAATAAAAAGTAAAAAGGGAAGAAATCCTTTGGCCATCTATTTTTTTTGAAAATGAAGAGAACTGTTGCTGATTTTTTTTTAATTTAAAAAAATTAAAAAAATGCATCTCTTTTGGCTTGAGTTTATTTTTTACAAAGAAACGAAGGACATCTGTATGCGATCTGAAAGGGTATGGAAATACGTGTTCACAATTTCTATACGTGTATGTAAGGGCTTGCAACAATATTACTTATTTAAATTTAAATTCAAATTTAAATCATCACAATAACGCCACTCACCATTTCGACCTCCTATCAAGGCATGTCGCTAGGCGTTTATAATGTTATACCCCTATTTCGTACGTACTAAAAAAGGTTTCGAGGCCTAACTCGATCGAATGGAGAAGACAGCTTTTTGGACCTTGTATTTATACTGAATTTTTGATTTAATTTCAACATGTTTACTTACCGTACGACCAAACGATCATTCCAAACACTACAAAAATTGAAATTCGATGATAATACACCATTACGGATCCAATGGAACTAGTTTCGTCCAAATCCTGGACTATGCCTCGGAAGGCTATTTTAATATCAATTTAAACAATATATTTTTAAAACTGAACAAAACACTTCAAATTTCAATTTTAAAGCTTTCATTATCTTCAGGACTACAAATATAAATTTTATAATCTTTTGAAATATTTTTAACAAGCATAAAATTTCAAATCCAACAATTTACCCAATTTCCAATTGTTAAATTCAGCGATTTAAATTATCCAATAAATAGCGATATTTGAAATTCAAGTTAGAAACTAACCATTAAATATTCAAAATCAATAAATATTCCAATTTAAAATGTCCAAAATCCCGGGTCGTCACATTAGCTGCTGCCAATGGTGGAGATGAAATCGCTTAATAAGGTGGGGTATAGTTGCCAGCACCATTACTGGCAACTGTAGAAAATCGGTGCAGGGCATTCCAAGTTCTAGAATGGTTGAAAGATGTGACATGAGGATAAGAAGAAGGAGATACGGTATGGGATAACATAATAGGTGCAATGTTCGATGGTAAAAGTTGGAGAGAAGCGAAGTTGAGAGAGTTGTTCATATGAGGAAGGAGGGGTAGTGAATTTGGGTAGAAGCGGACTTGTTATTTTCATATTTTTTCATTTTTAATTAATAGATTACTCATACGCACGCATACACACGCACAAACATGTGTATACACACACACACACATGTTTGCATGCATATATACATGTATGTATGCATGTGTGGTAGTTTTGATATGTATGTTTTGAATGGTAAAAGAGGCCTTTATTTATAGAAAGCTTTATGACTTTTCGCATCCCTACAAAGTTACACACATTAACTTACATACTAATCATTAATTTTCTTAAATAAATAAGTACTTGCTTATCTACATATATGTATATGTGTTAGTTTTGATATGTATGTTTTGAATGGTTAAAGAGGCCTTTTATTTATAGAAGGTTTTGTGACTTTTCACACCCCTAGAAAGTTACATACATTAACTTACATACTAATCATTAAATTTCTTTAATAAATAAGTACTTTCTTATCTACATATATGTACATATATGTAGTGACTTGCTCATCTAATGAGAAGAGTTATGCATATTTAAAGAAATATTTTCATTTGAATAAATAAGCAGCTACACATATATTTGTATGTCGTTATTTACAAGCATTTGTTAAACAATTTGACAAATATATGCTAATATGTGGAACTTCACACTTTTTAATTTTGGTGTAATTGAAATACTTTCAATAATACAACAATATAACACATTAAATCCTTATTAGAATCAAATTTATTTCCAACATTTCATGAATGTTTTGGAGTAACTAAATTATTTTCCTCCACTAACAATTTATAACATCTATTCATTTACCCATTATAATTTAGTCAAACTACAAAAGTCACATTTGTGAGCTTTGAGGTGCTATGTTAGTCCTCATTAATACTCGAACATTATAGTCTATGCGGACTTTGTTAAAACATAGCATGGTAGTTAGTATTAGTTGCTATAGATCATGTAGCTTAAAATCAAGTTAAATGCTTATAAGTCGAATACCTTAAAACATCAATCTAGTGTGCAACTTTATCTCTTTGTCAACACTATTTTACTTAAGAAAATAGTGCTTCGTCAATGGTCGAAATCCAATAACTTTCATAGTTATTATGAACCTAAATTCGAAGTCACTTAATTTATCCAATAATAATTATTAATTAACAATATTGCTTTGGCGAAAGATTGATGATTTTGTTTCAATATTCAATTGCGGTGACACTAACCGTCGGTATCGAGAGAGGCAAATCTTCACTTGAGCTATGCTTCATTTCACATATTTTAACCATACTCAAAATTTGTGTATCACAAAGAAATATTGTGTGATTGTCTAAAATTAAATTGTGATCTACATACATAAGATTCATAGTACTCTAAAGTCAAGGGATTACCACACATCATCATGTAAGATCTTCTATCTGTATAATGACCTGTAGAAGAGTTCTTGCCGAGTCATTCTTCAGTTATTTCGAACAACTATGAGAACAAAACCTATTGGTTTCCTTAATAGTCATGAGTAAATCACCGTTTATTGTATGTTCAGCGTTATGTATACTAGTCTTTTACGTGTATCATTATCCTATTCTCAAAACACCAAACAAAAAGGGATATTAAGGTTAATTATTTATTTTATTATCGATTCAAAACTCATGTTTGCTAACTATTTTGTAAATGCAATTAATCAAACTCTCCACTAGGGATCTCTAAATGTACAATACTAATGTAATCGAAGAATTAAGTATAATGAACACATAGATAGAAAAAAAAATCAAAGGGTTATTATTTCTAATAGGATAATTTCCAAGAGTTCAATTCCATAATCCAATTATATAATCATAACTACGACACACCCTAAACTCAATCATATACCACCTAAAATAAAGTAGCGCAAACTCCACCTTCAACTAATAACCAATCTTGGCCAGGAGAATAGAGCACTACCTAATGAGCTTTTGTATTATCACTACCCATTACACTCCACTAATGCGTTAGCTCTGAAATGGTCATTTCTCTTCAACTAAGTGTTGAAAGTATCATAATAGGAATGCAGACTGGTCGATCTCACATGCAAGAAAACCAAAAGATGACTAATTTCATTTCATTCATAAATCAGAATATGACCACTTACCTTAATATATTTTGTTTGAGAACTAAAAGCCATATTTTATCGAGGTTGATTGCAATTTGAATTTCATATTTCATTATATTCTATCATAAACAGAACCTATATCATACAACAATCTTTTCAAATTACGCCCTCTTTATATGCCTCAACAACAGATATAAACTTATTTTTTTTATAGTAAATAAGGCAATAGCATATCATAATCTCGCTCTCCAAATTACGCTTATACCACCAAGGGTAGAAAAAAATGAAGTTGAATTTTTTTTAATCCATATCTCTAGCATAACCTCAATCATAATAACAATTGAAACTGCAATCTTAATTAAACTACCAACAAAGACGAGCCCATATTATGAATTTCTTTTTAGATTGGTTATTCTATTAATGGTAAATTTCTCAATGCTATACCATTACCAAACAATTGGTTTTAATTTTCTTTCTACGTCAATATATTAATATAGTTGGTACGATAATGATAAGTTCACCGCTTTTAAATACAAATCATTTGTAATATTTTTAAACACCATAGTAATGGTAATTTACCTTTCCATTTACTACATGTGGATATCCATATTTGAGCTCTTATGTCCATGTAGAATCAAGATAATGATCATTTTTTGTCAGTAAATTCAATTCAAATGATGCTTACTGCATTATATTTTTTCCTCATTATGTTATTGTCTTTTATTAAGTAACACAATGAAATGCACGATGAAGCTACATTAGTATAAAAAATTACCTAGCTTCTGTTTTTAGAAAAATGGTAGTTTACCATTGCTAGTGTAATGAATACTAGTTTGTCAATCAACCTTTAATTTACCAACATATCGAGAATGGATTTCATTTTTAACCTACCAGTAATAATTGTGTGGTAATAATTGTTGCGAAATGGCAGTGGTAATTATAACAACTCATATTTTCGATCCTCGGAAGTCGACAATAATACATCCATGTTATTCGTGTGCCGACCATCCAAGCGCCAGAAAGACAGATCGTTGGGGGTAAAAGAAAGAAAGATAGAGCATAATCTCACAACGTGAAGAGTAATATATAATATAACAATGATCTTTACAAAAGAACTGTAAAGATCTAAAATTTGACCACCTCAAATATATCATTTAAAGTAATTTTAAATATAAAATATATAATGTTTTAGGATTTAAACAATATTAGATAGGATTTGAAAATAGAAACATACATAAAGATAGTAACATTTGCTTATATTAAAAAAAGTGACAAAATTATGATTTTAGAAAGGTAAATTTCAATGGTTAAATAAATTATTTTAATTAATTTATGATTGCTTATATTTTTAAATTGCATTATACAAATTTATTTTTAAGTTTCGTTTACATAAATAAATGGTTTAACTAAAATGTCAAAATATGATCGTAAAAAATCTTGTCGAAAATCAACTTTTTGTCAATTAAAAGTTGTTGCAATGCAATCGCACCTTTGTGTACATATTCTTATAAACATTTTAACATATAAAGAGTGATTTGCAATTAAATAAGCATGATTACTTTTTTAAAACACATTTATAATATTCTAGAAAGTAATTAGCAAAAGTAAATTAAAAAGACAAAACATGGCATTTCAAAAAAGTAAACAAATCATTATATTCTTTACTTATCTCTTAAGTGAAAGTGTCATAAAGTGATGATTTCAAACATGATATTAAGTATTGAAAAAGTTATTTGCCAAAAGTTTAAGCAAAGCGTATTATAGACTTTTCATATAATATTATTTTAATTCCAATTTTTTTTTATAAATACACACACTTTCTCACCTTTTTCACATCTTCTTCTTCATTTTCTAAGCTATTTCTTACTTCTTTTTACGGCTTCATTTCATAATTAAATAATGCCAAAATATTCCTAAAAATAAAACAAAGAAAAATATCAACAAAACTCCGCTCGAACCACCTCAAAACTCCTCCGTTTCGCTTCCTATACCCATGGCTTCAACCAACATCCCCCACGGTCGAGCCCTCCTACCCCTCCAATCAAGGTCATTAGCAACATCCCCTCCCCCGGTCCAAATCGAGCCTTTTCAATTCCAAGCGTTCAAAGATTCGTGTGCGAAAAACATCGAGGAGCGGAGCTATAGCTGATTTTCCGTTCAAATAAAAAAACAAAGTGAGAACTCCTAAACTATTATATTATATTTTGGACGATGAAATGTTGTTTTTAATGGACGTTTATTTTGCTTCGATCATCAAGTTTGGATGCCTAAATATGAATGTTGAATATATATGCAAGTCATGGAAATACACGTCGATAAGCATAAAGGAAATCACTTTCATTGATTTAATGAAATGGTGAATATGAAATTGTTAAATCTCTTAAAGATGTTTTAAAATGTATTTGAAATGTTTTATAATGATTTAAAAGAGTTATGGTGATGTTTGAAAAGAAATAGAAAATTTAGTCAAAAATAAACGCGTGGCGTAATGGTAGTTCGCGCTACAAAAGTCAAACTAACATAAAAGTTGAAATATAGCTTCGAATTATTTGAGATAATTTTCTTTAAGACTATTATATCCATAGTTTTCCAACAAAGAAATAAAATTGAAATTTTGATAAGTAGGTTTTGAAATATGAGCAAAACAATTTTTGGGAAACAACGCGGGTTTGCAGCTCGGAATCCAAAACTGATTTCTTTGAAAATAATGTTTTAAAATATGAAATAAATCATATAAATCTTTTAAAATATTTTAAAAGTGATTTGATTAATAAAAATGAATTTTCAAATAATAAAAATTCGTTTTGATCAACGTACCTAAAAAGGCATTTTCCACAGCACTTTCTACAGCACTTTTTTATAACTTGTGAAATATAGTTTTAAACTTAAAAATCATTTTCCAAATATTTTGTAAATATTTTCCAATGATTAATATAGTATTTTAAAGAGTATTTAAAGGATTTTGGGAATGACAAAACGTTAAATGATTTAGAGTCGATCAAATTACTTGACCACCTTATGGATGTTAGAGAGATAGTGTCTAGGCTTGAGTTTGGAAAACCAGTTCCTGCCCTTCCTGGCTATCTGGAATGTTCCGATGGAGAGGATTGAAAGTTTGATTTTCTCGGTTCGAAATTTTCCAAAGGATAAAGAAAAATATTTTTCTGGGATTTAAACAGTTTGGATTGTATAGAAAAGATATTTTTGTACTTGGTGTTAAAGCCCGAAGAGGGAACTCGTACTGTTCGTGGAATTTAAAATGTGATTGCACCATCATTCCCTCCTTAGTATTTGTTGAATACGAGAATTGATATTGAGTAGAATTAGATGATTTCTATAGATTCTGCTCACTTAATATTTACTAGTTTGGGATTAACGTTCAAGATAACATGGTTTTAACTCAATCGAAAGTATGGGATTTGAATTTAGAAATCTTTGTTAAGATTTAAATAAATGATTTGGAAATATTTCTATAAGAAAAGATGTTTTGATTTGGGATTTAAAATGGTTTTAAAGCAATTAAAAGATTTGATAAGAAAGGTTTAATGATTCCATATGTATCAGAAAGAATGTTTTGGAAATATATATCTCCAAAAGAGATTTTGATAAATAGAACTTAATAAATTAAAGAATGATTCCCTATTCGATTAACATATTTTTATCGATGATTGCTTTGAAGGAACCGGGGTCAGATTTGGGTATTGCCTATTCTAAGATCATTTCGAACAAATTTGCGATTTCAAAGTGAAGATATGGATATGATTTGAAAGATGGAATGTAGGACTGCTTGTCACTGACCCTCGGAGGGAAATTCACATATTATTATATGACTATAGTTCTTCATTTTAGAACTTCGATGCAAGGACTTTTTGGTATTAATCCTAAGGGTAACTCCCGCCAAGATGTGGTAGGAGAGTGCCTTCGGTTTGTCCTGTTCCTGGAAAACTTGTGTGGAAGAATGTATGACATTGCATTTTTAGTTACATAATTGATCTCTATAAACGTATCTTCTATTTGGTGGAGGAGATGGCAACTCTCTTAGCTTAACACCCTTTCCTGAGATGTATGAACTCAGGAGTCATACGTTTGTAGAAATCAGTTTTGTTATCACGGAACGACAGTATGGCATTCAAAATAGAATGTGCTATGTGAAATGTAAAACATTACCTTAGGCCTCATTAACTAGAAATGGCTAAAGCAAGGTAGATGCAGTAGAGCTATGTAGGTCGCACCCATTAGAAGATAGCCATCACCTTTCTAGATTACTCCCTATATGTCGAGTATGTGGTGTATGCTTTAGGATCCCATTAAAGGTCGGTGACAATTGGGGTGATGTCATATTCTGTACTATCCAGCGAAGGGGTATGTCGGTTCTATGTTGGTATAAGCATTCAGTATCTGGACCCTAGGTATATCCCTCTAGAGTTATACTATACAGAAGGTAGTCCCTCACCTTGTCATTGTATGGAAATCCATTCTCTAGTAAGTGCCTTCGAACTTGATTGTAAACCTAATAGGCCATCAAATTTAACGTATGTAACAATTCGAATATTTGGAATATATTTACTTGAAAAGTGTTTTCAAAGGATGTCGTTAAAAATAATATTAAATGATTTTATGCAGCAAATGTTTTAGTTATTATAAGGTTAAAACCTGTTCCATGTTTATGTACGGGTGGTCTTATGAGATACCTTTTGTTTTGAAAATATGCATTTTGAGTTTCTTACACCAATCTCATGACTGACCTGGAGTTTATTTTCTTTTTCCTTTAAACTTTGGGTGCCCTAATTTCCTTGGGCGGCCTAGTAGTTAGCTGATTAGGAGCATTTTGGAGCATGGTGCAATTTAGGTCTTCTAAAGATGTTATCTATATTCCGTTGTACTTGTGTTATGTATTTACCTGCGCTTGTAAGGATATACCGTTATAACTATCCTCGCTGGGTTAATACACACCGTAACTCTGATAAATCACTTGGAGTGATTGTATGTAATCTTCCATATGTAAAATTATAAGTTGTTTTAATGCGATGTGAAATACTGTTTATTCTATCTTCTTTCCTTATTTCGTTTTACTCCCAATGATCGGGTTTTCGACACTTGAATTTGTGGCACGTGAATACTGATAATGTACTAGTGTCGATTTTCGAGGGTTAAAAATTCCCAGTCATCACATTTGGTATCACAGATTATGGTTGAGTGGATACCTAGGCCTAATTGAGGTCAACTCATTAGAGATAGGTTTAGCAATGCCCTAGAATGAGTTTTGTCTAGGAGAGCACACATTCGAAAATCTTATCCAAATAAGCATATTCGAGTTTTATGTCATTCCCTAAGGTAATCTCGTCTATAATCCTTAAGATATTTCCTTACTATATTCAGGTAGCAGGAAATGAGTACTAAAAAAAGATAAGGAAAAGTAAACAATAGGGTTGAAGAAAGATAGTTCCTAAACAACCTCAAGTTAACCTTGCAACCTTCCACCTAACTTTTACCAACTTGGGCGAGAAACCATTCTGGGGTATAGAATCTATTAGTGAAACTCAAGCTTGGTTCTGCTCATGTGACAGAATCTTTAAAGGATAGGGCGTCAAGAATGAGAAAAAAGCACTTTCTAGCATCTTGGCAATTGCAGGATGGGGCTTTGGCTTGCTGGAAGTAAATCACCATTAATGAATCAGAAGATGATATTTCATGGGAAAGATTTAAGGAAGTTTCTGGAGAACATTATCTACCAGATGCTGGAAAATCCCATCTCTATAAAAGCTTCATGGATCTAAAGCAAGGAAAAATGTCTATAGAAGAATACTTAAGAAAGTTTGATGAATTATCTCTCTTTGGGCCTGAACTAATAGATACTCCACTTAAGAAGAATGAAATGTTTGTGGCTGGGATGAGAAAAGAGTTACATGATAGCATGACCGCTCACCTAAAGGGATCATTCATGAATCTAGTAGGTATGGGTTTGCGATATGAATTTCTTGATAAGGAGAAGCCAACATCAGAACTAAATATTAGCAATAGCAGCAATAACCCTAGTGAGAAGGAATTCAATCCAAAGGCAATAAGGAGGAAAGAAGAAAAAGAATTTAATGGGTACCATATGTGAAAACTGTCAAAAGAAAGCACATATTATGGAAGATTGTTGGAATATGAAGAGGCAGCGAGAAAAGGGACTCTGCTCTAATTGCCATCAAAAAGGGCATGAAATGATGCCATTTATGAAGAAAGTTCAGTCAGCTAAGTCCTATGCCATGGAAGAAGAACCATTAACTTTGGAAGAGAGTAGAGAAAGAGGAGTTCTTGGGGGTCTTATTTGTGTTGAAGGCATTATGATTAAAGTATTATTTGATACTGGGGCCTCCTGCGGTTTTATTTCCAAAGAATTGGTGGAAAAATTAAAGCTTACCTCAAAAATAGTAGATACCCCTATCTGTGTATTAAATCTTATAGGTGGTACAAAAAACCTTTGTATGATTTGGGAAAAGGTCTAAGTTACCTACCTTTCTCATTGTTTTTCATGTGACATGTTTTTCCTTGATTTTATCGGGTTTGAAGTATGGTTGGTTATCCAAGAATAGAGCTGTCCTTGATTGCGTTAAAAGAACAATATCTTTATGGACCAGCTTTGGAAAATTTATAGAAATATCTTATAACGAGCCTAACCTATTAAGGGATAGTTTCCGGTATTCCCTTGATTCACCCCAAGAAAATTTGGAGTCCATACTAATGGTCAAGAAGTTTCCAGATGTTTTTAAAGAGGTAAAATAATTTCCCCCACACCGGGAAATTGAGTTTCTTATCGATTTGATTCCTGATGCAAGACTTATTGTTCACCAAAAGCGTAAAATGGCTCCAAGAGAGATGGATGAATTGAGGTAACAAACTGATGAGTTGTTGAGAAAGAGATTGATAAGACCAAGTCGCTCAAATTGGGAAGCAACGGTAATCTTTGTTGCCATGTTCGGTGATTTCCTAAGGCTTTATGTAGACTATCGAGACCTAAACAAGGAAATGACTAAGAAAAGGTATCCTCTACCACGAATAGATGGCTTGTTCAATTAACTCCATGGTGCTTGGGTATTCTCAAAAATGGCTCTAGCCTCTGGATTTCATCAACTTAGAATAGCAGAAGTGTGTACACTTACCTGCATTCAAAGGTCCAGGTTTCTTTTATGAATGGTTAGTGATGCCTTTTGGGCCAACTAATGCACCTGCTTATTTTGTTGTCCACATGAATAGTGTATTAAGAGATGTGCTAAATAAATTCGTGTCAGTCTTTATTGATGATATTCTTACATATTCGAAGACCGAAGAAGAACACGAGAGGCATCGATAGATTATATTGGACATATTAAGAAGGAATGTGCTTCAAGCCAAATTCTCGAAGTGCCATTTCTGGAAGAAAGAAATAAGATTCCTAGGGCATGTATTATCAGGAGGGGGAGTTTTGGTTGATCCACGGAAAGTTGTAACAGTCCAAGATTGGAAGACGCCCCAAACTCCAAAAGACGTCCATAGCTTTTTACGATTGGCATGACATTATCTGAGGTTCATTCAGTATTTCTCAAAAATTTCATCCCATGGTACAAAGTTAACAAAGAAGAATGTTAGATTTGAATGGACATCGAAATGTGACGAAGCATTCAATGAGTTAAAGAAAAAATTGACCAGCTCTCCAGTTTTAGTTATTGCTGATAGAAGCGGTAGTTTAACCATCTATACTGATGCTTATGGAGAAGGTATTGGTGCATTCCTAATGTAGCATGGGAAAGTAATTGCTTCTGCGAGCCGACAACGAAAGACTCATGAGAATAACTATGCAACGCACGACTTAGAGCTATTAGCTGTGGTATTTGCATTGAAAATGTGGGGCACTATTTACTAGGTGAAAAGTTTGAGCTCTTCACAGATCACAAATCTGTGAAGCATCTTTCACTCAGAAGGACTTGAGCATGAGATATTGGCATTGGTAAAATTTATAGCATCATATGATTTGGATATTCTATGTACGTCGGGAAAGGCCATTATTGTGGCAGATGCTCTGCGCAGAAAGTAGGCCGTTATAGCTCATTTAGTGGTACTCCCAGCATTGATTTGTTGAATAAAGGAGAGTCAGCACAAGGACCCAATCATGGCAAAAATAGCAAGGGAAGTACAAAAGAATGTGATACTAGGAAAATGGGAAGGTTTCATAGCGGATGAGCAGAGAATCTTAAGAATGAATGGAAGGATATATGTTCCCAAAGTCGATAGGATTAGACAAGAAATTTTAACTAGATGTCACAACTCTACACTCTCAATACATTCCGGAGTGACAAAGATGTATAGAGACATGAAAAGGACTTTATGGTAGGGAGGTATCAAGAGAGACATTTCCATGCACACGAGTAAATGTGCAAATTGTCAACGAGTCAAGAGTGATAAACAGAAAATTGCTGGACTACTCCAACCTCTTGAAATTCCCACTTGGAAATGAGACCAAATATCGATGGATTTCATCGATGGTTTGCCTCGATGAAGAAAGGGAAATGAAGGCATTTGGGTCATCATAAATCATTCAACCAAAAGTGCACATTTTATCCCTATTAAGCCAACATGAACGACTGGAAGTCTTATAGAAATATACATGAGGGAAGTTGTTCGATTACATAGTGTCCCAAGTGGCATATTCACTGTTCTTGACCCGATCTTTACCAGTATGCTCTAGGAAGCATTGCAAGCAGCTTTGGAAACGAAGCTGAGTATAAGCACCGCATATCATCCCCAGACCGATGGAAAAATTGAAAGGCAAAATCAAGTGTTGAAAGATATTTTGAGAGCTTGCATTTTAGATTTCGGAGTTTCTTGGGAAAATTATCTTCATCTTGTGGAGTTCTTCTATAAAAATAGCATTAGGCTAGTATTGGCATGGCACGGTACAAAGCTTTATATGGTTGTCCATGTAGATCCCCAGCATGTTGGACCGAGACCAGAGATCGGTTTGTACTAGGTCCTGATATGATTAGAGAAGCCTAAGAAAAGGTAAAAATGATTAGAAAGAAGTTGAAAGAAGCCCAGAGTTGGAAGAAGAGTTATGCGGACCAAAGATGTAGAAATATGGAATTCTCGGTTGGAAATTTAGTTTTTTGAAAGTCTCTCCGATGAGGGGAGTGCTGAGGTTTGGAAGAGCTGGAAAGTTAGCATTTTGATATGTTGGACCATTTCCCATTATTGAACGAATCGGCCCACTAGCTTATCGAGTGCAATTATCAGAAAGGTTAGCTAGAGTGCATAATGTTTTTCATGTATCTCATTTAAGGAAACATGTGTATGTGTATGACCCATAGCAAATCATAGAAATAACTGCTTAGGAAGACTTGGAGGTAGAACCAAATTAGGCAGTGTTTAGATGACCTGTTCGAATCGTTGATTGTGATGAGAAACGATTAAGGAGGAAGGTCGTACGGTTAGTTAAAGTCCAATGGAGTGGAGATGTAGAGGATTGCACATGGGAAACAGAGGAAAGAATAAAGAAGGCATATCCTGAGTTTAGGATCAATGTATAGACTTTTTCTATCGATTGAGTGTACTCACCGCCTGTGTTATGGTCGCTTATTTTATATATTCCACCTTATCAAATATATATTTCCTTTTGAGCTATTTTCTCCTTATCTAATTTCGAGGATGAAATTTCTTTCAAGTAGGGGAGAAAGTAATGACCCAGAATTATACCACCTCAAAGTATAAAATTTAAAGTGATTTTAAATATAAACATATAAGCTTTTAGGATTTAAACAATAGTATATAAGATTTGGAAGTGTAAATATACATAGAGATAGTAGCATTTGTTTATATTAACAAAAGTGACAAAATCCCGATTTCAGAAAAGTAAGTTTCAATGGTTAAAGAAATTATTTTAATTTATTTATGAGTCTTTATCACTACAAGAAATTTGATTTTTAGTGGCACTCAAAAAACGCTACAAAAAGTTTTGGTGGCGTTTTGATAAACGCCGGTAGAAAACATGCGACTAAAAATCCATGATTTTTTGTTGCATTTAATTTAACGCCACTATAAATGAATTTTTGGCAGTGTTTTTTAAACGTTACTATAGATCTTTTTTGCAGCGTGTATAAAACGCTACCAAAAGGTTTTTTGACGCTACCAATAGAATTTCCAACTTTACCCCTACTTTACGGTTGCGTTTACTCAACGCCACTATATATATTTTCATAGCGTTTTTGAAACGCTACTAAAAGTTATTGATCATTTTGCACCATTTTTCTTGCTATTATTTCCTATTGATGGCAATCAAAAATCACTCACATAATCATCATATTCGAACAATTAAAAAAATATTAATCATATAATCAAATAAGATATCCATAACCATTCTAATACAGTAGATTTTTTATAAAATGACCAAACTCACATACAATAATCATTCGTATACAAATCTACACACCTAGTACTAATAAAATGTTATACCAAACTAGTGCTAACAAAACGCTTGATTACCCATAATTTTTTATCGCATGCATAAGTGAAAGCTAGCACCATAAAAGTTCAACTTTGCTCTCTTCGAAAATCCAATGCCTACATAAGTGAAAGCACAACATATAGTCAAACAATTATGTTAATTCATAAGACTTCAAATCTAATATCAAACATCTACAACATTGTACAAGTATATCATATTATAAATAATGTCATATAAATAATCAAAGTTATAAATGAAATGAAATTAATAAAGCCCAATCTTATAGTTATATATAAAATGTTGTTAAATTAGTTATATTTTTAACCTCTAATGAAGTAGGAGACACACACACGCACACGGACGGACGTGCTGTGCGTCTTAGTATGTATGTATACGTATCATGTATGGTAGTTATCACCTCTGGTTAAAAAAATAAAATCAGAACTGCATAGCTTCACCAGTTGACATGAACTACAACTGATTAATTGGTGCAATTTGACAAGTTAAACACTAAACAGCTCAGCAATCTACTATAATAGACCAATTGATTTGAATTCGTTCTGAGTGGGACGAATAAAAGAATTCATATTTAAACACAGACCATTTCCTACTTGCTATGTCATACTACAAATTACAAACATGAATAGAATGATATATCATATATGTGGGATGACACTGTTTTAATTAATAAATTTATTGGAGGCTTGTTGGCTTGCAAAACAGTATGTGTGTGCAGTTATTATCATCATCGTCATAATCATTGTTATTATTTATAAAATTAGTATTTTAACAAAGCTTAGAAAAATAAACAAAGTAGTTAAATCACTTCAAAATTAAATCTTTGTTCTTTAAATTTTAATAGTGATAAGAAATTGGTATATTGGTAACCAGATGAAAAAACTTAAAATACCAGACAATCAAGGTGCAAAAGCAAAATTAATGAGTGACCAAAAGTTGTACGATAGCCAAATGTCCAGATTATAAATAAGAGAGGAAATGACAAAAGAGTGAGGAGAAATTTACATCAACAACCTGGCTAACACAGAAATCGCCAATCTTGACAGATCCTTCTCTTGTCACCAACAAGTTCTCAGGTTTAATGTCTCCATGTATGATATTCTAAAAATACTTGTAGCTAAAAGGCATCGAAATTTGCTTTTACTTCAACAAACTGACTGCTTTATTGTGCACATCCAACGTCAAGCCAATTGCATCGCTCCCCTGTTCTGTAAGGACACATTGTCTCACATCAATTATCATCTGATTATTGGGAAAAACAGTGGTTTCATCTACAGCTATTATGAATACAGAGAGATCTCCTTTATCATTGACATCTTTAATGGTTTCTACCACATAGCGGTTGCTACCATCATCAGAGAAGTAAACTTTGCATCCAAGCAACTACACTGCGCTCTTTATAGCTAGACTCTCTCTACATGCCTTTCTTGCCATGGCTACAGATGAACTGCTCGTTTGCTTTTCTTTCTGCAGCTCTGAAGATAGAGAATCCATCTTATGTCTCATTTCTTTTAGTGTTGCCTCTGCTGCTTCTTTAGCCTTTGATTTTTTACATGATGGCTTAAAAAATTGCTATCAAGAAAATTATGGGGAATTGCCCCCACATGCGTAGTGCAGTTGGTTGAGGTAAACCGGCTTCCACCGGTTAGATCGATGATTCGATCCTTGCCAGCTACACTGTACATGTGAATATACACAGGGTATGGGCTGGGGGCACAGTACATACTTCCTCAGAGTATTAAAAAAATGTGGGTAACAACTTTGTAATGGACAGTGTACCTTAGACATATCAGTGTATTGTTTGGCCATTGCACGATGCTGCCATTCGAGCTCACCTCCACGTGCTTCTTCGGGGCATGCCCATCATTAGTGAAACTGAGGCCAAATGGTTGAAGCGAGTGCTGCTGCTTCTGCTGGGGTTATCGGGCTACTATATCTTGTTGGATCGTAGAAAGGGTTGTAATGTGGGTGCACGCTACCCTTGGCTGCCCCTTAAACTCGATAAGTATACCCATGCGCATCCACATGATTCGGATATGTTAAAATGTTGCCTTTCCTTTTCACTGACACGGCAAAAAAAGATTTATAATACACATGTTATGGTAGCAGAGGATAAAAGGATATAGGATTCTAGTATGTCGTTTCAAAGTAATTGGTATGAATACAGTATAATTTAAAAAAATGTAAAATATATACAAATACATGTTACACAAAAAGTTTCCAAAGCGGCAAGACAATATACAATCGAGAAAATCAACTAAAAAATCCTGCAAATATGAATGGACGACGACAATATTGCTTTTTATGAAAAATGACCAACAGATCAACTCCCAACAACATTAGTCTGGTGTATATGACGGAACACTTGCCGGAGAGAAGTCAAAAGCACATGGATACATCCTCTGAATTTGAGAAACATAATCAATAAACTACAAATACAATACTTACATTATTTAAGAAGCTCAGACACAAAATGATATAGATTTTGATGTGTGCAGTATTGTGATAAGAGAAAATAACAACAAAGTGCATCAAATCTGCAATATCGACATGAGTCTATGCTCAGTTTTACACACACCATGCTAATAAACAATCCAATGTATAATAAATGTGAGATTTTGGTCAAGAGTTTATTTTAGAAAATCTTATTTGAAAGAGTCAATTAGTTACCTGTAAAAATATAGGTGAAGAATTATTTGACAGGTGTTGAGCATTTGGGGAGTTCCCAATTGAAGGGGATGATCTCATCAATCTTGAGAGATTAGCACGGGTTGAGGTCTGTTTTAATAACTTTGATGAAGCGCTAGTATCATTTGCATATATTGTTGGAATGCCCATACGGTCTGCAAATGGATGACCCAAAGCTAACCAATCTTTCTCCACCAGAACCTTATAATAAATAGACAAGAAAATAACAAAATCACATATTCTGAGCTCATTACAACAAGGCATGGTTTGTTAGAATAAATATTTCAAGAGATGACCACACATATCAGGCAAACCTACACATTGAGCACGGTCTTTCTTATTTTGAGTTCAGTAAAATATGGTTTGAACAAAGGAAAAATGGTTTAGATGATATGTGACGACACATGCCAACATAGTGTCCTTATATTAACATAGCCAGGAGTGATCCATATTCAATCTACTGTGGGTTTAAGCCTGATTCATTTTTTGAAAGTCTAATATAAATCGCCCACAAACTAGTCTTTCAATGGAAGAAAACAGGGAAAAAGAGGTTTACACATTGGTTTTCAATAACCAGTATAAGGTTCTGGTTAAAAGCTTATCACAGAGTTAAAAGGTTCAACAGTCAACTAGCTTGAAAGGTTCACAGTACGCACTTACAGTTTAAGTTGATGACATTGCACACTAGATGATCTACAATATAACTTTTGTTGAAAAGAATACATGTGTATTAGAAAATAGTTTAAAACAGAAATTCAAAGGGTAGAAACTCTTGCCTTGATTTCATACTGAATTCCATCATTGGTGTTTCGATATAAATCCTGAGTAATCACATACAAGAATTGCCAATACACTAATAGTCAGATAAACATACAATTTGAATGGCACACAATACAAATAATTTGAAATGTACCACTTTACCATAGCTTCCACGTCCTATATTACACACTCTAACATACTCATTAATCATTTTCTTACCTTCTTCATCCTGCAAATGTGGAAATTAATTAATAAAATTTACAAAAACCTGAAATGATTAGAAATATTAAGGGTATATCCCTGCACATATTCTTAACCTTGTCAACTTAGAAACTACAATATAGAATAAGTGTCATGCCCACTAATTCCATTAACTCAGGGAATGCACAATGATATATTTGTGACATATAGCATAAACACCATAGCTGTTATGTACAGTAAAGTATCGTTACTTAGCAACCTTGCCAATACAAAATGATCGAGAACTTTATATCTAACACTAAGATGCTACAAATACTACATAACTGATTATCCAATGATATTATGATTGTATCTGTATACTCAAAAGTTTGACAAATGAAGTTATTACTGCTTACCTTCAAATAATAGAAATTTTATATAGGTCATTGTCGTTAAAATTAAAACTCAAAAATTAAAAGAACATTTGCTTCTTAATTTAACAAAAATATTGACTTACAGAAACTTGTGCCATATAAGAAATCTAAAGTGGTATAGAGACCGTATCCTGATGGAGAAAAAGTTACGCATACACAACAATGTACCTTACCTTACGGTATCAAAAATTACCTCAACTCATGATGTTATACGTGTTGTCTTCATAATAAGGGCTTAGAATATACCAACCGATTGTAGCTAGATAGTAAGATAGCTTATTCGCAAGTTAAAAATGATTATTCCAAATATCCAACGGCCCCTCCTATAACTAATAGATTATCTTTTTATCAATGTGATATTAGTCACAGTTGACAGTATGAAGTATAACATATAAGGAAAATAGAGGTTGCTACCTAAATTGTATCTAATTAAAGTTGTAAATCAAGTAATATTTATTCATCTGCTTAAGCGGTAAATATTTTGAGCTAACCAAGATCGATAGCAATGGAAAGCATCAATGCAATAAAACGTAAAACAAAACTCAACAAAATATCTACATATCTTCGGCTTAGTTTTATAATTATTTAGTAGCCAAAGATCGTTAAATGATCTATCCCATATTTGAAAGCAATGCCTGTAGAAATTGATAACGATAAATTGCTCGATATCGATGACGTAAATCTTATTTATGTTGCGATTTTGCGCGATAACACTAGATACAGTAAGTAGCAATCTAAACACGGATAAAACGATTACAAAATTAGCCTTCAACAGTTATCACATATTAAACTATTAAGCAATTAAGTGAATTATAAAACTACGAATCAATTGTAAATCAAGCAGGTTGTTACCTCACAAACATCACATGACCCTCTTCTAATTTACAATCTTCTCAAATATTCCCTATAAGAAAAGTCGAAATTAAGCAAGTTCGGATCGAATTAATCGCAATTAAGCTCAATTAACACTAAAGTTAGACAAAAAGAAAAAGTTCAGAAAAGGAAAGAAGCTAACCTCGAAAATCGTGAGGAATTAAGGCTCGAGGAATGGGACGAGATGGAAAGCAGAGAAAAGTTAAACGATAAAAAGATACATAAGCGGCCGTGAAAAAGTTAAGCAAAATTTTAGTGAAATTTTGGCAAGAATCAATTAGTAGCGTTTCTTTGTTGTTTTTTATATTTTAAAATGATCAACGGTTGCACTTACAATTTAACGCCATGAATTTCTGCAACCAAAGGCTGATTTTCTTGCAGTGTATACTTTTAAATAATATTATATAAATTTGTAAATTTGGTTTACATAAATAAATAGTTTAACTAGAACGTCAAATTTGACTGTAAAACATCTTGTCGAAATCAAAGTTTTGTCGATTATAAATTGTCGCAACGTCATCGCACCTTTATGTACACATTCTTATAAACATTTTAAAATATAAAGAGTGATTTGCAATTAACTAAACATGAATACTTTTTGAAAACATACTTAGAAAATTTTAGAAAGTAATTAGCAAAAGTAAACTAAAAAGACAAAACATGTCATTTTAAAAAAGTAAACAAATCAATATATTCTTTGCTTATCTCTTTAGTGAAAGTGACATAAAGTGGTGATTTGAAACATGATGTTAAGTATTGAAAAAGTCATTTGCTTAAACTTAAGCAAAGGGTATTTTAGTCTTTTCACAAAATATTATTTTAATTCCAAAAATTTTCTATAAATACACACACTTTCTCACATTTTTCCACATCTTCTTCTTCATTTTCTAAGCTATTTCCTACTTCCTCTAATAACTTCTTTTCATAATTAAATATGTGAATATTAGGCTCAGGTCCCTAATAAGTTTAAAAATCCACAAAAAACCCTAGTAAAAAAGTATGTAAGCTAGATCCCTAAAATTAAGTGACTAAGTAATTGCATATAGTTATGCAATTATTCACTGAATAATTGCAGATATTTATGCAATTATATGCAAAAAATGCATAAATTTATGCAATTATTTCGGTGAATAATTGCAGAAATTTCCATAATTTTTTTGGTGAATGATTAGGGAATTTTCCGCAACTTTTGAAAAAATTGCGCAAATTTCTGCAATTTTTTTGGTGAATAATAGCAGAATTTTCCGCTATTTTTCAATGAATAATTATGAATTTTTTGCAATTTTATGATATAATTCCATAAATATCTGCAATTATTCACTGAATAATTGCATCAGTGTATGCCATTATTTAGTAACTCAATTTTGGGGACCTAATTCACAAACTTTTTTACTGAGGTTTTTGTGTATTTTGAAATTTATTAGGGACTTATGCCAAACTGTCCCATTAAATAATGTCAAAATATTTCTAAAAATAAAGCAAAGAAAAATATCGACAAAACTCCTTCCGAACCACCTCAAAACTCCTCCATTTCTCTTCCTCTACCCACGGCTTCAACCGCCACCACCCATGGCCAAGCCCTCCTCCCCTCCGCTCAAGGTCATGAGCAACATCCCCTCCTCCAGTCCAAGTCGAGCCACTTCACGTCCAAGCGTTCAAAGATTCGTGTGTGAAAAACATCGAGTAGAGGAGTTTTGGTCGATTTTCCATTCAAATAACCAAACAAAATGAGAACTCCTAAACTATTATATTATATTTTGGATGATGAAATGATGTTTGTAATGGATGTTTATTATGGTTGATCATCAAGTTTGGATGTTTAAATATGAATGTTGAATATATATATGCATATATATATATATATATATATATATATACACACACACACGCATGTCATGAAAATACACGTCGATAAGCACAATGGAAATCACTTTCCTTTATTTAATGAAATGGTAGATATGGAATTGTTAAATATCTTAAAAACATTTTAAAATGTATTTGAAATGTTTTATAAAGATTTAAAAGAGTTTTGGTGAAGTTTGAAAAGAAATAGAAATTTTAGTAAAAAATAAGCGCGTCGCGTAACGGTAGTTCGCGATTTTGCACTATAAAATAAAAATAATGTAAAAGTTGAAATATAAATTGGATTTCTTCGAGATAAGAATTTTTTAAACTTTTATTTCCATAGTCTTCTAACGAAGAAAGAAAATCGAGATTTTGATAAGTAGGTTTGTAAATATGAGCATAACAAGTTTTTGGAAACATCGCGGTTTTGCAATTCGAAATCCATAACTGGATTTCTTTAAAAATAATGTTTTAAAATGCAAAATAAATCTTATAAATGTTTTAAAATGTTTTAAATTGATTCGAGTAATAAAATTGAATATTCAAATAATAAAAAGTTGTTTTAATCAATATAGCTAAAAAGGCATTTTCCGCAGCACTTTTCTATAACTTGTGAAATATAGTTTTAAACTTAACATTTCTTTTTTATATCTTTTGTAAATGTTTTCGAATGATTAATAAAGTATTTTTAAAGGGATTTAAAGGATTTATGTGATGACAAAATGTTAAATGATTTTGAGTCGATCAAATTACTTGACCGCCTTATGGATGTCAAAGAGATAGTGTCTAGGCTTGAGGTTGGAAAACTAGTTTCCTGCTCTCCCTGACTATCCGGACTAACCCGATGGAGGGGATAGTAAATTTTATTTACTCGGATCGAAATTTTCCAAAGGATTAAGAAAGATGTTTTCTAGGATTTAAACAATTTAGATTTTATAGAGAAAATATTCTTGTACTCGGTGTTAAAGCCCGAAGAGTGAAGTCGTACTTTTCGTGGAATTTAAAAGGTGATTTCACTATTGTACCACCCATAGTATTTGTTGAGTACTGAAATTGATACTGAGTAGAACTAGATGATTTCTATAGATTCTGCTCCCTTAATATTTACTGGTTTTGGATTAACATCCTAGATAATATGGTTTTAACTCAATTAAAAGTATGAGTTTTGAATTAAGAAATCTTTGTTAAGACTTAAATAAATGATTTGGAAATATTTTCCTAAGAAAAGATGTATTGATTTTGGATTTAATATGTTTTTAACGTAATTAAAGGATTTGATAAGAGAGGTTTAATGATCCCATATGTATCGAAAAGAATGTTTTGGAAATATATATCTCCAAAAGAAATTTTGATAAAAAGAACTTAATCAATTAAAGAATGATTCCCTATTAAATTAACATCTTTTTATCGATGATTGCTTCGAAAGAACTAGGGTCGGATTTGGGTAATGCCTATCCAAAGACCACTATGAACCAACTTACGAATTCGGAGTGAAGATATGGATATGATTTGAAAGATGGAATGTTGGACTGCTTGTCACTGAACCTCGGGGTAAAATTCCCATATCATATTATTTGACAGTAGTTTTTCATTTTAGATATTCGATGCAAGAACTTCTCGCTACTAATCCTAGCGGTAATTCTCAACAGGATGTGGTAAGAGAGTCCCTTCGGTTTGTGTTCCCGGACTACTTGTATTGATGAATGTCTGACGTTGCATTTCTAATTATATAAGTGATCTCTATAAACATATCATCTATTTGGTGGTGGAGTATGAAACTTCTCTTAGATTAACACCCTTTCTTGAGACGTGCGAGCTCAAGAGTTATACATTTGTAAAAATCAGTTGTGTGATCATGGGATGACAGTTTGGCATTCAAAGAGGAATGTGCTATGAGAAAGGTAAAATGTTACCTTAGGCATCATCAACCAGAAATGGCTAAAGCAGGGTAGATGGGACAGAGCTGTGTAGGTCACACTCGTTAGGAGATGATCATCACCTTTCTAAATTACTCTCTATATGTCGAGTATGTGGTGTATGCTTCAGGATTCCATTAAAGGTCGGTAACGATAGGTGTGATGTCATATTTTGTACTATCCAGCAAAGGGGTAGGCCGATTCTGTGTTGGTATAAACGTTCAATATCTGGACCCTTGGTATATCCCTCTAGAGGTATATTATATAGAAGGTAGTCCCTCACCTTGCATTATATGGAAATCCATTCTCCAGTAAGCGCCTTTGGACTTGATTGTAAGCCTACTTGGCCGTCAAATTTAACCAATGTAACAATTTCGGCTTTTTGGAATATATTTACTTGAAAGAGTGTTTTCAAATGATGTCATTAAAAATAATATCAAATGATTTTATGTAGCAAATGTTTTGGTTATCATCAGGTTAAAACTTGTTCCGTGTATATGTGTGGCATAGTCTTATAAGATATCTTTTGTTTCCAAAATACGTATTTTGAGTTTCTCACACCAGTCACATGATTGACTTGTAGTTTATTTTCTTTTTCTCTTGAACTCTAGGTGCCCTAATTTCCTTGGGCAGCCTAGTAGTTAGCTGATTAGGAGCATTTTGGAGCATGGAGCATGAGCAATTTGGGTTTTTGAAGATATTATCTATATTCCGCTGTACCTGTATTATGTATTTACCAGTACTTGTAAGGATAAACTATTATAACTATCCTCGCTGGGTTAGTACCGTAACTCTGATAAATCAATTGGAGTGATTGCATGTAATCTTCCATATGTAAAATTATAAGTTTTTTTAGTGCATTGTGAAATTCTTTTTGTTCTATCTTCTGTTTTTATTTCTTTTTACCCCTAACGATCGGGTTTTAGGAACTTGAATTTGCGACACATGAATACCAAGGATGTATTAGTGTCGATTTTTGAGGGTCGAATATATCCGTTCGTTGCAAGAAAACTGAAACATATACACACATCAATCAGAGTAACTAACCTATCATTGGTTTGGAAAGTTATAACAACATGTACTTACAATTGCTGATAAATACAAACAAGAACAAGCAATGGAAGATAAAAATACATGAATACGCCTTGGAGGATCCACCTCGTCCCTTGAAGATCCAAATGTGTCCAGCTAAATTTTGGAAAATATGTTTGGAATGACCAGGACACTAAAAGGAAACTAATGCCCGGATCAGTCTGGTAAAACCAACATGGGAAACATAATCAAATGGATTTACTTCATGTTATAATACCTTTCAAAAATGAAGGTATCTCGTAAAACCACGCCGCATATAAACATGGACGGGTTTACCTTATTATAACCAAATCATTTTTTGGAAAATCTTGTGATATTATAATAATGTCTATAGGGGAAATAAATTTATAAAATAATTGAAATGCTTGCATCTCATATTTCTACATAGTTGGACAAACTTAGTCCATAAAGGAACATATTGGAGATTGGATTTTCATCAATGACCGAGCTATTGGGGTACCTCCTGCCACAATACACCTTTAGAAAAATGCATCCAGGGCCTCATATGGACCCCTTTCCAACACAAATTTGGTCACATTTTTAACATGACATATGTGACTTCATCATTCCTTGGGTACCAAGGCTCCAAAAACAATGTAAACGAGCCCTGGCCCCGCTCTTCGCACACATACCAATTCTAGAAATACCGATTCTAGATCAAGGAATGGCTGCTCATAATGGTAGCGAACCATATAGCTCTGCTGCATATCCCATGTTTTAGTCATTACCAAGTTATGAGGCTTGTGAGATCAAAATTACCTTTTCTCTCTCTTAGCCAATCCCTTTTAGAATGCTTTCACTACCCTCCAGGAACAATGCAATGCCAGCATTCATCCATACAAGTTGTTTAAGATAAGAACAAACCAAAGGCGCTACTTCTTCTACATCCATTTTGGAATCAGTGTCGGGATTAGTAAGAAGAAGCCCTTGCACTTCAAAGAGCTCCATCATCGATCACCTTAAACCGGTCTTGAACCTCTTCTAAAGTGTCAAATGCTAAGAACAGAGTTTACCTCATAACAGTTTAAGTGGATGGATTTCCTTATCATTTATCCTAGGAGAACAAAACAAGATTCATACACATAAAATATCACTAAAGATGACTATGCTATATAACCCCTAAGTTCATCCTTGATATTTCCAGAGTTAGGTTTGGTCAAGATTTGATAGTCGGTTATTAAACTGTTTAATAAATAAAACATTCAAACACTGATTTAAATTCCATATGGGATCCACCAAGCATCTACTAATTAATCTTTCATTAATTAAAATCTCTTTCAATTATTTGATTCAAAATACCTTCACAAAAGATATATTCACAAACTTCTTATACTCTTTTATACTTATCTCACTGGTATAAGTATATTTCAAATAATTTTATTTCCAATACTTAGAAAATATCCATTACTTATCTGAATGGTATAAGTATATTCAAACATATCGATAAATGGGCTAAAAGAAATATTGTTTAAAATATTTCGTACTATAAACCAAACCACTATCCATCGGTATTAAGCAGAAAAGAATGTTTCCATACCACCATAATTAAGAAGGATTATTTACCAATTCCTTTTCGAAATTCCCTTCTTATAAGCCCATTACATATTTATAAATCCTTTATCTAAATTTATTTATAAAATTTCTTTTATAAATATCTGAAATAATTCGTAAAATTCCTTTCTATTTATTAAACCCTTTATAAACTCCATCATAAAAATCTTTTATATAACTCTTAATAAGAATCCTTTTATAAATCCAAAACCTAATTTTTGGAAATCATATATATTTAATTAATTCTACGTTATCTTTAAAATATCACTTATAAATCCATTCTTTATTTATAAATTACCATTCATAAATCTCTTTTGCAAATATCACTTATAAAACTCCTTTACAAAATATCATTTATAAATCTCTCTAAAAATATCATTTGTAAATTCCTTTGTATATAAATCCATTTTATGAAGTAAAACTCCTTCTATAAAACAGCTTATTGTTTATAAACACCTTTATTAAACTAACTAATTGCCTTTAAACAACCTAAATAAATATTTAATTAACATTATAACAGCATTAATAAAATAAACAAATTAGCTTTAAATGTCCTTAATGAAGAAATTAATTAACTTAACCCATCATTAATTAAAAAAATTAATTAATTAAAAATTGTTAATAATATGATTAAATATCTTTAAACAACATAATTAACATAATTAAATATTTAAACAATATTAGCATTATAATTAAATAATAATTAACCAATTAAAAACCTCACTCATACACACTTAGCCTCAAATTGTTATCAAATTGAAGTTGATTTAAATTAATAAGCTTTATAATTCGACATAGGCTTAGCAACCATAATGATACTAAATCAAGCTACCATAATTCAATTTGACTTTTCAAGTCATGTAACTAGTATTTACATAAACAATAAATATATAAATCTAATCCATAACTAACCATCAATAGCTGACACACCACTTTTCCCTATAATAATTAATCCACATATTAATTAGCTAGCATATAGATAAATCTTCAATTTAATATAACAGTAGAACAAGGTTTAATCCTGTCAAACAGATGTTATTTAATTTAATTATAGCATAACAGCGTTTTATTCTGCTAAACAGATGTCCGAAACAATTTTTCTCATTTAATTTAATAGAACGGTGTTTCTATTTAGCCAAATTGAAAACACAAATGAAGCATAATGATTTAACCGCGTTATTATTTATATCAACGTTATAACCAGTTTTCCATTAAATTATACTAACCTAAAACTAAGAATAATTTATATCAAAGCGTTATACTCATCAAAACAAGTGCAATGCAAAAATCCGTAGGTTGAACAAATTTAAAATGAATACGATATCTCAAATTAAAGCTCACACACTAGTTATTATAATTAAATAGATAATATAAATGATTTCTCACCCAACAAAGCCTAAGGCCTAACATAACTTCCAACTTGCACCCAAAAGAACAATAGCTCCTTCTCCCTATTTTTCCCAAATCCCATTCGACATTGCTTGAACCCATTATCAACGTGCACAACATGCACATGCACGTGCCACTACGAGCCCCAACCATTGAACCGAGCTCATCCACAAACTTGTCTCGCCTGACTCGTCACGCCAACACCCTCGCTTCCTCCTCTTATGCAAGTCAAAAACTAACCCAACCTTCAAAATTCAAAATCATATGCATGCCAGGAACCCATTTTGATCCCGATCAACTCCCCAATGACAGCGCCACAAGCACTTTCAACCACCGCCACCTATGCCATTAGCTTCAACATCTCCTACCGCATCTTTATGCCGTGCGTCGGCCCACACGATTTCCCTTCTTGCAGCTAGCATACGAGAACCCAAAAAAACAATGCCTTAAATCCTAGTTCTAGCTCACCCAACCTCCTTCGTCCACCAAACCAGTAGCAACCACACCCACACCTCGGCCTAACTCTAAGCCTTGCTTCGACACTCGCCATTCACCCCCACGACCACTACCTTACCAAAATTCGACACATGAACTAAAAACAGTCATCTCCTTCCCATGAAAATCTACACCACTAAAATGTCGTGATTACTTCCAAAAATCCTAGCTCGTCAAGACGAACATGACCATATCCTCCATTCTTTGGTTCAAAAACGTCGAAACATGACCAAATTTAGACACTGACTGAATTCGACCAATCTTGGCTACCCAGCTCGATGAAACGACCAGTGGTTATAATCTAAAATTAGTAGATGTCTAATAAACACTTTCATGTTGGATGGTTAAGCTAAAAGTGGATAGATTTGGAGGTCTTGATTTTTAAAGAGGAAAGGTTGTTTTAAATCCTTAGTTTTTGAATTATAGAAATGAACAAATTTGAAGTTAGAAAGAGGAACAAAAGTAAATGTAAGGTGAAAAAAAATAAGATTAAGCCTTATGAAGATTTAATAAAATATAGGAATGATGAATGCGTATGTATATATACATAAATATGTGTGTGTGTGAAATAAAATAAAATAATAAAAATATAATAGAATAAGCAAAAGATCGAAATGCCCCTTTAAATCAAAGTTTCAACTTATTCATCTTATCCCAATCCCCCACAAGTATAAACCTTTTGATAATATAGTGGTTCTTAGCATGATCCGTGTACTTAAGTTGTTCTTCACACTCAAGGCATCATTTCTTTCCAAATCCACCTTTTATTTTGAAATTTGAAAATATTTTCATTTATAAATCCTTATAGTTATATATATACAGATTTCAAAATAATATATTTAAACATTTAAATGTTGACTAAAGTAGATACAAATCACTTTTTACAAGCAGGTTGTTTGGTAAAAAGTTGAAAATCTGAAAAAGGATTTCAGTTACCTTTTATATTTTTCATCGAACTACCTACTTTAGTGAACAAAATTCAAAATTAATTTCCTAATATTAGTTATAAATTAAAAAAGGTTATTATATTATCATAACTATTAATTGAATATTTAAATTAAAATTAATTATTCATAAATCAAGTGATAAAATTTTGTGTCGTTACAGTAACTATTACAATCACTAGTGTACTTTGAGATACGTCCATATGCCTCCTGGTGTGATTTTGCAAGATTATCTTTATGATGATTGACCATATCAAGAACATGCACAATATAAGACCTAATGCTCACCATTACATACATCAAACTACAAGTTACACTAGCATATGACACATTTTCCACATAGGCCTTGTCTTTTACCTAAACCCCGAGAGCCTTTTTTGCAATCCACATATGCAAATATGTTGGAGCACTAATGACCTTTCCCTGATCAATGCTAAATCGAGAAAAATACCTTTTTATTATAATTATTTTGTCAAGATTAGCAAACCAATTTCTCTCTCTCTGTATCAATCAATTTCTGGTCTTAGTGCCTTCTTTGCTTTATCAAAATCATTTGTATCAAATTATAACTTCATATGCAATCAAATTTTGTTGAATCCCATCCTTTGAAGCAATGAGTATATCCATCCACATACAAAAATAAGTGTAATCAATTACCATTAATAAATGCTTAAACTAAACACAAGCATCCTTTATGCTTCTATCAAAACAAATGTATGCATAAAATAACCATTTGTACCATCTCTAATAATTTGCTTTAAACCATAAAGTAAATTATTATATTTGCAAAATGTTATGTCATGATTCTTTGCTTTAAAATTAATCAAGAACTATGCTATGATAATATCTAAAGGTACTCAAGATCAAATATAGAGCATTCAAACATCTAAGTTTTGGTGAAAAGTATGTGTAAAGTATTGCTGAAAATATATATATTAAGACCTACTGAAATTGGATCTGTAGAGTGATCGTAGTTTCAGATGGAGAGCGGTCAAATTTAGCAAATATAAGAGGTTGAAATGGTAAAGATTTGTGGTGCTTGAGAGATATGCCATGTGTTCAATTTTAAGTGGCCAAGTAAGAGTAAACTCAATCAAAACTTGATATTTTCAAGAGGAAGCTAATTAAAATCGGGAGATCAAGGTTTTTTAGTGATTTTCGACCATAAACATTGTACAGAAGCATCATAAATGGCCCCTTACTCAAAAGGAATGTAATCTCAATTTTGCCTTATTGTGAAGATAGTGCCATTTTTTAATAAATATTTTCATCAGTTATTCATTGTAACCATAAATAAAAAATTTAGAGTTAAAATCAATAAGAATGATTAATGATGAAGGCCAATTTGTTGAACCACTTTAAATTTGGTGCTTATTTATTTGTGCTTTTTAATGATTAATTTTATTTTATTTATCCGTTATCCATTTAATAAAGTAAGGGTGGATTAAAACACCCTCCTAACATATTTATATCTCTAATCTACACCAATGAGTTATATATATTTGCAAATCTACGATGTTCATGGCAAAAAAGTTTCAAACGGATTGGTGCTTTAGGTTCATATTATTTTGTTTAGATTTTAAAAAAGCATTGTCTTTATAAAATAGTTTTTCTTTAGTTTTTTGAAATTTTATCCATTAATTGGAATGCCATAGAGGATTGTTTTTTGGGTTTACCAAAGGAGAAACTAGTTAGAGCGTATTAAAATCACCTTTTATGCCCCCAAATTTGACACTGACGCTAAGTAGTCAATATAGTTCAAAGTTTGACTCAAGTAATAAATGGAATAGAGAGTCCTGTTTGAGGTAACTAAGCTAGAAGGCAATAGTAAAGAAAATCAATAGAAAGTCTCAATAGCTTGAGAATATGGAGTGATATGAGGTTGCGGACCAAAAGTGGCCGATCGAAATTAAATGTGCAATCCAGATTGAACTTTGCAAGCAATGCATGCTTGAATCATCGATGGTGAGATGAATGAGCACTCAAAATGAGGTTGGTCAAATGAAAGGAGTGATCAAGATATGGTTAATAATTGGTGTGAAGCAGTTGGCCAAAATGGACTAGGCGGAATTCGTCGAAATATGCAAAATGTAAATGCCCGTAATAGACGTGATCAAGATGATATAGGCTCTCGATATTGGGTTGGCAGAACTGCGGTGCACAAGATAAATTAATTATTACATAAGCTATGCTGGTCATGGTGGAGTCAGTTGAAATACATGTTCTTTGGCACTTGATCGAGTATATACAGTAGAGGTGTCATCCAAATTCATAGCTTAGGCATAAAACGAGGCCTTGTTTTGTTAATGGTCATTGATGAACCTAGTCTATTTTGCAACGAGGAAAATTGGTATATTTGAATTTTTTTAACTAATTCGATCTTATAGTCCTTTAAAATCTAGTGTTTAATACCAAATTCAATCTATTTTTTAATAAAATCATATTTTGTTTGAATATTTTACATTATTTGATTAATCTAATTAATTATATAGTTTACTATGAATCAAACTTAGTTCAATGAATGAGAAAGATTTTTTATTTAGATAAAGAAACCTTCCATTCCTATCTTATTAATATTTCCTTTAATTTTAGATCAAATATTCAATTTTGATTGTCTTATTATTAATTGATTAATTCTATATTGATTAGTTATGGTATTTGAATAAATATGAATATATAAGTTATATTCATATTCTAAATGGCATGATATATATGTGAAATGTATCATGAATATTATTGCTTAGTGTTTAAAGATGGAAAACATTCTAAATGTCATGATATATATGCGAAATGTATCGTGAATATAATTGCTTAGTGTTTAAAGATGGAAAAAACATAATATTAGACCTAGATAAAATCACATCGGGATCTAAAGGAAAGAAATAAAGGTGACATCATAAATTGATTTTACCTTCCTCTTTGCATACATTTAACTAATACTATACATAAGATGATGTATGATAATAATATGTTTGATATAACATATACCAATAGACAATGACATGGCCTCTCTCTCTCTCTCTCTCTCTATATATATATATATATATGTGTGTGTGTGTGTGTGTGTCAATATTGAAATATATCTACTATGTATATATTCACTATATATATATATATATATATATATATATATATATATATATATTTGTTATCTCAGTTTGATTATTTAGTGTAAAATATGTATACAAATAAAATTATTTCTAAAATACATACGTCAACATTATAAATATGATTTAACAAATC
Source organism: Allium cepa (assembly GCA_030765085.1). Taxonomy (NCBI): domain Eukaryota; kingdom Viridiplantae; phylum Streptophyta; class Magnoliopsida; order Asparagales; family Amaryllidaceae; genus Allium; species Allium cepa. The sequence goes on from CM060932.1 coordinate 955,774,834, forward strand.
TAGCACGGTTTGATTAAGTTGAAATATCAAATTAAATTTTAAATTATAGTATCTAACATTTATTCAGTATACTATATTTAAATTCGGATCTATATCAAAGTTAACTAATATAAAACATTTTGATTGTATATGTATTGGTATTATAAGTATATTGAAATATTGAAATGTACATATATATAGATATGTGTGTGTTGGAACTAGGTCAATAGGAAGTGGCGAAATAGGTAGATTTTAAATCTTTTTTTGCTAATTTGGACCTTAATTAAGCTTATGAAGCCAAAATTGATTTTAGATCTAATCTAATCTTTGAATAAAATCTCCATTTTATTTCATTTGTTTTAAAATTAGTTTAAGTTAAATTTGATGTTTTTATGAATCAAAGTATATCAAATATACTCTTTATGTATATATGCCTGATAGTTAATTACCTTGTGCTATTATTTTGGCAAGTGAAGAGTCAAGTCCATAATGACCTTGAATTTCGAACACTTCATATCTAAATATATGTACTATTCAAATATTTGAATCTTAGATTAATGTGAATAAATTAAATTAATAACCGTGTTAACCCTTTTTATTCAATAGCTAATAATGGTAAGCTTGTTTTAGAAAAATGTTTACAAAAATAATTTGTTTAAAGAAATATCGCTAATGTGACTGAAAATCGTTTTATCTGTAAATAGCATCAAAACGCAAGAAATTATCATCTATGGCACTATCTTGGATTTTAACAAAACTAGTGTAATCGAGACCGAAAAAATGAGGTGATGTGCGACGACCAGTTTGTATCGAACAGAAGTCCCGTGTGATCATACGAGCTCGAAACGGGTGGGGATTAATTTGATAAATTAAACATAATATATATTATTATAAATAACCCCACATAACACACCCTCCTTACTTTATTTTATTTTCCTCTTCCTCTAGTAAACGAAACTTAGCTGCCACCTTCCATCAATTTAAATCGAAGCTATATGCCACGAAAGTCGACGAAGTTGGTTCCGTTGAACTTGTATGGGAGAGGCTTCACATTTATAGCGGAGAAAGTGAATGCGGTGATAATTGGCCATGCTCGATTTTTGGTGCAACCATGCTAGGGTTGGGATGTCATGGAGCTTAGGGAGGCATGGTAGCGAAATAGAGATTTCCATTCTGTTGCTCTTATCGAAGAGCACCTTCTTAAAGCAACCACGTAAGCTTTGGTTGTCAAAAGCAAATCATGACATCAGGAAATCGCATAATGGAGCAGCTAGTCGTGATGGGAATTAGGTGGTCGAGTTTCATGTGGTGAGTTCGGTAGCGTAGAGCTTGGGAAGAGAAGTTGATTGGCATTGGTCATGGGCACTCCGTTCTAGATTTGGTGATTGCAACCTGATGTGGCTGAATTAGAGCTTTGGGTGTCCCTTTCTGATAGGGATTGTTGAATATGCACTTATATGATTTTTGTTTGATGATAATAAACATATATACATTCTTTTAAATGTATTTGTTAATGTACTATTTTATTTTTCATAGATTAAATAAATATTTGTTGAATAAAATAAATTACACAGAATTTGAATTCAAACAGAAATTTTATTCAAACAAATATTTATTACAATTTTGAATAGTACAAATTCAAGCTCTCACTATACATATACAATTTTGATTCTAATTACACCACAATTCAATTTACATAAATACCTCACTACATATCACTCACACTCGTAGTTTATCTTCAACTTCATTCCAGTTAGAATCCAGCATATGAGCAATCTGCAAAAATATTCACTAACGCAGTAAAATTGAAAAAGAAATATTTTTGCAATATAAAATAAAATATGGATTTTGAAAATATTATTTGCCTCAGTTATTTGGGTTATTCGTCATCATTTACATTTGAATTCATCACACACGAACAGTGTGACATGCACAGTGTATCACTGTACATGCCACAAAGTCGTGCACATAGATATATACACTTCATAATGCTACAGAGACAGGTAATCATGAGTGGCTGCAATACACACGTGTACATTTATACACGTGTGCACTGCCTCGCCAACCCGTGTGCGCAGCCAACAAAAGCAGCATGTAGACATCAAGCAAATAGAGGCAAAGCACAAACACACACACATTTATATACGAACACACACACTCGAATGGAATCAATGTGTGCAGAATGAAGGAGTGTATACAAGTTACTACTTCAAAAGGAACCAGCAATCAAGTTAAATCCTAAAGCAACTCACCAGCAATGCATGCAACAAGCAGCCAACAAGACTCAGTTCACTTATGCAGACTCGACTACAAGATGTCGACATAAACAACATCAAAGAAACTAAAGTACAACAGAGAAACATATATCTATATACATACATGAACGTATGTATACAAATGGTCAAGTGAACTGAAGACAATGTAACTGTGTCAGTGCAGTGATACATGGAAGTATTAATGACAGCAGACAACTCAGTGCAGCAAAGAAGACAGTGGAAACTACACAAACGTCGATTACCAGTGAACAACCAGACAACAACAAGACAGTATCCAAAGTCAAGAAACAATGTGATTTAGATTAGGAGTAAAGTTAGAATTCAATGCAAACGCAAACTAGTCGAGATGAACAAATGGAAACAAATTCGAAGTCGAACAATGCATACATACGATAATCAAGGGTATTTGCAAATTCTTGAAAAAGTCAAAACAAATCAAAAGAGGAAAGATTGTTGCCGTAGAACTCGAGAAAAATCGAACACTTCAAAATCAAATCCGTGTGAATCAAGTAAGTCGCAAATATCAAGCAACCGAGAATTAGGAAAGTGACAAATCAGACGAACGTATTAAAGGAAATCGAAATCCATATATAAACCAGCAATCATCATTGGCAATGATCATCGAGTTCAAGTACGAAAATCATAAAAGCACAGAAAGGAAAGAGATTACATACCACAATCTATCGAACTCGGTCAACATAGGAGCAGCTGCGAACGAGAGCAAGTAAAGCAACAAGAGAATCAATCATCAGAGAAGCCGCGAACAAGTTTATTGAATCAGAAACTAACTCGATAAAGCAGCCGAAGTCATCTCAAGATACGAGCGACCAAAAGAGCAAGAAAATCAAACATTTACAGTCGCGATCTCCCAATTTCAGAAAACCCTAATTTCTGTAGAAAGAGGATTGGCCGCCATATTCACAAAAACAAACAAAGCAAGGTCGCCATTATTACAAAGGAACGGGCCAAAGAAAAAAAAGAGAGGAAATAGGGCCGGCCTATTTTTTAAAAGAGATTTCTCCTTTTTATAAAGTTTTTTTTGGGTTTATTTTCATTAAAGGGGTTTTTTGTTTATTAGTTTATCTGTTCTTTTCGAATCAAGTCTTGGTAAATCACCACCTAGGTTTTAGGTAGTGTCAGATTGTCTAGTTAGAATTAGTTCAGTGAGTAGGGTGTGCGAGTTTGCAAAACTCTATAGGCGGTAGCAGGGTGTGCGAGTCTGTTAGAGTGTTTGTAAGCGGGAGACTGTTTAATTCTAATAGAAATCTGGGAATGCAGCAGTAGGCAGGGGTTGCCGAAGCTGGGTAAATTTTGTGTGTGATTTACTTTTCAACATATTTATTACTCTACATTCTGTTTTGTGTTTAATTCGAGAAAATTAGCTATAACCCTATTCACCCCCCTTTGGGGTTAATCTAGATCCTACAAGTGGTATCAGAGCACGGTATTTTTCTTACACTCTAGATCATGAATCCACCTAATAATGCTTTTTCTGAGGGGCAATCTATTTCTAGGCTACCCATGTTTAATGGGAATGATTATGCTTATTGGAAAGTTGGGATGGGTATTTATCTTAGTTCTGTTGATTATGATGTTTGGGACATTATTGAAACTGGCTATAAATCTCCCACTATAACTGTTGGTGATACTGAGATTCCTAAACTTGAGGATAGGTGGGATGCTAACGATAAGAAATTAAAAACTACAAATGCTAAATCCATGAATCCTTTGATCTGTGCTCTTGATAAGACTGAATTTAATAGAATTTCTCAGTGTAAAACTGCACAGGAAATTTGGCGTACCTTGGAGGTGACACATGAAGGAACTTCTCAAGTCAAGGAGTCTCGTCTAGCACTATTCAGCAATGAATACGAGAACTTTGTGAAGGGCAAAGGCGAGAGCATAAAGGACATGTTTGGACGCTTTTCAACTTTTGTGTACAATGCTAGAGCGCTTGGGAAGGTATTCACTGAGGTAGAGCTTGTAACGAAGGTGCTACGAGTCTTACCGATGAGCTTTGAGGCAAAAGTCACGGCAACACAAGAATCGAAAGATCTAAGTAAACTAAGCATGGAGGAGTTGATCGGCAACTTGATGACATATGAGCTTGAGCTAAAAGGAAAGGAGGAACGCAACAACTTCGAATCAAAGAAGAAGACGATTGCCTTAAAGAGCAAAGAAGAGAGCGATGATGAAGAAGAAGATCCAATTGAAGAGCTTGCAATGGCTGTCAATAATCTTAGAAAATGGTCAAGATTCAGCCAACGCAAGAGGAAAACAAGTGGTAATAGGCCAAAATATTCTAACAATTCCGATAATGAACTGACGTGCTTTAACTGTAAGAAACCTGGCCACTTCAAACAAGAATCCACTTCTCAAAAACAACAAAGGAAAGAAAAAGAATAAGAAGGCCTTTGCAGCGACTTGGGATGATGAAGAAGGAGAGGAAGTTTCGAATAATAGCTCAGAGGAGACTAACTTGTGTCTTATGGCAAAATCAGATTCAGAAGCAAGCTCAGAGGAATCTAGTGAGGGAGGTGACTATTCTTATAAAGAACTTTCTTTGATGTGTTGTGATCTTACTAAAATAGTTGATACTCTTGAATCTAAAATTGAAAAACTGAAATCTGATAGGAGAGAACTTGTCCATGAAAATTTTAGGTTACAAACTGAACTTGAAAATACTCAAAACCTAGACTGTAAAAAATGTAAAATTTTAGATTCAGAATTATCAAAACTTAAGAATGGCTTTGAGAATCTTGAAAAAGAAAACTTGAGTCTTAAGGAAACCATTGACACTAGGAAAAAGGATTTTATAAATAGATGCACCTCACTTGTAACTGAAAACACAACACTAAAAACCAAAGTCCAAAATCTTGAGAAATCTCTGAATAACTTTTCAAGAGGAGAAAAATCATTCAACATGTTATTTGGAAATCAAATTTTTGCTAACAACAGAAAAGGACTAGGCTTTGGGAAAACACAAGTTGATGATAATGCAAAAGGTAAAAGTATCTTTGTTAGATGTGAAATAATTGGACATCGTGTTGAAAATTGTAGTCATAGGAACAAGAACACAAAATTTATACAAGTTTGGGTTCCTAAGAATTCTATAAACAAATTTCATGTCTATTGGAACAAGAATGAAAGGACAAAACAAATCTGGGTGCCGAAAAGAACATATATAAATAGTTTTGGGTCTCCTCAAAATTATCTTTCAAAATATTCTGCCACTAACAATCATGGACCTATAAAAACAAATAGGTCACAAAAAACTTTTCCCGTGTAGGTGTGGTGGCAGGCTAAGGAACAACAAAAGTGTTCTCTGGATTTTGGCTGTTCCAGAAACACAACGGGCAACAAAGCAAAGCTCCTTAGCCTAGTAGTGACAGAATCACAATGGGCAACCACGAAAAATTATCGTAAAGGTAAAACAGGTGAAGTTATATTTATTTGATCGATATATTACATATGATAATCTGCACCGTATTCTGAATTAAATCAGCCAATAATGTGATGATAAAGAGATGATGATTTTTTGATTCTAACTTGTTCAACATAGTTGGCCAATTATATGCCAAAAACACTATTCTTTGAATTATCACATAGATATTAGTTTGGATTAAAAATAGTGTTTTGTTGGTGATAATATTTTTTTCGGCTAACTCGATATTCACGGTTTTTTATTATTATTTACACGACTTCAATTCAAATTCAAAGAATGTCATTTAAATTGTTGTTAAAATTGAGTTTGAAATTTTTGATGCACACTTCATGGTTTGGTCGATCAAATTCAATTGATGATAATTTTTGAGTGAAAAAGAAATTCAGATGCAGATCATACTGGTAATTTAGTTGACAGAAAACTTACTAGTTGAACGTGATTTATGGTGAGACATTTAGTAACTGCATCGTTTTTCAAAGAAAATATCTGCATATTCTTCATTACAAATAAGTTTCAAATAGCAGAATTTTTTTTCTCATATAAACCCTTCGAGAAAATCATTTTTGACCATATTTTCAGATTAGTCATTTTGAAAAAATTATTTGAATGACAAATTTTGACTAATCCGACCCCCTACTAATTATCAAAAAGATAAATAGTGATTGAAAAGGTGATAAGTGTTGATATTTAACATACATTACTCAAGACAGTATATTTTAGAAAAATTTCTTTAGAAATTCAAACAAGAGTTATAAAACTTTTTGTTGGGTAAAGATTCCATAACCATTTCTATGTCTATCATATTTCTATCAACCATCGCTCATCAAAAATTCAATATAGTTTGTCGATGTGTGGTACTTTAAACAGGAATCATTCGTTTTTCATTTTATAAAACAAAATAAAATCCAAAGTATTCACTCTCATTTAAAAGTCCTCACGGTTATGCATGAGTGAATTACTTGGAATTTGTTATGTGCTTCCATGCTCATTTAAAAGTCCTTACGGTTATTCATGTATGGAACGCATATCAAAATTGATTTATTAAATAAACAAGTTGATTCTAATCCTATTTAAATGTCCTGACGGTTATGCGTGATTAGAAGATACTTGAATTCATTTTTAAAATTAAATTGGAATACTACTAATCTCATTTAAAAGTTCTAACGGTTATGCATGATTAGTAGATATTCAAATTCCTGATATAAGTGTACCACAAACAGATCCAACTTATGGTTTTATATGATGACATCATTTCCATTACTTCTGAAAGTGGAATATGCACCTAACAAGGGTAGTTATGATTTTTGTTTGATTTTTATTGAAGTTTAATATTTATATTCAAATTGAGTTTTAATGTGGGATTAATATCGATCACTTTATCTCTATTTTCTCTAACACTATTATTCTTTTGCTGATAACAAATGGGGGAGAGAAAAGTTAAGATTTTGTCAAATAAAATCAAGCAAAGGTCAAATAATTTTCCATTTGCATCTAGGCTCATTTGTATATTTCTATTTTTATGCATATATGTAGGGGGAGCATCGTGTAGAGAGGAAGCATTTAAATAGGGGGAGCAATTAGAGTATATCATTGACCAAATACATTTAACACAGTCAAAATCTTGAATATATGTTTGTTATCATCAAAAGGGGGAGATTGTTGAATATGCGCTTATATGATTTTTGTTTAATGATAATAAACATACATACATTCATTTAAATGTATTTTTTAATGTACTATTTTATTTTTCATAGATTAAATAAATATTTGTTGAATAAAATATATTACACAGAATTTGAATTCAAACAGAAATTTTATTCAAACAAATATTTATTACAATTTTTAATAGTACAAATTCAAGCTCTCACTATACATATACAATTTTGATTCTAATTACATCACAATTCAATTTACATAAATACCTCACTACATATCACTCACACTCATAGTTTATCTTCAACTTCATTCCAGTTAGAATCCAACATATGAGCAATCTGCAAAAATATTCACTAACGCGGTAAAATTGAAAAAGAAATATTTTTGCAATATAAAATAAAATATGGATTTTGAAAATATTATTTGCCTAGGATATTTGGGTTATTCGTCATCATTCACATTTGAATTCATCACACACGAACAGTGTGACATGCACAGTGCATCACTGTACATGCCACAAAGTCGTGCACATAGATATATACACTTGATAACGCTACAGGGACAGGTAATCATGAGTGGCTGCAATACACACGTGTACATTTATACATGTGTGCACTGCCTCGCCAACCCGTGTGCGCAGCCAACAAAAGCAGCATGTAGACATCAAGCAAATAGAGGCAAAGCACAAACACACACACATTTATTTACGAACACACACACACGAATGGAATCAATGCATACAGAATGAAGGAGTGTATACAAGTTACTACTTCAAAAGGAACCAGCAATCAAGTTAAATCCTAAAGCAACTCAACAGCAATGCATGCAACAAGCAGCCAACAAGACTCAATTCACTTATGCAGACTCGACTACAAGATGCCGACATAAACAACATCAAAGAAACTAAAGTACAACAGAGAAACATATATCTATATACATACATGAACGTATGTATACAAATGGTCAAGTGAACTGAAGACAATGTAACTGTAAAAACTGTGCACTAGAGACCTGACTACACATCAGTTCACCCAAGTTCAAGAGAAACCAAAACAAGCTAGTGAAATCACAAGTATATCAACTCAACAACAATCTAGGCAAACCAGGTTGAACAACTACAAGTACAGGTAGCAGTAATAATGCAAACTATAATGCCACAGCAAACAAGATGAACCAGATAGGTTAAGCAATTAAGTATCAGACTACAATATCAAGATTCAAACATGGTGATGCAAATGAGTGAAACATGAAATAGCATCTGACAAAAGTCAACACATTTGAAGTAAATGCAGAGAACAAGCATACTTGAAACAGTGCATACATGAAGACTACAATACATGAGTCAGTGCAGTGATACATGGAAGTATTAATGACAGCAGACAACTCAGTGCAGCAAAGAAGACAGTGGAAACTACACAAACGTCGATTACCGGTGAATAACCAGACAACATCAAGATAGTATCCAAAGTCAAGAAACAATGTGATTTAGATCAGGAGTAAAGTTCGAATTCAATGCAGACGCAAACAAGTCGAGATGAACAGATGGAAACAAATTCGAAGTCGAACAATGCAGTCGTACGATAATCAAGGGTATTTACAAATTCTTGAAAAAGTCAAAACAAATCAAAAGAGGAAAGATTGTTGCCGTAGGACTCAAGAAAAATCGAACGCTTCAAAATCAAATCCGTGTGAATAAGTCGCAAATATCAAGCAACCGAGACTTAGGAAAGTGACAAATGAGATGAACGTATTAAAGGAAATCGAAATCCATATATAAACCCACAATCATCATTGGCAATGATCATCGATTTCAAGTACGAAAATCATAAAAGCACAGAAATGAAAGAGATTACATACCACAATCTATCGAACTCGGTCAACAGAGGAGCAGCTGCGAACGAGAGCAAGTAAAGCAACAAGAGAATCAATCATCAGAGAAGCCGCGAACAAGTTTATTGAATCAGAAACTAACTTGATAAAGCAGCCGAAGTCATCTCAAGATACGAGCGACCAACAGAGCAAGAAAATCAAACATTAACAGTCGCGATCTCCCAATTTCAGAAAACCCTAATTTTTGTAGAAAGAGGATCGGCCGCCATATTCACAGAAACAAACAAAGCAAGGCCACCATTATTACAAAGGAACGGGCCAAAGAAAAAAAAAAGAGGAAATAGGGCCGGCCTATTTTTTAAAAGAGATTTCTCCTTTTTATAAAGTTTTGTTTGGGTTTATTTTTATTAAAGGGGGTTTTTGTTTATTAGTTTATCTGTTCTTTTCGAATGAAGTCTTGGTAAATCACCACCTAGGTTTTAGGTAGTGTCAGATTATCTAGTTAGAATTAGTTTAGTGAGCAGGGTGTGCGAGTTTGCAAAACTCTATAGGCGATAGCAGGGTGTGCGAGTCTGTTAGAGTGTTTGTAAGCGGGAGACTGTTTAATTCTAATAGAAATCTGGGAATGCAGCAGTAGGCAGGGATTGCCCAAGCTGGGTAAATTTTGTGTGTGATTTACTTTTCAGCATATTTATTACTCTGCAGTCTGTTTTGTGTTTAATTCGAGAAAATTTGCTATAACCCTATTCACCCCCCTCTAGGGTTAATCTAGATCCTACAGGGATAGCTGAGCTCGACTTTAAGTGGTCCATGGCGGAGAGCATTCGTAGAGAAACACATTTTAGTAATCGATTCTTCGATTAGTGGTGTAGGGAGTGAGATTCGATGGTGATTATGTGCATAACATTGGGTTTGCGGATGTGTAAGTGCATAGGTAATAGAGATAGATAAGAAAGTTTAGTTAATTAATTAAGGTAATTGTCTATTTAATTATTTTAATTAATTCCATTTCGTATTAAACTAATATTTTTTGCATAAAAGGTCTAATCGAGACACTCTCTTCGCCGTTGCACTCATAGTGAGATTATCTATATCTGGTTTGGCTTTGGCCTGGGCTTGGGTGAGTTAACTCACCATTTGACTCGTATATGATGTGTATATGTTTATTGTTTTTGAAATATAAGTTAAAATAGAAAACAATGCAAGTTATTACTTTTGGATCTCTCTGTGCTCTGGAAAGCAAATGACAACATTATGTGTGGTATAATCTTTCTTAGAATCCTCTATAACATGTATCATGACCAAAACATGTTTACATATATGATATTATTGTGTGAAAAGATGAAGTGTGTTGTGAATGTTGAAGTGAAATAGTAGCTATAGCTGCACTTTGAAATTCCTTATATTTAACATATGTTAAATTGATTAAAATGTGAAAATATTGCGAAACTATAAATTTGAATGTTCTCTACACATATTCTAGTGTGTTGGACATAAAGGAATTTGTTTGGAAAGTTATAGAAATTGTGAATGAAAGTTGTGAAAGTTAGAAGCGAAATGGTCGCCATGGATGCACTTTGAAAATGCTTTGTGTTTGGAGATTTTTAAAGTCAACTTTAAAATAATTCTTAGGGGCTTCTTTGTATTTTTAATAGGTACAATAAATGTACTTATTATTATAAAGTTCTAAAAAGTAAGTTAAGTATTTATAAATGTAGTAAAGGAAGTTTGGATTTTAACGCTGAATAAATTATTTTGAGAAGTTAAATAAAAAATGTATTACCTTACTCAATAAATGCGGATACGCTTTGATCTTTAAATTGAATGTTTTAAAGTTAATGATGAGCATGAAATAATTTTGGATTGTAGTAAACAATGTTTAAGCAACAATTTTTTTAACCCCTATTAATTATACTTAAGAGTACAATTATATATTTAATAATGAATATTTTAAAGATAACTATAAGCAAATGGTTTAGTGTTGTAGCAAACAATGTTTAAGTAACATTTATTTTTAACCCTTACAAACATAATTAAATCTTTAAAAGCAAGTTTTAAAGAACATGTTTAAAGTATGAAATGTTTTGGTTTTGTAGTAAACCATGTTCTAGTGACATTTGTTTTTAAACCATTGAAATATATTTTAAAATGGAAAAATATCGTTAAATGATTATGGATATAATTAAATCTGTCATAACATAATTTTAAAGATAATAATAACGAGTATGGAATCTTTTGGAATAACGAGAGTGAAAAGTATATTTAAAATATAAAAGAGACATGAGGTTTATAGTAACAATGTTTGAGTCACATTTGTTTTTAACCTTTTTGATTATATTTTAATGTAAGTAAATCTTGTTAATGATTTGTGAATATACTTATACTATTCGAGATAAGTATATGAATACTTTTGAAGTATAAAAAATGGTATGAGTGAATAGTAAAATAGGTGAATAGTAAATTATACGAATAGTAAAATACATGAATTGTAAAATACAAGTATATACCTTTTATAAAGGAAAATTAAATCTATATACAAGTTTAAATATGTGAAGTTTTAATCAATAAGAAGTTTAACCAAATAAGTTAAGTTTAATCAATAAAGGAAGATTAATTAAATAAAAATGTTTAATTAATAAGGGAAGTTTAATTAAATAAGGATTTTAATAAATGAAAGAAGTTTTTTCTGATAAGGTAGTTTTACTAATAAAAGAGATTTTAATGAATATAGGATTAATTAAATAAAAAGGGGTTAAAAGTTGTTTATGGGACTTAATTGTTCTTTATGTGTGTTAATCATGCTTTGTGTGTAACTTGCTCATGGAAAGTATTTAGTCATATACTTAGCAATAAAGTTAACAATGTAGACTTGATTCTAGTCTTGAGAGTTAAGAATGATGGTTCAAGTAGGATTTAGAAGCAACATTGTTCTAATTTATTAGGCTTTACTCTTAACCAATGGATAACGGAAGTTGAGACGTTCGAAAACATGATAAGTATATAAGATTTATTTCCATATGCAATCGTTCTCATTGTTGTCGAATATGACCTGATTAATTTATGAAGTATCTGTAAGAAACATGGAAATTATATGGCATGGTTATTCACTCGATGATGATATAACCTACGTTTAGTCTCATCTTTCTCTTCTAGGACTAGTGGTAAGGAAATCCATGCGGATGGGAGATTTTCTCCACCCTTATCATTGTTTGTTTCCTCCTGAAAGAACCAAAGTTTAGTTAACCGAAAATTCATTGATTCGGTCTTGAAGAGACTTGGATTGGTAAGTATTTGCTTATCGAAAACCATTTTAAGACTAAGATACATGTTCTAGTTCTTGAAAGTGGATCTATTCGAGATGTTGAAATGAGATCGGTTTAGGATGCTCGAATCAACGTGGAGGTTCGTGATCTATTTAAGATGCTGGAATCCGTTGGGGGATTTCTGATCTCTTCGAGATTTTGGAATCCATTTGGGGTGTGACGACCCACCTTTCGTTCCATAGAAAGACTTATCATCATTAAGAAAAAAATAGGTAGAAAGAGAATAGATAGAAAGAAAGAAACAACAACATCAGAATCTCACCGTGGAAAAGGAAAAATATATTATATCACATAGATATTACATAGTCATTACACATCAGAGTCATATAGTTACAACATAACAGTAGACAGTCGTGAAGACCTGTCTATCCATTACATTCCAAAATACAAATAGATAAATGATACCCACACAGCGGAAATAGATATATATACATACACCATGACTCCTGCTCCAAGCTTCCCAAAATTAGTCAAGCCAACCTGATCATTTGGCTACTCATAAAAATTTGAGTACCCAAGAGTTTGCGAAAGCAGAATAAACTCCGAGTCAGACATGGGTCTGGTGTGAGTAAATAGTTAAGTTGTTTAACTTGAAAAACTTTTGAAATTAAAGGTATCTCGTAAGACTCTCCGCAAAAAAACACAGACAAGTTTTTCCCTTACGATAACCAAAACAATTGGTAGGAAATCTGGTTATATTATAATAGTGTCTAGGGTTTTCAAATAAATATTCACATAGCCGAAATTGTTACATTATTAAATTCCAACAAACATAGGTATGCAATCAAGTCTGAGATCACTTATTGGAGATTGGATTCCATACAATGGTAGGGATACTGGGGTACCTCCCGTCGAAGTACGTGGTCTAGATCACTGTACCGAGGATCCACCATGATCCCCTGCAATAAAAAACTGGAGCTACCCCTTACTGGATAGTCCGAATAAGACAACCCCACGATTGTGGCCAACAAGCGCCCACACAGCCGAATTAAGGGACCTCAAGACTGGGGAAAATCTTATCCTACTTGGGTGCTACCCACTTAGCCTTGCGTGAACCTCTTCTGTTTTAGCCATTCTCGATTGATGAGGCTTGAGGCTACGATTACCTTTATAGAACACTTATCTTGAAATGCTCATCATCCTCCATTGACGATGGTCTAATAGCATTCATCCATACAAGTTCGTTCCGGGTTCGAACAAAAACCGAAGGCACTATCTCCATTACACTCGTTTTGGAATCACCCTCAGAGTTAACGACAAATAGCCCTTGCACTCGGAATCTTCATCTCGATCTTCACTTGATATTTCATGACCTATTGTTTAATTTGGATCGATGTGGTTTTCGGATAACAAATTTGATATCCGATCCCACTCTCATCGAAATCCAAACGTTTCTTTTAAGGCCAAGTTGTTTAAGTAAAACAATATAATTCAGTTCGGAACTTTGTATTCACACAGTAATGTAGCACAGATAAATAACTCACATTTATCACAGCTATATCCAAAGTATTGCATATCACGGAACATCACAGATTATCATGCTATAAGTTTAATCAATCCAGATATTCTATACAATCAATCACCCATAAGAAAGACTTATTAATCCATAACTATAATTAATTTAATTTCAAACCAATAAATTAATCACTTACGAATTAATTATCTAACCTGCTTAATCAATCATTAATTTAATTACAAACCATTTCAATTAATTATTGAATTTATTAATCATTCTTAAATTACTTTCATTAATTAATTATCTTTAATTGCTGCTTAATTATTAATTAATTAACCTTAATTATTAATTAATAAATATTTATTTATTTATTAATAAATCATTAATTACTAATTAATTAATCCTTAATTACCAATTTATTAATCTTTAATTACTAATTAATTAATCTTTAATTACTAATAAGTTAATCTTTAGTTACTAAAGACCTTAATTAATTTTATGATAACCCATTTATCTTAATTAATTACTAAATTATCATTAAAATCTTATTTAATGAATCTTGGAAATAATTATCATTAACATATAAATTAAAAACATTTTACTCTTTTAATAAACAACTTATTTAATTTAAGTTTAAAATAAACTTAAGAATTTAACTTGATAAATTTAAGTTAAATAAATCATACAACTTTTCTTAAACCAAATATTTAAAAACATTTATTATATAAATAAATTGATTTTAAGAAATATTTTAAACTTGATTTATTTTAAATCTTAAAAACTTGCTTTTTATTTAAATATAAAACTGTTATAAATACTTATTCGAGTTCAACCCGGTACTCACCCGAGTCTAGACCCGAGAACTTCCCTCTCTTTTCTTTAAAAACTTAGTTTAGTTAAAATTTAAAACCTGTTATACATGCCAAACTCTCACTCATGCTACCCGGCTCCATACTCGAGCCACAACACTGCTACCCTGAGCTCTTCCCCGAGACACAGCCTTCTTCCCCAAACCACAGCACCAAACCAAGCTACTGACATGCTCTGACACACGTACACGTGCATGCCTGAATGCCGCCGCTCAAATCATCGCCACTACCTCCAACATATCGACGATAACCTCCTCAAAACGTCCGACCACCAAGATCATCAAATCTAACCGGAAATTGAAATCGACTAATCATGAGCAAGCTAGAACAAAAACCATCGACCAAGAACCATCTCGACCCGACGCCTCCGACCATCTGAGACCATGAAACTCCGTCCATAGTGTTGGATATGCGATTATATGATTTTTGTTTGGTGATAATAAACATATATTCATTTAAATGTATTTGTTAATGTACTATTCTATTTTTCACATCATTAAATAAATCTTTGGTGAATAAAATAAATAACACAGTATTTGAATTCAAACGGATATATTATTCAAACAAATGTTTATTACAATTTTTGAATAGTACAAATTTCAAGCTCTCACTACATATATACAATTCAATTACAATACAAATTTGATTACATCACAATTCAATATTTACATTTGCACCTCACTACATATCACTCATTCAACTCGTATTTTATCTTCAATTTCATTCCATATTGAATCCAGCATTTGAGCAATTTGCACAAATATATACTGACGCAGTAAAATTGAAAAGGAAATATTTTTGCATTGTAAAATAAAATGTGAATTTTGAAAATAATATTAGCCTCAGTTATTTAGGTTGTTCGTCATCATTTAATTTTGAATTCATCATACACGAACAGCTTGTGACATGCACAGTGTATCGTTGTACATGCTACAAGGCCGTGCACACCGATATACACTTGATAAAATTGCAGGGACAAGTGAGCACAAGGTCAAACCCAAATCAAAGTCAGGTTCAACTCAAGTGAAATCACAAACGAGCACAAGGTCAAACCCGAGCTTTAAAACTGGATTCAACACAGGTGTAATTCCAAAAATCAAGATGAAGTTCAAGTAAAAACAAAAATGAAAAGGTGACGGGCATAAGAATAAAGTAGCTGGTCAGATATGGAACCAAAGTTACAGTTTCAAGTTCATCAACCAAGTTCAATATCCAACAAAAGTATTGCCTCAATAATGAAGATCAAATGAAGATTCAAATATCAATGCCACTGCCTCAACAGTCAAAGCATCATATATACAAATGTGCTCAAGACAACCAAGCTAAATATGCTAACCAGAGTACACATGAAGACTCAAACTCAAGAAAAAAGTTCACCGTGCAACAACAAGTGATAAACCAGAAAATCAAAATGTTCAATCCAGATTGGTTAGAGAAACCACGGTGCAAAGTGGTGAAAGCAAACAGAGGTAGCAACATGAAACTGCAGCAAACCAGACGAATGCAACTGATTTCAAGTAAATGACACAGTGCGAAATGAAATCACATACATACACACATAAATGTATATACACAAGTGGATAAATACATATGCAAATGCCACTATGATTTCGACAAACCAAAACAATTTGATATGCAGAGTAACTTAAACAATACAATGAAACCAGAGGCAATGAATGATCAGACAATATGCAAACTATATATGCGATTCAACTAAATCAACATCATCAGGGATGGAACAGAATGCCAGACATCAAGTTTGACTAGAAGCATCAACCAACATTTTAGCAACTACAACACCAAGTGATACAACAGCTTTGTGACAATATCAAGTAAAGGCCACAGCAACTCAAATGAGCAGTCTCACACATGACAGTGAAACAGGCCAGAGAAAAGAATATCACATTTGAACAAAGCATCAAGCAACAACAAGTATACATGTCCATGAAGATTCAGTGAAGCCAGAAGCTCCAGACAGTATCAAGTTCGAACAAATTCAACAGAGTTCGAGTTTCAAACACCAACGAACAACATGAATGATCAAACACAATGAACACAACACAAATGTACTCAATTCAACTACAAATGCACAACACAGATCAAGTATACATGAAGGCCAGAGTACAGGCAAACTCAAAACAGGAAAAGGCTACACAAGCATGATGCAGTAAAACAGTAAATGCAACTGTATGTCAAACTGCTCCATACCGGTTTAAACACGAAGTGTGAAAACAATAAACTAATACAATGTGAACTAGCTCGAATGAATCAAGTGCAGATAGTACAAAACCAGGTAAAGCAGAAGACTAGTGATGCAACTCAATACAGCAAAGACCAGTGTAGCAACTTGATGCATCACTGTGACACCGTTACAAGCAAAAATGCACATTGCACTGTCCAGACATACATATGTATCAATAAAGCAGTGCAGCAGTAAATGGCAGCAACTCGAACTCAAGTAAAGCAAAAGTCAGTGATGTACACATGAACTACATGTCTCAAAGAACAGTGGACAGAGCTCGATGCAAGAAGACTCAAGTGCTACCAGAACTCAAAACCAAGCAGTGAACCAACTAATGAACAAAGGGCCAGAAACCAAAAATGTTGCAAGTTGAACAAGTTAATGCCAAAATCAACATAATCAAATCAAGTGACCAAAGTCAACAGAAATAGAAATCGTGGTGGCCACAAATGAAATCAACATCGTCTAACCAGAATCGAAACCGTGATAACCAAGTAAAATGAACAGTTCAAAATCAACACCGTGTTATTCAAGTGAATTGAAAAAGTCAGTAAAAATCTCAAGCATCCAAAGTCAGTAATCATCTCAAGCATCCAAACGAAGATCAATGGCCAACGCAAATCAATTGACAAATTCAAACAAATATATACGAACGAGAGAATAGGGATTCGAACCCAATATAAACATTAACATCATCCGCAAATTTCACCATCCGAGTTCAAGAAAAATAGTGAACAGTAGTCATTCAACTCGAATCATCAATCGAGTTCAAGCAATCAAATCAGAAGAAGCAAAAGCAAAAGATCACATACCATATTTATGAATTGAACTCGTCGAAGCAGCCGAAGTAAGCAACAAGGAAACGATCGATTAAAGCTACACGCGAATATCCACTTAATCAATCAACAAAGTCGGCGGCTTCACAAAATTTCACAAGCCCTAATTCCAGATTGAGGAACGAACAAACGAAAGAGCCGCCATTTTCACCAAATAAGGACGGGTCGATAAAGAAATAAAAGAAAAGAGGCTGGCCTTTATTTTTTTTTTCAATTATATTTGGGCTAATCTTTTCAATTAGGGTTTTGACTATTTAAATTTGTTTTAAATTTAAATTCTTCTTTTAAACTTTGTAATTTCTAGTCGTGTAACTAGGGGACAAACTACGAGGCGTAGTTTGAGAATTCGCAACTCAGTGGCTGAGTTGTGGCAGCGTTTTGAGCGTAGAGTTAAGGCTAGTCGATAGCGGGTGTCACGAGTTTACGTGTGTAAGCGTCTGACTGCTTAATTTCTAGCAGAAACCTTGGGGCAACACATAGGCAGGGTTTTGCCGAAGCTGGGTAAATTCTGTATCGTTCTATTTCTACATTTATTATTCTGCTATTATCTGTACTGCTATTATTTTGATATATTTATGTTGAAATAATTTTATAAGCCTCCACAATAATTTTTATAATTAATAGCATCACCCTATTCACCCCCCTCTAGGGTGAAATCGATCCTACAAGTGGTATCAGAGCAAGGTACAAAAGCCAGTTTTGTTTTAAAAAATTTGATTTTTCGAAAACCAATTTTTGTTTTAAAAATTTGAATTTTTAAAATAGCTTCTTTTAATAATGCTTTCGTGGAGGGTCAGTCAATAGTTAGACCACCAATGTTCAATGGTGAATATGCTTAATGGAAAAATAGGATGGTAATTTTTCTGAAAACCATTGACGCTTGGGATATTGTTGAAATAGGGTATAAAGCACCAACTATAATTGTAAATAATCAAGAAATAAATAAAACGAAGGATCAATGGACGGATCTAGAAAATAAGTTACAGAATACTAATGCCAAAGCTATGAATTCGATTATTTGTTCATTAGATCAGTTTGAATTTAATCGTGTCTCACATTATCTAACTGCGCAGGAAACATGGTGCACACTAGAAGTGACTCGTGAAGGAATATCTCAAGTCAAGGAATCTCGCTTTTCCGTGCTGAGCAGTGAATATAAGAATTTTACAATGGCCAAGGAAGAAAATGTTAAAGAGATGTATGGACGTCTTTCCTACATCGTATACAAATCAAAGCTCTTGGAAAATCATACACGGAATTGGAAATAGTCCGAAAAATCCTCAGAGCCCTTCCACGAAGTTTTGAAGCAAAAGTGACTGCCATTCAAGAATCGAAAGATGTAAAACAAATCAAAGTTGAAGAACTCATCGGAAATCTCACCACTTATGGACTAGAAATGAAATTCAAGGAAGAGCGTGAAGGAGGAGATACTCGAAAGAAATCAATAGCTCTCAAAGGAACAACTGAAAGTGATGATGATGAGGATGATGATGGAACAGCTGAGTTGGAAATGATAGTGAATAAGTTCAAAAGGTGGAACCGTAAGTATAGAAATCCAGCTCTAAATCAGAAATTGAAAAGCAGAATAGACAAAGTACTAGACAATCCAGAAGAACGGGAGATCATTGTCATAAGTGCAACCAACCCGGACACATTAAGCCCAATTGTCCTCAAAACTGACACGACTTTGAAAAGAAATCGAAAAGGAGAAATTTTACAGCCACGTGGCATACAAGTGATGAAGATAATCAAAGTACTAGCAGTGAGAGTGAGAAAGCAGATATGTGCCTTCGCGGTAATATAACTGATAGCGATGATGACGAGCCAAGCGAGGTATCAAAACTCACTCACTCACAACTACTCATATATTTCCACGAAGTAAATGGCTGTTTTGAACTGCTTAGGGAGAAATATGCTAAAATAGAATCACAAAGAGATAGTTTGATAGAAGTAAATGAACAGCTTGAACAATTAGTTAAAACCTATCAAAGTAGGATCCCTAAGTGTGATAAGTGTCCAACATTCGAAGAAGAGATTAAAAAATCAGAAATCAAAATTAAATCGCTTGAAAATGAAATTCTGATTTTCAAAGAGAAAAATACGAGAAGGGAAAATTCTATTAAAAAGTGCACACAATTATTAAAAGAAAATGAACCTCTCAAAACACAAGCTAACTGTCAACGACTTTAGATAAATTTTCAAAAAGTGAAAAATCGTTGAATATGCTCTTAGGGAAACAAACTGTTAATATAGTCAGACAAGGACTTGGATATAATCAATCTGAACCTGTTAAAAGAAAAATAAATCAAGTCAATTCAATGTGCACAATTTGTAGAAAATCGGGTCACAATCAAAACAATTTTTGGTATAGGCCCAAACACGTGAGAACTATACCAATTTGGGTTCCAAAAGGCACAAATATAAAATCTCTCATAGTTAAACAAATTTGGGTGCCGAAAGAAACATATATAAATAGTTTTGGGTCTTCACAAAATTATTTTCAAAATATTCTTCCACTAACAATCATGGACCTATAAAAACAAATAGGTCACAAAAATCTTTTATCGTGTAGGAGTGGTGGCAGGCTGAGGAACAACAATAGTGTTATCTGGATTCTGGCTGTTCCAGAAACACAACGGGCGACAAAGCAAAGTTCCTTAGCGTAGTACAAAGGTGACAGAATCATAATGGGCAACCATGAAAAATTATCATAAAGGTAAAACAGGTAATGGTATATTTTGAACGATATATTAAATGTGATAATCTGCACCGTAGTCTGAATTAAATCAACCAATAATGTGATGATGAAACAAATGATGATTTTGATTCTGACTTATTCAAAATTGTTAGCCAATTATATTATTATGCCAAGAACACTATAAAAAACTCTAGAGTCTTTGAATTACTTCATATATATTAGTTTGGATTAATAATAGTGTTTTATTGGATGATAATGCATTTGGTTATTTTACGGCTGACTCTAAATTCATGGTTTTTGATTATTTACACGGCTTCAATTCAAATTCAAGAGAATGTCATTTAAAGAGCTTTTAAAATTGATTTTAAGATATTTTGATGCACACTCCATGGTCTGGTCTATCAAATTCAATTAATGATAATTTTGAGTGAAAGAAAAATTCAGATGCAGATTACACTGGTAATCTAGTTGATAGAAAAATTACTAGTGGAACGTGATATATGTTGAGACATTTAGTAACTGCATCGTTTTTCAAAGAAAATATTTGCGTATTTTTCATAATTTTCAAATAGCAGAAATTTTTCTCATAAAACCCCTTCTAGAAAATAATTATTGACCTTGGTTTCAGATTGGTCATTTTTAGAAAAATTGGTTTTATAATTATTTTTGAATTCAATTTTTAAATTATAACATTGACTAATCTGACTCCCTACTAATTATCGAAAGGATAAATAGTGATTGAAAAAGTGATGAATGTTGATATTAATCATATGCTATAACTTGAGATGGTATAATTAGTAAGTTTCTTTAGAAATTTGAACAAGTGTTATAAAAACTTTTTGTGGTAAAAATTCCATGACCATTTCTATTTCTATCATATTTCTATCAACCATCACTCATTAAAATTCAATATAATTTGTCGATATGTGGTACTTTAAATAGGAATCATTCAATTCTCATTTTATATTTTTTAATAAAAAATAATAATAAAATAAAATAAAATCCAAAGTATTCACTCTCATTTAAAAGTCCTCACGGTTATGCATGGGTGAATACTTGGAACATATTATGTGCTTCCATGCTCATTTAAAAGTCCTCACGGTTACGCATGTATGGAACGCATATCAAAATTGATTTATTAGATAAACAAGTTGATTCTAATCCCATTTAAAAGTCCTCACAGTTATGCGTGGTTAGAAGATACTTGAATTCATTTTTTTAAAATAAAATTGGAATACAACTAATCTCATTTAAAAGTCCTAATGGTTATGCATGGTTGGTAGATATTCAAATTCCTAATATAAATATACAACAAATAGACACAACTGTATGGTTTTATATGATGACATCATTCCCATCATTCTAAAAGTGGAATATGCGCCTAACAGAGTATTTATGATTTTTGTTTGATTTTTTATTGATATTTAATATTTATATTCGATTGAGTTTTAATGTTGAATTAATATCTATCACTTTATCTATATATTTTTTCTAACACTATTACTCTTTTGCTGATAACAAAAGGGGGAGTGAAAAGTTAAGATTTTGTCAAATACAATCAAGCAAAGGTCAAATATTTTCTATTTGCATCTAGGCTCATTTGCATATTTTTAATTGTATGCACATATGAAGGGGGAGCTTTGTGTAGAGAGGAAGCATTCAAATAGGAGGAGAAAATTGAATCATCAAATACATTTAACAAATTCAAAATCATAAATATATGTTTGTTATCATCAAAAGGGAGAGATTGGTTAATATGCGATTATTCTGTTTGATGATAATAAATAAATAAATATATATGTATATATATTCATTTAAATGTATTTGTTAATGTACTATTTTATTTTTCACATAATTAAATAAATATTTGGTGAATAAAATAAATAACACAGTATTTGAATTCAAACGGATATTTTATTCAAACAGATATTTTTTACAATTTTTTGAATAGTACAAATTTCAAGCTCTCACTATATATATACAATTTCTATTACAATACAAATTTGATGACATCACAATTCACATTTACATTTGCACCTCACTACATATCACTCATTCAACTCGTATTTTATCTTCAACTTCATTCCAAATTGAATCCAGCATCTGAGCAATCTGCAATAAAATATATCGACTAGCAAAATTGAAAAGGAAATGTCTTTGCAGTATAAAATAAAATTTGAATTTTGAAAATAATATTTTCCTCGGTTATTTAGGTTGTTCATCATCGTTTAATTTTGAATTCATCATACACGAACAGCTTATGACATGCACAGTGTATCACTGTACATGCCACAAGGCCGTGCACACCAATATACACTTGATAAAATTGCAGGGACAAGTGAGCACAAGGTCAAACCCAAATCAAAGTCGGGTTCAACTCAAGTCAAATCACAAACGAGCACAAGGTCAAACCCGAGCTTTAAAGCTGGATTCAACATAAGTGCAATTCCAAAAATCAAGATGAAGTTCAAGTGAAAACAAAAATGAAAACGTGACGGGCATAAGAATAAAATGTAGCTGGTCAGATATGGAACCATAGTTACAGTTTCAAGTTCATCAACCAAGTTCAATATCCAACAAAAGTATTGCCTCAATAATAAAGAGCAAATGAAGATTCAAATATCAATGCCACTGCCTCAACAATCAAAGCATCATATATACAAATGTGATCAACCCAACCAAGCTAAATATGCTTACCAGAGTACACATGAAGACTGAAACTCAAGAAACAAGTTCACCATGCAACAGCAAGTGATAAACCAGAAAATCAAAATGTTCAACCCAGATTGGTCAGAGAAACCACAGTGCAAAGTGGTGAAAGCAAACAGTGGTGGCAACATGAAACTGCACCAAACCTGACGAATGCAACTGATTTCAAGTAAATGACACAGTGCGAAATGAAATCACATACATACATACATAAATGTATATACACAAGTGGATAAATACATATGCAAATGCCACTGTGATTTCGACAAACCAAAACAAGTTGATATGCAGACTAACTTAAACAATACAATAAAACCAGAGACAATGAATGATCAAACAATATGCAAACTATATTTACGATTCAACTAAATCAACATCATCAAGGATGGAACAGAATGCCAGACATCAAGTGTGACTAGAAGCATCAACCAACATTTCAGCAACTACAACACCAAGTGATACAACAGCTCTGTAACAATATCAAGTGAAGGCCACGGCAGCTCAAATGAGCAATCTCACACATGACAGTGAAACAGGCCAGAGAAAAAATATCACGTTTGAACAAAGCATCAACCAACAACAAGTATACATGTCCATGAAGATTCACTGAAGCCAGAAGCTCCAGACAGTATTAAGTTCGAACAAATTCAACAGAGTTCGAGTTTCAAACACCAATGAACAACATGAATGGTCAAACACAATGAACACAACACAAATGTACTCAATTCAACTACAAATGAACAGCACACATCAAGTATACATGAAGGCCAGAGTACAGGCAAACTCAAAACAGGAAAAGGCTATTCAAGAATAATGCAGTAAAACAGTAAATGCAACTGTATGTTAAACTGCTCCATACCAGTTCAAACACGAAGTATGAAAACAATAAACTAGTACAATGTGAACTAGCTCGAATGAATCAAGTGCAGACAGTACAAAAGCAAGTAAAGCAGAAGACCAGTGATGCAACTCAATACAGCAAAGACCAATGAAGTAATTTGATGCATCACTGTGACGCAGTTACAAGCAAAAATGCAAACTGCACTAATCCAGACATACATATGTATCAATGAAGCAGTGCAACAGTAAATGGCAGCAACTCGAACTCAAGTAAAGCAAAAGTCAGTGATGTACACATGAACTACAAGTCTCAAAGAACAGTGGACGGAGCTCGATGCAATAAGACTCGAGTGCTACCAGATCTCAAAACCAATCAGTGAACCAGCTAATGAAGAAAGGGCCGGAAACCAAAAAAGTTTCAAGTTAATGCCAAAATCAACATAATCAAATCAAGTGACCGAAGTCAACATAAATCGAAATCGTGGTGGCCACAAACGAAATCAAAATCATCAAACCATAATGGAAACCGTGATGACCAAGAAAAATGAACAGTTCAAAATCAACACTGTGTTATTCAAGTAAATTTAAAAAGTCAGTAATCATCTCAAGCATCCAAACGAAGATCAATGGCCAACGCAAATCAATTGAAAAATTCAAACAAATATATACGAATGAGAAAATGGGGATTCGAACCGAATATAAACATTAACATCATCGGCAAATTTCACCATCCGAGTTCGAGCAGAACAGAGAACAGTAGTCATTCAACTCGAATGATCAATCGAGTTCAAGCAAGCAAATCAGAAGAAGCAAAAGCAAAAGATCACATACCAGATTTACGAATTGAACTCGTCGAAGAAGGCGAAGTGAGCAATGAGGAAATGATCGATCAAAGCTACACGTGAATATCCCCTTAATCGATCAACAAAGTCGACGGCTTCACAAAATTTCACAAGCCCTAATTCCAGATTGAGGAACGAACGAATGAACGAAACAAGAGCCGCCATTTTCGCCAAATAAGGACGGGCCGATAAAGAAATAAAAGAAAAGGGGCCGGCCTTTATTGGTTTTTTTCAATTATATTTAGGCTTATCTTTTCAATTAGGGTTTTGATTGTTTAAATTTGTTTTAAATTTAAATTCTTCTTTTAAACGTTGTAATTTCTAGTCGTGTGACTAGGGGACAAACTACATGGTGTAGTTTGAGAATTCGCAAGTCAATGGCTGAGTTGTAGCAGGGTTTTGAGTGTAGAGTTAAGGCTAGTCGATAGCGGGTGTCATGAGTTTACGTGTGTAAGCGTCTGACCGCTTAATTTCTAGTCGAAACCTTGGGGGCAGCACGTAGGCAGTGTTTTGCCGAAGCTGGGTAAATTCTGTGTCGTTCTATTTCTGCATTTATTATTCTGCTATTATCTATGCTGCTATTATTTTTATACATTTGTGTTGAAATAATTTTATAAGCTTCGGTAATAATTTTATAATTAATAGCATCACCCTATCAACCCCTCCTCCAGGGTGAAATCGATCCTACACACAGCTCTGCCGACCAACCACGCACCTTTTCCCCCTACCTCCAATGAACTCCGGTGCTCCGGTGATGATGCAGCAACCAAATTCCCAACCTCGCCCAAAACCAAAGCTTAAACCCTATTCCGACAACGAGTCACCGCAACGGTGGTCTAAAAGTCCAACTTCTATTTTTCCCGAGTCCGTCAACCTCCCCGCTACCTCAAACCGTGATCCCGACTACCTAGAACCCACCATTCACCAAAAAAGGCCCAATCCA
Source organism: Allium cepa (assembly GCA_030765085.1). Taxonomy (NCBI): domain Eukaryota; kingdom Viridiplantae; phylum Streptophyta; class Magnoliopsida; order Asparagales; family Amaryllidaceae; genus Allium; species Allium cepa. The sequence continues at coordinate 955,800,778 of CM060932.1, forward strand.
TTCAACCTTCGAATTCTCACTCAAAACAACACTAAAAATCTGAATTTTACTTTTAAAATTCATGAATTTCGAAGGTGATTCAAATTACATAAGGGAGTCAGAGAATCGTGATGTTCGAATTAACACGTTTCAGAGTTTCCATTGTATTTCCCATTTTCCAGATAATATTCAATTTTATTATACTTAAAAATATTTTTGAAATTAAGATCTTTTTAATCTAAATACGTTATGTTTAAACATCATCAAAAATAAAAAGATTTGAGGAAGAGATTGAATTTATACTTTGTTTTAGCCTGTTAACTAAAAAACCAGAGATGTGTGTGTGTATGCTTGTGTGTGTGTGTGTGTGTGTGTGTGTGTGTGTGTGTATATATCAAGACATGCACACTTATCCATCTGCATATTTATAAACATGCAAGCATAATTTCATTCATGTAAACAACTATCACAACATTATTTTCAAATATTATCACATGCAACAAGTTAAAACAGTTTAAGCTTTGTTTACTCAAAGATAAATTGTTGAACAGAGGAGTTTTGAACTGGGTATGCTTGATCTTTTGAAACTTGAAACTGGAAATTACTTTTTTGAGATGAAATCCTTCTTTAAACTGAGATTTTTTAAAGTGTATTGTTGTTTGCCTTACTTTGCTTTGGTTTGCTTGATGATTCAGGTTTGAGATAGTTGAAAGAGTTGTTGTTGTTTTCAAATTTCTGGTTTTAATTTTTTTTACAAGCTTTAATTTCTTTAGTTTTGAAATAAGGAAAAATGAGAAGAGTAGAGTATAGATATATTTATAGTCTTGATTTCCTAATATATTTAAACAAAAGAAAATAAATAAATGTGACACTTATTCAAATTGCATGCTATTAATCTTACACTTGTATTTTGCATGTGTTAATTATTTTATATATGTCTCTATATAATTTTATATTTTATTTTCTATTTAGTTTAATATATTTTCTTATTTATATTTATAAAGTCTTTTAAAGAAATGATTTAAAAGTAATTAAATAATCATATATACACTAGTTTTTAATCCAATCTATTTTTAAAATATTTATTTTTTGAATTTCAAATTCAAATTCTATTTAAAATCTAATTATATATATACATACATAAACAACACATATTTCATTTATTTGAAAGGAATAATTTTTTTTATTTAAAATAATTCATAAATGAAGATTATTACATATTTATTGCCTAAAATTCAGGGATACCACTTTCCTTTCCCTTTAAAGAATTTCGTCCCCAAAATTTAAAAGTAAAAGATAATCCAGAAGCTTTTATTTCAAACAATTCAGGCATATATATCAACCATACACTAACCACCAAACAAACAATTCGTTGAAACTAACAATTCCAACTCTCCAGACACAAATCTAGATAGGCTTTCCTAAAACTATCTAGAGTTTCCTAAGTACAATCTCTTGGATCCTCGCTCCACTGAACCTTGACTAGCTTCACCACTTTGTTTCTGAGCTGCTTCTCATCTTGATCAACTATCTGGACTGGATGCCTGACCACAGTCAAGTCCAGTTCGACCTCTATGTCTTCCTGGTCTACCGGTTCCACAACTAGAGACGGATCGTACACGTACTTCTTCAGATGAGATACATGATAAACATTGTTAAATCCAGCCATTCGGACTGGAAATTCAATCCTGTAGGTCAAAGCACCAATTCTCCCGAGCACACAGAACGGTCCAATATATCTCGGGGCAAGATTTCCCGTTATTCCAAATTTGATCGCTCCTTTTATCGGGGAAACCTTAGCAAAAACCAAATCTTCGACTTCAAATTCCAATTGCCTTCGTCTCTTGTCCGCATAACTCTTCTGACGATCCTGGGCTGCTTTCACTCTCTTCTTGATTAGCTCCACCTTCGCAGATGCCTCTCAGATCAAATCAGGGCCAAGAACAAGACAATCTCCCGATTCTACCTAATAGGACGGTGATCTACAAGGTCTTCCATACAAAGCTTCATAGGGTGCCATCTTAATAGTTGCCTGATAACTATTATTGTATGAGAATTCCACTAAATGCAGATGGTCCTCCGAAGGTCCAACGTAATCCAAAACACAAGCCCACAACATATCGTCAAGAATTCGATTCAGCCTTTCTGTTTGTTCGTCGGTCTGGGGATGATAGGCTGTACTTAAACTCAATCTTGTACCCAAAGCTGTCTGTAGAGCCTCCCAAAATTTGCCGGTAAAGATTGGGTCACGATCACTTACTATGCTGACAGGAACTTCATGCAACCTGACGATCTTCTTCAAGAAAATCTCTGCTAAAGACGTTGCAGTTCTGGTCGCCTTAACCGGAATAAAATGGGCGCTCTTGGTCATTCGGTCTACGATTACCCATATTCCTTCATTTCCTTTTCTGGTCCTTGGGAAACCATGGACAAAATCCATCGATATCATTTCCCACTTCCATTTTGGGACTTCCAGAGGCTGCAACAATCCTGCGGTCTTCTGCTGATCTCCCTTCACCTGCTGACAGATCGCACATCCATTCACGTAAGCAGCAACATCCATCTTCATGTTCGGCCACAAGAAAATTCTCCTCATATCCTTATTCATCTTTGAAATCCGCGGGTGGATACTCAGCCTGGAGCGATGACTCTCTAATAAAACTTCTTGCCTCAGATCATTTAAATTTGGATTCTCCCGTTGATCCTCAATGTTTCCTGGTCATCAATCTCAAAACTGGAGCACTGACCATTCTTGACTTTCCTAATTATTTCTCTCAATCTTCTATCTGATCCTTGCTTACTCGCAATCCTTTCAAGTAGAGATGGAACAACTTCCAAAATATCCAAAACTGCATTCCTGCTCAGAGCATTTGCCACTACATTCGCTTTCCCAGGAGTATAAAGAATATCCAGATCATATGATGCCAAAAATTCTACCCACCTTTGCTGCCTCAAATTTAGATCCTTCTGGAAGAAAAGGTATTTTAATGGTTTATGATCAGTAAAAAGTTCGAACTTCTCTCCCAACAAATAGTGCCTCCAGATCTTCACAGCAAAGACGATGGCCAACAATTCCAGATCATGCGTAGCGTAATTCTTCTCATGTGGCTTCAATTGTCTACTCTCATACGCAATCACTTTCCCATTTTGCATCAGCACTACACCCAGCCCTACTGCACAAGCATCCGTGTAGACTTCAAATTTACTCTTACCATCAGGAATAGCTAGAGCAGGTGCACTGGTCAGCCTTTCCTTCAAATCCAAGAATTCCTCTTCACACTTAGGGGTCCGTTTAAACTTTGATCCTTTCCTAGTCAACTTGGTTAAGTGCGAAGAAATCTTAGAGTAGTCCCTGATAAATTTCCTGTAGTACCCTGCCAAACCAAGAAAACTATGGATTTCCATAGGAGTCTGCGGTTGCTTCCACTTTTGAATAGCTGCTACCTTGGACGGATCTACAGAAATACCCTCTCCTGATACGATATTCCCCAAAAATCTAACTTTCTACTTCCACAAATGGTACTTTGAAAACTTAGCCTTAAGGACTGCCTCCTCAAAATCTCCAACATTATCTCCAAATGTTGCTTATGCTCCTCTTCAGACTTGGAGTAGACGAGAATGTCGTCGACGAACACGAGCCCAAACTTGTTCAGCACATCCTGGAAAACTCAGTTCATCGGATTCACAAAATAGGCCGGAGTGTTGGTTAGCCCAAAAGGAACAACTAGCCACTCATAAAAACAATTGGATCCTCTGAATGCAGTCAAGGGTATACTGTCTTTAGCTACCCTTAGCTGGTGAAAACCCAAAGCTAGATCCAACTGGGAGAAAACAGAAGCTCCATGGAGTTGATAAAAAGATCGTCTATACGGGGCAAGGGATACTTATTCCTAATAGTTACCGTATTCAACTCCCGATAATCCACACAGAATCTCAATGACCCATCCGACATGGTTACAAAGACTACAGCAGAACCCCAATTAAAAAAGCTAGGTCGGATCAAACCTCTCCAGGAGATCTTGGGTCTGCTTCACCAACTCTTCTCTCTCTCTCAGCTCCATCCTTCTACTGGGTTGAACAACAGGTATTGCTCCCGAAACTAAGTCAATCTGAAACTCTATCTCTCGATGTGGTGGCAAACCTTTGACTTCTTCGAAGACATCTAAAAAATTTCTAACCACTTCAATGGATTCTACGCCTTCTGGAGATGCCTCGATTCCATGCAAAAGGCTACTCAAGTGAACTCCGAAATTATCGCAAGTCACTTTTGCAATCCTTCCCAACTCAGTTTCCAATGACACAATTCTCTCTTCACAAATCAAAACAGCCTTATGCTTGTCCAACCAGTCCATTCCCAAAATAAGGTCAAACTCTTTGAAATCCAATACAAATAGGTCGCAAGGGAAACTATGGGACAGATAAGAAATTCTTAGGCCTCTACAGATCTAATCTAACTTGGTCACTCCCCCTATAGGATTAGATATAAAAATAGGGCGGTCCACAATACTAGGGATGAGATAAAACTTCTCTACCATATCCAAAGAAATAAAACTAAGGGAAGGACCAGAATCAAAAAATACTTTAACAAAAATGTATCTAAAGCAAAGTACCTTCTAGAACGCCTTTGCCTTTCCTATCCAAAGAAGTTGACGGTCCTTCTTGGATAGCAAACACCTTAGTTCGCTGAGCTCTCTAAAGAAGCGGACAAGCCTTCACCATGTGCCCTGGCTGTTGACAGTTGAAACACAAAGACTTCTGAACCAATGCAGAACCAGGTCCACTCTGACGCTGCTGCTTCCGAGTTCTTCTTCTGAGACACTGCTTAGCCAAATGACCCTCTTGCTGACATACATAACACTTATGAGCTCCGTTGTTGCCTCCGTATTTCCATTTGCCTTGCTTCTTCCAATTTGGGTTGAATTTTCTTTTGTTCGGATTGTAAGAAGTTCCACTTGGTGCTGCTACAGATGCCGGGGGTTTCTTATTCATAGGCTCTTCATACCTCAATGCCATGTCAATAAATCCAATGAATGATCCCTTAAGATGTGCCGTCATCTTCTCGTGGAACTCGGGTCTCATTCCTAGCACAAACATCTCATTCTTCTTGAGGAGTGTATCAATCAAGCCAGGTCCATAGCAAGATAATTCATTGAACTTAGTCTCATATCGGACACAGACATACTTCCTTGCTTTAGATCCAGAAAATCTCTATACATACGAGTCTTCCCAGCTGTAGGCATAAATTGTTCCTCAAACAGTTCCTTAAACTTACTTCAATAAATATCGTCCTCTTAAATATTCACAGTAAATGCATCCCACCATGTAGCTGCTCCTTCTTGAAGTATCCACGATGTCATCACTCTCTTTTGCTCATCTGACAGATCCAAACTCTTAAAAATTCGCTCATATGAGTGTAACCAAGCCTGAACTTCAATGATGGACTCTTTTCCTTTAAAAGGTTTTCCTTCCAGATTGATGAAATCCTTATACAAACCAGCAAAGCTTACTCGAGGCGGCATTGGATTTACTGCCTCGCTAGCAGTCAGACCTCTTCCATTAGTGGTCGTCGTGCTACCTACAACTCTGCCTCTCCTTCCTTTAGAACTCATGTTGGCAACCTGGACAGGTAACCTGACAGTTAGATAGGTATATAGATATATAAAAATTACAAATATGCGCTCTCAAAATAGATACTACTCCAAAGCCTTGGTATTATCTCAACCTAGCATTTCTGATACCAACTGTGATGACCCATCATTCATTCCACAGAAAGAAGTATCATCATTAAGAAAGAAATAGGTAGAAAGAGAATAGATAGAAAGAAAGAAACAATAACATCAGAATCTCACAGTGAAAATGGAAAAATATATTATATCACATAGATATTACATAGTCATTACACATCAGAGTCATATAATTACAACATCACAGTAGACAGTCGTGAAGGCCTCTCTATCCATTACATTCCAAAATCAAACAGTCAAATAATACCACACAGCGGAAATATATATATATATATATATATATATATATATATAAACATACGCCAAGACTCCTGCTCCAAGCTTCCCAAATTCTTCAAGCCAACCCGATCACTTGGCTACTCATAAAAAATTGAGTACCCAAGAGTTTAAGAAAAATAGAATAAACTCCGGGTCAGACATGGGTCTGATGTGAGTAACGGTTAAGCTGTTTAACTTGAAAAACCTTTAAAAAAAAGGTATCTCGTAAGACTCTCCGCAAATAAACACGGACAAGTTTTTCCCTTACGATAACCAAAACATTTGGTAGGAAATCTGGTTATAATATAATAGTGTCTAGGGTTTTAAAATAATATTCACATAGCCGAAATTGTAACACTATTAATTTCCAGCATACAAAGGTATACAATCAAGTTTGAGTTGAATTATTGGAGATTGGATTCCATACAATGGTAGCGCTACTGGGGTACCGCCCGTCACGATACATGGTTTAGATCACTGTACTGGGGATCCACCATGATCCTCTACAACACAAAACCAGAGTTACCCATTACTGGATAGTCCGAATAAGACAACCCCATGGTTGTCGCCAACAACCGCCCACGTTGCCGAATAAAGGGACCTCCAGACGGGAAAATCTTATTCTACTTGGGTGCTACCCACTAAGCCTTGCGTGCACCTCCCCTATTTTAGCCATTCCTGGTTGATGAGGCTTGAGGCTACGATTCCCTTTACAGAACACTTATCTTGGAATGCTCATCGTCCTACATTGACGATGGTCTGATAGCATTCATCCATACAAGTTCGTTCCGGGTTCGAACGAAACCAAAGGCACTATCTCCGTTACACTCGTTTTGGAATCACCCTCAACGTTAATGACAAATAGCCCTTGCACTCTGAATCTTCATCTCGATCTTCACTTAAGATTTCATGACTTATCGTTTAATTTGGATCAATCTGGTTTTCAGATAACAAATTTGCTATCCGATCTCGCTCTCATCGAAATCCATATGTTACTTTTAAGGCCAAGTTGTTTAAGTAAAACAATTTAATTCAATTCAGAACTTTGTACTCACATGTGTAATTTAGCACAGATAAATAACTCACATTTATCACAGCTATATCCAAAGTATTGCATATCACGGAACATCACAGATTATCATGCTATAAATATTAATCAATCCAGACATTCTATACATTCAATCACCCATAAGCAAAACTTATTAATCCATAACTATAATTAATTTAATTCTAAACCAATAAACTAATCACTTATGAATTAATCACCTAACCTACTTAATCAGTCATTAATTTAATTACAAACCATTTTAATTAATTATCGAATTAATTAGTCATTCTTAAATTACTTTTATTAATTAATTTATCTCTAATTGCCGATTAATTATCCTTTAATTATTAATTAATTAACCTTAATTATTAATTAATAAATCTTTATTTATTAATTAATGAATCCTTAATTACTAATTAATTGATCCTTAATCAGCAATTTATTAATATTTAATTAATTAATCATTAATTACTAATTAATTAATCTTTAATTACTAATTAATTAATCTTTAATTACTAAATACCTTAGTTAATTTTAAGATAACCCATTTATCTTAATTAATTACTAAATTATCGCTAAAATCTTATTTAATAAGTCTTGGAAATAATTATCATTAACATATAAATTAAAAACATTTTACTCTTTTAATTAACTACTTATTTAATTAGTTTGAAATAAAACTTAAGAATTTAACTTAATAAATTTAAGTTAAATAAATCATACAAGTTTTCTTAAACTAAATATTTAAAAACATTTATTATATAAAGAAATTGATTTTAATAAATAGTTTAAACTTGATTTTAATAAATAGTTTAAACTTGATTTATTTTAAATTTTAAAAACTTGCTTTTTATTTAAATTTAAAACTGTTATAAATACTTACTCGAGTTCAACCTGGTACTCACCCGAGTCCAGACCCAATAACTTCCCTCTCTTTTCATTAAAAACATAGCTTAGTTAAAATTTTAAAACCTGTTATATATGCCAAGCTCTCACTCATCCTACCCAACACCATACTCGAGCCACAACACTGCTACCTCGAGCTCTTCCCTGAGACATGGCCTTCTTCCGCAAACCACAGCACCAAACCATACTACTGACATGCTCTGACATACATACACGTCTTAATTCCCCTGCACCATCATCGCCACCACCTCCAACATCTCGATGACAACCTCATCAAAACGTCCGACCACCTAGATCATTGAATCTAACTGGAAATCGAAATCGAGCAATCATGAACAAGTTGGAACAAAACCCATCGACCAAGAATCACCTCGACCCGACGCTTCCGACCACTTGAGACCACGAAACTCCTTTCACTGCTCCGCCGACCAACCATGCACCTTTTCCCCCACCTCCGATGAACTTCGGTGCTCCGGTGACGATGCAGCAACCAAATTCCCAACCTCGACCAAAACCCAGGCTTAAACCATACTCCGACGATGAGCCACCGTCACGGTGGTCTAAAAATCCAACTTCTATTTTTCCCGAGTTAGTCAACCTCCCCGCTACCTGCAGCCGCGATCCCGACCACCCAGAACCCTCCGTTCACCAGAAAAGGCCCAAAACACAAAATCCGTTCAACCCCTTATTCTCACTCAAAACAACACTTAAAGTCTGAATTTTACTTTAAAATTCATGAATTTCAAAGGAGATTCAAATTACATAGGTGAATCAGAGAATCATGATGTTCGAATTCAACATGTTTTAGAGTTTCCACTGTTTTCCCCATTTTCCAGATAATGTTCAAACTTATTATACTTTAAAATATTATTGAAATTAAGATCTTTTTAATCTAAATACTTTATGATTAAACATCATCAGAAATAAAATATTTGAGGAAGAGATTGATTTTATACTTTGTTTTAGCCTGTTAACTAAAAAACAGAGATGTGTCTATATATATATATATAGACATGCATATATATATATATATATATATATATATATATATATATATGCATGTCCAGACATGCACACTTATCCATATGCATATTTATAAACATGCATGCATAATTTCATTCATGGAAACAACTATCACAACATAATTTTCAAATATTATCATATGCAACAAGTTAAAACAGTTTAAGCTTTGCTTACTCATAGATAAAATGTTGAACAGAGGAGTTTGCCTTTGAGATGAAATCTTGCTTTAAAGTGAGATTTGTAAAAGTTGATTGCTATTTGCCTCTGCTTTGATTTGCTTAATGATTCAGATTTGAGATAGTTGAAAGTGTCGTTGTTTTTAAATTTCTGGTTTTAATTTTTTTTTACAGCTTTTGATTTCTTTAGTTTTGAAATAAGGAAAAATGAGAAAAGTAGAGTATAGATATATTTATAGCCTTGATTTCCTAATATATTTAAAGCAAAGAAAATAAATAAATGTGACGCTTGTTCAAATTGCATGCTATTAATTTACACTTATATTTTGCATGTGTTAATTATTTTATATATGTTTTTATATAATTTTATATTTTATTTTCTATTTAGTTTAATATATTTCCTTATTTATATTTATAAAGTCTTCTAAAGAAATGATTTAAAAATAATTAAATAATCATATGTATATACACACACACACTGGATTTTAATCCAATTTATTTTTAGGATATTTATTTTTTTGAATTTCGAATTCAAATTCAAATTCTATTTAAAATCTACTTATATATATACATACATAAACAACACATATTTCATTTGTTTGAAAAAGAATAATTTTGCTCATTTAAAATAATTTATAAAAGAAGATTACCACATATTTATTTGCCTAAAATTCAAGGATATCACATGGGGATTCGTGATATGTTCGAGTTATGGCTTATGTGTCGAGACGTTGTGCATAACTTCACCATCGTTATATGACTAAAGAGAGGGAGAGTAGGAAGCACAATTTCGGGTTTAGCTAACCCATGAGTGCAACGACTAGTATTTTTATCCATTTTAAATTATTGAATTTAATATGATTATTGAATTAAAAAGGTTAGAAATAAATGTTTAACGATTATTAATGTAATATATTGGAGGACTAAATTGTTTAAATTAGTTTTGAAAATTATTTGAATAATTGAATTCCGAATTTAATATGATTAAGAATGATATCAGAAGTTGATTTAAATTTATTTAAACAACAATAGAGATTGTTAATATTTAAAATTGGGTTTAAAGTGAATAATTAGAAACTGAAAATTATATATTTTTAATTAACGTGTAAATATTGCCATTTTGGCGACTGTCTCGGATTTCAATGAAACTAGTTTTATCGGATTCATAATCATGAGTTATTATAGGATTTCAAGTTTCGTGATCAGACTTTTCATTTGGTCGTGCGAACTTGAAACGCATAGAAATCAATTTAAGGAATTCGATAAAATAAATTGACTTTGAAAAGCTATCTTCCACATATAATCGAATTAGGCCTAGAGACTAGTTTCACTACTTTGGAATAGGGGTAAAACATTATAAACGCCAGGCGGCATGCCTTGATTGGAGTTTTGACGATTTTGGACCAGACTATATAAATATGGCACGCATATCGAGAAATATTATTATTTTATTTTTTGAAACCCCAGTGAATCATAGCCGACATGTTTATTGTCCCCAATGGCAAGAATTCATTCAACTTTTCCCCTTAATTTCTCTCAATCTACTCATCGATTTTCGACGACTCCAAAAGAGAAAGGTTAGAGCCTGATCTACCCTTCAGATCTGTATGGCTACATCTCGTCAAAGGCGATCAATTTCGCCAGAAATCGTTCATCAATGGCCGAAAGTTGAACGTTGGTGTGGATCTCTAGGCAGTGCTGCTTGGGTCCGTAACTACATCATGGGTGCGGCCTGGCCCGAGCGGTGTGGCGGAGGGGTCCGATCGTGTCAAAGATCATCGTGGCAGCGACATTTTCAAATTTTGGTGGCGGCCGTGTGTGCGCGATCGAGGCGATAGCAACTAGGACATTGGGAAGAGAGGTGAAGTGTATTATATATTTATTATTTTATATATTTTATAATTTAAAATCTCAACCATTTTAACTATCATTTCTTTTCCATACGAGCTCGGATTCACGCGCGGTTTTCTCCATTGCGTTCGTATTAAAATTCTAGACACTATGGAACAAGTTTGGCTGCATTCTGAGATTGTTCAAATTTGGGCCTTCATTTGGATTTTAAATCCACGAAAATCAAATGTTAGTGTTTATACGCTCACAATTGACTAATTTTATATAGTTAAATTATATCGTGAAGCGATTGAAATTTATTGATTGTTGGTTGATATGTTTAATTAACATTTAAATTGACATCTGAATTAGTTGATTGAATTTGAATTGATAGTTTAATCAAGTTATATTATAATCACCCGTAAAATACCCATTATTGATAATTATGAAATTGTTGTAAGTTTTATTGACTGTTTGGATGATTGGTCATGTTGGGTGCTATCAGTTGATATTTTAGATGTTTATATACTTCGAAATATCATGTTATCATCCTATATATCATTGACAGTATATAAAAGTATAAATTGAATTATTTCGAGTAAATTAGGAAATAAGTTAAAATGATATATACCTATAACATTTATTTTGGATTGAAATGATATATATCCATTTCTGAATTTAATTGGAACAATTGATTCACTTGGCCATAGGATAAGAATTATATACGTCCATCGGATTGGTTAAATTAAATGATTTTTAAAATATTGATTTGAAATTATTTAAAAGATTTGATTTTAAAAATAAAAATCGAATTTATGGAAATTAAATTATTTTCCAAATTGTAACTTAGAATGTTGAAATTTAAATTTGAAACTGGATTTGTCTAATTAATCGAAGTTGAGATTTTTTTAAGTTATAATCAAAATATAATGTGAATTTCAGGAATTGATTTGTTATAAAAGATTGGACTTTTATTCGAACTTCAGATATTTCTATGTAATATGGTATAAAATAGTATTTCAAAATTGAGCTTGGAATTTAATTATATTTGAAGATTTGGATTTTAAACTGGATATTGAAGGAAAAATTGATTTAAGTGCTTTGAATCCATATTTTGGAAATCGAACTCGGAGCTGAAATAAATTTGAAATTAGAGTTTAAATTTATTTGGATGGAATTGAAATTAATTTGGATGAATTGAAATTAATTTTAAATTGGAATTTCAATTAATTTGGAATCTGAATTGAAATTAATTTGAAACCGAAATTGAAATTAATTTGAAATTGGAATTTAAATTAATTAGGAATTGGAATTGAAATTAATATGGAATTTGATTTGATATTAATTTGGAATTGAGATTAAATTCGACTTGAAATTGGAAATGAATCGATTAAATCGAAATGGAAATTGGAATTGATTTGAATTGGGAAATTTGGAATTGAATCGATTTGGCTTTGAAACTATTTCAAATGAATGATTTTAATATAAATGGTTAAAAATCTAAATTCTTTAAATATTTAAATTATTTTGATTTTCCAACCTATTTTGCCATATAAACCGTTTTTAATACTCAAACTAGTTTCTATTAAACTATTTTAACTATTTAACTTTTTTAAAACTATTAAAACTATTTTCTAAAAATTCAAACTGGTCAAAGGGTGGAATGTTTGTACTTAAATCTTGAATTTAAATGTGAACTAGGTTAAAGTGAATTATAACCAAAATTGTAATTCGAATCAAGTTTTGAAGTGAAATCGATATATCGAATTGAAAGAACATTTTGAAGTAAAATATGACGATTTCGAATTAGATTTGATTTTGAAGCGAATATGATAATTTCGAAATGGATTTGATTTTGAAATGAATATGATATTTTGATATCAAGAACGAATATTTGGTTCTGAGCTCGTAAAACGACATTTGGTTGTTAAAGAGACCGGGACCTCTTATTGGCATACTCTCTATCAATATTGGAACCACTTTGATAACCGTGTATGCGGTTGATGATATCCAGAATGTAGTGGTTAAATTGGTGAAAGTTTACTGGAATGAAGTAAGAGAACGATGATGGATAGCCTTGACACTTGTGTCACAATTAATATGACAAAAATAGGAGCCTACGTCTGGCCACTGAGTTTAGCTACCTCCAGCTACGTTGATCCCTCGTATCAATATTGTGATTTTGACTCGACGGGTGCACCTTTTCATTTGGATTGATTGTCATGGTCGGCCACAGATGAGTTACGACCAGCCAGAAATGGTATTCTGGTAGTATCCTAGCATGGACATTGCCTCACGTGCCTTGTCATACTTATCCTTATACGAGCCCATTACGACATTAGTTTAGCACTGTACCTATAGAGGACTCACTGGCTACCGACGTTACTAGTTGTGTTACAGGACCTGCATAGACTACATGTTATAAAAATGTGTTGAGGGGGACAATGTTAAGCCTTAGCGCTATTTTGATATTTATTTTACTGATAGACATTACCTAATATAACGTACACTATTATATATAGAGTTTGATGGATCCTTAAGAGATGGAAAAACCCGTAACATCTATTAAATTATTGCACTTATTTTTTGTGATATTTATTTGACTTACATAATAGTATTTTAGTCCTCACTCAAATTTTTTTCTCATTACGCTTGGGTCAACCTTGAGTTTTTTAACATATTGAAGATTATTCTCTGGAGGATGAAGATGAAGATTTGGTATATTGCTATTATTTTTATTCCCTGCATCATGTTATTCTGCTGCATTGATTATTTATCCCTGATGTATATATAACTCTAATAAATGTTGTATACATTATAATTAAATGTATAGTAAACAACCTCATAAACTGTTATTTTCTTATTATATTTTGTCGCTCCACTGTGAAATTCTGTGTTTTTTTCTTCTTCTTTTCTTATTTTTCTTAACTAACCCCATTGATTTTCGATGTTGAAGATTGTTAAGTTGGACATGGGTAGATTATTATCGATTTAAACCTTTCGAAATGTGAGTCGTCATGCATGCGAAGTTTCATAGCGATCGGAATTCGATTGGGTTAAATGCGTTTAAATCAATTTAAAGAATTCGATAAAATAAATTGACTTTAAAAAGCTATCTTCCGCATATGATCGAATTAGGCCTCGAGACTAGTTCCATTGTGTTCGAAATGGGAGTAAAACATTGTAAAGGCAATGTGGCATGCATCGATTGAACTTCGGTTGATTTTTGACCTAACTATATAAATACCGCACGTATATCGAGAATATTATTATTTTGTTTTCCAAAACACAAGTAAATCATGGCCACCGTCTTTATTGTCTTCAACGGCTAGAATTCTTCAACTTTCCCTCTTAATTTCTTTCAATCTACTCATTGATTTTCGACGACTCCAAAAGAGAATTTGTAGAGCTCGATCTCCCCTTCAGATCTATACGGCAACATCCCGTCGAAGGCGGTCGATTTTTGCCAGAAATCATTAATCAATGGCCAAAGATTGAACGTTGGCGTGGTGCTCCAGGCAGCGGTGCTTGGGTCCACGACTATAGCATGGGTGCGGCCTGGCTCAAGCGGCGTGGTAGAGGGGTCGGATCGTGTTGAAGATCATCGTGATGGCGGCGTTTTTCGAATGTTAACGGCGACCACGAGTGCATGATCAAGGCGATGCAGCTAGGACACAGGAAAGAGAGGCGCCATGCATTATATTTTTATTATCTTATATATTTTATAATTTAAAATCTCAATCATTTTAATTATCATATCTTTTGCATACGAGCTCAGATTCACGCAGTTTTCTCTATTGCATTCGTATCGAAATTCCAGATAATATGGAAATGGTTTAGCTGCATTCTGAGACTGTTCAAATTTGGGTCTTTGTTTGGATTTCAAATCAACGAAAATCAAAGGTGAGTGTTTATATGCTCACAATTTACGGAAATAATTTTTATGTAGTTAAATTTATATCGTGAAGTGATTGAAATTTATTGATTGTTGTTTGATAAGTTAACTGACATTTAAATTGACATCTAAATTAATTGAATGAATTAGAACTGACAGTTAAATTGATCTAGAATTTAATAGCCCGTAAAATACTCGGTATTGATAATTATGAAATTTTTGCGAATATTATTGACTGCTTAGATGATTGGTTGTGATGGATGCTACTGGTTGATACTTTGGATGTTTATACATTTTGATATATCATGTTGTCATCTCATATATTATTTACAGTATGTTAAACTGTAAATTTAATCACTTCGAATAAATTAAGAAATATTTTAAAATGATATATACCTATGACATTTATCTTGGATTGAAATGATATCGATCCATCCCTGAATTTAATTGGAATAATTGATTCACTTGGTTATAGGATAGAGAATTATATACGGGCAACGGATTGGTTAAATTAAATGATCTTTAAAATTATGGTTTGAAATTATTTAAATGATTTGGTTTTAAGAAATAAAAAACAAATTTATCGAAATCGAATTATTTTCTAATTGGAACTCGAAATGTTGAAATTTAAATTTGAAAACAGAATTGTTTAATTAATCGAAGCTGAGATTTTTAAGTTATAATCGAAATATGATGTGAATTTCAGGAATCGATTTGTTTTAAAAGATTGGACTTTTATTCGAACTTTAGATATTGCTAAGTAAAGTGATATAAAACGATATTTGAAAATTGAGCTTGAAATTTAATTATATTTGAAGATTTGGATTTTAAATTGGATACTGAAGGAAAATTTGATTCAAGTGTTTTGAATCGATATTTTGGAAATCGAACTCGGAATTGAAATTGATTTGAAGTTGGAATTTAAAGTTCTTTGGATTGAAATTTGAATTAATTTGGAATTTGAATTGAAATTAATTTGAAATTGGAGTTTAAATTAATTTGGAATCGGAATGGAAATTAATTTGAAATCGGAATTCAAAGTAATTTGAAATCGGAATTGAAATTAATTTGAAATTGGAATTTAAATTAATCTGGAATTGGAATTGAAATTAATTTGGAATTGGAATTGATATTAATTTGGAATTGAAATTGAATTCGACTTGAAATCAGAATTGAATCGATTAAATCGAAATCGAAGTTGGAATTGATTTTAATTGGGAAATTTGGAATTGAATCGGTTTGACTTTGAAACTATTTTCAAATGAATTATTTTAATTTAAACAGTTAAAAATTTAGATTCTTTAAATATTAAAACTATTTTATTTTTCTATAAAACCATTTTTAATACATAAACTATTTTCGATTAAACTATTTTAACTATTTAACTATTTTTAAACTATTTAAACTATTTTCTAAAAATTCAAACTAGTCAAAGGGTGGAATGTTTATACTTAAATCTTGGATTTAAATGCAAACTGGGTAAAAGTGAATTATAACCAAAATTGTAATTCGAATCAAGTTTTGAAGTGAAATCGATATATCGAATTGAATTAACATTTTGAAGTAATATATGATGATTTTGAAATGGATTTGATTTTGAAGCGAATATGATGATTTCGAAAAGGATTTGATTTTGAAACGAATGTGATATTTTGATATCAAGTACGAACTGTTTTCGAATTGTAAAAGAACCGACTGGTGTGTAAAAAGACGTTTGGTAGTTAAAATGTCTGGGTCCTCTTGTTGGCATACTCTGTGTCAAAATGGGAACCACTTTAACAACTATGTACACGGTGGATGATATCCAAAATGTAGTGGTTGAATTGGCGAATGTTACTGGAAATAAGTAAGAGAACGATGATGGATAGCCTTGATACTTGTGTCATAATTAACATGACTAAAACAGGAGCCTATGTCTAGCCATTGAGGTTAGCTACCTCTAGCGATGTTGACCCCTCGTTTGACTATTGTGATTTTGACTTGATGGGTGCATCTTATCGTTTGGATTAATTTTCGCAGGTTTCCATGGATGGGTTACGACCAGCCAGAAAGAGTAAACTGATATAATCCTACCTTGGACATTGCCTCACGTGCCTTGTCATATATCCTTATACGAGCCTATTATGACTTTAGTTTAGTACTGTATCTATAGAGGACTCACTGCCTACCAACGTTACTGGTTGAGTTACAGGACCTGCATAGACTATATGCTATAAAAATGTGTTAAGGGGGACAATGTAAATCCTTAATGCTATTTTGATATTTATTTTACTGATAGACATTATCTATTATGGCGTACACTATTATACATAAATAGTTTGACGAATTTTAAGAGATGGATAAACCCGTAACATGTCTTAAGTTTTTGCCCTCATTTTTCGTGATGTTGGTTTAATTTACATAAGAGTATTTTAGTCCTAACTCGAGTGTTTTTTTCTCATTACGCTCGAAACAGCCCCGAGTTTTTCAACCTATTGAAGATTACTCTCTAGAGAAAGAAGATGAAGATTTGGTATATTACTATTAGTATTATTATTCCCTACATCATGCTTTTCTGCAGCATTGATTATTTATCCCTGATGTATATATAACTTTGATAAATGTTGTATAGCTTATAATCAAATGTATAGTAAAAAACTCATGAATTTTTATTTGATTATTATATTTTATCGTTCTGCTGTGATATTCTGTGTTTGATTTCCTTTTCTTTTATTATTTTTCTGAATTAACCCCATTGGTTATCTACGTTCTGGATTGTTTAAGTTGGACATGTGTGGATTATTGTTGATTTAAACCTTCCGGAATGTGGGTCGTCGCAATGAGGGTGAATCAACTCTATATCTAGAGTATGCTTATCGATATGTTGCGTGTGGGGAGTTGTTGATACTTAGTTCATGTGGTTCTGTATGTTCAATCGTTGGGCTAGTCATGTTTACATTATAGTATATTTTATCTAGAGATATATGAAGCTCGAAAGGTATTTTCTGATCCTTGTACATGAATTTGGTTCCAGCTTGATCTAGAGAGATCTCAATGGAAAATCCATACATATGTACATGCACCGGTGGTTTTGCTTGTACGTCAATACTGTCATGGTGGGACTAATGTGTGCATCACTGCTATTTTCTAATTTATTAAAACATCCCACTTTAGAGGCCTAAAATTCACTCCTACGGATGTTGTAGTCATCTATAGTTATTAATTCTCGATGACCAAATGCGGTAATGTAGATACATTGACATACCAAAAAAACATGAATACTAAAAAATTTAAACTTAACTTAAAACAAATTTCTCATTTCATTACAGACAGTATTTCAGATTCATTACATAATCCCATATATAAGCCACTTTCAGAGAAATTACAGATTATTATAAAATACGCCAAGAGCGATATTTGAAGATGCCCATTGGTTGATCAAAGTCTAAATATAGGAAATTAAAGAATATTTCCTTACATCCAACTAACACAAGGGCAATAGATAAAATCTCCTGAATAGCTAGCTTGCCTCCTGCAGGTCTCTGGAAGCTTATTCGTCAACTAATAACCTGAAAAACCCTTACGCTCAGCCTACTCAAATTAATTTTTGAGCACCCGAGATTTTAAGGGGAAAACGTAAACTTCTAGTCAGATAAAAGTCTGGTGTGAATAATAATATTCCATCTCAAACCAAATAGATATCTAGCGAGACCGTGCCGCTGAGCGGAATGGGTTTCCCCTTTCTAGTACCTTAACCATATACTATGCACCTACATCCACAATGGTTAAAACATAACATGATATGTTGATATGCCATTATACAATATATATTGGATTTTGCATCCCCTTTCATTGAACTATCTGTCTCAAGTTATATTTTTTAAGTTCACTACTAACCTATTAGTTTTTATGGGCTAACTAATAACATATTGCAAGCTTAAGGACTATCTATCCAGTTTCATAGTTTTCATTGAATTACTAAGAACATATTAGTGTTTACCAATAACATCATCCAATCATAGTTTTCATGGGTTAACTATGGACCTACTTGATTCCACAATAACATATCTAAGGTCATAGTTTTCATGGGATGACTGTGAACATATTGATCTCTATCAATAACCTATTCCGAACAAAATTTTCATGGGATCACTCAGAACCTATTGGCCGCTGCCAATAACATTTCTCTAGGCACAGTTTTCATGGGCTATAACTTTTTATAGGTGTAGAAATAGGGCCTTTAACCTATTTCATTGCTTTAGAATGTTGGTTTCTCTCTCCGTAGAGTGGTCATAATAGAGAAACGGACCCAAGGTTAAAAAGTAACACATGTTTTAAATCCTGAAAACAAAGCTGGCATTACTGTAGCATTGGCACTGTAGCATGGCTTCGAAAGCTAACATTACCGTAGCATGGCTTCGAAAGCTAACAGTATTGTAGCAACACGAAAGCAAATAGGTACCCTAGCATGGCTTCGGAAGCTAAAAGGTACTGTAGCATGGCTTCAAAAGCTAAAAAGTACTGTAGCAATACGAAAGCAAATAGGTACTATAGCATGGCTTCGAAAGCTAAAAGGTACTGCAGCAATACGAAAGCAAATGGGCATTGTAGCATGGCTTCGAAAGCTAGAAGGTGCTGTAGAAATACGAAGCAAATGGGGTAATGTAGCATGGCTACAGAAGCTAAAGGTACTGTAGCAATGCGAAAGTAAATGGGAACTGAAGCTAAAAGGTACTATAGCAATATAAAAGCAAATGGGTACTTTAGCATGACGTTGAAGCTAAAAGGTGCCGTAGCATGGATTCGAAAGCTAAAAGGTATTGAAGCAGAAAGCAAATGGTTATTGTAGCATGGCTTCGAAAGCTAAAAGGTATTGTAGCAATTCAAAAGCAAATGGGCATTGTTGCATGACCTCGAAAGCTAAATAGTACTGTAGCAATTCGAAAGCAAATAGGTACAGTGGCACTGTGGCAGACTTGTAACGTAAAAACTGCTATTTTGTTAAATAAAGTATATTCTTTTCACTAACTCTTATTGTTTATCAAATTCCTATTGAATAGAGATATACTTTATCAATTTCTTTGCAAAAAACTGCTATAATCAGATTTCATAATTTTCAAAATTGTTTTCAAGCGATTAAATTATATTAATATTTTAATATAATTATTAATGCTTTATAGCTTAGAAAATTCATAATAAATCAAAAACACTTGGGAAAAATCCTAAAAATTCACAAAAATACCAGAATAACATTTCTTTACTATATGAAAATTTCAAGGAAAAATTAATTATTTTATTATTTTTAATAATTAAAACCTGAAATAAACGCCCTTTTTATCTTAGGAAATTCATAAAATATTCCTATGAAATTATAAAATTAAATTTCCATTTCCAAAATTAGGTATTACACAACGTATCCAAAAATCAAGTCATTTAGATGTCATTCACTAAGTTTTTTTTTCCCTTGAAACCTTCATAGTAATTTCCATAAAAATTCCAATAAGTCATCATTCATGCGTACAATGGTAAAATCAACCATATCATCATCTATAATGTAGAATAAATCAAAAATCCAAGTTTAATACATATGAATGAGTTGTTCCTTTTTTTTGAGAAAAAGAGTTGAAGTTTGAGTTGTTGATTTGGTTCCATTTAGCTTTAACTTGATTCTCTAACTTTTCTTTCTCTAAAAGTTTAGCAAAGACATCTACTTTGTTTGTGTTTTGTATGGATGTAAAAATGAATGAGGATATGAGGGTGGAAGGGTTTATAATTAGGAAATGAAGCTTATTCCTATTTTTCCACTTTCATAAATCCTTCTACTTATTTTAAGTTAAAACGATCTTACATGTTGATTGGTTAAGGCCTGACCCAATTAATTATCAAATCTCATCTCCTTCTCATGCCACACATTATTCTGTTTCATTAATCTAATTAAATCTCTTGAATAATATTAAATAAAAATAGAAGTGCTACAGGCTTTCCTACTTAAATAATTCTGTCCTCGAAATTCAGTAAGGACTACAAACAAGCATACCAATAATGTCAACAAAGTTAGTATATCCCACGGGAGAAAAGTCTGCAAAAAATAAATATAGAACATACCCTCATAACAGCCTAGAATAATATCACTAATCATGTTTTTTTATTTTCCATGTACAGTCCTTCTCATTGTCGCTCCACTAAACTTTTACCAACTTGACTGTCTTATTGCTTAACCTCTTCTCATCTCTCGCTACAACCCGGATTGTTTGCCTAACAAAAGTAAGATTCGGTTCTACTATTATGTCTTCCAATGCAGTTGGAAGGATAGTAGCCTCAGGATCATGTACATACTTATGAAGATGAGACACATGAAACACATTATGGACGCTTTCCAAACAGCTCGGTAACTCTACTCTATATGCAAGCTTTCCGATCCTCTTTGTCATTGGGAACGGTCCAAAATATCTCAGTGTCAGTTTGCTTGACTTTCCAAATTGTACCACACCCTTCATCGGTAATACTTTAATGAAAGCCCTATCTGCAATTGAGAATTCTAGATGCTCATGCCTATTATCTATGCAACTGTTTTAGGTAGGCCGAGCTTTCTTCTTCCTACCTTGAATTAACTCCATCTTCTCTGTTGCTTCTCTTACTATATCTGGACCAAGAATCAATCTATCTCCAGTCTCTAACTAACATGCTAGTGATTTGCACGGCCTTCCATATAAAGCTTTGAAAGGTGCCATCCTTATACTAGCTTGGTAGCTATTCTTATAGAATAACTCAACCAAGTGCAAATGGTCTTCCCACGACCCACCAAAATCTAATACACAAGCTCCTAATAGATCCTTGATTACCTTGCTAACTCTCTCTGTTTGCCCATCGATCTGTGGGTGACAAGCAATACTCATCTTAAGCTCGGTTCCAACATTCCTTGTAGACGCTTCTAGAATTCACTAGTGAACAAGGTATCTCTATCGCTGACTATGCTACTAGGAACGCCATGTAGTCTAACTATGTTCTTTATAAATAATTTAACTAGGACAGGTGATGTCCTGGTTAATTTGACTAGAATGAAATGGGCACTCTTGGTCAACCTGTCCATTAGGACCATACACTTTCATTTCCCCAGTTCGACCTTGGCAACCCCGTCTATAAAATTCATGGATATCGAATCACATTTCCAAACTGGGAACTTCAAAGGTTGAAGCAACCCACTCGGCTTATGATGATCGGCCTTCACTTGTTGATAGTTCACACACGGCTTTACCTACAAGCCAACGTCCATCTCCATACCTTCCCAGTAGAAACTCCTCTTTATATCCTCATACATGTTGGTCCCTCTAGGATGAATTGTAAATTTTGATCAATGATATTCTCTAAGGACCTCCTTTCTAAGTTATGTAAACTTTTAACGTGGCATTAAAGTCATATTTAATTAATCTCATTAATCAAAAGCATTTAATGTGATTCAAATTCAATCAAATGAATGAGTAAGGGTTTATTTTATTTAGAGAAAGAAATATTTTGTTATATTCAGAGAGAGAAACTTCTCATTAAT
The DNA here is from genome assembly GCA_030765085.1 of Allium cepa. Classification (NCBI taxonomy): domain Eukaryota; kingdom Viridiplantae; phylum Streptophyta; class Magnoliopsida; order Asparagales; family Amaryllidaceae; genus Allium; species Allium cepa. The sequence goes on from CM060932.1 coordinate 955,823,162, forward strand.
TAAAGGAGGATTTTGTTATATTTAGAGAGAGAATTTCTCATTCCTCTCTCTTAAATAAATTAAGTGGTCGATTGTTTAAACGATATTTTTAACAAATTCATACTAGGCATATTTTGCAAGTATATCTAAACATAACCAACTATAAGTATTGCAAGTGTAACCATTCAAATTATGTACACAGTTTGACTTGCTTTTGCGTAAGTGTTGGGATTTACAATGCAATTAACAAACCATTCCCTTTGTATGAATTTGTGTTGCCTGATAAGTATATATGTGTATGGTGTGTGTGTGTATGAGAAATAAAGTTGTTTTATAAAATAATATACATGACATATTCATTTACACATGTATAAACTTATAATATTATAAAGCAACATAATTTACAATTACTAATATAATACTTAAAGTTTAAATTCTAACTTAATTCTAAATTCCAAACTCCAAAATCAAGATACTCATGTAATAAATTATAACCGGTAAATAAAAAAACACATACACACATATGTATGTATGTATATAAGAATTGTAAAATGATTTTTTTTAATTAATTTTTTTACATATGTACATAATTTGTATTCATCAAATACATATACATATAAGTATGAATTTTGATTCAAGATAAATATTAAACAATAATTGCATTTGCTAATACATATATGTATATATGTGTTTAAAATTTGACATCTACATATAAATTTGAAATTTTGATTTCCTTTATTATAAAATTAAAAAAACGTATGAATGAATTTATTTAACTTATTGATCTATGCACATACTCTAATGTATAGTGATCTGGTATAAATAAATAAACCAATATTCACCTTCAATTGTCAAATTAAAAAAGAAAGTAAAATTAAATTTTGATTTCATGACCAAGATTACATATCCAAACATATATACTTATTCAAAAGAGTTCAAATTGAAATTTTATGCACATACTCATATCAACGTTATATGTCGATAATACATACATATATGGAATCATGATAATAAACAATTCATTTAAACAAGAGGCATATCATAATCAATTCCAAAATATATAAGAATTTGTAAATAAAGACAATACCTTGTTACTGTCTAAGAGAATATCTTGAATATTTAATATTTATTGCTCTGTTTGAATCTTTATTCATTTCTTCCAAAAGGTGCAACCCGATTGAGAAAGAACCACACCGTTTTTTTGATTTGTATTAGATATATGTTTTATTTTTTTACTTGCTTAAATGTTGAGAAAGATAGGAAATTTTGGCCATTTTTAATGGGGAAAGGTAGAGGCACAAACTGTAGAAAGAAAAAAAAAGTGTGGCAAGAGATGTTTAAACAACATAAGAAAGAAGGAGGTTAGAGATAAAAACGTATCTTTCTTTTTCTTAGCCATGTACGCAACTTTTGGTATCAAATTCCAAGTCAATTATTCCCTTTATGGCTGGTAGTACATTTCTCACTATTATGTCTCGAATCACTTCAAGTTAGATCAGATATTTTACATTTAAATCATATTTAAATGCTCATCGATATCGTATATCGACAAGTATGTACATAACTTTCATACACGCACTATTTTTAATACTGATCAACACAATTCAAATAAAAATTTATAATTAATATATCATAAATAAAATCAATTTAATTAATTATAACATTTATAACTTAATATTGAATAATTCGATCAACATTGCGATTGCATTAATCTTTTATGTGCGAATTTGGTCATCGCTTAATATTGAACAATTCAAATATTAACGTTCACATGTCACATTAGCTAGTAGTGTGACATTTTCTTTTTAAATTTATCACTCCTATAGTTTTGGTAAAAATCCAATCTTATATAATTAAGTTTTACCTAGTAGTGACAATTATTTACCTAATTCTTTTCATAAAAGCTGTGACACATTAGGGATTGTGGAACTTGATAATGGTCAAAATTCTAGCATCATCCACATTTAACTGTATATTTCAAATACAATGTCCTGGGTTCAATAACAATTACTACTAACTGTACTGCTCTAACCAGAGACTTTGAATTTGAGTTAACTTAAGTTGATCCACGATACTAACACCATTTAACTATGAAGACGAATCCTCTCTTAAATAGGTTTCACTTCCAATGCTTCCACTCGACCCAACTATAGGTGTTCGATGTTGTTCCATGATTTAACTATAATAAAAAGCGGAGCTTCAACATTGAAGATCAACAGTATTCTTAAGTCAAGAGAACTGTGTATTGTTGTCACGTTGATATTTTTGTTTTGACATTGGTTATGTTAACCAGCAGAAAACTATCGAGTAGGTCATTCCATAGTTATCAATACTTTTAGCACGTAACCCCTTGGTGCACCTAGCAATCATGGATAACACAACACCCGACATTTGGAGAGCATTATGTACTCTAATCTCAGCGGATGCATCGATATCCAGTCTCGGTACGTCTTGACTAAGAATATTCAAAACGTTGTCTTTATATATTTTCTGTTGATTATAGGCATACATATTACATTAAACTTTTCTCATATATTTGCTAATATATACATATAAATATATGTGTGTTTGTAATATAATCTGTGTTTTATGATTGATTAATATTCAACTGAGCCAACCATGTTGGTAATATAATATGTGTTTTATGATTGATTAATATTAAAGCAAAGCATTTAAATCACTAAATCACCAACTATGCTTAGAATATTATTATATGCAATCTAAAACATAAACTCATAGCCTAAAAATATACTTTATGCATACATATTCTTTGGTTTAATATGTTGAGTTAAATATGATCATATCATTTAATTGGTTGTTTAGATTGCATTGTTAATTCCTAATTAAGGTGAGGCAATGGTATATATACATATATAGTCATGATAAGTATAATATAACCAAAATAAATTAATTAAAATTAGGTTGTATCTTACAGATCTGGACTACTAGTGACAAACTGATTTGAAAATTCCTCCTAAGATTCTTAAATCGACACCCAACTTTGTTGGAATTGGATGAACCATGTAGCCATTAATTTTATTCAATTTTTGATTTGTTTTGGAGTTAATTTTTGTTTTTAAAAGAGGGACAAAGAAATGGCTGCCATGGATAGAAGAAAAGTAGAAAAATAAAACAGGTGAAGGAAATGTTATCAGGGGATTTGTTTTAATTGGAAGAATAAAACCTTTCTAATTCTCTTTATTAAAACTTCCCTAATTAACTCCCACTTAATTTTCAATCACCCTACTTTTATATCTCACCTTGTATGGATGGCCCTATGTTGCCACCTTTATGGTGCAAAAAATTCCAAAATCCTTCATAGAATTATCTCTTATTCAATCCCCGTTTATAAGTATACTGATATCGTATATCGACACATGCAAATATAACTTCTATATATGCATTCAAATAATTACTAATTACACCCAAAACATCAAAAAAGAAGTTGTAATTAATATTTCTTAAATATTAATTAATTTAATCAATTTATAACATGTTTAAACTAATCAAATAGCGTGGATTTTCGAAGAACTCTCAAATAGGGTTGTGAGACTCAAAAGTCTGAATTCATTCAGCAAGCATCATTGAATAATTCAAACATCAATGTTGACACACCACCTTAGCTAGTGGTGTGATAGTCTGGTCGAATTCATCACTTAAAGATCTATTCGGTAAAATATAATTTCACATTTTTTAAGCGATAGCTTTTATTAACAATAATTTACACACGTTCTTTTCATCAAAATTATATCACTTTAGGATATAAAGAATTTGATATTGGTCAAAATTCCAGTATTATCAAAACCTGACCTAATTTTTCCCACAAATAAAGTACTTGGTTCAATAATGACATTTATCATTAGTCATACCACTATGGCAGAGATTTTGACTTTTAGTTGACTATGTTAACAATGATACTGTTTACATATAATTAAGCAGACGAATTCTTTATTAAGTAGTTTTTCAGTTTAATTCAGACCCAACTACAATAGCTCAATGAATTGATGTCATGATTTAACTAAAAACAAGTGGAGTGTTCACATTGAAGCTTCACGGTATTCTCAAATTGTGGGAATATTACCATGAGATTTCCTATTTGGCCTACTTGTTATTAATCAATAGAAAACCCTCAGATGAGTCATTCCATAGTTATCAACTAACTATGAGTACATAAACCTTTGGTTCCCCAAACAATCATGGGTAAAACAATGCCTAACATTTAAAGAGCGTTAGGTACTCTGGTCTTTATAGATGTATGACATCCTTGTTTGAGATGCCTATTTATAGAGAGGCACCTTTCCCTTGCCTTTTTCCATTACCTATCTGGACGCCTTCACGATTGCTCTTGCAATGGCGGTGTTTCCTTTGTAGCTTACTGTGCTTAAGTGGATTCTCTAGCAATCAATTCTTTATATCTAGGTCTCGTTTTATTTCACCAATGGCTTATCCTTTCCTCGCTGTGTTTGGTTCTAGGCGTATGCTTTTTATGTAGCATTATTATATGTCCTTTGCCAATCACTTTATGGTTTCTAGTCAAAACTGAAGTTCTCTTGGGTGTAAGAAGCTTCATGCTTACTTTTTTATTAGGTTTCTCGTACTATATTTTCTTGTGAAACAAACCTGTTGTGAATGGAGTATGGTGGTGCTATGCATGTTTTAATTGACCGGCCTACGCAATTTGCTTGGCTATTGTCATTGTGTTAGCTGTTACTAAGGATATTTTTGTTTGGCTTATGTGTCTTTGTCATAGAGTATTGCTACATCTTTTGGGAACTCTAGTCGAAGTGATTTTTGTAACTATTTTTTGTTTGCAAGAAGGGTTTGTGAGTCCTAAGTGCATGCTTTATGCAACATGTTGAACAATCATGCTTTATAGGCATATGTGTTGAACAATCATGCTTTATAGGCATATGTGTTGTAGAGGTTGAGGTATTTTACCTCACACGCTAATTATTTTTTATTTGTAACAAGAGGATGAACCAATAAAAAAACCAGTTAGCCCTCGCCAAAAAAATAAGTATATTACCAAAATCAAACACCTATATTATGAAATATTAATAGGATCAACTAAGTCAGATATATATAACAAATTACATAATTACCCTTGTGGCATACTACTAACTCTTTCAGTCATGTACCTCCACATAAAGATAATCATAGAGCGTATGATGGAGACTGAAAACATAAATAAAGGATACCAAGAACCGAGACAAGGTAGGACGATGTTCTTATGGGTTATGAGATACCCAAACACACTGATGCATAATGGATCTTAAGGCCACTAATACATTATAGGAGGTGAATTATGTTCATTAATTATTTCCTTTTTAATTTAACAATATCCACTCAAATAGTTAATAAGAAAACAAGGACATGAAGACAATCAGAGAGCAAATATAAAGTAAAAGTATTAAAGTAAATGACACCAGGAATATTAGCACTGGTTTGGAAATCCAATTCTACATCTAGCCCTGTACCCCCATAAAGTATTACGCTATCACTTCCTTTCATTCTACGGGTGAAAAGAGCACTTCTACAATCTTACAATTCCATTGGTGGTAAGATACACCTTTCTTCTTGAGTTTCTATGGGTGGAAAGGACACGATTCTCTTTACAACAAACTGTAGCACAACATCCGTAATCTTAATACCCAAAGGTGGAACCTCAATGTGTTAATGTGCTACGCTCGCCTTAGAATTTTCTTTCAGCGATATAGATGTGATGGTTATAATATACAATCATAAGTAAAAAAAAAAGTGGATACACAAAATGAAACACATCATTATAGATTGTGTGTAACACTTGTTTTTACATTCCAAAGTCATGCTTACGGGGGGTCAAAAATATAATACATAATAGCTAATAGTGTCCCACATATGATGATTCGGGCACTAACAATCTAAGCCTCCTACTTCGTCTTCGGCTTGACTTACTCAGCTATCCCAAAAGTAATTGCCTAAACGAACAAACTCGGCTTACTCGAATGAGTTCCCGTAAGTTTATAGGGAAAATAAGAATAAAAACATGGGTCAAACATAAAGCCGGTGTGAATAATGTAATACCCTAAAGCATACAAGATAGTGAGACCGCACCGCCAACATGTTGAGTAGGCTTTCCCCTCACTTTTCAAAGCAATGGTTTATCCAAACAAATTGTAAGTTTAATTTTTAAAGTTATTACTGAGTGTTTACACTATTATAACTCTATAAGCGAAGGCATTCCCTTGGTTTATGTCATAGAAAAACTATACTATTCCATTTTAACTGAAATACCCTACCTTTGACTACACCTAAGGCATCAGATACTTTTGCGGCATATATATATATATATATATATATATATATCTGTGTGTGTGTGTGTGTATGTATGTATATATGTGTGTGTGTGTATGTATACAAATATATATGTGTGTGTATGTGTGTATATTTATGTATGTATATATATCAATAAAGAACTATCGTTTGGCTACAACCAAGCCCTATGCCTTCATGTTGTATATGTTAATTAAACTATTTCTCAACTGCCACCAAGGCCTTATGTATCAACGTTCTTGGTCTAGCCTTATTCCAACGCTTTCGCACTTCGGTTGCCACAAAGGCCTTACACCTATTTTTCTTCCAATTTTGGTATCTACATAGAACTTAAACCTTCGCTTTTGGCTTTTAGATAGCCGACACATGCCTTACGTCATCTAACCTCCTCTTAGTTTCCACTTGTGGCCATGCACTAATTGCCTTCGTAATTCGGATGCCACATAAGCCTTATTCATTTGCTTTTGGTTTCAGATGCCATACAGGTCTTACCCTTCGCTTTTGGTTTTGATTGCCACACAAGCTTACTCCTTCTCTTGGACCTACTACCTAACCATCCACTATCCACTTACCTATTCATTAAGCTAACATTTCAACTAATCATCTTTTGATTATTAGTGTTGATTGTCATATTGTGATTGTTGTCTCGGGTTTTGATCTCAGTCCCCTTGAACCTTAACATACCTCATTATCTCTGGAAATTACTAGTTCTGGTTTTACCCTTCTTTCTAGAGTACACTAACCCTGATAGTCACCATTCTCAGCCTCGTCAAGCGAAGCGTGTTTAGTTTAGTTTTGATGATCTATGAAATTAATTCTTTAAAAATTAAAAATTCCTTCCTCTTCCTATAATTCCTACTTAACTTTCAATTACCCTCTGCCCTCGGTTAGAATTCATGGCTTTTCTAACCCTAGCTCTCATACTCAAATATTTTACCCTTAGGAGTTTAGTTTATTTTTTCCTTGGGTTCAGCTCTAACAGCTTCAGTGCAATAATTTGGTACACGTTGGGTATTGCCTATCGTACGTTTGACACTAGCTTACACATTTCAACTTCTAATTTGTTTGAGTTAGTTTTTTATTATTGTTTTACTCAATTTTCTGACATGTCAAGCATAAGATGTGGATCTAGTCTACAATCCAGTAATTAATTAAACTCTTTAAATAAACAACCTTCCGGCCATCACCTATCTACCTTCTAATTCCCTATTATATACCTTCAACTAGACTTAATTTCCTTTGGAAATTACCTAATATTCCCTGTTTTTCTATGAAGACGAATCATGTATAATTTTCCTCATAACTAACCAATATTCCACATACACTAATCTTAATAAACATATAACAATTTATCTACTCAAGGGTAATTTCTATTAATCAAAACTATTTTCTAACATGATATTCTTTACCCCTATTTAATACACCATACCAACAAATCAAGCAAAAACAAAAGAATAAATATAACCAGGAGGAATACAAGGAAGAAAAGATTAAAGAATATATTACTCACTTGTACTTTTAGTTGATTAAGTCTTTGATTCCCTGGTTTAATATTTTCCTTTTTCTTCTTCTATTTAGGTTGCACCGTTAAAGAGCCCAAGATTTTTCTTTTAAGTATGGAATGTAAAATAAAAGGAATGTGGTTATCTTTACTTTAAGTGGATAATTTAAGCCATCGACCTACTATATAATTTTCTTATAAATTTGTTTACCTTAACTGTTGCATTTAATTCTTACTAATTCATATTTCAACTAGGATTTTCCTAGTACACCTTGATTCGTCCAAGCATTATAAGTAAATAAAATGTTCTATGCATATATACCACTGTGCGCTATCTCACTTTCTCAACTTCACAATTATTTATTTATTTATGGGGGTATTACAGGCTTTCCCTTATAGGTATTTTCTCCTCGAAATTCAAGTACAGTGTGATATTAAGCTCTTGGCTTTCTTATGCCTAATCAAACGTGCACACATAGGATCTTCACTAATGTATCTCAGTCAACATGTATTATCGCTTCTACCAATACATAATAAAAAATTAGCCATAACATCATATATGTATGTATGTATGGCATACAACTAGACATAGCAAACATACGAGCAAACCTGAGTAAATAACTTAGGATAAGTCCCCTTAACTTTATCCTATGTTTCTCAAGTACAATCATCTCGATCCTTACTCCTGGACCAGAACAAGCTTTACTTCTTTATTTCGGAGCTTTTTCTCATCTTGATCTACAACTTGAGTAACCTTTCTACCATAATTCATGTTTGGTTCAACAACTAAGTCTTCCTTAGCTCTTTAAATCACAATATCCTTGGGGTCCCAAACAAACTTCCATAAATGTGAGACATGAAACACATTATTCAACACAACATAAGCACTCGGCAAACAGACTCCATAACTTACCCTTTATATCTTCTTTAATATCTAGAAAGGGCGACATATCTCAATGTTAACTTTCCAACTTTTTTAAACCTCACGTTGCCTCTTATAGGTGACACCTTCACAAAAACAGTATCTCCTAGATTGAACTCTGGGTCTCCCCACGTCCTATTGGCATATCTCTTTTTTCTAGAATCCTTTATCTAGTTGGATCGATCTTCTCTGAACCCTCCCTTACCTAATCCAAACCTAACACAAGTCTATTTCCAATTTCATACCAACTTACCATTGATTTACAATTACTTCTATGCGTGCCTTAAAAGGTTCCGTCCCAATGCTGGATTAGTAACTATTGTATGAATATTCTACTAAGTGGAGGCAATCTTCCTAAGGTCCATTGAAGTTTAATACATAAGCTCCAAATCTTCCAACACTCGCTTGACCCTTTTGCTCTGACTATCTATCTGCAGATGGTAAGTAGTATTCATATATAGATCTAAACTCAAAGCACTCTGTAGGATTCACCAAAATAATAGGAAAATAATGTGTCTTGTTCAGTCGCTATAGTATATCAAATCCCATGAAGTCTCACTATAGTCTCAACATATATTTCGGCCAACTTGGTTGTTGTTCTTGTTGACTTTACGGGAATGAAATGGGGACTCTATATTAATCTATCAATTATATCTCATATAATTTTTTTTCCAAACCCTCATCCTCAGTTAATCATTAACAAAATCCATTAAAATCGGCTCTTACTTCCATATTAGAACTTTTAGCGGTTACAAAAGACCATTTAGTTTCTGATGTTCTACCTTGATTTGTTGGCATGTGAGTCATCTCCCCACACATTCTCCAACATCTCTCTTCATTCTCTCCCAGTAGAAGCTCTTCTTCATAACTTGGTACATTATTTCTCCTCTAGGTGAATGGAAAATTTAGAACATTGACACCCTTCTAAGATTAGCTTTTAAAGGTCTCCTTTACTGGAAACATATAATCTTCCCTTCATTTGAAGCCAACCTTTCTTATTAATATCGAAGCTCTTTGGTTCTTCAGTCTCAGCACCACCCTTTAAGCTGTTGATCATTTCAACACATAATGGATCCTCCTTTTTCCCTTCGGCAATTCTCTCTATAAGAATTAAATGAACTATTAAGCATGAAAACATCCCCGAGTTTCGACTCAAACCGGCCTTCGACCATAAGCGCACATCACAAGGTTCTAGTGTCTCCAAGACATTCCACTCTTCAATCATTTCCAAATCACAATCTAGTTGTTCTCAGCTTAAGGCAATAGTAACATTATTTCCTTTTCCTTGGGATATAATATACTACAAAATCATACGATAACAAGAATTTTAACAACTTTGTTACCGCTTGTTCAACTCCTTCTAAGAGAAAAAATACATCAAAGATTTAAGGTCCGTTAACAGTTCGAATATTTACTCTAAAAGGTAATGTCTCCAAACATTTAGCGCAAAGATGACTGCCATTAACTCTAAATCATGGGTTGGATACCGATCCTCATGGGGTCTTAACTACATGGGAGCGTAAGCTATAACCTTATCCTTCTACACCAAGTAACTCCTAAACCTCCGAAGCGCCTATGTGCACAACTATGTCCTCATTTCCTTTCGGTGTAACCAATATCGAAGCCTATATCAGTTGAAGCTTTAACTCTCGGAATATTGCTACACACTCCTTCAATAAAGCATACCTTTCATTTTTCGAGTAAGTTTAGTCAATGGTGCTACTGTTCTAGATAAGTCTTTAACAAATCTCCGATAGTATCCAGCCAACCCCAAGAAACATTTTATCTGGATGTCTGTCTTCGATTTTTTCCACTCATTCATAGTTTCAGATTTCGATGGATCTACTGCGAATCCCTCCTTCGAGACCGCATGGCCTAGGAACTTCACTTTCACTTTTCAAAAGTGACCCTTGGAATTTTTTTTAAATTGTGTTGTCTTAATGTCTTTAATACCACTCTAAGATGAATTTCATGGTCCATCTCATCCTTAGAATATACTAAAATATCATCTATGAATACTAGCATAAATCTATCCAAAGTGCATAACCAATCGTCATATGAACCATAATGCAGCCAAAAGAATGCTCTCCTCGGTAACTCATAGTTGATGGAACCTGGTGGCTTAATAGTAGTCAGAATAGTCTAGCTCCAATCAATTGATTGAACAGATCATTAATTCTTAGCAATGGATAATAATCCTTCACCATTAGCTCATTTAGTTTTCTATAATCGATACACAATCAAAGTGATCCATCTTACTTCTTCACAAATACTTCTAAAGCTCTTATGGTGAACTGCCATGCCTTATGAAACTCCAATGCCCAAGTTCCCCTATCTGCTTCTTCAATTCCGTCATCTCCTTAAGCGACATTCTACTAGGTGGTCTACTAACTGGCTATTCCCCTAGTATCGAATCAATGTGAAACTCAATGGCGCTTTTTGGAGGTAAAACAATCATTGGCTCAAATACATAAGCAAATTCTCGAACTACAAAATCTCTATTTACCTCCTCCTTAAGGCTTTCCATTTTACATGATGAAACTACCAACTTTGCTTATATCTTGTACTAGGATACCAAGGTCTTATCTCTTTAGTTTGAATACCATAATGCAATGACCCTCTCAGCATAATAAATTTTGGCCTCATTCTATACCAACCAATCCATATCCCAAATTACTCAATATCCCTTAAATTGAAAAACAAAATGTCACACATGATAAATTCTAGGTCAGTGCACATCAACCCGAATCGGATTAACCTTATGCAAAGAAGTAACTAAGTACGTAACATCCAATCCTACTCTACAAACTGCATCTTTAGAAATAAAAGAATGCATAATTCTAGTATAAAAAAGAAGGCCAACTAAAAGATTGAAAATAGTAATCATACCATCTAACATAATATTTTTGCTTTTCTCCTCGGTAGAAGGTCCTACTCTTGGGCCTTCTGAGGAAAACATCCTTGTCTACTTAAATTTGAGGCAGTCCTTCTTCTTCTGGCCTGGTTGATCACAATTGAAATGCTTGACCTTGATCATTAAAGCTAGTTGCGAATATTCTAAGGCATAATGCCCCTTCAGCCCGCAATTGTAACAGATAATATCCGAAAGATCCTTTTGACTTACCATTTTCGGTTTCTTTTCCTTTTTATGGCCGCCTCTTCTTCCTCTTCTGGTAAGGGTTAAACCTCTTCTTTTTCTCTACCTTAAGCCTCACCTTCGCTCTTCTACAAGCTAGGTACATGTTATCACATCTCCTCACCGTGTCAACAACAAATTAAGAAGGTGTTGCCAGGTGCGCCTTTACCTTGTGATCCAAACCCTATTTCAATCACCTAATAAACTTCTCGTTCTTCTTCAATGGATGTTAACCAACTCTTAGCCATACTTTTCGAAGGCATTGAACTTTTGAATATATTTCTCCAAAGAAAGATCCCTTTGCTGGAGATCGATGAACTCACACAATAATACACTCCTCAAAGACTAAAAAATAGGTCTTAAATCTCTCACTAAACTAATCCCAAGTAACCTCTTCCTCAAGAGTCTCAACTATCATGGTATCCCATAATCTAAATCATATTCATGCAGCTGCCTCGGAGCCAACCATCACTTCTGATTGCCATTCATCCTTAAATCCCCGAAGATGCGCTCACACACCTTTAGCCAATTCAGTACTTCTACGACTGGCTCTTTCCTGGTAAATGTCTTGCCCTAAGATATTTGTAGTCTTGACTTAACTTGGAGAAGTCCACTCTAGAAAATGTTCTTAGCTTGGCAACATTTGACTTAGCCTCTCGCATCATCTACACAATAAATGCCAAAAGACCTGTTTATTTAATGCGGTTGGAGGCACTACTCCACCCATTGTCTTTAACAATCTTAGTACTATCATTTTCCCTTCTTTTATTGGCTTCTCGAATCGTAATTATTCCACTTCCCAAATCCATTTTCTAATAAGAAAGTCTTCATCCAATATGGAAGGAAGCATGTGGTTTAACCATAGAAGAACTTTACTAACTCATCTTTATCTCTGTATAAAAAAATATAAGTACATCATTTACCAATGTATACCTTACCCAACGTGTTTGTTTACTTATTCCTAGATCTATCCTACTTAATTGTCCCCTAACCTTTGATACCAACTATAGCATCCCTTATCCCAAGACCCAAATATGGAACCACACTATGGTTCACTTACCATGGAATTATCTTTTGGTGATAAAGATGAGATTAGTCATAATATAAACTCTTAAGTAAATAGAGCAGATATGAAAAATGAAACATATCATTACTAATTTAGTTTAATAATTATTTTGACATCCCAAAGTCATGCCCTCATGAGTTCAAAAGATATTACATAACAGCTATCATTGTCCCATATTTAACGATGTAGGAATTAATATTAGATACATAAGAAGTACATAACATCCAAACCTTCTACTTCATATTTGGCTTGAGTTATTTGGCTATCCCAAAATCAACGTGCTTAAACCCATAAACTCAATCTACTCAAATGATAGCCATAAGTTTATAGGGTAAGCAAGAATAAACAAGGTCGAACATAAAGACTAATGTGAATAGCATATTATACTAAAGCTTGCAAGGTAGCGAGATCGCACCACAAATAAGCGAAACGAGCTTTTCCCTTACTTTCCTAAGCAATAATTTATCTGGTTGAATAATAATTTTAAGTTGTAAAGTAATTACCAAGTATCTACACTATTGTGATTAACCAAAACATTCCTTCAGTATATGTCGTAAAAAAAATACACCATTCCATTATAACTGAAATACCCTACCTTTGATTACTTCTAAGGCTTTATGTACCCTTGTGCATACACAAACACATGCATATACAACTAAGATTAGTCGCACCCTTTATTTTGCACCATTTTGTAGCCTGCTAATATCAACCACAAGTTTTTATCTAAATATTTTTTCTTTCTCTTTTGACACATGTATCAAATATTTATATATAAACTTGTGATTGATATAAGTAGACAATAAATAGTGCTAAATAAGGAGTGATATTGATCCTAGTACACACACACACACACACACACACACACACACACACACATATATATATATATATATATATATATATTGTGTGTGTGTCATTGAAGTACTACCATTCGACTCTAAGACATTACGCCCATATACTGTATACATCACTTACACTATTCCTCAACTGTTACCAAGGCCTTATGCCTCGTCGTTCTTAGTCGCCACTTGGTCCTTACACTATTTCTTTTGCACTTCGATTTCCCCATAGGCCTTGTACCTATTTCACTTTCAATTTCGATTGCCACCCAAACCTTACACCTTCTCTATGTCTAATACAGGCTTTTGATTTCACTTTTGACTTTAATTGCCACATAAGCTTTAGTAAAGACTGTCACCTTAGGCCATGAGTCGTCCACCATTCCCTTGGTTTCCAATTTTAGCCTTACACTGTTGCTTTCTTACTTTAAATGCTACAAAGTCCTTACTCCTTTGCTTTTGGTTTGGAATGCCATACAAGCCTTACTCCTTCGCTTTCGGTTTAGGATGCCACACATGCCTTACTCCATCAACCAAATCTACTACCTAACCATCCATTGTTAGGCTTTTCACTTACCTATTCATTAAGCTAACATTTCAACTAATCGTCCGATGTTCGTTACCTTGAACCTCATCATACCTTATTATCTATTGAAGTTACCAGTTCTAATTTACCTTTGTTTTAAGAGCATGCTACTCTTGATAGTCACCATTCTCGATCTCTCCTTGGGAAACCTCTTATAGTTTAGTTTCAGTGATTTGTGAAATCAACTCTTTAAATTTTCGAAATCCCTTCCTCTTAGCATAATTCCTACTTAACTCAGCCTTCGGCTTGCATCCTTGGTTTACCAACATTAATCTTCATAGTTAAGTCTTTTACCTTAATGATTTCAGCTTATTTATCCTTTAGTAAGGTAACAACTTCAGCATTATCCTTCGGTACACGATGAGAACTGTCTACCGCACCTTTGTCATTAGATTTACATATATTGACTTCTGATTTGTTTGACTTAACGTAAAATGTAGATCTTCTCTACAACCTAATAATTAAAAAAACTCTTTATTTAAATAAACTTACAATGATCACTTGTTTACCTTTTGGTTCCCTATTATTACCCTTCGGCTAGACTTAATTTCCTTTGAAAACTATCTAATTCATTCCTCGTTCTTCTGTAGTAGATTAATCATGCAATGTATTCCTCATAGCAAATCTATTTTCTCCATTTACAGATCCTAATTAATGTATAACAATTTATCTACCCAAGGATAAATTCTACCGATCAATACCAAATTTTTTTAGGCTACAAGCACTGTTAAAGAGCTCAAGCATTTACCTTTAAGCTTTGAATGTAAAATGAAAGGGAAAGAGGAAGGTGATTATCTTTACTTCAAAAGGATAATTTGGGCTGTCGGCCCACTACATAATTTTCTTAATAATTTGTTAACCCTAACAATTGCATTTAATTCTCATTAACTTAGGTTTTGAACTAGAATTTTCCTATTATCACTTAATTCATCCAATCATAATAAGTAAATAAAATGCTCCATGCAGATTTGCATGGTCTCACTTTCTTAACTTCATAATTAATTACTTTATTATTTATTAATTAATTTATTATTTATTAATTAATTTATGGGAGATATTACAAGTAGAGTTCAACAAGTAGTTATATTCCCATTACAATTTCTTGCGCTATTAGTACGATGATCTTATAGATCATAAATAGTAATATATATTTAAAATAAATGAGGAATATGATGGGACCAAAGACAAAATGATTAATAATTCAAGAACAAACTCTCTAATCTTGTGTGATTGTCAAATCCTCGAAAAATATTTGTGAAAGAGTATGGATTTGCAAAGAGTGTTGAAGTATATTAAGGATCTTTGTCGTAAAATTATAGAAAAGAAGAAGTAAGGTAGTAACTGGGAATTCTTGTTGAAATTTTGCATTTTAGACCATTTAAATATAAGATGGAAGTATGTGCCCATTGATGAAGAGATGGAGTCAAAAAATTTCTATTTGGATTTCAAAATAATTGTCTATATGTTGGCATATGTATGTAAAATATGCTGACGTACTCTACTAAATTTTCATATTCATTTTTGAAATTTAAATATAAGATAGGAATTTGGCGCGGCACATTTGATACAGATATAAGCCATATCAAATTTTAATGTGGCTTAAAGCCGTATCTACATTATTTAATACGGTTGTAAGCCGTATTAAAATTTGATACGGCTTATAGCCGTATCAAAATCTGTGCCACTTTTTGTGGGAAAATTTTCCCCAAAACGCACACCCTCCCTCCTTTTTTTTTTACTTCCAGCTTTATTTTTTCTTCCCGTCCTCTAATCACTGCTCTAATCAATCTCGAATTCTATTACTGCTCTAATCAATCTCCCAATTTCTGCTATCCGTCTTCCTGAATCGTTGACTGAATATCATCGGGGACCAAAATCATTGATAAAAGGAGTCCTAAATTTTGATTTCACTTCAGGTAAATAATATTTTAACTTAAATCCTACCTAAAATACTATTGCTTGAATTTTTGGGTCAACATTATGGGTTTATCTTCCTTCATCCACGATTACAGTACATGATGCTAGCATAAGTGCTGAATAATCTGATTTATTAACCATAGCCATCTTTGAATTAATTTATCATTTTCAATTTGGTTACTGTTCTATACTGAAGTTGTTTTAGAGAACACGTTTTTTAATGTGCTGAAGTAGAATTAAACTTTACCGACTATTGATTATTACAAACATCTGCTAATTATGGCAGTCAACAAATTGAAAATCATTAGTATATTGGGATTTCCTTATTTCGAACCTCATCTTCTTTAACTTTGCTATTCTAGTATTCTGTGTTGTTCCTCAGTACTTTGGATTTGGGTGGCCGATTATATAATTGGCAAACCATTTTCACTCTATATTTTATACTCATTTTCATATGTACTTCTAATAGTCTTATATTGTTTGCAACCATGTTTGGTAACTGTCGCCCGAGACTGTGTAACTGTAGACATATAATCTGATTGCCGAAAGTACAAATTTCAACCAACGGCATCAGATTTTGTTTATTGGTTAGTTATTGTGATCTACATCCTTATACGATTAGTATATATTTGTAAGTTTGATATACACAACTGCTTATGTTAGGTACCCAGTTTTCTCAAATTCCATGACAGACCATTTATTTATTTCCGTGCTAATTTAGGGTTGTTAATGGCGCAAGCCAAGTATCAGGAGAGGGGTAATGCATAGACATTACTCTGGTGCTACAAAATAGCGCCGTTGTAATGGCAAATTTTTTGGAAACAGTTTGGTGCTAATGTTTAAAATAAACCCTATATTTGAGTTCCATTTATTGAAATTTAAATAGTCCATATATTTTAACTATTTAAAATTAATTAAATATTTAAAATCATACCACAAAATTAATTGTAGGGTTATTCTCTACTTGTTTGTCTTACATTAGAGTATCATAGTTGAAAAGAATGGTAAAAGTTCACGATAAATTATAGTTCTGGCATCAAGAAATCAAGATAAATTATAGTTCTGGCATCAAGATAAATTAATTCTAGGTTTTCTGGTATATTTTTATCCACTTTGTTGGCTCTTAAATATAATTGGGTAGATTTTTAGATGTATTAATTTTTAATATTTATATTGGAAACTTATAAATGCTGATCATCAATTTGATATAATAATTTTTATTACTTTCTTGCATGCATAATAAATATTCCCTTTTATTGCAACAGGTACTATATGCCGAGATTTTACATTGTCCAACATCCATGGGAAATCTGTACCATCCACACATGAAAAAGTGGTGTTGGACAGTATACTGCTACCAGATGAGAGAACCAGCAAAATGAATCATCAATTTGCAGAGACCTTTGCTGATGTTGGAGTGGGTAGATATGTGTGCCATCCGAAGTGTCTTATTCGATATCTCTAGATGATGGAGCAGGTATATTTGGCAGGAGAAATAAAAAATGGTTCATGAATCATATGGCAGGAGTAAATTAGAGAAAATAAGAAATGGTTCACGAACACCGAAACTTCACTTATCACATATATCATAATATCAATTTGTTCTTAACCTTAGGATTTGCTTATAACAGTCCAATTTATTCTTCATCTTACACATATGTATATAAATAGTTCTTTGATCACATAATGAAAGTCTACATGCGTCTCTGTTTCACCTCCCTAAAATACCAAGAAAAATAAATACTTGTACATAACTACATCTTATACACTGGTTTTACCTAGATATAAGATGTAAATTTTACGTGTACATAGCAGCAAGATATGTTGAGTTAGCAATTCATGACTAACTCAACATATAATCGTCTCTGTTTTCAACAATTTCATGCTCTGCATGTAGGATATTTTGTTATAGTGATATATGGAAGAAATTCTTTATAACTATTACTAAGCACCATTGAAATGATTTTATATGTATAATTACGACAAGAGATCAATCTAAAATCACTAATATTATTACGACTGTTAGTTTTTAGAAGTAGAGCTATGAAAGTATTGTTAAAGCTTTCAAGTAACTTTTCATTTTCTATGAATTCATTTTGTAGAGCTTCATTTCCTTATCCATTAACATCTGCACTACTTCATTCAATTCCACTACATCCCCTTCGAGCTTGCCTCTACATCACCAAACCAACAAACAAGTTCCTTTCACAAATGTCGCTGCTCTCTAATCATTCTGCCTCAAACTTCCAATCACATAACACCCATCTCTACAACATTTTTGACAAATTTTGTTTGGACTTTCTACAACATTTTTTAAAATTCTTAATGTAATTTTTTTTGAACGTTGTGTTAGTTATTTCAATCATGTTTCACAAACGTCGTAGATATACTTTTAATAGCTTTTTATAATTATTGTAAAAGAATAATATTTACAACATTGCATAAATGTAACCCATAAAACTACTAAACCTGTTTTAAATAACATTTTAGAAACATCATCTTTAACAATTATATATATATATATATATATATATATAAAATATCCACAACTATTTGCAAACATTGTTTACATTAACTTTTTATTTACACAAATTTATGTAAAAAACCAATGTAATCACACAATCCAAACCAACAGCCAAAATAAATCATCAATAATAGATATCTAGCCACCATTCTTCAACATGAGCTCACATCCAGCTTATACCATCTTCACAGCATCATCAGCAATCTTGGCCACTGCGTCATCATTCTTCTCGGCTGCTTCCGGTCTGCATGTGCACTGGCAGTGGACATTCACATGTGTGTGCATACTTACCTGTACAATGGCAGTGAACATTCACTTGTGTGTGCATACTTACCTATACACTACCAGAGCAATTCATTATGCTTTCTACCCACACTTATTCTTATGCTATTCAACATTCATCGTGCCAAAACTGCTACTCATCAATGGCAAACCACCAGAACACCTCCATTTGTAGCTTCATGCACTAACAACCACACTTGGCCTTGCTGCTCCGACCTCATAACTTTGCATTTCCAATATACTTCAATTCTTTGCTACCTCAGCCTGCTACCCTATGGTTTGCTGGCCTATTTGCCTTCTTGTTGACTACACACCTGCCTCAGTTACTCCATGCAACTTGCTGTCAATTTTTTTGCTGCTGTATATGATTAGCTTTGTGCTTAACTTCGTGCCATACAAACTAATCTATTCACCATTCATTCAGAAACTACTTTTGGGGATCTAGAAACTCTGTCTCAAGTTACCCTTGTGCAGCAGACTCATGTGCAGCAACATACCTTCAGCTCATCACCAGTGCATCTGGCCTCTGCACAACTACCATCACTTCAAACCCAAAATAAAAACCCAAAAATTTCTTCGACAACAACTATGCTTACTTCACTGCCCACTCCCATTAATTCAACTACAACAGCGCCTCGCTGCAAACCTGTTCCCCAACCTTCCCATTAACAAGTTTGATAATTTGTTTCCAAATTACCTTTAACTGAAGTCGCTCACGCATGAACTTATCTCCATTTATGCATAGATACTCTAAATGTAATTGATACTTAATGATAATAAATGAGCAACTCTCTGGTATTTTATTTAAACTTATCAATGTACTGCATTACTTCAGTGTAATATGAAAGTTGTACTTAGAAGCTCAGTAACTAATATATGAGCCATATACTATGCATGTTGTTTCTCTCAACAATGGATTTAAAAAATAAGATGAAACATGGATAACTAAGGAATTTACGATAAAAGCCAAAGGATGGTCTATCTTCTAAAGCACTTAAGTGCCAAGGAGTAACAAAAATAAGCATAGCAATAAATCTTTTTGCCAATTCCTGTAAGTTTGTTCTTTGGAGTCTCCAATTTATAACAAAATAAACATTGCATACACATTATAAAATTCACAAAAGCAAATGCCTGGTTTTTTTTCCACGTAATTGATTAATCCTTCTTTTAGTGTATTTTTCTCCGATATCTGACATGGTAAACACAAGAGATGGAGTATGGAATGCATTCCTTCCTCTACTGAGTATATAATTAAGCTCTAGTTTTATTCGTTAGTAATATTACTTTGTAATTTCTTTGCGTTTTGCAAGAGACTAAAAATTTAGATGATCGAGGGTAAGGCTGTATATCATTAAGTGTTCAATTATTATTATTATGTACAAGGACTTTACCATATAGTTGTTTGGTTGGCAATCCAGATTTCTAAGTTTTCTTTTTCGTTATGCCAAAGTCCTTATGAGCATTCAACAACCAGCTTGAACATGAGGTACATACTTACTGAAGGAAAATAAAAAATTTGCTTGAACATACACTATTCAGACCATCTTCCTCTACACTCCACTGCCTGCCGAACCCCATACTTCACTGATAAACCATCCTCATCTACCTGTCTTTTGTACTACTATATATTACACACAATATACTTCTCAAACTATCTTTTGTACTACTATAATTTATACCCATTTTTATGTTTTCAGGTTGAATCAGGAATGATCTTTATGCAATCTTTGGTGCTAGCTAATTTTATTTGGTTTAGCAAAAAGTGTAGCAAGAGACTTGGAGTAATTCATTTGCAAAAGGTTAAGCCAGAGACACTGTTATAGATGTTATACTCTGGGTTCTATTGAACATGTTAAGGTCTTGTATTGATATTGTGACTTGTGTAGCTCTTGTTTTGAGCTTAACTTCATATTTGTACTAAATGCTAGTATGTACTATTTTTCGTGTTGTGTAATGATATTGTTAAGTTATTATGCACTCCAATGCGGATTATTGAATCATTTGAATGTGCACTGTCTATAATATTATTTGTTTGCTAATATCATTTGAGTGCGGAATATTGTATATGTATGTGTAATTGACTACTTAGATACGGCTTCTGGCCGTATCTAATGTGTCAATTAGATACAACTAAAATGGTCGTATCTAATTGATACATTAGATACGGGTACTAGCCGTATATAATGAGACAAATAGATATGGCCTCTGCCCGTATCTTACTGGCTCATTAGATATGGCTAATAGCCGTATCTAATGAGACAATTAGATACGGCTTCTGGCCGTATCTAATTGTCTCATTAGATATGGCCTTCGGCCGTATCTAAATGTCTCATTAGATACGGCCTTAGGCCGTATCTAACCGGCTCATTAGATACGGCTATTAGCCGTATCTCATATATCAATTAGATACAGCTTTAGGCCGTATCTAATTGTCTCATTAGATACGGCTATTAGCCGTATCAAACTGATAAGCTCGCCAAATTTTGATACGGCTAAAAGCCGTATCTAATTAGATACAGCTTTTAGCCATACCAAAATTTGGTTTATGGTGTAGTGAAGCTTTAGTAAAGACTATCACCTTAGGCCATGAGTCGTCCACCATTCCCTTGGTTTCCAATTTTAGCCTTACACTATTGCTTTCTTACTTTGAATGCTACAAAGTCCTTACTCCTTTGCTTTTGGTTTGGAATGCCATACAAGCTTTACTCCTTCGCTTTCGGTTTTGAATGCCACACATGCCTTACTCCATCAACCAAATCTACTACCTAACCATCCATTGTTAGGCTTTTCACTTTTACCTATTCATTAGGCTAACATTTCAACTAATCGTCCGATGCTCCGATCTTTGTTACCTTGAACCTCATCATACCTTATTATCTATTGAAGTTACCAGTTCTAATTTACCTTTGTTTTAAGAGCATGCTACTCTTGATAGTCACCATTCTCGATCTCTCCTTGGGAAGCCTGTTATAGTTTAGTTTCAGTGATTTGTGAAATCAACTCTTTAAATTTTCGAAATCCCTTCCTCTTAACATAATTCCTACTTAACTCAGCCTTCGGCTTGCATCCTTGGTTTACCAACATTAATCTTCATAGTTAAGTCTTTTACCTTAATGCTTTCATCTTATTTATCCTTTAGTAAGGTAACAACTTCAGCATTATCCTTCGGTACACGATGAGAACTGTCTACCGCACCTTTGTCATTAGATTTACATATATTGACTTCTGATTTGTGTGACTTAACGTAAAATGTAAATATTCTCTACAACTCAATAATTAAAAAAACTCTTTATTTAAATAAACTTACAATGATCACTTGTTTACCTTTTGGTTCCCTATTATTACCCTTCGGCTAGACTTAATTTCCTTTGAAAACTATCTAATTCATTCCTCGTTCTTCTGTAGTAGATTAATCATGCAATGTATTCCTCATAGCAAATCTATTTTCTCCATTTACAGATCTTAATTAATGTATAACAATTTATCTACTCAAGGATAAATTCTACCGACCAATACCAAATTTTTTTAGGCTACAAGCACTGTTAAAGAGCTCAAGCATTTACCTTTAAGCTTTGAATGTAAAATGAAAGGGAAAGAGGAAGGTGATTATCTTTACTTCAAAAGGATAATTTGGGCTGTCGGCCCACTACATAATTTTCTTAATAATTTGTTAACCCTAACAATTGCATTTAATTCTCATTAACTTAGGTTTTGAACTAGAATTTTCCTATTATCACTTAATTCATCCAATCATAATAAGTAAATAAAATGCTCCATGCAGATTTGCATGGTCTCACTTTCTTAACTTCATAATTAATTACTTTATTATTTATTAATTAATTTATTATTTATTAATTAATTTATGGGAGATATTACAAGTAGAGTTCAACAAGTAGTTATATTCCCATTACAATTTCTTGCGCTATTAGTACGATGATCTTATAGATCATAAATAGTAATATATATTTAAAATAAATGAGGAATATGATGGGACCAAAGACAAAATGATTAATAATTCAAGAACAAACTCTCTAATCTTGTGTGATTGTCAAATCCTCGAAAAATATTTGTGAAAGAGTATGGATTTGCAAAGAGTGTTGAAGTATATTAAGGATCTTTGTCGTAAAATTATAGAAAAGAAGAAGTAAGGTAGTAACTGGGAATTCTTTTTGAAATTTTGCATTTTAGACCATTTAAATATAAGATGGAAGTATGTGCCCATTGATGAAGAGATGGAGTCAAAAAATTTCTATTCGGATTTCAAAATAATTGTCTATATGTTGGCATATGTATGTAAAATATGTTGACGTACTCTACTAAATTTTCATATTCATTTTTGAATTTTTTTTGTTTTTACTTCCTTTGTCTAAAACTCAAATTGTATGTTTAATGAAGATGTTTGGGATTAAAAGCAGAGTTTAATAAATGAGAAGTATGAAATATTTCTATTATAAGGCCTCTAACAAAATTCTAACACTAAATAAATTTACTAATTCTGTCATTGAAGCAATTGCGTTCCATTTATCTTGAATAAATTTAGTTCTCTAATCAATGTTCATTTATAGAACTCATTTGCCTAGATTTGTCCATTGAATTTCTTGTGTGTGTCTATATATACATACATATATGTATATATATATATATATATATATATATATATATATATATATATATATATATCCATGACTTATCTCCAAGGTATATCTGAAAATATACACAACTCACAGAAACATTAGTACCAAAATATATTGGAACTGGACCAGCCTGTAGCGGAAGTTATGTGTGAATTTCAAATTTTTTATCCTATTGGATCTTTATAGGGCCTATGAAGTCAAACTGAATTAGAACATTTCTAAATTTCATTTAAATAAAATCATTTATTTTATTTAAATTCAAATATATTAAGATATAAAATTAATTTTATTTGATTTAGTTTATACATAAATATATCATATACATATATGTGTGAGTGTATGTGTAACATATATAATAATCCGTGAAAAGTATAATATACCCATATGTAAATGTTGGGATTTACATCGCAAAAAACATATTAGCTCATTTTATATGTCATGTATGTTGTCCAAATATGTGCATGTATATGTGTAACAATACACACGTACACATGTATGTATAAATATATTATATACAATGTATGAACATAAAACATTTATATATATAGAAAGAGAGAGAATAATTATTAAAAATTATTTATAATTCAAAATTTACTTAGTCTTGCAAACATAATAATTTTAGTATTTTAATTTGTATATATTATGAATAAAATAATGTTTTCATCAATAAATAATTAACACAAAATAATTTATGGATAAAAATTCAAATTTTACAATTTTAGAAATATAGTATCATAAAATAGAGCTTAGATAAAATCTGAAGATTTTTCGAAGTTGAAATATTATTTTTAAAAAACAAATACATTGATTTCCACAATAATCGGTTAATATAATAATATATTATTAAAAATTCAAATTTAGAATATCTGAAATTCTAAGATCATGAATGAAAGGTTATGAATAATTATGAAGAATATTTCAATTAAATTATTATTTTTAATAAATCATAAATTGTGTTTTTGAAATAATATTAATCATTAAAAAAATAAAATTTATTTAAAAAATTCCTAAAGTTCTTCAATATGTTTATGAAATGGTATGATATTTTTAAAAATAAAAAAATTGAATTTTTAGTATAATAATTATTTTATATATAATAAACAATTCAAAAATTCAATAAATGTTAATTTAAAAATATGAATATACGTATGGTAATTAATTTCTGAATTTTTAAATTCATATTATATATAAACGAGTACTTTGGCACATGAAATGCATGTGCGTAAGAGGAACATGTATTAAAAAACACTGTTTGTAAGGTATTTACAGTTTTATAAAATGACTTTATGTACGTAGTTATGCATTTTTTGGATACTAACTTTCAGTACACATCTATGTTTGATGAACGTCCACGTCCGATAGATGCATGTATGAAAAGGTTGTATCAAATATGAAAATAAGCTTAAATTAGACCGACCTTACTTAGCAAAAAAGACTTTGACTTGTACGTAGTGTTGTATTTTTTGGATACTAACTTCAATACACATCCACGTTTGATGGGCGTCCACGTCCGATAGATGCGTGTATGAAATGATCGTATCAAATATGGAAATAAACTTAAATTAGATAGACCTTACTTAGCGAAAAAGACTTTGATATGTATGTAGTGTTGCATTTTTTGGATACTAACTTTCAGTACACATC
Source organism: Allium cepa (assembly GCA_030765085.1). Taxonomy (NCBI): domain Eukaryota; kingdom Viridiplantae; phylum Streptophyta; class Magnoliopsida; order Asparagales; family Amaryllidaceae; genus Allium; species Allium cepa. Next base: position 955,848,504 of record CM060932.1, read on the forward strand.
CACGTTTGATGAACGTCCACGTCCGATAGATGCGTGTATGAATGATTGTATCAAACATGGAAATAAGCTTAAATTAGACCGACCTTACTCAGCCAAACAGAATTTGCATACATTTTTTTAGTTGAAAACAAAAAAGGACAGAGCTACTAATAGCAAAACCTTACACTTGAAAATTGAATAGAAAACACTGTAATAGTGTAAGCATACATAATAACAGCAAGCATATTCAAATGCAATATTAGACACTAATGGTACAAAATAACAAAGTTAGGAATGATAAGATAAATAAAGTGAAATAAACTCTACCTATGAAAAATAGTAATTTTCCTGCGTGAAATGAACAATTTCTTAACAAATTGAGCATACACAGTATGCATGGGGTAGCTCAAAGTACTTAACAGAAATGAAATAGCGCTCAGGCTGGGTTTATGGCATTACAATCACGAAGAAATATCTTTAAAAATAAATGACACATAATATTGAAAAATAATAATCTTCTTTTGTTTAAAATTCAAACAGAACATATAATGTTGAACATATTAGTGCTCAAAATGGAGAATGGTTTGAACATATTCACATAACAATTAAGAAATTTTTGAACATGCTGACATTTATAATGGACCAAATATAAAACATGTCTGACATAAATATTATTATACATACAAATATGAACAAATAACTTATGGATTTGTACTGGAATTCAATCGTAGCAGGAACTCTAGACCAAGATGTTATAACATGTACCTACAGTATATATGAGCCATCTATCTTTTCTTGAACGTTGTTTGGTTGCACTTACTTACATTTTTATCATCCAAAACATTTGTCGAACTTGCCCATTCTTGATACATATGTAATTATAATCATTCATACAAATAACTTTGATGTTGCAATAGATTAATTAATCTGTTTCTTGTTGCCATATCCTAGTTTACCTTCTATTGTATAGCAAAAACAAATAGTTATTATTGATCACTGAAAGAAACCTATCACATTTATATTGGAAGAAAGTACATAACTCCACTATTACCACCATAAATTGAATGTATTAATCAACAATTTGTTTTCTTATTTTTCAAAATAGAATTCAAACATGTTGTTCTATTCTTTGGGTTGCTATAGCACACATCATTATTTCGTAAATCTAGAATGTATTTCAAGCTATAAGTTGCATTAAAAGAATAATAATTTTCGTAAACTGAATTGAAAAAAATAAATGATCATGCATCAAAAAGTCTGAACATGGATTATGCATCTGCCATAACTTTTCATTAAAAATCTCAACCAAGCTTCATCATGGAACAAAAATGTATAACTTTTTGAATCAAGATAAAGTACCAAATAGTTCCTATTCGTGATGTACAATTTCTCTTTCCACATCATCAAAAATCATAAATAAAAATTATTATAAATGCAAAAGAATATTTATGATGAATCTTAGGGGTAAGGGAGAATATCCTATGAATGATTTTAGTACTACGTAGCCAGTAGCTATAAACCAAACCTATTATAAAAGGGAAAGAATATTGAAGATGAATCTCATGGTAAGGCAGAATATCTATCTTAAATGGAATATCTGTCTTAAGCAGTTGCACCAAGTTGTCCAACTTAATGAAACATTTAACAGTAACTATCTATGTGTAACTGTGTACCATATGCATTTTGAATTTTTTTATAACAAAACATTATGTTTAAAATGAAATGTTAATGCATGGACAAAGAAATAACTTTTGAGGACTAAGCTCATATTCTATTAAGGAAACATTCCCATGAGGCTTCTACATAAAAGAATCATTAGATATAGGTAGGAGGGTGCTCATATGCTAAACAATCCTAAGAATGATGTTGACCCTACAAGGCGATTCAAAAGCCCCCTATCAGCCAAATCTAAGTTTCTAATACATATACCATCGAAAATTTTGCATCCTAGCAACAAAACACACGAATACAATTTCAACCACTAATATTTCAGCATACAACTTCATTCTCAAGCCCAAAACCATCAGGAATCATCATCAAGCGAAGATCTATAACGGATTAATACATGAGGATTGATTTTCTTTTTCTTTGTTTTTTCAACTGTGATTTGATTGAATCGCTGAAATTTGTAAATAATTTTTGCAAACATTATGCAAAGCTTCTAGTTTTAGAATAAACCATTTCATCATTGAATTTTTTATACACCTTACATAGGAACTATAAAATTGGGGCTTACTGTTGAAATATATTACTTCTCTAACTATAGAGAAATCATCCACATGTATTTTCTATAGATCTGCAGTAATGGTAATTGTTTTAAGACAAAGCTGCAGACTTATTAGCAAAGCTAATTCATGGTTTTAAAAAAAGAATTAACAATATAATGGAACTGTAATGCAAGAGGTCAAAAACTTGATGCACTTAATAATGAAATAAGCAAAAGAAATTAAAATCATTACACAAAAAACCTGAGCTAAGGTTGGCAAAATGAATGAACTGCTAATAACAATATTGATTCTCTCTGATATCTGGTTATAACTATCATTGGTTTCTTGGAAGCAATGAGTTTGAGGAGTTCCACTGCAAATAAAAGCAAAGTTATCAAGCAACTTCGCATATTTAAACAGACATTAAGTAATGACATGGATATTTGCTTATACCATGACTGAAGCTTGCATGATTTGATTAATGTTACTGATTGCATTTTTTTTCAAAACAATAAGCACTTGTGTATGTTATAATAATAAAAAAAATCTTGGAAATTGTTCTTTTAATTTTTAGCGTTAATCTTCTCTCTTTGACTAAAATTTCATAACTTTACAGTTCATACTCAAAACATGAGTGAAATTATTAAAATTTAATGAAAAATTATTACAATAAGGGATACAGAAAGAAAATATTCATTATCCTACATATTTACGACTATTTGCAGCCATATTTTTATGTAGGGCATTAATCAATATGCTTAATTTATTGTTTATTAGTGATAATAGTAACATAAATAAGATAAGGAAATTGATAATTATGCTGGTCAATACTATATCACCTTATTCTATGATCTTTCATTTATTTATCATCTCTATTTTCCTTTATGAAGAAGCCAAACAATCAAGGCGAGTAAAGCTACGAAACACGCATACTCCATTAAGTGGTGCATGGATCCATGGAGATGTGCATAATATCGTTTCTATAAGTACATATTCAATTAACGATAATATGAATTTACATCGATTCAACTCAAAAGGGATACTAATCCATAAGTTACCTATAATCAAACTCATCCATAAGTTATCACTATTTATGTTATAATAATAAGAAAAGTCATGGAAATTTGCATGAGAAATCTATTTATACCATATGAACCAGAGCTTATATCAAAAAAACATATAGTGGGTGTTTAAAAGAAAATTGAACCTGGTGATATCATAAACTAAAAGAGCACCAACTACACCTCTGTAGTAATATCTGGTGGTGGATCTAAAGGATTCTTGTCGTGCTTGCGTAATACAAAAAATAATCAACATTAAATCACCAGGTCATTTTAAAATATCAAAGTATGGCATATTTTAAATATTTTACTATTGCTTCCTACATGACTGGTGTCAATGTGCTTGCTTGATTGTTGTATTTTCACTTGGTCATTGTTACGAACATGGGCCTAGTTATGTGACATGATCCCACTAAGTGCATATACATTAAATGCTACAATAGTAATTTTTTCTGCTTATATCTATGCTGAAAACTCAAAATCAAAGCTCTAAAAATCAAATAAACATGAACTATATATACTTTATATTCCGATTCTATGATTCTAAAGTTGATAAAATTACGTGTCCATTGTTGTGGGTTGCTTATCACTTTTTATTAACATCTAAGTGAAAAACCATAATCAATTTGCCCCACCTGTTACTATAAAAGACCGTTTAATCTGAACATCAATATGATAAAGAGAACGACGACATCAAATAGCCTAGTATGACTTTATGCCATATAATTCATTATTATTTAACTACAAATGTGTTTTGAAGTTACTTAAAAATTTAAGTAGAATTAATTTTGAAAGAATGAAGTAGAAGAAATATTCTCATTTCCTAAATAAAGAATATACTATGAGAAAATAATCAGTGAATTCATCAAAACACTATGTACATAATGATATAATTTACTCACCCAATCGCTTCTTTCTTCCACCACAAATTCTCCAAATCGCCAGATGAGTCCTCAACAAATACTTCCACATCCAAATCTATGCCACCAGCCCTTCATAATTTCTGTAGAGACGGAAAAAATAGAAGTATCAATGCGATATGTTCAGATTCAGTTTTACTTACAATTTACATCCAAATAATGAAACGTCGATCTTCGCAGCAGCCTCTACCGTAATAATCTTAGGGTTCTTAAATTTATCTGTTTGACTTTCTTCACGGCTGTCGTGTCAACGCCTCCATTATCCTTGACATCAGCACCGCCGCCGTCATCAGATCTAGGCACTGCTCTTTATTCATCTACATCAACTGCCCCAGCCACAACCGCTAACGCTTCAAGCTTTAGATGATGATCATTGTTTGAACCTATCTGTTGTCAATAACTATTTAAACCTAAAACAATCATTTGTATAGTATTTATGTATGTTACACTTAGATTTAATTTCTAAATGTATTCAACTAATCATTCTCAAACACACTAACCAGTCTTAAAAGCTTCATACAGAAGAAGCAAACACCTCACCATAATCAAAACTAATCTTAGGGGATTGTCGATCGATCCATAATCATTAATCGTGCTTGAAGTTGTAGAAGACGGTGGGTTGTTGGAATCGCACTGAAGGACCTTGGTGGATTGTTGGAGAAGACGTCGAACTATCCTAAGCAGATTAATTGGAATCATGCTGAAGTAGCCCTAATTTTTGTAGTTCAGTGGACCAACCATCGATCGATTGTCGGAGAAGACATTGGCGAAGGCGTTCGATCCAGAATCACGTGGGATCAGGAATCGTGTCTTTTTTCAGTGTGCAAGAAATGAAAATTTATCTTGGGTGTTTTAGTTTTGGGAAGGCAATCAGAAGCAGAAGCGAGAAATAGAGACGAAGGTTGAAATGGTATAATGCAAATTTCAAAAAGACGCGGTTGATTTCATGTTCATTGAATTATCATTATTAGTAGTAGAGATAAGTATACTAAAATTTTCAAATCATATATATATATATATATATATATATATATATCTTATATATGCATATATGCTATTATGAAAGAGAAATAAGTACTAAAATATATATATGAATTTACTAATAAATATATATAAAACAATTTAACGACAAAAATTGATTTCATACAGTAAAAAAGCATTTGTCTATACATAAATCAAATGGTATAACAAACAGATTATGCACATAAATCAAATGTAAACTGACTCTTAACTGCCCGTGTGGAAATTGGTGGGCACCCAGAGTTTAGGAAGGAAAACAATAAACTCCGAGTCAGTCATGGGGCTGGTGTGAGAACTTAAAACAGTTTATCTTTAAAGCAAAGAACAGGATAATTTTAAAATAGATTCACCTTTACCACTTTTGAAAACAAATTTCAATCATTTTCCTTACGCGGAAATAATTTCATTTCAAAATGGTTCATTTAAACCAATTAAATAAATCCTTACCGATTTACTTTATATTTACGTTCCAAATTCGTAAATTCATTCCCACACTTCAAAAATAAAACAACATTTATTTCTAAACAGATTTCCCTTTCTTTTATAAATTCCATAGTGAATTTACAATTCCAAAATATCTATGAATATACGATTTCCAAATCGATTTCTAATATTCATTTTCAATTTATCTTTAATAGATAACATCTCAAAACATTCACGTCATATTGGAAAACATTTCCATACTTATTTAATAATAAGTATTTCACAAATCCATTTATTTTCAACACTTGGAAAATATTCAATATACTTAAATCGAAATTAAATATATATTTCATTCTTTAAGGAAAACGTGCGCTTAAACACATTTGTTTGGGCCAAAACGAATGTTACGTAAAACATCGTTACGACGACCAAAAATCACTAGTATAGGGATTCGAAATTTAGATAGATATATAAATCCCAATACTATATAAAACATTTCCTTTCGAAAATCATCTACTATAACAACAGTGTTATAGTCTACCATTTCCTTATATTTCTCGAAAACGTCTATTTCAACAATGAATGTTGAAATCTATGGTTTCGATAGTCAATATATTTTTAAACAACTTTAAAACGATTAAGTTCATTTTATAATATCACTTTCCCAAAAACATATCTATTTTCTTTAATAATATATTCACTGTCCAAAATCGTGAATATACTTCACTAACCAAATTTCAATATTTCTACACATTTTATATAAAGAATAGTTCGCTATCCAAAATCACGAATATACTTCTTTTAATAAATTTCTATATTCTATTTATCAAATTCCATTGATCTCGAATTTATAAACAATGTCCATAAATTCCATTTCTATTTATAATCTTCGATTTATAAATCTCCTTTATTAATCCGATTCAATTTATATATCTCAAATATATACCCAAAAGTCTATATTATAAGTTAAATACTTATAATTCATTTATTTACAAAATCGTTCTTTTTAAAACTTCACAAATTATAAATCTTATTACTTATAAGATTTCATTTTTAGTCTTATTTTCAACATTAACAGAACTCCTTTTAAAATTACTTTATTTTCGATTTATAAAATATATAACTTATAAATCTCATCTATAAACCATTTATGCTTCATCAAAGATTTCAATTTAAATGCAAAAATCCGATTTATAAGTTAATTACTTAAAATCTTTTATTTTACAACATCTATTCATTTAATAACTTCTCAATTTATAAGTCTATAATTTCATTCACTTAAAAATCCATTTTTATACTTCATTTTAACACTTAACAAACTCGTTTTATATTCCAATATTTTTAATTTATAAAATTTCAATTTTATAAATCTTCTATATACATGTTTTTAATAATTCAAAAATCCCTATTTAAACCATTTTATAAATTACTTAACTATTTATTCCAAAAATCATACTTTGGTTATATTTCACCAAAAATCATAATTTTTATAACTTTAAAATTTTAACGTTTATTTATTTAAAATGAATCAATTCAAAATTTTATTAAAACGTATACTTTCAAAAATAACTTTAAAATTCTTTTTAAAATCAAAAATCATTATTTTAAAACTTCAAAAATGGATCTGATGATGCAACAGCACCCAATAGTCAATCACGACAACAAACATCATATATCATCATATGATAATCAACAAACATCAAATTATCTGTAAATAAATCAATATAGTTGAGGAATCCAGTTGGATCCCTCCAAACCTGTTTCCCTGCATCCAAAGATGTTAGCACAATACCAATTCCGTTCAAAACGGAATATCGCGGTATATGGGATTTATAAATTATTATCCGCTTAATAGTCGGTGCAATAGGGTCTCATCCGCTATATAATGCGGGAAATCAACTCCAAGTACATATATAATACCAATTTCACTATACTGTGAAATATTCGCGGTATATGTTTTTAATAAATAACATCCACTTACTAACGGCGCATAATGTCTATTTTAACAATCAATAGATAACAATCATCATTCAAACATATAATCAATAATTTTAAATCTAACTATTTAAAATTTAAATCGAAACTATTCGATTGAGTGAGAAGTTCTCACCTTGCTTTCAATAATCGGTTTCGCGTTTTATTTCGAATAAAATTAAACGTGCGTTTAATTTTACCCGAAATTTTCACTAGCTTCAAACGACTCCAATCCAATTCCATAGCGTAGTGCTCGTCCATACGAACCCAACGCAACTTGTTTCGTGCGCTTTCGACCTCGTATGAAAAAGATATGATATTACGAAGTTTACACGAATTTTTAAATATAATAATTTACATTTTAATCTTAATATTTTACAACCTCTATTCTAGGCCGTGCAAATTTTCGTTTTTGAAATCCAGGCCGTTCACGTTTTCTTCCACCTCCCACGTTTGTTCCAGTAACATATGTGAAAGCCGAACCCAACTCCACGCCAAACCCTAATACACGCGCCTCCACCACTCGTCGAGAGGACGATCAAGCTCCGCCGCAACGAAGCCCTACCCCATCCCGACCTCCGCGCCAAGTCCGGCCCCACGCGGTTGCGTTCTCCTCTCGATAAATGCGAACGAACGTTGCGCGTTCCAAAGCAAATTGCCGAAAATCCGTAACGTTATTTTAGATCATGACCGTTGAAGTGGAAGATCTCTCGACGCTCTACAGGTTTGTAGTTGGAAGAATTAGCTAAATGTTGATGGATTGAGAGATTTGAAGGGAAGAAAATTGGGGAATTTCGGCCATTGTTTGAAGGGTGGCGGATGGCTTTAGTTTTAGGGTTAGGTTTATATTTTTTTGCCAAAATGAAGAGTGAAGGGCTTTTATAGAAAATATTCCAAAACACTATTCATCCTGGATTTTCCGAACTCCAAACGAAGCGTGCCGGTTGGCGTTCCTAAGGTTTACCCCACGTTCCGAACACAATGAAACATGTTTCGGGAGCTAATTGGGTCATCTGTGCGAGTAATGGAAATAAACGACCGATTTTAAATTAAACCGATTTAAACTAATTTCTATGCGTTTTGGCTTGCCCCGGACAAACGGTAAATCTGATTGACACGAAATTTGAAACCATACAATAGCATAACATTACGGATCCGATGAAACTGGTTTCGTCGAAATCCGAGACTGTTTGAAAAATGACTATTTTAACTCGCCAAATTAATATTAAAAACAATTTCGATGCGTTTCGAGCAGCCACGGTCAAACGAAAACTCCGATTGCTACGAAAATTGAAATCCGATAATAAAAAACTATTACGGATCCAATGGAACTAGTTTCGTCCAATTCTGAGACTGTTCGAAAAATGGCTAATTTCACTAGTCGATTAAATATTAAAATATTCAATTTTCACAAATAAATTCTAAATTCAATTTTAAAAGTTATAAAATATCGTTCTAACTCCAATATGATAAAATAAAATTTTACAAATCATTTTCAATCATAAATAACCCGAATTTCAATTATTTCTGTATTTTTACATATTTAATTTTCTATTTAAATTATCCAATTAAATCCAATTATTCGAAATAAAATTTATTCGACTTATAAATTTCACTTATTAATATTTAAAATCAATTAAATATATGAATTTTAATTAACAGAAATTCTGGGTCGTTACATACTTTCCCCCTTAAAAGAATTTCGTCCTCGAAATTACCAAGTAAGAAAAAGTTACAGAATCCATTAACTTTCCAAAAATCAAAGTTAAACCTCTTACAATCCCTTGCTAAGTTTTCAAATCATACTTAGCTATTCTTTTCAACATCAACTATATTGTTTAACTTTCGATTCCAAATCAAAATTATAGTTTTCACAAATTTTCCCAATTTTCTCAAAAATTTTCTAACGCCTTAAATTTTCGGAAAAATTCGCCAAAGTCTCCTTTGCGCGGCTCGATCCGAAAAAAATGACAATATATATATCACAAATATACATCTCATCAAGTGATGAGGCATCCCACAGGGGAAAAAGTGTAAAAGTACGATATTTAATCCGAGATATGTACCTTGTATTTTATTAGCGAGCGTATACGGCTAATATAGCGCGAAAGCGAGCTCCAAATGCGAAGCAAGCGCAATGCACACCTACTAAATACTCAACAAACAGATGAGAAACATGTATATAGACATACAACATATAGCAACATAATAACTATATATGCCAACATAGCAAATGCAACAAAAGCAATATATTCAACCATCAACCAATTATCATCCGACTAGCATTCAACTAACATTCATAACCAATATATTCCTTCGCGTCGCCCGCGACCGTTTTAGGCTAAGGTGAGTGATATTTTTCACTCGCATCTAATTCAACCATTTGATGATTTCGTACTTCTGCAATTTCGTGATTTTGTTGCTGGATTTCGTGGCTACCACGTATTGATTTTTAACTGTTCGACTTCGTCCAATTGAATTTGTCGTTTAAAATTCTCGGCCGTTTGATTTTGATCGAATGCCGTGATTTGTTTTTGACTTCTTCAAATTTGTGAATTTCTTGCTTGCCTCTGATTCTTTAATTGTTCATGGCTTTGACTTGAGCTTTGATACCACTTTTTGTGCTTCGGTTTTCGCCATTTTAGTTAACAAGATATTTTCGAAGTTTCCTATCAAAATTTGCAATCCCTATTAGCAAAGGTAGGATTATTCAATCATTTTCCCAAAACAATTTGCAAATTTACATTATCCTGATATATAGGATTATTATTTAACCAAACTTGAGATTCAACTCCGGATTTTATTTCAAACATTTGAAATATACATATTATACATACTTGCGTATTAAACTTTGCTTGAAACATAAAAACAAAATTTTATTTTATTTTATTTTATTTTATTCTTTTCGAAAATATTTAGTAAAATTACTAGAATCATTTTAAAGAAAACGTTTTTCAAAATCTAAAGAAGTATAAAATTGTTTTTTTGAAAATAAAGGGTATTTTGAAAATTCAAATCCTTTTCGGAAATTCCCCTCTCTAAATTTAGGTTTACGATAGTTTCTCTTCGATAAGGTCTCCTTAGATTTGAGTCCCGGTCATTTGAAAAACCTTTATCGAATTGCTGAGATTTATGAAAAATAAAATATAAGTGAAGTGAATTAATGAATTGGTTTAAATCAAATATTTTGAATATCTCCAAAGTAATAATTGTGAAATAAAATGACTTGTCAATTTAGTTATAGCCAAGGGGATCATTGAACTATAACTTGTGAATTTGATTCTGAATCCTTTTGAAAATTGATTTCAAATGTTTTGAAAAACAATACTAGTAGTATATACAGGAAGAAATATTTTCAAGTAATTTTACAAAATATTTTTGAAAAGAATAAAATAAAATAAAATAAAATTTTGTTTTTATGTTTCAAGCAAAGTTTAATACGCAAGTATGTATATATATGTATATTTCAAATGTTTGAAATAAAATACGGAGTTGAATCTCAAGTTTGGTTAAATAATAATCCTATATATCGGGATAATGTAAATTTGCAAATTGTCTTGGGAAAATGATTGAATAATCCAACCTTTGCTAATAGGGATTGCAAATTTTGATAGGAAACTTCGAAAATATCTTGTTAATTAAAATGGCGAAAACCGAAGCACAGAGACGTTTGCGACTTTTCGACGCTCGAGAACCGACATTAATACGTCCACTGTATCAACTGACAAGTAAACGAAGGCCGGAAAACCGTACCGTTAGGGTTAAAGAAGAGGTAGAAGATAGAAGAAGAGAGAAAGAAAAATAGAACAACAGAAACAATTACAGAATCTCACAATCGCAGCAGAACAACATATAATAGATAAATCAATAATCTTTAAACAAAGAATTATATCAGTCATTACATTACAACATCAGAGTGTACAACAACAAAGAATGGAAAAGAAATACTATATACTAGTGAATACGTCATGCCATCCAACTTGCCTCCAGCAACTCCTGAATTCCCGGATATCCTGTAAACCTGACTCTTAACTGCCCGTGTGGAAATTGGTGGGCACCCAGAGTTTAGGAAGGAAAACAATAAACTCCGAGTCAGTCATGGGACTGGTGTGAGAACTTAAAACAGTTTATCTTTAAAGCAAAGAACAGGATAATTTTAAAATAGATTCACCTTTACCACTTTTGAAAACAAATTTCAATCATTTTCCTTACGCGGAAATACTTTCATTTCATAATGGTTCATTTAAACCAATTAAATAAATCCTTACCGATTTACTTTATATTTACGTTCCAAATCCGTAAATTCATTCCCACACTTCAAAAATAAAACAACGTTTATTTTTAAACAGATTTCCCTTTCTTTTATAAATTCCATAGTGAATTTACAATTCCAAAATATCTATGAATATACGATTTCCAAATCGATTTCTAATATTCATTTTCAATTTATCTTTAAAAGATCACATCACAAAACATTCACTACATATTGGAAAACATTTCCATACTTATTTAATAATAAGTATTTCACAAATCCATTTATTTTCAACACTTGGAAAATATTCAATATACTTAAATCGAAATTAAGTATATATTTCATTCTTTAAGGAAAACGTGCGCTTAAACACATTTGTTTGGGCCAAAATGAATGTTACGTAAAACATCGTTACGACGATCAAAAATCACTAGTATAGGGATTCGAAATTTAGATAGATATATAAATCCCAATACAATATAAAACATTTCCTTTCGGAAATCATCTACTATAACAACAGTGTTATATTCTACCATTTCCTTATATTTTTCGAAAACGTCTATTTCAACAATGAATGTTGAAATCTATGGTTTCGATAGTCAATACATTTTTAAACAACTTTAAAACGATTAACTTCATTTTATAATATCACTTTCCCAAAAACATATCTATTTTCTTTAATAATATATTCACCGTCCAAAATCGTGAATATGCTTCACTAACCAAATTTCAATATTTCTACACATTTTATATAAAGAATAGTTCGCTATCCAAAACACGAATATACTTCTTTTAATAAATTTATATATTCAATTTATCAAATTCCATTGATCTCGAATTTATAAACAATGTCTATAAATTCCATTTCTATTTATAATCTTCGATTTATAAATCTCCTTTATTAATCCGATTCAATTTATATATCTCAAATATATTCCCAAAAGTCCATATTATAAGTTAAATACTTATAATTCATTTATTTATAAAATCGTTCTTTCTAAAACTTCACAAATTATAAAATCTTATTACTTATAAGATTTCATTTTTAGTCTTATTTTCAACATTAACAGAACTCCTTTTAAAATTCCTTTATTTTCGATTTATAAAATATATATCTTATAAATCTCATCTATAAACCATTTATGCTTCATCAAAGATTTCAATTTAAATGCAAAAATCCGATTTATAAGTTAATTACTTAAAATCTTTTATTTTACAACATTTATTCATTTAATAACTTCTCAATTTATAAGTCTATAATTTCATTCACTTAAAAATTCATTTTTATACTTCATTTTAACACTTAACAAACTCGTTTTATATTCCAATATTTTTAATTTATAAAATTTCAATTTTATAAATCTTCTATACGCAATGTTTTTAATAATTCAAAAATCCCTATTTAAACCATTTTATAAATTACTTAACTATTTATTCCAAAAATCACACTTTGGTTATATTTCACCAAAAATCACAATTTTTATAACTTTAAAATTTTAACGTTTATTTATTTAAAATGAATCAATTCAAAATTTTAATAAAACGTATACTTTCAAAAATAACTTTAAAATTCTTTTTAAAATCAAAAATCATTATTTTAAAACTTCAAAAATGGATCCGATGATGCAACAGCACCTAATAGTCAATCACGACAACAAACATCATATATCATATGATAATCAACAAACATCAAAATATCTGTAAATAAATCAATATAGTTGAGGAATTCAGTTGGATCCCTCCAACCTGTTTCCCTACATCCAAAGATGTTAGCACAATACCAATTCCGTTCAAAACGGAATATCGCGGTATATGGGATTTATAAATTATTATCCGCTTAATAGACGGCGCAATAGGGTCTCATCCGCTATATAATGCAGGAAATCAACTCCAAGTACATATATAATACCAATTTCACTATACTGTGAAATATTCGCGGTATATGTTTTTAATAAATAACATCCGCTTACTAACGGCGCATAATGTCGATTTTAACAATCAATAGATAACAATCACATTAAAACATATAATCAACAATTTTAAATCTAACTATTTAAAATTTAAATCGAAACTATTCGATTGAGTGAGAAGTTCTCACCTTGGTTTCAATAATCGGTTTCGCGTTTTGTTTCGAATAAAATTAAACGTACGTTTAATTTTACCCGAAATTTTCGTTAGCTCCAAACGACTCCAATCCAATTCCATAGCGTAGTGCTCGTCCATACGAACCCAACGTAACTTGTTTCGTGCGTTTTCGACCTCGTATGAAAAAGATATGATATTACTAAGTTTACACGAATTTTTAAATATAATAATTTACATTTTAATCTTAATATTTTACAACCTCTATTCTCGGCTGTGCAAATTTTCGTTTATGAAATCCAGGCCGTTCACGTTTTCTTCCATCTCCCACGTTCGTTCCAGTAACATACGTGAAAGTCGAACCCAACTCCACGCCAAACCTAATACACGCGCCTCCACCACTCGTCGAGAGGACGATCAAGCTCCGCCGCAACGAAGCCCTACCCCATCTCGACCTCCGCGCCAAGTCCGGCCCCACGCGGTTGCATTCTCCACTTGATAAACGCGAACGAACGTTGCGCGTTCCAAAGCAAATTGCCGACAATCCGTGATGTTATTTTAGATCATGACCGTTGAAGTGGAAGATCTCTCGACGCTCTACAGGTTTGTAGTTGGAAGAATTAGCTAAAAGTTGATGGATTGAGAGAATTGAAGGGAAGACAATTGGTGAATTTCGGCCATTGTTTGAAGGGTGGCGGCTGGCTTTAGTTTTAGGGTTAGGTTTATATTTTTTTGCAAAAATGAAGAGTGAAGGGCTTCTATAGAAAATATTCCAAAACACTATTCATCCCGAATTTTCCGAACTCCAAACAAAGCGTGCTGGTTGGCGTTCCTAAGGTTTACCCCGCGTTCCGAACACAAAGGAACATGTTTCGGGAGCTAATTCGATCATCTACGCGAGTTATGGAAATAAACGATCGATTTTAAATCTATGCGTTTTGGCTTGCACCGGATAAACGGTAAATCCGATTGACACGAAATTTGAAACCATACAATAATATAACATTACGGATCTGATGAAACTAGTTTCGTCGAAATCCGAGACTGTTTGAAAAATGACTATTTTAACTCGCCAAATTAATATTAAAAACAATTTCGATGCGTTTCGAGCTTCCACGGTCAAATGGAAACTCCGATTGCTACGAAAATTGAAATCCGATAATAACAAATTATTACGGATCCAATGGAACTAGTTTCGTCCAATTCTGAGACTGTTCGAAAAATGGCTAATTTCACTAGTCGATTAAATATTAAAATATTCAATTTTCACAAATAAACTCTAAATTCAATTTTAAAAGTTCTAAAATATCGTTCTATCTCTAATATGATAAAATAAAATTTTACAAATCATTTTCAATCATAGTTAACCCGAATTTCAATTATTTCTGTATTTTCACATATTAAATTATCGATTTAAATTATTCAATTAAATCCAATTATTCGAAATAAAATTTATTCGACTTATAAATTTCACTTATTAATATTTAAAATCAATTAAATATATGAATTTTAATTAACAGAAATTCTGGGTCATTACACCCATAATGAATAGGTATGCTATTATGTTTTAATTATCTACTTTGTTGATTAACTCTCTCTGACACTGATAAAATGCCTTTATCATGTGGAACAATTCGAAGTATGTATTTCGACTTCTAGTGAGCTTTAAGTTCTATCATGACCAATTCCATGACATTGTTATCTTGTAACAATATTATGGGATTCTCAACATTTGAAATCAACTTTGGCTCAATTATAAATTTATGCATTTATATCTACATATATTGGTTTATTATAGTGCTATTCAAATTATTGTTCTCAATGTTTCGTTGAATCTACCAATCACCTTTATTTTGAAACATTTTCAAATTAAAGATTTTAACTTGAATTTTAGCATTGACATGTTATACTCAGTATCACTTATAAAAGTTTGTGTCCAAACATTCCATCATAACGAGTTCGTTGTTTCTAGAAACAGTTATCTAATATTTCATAAATATGCAAGAACAACTCAAACAACCATTTAGTGATATCAGTTTGGATTTTATATTTGTTCCATGTATCAAACACATAAACAAAACACAATATCATAAACAACATAACCAGTATGATAATTCCTATTGCTAATGCATAAGGAATCCAACTTGCATGTTCTCTTTTTAAAGGGTGCTCTTGTATATCGTTTTGGGAAAATCCCTATATCTTTTGTACTTACCATAAAGGACATCATTTACAATCCAAAATTGAGTATTAAAACAACTAGAGTTGATTTTAATATAAGCATATTGTTAAAATCAACAACATGTAGTTTACTTATAGTTTAGAAATATCAATGTACCTTTTAACGTTCTTTCTTATGAACACACGCTTCCTTAGCACTTTGATTGAAAATCGAACTACTTGATATTTCTATCGAAATACTTATTCAATATTGAGGCTTATATAATGATACATTCGTATCATTTATTGGATCATATCCAAAGACTCACAAAGCCAATATCGCTCCCACTGACTTTGAGGCATTTTTGGTTAATATGTGTAAAGGACTTGCTCTAAATCATTATTTAATATTTTCTGTTTCAATACATACATACCAAATACTAAGTCTTATCGAGCGATAATTAACGACTAAATCTAAGTTAACTTGAGTATGTTGAATACCAAATCTGTTATGCTAATTTCAATAATTGAAATTTGCGATATTATTCTTATCAATGTTGCTCATTTAATTCCAACCACATTAGTCTTTCCAATAAAGACACAATCTTGGTCGATGGATTGCATTTCTTTGGTTACGACCACCGAAATCATATTTTGATAGCGTGCTTGAAATTCTTTCAGATTTGCGCATCATACCGTATAGAGTCAATAATATTAATGGTTTAATTGAACAACCGAGGGTAATGAATATTTTTGACATTAATAAGAAACTCATAGTTTCTCTTTGATGCATAAGAATACTTGTTAGACATTCTAATACTATGTGTTCGTTTAGGTTAGTTAATTTCACTTCATCTCATATAATTATTTCTATCTATGAGCCGGATCCAGTTCCATTTAACTACCAAAAATTTCTCAAAGGAATTCCTTCACAATTAAGTTGATATATCTTGAAGCAACAATTGTTTCTTAGTGTAAAAAGAATAGGGATTCATAAATGCTTTATGAACCTTTTTATTTATAAAACCGATTTTAGTTTACAAAAATTATGTTCAAAACATAAATATGTCATTTGATGACAGACCTTTTCAAAAACTTTTTGGAGATTCGTATAAAATCCCACATGAACAATTATTTTATGCAAACTTTCAATTCGCACAACTCCTCGGCTAGGAAATGTTGGAATTTCTTACAAACCCTTATCTTGTGTGATTTTGTAAACCTTTTTTTAGATGAAATAATATCAACCTTGTGCACTAATCTAAAGTACATGACTTTATAGAAAGTAACTAACCCAACTTCACTCACAATTAATTATAAATTTTCCAACAATGTCTTATTACTGCTTATTGATGCATCATTAAGTGTCACATGGAGGAATGACTTCTGAGATTGAACCTATATTCATTTTTAGGTACATTTAGTACTCTTTCTAATATACTCACTTATTCAACCAAATCAAATCCTTTTATTCTATTGCATATTATTTTATTTACTTTTCGTTTATATCTTATGATTTTATCATTAACTTATGACATGTGTATCTAATACATATGTTCATGTTGGTGATAAATCATCGATGAATATAACAAAGTATGTGGAAACCTTTTGGTATTAATAGATTTGTGATTGCATACATCAATATGTATTAACTCAAAGAGTTCATCAACTCTTATGATGCTCCCATTGAATGGGTGCATAGCCATTGATTTTGTTAGATATAATTTGATTCATAATCATATAGTAAAATTATTTCTCAAAACTACGTCTTAGTCTATAATCCCAAAACAACTGTAAATAATAGTAGATACATATGTATTTTTGTTGCATCCTTTTACTATTGAAACAGATTCCATAATATAGTTCTATTTCATAATGATTATTCATAATACTCATATTAATACGGTTATATCTATTTTTCAGTCAATACCAAAAATAAACATTATTTCTCAAATAATGTTCAGTACATTTTAAGAAAACAATTTTTATAATTTGATGCAATCATTAGGTGCTATATGGCATGCTCCCACTATTTCTGTCATTACTATAATAGCGTACTAAATTTTGACGTCCACCATTCACTTAATATTGTTAATATTGTTTACTTATTTCATATGCTGCAACTGGTTATGGTCGAGAGTTCTTTGATCAAATATCTTGTACACTAAGAATAAATGTTGTATAAAATAATTTTCTATATGAAAATACTTTTTAGAATAAAAATCATATTTCATATTCCAATATTAAGTATCAATTAGTATTATAATTCTTGTTTCCAATGTTTCTCTATGAAGAAGAAGTGACTATTCATTCTCTTCGTTCCAACATTACCTTAAATTACATTTATTCTTATACATTTGTTCTTATTTTAAATGGTCAAACTATTCAAAATAAATCCCTACAAAAATATCATAACAAACCTTTTACAAAGCACGTTTGATTAGTCTTAACATTTAAGATATCAAATATGTTGCACTTTATATAAACCGATCAAGATGACATTTCAACGATCGAGTTTTTAGATGTATCTCATAGTTTTGGTCTTGTATTACATTAACACAATATGATCCTTTTGAAATCATTCAAGGATAATACATGATCTTAAAATATTGCTTATTGGCTTACTTGAAAGGAACTAACTTTATCGAAATAATGTACCCCACAAACTATGACTGTTCATCATATAACATTTATATGTGAAAGTACATGGATCAAATATCCATAGTCTTGAAATGCATTTAGAGTTCACATACTCATAAAATGCAATACATAGTCTAAAACAAAAAACCATATAAGTGACCAACTCACGAATGTATTAAGTAGTTGAAATTACACTTGCATGGGTATAGAAACATTATATAACATGCAATTAGAATTATTAGTAAGTGTGTATTATATTTTGATTTGTCAACCTTCAATTCAGTTTGTTCATATATGTTAATTGACAAACGTTTTATCAATCATATTAAATGCACAAATTTATCGTTGTAGATAATTTTAACATTATATAGCAGATGTTCATACAATATTAGAAAGGTTAAATGTTACCATTTTAATTTTCTAATAAGGCTCCTACTAATCTTTTATGTTTCTCCAAACACTACGATGAAACATAGAAGTCTTACAACTTCACTAGTAGTGTTAGGACTTGTTTGTTTTTTTCTAACCTTGAGTTTGCTCAACAAACCATAGCCCTACAAACGATGGATAACTCCTTATCGGTTGTATCATACACAACTCCTAACCTATTTTTCCTTGTTCTAATCTCATTTCGACCTTGAGCAACAAATGGAAAGATATTGTTCACTCATACGTACCATATCGTGATGGCCTAAGCATAGTATATGTACCTTGAGTTTGCTCAACAAATACATATAGTTATCTTGCCTCATCTGTTCAATATATTAATAATACAATGCATAACATCGCAAGCTTGAGTTTTCTCAACAACTAAGGAGTATGTAAGTGATTTATTAATATATAAATGGTAGAGGATAACATTATATTGAAGATTCATATTCTTTAATATATATATAGTGTTATCGACTTATAGAATAATATATTTCTGATGAAATACCCTAACGGTTCAAGTGTCGGACACATAAGAAATCACGGTATATGTACATTTACATATGTATTTATTTCTCAAGTCTATTTGGGTTTCTTTAGTATTCCATATTTAGTTTATACACATATCATATAACTTTTATATTTCATATTAATTATATGATAGTCATACGTATTATATATCATTAATTAAATCTTATCTAATTAATTTTAATCAATTAACTCTTTAATTAATTTTAAACTAGTATTCCAATATAACTTTATATTGGACATATCTACTATAACATTTATAGTGTATACTATAACCATTATAGTGTAATATGCATATATCATATATATGTGTATTTTATTTAATTAATTAACCTTTAATTAATTTATTCAATTAAACAATTTTTATTAAAATTTATTAATTTCAAAATTTATCTTGTATGCATATATGTCAACTTAAGTTATCTTAAACATTTTAAAATAGCAAAACATATATCAACATATATAATACATGCATATATGCATTAATTAATTAACTTATTTAATTTATTTTGTTTTATTAATCTTATTAATAAATTTAAAATTATTATATAAATATTTTCAAACATTTTGAAAACTTATGTAGTATTATAATTTTTGCAATAAACATTTTTATTTTAAGTTTAACTATTAAATTTAAAATCTTTAACTTTAATTTTCAAAACGATTTTGAAAATTAGCCCAGACCCAAATTAAGTTGTGCCTTTTCTATTAGGGGCAACCTTTGGGCTCATTTCACCTTTTGGGCTAGGCCTGTAACCATGTAGGACAGGGTACTTGATTACTCAATTCCAATCCTAGGCATTACCTTTCTAGACACCGTACTAAGTGGGCAAGCATAATTAGTTAGCCCTAATATGGCTACTTTAGGCTACATAGGCTATTGGGCTCCGACACCATTGTTGGAACTAGATCAGACCACAGCGGAAGTTATGCGTGAACTTCAAAAAATTTACTCTATTGGATCTTTATTGGGGCTATGAAGCCTAACTGAATTAGAACATTTCTAAATTTCATTTAAATAAAATCATTTATTTTATTTAAATTCAAATATATTAAGATATGAAGTTAATTTTATTTGATTTAGTTTATACATAAATGTATCATATACATATATGTGTGATTGCATGTGTAACATATATAATAACCCGTAAAAGGTATAATATGCCCATATGTAGATGTTGGGATTTATATCGCAACAGACATATTAGCTCATTTTGTATGTCATTTATGTTGTCCAAATATGTGCATATATATATATATATATATATATATATATATATATATATATATTACAATATATAGACACATACACATACATATGTGTGTATAAATATATTATATATAATATATGAACATAATACATTTATATATATATATATATATAAAGAGAGAGAATAATTATTTAAAATTATTTACAATTCAGAATTAACTTAGTCTTGCAAACATAATAATTTTAGTATTTTTATTTATATATATTATGAACAAAATAATGTTTTCTTCAATAAATAATTAACATAGAATAATTTATTAACGAAAATTCAAATTTTACAATTTTATAAAATCTAGGATCAGAAAATAGAGCTTAGAAAAAATCTGGAGATTTTTCAAAGTTGAAACATATTTTTTTAAAACAAATACATTGATTTAGGTAATAATTATTTAATATAAAATAATATATTATCAAAAATTCAATATTTAAAATTTTATAAATCCTAGGATCATGAATGAAAGGTTATGAAAATTTTTGAAGAATTTTTCAATTATATTATTTCTAATAAATCATAAACTGTTTTTCCAAAATAATATGAATCATTAAAAATAATAAACTTTATTGAAAAATTCTTAATTTTTTTCTATATGTTTCCGAAATGATATAATATTTTTTTTGAAATATAAAATTGAATTTTTAATGTATTAATTATTTTATGTATAATAAACAATTCCAAATTTCAATAAATGTTAATTGAAAAATATGAATACGTGTATGGTAATTAATTTCCAAATTTTTAAATTCGTATAATATATAAGTAGTTGTACTAAATTTTTTAAATCATATATATAAATATATATACATATACATATATATATATATATATATCTTACATATGCATATACGCTCATATGAGAGAGAAATATACACTAAAAAAAATATGAATTTATTAATAAGTACATATAAAACAATTATTAACGACAAAAATTGATTTTGTACAGTAAACAACATTTGTCTATACATAAATCATATAGTATAACAAACAAATTATCCATGTAACCAAACTGATTTGTGACAACTACATCTACTTACAAAAATCTCACATAACTAAACATATAATAGCAATATATTAAAACAGATATTAAATTGCTCATTATTGGATCATATAATATAATTTAATTGCGTAACGTGAATTAAAATTACCAATTCAATGATTGCATTGAATCCACGTTGAAGCAATGATTTCCCTTCCTTGTATTATTCTTGGTTCGTTGCAAGTTCGGAATCATCGATCTCTAACTATCAAATAAGATTTTTTTTTTTTTAATTTGAAATATATTTGCGAATTTTGGAATGGATTCATAGCTATGTTTTAACTGGCAATGTAAAAGGTAATGGTGGCCAAAAAGGATCATCATTGTTTTTAGAGATACATAAACATATGTACAGGGTTGCATTAGAGATAAACGAGGGAAACCTTTTTATCCATTCTCACTTGATCTCAACCCATTATCTCCAAGTCATTTCCAATGTTTTATCCACCCTTAGACCTTCCCAAAACCGAAATTTTGCAGCCCTAATGATGGGCCTTATACCCATCTAAGCCCAAGCCAAAATACTATGCAATTAAATCTAACTTAATCACTTGTCGATATTGTATTGCAATCGATATATTTATAACTGCTATAAATATACATATAACGTTATTTATCTATCATATCATATTCAAATTTTAAAATTAATATTTCATAAATATTAATTAATTCATAATAATTATAAACTAATTAAATTGTCTGGTCTAAAGGGAATTCATCATTTCGACTGTGTAACTCTTGGATGTAAATTTGGTCAGCGATTAACATCGAACTATTTCAATGTCAACGTTCACAAGTCACGTAGCAGGTGGTGTTATATTATTGCCAAATATATCGCTTAAACTTTTTTGGTAAAAATCCAATTTTAGTTTATTAAGATTTATCCGGTTGTGACATTTGTTTACACCAATTCTCTTCGTCAAAACTATACCACTTTGGACTTATCGAATTTGACAACGGTCAAAATTCCAACCTCATCCACAATCAACTTTATAGTCCAAATACAAAGTCTTTGGTTAAATAATAAAAAAATTTATTAATCAAAATTCTCTGGCCAGATACTTTGACTTTAAGTTTACCGTGATACTCTATAACTGAGGAGACGGGTCCTCTCTTGAATAGTGCTTCACGTCCAATACTTCCACTTGACCCAACTATAGTCACTCGATGGAAGTTATGCCATGATTTGGCTATAATCAAAGCGGAGCTTTCATATTGAAGATCCACAGTATTCTCAAGTCAAGAGAGCTATGTAAATCAGTCACATCGATATTTTCTGTTTGACCTTAGTTATATTGACCAACAGAAAACTATCGAGTGATTCGTTCCATAGTTAGTCAATAACTATTAGTACGTAACACCCAGGTGCTCCTAGTAATCATAAGTAATACACTACCTAACATTTGAACAGCATTACGTACTCCAGTCTCAACAGATACATCAATATTCAGTCTCGATGCATCTTGACTAGGAATGTTCAAAATGGTATATTTGTTTCGTTGTGATAAATTACTCACAATTACAACATTTTGTAACTGCTAACACAAAATATATCATTATGGATTTTGCTATTAAACATACTTTTAATTAAGTTAATTAATTAGTTTAATCACAATATATCAAGTATATAATAGGAAGAAAATACCTTTTATTTCAAACAAGATCGGTCAACGAGTTAGATATATGTAACAAATTACATAATTGCCCCTAGGGCATACCCCTCACTTTATCAAAATACACATGATTGTTGTCATCATAAATCAATACTTATGGTATTTACAGTCTCCCCTTTTTTATGATGACAACTATACAAATATTTTAAAGATATAATATATAATTTTTATATTTGACTCCACTTATTAGTTTGCCTAATATGTTTATACATTTTCGCCTCCTTTGTCATCAATAAAAATAGCGAGAGAAGAATCATTCAAGCATAATTGGACAATACATATAGCTTTTGAATTCAGTATCATATAAATATGTAAACATAACAAGCACTAGGGAAAAAATCAATGCAAAGTATGAAGAGTGAAAAGTGTATTCTAGAGTACTTATTATATAAACACAGATACTTTATTATTATTGGAATATTAAAACATTGCATCATTAAAAATAAAACAGAAATAACATAAAAGCAAAAATACTTTACATATACACAAAAATAGTTATATTACAACCATAAAATCTATAAATATATAAATAAATATTAATGAAGAATGTTGACTTCATGGCTTCTTTGTGAGAGTTTTGACCGATCCTTGATTAGGACCAAATATAGGGTCAATAGAAATAATCACATTTGTCCGTTTTCTCCTTGATGTCTATATCCATTTCTTCATCATTCAGCATCTCCTTTTTTCCAGCAGATTCGAGAATATTTCCCATCCTATCCTTAAGAGCATAGGAACTAAAGTACTGAGATAAAGCAAATTTTCGTTTTGTTCGTGCACCATAAATTTTTGATTTATTTCAAGAAGTTTTTGATTTCTAAGGACAACATTCAAGACTCTTTAGAAAGATTGTCAACAATCTTACTTTAAGGAGTTCAAACCGTAATCTTTTCCCACTTTTTGAAAAATATTAAATTTCAAATCTTAATTTCGTAACTGAATATCCTCGTATAAGTTGACATATACAAAATAAGTATGTCGACATACTCGTCCTAAGAATCATAATTGATTCTTAAATTAAAGTATTCGAATAAAACTATCTCAAATTCAAATACTATCTCAACTCCCAAGACTTGAGTGATTATTTATAAAGAAGGATAGCACCCAAAAGCAACTATCAATAATCTGTATGCATCAAATTTTAGTACATCAAATATTATTTTTTCTTCCATAAAAAATAATTCTTAATTTTTGTTTAAAACAGTGCATGAATCCTTCATAAAATAAGCTTTATTTTTATTATCACATAAATGACTTATTATTAGTAAACCATGTTCTAAATTTTTAATAAGACAACATTAGAAATAAGAGGTTTTTTAGTAATACCGATGCTGCCGATGCTAATAACATATCATTTTGAATTATCTTCAAAATTCATGTTCCATCATATATGTTTATAATATCGTTAAATATTTGTGGATTTTCTATCATATGCTTAGAACATCATGTCCAAATATCCATTTCTCATTGTTGATATTATTTTATGACCAGGTACCTAAAAATATAAAATATGCACACCGGTACCCTATTTTACTTAGACAAACTCATGAAGAGTCTGAATATCTATTTCATAGCAACCTTTCATTTGATATCTGAAAATTTTGCTGCAAAATCAATGCAAACCCAGAATTTGCTTGTACACATTGTTTTATGAGTTGTTGCAAACATGGCTTGAGTTCATGTTTGAGACAGCATATCTCTTTCATTTCTTACTGGAATTAATTGATTCTTTTTTGTTTGAAAGATAAAGTTTTCTACTATACACATACAAATTTTCTGTTCAATCTGAGGTCGTTTGGTTTCTGTTTCATTCCCGAAAGTTTAACCTAATATGGTTTTCAGGCCCGTAAATATTTATTGTCTTGAAAGCTAAAGTTTTCTAGTATGTGCATACAAATTTTCAGCTCAATGTAATGTCGTTTGGTTCTCTGTTTTAGGCCTGTAAGATGAACCCAAGATGGTTTTCAGGCCTGAGCACATGTTTTTTGAACTGTTTCAAACATGGCCAGAGTCCATGTTTGAGACAGCGTTATCTTTTCATTTCCAGTCGGAACTCATTGATCCTTTTTTTGGTTGAAAGCTAAATTTTACTGCTATGTGTGTACAAATTTTTAACTCAATATGAGGTTGTTGTTCCTCTAATTCAGGCCTGTAAGTTGAACCCAAGATGGTTTTCAGGCCTGGGCACATTTTTGTTTTTTTGAACTATTGCCAACATAGCCTGGGTCCATGTTTGAGACAGTGTAACTTTTTCACTTCCAGTCAGAATTCATTGATTTTTTTCTATTTAAAAGCTGAAGTTTTCTACTATGTGAATTACAATTTTTAGTTCAATCAGAGGTCAGTTGGCCACCTGTTCCACGTCTGTAAGTTGAACCCAAGAGGGTTTTCAAACCTGAGCAGAATTCAACATGGCCTGAGTCCATGTTTGAGATTTCATATCTTTAGCATTTCCTATCAGAATATAATGAATCGTTTTCCAGTTCATAGATAAATTGTTCTACTTTGTATGTATCAAATTTTAAGCCATTCTGAGGTAATTAAGCCTTTCAAATTATGTCTGAAAGTTGAACTCGAAGAAGATTTCAGGCCTGGGTATTGTTTTTGACATGTGCATTTTTGTGTTCTGTCTTATTTTCTAATCCGTTTTTCGACTTCTCCGTCTTGTTTTTATGAAATTTTGGCCATGAATCCTATCAATAGGCGAGCCAGAATTTTGAAATTTTTATTCAAAACGGATCGATTTTTGAGATGTTTTCGAATGTCGGTTTAGTTGTTTTTCGATGATTTTTATTTTACTTCGAGCATGAATTTTTCCAAACAATTTTGAAATAATTTTTAAAATAAATTTGAAACTTAAAATAATTATTATATAATATTTTTAAGCTATAAAATATAATTATTCTCCATAATAAGGGAATTTTCAAATATTGTTTTCAAAATTGATTTCGGAATATGGTTTTAAAAGCTTGTTTTCTCAAATAAATTATTTTATATATAAAATACACGTTCTTGCACTATTCGAGTGAATGAGAAAGATAATTAAACGGTTTGGTAAAGCATGGGATATGGGACACGTGCATTTATCTTGTCGGTTAATCCCTAACTTGTCCGTTTGATCGTTTTGACATTCGGGTCGAGTTTGCCGATGAGATGAGGTAAATGTTTTACTGCTTTGAGTGTGAAATTTAATAGCAATTAGTAAACCGTTTAGTGCGAATGTGTGGCATGAGATGCACGTTAACACTTTTCGGGTTCCTATCCGAGAGTTTGTGACATATTTGCAATTGCGTCGTATTGCTAGTACTAGACCTTCAGTCATTGCCATTACGGCGTACTTGTCTTCGAGACGTTTGCCATTGCGACGTATTTGCCATTGCGGCGTATTTTCCTTTGGGCGTGGTACCATATTTGAGAGATCAATACTTGGCAGGCTTCGGCCACATGCATGTGCAAAATTTTTGAGATGATTTCATTGATTATTGTGATTTCTCAAGTATATCGCTCATTCATAGTTGGCCTTTCGAGCCATTTGAGATATTATACATATAGCAGTTACCTAGTAGGAACTTGATCTCCTTTTAGTTCTATCTTTGAGATTTGCCATTTGACGTTTATTTGGGACTTATATCCTCCTATTTGGAGAGATATATATACATATATATTCCTTATGGCGTATTTTGAGATAGTGATTTCGTTGGAAACGCTTTTGAGTTTTCCGATATGGTGGATTTAGGATTTTCCTTTTTTTAGGAATTATGATTTTCCCTAAATCATGTTTTTGATGATTTGTGATATGCCGTTAATATAAGGCTTGCTATATTAGCATTTTGTGGATATTGATTTATCTCTTTTGAGATTGTATATATGTGTAGTGATATCGTTTCATCACTTAAAGTGGCCATACTTATACTTACAATTGTTTCTTCTCTTTTGAGAAGAATATCACTCTCATTCTTATACTCACATTATCGTTTAACCATATCTATTAAATAATAGTAAAACGGAAGAAATTCAAGCTCTCTTCTTAATCGTAAGAGTTTTCTCTACTCTCCTTAATTCTCTCTCTAGATATTTTAGTTTTAAATTTTTAGATTTTATTAATTTATAGTTATTCTTTTAAACTTCAAATGCCAATTATAATCAAATACATATACTTTTAAAAATTTGTATGATTATTCATAAATGTCTTCTTAGTTCTCTTCTAATATTTTACATTTACGACCATACATTTAAAATAATTAGCTTGTTCAAAATTTAATTCATTTGATAAATTCAGTTAACTAATATTCGATACGTCGTGTAAATACTGAAGTATAACAATTTCAATAGCATATCATAGTAGCATCAACAAACTGGTAAAACAAAATTTTAATTTGCATATAAAGATATGTATATCATAACACAAATTATACACATCAACAATAATAACAAATTTATTTCCTAATTCATTTATCTCAATTAAGTTATCATGATACATTGAAAAATTATATTTTTAGCTTTAAACACCTATATTTTAAATTTCCATAGTTACTTACAAACCCTTTTCAATTCTCTCCTAATAATTTTTACACATATCCATGTATGTATTAACCAATTATGTAATCTTTATTTTAAATCATTCAAATAAATTCAATTAACTAATATTTATTAATTCACCTAATAAATCTTAAAATATATCGATTTAAGCATGTATACAACACTCATTTATATAAGCGAAGATGATGAAATTGTTATTTTTATTCATATATAATTAAAGATATATGAATCGCATAACGAAAATGTAAACATAAGCAATAATATATTTCTAATTTATAATTCATTTATGCATTACAGTACAAAATTTCGTTTTTTAAAACTTTTAAAGGATCTATTAATGGTAGTAAAGCGGAAGAAATTCAATCTCTCTTATTGATTGTAGGAGTTTTCTCTACCCTCCTTAATTCTCTCTCTTGATATTTTAGTTTTAAATTTTTATAATTTATTAATTTATAGTTATTTTACTAAACTTCTAATGCCAATTACAATCAAATACGTATACTTTTAAATTTTTCTATGATTATTCACAAATGTCTTCTTGCTTCTCTTCTAATATTTTACATTTAAGTCTATACATTTAAACTAATTATGTAGTTAGAAATTTAAATCAACTGATAAATTCAGTTAACTAATATTCGATACGTCATATAAATCCTATGACAATTTCAATAGTATACCATAGTAGCATCAACAAACAGGTAAAACAAAATTTTCATTTGCATACAAAGATATGTATATCATAGCACAAATTGTACAATTCAACAATAATAACAAATTTATTTCCTAAGTCGTTTATCTCAATGAAGTTGTCATGCAATACGTTGAAAAATTATATTTTTAGCTTTAAAAGCCTATATTTTAAATTTCCATAATTACATACAAATCCTTTTCAATTCTCTCCTAATATTTTTTACACATATCCATGTACATATTAACCGATTATATTATGCTTATTTTAAATCATTCAAATAAATTCAATTAACTAATATTTATTAATTCATCTAATAAATCTTAAAATATACCGATTTAAGCATGTATACAATACTCATTTATATAAGCGAAGATGATTAAATTGTTATTTTTATTCATATATAATTAAAGATAAATGAATCGCATAACGAAAATGTAAACTTAAGCAATAATATATTTATAATTTATAATTCATTTATGCTAAAAAATATCATACACTATAGTACAAAATTTCGTTTTTTACAACTTTTAAAGGATTAATTTATATTTTACAACAATGGATGTGAAATCAAGGATTACTCTAATATAAATTAGGTTATGTAGACATTCTCATTTTCAACATGATATTAAAACTTACCCGACTCATAACTCAAATTAACGCTGCAGATTTTGTGTGTGTGCAAATATTGAAGTTATAAACATGACACTCATACAACAACGTGAAATTTATGATTAACTGCTAAGTTAAAAAATCATACTAATTGAAATCTCAAATAATGAATAAAAGTTCATGTGCGGATAAGTTGATCATAAGATGTTCTTCTCACTATAATTACATACAAAGCTCTTCTTAATTTTTACCCCACTTTCTAATGGCCAGCCACATATATTTAATTAGTTAAGTTGATCATTAATTTAAAATATTTAAATAATTTAATTACGTACTATTCGTTACTTCATTATAAATCCTTAAATATATATATACAATATTCATATTAATAAAAATGGAAATTTCCATTTTTTTCATTCATTTATATGAAAAATACATGTAGCACATAGCATCAAGTATTTACATATATCGTAATAGCAAAACACCCACGCGTGCATTGTTATTACCGAGTTAGGACAATAATTTTAAAATATGTGGTTTGTGACCCTGATCCTCTACCTTACATCGGAGTATTGTATGCCATTTTAAATTATCAATTTCTTTATTTCAATAAATTTATCATATATTGCTTGAAATATTCAATTTTTAATAATAATTATATTTTTTAAACAACATTACCGTGTGCAACGCACGTGCTACACACTAGTTAACTTATTGTTTTAGTTAGACTAACCCGTGTATTTTATACTCGAATCAGACCATGGTGTTTTAGGTTAGGTACCCGTCGGACTTAGCCTTTCTACTTATGCTTGGACATTTTGCTATCGCCTTTTTGATATAGCTTTTTGTGTAGACTCTGATATGTATATTTTTGACTCATTGTATATTGTGTGGTCGTCATACCATTTGTATGTATCATTTTGTATTACACGTAGGATGTATCTGTATATATCTGCTGCTTGCTATTCTATGATGTGATTTGCATTTGGTTGTTATATTTTGTTCATAGATCCGTCAGCCACTTGTAGTTTTGTATTGAGCACTTATTGGATATGCCGATCCACTTGAGTTAAAAAAAATAAAGCATTTGTCGACGTATTCAATAGATATTGTGGGTCTCGGGGTGGGGCATCACAACTTGCTATTTTTAAAAGAAGTAATTGACAATAATTGATAAAATTATTGTATTTTATCTAAATAAAAAATCATTTTTCATTCATTATTAGCCCAAACAAGTAAAATAAAGCTTTTAAACTTTATTTTCTCATTTTTATTCCTAAAATTTATTGTTTATTCCAAATAAACAATTTAAAATCACCAATTTAATTTTAATTAACAATATCCGTTATAATTTAATATTAATAGGTAATCTCCAAAGCAGGGTTGTTATGGTCTGAAATCACACATGTCCACAGCATATCAGACTTTTTTGGAATGAAACAGATGAATAGATGATTAATTTCTGGAATTATTTTCTCAGATTCGAGAATACCATTCATAGCATTCCATGAATCCAATTTAATTTGCTCCCCATGGACTTTATAAAATTTAGAATTAATACCATCCGGTCCAGAGGTGCTATTACAATTAATTTGGAATATGGCTGCTTTAATCTCTTCTAGTTGAAATGGTTTATATAAGTTGTGTCTGGCATTATCAGACAAGATTTTCATTTGAATTATATCTGGAAACTGGTTTGATGCGTGTGTTGATGAGAACAGATCAGAAAAATAATTAATTGCCTCATGTACGAGTTTATCCGATGCTGATATCCACATGCCATTATCATTAAGTGTAAAATTGTTCCTTCTTTTAGGCTTGGTGACATTAATTTTACTGAAGAAAAACTCAGTAGACTTGTCTCCTTTGATTTGACCAATTAATTTTCATCTTTTGCTCATTATCCACTGCAATATGTCACATGATAGAATGTAGCTGCTCATTATGCACTGTAAACTGTTCCGGAATACTAATATTTGAAGGATCTTTAATAAGCTGAAGATAGAATTCATTAGTATCATTTTTTAATTTATTAACCAATGAATATATGTTATTTTACTTTTGGCCCATTCCTTCAAAGCAGATTCGGCAAACTTCAGCTTGCATAGCAGGACATGGAGAGGGTTACCAGAGAAATATTGTTGCAGAGCATGATGGACAGATGCCTGGTAGTCGATATGAAGGTGCCAGGAATTCTTGTATCTGAAAGGTACTCGAGTTCTTTTATTATTTTGGATCACAAGATTAATAATAATAGGGTTATGATCACTCAAAGAATGACACCCAAAATGAATCCCAAACTGACAAAATTCGTTCAACCATAAGGAATCGACAAAAGCCCGATCTATTTTGCTGTGAATAGAAATTTTTTGACCACCTCTCCATGTATAATAATTACCCGTGAAGCCTGGCTCAATTAATTTAGAATTAGAAATACACGCAACAAAGTCTTGATCACTTAGCGAGTAAGAAGGCCATTTGTCATTCTATAACTAGGAGTTAAGATAGAATTGAAATCACCTGCTACAAGCTACGGTAAATTAACTCTGTTAGATTGATCTAAAATGTAGTTACACTTTTCCCCTTGTTGTGAATCTTCATTGAAACCATAGACAGTGGTATATAGAATACTAGTGCCATTAGCAATGTGTAGAATGCAAGTAATGAATTGGTCATTGGAGTGAACAATGATATTACACCATTGAATTGAGTCCCATAGAATTAAAATGCGACAACTTTTTCCATCAGATAAGTTATGAGAGTATTTCCAACTAAAGCTAATTCTGGACATGAATTTATCAATTTTTTGTAAGGAAAGTTTATTCTCAATGATGCCAAAGTAAGAAAATTTATCACTATTCAAAATATGGAGAACTTCACATTATTTAGTAGGAGCATTCATGCCCCTGATGTTACAATATAGGAACTACATTTATAAATTAATGTCTGGGCTGCTATTATTGTTGGGGGAAGTAGTATTCCCCGCTAACTTGCCTTTCTTTGTCTTTTTGGTTTTACCTTTTATTTGACAAACTAAGTTTGCCCACGCAGGATTGTCAGTCACATCAGAAGGGGTTGTAGCTGTGAATTCAAAAGGAGATTCTTTTGTTCGAGTCTTCCTGGTTGATCTTGGTTTGGAGATAGAATGAGGCTCAGACTTCTGTTCAGTGTCAGCCTGGGTCAGGGATGAATTAATAGACATAGCAGTATTGTCTAAAGATGGACTGTAGTCTATGTTTATGTTTGTATCACTGCTAACTGAATGAATTACTGTATCGGTTTCTTTAGGCCTGGACTTGTCTTGTAAATTTGTGTAATTAGTCGAGTTAGAGCGATTCGACTGGACCTTTTGAGGTTGAACTATAACAGTATCCACTAATTGATTGACAATTTCATTATTAGAGCTGCTATGATTGTCGTCTAACTGATCAGTACTCATTTCTTTTTGTTGAGTCTCTATGTTCAATGGTTCATTTACCAAGTTGATGTCGTTATTGTCGTCTATGATCATTTTAATGTTGTCAAAGTTTGTTTTCTGATTGTTTTCTTTCGACATCCATACTTTGCTAAATTGGCAATGATTTTAAGCATGCCCAAAACTTGAAGAGTTCGAACAAATGGAAGGTTTCCATTCATACAAAAATTCTTGCCAAATGATTTCATCATTTTCAGATAGGATAGGAATTCTATGAGGAAATTTGAAGGAATTATTATTTTCAATTAAAACTCATGCATATGCAATCTTAATAATTCCTTCAATGAATTTGTCCAATTTGATAAGGGAACCGAGAACTGAGGTGATACGGCTAATCCCCTCCTCAATCCAATAATCAAGGGAGAGATTGCAGAAATGAATCCAGATCGAGGTAGTATGAAGAAGTTCTTTATTGAGTTGCATTCCAAGAGACCACCTCTTCATCATCATCAATTTCTTCTTATAGTAATAAGGACCACCATCCAGAATTTTGTCAAAATCTTGTTGTTTGTTAAATTTGATTACGTAAAACCCGTTTTCTTTTGAATAAAATGAAAATTCATCTTCTGGCTTTCATACTTTAATAGTATAATCTTTAAAATATGGGTAGTAAGGTTTAGGACCAACCACATATAATACAACAGCGTTATCCCTTTGTTTTCTAGCACCTTGAACAACTTCAAGAGACATTTTAGCACAATGCATAGAATTAAATACACGATGTTGGTAATATTTTAACGGAATTGAACATTGTTGCTATTAATGGGGGTGGAAATTTGATTTATGCTTCAAAGGGGAGGCGATTTGATATTGTTAGTACGAATATCGTGTGAATTGGAAATATGAGTACGTGGTTGAATTGAAGTCTTTGGTATATGTTTCCATTTGCAAGACAAAACTGGGTAAATCCATCTTCATCATCTTCAATAGGAGTAGGGGCGGGATTGGTTCGAATGCTGGGGTTGGATCAGGGAAGCGCCGTGGTGGTTCAAGAGAAGGGGGAGTCTGTCAGTTTGATGGACTGGAAGTTGACAAGACAAGGGATAGCAAGGTTAGGAAGGGACGGTCGAGGGTGGAGGAGAGGATCTGGCTGTGAACGGTGACCAGAAGGCGAAGGAAAAAAATCGGCATGGAATTTCTCAGGCGGCTAGGGTTTTTGCTAGTACATTTTGATACTAAGATTTTCATTTGTTGCATTGAATTTTAGCGATTTCTTTTTCATTTACTTGGCCTTCGTATATAGCCTACAACTACACAGGGCACAAGGTTCCATACCATTCTTCTTCTTTCATGGTACAAATTTCATTAGCTTCTTCAATGACCAAATTCTTTTGATCTCATTCACTAGGAGTGAATTTATGATCTTTCTTCCTTGGTTCTCTTTAGAAAGAGCCTTTTCTAATGATACTATTGTATGCAGAATATCTTGAAATCTAGAACACATGTCATATATGGATTTCACTTTGCTCCATTTAAGAAGTTGAAAATAATTTTTCAATATAGATATTTTATTTTGTCTAACTTTACTTGTCCATCCGTTTGTGATTTGTAGAGTCCTCCAAATTTTATATGTGCTTACAGATTGATAGTTTGTTAAAATCAATTTTTTCCAAGGCACGGAATATAATATTCATAACCATTGAATTATTGAGTTCTTGGGTCTTTTTATCATTGGTCCATTCTCCGTAGTCTATTTAGGGCTGTTTTACTTTTTGTAACATTTCCAGTATCTAATCCATTTGACCACAAATAAACTTCTTTATATAAGTCCAACATGCATAATCACTACCATTTAATCATGGTGGTCTAGAGTAGATAGACCCTCTAAAGAAGTGTTAAAAATATATTACTACTATTACTGCCATTCATCCTTTTCAAAATTCATATTATGAATCTTTTGATAACCTTGTCCTCCGATCCCAATTGTAGGTTATGAGA
This sequence comes from Allium cepa, assembly GCA_030765085.1. Lineage (NCBI taxonomy): Eukaryota > Viridiplantae > Streptophyta > Magnoliopsida > Asparagales > Amaryllidaceae > Allium > Allium cepa. The sequence goes on from CM060932.1 coordinate 955,883,408, forward strand.
TATCCTAAACAGACTAAAACATAAGAGATCTAAATTCACTAATACACTAGTTGGGGTGAACAGTGTATATTAATTGTTTTAAAAATTAACTTTTGAATTTAACAATTGTCCACTTAAATCAGCAAAAAGATCATGAATATAGGCAGATAACCAAAGAGTAAATATAAAGTAAGGTAAACAAAAGTAAAGTAAATGATACTAGGCATTTTTTTACGAGTTTAGATATCTCCAATCTTGTACTCCATGTACAGAATTTCACTATCACTTCCTTGCTTTCCATGGGTGGTAATAACATCTTTACAATCTTACAATTCCATACGTGACAAAAACACCTTTACAATTTCATGGGTGGTAAGATACACCTTTCCTCTTAAATTTCCATGGGTGGCATGAACAACATTCTCTTTATAAGTAACACCATAGATTGGTAAGTATGTGTAACGATCCCGATTTTTAGTTAAATTTAATTTGGTAATTTAGATAAAATTTTCAAATTAAATTGTGAATTAATTTGGTATTTTTCCGAATTAAAATAGACATTTGTTTGTTATTTAAATAAATGTATATAAATATGATTTTTAATAGAATTTCTAATTGGAAATTTAGAAATAAATATTTTGAATAATATATCGAGCTTGAATTTATTTGTGAATTTATTTGAGAAATAATTTGAATATTTCAAAATAAAAATGAAAATAAATTGTAATTTGAAAATAATAACAATAATAAATATACTGAAAAATAAGTTGAATTTGAGAATATTATATCTTCAATTAATACTAATTTGTTTTCTAATTATATTAAATAGGCATTTTGACTTGAAAGTTATGATTTAAATTTAATATAATTTTCAAGAGGTTAAAAATCTATTATATGTGTTTATCTATTAGAAGTATAAAATCATTTTTTTAAATTGATATAAATAATAAATACAAAAATAAAACAAGGATGTATAAAGGTTTATATATACATATATCTTTTGAAATTTATGAGATAAACATATTAAAATATAAAGATAAAATATGGTTTGTATGTGTGTATATATAGAATTAATAAAAATTTAAAAAATATATATATATATATCTTTTGGAAATTAATAAAAATTGGTTTGTAAATTATAAAATAAGATTTAATATAAAGGTTCAAGGTATTCTCTTTTTATAATTTTACTTCAAATAAAAGTAGTTTGTGTATATACAAAACGTAAGAGTTAAAACCATATTTGTAAAAACATATGTTAATATAGAAAAGAATGTATTGTAAATAAAATACTATCTAATGGTTCAAACATAAATATCTTCCATTTTAACAAATGTAAGGTTAGGTTTTGTATATTAACATGTGTTAATGATAAATATGCATTGACAAGTGCAGAAGAATGAATTCATGTAAATAGACAAGTGGCAAGATGGATTTTTCTTTTAATTGGAAAATTATATTAAGATGTATTAAAAAAAAAGAAACTACTATTCTCAATTCAAAATTCTCAAAACCTGAAACTTCAAAACAAATTTAAAAGTAAATGAAAATATGAAGGAAAATTGAAGCAGATCAAAAGTAAGATGAACCAAAAAAAAATCTGAAACAAGTTTCAAACCTGGAAGCTTTAGAGTTGAAAACAAAGCAAAACCAGAAAACAAATGTTGTCTCAGATTCAAAAGCAAAGAACAAATCAAACAGCAAATTTAAACAAGAACAGATCATCAAGATCAAAGCAAGTTCTTCAACCTGATCCTGATCTGAGACATGCAAATGCATCTCAGTCAAGCAATTTGATGATCAGATTCAAACCGAAAGAATCAAAAGCGATCAAACAAATCATTTTCCAGTCATGTGGCTATTTCAAAGTTAAGACCAGATTCAAACCATCTCAAATTTGAAAGCAAGCCTGAGATTTAATCAATGGCAGAACCAGAGCAATTTAAAGGTTCTCAGATCAAAAGTAAAACCTGAAACAACAGGTTCAAGTTCAACCAGATCAAGATAACAACTTGAAACTAGGAAACTAAAGCACAGCAAAGTTCAGAAACAAATCAAGTTAGGCTAAATCAAATTCCAGATCAAAGCTTAAAACAGTTCTCTACTTTCAAACATAAAGCTCAGGTGATCAAACCCATCCCTTTTTGAATTTGAATCTATGATGCTTTGTGAAGTAATTGTTGTGAAAAATTTGTTTAAACGTGTGCTTGAGTAAGATTGAAAATTTGTTTGAATATGTACAAAATGTGTATATAACCTCTGTGCATGTTGATATACAGGGATATTCATCCCTGTTCTAGTTCCAGGTTTACAGAAACCTGTCCAAAATCCCAAATCTTTGCTTCTAATCCTTGTTAGAGTGGGGTGTTAAATTAAAATGTGTTCAAATTCATTTAAACTTAATTTTAAAAATATTTTGCGAAGAATATAATATTAGTTTATCTAGAATTTGAATATACAGAAAAAATTCATAAACATGATAATTTTGAATTTCATAATTAATTTATTCATCCATATCACTAGGTTCGCCTTGGAAAACCATGATTTCTAAATCAAAATTCAAGATTTTTAGTTCACTATATCATGAGAAAATGTGGAATGAGTGGAATTGACATTTTTGTCAATTCCTTGTGATCGACGGTAATCTTTGGGTCGGGATCACCACGGAGGGTAGCCTGGAGGATATAGAGTACGGGAAAAATACTTGGAAGATTTTCAAGAGGTCGAGACTGCCGGATGATGGAGTTTTAGGGTTTAATGTATAGTTTTGGGTCAGCGTGGTTCCTGAGCTTGTGTGTGGTCGAGGGAGGACCGGAAGCTATCGAAGTAGGGGGATCGGTGCATCGTGGCGTGGCGCAGCTTTGGGTGGTTGGGAGAGATTTATGGTGGTCAAGATCATCGGGCTAGACGTTTTTCTGATGATCAAATTGGGTTCGAATGGGTCCACTAGCTAAATTTTGATTTACAGCTTGATTCGATAATACAGATGTTCGCGATGATGGAGGGAATGATCGACGATATGCTGAAGCCAACGATGATGATCGGAGGTGTTCTGATCGTATGTACACGTGCATGCATGTCATTATCATGTCTGGATTGTGATGTATTGGGGAAGACAAAGTAATTCTCGGGGTTGAGCACGTGAAATGAAAGGGTCGACTCGAAGTCGAGAATGGGAGGGGTTAACTCGAAGTTGAGCTGGTTTCAATTGACTCGGGTTGTTTTGAATTGTAGCTGGTTTCAAAACTTAAAAGAAAGACATGTTTCCAGGTTTTAAAAGTTTTATAACTAGATTTTTTTTTTCGAAAACAGAATTGAATTTAAGGTTATTCAAATAAAATAAGCTTTCAAAATAAATGTTATTATGTTTCAAAGTTCAAAATTTTAAAAGTTTACTTAATGTAAGTAATTAAGAACAATTACTTAATGAATTTTTTAAGTAAAATTACTTAATGAAATCAATTTAAGAATGATTTAATAAATATGATTTATTAAAGGATAAATATTGAATAATTAAAGGTTAATTAAATAAAAAAATTAATTAAAGGTCAATTAATAAATTAATAATTAAAGGTGGATTAATTTCTAATTTCTTAAGGTAATTAATTAAAGTTAATTAATTATGTAATTAACCTAAGGTTAATTAAATCAATGTGATAAATTAAGATTAATTAATTAATTAATAATAATTAATTAAGGTGATTGATTAATTAATTTATATCAAACGACTTGTAATTAATTAATCAGGATTGGATAATTAATTCATAAGTAATTAATTTAGTTGGAAATTAATTGAAGTAATTAAGTATTAAACACAACTAATTAATCCTTCTTATAAATGATTATTGAATGCTTGATTTGTTTATGAATGTTTGTACTATATGAGATGCCTTGGATTGATTATCCTATTTGATCTGTGATACTCTAATTTGTGATTGAGATGTGTAATGTAACTTATTTATCTAGGATTGATGTAATTTATTTATCTGTGATAAATTTATATTATTTATTTGTAAATCTGTGAATGAAGATAAACGTTATAGATTATACCGCTTATCGACATTGCTGTGTTTGAATGATTGATGTTGTTGTAATATTGTGTGAAACCCCTGAACTACACTATACACACACAAATATGGATTGCACGAGGAACTTGGTTAAGTCACAGATTTTGAAATGTTTTAAAATTAAATTTTTGAATCCAAAATAGTTTTGCAAATGGAATTGAAAGCTTTTGAAAAGAAGTTTCAAAAATAAAAGTTATTTTGAATAACTTGATTAAGTTTTAGAATTTAAATAATTTGATGTAAATTTGAATTCAAAATTTGAAATTGAATTCTATATTTGGAAACTATGGTTTAAAGATATTATACAAGTTGTATATGGGTTAAACCATTTTAAAGGTATTGATTTGGGAATTTGAATTTAACTCAAGGGTTTTAACTCGTGCAAATATAATTGAATTTTTTCGAAACGAACTATTTGTTTTCAAATAATAACAGCTTTCATATAAAGAAAGGATTTCTAATTTGTATCCAAAGATTTCAAGTTTGAAACGAAATTGTGAATTGCTTTTGAAAGATATGAATGAACCTTTGTGAAAGATTCTTAAACCCTGTTTTAAAATCGAAGAGGATTTTAAATGGTGTATCTTTTATATAGAAGATTTAAATTGGAAATGGTTTGAAAGCTTTGAATTAAATGTTTTGATTTAAAGATTGGATGAGCTAATCCAATTTGAAAGGAAAATTGTTTCGGAAAGCTATAAAATAATCTTTGTGAAAGATGGGTGAACTTTGTGAAGTGAATATTTTTGTTTAAAAAGATTTAAAATGGTAATTGTTTAAACCATTTGTTTTTGACTTTAAGTTGTGACTTAACTGAGATCCAATATCCATATGTTTTTAAATATTGCGCTCATTATTCGGTTTAGCCGGGAGAGGACCTTGTGTCATATAATCCATTCCGAATAATGATACGACGTTATGGATAGCATTTGAAGACCGGTGGTGAAAACCGGGTATTTTCGAGAACGAAAGGATAACCCGTCGATTGTCTCTGCACTGAGTCGCGTCGGTATAGAGATTCCCTAAGTGATGGGAAGTCCGATCGGGATTGTGAATACCGGATTGCAAGGACTCTTTGGAAGTTCCTTCGGTTCTATTCGACCTGGAACAGACTTGTATGGATGTGTGTCTGACATTACACTTTGAGATGTAAAGCTAGTTTCTATCAAATACATTTCTGTTTGGTGGCGGAGATTTATTCTCTTAGCTTAACACCCTTCTCTGAGACGTACGAGCTCAGAGGTTATATAGTTGATGGTTACCAGCGATACATTCTCAATTTGGTAATGTGGCATAGAAGTGTTGCTGATCGTTTGTTGATCGAAGCATGCCTTTGTGAAAAAGCGTAGCTTTATGAACAAGACTGCATCAGGACCTCATACCTCGGAAATGGTCGAAACAGGAAAGATGTAGCAACGTTGCAGTAGTCGCACCCCTAGGGTATGTCCATTCCTTCTGGAAAAGGGTGGTATCATGGTATGGAGCCTGGATACTTACTCATGTGGACACTGTATATTTATTACAGTGTGATGTTGCTTTGTGGTTAAGGATCTTATGATAAAGGTCGCAAACGACCGGGGGTGGCATATCTTAGGCGTTACTCTCGAGAAGGGAGTACACCAGCCTTGTGTTAGCAAAGAGCTAGGTAAGTTATCGGGGCTTCCATCCAGAGGCGTACCCATGTGGCAATGGGAAGTTCCTTGGCTTGACCAGTTGTTGGAAATCCAATCATCCAATACGCGCCTTATACGGTTTTAGTTGTAGAATCTGCCATCTAAAATGGTAGCTATTGCAGGCATACTATAATGGTACGTATGCTGACTAAGATTAATATTATACTTGCAAATGTTTTCTGCACTATGCACTAATAATAATATCAAATGGTTTTTGCGTATCAAGCATTTTTGACTGTCATAAGGAGAAATCTCCTCCAAGTGTGCGTTTGCATTGTGTGTGTGGCGGAAGGCCTTATGGCAGTTTCATTTCCCAAAAATCATTACAGATTTCAATTTTTAAATCTTTTGTTGTTTATTTTAAAGATAAAACTGTTTTCGTTTGCTTATACCAGTCCCATGACTAACCCGGAGTTTATTGTTCCCTTTCTAAACTCTGGGTGCCCACCATTTTCCGCACGGGCAGTCTAGAGTTGGATTTTTCAGATAGTAGATGTAGATTTGATATCTTTGAAGCCTTTGGATCTTGGAGATCACATTTGCTTCATTCTGGAGTTATCTAGTTTGCTTATTGTATCGTGGTGATGGTTCGGGCTATCTTCAGTTTGGAGATGGAGTTGCAGTTGCATTATGGAGTTGGATTCTTTTGGAGATTCTAGTGGAGTTATCTTTCCACTATCGATGGTTGCAAAGCCTAGACCATCCAGCTGTGTTTTATTTCCGCTGTTATTTTTGTATCTCTGATGTTAATATCATTTGTATCAAATTGTTGTATCTCATTGGATATTGTATTCATTGTTGTATCAATGATATTATTCATTTTCATCCACCGTTTTGTTATACTTAATGTGTTATAAGCTCCGGCGAGCCAGATTCGACGTTTGAATCTGTGGCATTCGAGTACAAGTGAAGTACGGATACCGATTTTCGAAGGTCGAGTCAGGGTCGTCACATTAGGTTTAGCTCTAATTCATATTCTTGCAATTTTAGTATTATGATCCTATAGATCTCTAGTAATAATACATCTTTGAAATCAAAATGGAATAAGATGAAACTAGAGAGATAATGATTGAAAATTCAAGTAGAAACTCTCTGATCTTGCATGGTTTGCAAATCCTTGAAGAATAGGAACGAAAGAGAATGGATTTCAAGGAGGGTATATTAAGGGATCTTTCTCACAAAATATAGAAATGAAGATGTAGAAAAGTAATGGAGACTTCTTGTTTAAAATTCATTTTTGTGACCCTTTAAATAAAGGATGAAAGGATTTGTCCATTGGCAAGGAGATGGGACCAAAATCCTCGCTTTTGAAATTTGAACTTAAAAATACTTGCCTATATGTGTTAAATCTAGCCTTTTCGAGTTTGATGATATAACCATATAATTCTACAGATACAGAACATTTATTTCTTTATAGAATATTCAGAGAAAATGATGACTAGCTGTTATGACAAAGGCACTGAAGAAGAACTATCAAACAATCGTCGTTGTAGCAAATCTAGAAAAGGTTTTATAATATCCATTGGTGATTTAATATACTTCCAATTTTTTTTACATACGATCAAAAAAGATTTTTCAAATTCTAAATCATTCTTGAAAATTATTAGTAATTAGACGTCTTATCCATTTTCCTCGAACGTTTGAATAGTGTTTGACGTAATTATAAAACCTCAAAGTCAATGTCTAATAGATTTGTCCATAAATTTGAATATATCAAATTTAGCTAAGAAACTTTTTGGATGATACACTATTAAAAATTAGACGTTTGAAGCTACTTGTCATGAGTCTAAGTTCATTGAAAATTTTATTTTCTAAAGCCATTCAAATGCCATATCGGTTCAACCACATATTTGATAAGGGTATCAAATGCCTGATCGAACTAATTGGACGTTTGCACCCTATATCTACACTTTTTATATAACATTAACCATATGTTTGAATCCATGGCTTAGACGTTTGGACTAGACTAAAAATGTACATGTTCTTCTTTGCTTCATGTTCGACTGTCTGACCCTATTTTTAAAAGTGTTTTAAAATGATAGAGTCGGACGACTGACCACATGGCTCAAACATTTGTAATTTAATAAGAGATTGTATTGTAAATGAACATCCATTTCTAAAAAGTTATATTTATTTATTAAAAGGATACGATCCATTAAATAATCATAATCCTTCAATAAACTTTTCACTGCTACAAATATAAACCAAATTCATTCATTGATTTCAACAATCTTGCTCATTAAATCTTAACTTCTCTTTGCTCTCTTGAATTCTGTAACATCCTAAAATTTTGAATTCTAAACCCGATAATTTTTTTGAACTTTTGAGTTTAATTTGAAAGTTTCAAATGAAATAAAATGTTATTAATATTAAATAAAAGAGAGATATATGGAATTAAATAAATAATTGATAGTTTAAGCTTTAAATAATAATAAATAAAGAAAAGAAAACATATAACAAACAAAAAAATTGTTTTAAATAATAAAATAAAATATACGTTTTGAATTAAATATTTATAGTTAAACTTCAAATAGAAAAAAAATTCAAGAGTATTCTTATGATAAAATTTATATAGTTAAAATTATATAGTTATAAAAAGACATAAGGTTGCATGAGAAATTTATAAACAAGGAAACAATAAAATTAAAAAAATTGAAGTCAGACCAAATCAAAATTGATTACAAAAGATGAAAAGAAAAAAAAATCTGTCGATTTAAAAAAAACAGAACTTTGTACTTATAGAAATCAAAATAAGATTATATGTAAACTAGGATGGAAACAAGCATTTAATGCTTTCTTCTTAAGCTTAAATCAAAGATCATTTCAGCCGAAATAAATCATGGCTTAGTCAATAAGCAAGAATAAAAAAAATATAAAATGTCTGATCAAAGAAAACTGTTGCTCCCTTAGTACAAACCTGATTCTATATATATATACACACACACATGAATATTTCATCAGTTCGTTCATCAACCTGAAAGAAAAATATATATAGCAAACAAGCAGAACAACTACAACCTGAAAATAAATACAGTAGCACCATCAACAAACTTGAAGATTGGAACAAAGATTGGAACAAGGTAAATCAAAAATGTTTCTTCTCAAGCCTAAAAGCTCTCTGTTTCAAATATTACCTCAGTTAGTAAACTTGTTTTTCTTAAATTGAAATCTAAGAATTTATTCACGAATCTTGTATTTTTTTGATTGTATATTGGAAAGAAATGTTGTTTGTTTATTTCTGTATTACTGGAAATGGTTACCCAGTTGTTCTTCAACATTTTGTTTCAGAACAGAGCAACTTGAAGAAGAAATTCAAACAAACTTCACATAATCCTCTTTAGCTTAGGATTTTTTTAAACAAACAAGTTTGTTTCAACTTGAATCGCAGTAAAATTTTTTGTTTTAAGCTTGAACAAGAAGGGTTGTCTGTGCAACTTGTAACTCATAGTAAAAACAATTTTTTTTGGCGAATTCAACTATTTTAAATCATGGATTTGATCACTTAATTTGAATAAGTATATCAAGTTATGATTTTTAAAGGCAATATGATGATTTTTACTTAAGTAATTTAAGTGCAGTTTCAATTTAAACCAAAATTGCATTTTTCTTAATTTCTGGTGAACGATTTAATTGTAAACGTTGAAATTTGGATTGAAGCTTGTTTGAGCTTCGGTGATGATGGGAAAATTGTCGAATTTTTTTTCGAATGCGTGAATTTGTTGATCGAACCCAAAGTAGGGTTTAACTCAAAGTTTGCAGTGAAAAAGAAATGAGGTGATTTCATTACCTAGGAACGATCGAGCTGCATATGTTTTTGAGGAATGATAGTGCGAAGTGTTGACATGATATGGCCGGAATCGTGAATTTTCTAGTGAACTATGCAAGGAGGACGACGCAACTTGGTTAGGAAGGTCGAGCTTCAGTTTCAACGAAGAGGTCAAATTCGATTTCGAGTTTGTTTGCGTCGAATCGAAGCTCGATTTTGAGTGTAGGGGTAAATTGTGGCTTGTCGAAGTTTGTGACGACCACCAGAACGGCGGCGCGACGTCGTGCACGTGCACGACGTCGTTTTCGTGTCAGCGAGTTTGGGCCTGAGGAAGAACTCGAGGGGACATTCGAGTAAAAGGGGTTAAGACTCGGGTTCTCTCTCGTGTTCGAATGGATCGATTTAGCAATGGGCTAAGTTTAAAACTTAGCTTTAGAAAAAAGAAAAAAAAGGAACAGGTACGAGGGGAGGGGAGAAAGAACTCGGGGAAGAGGTGAGAAGAACTCGAGTGTGACTCGGGTGAAACCTGGGTTTTACTCGGGTTTGCTTTATAATGGGTTAAGCCCAACCAAAATTTTAAATTACAATGTTAAGTTAATTTCTGCATTTACAAGGTAAACAATGTTGATTATGTTAAGTTAAAACTTACTATAAGTTTAAATTATTTAACAATGCTTTAAAATTTAAATTAACCCTTTAATTAAATAATTAAATTTAAAATAAGAATTTAATTTAATTTACATAAAAAAACTTTCAATGGAACAATAAATCGATTTTTAAAGAGTAAAGAAGGTTTTCAAATGATAATCAAGGTAAATAATTTTTTATTAACTAATGGTTTTGAAAAGTAATTAAGAATGATTTATAATTTGTAATTAAAATTGATTAATAAACGAATAAGTGTCTATATTACTTATAATTAAGAATTGTTAGTTAAATAATCTCAGTTAATCAATTTATAGTTAGTAGTTAATTAAGTTAATTGAGTGACGAATAATTTATTAACAAAATTGATATTTAAATAAATTCGTTTATCGTTAAGAATAATTGATCATTTATCAAAATAATTTTTTTGTAAATTCATTTAAACCACATTGGAAAACAATTAACCATTGTTCTGCACTGAATTGTTATTTCTTCTGTGATCGTAATACTGTGTGATGTAGATTGTCATGTACTGCAATGTGATCTGTGATTTGTTCTGTATTGATGTGAAAACCCTGGTGCTCGTAAAACAGCATTTAAACTTCGAAGCGATAGGGATCGGATTTCAGTTAGTTATCTGAAACCCACATCGAACACTGGATATGAATCTTTGTGATTGTTTTGCCCACGTGTTTTAAAATTAAGCGTTCACTATTCAGTTTAGCCGGAAGAGGACCATTGTGTCAGATAACCCATTCCGAATAGTGATGCGTCGAAATGGATAGCATTTGAAGACCGGTGGTGAAGACCGGGTGTCTTCGAAAACGATAGGATAACCTATCGATTGTCTCTGCACTGAGTTGCTCCGGTATAGAGATTCCCTAAGTGATGGGAAGTCCGATCGAGATTGTGGATATCCGGATTTGCAAGGGCTTCTTCCTTTATTGGACGAAGTGCCTTCGGTTCTGTTCGAACCCGAAACAGACTTGTATGGTCGTATGTCTGACACTACATTTTGAGGTATAAAGAAGATTTCTTTCAAATACGTATCTGTTGGTGGCGGAGAATTTATTCTCTTAGCTTAACACCCTTCTCTGAGACGCACGAGCACAGAGGTTATGTAGTTGAAGGTTATCAACGATATATTCCCAATTTGGTAGTGTGGCATGCTAAGTGCTGCCGTGTGTTGATGATCATTTGTGATCAAAGCATGGCTTTGGTGTAAAGCATAGCTTTGTGGACGAGACCTGATCGGACCTCACAACCCGAAAATGGTCGAAACAGATAAGATGCGGCAAGGTTATGAGGGTCGTGCCCTTTAGGGTATGTCATTTCCATCTGGAAAAAGGTGATGTCATGGTATGGAGCCTAGATATTTACCTATGTGGTATCTCCAATCTCATTTACTGTGTGGTTGTTGCTTTGTGATAGAGGGCCCTCGGATAAAGGTCCCAAAGGACCGAGGAGTGGCATACTCGAGTAGTAATTACCTAGTTACTGAGGTAACCCGGCCTTGTGTTGGTAGAGAGCCGGGTAGGTTCTCGGGACGTCCCGCCAGAGGCGTACCCATGTGGCAGTAGGAAGTTCCTTAGCCTGACCATTTGTTGGAAATCCAATTCCCAATACGAACCCAGTACGGTTTTAGTTGTATAACCTGCCATTTACTTATGGTGGCTCCCCACTCTTTAGATGGTAGCTATAGTAGGCATACAATAATGGTTGCATGCTGGCTAAGATTAATATTATACTTTCAAAATGCTTTCTACACTATGCACTAGTAATAATATCAAAGAATTTTTCTCGTATCAAGAATATTTGACTATCATAAGAAGAAATCTCCTCCAATTTTGCGTTTGCATTGTGTATGGCCGGAGGCCTTATGGTAGTTTCATTTTCCAAAGACATAACAAATTTTCTTTTATAAATCTAGTTATTTAAAAGAAACTGTTTTGTTTACTCATACCAGTCTCATGACTGACCCGGAGTTTATTGTTCTTTCCTAAACTCTGGGTGCCCATAATTTCTACACGGGCAGCCTAGTAGCATGTTTCCGTGTTCTGGTGTTAGCAGTATTTTGGAGCTCTTGCTTTGAAGATATTTTAGAAGCTTTTGGGATCTCAGGTGTTTAGTTTTGGGAGTTTGTTATCACTTCATTCCTTTGAAGACTTTTTGGATATCTGATAACTGTTGTATTATTATGATGTTTATTTGGAGTTGTGGTGTATGTATTAAATATACTCTGATGTAGTAATAGATATTACGATGTTGTATCTGTGATGTATGCATAATATTCATTTTGTTCCACTATTTTATATTCATCTGATGTTGTTATAAGCTCTGGCGACCCAGATTCGATGTTTGGATCTACGGCATTTGAATAGGAGTGTCGTATTCGGTGCCGATTTTCGAAAGTCGAGTCAGGGCCGTCACATTTGGTATCAAAGCTGAAGGTTGAGTGAGAACTTTAGCTACGGAGTATAACACATTAGATGGGTCATTGAGATCGGGTGAAGTATACCCTAGAATGAGTAATTGAGACTGAAATCCCATTTTTTCTTAATCTAATTACTGCTGATATTCTTTAAGATATTTTGTCTGTATATCTAAATCAGTTTTCTTACTAATTACTGATAGTAAGAATGAGCGGACGAAGAGGAAGAGTTAGGGGTCAAGGGAATGCCACAACAACTATTCAAGACCCCCAACATCAGTAACAACAGTACCTATTCAGCAACAGCTGAATTTGGCTGATTTACATAAGAATTTCTCAAGGCTTGGTGGTAAGCTGTTCACCGGTAAGGAGTCGATTGTTGAGGCTCAAGCATGAATCAGATCATGTGAGAAAATCTTCAGAGGGCTAAAACTGCAGGACGATCAAAAGCGACTCATAGCTTCTTGGCAACTTCAAGAGGAAGCCTTAGCCTGGTGGGAGACAGTCATTGTAGATAAACCAAAAGATGAGTTTACTTGAGAGAAATTTAAAGAAGTGTTTGAGAAGCGTTATCTGCCATCAGCTGGAATTTCTCGAATGTACCAGGAATTCATGGACTTAAAGCAGGAGAGTTTGTCATTCGAGGAGTATCTAAACAAATTCAATGAATTATCTCGTTTTGGTCTAGAGTTGGTGAACACGCCTTTAAAGAAGAACGAAAGATTTATTCGTGGGATGAATAAGAAATTCCACGAAAGAATGACCGGCCATGTTTGAGGAATCCTTTTCAGATTTAGTTGATATGGGGTACAGATATGCCACACTTGATATGCAAGAAGCCCCGGAAGAGAAAGGAGATTCGGGCAATCAAAATTGGAAGAAGAGGAAATTTGGAGGCAAGAAACCATGGCAAAGCAAGGAGAAAAAGAAGAGTATTCAGGGAAGCGTGGCAGAGAATGTCACTTGCTATAATTGTCTAGAGAAAGGCCATTACTCAAACAGTTGTAGGAAGCCAAAGAGAGATCAGTCCATTCAAGCGATGCCCAGGAAATGCTATTATTATCAGAAAGTGGGGCATGAAGTTAAAGACTGTCCAACCATGAAGCAAGCTCAAACAGCAATGGTGTATACAGTCAAAGACCAACCTGCATCTTCCAAAGCAGAGAAAGGAAAAGGAGTTCTGGAAGGTAACCACATTATTTATGATAGCATTGTTAGAGTTTTATTTAACACGGGTGCTACACATAGTTTTATCTCTCAGCAAGTTATTAATGAATTAAATCTTGAACCCAATTTTGTTGATGAGCCTATATGCGTAAAGAGTCCAGTTGGAGGTCCCGCAAATCTTTGTCTTTGATGTAGAGACGTTCCTATCTCATATTCTTGTTACCAGTTTCCTATCGGTCTCTTTGTTCTTGATTTTAACGAGTTTGAAGTCCTACTCGGAATGGATTGGCTAGTAAAATATGAGGCCAAATTGGATTGCATTAATCGATTGATTTCAATTAAAACCGAATTTGGAGATTTCATCGAGATTTCTTGTGAGCACCCTAGTCCTAAAAGAGAGGGGTTGATGTATAATTTGGGTTATCTCGAAACCAGTATGGAATCTATACCAATTGTTAGAGATTTTTTGGACGTGTTCGGAGAGGTGAAATCTTTACCTCCACATCGGGAAATAGAATTCAGAATTGACCTAGTAACCAATGCTCGTCCTGTCGTTCACGCAAGTCGCAGGATGGCACCCAGGGAAAAGGTTGAATTAGTTCAGCAAACCGATGATCTACGAGCAAAAGGATTAATTCAACCCAGTGTTTCTGAATGGGGTTCAGCCGTTGTGTTCGTCGATAAATCGGACGGATCTTTGAGATTGTGTGTAGACTACCGCGATCTCAATAAGATGACTCTCAAGAATAAATTTCCACTTCGTAGAATTGACGATCTGTTTGATCAATTGCACGACGCTCGTTTCTTTTTGAAGATGGATCTAGCCCAAGGATTCCATCAACTACGAATCGCCGAAGATTGTGTCCATTTGACAGCTTTCAGGGGTCCTAATATGTTCTATGAATGGTTAGTCATTCCTTTCGTGCTAACCAATGCTCCAGCATACTTCGTAGATCTTATGACCCGTGTGTTCCGGGAAGTATTGAATAAATTTGTGCTCGTGTTTATTGATGATATTTTGATCTATTCCAAAATCGAAGAGGAGCACACCAAGCACCTTAGAATCGTTTTGGAGATTTTGAGGAGAAATATTCTATTTGCAAAATTTTCGAAACGCCACTTTTGGGTCAAAGAAGTCAAATTCCTTGGCCATATTATTAATAAAGAAGGAATTTTGGTTGATCCTAGCAAAATTTCCGCTATTCTTGATTGGAAAAGACCTACTACCCCAAAGGAAGTTCGAAGTTTTTTGGGTTTAGCAGGTTATTATCGGAAGTTTGTCCATGATTTTTCTAAGATAGCTAGTCCTTTGACTAAGCTAACAATGAAGGATGTAAAGTTCAATTGGACTCCGAAATGTGACGAAGCTTTTCAGGAGTTAAAGAAGAGATTAACCACCGCTCGTGTTCTCGCTATTGTTAACGGGAATCAGGGACTTTCTGTTTATACCGACGCTTGCGGTGATGGGGTAGGTGCAGTATTGATGCAAAATGGGAAGGTAATTGCCTACGCAAGTAGACAATTACGTCCGCACGAGAGAAATGACCCAACGCATGATTTGGAGCTTTTGGCTATTGTTTTCGCTTTGAAAATATGGCGACATTATCTTCTGGGTAAGAATCTTTTCAGCTTTCTTAACAATTTACGAATTTAACTTAACTTGATAAATATACTTAATGAACTTTTCTTTCTCTAGGTGAAAATCTTGAATTATTCACCGACCACAAATCTTTAACGTATCTCTTCACCCAGAAGGATCTAAATCTGCGACAACAACGTTGGTTGGAATTTCTGGCATCGTATGACCTAGATATTCTATATACGTCGGGAAAAGCCAATGTAGATGCCGATGCTTTGAGCAGAAGACATGTTGTTCTCGCATATCTTGTTATCGCTCATACTCTTCTTAAGAAGATTGCAAGACAGCAGACTGAAGACAAGTTTCTTCGGGAAATTCGTAGAAGAATAGGTCGAGGTGAAGATTCTAGTTTTGAAATGGATGATCATGGAGTTATAAGGATGAAAGGCAGAATTTGTGTCCCTGACATTCCAGAGCTGAAACGCAGAGTTTTAGATGAATGCCACAAATCTAAGCTTTGCATCCATCCAGGAATTAATAAAATGTATCGAGATATTAAAAGAACCTTCTGGTGGAAGACGATGAAGAGAGACGTATCCATATATGTGAGTCATTGTGCTACTTGTCAACAAATTAAAAGCGACCAAAAGAAAGTAGCTGGTTTACTTCAGCCTTTGGAAGTACCAAAATGGAAATGAGATCAGGTATCGATCGATTTCACCGACGGATTGCCACGAACCAGGAAGGGAAATGAAGCAATTTGGGTTATAGTGGACCGTCTAACCAAAACTACTCACTTCATTCCAGTGAAATCCACTCGGACTGCAGCCAGCTTAGTAGAGCTATATATAAAGGAAATTGTTCGACTCCATGGTATTCCCAGAAGCATAGTGAGTGATCGTGATCCGATCTTCACTAGTAGATTTTGGGAGGCATTCCAAGCCGCTTTGGGAACAAAATTGAATCTTAGCACTACTTATCACCCACATTCTGATGGGCAGGCTGAGAGGATTAACCGAATTCTAGAAGACCTTTTGCGTGCTTGCATTCTCGATTTTGGTGGTTCTTGGGAGGACCATTTGCATCTGGTCGAATTCTCTTATAACAAAAGTTATCAGGCCAGTATAGAAATGGCTCCTTTCGAAGCTTTATATGGTCGTCCGTGTCGATCACCTGCATGTTGGATCGAATCAGGTGATAGACTCATCCTTGGACCAGATATGATTAAAGAAGCCACAGAGAAGGTTGATTTTATTCGAAAGAAATTAATAACGGCTCAAAGTCGTCAAAAGAGCAACTATGACCGCCGAAGAAGAGATTTGGAATTTCAAGTTGGAGATTCTGTATTTTTGAAAGTATCCCCGATGCGGGGTGTATTGAGGTTCGAAAAACTGGAAAACTGGCACCACGTTATATTGGTCCTTTTCCTATTCTGGAAAGGATCGGTCCTCTAGCATATCGAGTGCAGCTACCCAGCTGGTTGTCTGGTGTGCATAATGTGTTCCACGTTTCTAGTCTTCGGAAGTATGTGCACTACCCAAATAGTATTGTTGAGGAGGCAGCTCAGCAGGACCCCAACTTGGCCGTAAGAAGAGATCCGATAAAGATTGTAGATCGGGATGAAAAACGATTGAGGGACAAAGTTGTGGAACTTGTTAAAGTTCAATGGAGTGGCGATCCAATGGACTATACTTTGGAAACTGAAGATAATATGCAGAAATCATATCCCAACTGCAGAGTAGACATCTCGGCTTAAACTGGTAAGCCATTTCCTTATTTTTTTTTGAATTTGTACATTCTTTGTTGCTTTCCTCTCTCTTTCAAATTTCCAGGACGAAATTTTCTTAAGGGGGGATATTTGTAACATCCCAAAATTTCGAATTCCAAACTCGATAAATTTTTTTGAACTTTTAAATTTAATTCGAAAGTTTCAAATGAAATAAAATGTTATTAATATTAAATAAAAGAGAGATATATGGCATTAAATAAATAATTGATAGTTTAAGCTTTAAATAATAATAAATAAAGAAAACATATAACAAACAAAAAAAATTGTTTTAAACAATAAAATAAAATATATGTGATGAATTAAATATTTATAGTTAAATTCAAATAGAAAAAAATTCAAGAGTATGCTTATGATAAAATTTATATAGTTAAATTATATAGTTATAAAAAGACATAAGGTTGAATGGGAAGTTTATAAACAAGGAAACAATAAAATAAAATAAAAATTGAAGTCAGACCAAATCAAAATTGATTACAAAAGAAGAAAAGAAAAAAAATCCGCCGATTAAAAAAAAGCAGAACTTTGTACTTATAGAAATCAAAATAAGATTATATGTAAACTAGGATGGAAACAAGCATTTAATGCTTTCTTCTTAAGATTAAATCAAAGATCATTTCAGCCGAAATAAATCATGGCTTAGTCAACAAGCAAGAATAAAAAAAATATAAAATGTCTGATCAAAGAAAACTGTTGCTCCCTTAGTACAAACCTGATTCTATATAACCTGAAAGAAAAAAGTATATAGCAAACCAGCAGAACAACTATAACCTGAAAATAAATACAGTAGCACCATCAACAAACTTGAAGATTGGAACAAAGATTGGAACAAGGAAAATCAAAACTGTTTCTTCTCAAGCCTAAAAGCTCTCTGTTTCAAATATTACCTCAGTGAGTAAACTTGTTTTTCTTAAATTGGAATCTAAGTATTTATTCATGAATCTTGTATTTTTTTGATTTTATATTGGAAAGAAATGTTGTTTGTATATTTCTATATTACTGGAAATGGTTACCCAGTTGTTCTTCAACATTTTGTTTCAGAACAGAGCAAATTGAAGAAGAGATTCAAACAAACTTCACACAATCCTCTTGAGCTTAGGATATTTTTAAACAAACAAGTTTGTTTCAACTTGAATCATAGTCAAAAAAATTGTTTTAACCTTGAACAAGAAGGGTTGTCTGTGCAAATTGTAATTTGCAGTAAAAACAATTTTTTTGATGAATTCAACTATTTTAAATCATGGATTTGATCACTTAATTTGAATAAGTATATCAAGTTATGATTTTTAAAGGCAATACGATGATTTTTACTTAAGTAATTTAAGTGCAGTTTGAATTTACACAAAAATTGCATTTTTCTTGATTTCTGGTGAACGATTTAATTATAAACATTGAAATTTGGATTGAAGCTTGTTTGAGCTTCGATGATGATGGGAAAATTGTCGAATTTTTTCTCGAATGCGTGAATTTGTTGATCGAACCCAAAGTAGGGTCTAAGCTCAAAGTTTGCAGTGTAAAAGAAATGAGGTGATTTCATTACCTAGGAACGATCGAGCTGCATATGTTTTTATGGAATGATAGTGCGAAGTGTTGACGTGATATGGCCGGAATCGTGAATTTTCTGGTGAACTATGTGAGGAGGACGAGGCAACTTGATTGGGTAGGTCGAGCTTCAATTTCAACGAAGAGGTCAAATTCGATTTTGAGTTCGTTTGCGTCGAATCGAAGCTCGATTTCGAGTGTAGGGGTAAATTGTGACTTATCGAAGTTTGCAACGGCCACCAGAATGGCGACGCGACGTCGTCCACATGCACGACGTCGTTTTCGTGTCAGCGAGTTTGGGCCTGGGGAAGAACTCGAGGGGACGTTCGAGTAAAAGGGGTTAAGACTCGGGTTCTCTCTCGCGTTCGAATGGGTCGATTTAGCGGTGGGCTAAGTTTAAAACTTAGCTTCAGAAAAAGAAAAAAAGAAGAAGAAGGAACAGGTACGAGTGGAGGGGAGAAAGAACACGGGGAAAAGACGAGAAGAACTCGAGTATTACTCGGGTGAAACCTGGCTTTTACTCGGGTTTGCTTTATAATGGCTTACGCCCAACCAAAATTTTAAATTACAATGTTAAGTTAATATCTTCATTTACAAGGTAAACAATGTTGATTATGTTAGGTTAAAACTTACTATAAGTTTAAATTATTTAACAATGTTTTAAAATTTAAATTAACCCTTTAATTAAATAATTAAATTTAAAATAAGAATTTAAGTTAATTTACATAAAAAACTTTCATTGGAATAATAAATCGATTTTTAAAGAGTAAAGAATGTTTTCAAATGATAATCAAGGTAAATAATTTTTATTAACTAATGGTTTTGAAAAGTAACTAAGAACGATTTATGATTTGTAATTAAAATTGATTAATAAACGATTAAGTGTCTAAATTACTTATAATTAAGAATTGTTAGTTAAATAATTTCAGTTAATCAATTTATAATTAGTAGTTAATTAAGTTAATTGAGTGAGGAATAATTTATTAACAAAATTGATATTTAAATAAATTTGTTTATCGTTTAGAATAATTGATCATTGATCAAAATAATTATGTTGTAAATTAACTTAAACCACATTGGAAAACAATTAACCATTATTCTGCACTGAATTGTTATTTCTGCTGTGATCGTAATACTGTGTGATGTAGATTGCCAGCACTGTGATCTATGATTTGTTCTGTATTGATGGGAAAACCCTGTTGCCCGTAAAATGGCATTTAAACTTCGATGCGACAGGGAGTCGGATTTCAGTTAGTTATCTGAAACCCACATCGAACACTGAATTTGAATCCTTGTGATTGTTATGCCCACGTGTTTAAAATTAAGCGTTCACTATTCGGTTTAGCCGGAAGAGGACGTTTATGTCAGATAACCCATTCCGAATAGTGATGCGTCGAAATGGATAACATTTGAAGACCGGTGGTGAAGACCGGGTGTCTTCGAAAACGATAGGATAATCTATCGATCGTCTCTGCACGGAGTTGCTCCGGTATAGAGATTCCCTAAGTGATGGGAAGTCCGATCGGGATTGTCGATACCCGGATTTGTAAGGGCTTCTTCCTTTATTGGACGAAGTGCCTTCGGTTTTGTTAGAACCCGAAACAGACTTGTATGGCCGTGTGTATGACACTACATTTTGAGGTATAAAGCAGATTGCTTTCAAATATGTACTTGTTGGTGGCGGAGAATTTATTCTCTTAGCTTAACACCCTTCTCTAAGACGTACAAGCTCAGAGGTTATGTAGTTGAAGGTTATCAGCGATACATTCCCAATTTGGTAGTGTGGCATGCTAAGTGTTGCTGTGTGTTGATGATCATTTGTTGATCATTTGTGATCAAAGCATGGTTTTCGTGTAAAGCGTAGCTTTATGGACGAGACCTTATCGGTCCTCACAACCTGGAAATGGTCGAAACAGGAAAGATGCGGCAAGGTTATGAGGGTCGTGCCCTTTAGGGTTTGTCATTTCCTTCTGGAAAAAGGTGATGTCATGGTATGGAGCCCAGATATTTACCTGTGTGGTAGCTCCACTCCCATTTATTGTGTGGTTGTTTCTTTGTGATAGAGGGCCCTCGGATAAAGGTCCTAAAGGACCGGGGAGTCGCATACTCGAGTAGTAGTTACCTAGTTACAGAGGTAACCCGGCCATGTGTTGGCAGAGAGCCGGGTAGGTTCTCGGGACATCCCGCCAGAGGCGTACCCATGTGGTAGTAGGAAGTTCCTTAGCCTTACCATTTGTTGGAAATCCAATTCCCAATACGAACCCAGTACGGTTTTAGTTGTATAACCTGCCATTTACTTATGGTGGCGCCCCACTCTTTAGATGGTAGCTATAGTAGGCATACAATAATGATTGTATGCTGGCTAAGATTAATATTATATTTTCAAAATGCTTTCTACACTATGCATTAGTAATAATATCGAAGAATTTTTCTCGTATCAAGCATATTTGACAATCATAAGAAGAAATCTCCTCCAATTCTGCGTTTCCATTGTGTGTGTGGCGGGAGGCCTTATGGTAGTTTCATTTTCCAAAGGCATAATGGTTTTTCTTTTATAAATCTAGTTATTTAAAAGCAACTGTTTTGTTTACTCATACCAGTCCCATGACTGACCCGGAATTTATTGTTCTTTCCTAAACTCTGGGTGCGCATAATTTCTACACGGGCAGCCAAGTAGCAGGCTTCCATGTTCTGGTGTTAGCAGTATTTTGGAGCTCTTGCTTTGAAGATATTTTAGAAGCTTTTGGGATCTCAGGGTTTAGTTTTGGGAGTTTGTTATCACTTCATTCCTTTGAAGACTTTTTGGATATCTGATCACTGTTGTATTATTACGATGTTTATTTGGAGTTGTGGTGTATGTATTAAAAATACTCTGATGTAGTAATGGATATTGTGATGTTGTATCTGTAATGTATGCATAATATTCATTTTGTTCCACTGTTTTATATTCATCTGATGTTGTTATAAGCTTCGGCGAACCAGATTCGATGTTTGGATCTATGGCATTTGAATACGAGTGTCGTATTCGGTGTCAATTTTCGAAAGTCGAGTCAGGGTCGTCACAAATTCAAAATCAATCTTAAAAAATACTCTTTGTTGTCTATATCTCTGCACATTCAATTCACAAATCATCAAAAGATATTAACAGGAAGGTTATAGTCAAGCGTGACTTATCTGTGTTGTTAAGGAAACATTGAAGTTGGAAGCAAAATGTTTGCTTTAGGGTTGGTTGAAGTCCTCTTAGAATGTTCAAGCATTTGTAATCCTATTCCTTCGAGTGAAGTAAAGATTGTTGTTAGTGAAATTCTTAAGTGAGTCTAGGACTGGACGTAGTATGGGATGTCTGAACTAGTATAAAAATCGCTGGCGTAATCTTTTATTTTTTGCTTTCTATTAGCTTGCTTATGTTGTTATTTTAAGTCATTTTTTTTATATTATAGATAATTCCACATTCCTCACATAAGTCACTTTACATAACCACTTTCAATATGTTGACATATCCATGTTGATTATGTCGACATACACTTAGCTTCCGTATTTTAAAACTCATAATGTAAGTTTACCTGAAGATGTTAGGGAATTGAAAAAAAAAGAGAAATGTCAATGATATTTGTTATGATGCCTTCAATGAAATTTCAATGACTCAATAGACTTACTGATCATTTCTATTATCTTTGTCAATAAAACACATGTGTTCCAGTTGTCTTAAGTCAATTTTATTTTTCATTTGATACGATCAATCTTCATATTTATAACTCATTTGTTTCTATTCATTCATTGAATTTCCTGTTTATCTCTGTGAAATATCTCCATAATTTATTTGAGAACACTACACAACTCAAAGAAACATCAATAGTAATATTCATATAGTTATTGTCATCAAAAATTAATACTCGATGAATTAACTGTTCTCTGGGCCGAGAAGTCGCATATTATCAGAAGAATAAAATAGGCATTATCATGAGCATTACTTACATAACCCGTGATGAAGAAATACGGTAGCTTGAAGATGGCCGAATCACATTGAGAGGCAAAGATGTGTAGGAAGAAGCGATGACTCGAATGAAGAATACGCTTGTCCGTTGGTGTTGTATTCAGCAAATTTTATGGGTATAACATGTTAGATCAGGTGCATTGGCAATAGGATAAATATGGGAAATTTCAAATTTAAAAAAAATCCTTTCATTAATTTTGCACTAGATATTTATTTTACATTATCTCAAATAATTCGTTTGCATAAATCATCATATTTAGTATTAAATTAAAGGAGAATTGATATTTGAAATTTATTTTGTTTTATTTTAGTTGTGAAATTTTGTTTATTACATATGCATTGTATTTTAATATAACTTTGACCTAAAATTAATTAATTTATTTTATTTATTGAAGATTCATATTAATAATATGCTTGTCAACTTATGATGTAAAGAAGCTTAAGAAATATATGAAAAAAATAATGTAGGATATTTATGATCAATGGAATTTATGAGCACACTATGTAAAATGAACATATATTGTCAAAGTCAACTATAATACACACATACATATAAAATTTTTTGGACTTACATATAAAATAAAAATAAAAATTAATTTGGCATACGTGCACACATACATAAGAGAATAGTTTTTTAAAACAAGGTCAAAAATAAATTAAAAATACCATATATAACAGGTGTGTATCATTTTAAAATATTATCGTTTTGAAATATACATGTATATTATAATCAAGGCCAAACATCATTTTTTTTAAACCCATGAACAGAAATACGATTATACATACATTTGTACATATATACATACATATATAAATCTACGTATGTATGTAGTCATATATATGTATGTATGTATCTATACATATATATTAATGCCAAAGCTGAACCAAAAAAAAAGTTTACATGCGTACGTACATACATACACATATATATTCCTATGCAATCTGGATTTTTTTACTGGACCATCAATTTTTATTAAAATTAAAATAGGTATAAGGAAGCTATACCTCAACAACTTTATGATATAACACATGCCTACACTGCTCGAAATTAGCAAACACTAATTCAAGCACAACAATGAAAAACAATAGGAATATTTCATATAACCATAGACAAGCATTTCAGTCGAGAAAAGACTAAGCTTGAATTCACAAAAAGAACAAATACAAAACAATTTTTGAGACGACTCGACTTTCTACTACCATAAAATCGCATCATCTTTAAGAAAGAAAGGGATAGAAAAGAGAAAAGATAGAGAAGAAGAAAGAAACAACATCAGAATCTAAACAGTGGAACGAATAAATTATATTACTCACATAATACATTACATAGTATCATATACATCAGAGATACACAGCTAAAACAACACATACTAGATAGTTATATCACCTGTCTAGTTATACAACTCAATACAACTCAAAGACAACAACTCAGAGAACACACAGCGGAATACTCTATAGCTATACGCAGAAGCCTCCTGCTCCATTGCTCCTTCAGAATTCGTCAAGCCAACATAGAATCCTAACCTGAATCCCTTGGCTACTCGTAAAAATTTGAGTACCCAAGAGTTTAAGAAAAATAGAATAAACTCCTAGTCAGACATGGGTCTGGTGTGAGTAAACGGGTTAAAGTTGCTTAACTTTAAAATCCTTTTGAAAGAAAGGGTATCACGTAAGACTTCCCACACATAAACATGGAAAAGTTTTTACCTTACGCTAACCAAAACATTTGATAGGAAATTCAGTGATATTATAATAGTGTCTAAGGTTTTCAAATAAATAAGAAATAGCCAAAATTGTTACATGATTGAATTCCAGCTACTAGCCACAAAAGTGGGTAATACAATCAAAACCGTTGGCACTTATTGGATTTTGGATTCCATACAATGGCAGGGCTACTGGGGTACCGCCCGTCACAGTACGTGGACTAGATCACTGTACTGAGGAGTACGCCTGCTCCCCTGCAACACAAAGCCGGACCCATTCCTTACTGAACAGTTCCGAATAAGACAACCCTGGCGGATGTAGCTATTCAACCGCCCACACAGACGAAATAAAAGGGACCTCTAGACAGGGCTAAATCTTACTCTCAAGTGGGGGCTACCCACGAAGCTTTGCTGCACCTCCCCTGTTCTAGCCATTCCCGGTTGATGAGGCTTGAGGCTACGATTACCTTTAGTGAACATATCACTTAGAAAGATCATCGTCCACCTGATGATGTTTTGAAAGCATTCAATCCATACAAGTTCGTTCCGGGTTTGAACGAAACCAAAGGCATTATCTCGTTACACTCATTTTGGAATCACCCTCAGAGTTAACGATAATAACCATTGCACTCTGAACCACCATCTCGAAACTATAAGAACTAATTCCGTCAAACTCATTACGGAATCACCCACAGAGTTATACTGACGTATAGCCCTTACACCTAGAGTCTTCACAAAGCTCTACTTTGACTCACGACCTAACGTTATTTGGAATCGATGTGGTTTTCAGATATCCAAATATGAAAACCCGATCCCGGTCTCATCGAAATCCAAAGCGTGTCTTTTAAGTCCAAGTTGTTTTAAAGGTTTAAAACAATTCAATACAGTATCTATATACACACAGATAGATAACTCACAAATCAATAATTGATAATCAACATTATCAAATAACAGGTAATCCACATTATCAATATCATAATAGATAATCCATATATCAACATCCCAATTGATAATCTATGTAATCATCATAATGCAACCAAGTATTCATATCATACAACCATACTTATCTCATTACTGAGATCACAAAGTATTCAAGACAATCAATGTCATCCATTCATATATAAGCAATGATTTACTCATAACATAATATAATTAATTTAAAATGAATTAAATTAACTATCTCTATCTATAATTAATTTAAAGTGAATTGAATTAATCACTTCATCTATAATTAATTTAAAATAAATTAAATTAATTACTTCATCCAAATATATCTTGCTTACTTATTCTTCAATTAAACAAATTAATTAATCATCATCCTAATTAATCAACCTTGATTAATTAACTCTTAATATAATAATTAATCCTTAATTGTTCTCATTAATCATATCAATTAATGAACCTTAATTAATTACTTCCATTGATTAATTAACTTTAATTAATTACATTATTTTTTGAATAATTACATTAATTAATCATGCTTAAATTAATTACTTTCAATTAATCAAATATAAACATAAATTAATTATTATTAATTACTACTTAATTACTTTATAAATTCATTTATTTATTACACCAAGTAATAAACCCTTAATTACTTTAACAAGTAATTATTCATTTAAAAATTACTTCCTAATCAGTAATTTTACTTATCTTAATTACCTCTGTAATTTATCAATTACTTACCTTAAGTAATTACCTTATCAAAACTTTATTAAGTAATCATACTTAATCTTTTATCAAGTGACTATATTTAATTAATTTACAAATTAATTAACTTACTTGATTTCACTCATCTCATAAAACATAATTGAGTAATTCATCCCTCAATTACTCATTAACCAAATTAATCTTCAATTAATAGATTAACTATCATCAATTATTAATTAATAAACTTAATTATTAATCAACTCTTTAAAATAAAGTAATTAATCACTAAATACTTTTTTAATTAATTAATAATACTTAATTAACAATTTAATTATCTCTTAATCATTAATTAATAAACTTAATTATTGACTAACAATCTTAATTACAAATTAATTAATCCATAAATATAATTAATTAATCCTAAATTAAAATTAATTAACCTTAAATAAAAATAGTTAATTAATTCTTAATTAACTTTCATTATAAATTTATAACCCTTTTAATTATTAATTAGGTAAACCCAATTATTACTTAATAAAGCCTTTATTAACTATTAATTAATTACTATTTTTAATTAATCCTTAATTACTTAATTAAATAAGTAATTACAATTTAATTAATCATTTGTCATTAATTAAATCATCATCTTAATTAATAGTTAATTAAATAAATAATTTTACTTAATTAATCACTTAATTAACCCACTTAAAAATAATGATTAAATAAATTAATTATCTTAAAATTTCTTAATTAACTATCTAATTACAAATTATTAATACTTAATTATTATTTAAGATAAAATATTATCTTAAATACATCTTTAAGTCTTAACTTAACTCAATTCATTAATTAAATTAAATTATAAAGAAATCATTAATTACCTCCTTAATAATTAATTAATAATTCTAATTTTCAAGTTAATAAATTGCCTTAACTTTAATTGTTAAATAATTAAAAACATTTAAAATTTCTTTTATATTTCCAAACTAAGGTTTGAAAACAACATTAACTTAAACATTTAAACAAATCATATAAATTTCATTTATACAAACAACTCAATTTAAAACAAGAATTTAACTTATCTTAAATTTTTAAAGTTTAAACTTACCTTATTTTAAATCGAAAATATGTTTAAGTATTTCTGTTTGGATTCAACTCAAATACATGAATCCAAGAAAACAAGTGCATCTTCCTTTTTCTTCTTTACTTATTTTTTTTAAACAAATTTGATTTTAAAATTTCAAAAACTGTTAAATTTTAAAACTAAAACTGTTAAAACATAACAGTTAACTCTGCATACACAAATGACCAGAATAACCCGAGATATAACCCGAGCCATCTCCCTTACTACCCGAGACCTACTTCGAGAAAACAAAGCAAAACCCCAACATCATCCCACTGACATCAACCCACCTCCGTGCACATGCACCGATGCCAGAACCACCACTGGTCAACGACGACACCTCCAACAAGTCATCCAAGCACTCTACATCACCTACTACCCACAGAACAACAATTCCTACCTCGATTCAAAATCGAGTAACCATTGTCGAACAGAACCCCAAACCAAAAACCCTTCATCTTCAGCAACCCCAAAATCGTCACCTCCGGTCATCATTAAGCACCGTAACCCCGGCCTTAGCTTGCTGACTCACCGCGCATGCTCCTCCCTAAAAATCATATAACTCGATGCAATTTTGGGAATGCAGAAATCAATTCACAGTAAGAACCCAAAAACTAGGTTTAAAACCAATCTCTGACAAAATCAAAACATCATAGTGATTTATAAATTCTGTAACCATTTTTACAATACTCACTGATGCTTCACCTAACTCCATTAACCATCTCAATTATTCCAGATTAACATAAATTTGCATAAACCCAAATTTCAGTAAATACCCAATTACATATTCAATACAGTTTTAAAAATTGTGAATCTCTTTTCAAAATTCATAACTTTCAATGACACCTAAGTTTATATAATCATTTAATCCCAATTTAATCCTTGGTTTCAGGCATTGATGATAAGTTTGCTACTGCATAGTTAAATTCCCAGGTATGATTCAAAAACCAGAGGTCTAGTTCTATATATATATATATATATATATATATATATATTGGAACTAACTTTTTTTAGTTTAAACTATGACTTAACAAATTCTGAATGGAATTGTTTGAGGATTTAATCC
Organism: Allium cepa; assembly: GCA_030765085.1. Taxonomy (NCBI): domain Eukaryota; kingdom Viridiplantae; phylum Streptophyta; class Magnoliopsida; order Asparagales; family Amaryllidaceae; genus Allium; species Allium cepa. Next base: position 955,911,579 of record CM060932.1, read on the forward strand.
ATTTTTCTCAGATCCTTCAGTGGATAACAGAAAAGAAATTGAACTATACTACACAGATCCAACATAAAAACTCCACTGCATATCAATCTCAACACAGAACAACTTATATGTATATAACTTAAACATCATCTCAAAATTATGCAACATAAAATCACTATTTAAATTTTAGAAGATTGTTTACTCACCTCATTTAGAAGAAGTGCAGAGGTTTGATAAGCTGGGAACTGCAAAAGACCTTGTTTTTTTTTTTAAAATGCTTCTTTTCTTTAAAACTGCAAAGTTTTGATGATAAAACTGAAGTGCTTCCTTTAAATCTTTGAAAAGCTTTGAAAACATCTTGTTTGACCCAGATTTGCTTGATTGCATTTGAAGTTTGAGGCAGATACTAGAGTTTGAGGAATTAAATGCAGATTTTGTTTTGAGAAAAACTGCAGACATTCAAATGCAGATTTGGTTTGAAAATAAACTGCAGACATGCAGTTTGATTTGCATTTCAATGTCAAGTTTTTGAATTGAACATGATTTGAGTTGAGGAGTGTTTCAGGTTTGATTTTTTTGGAAAGTGTTTGAGTGAATTGATTTCAAACTTGAGAATGCTTCAGGTTTTGGTAACATGGATCAATGTTTTCAGGTTTTTAATTCATGCATGGATTGAATTGAGGAATTGTTTGAGAAATTGTTTGAAGATTTCTGGTTTGGAATGAGTAAAAGTTTCATTGATGGTTTTAGTTTTTCTTTTTAGAAATAAACAAAGAATTAAAGAAAATGAGAAAGAGGGTTTATATAGGGTAGATTTCAGATTTTATAAATTTAAAAGAAAAATTAAAAAGAAAATGGACACTTGTCTCAACTTTAATTAATATGCTAACACATGTTATCAAGTGAGTTTAAAACTTAACACTTGTCCTTTTTATTTCTATATTATTTATAAAAGATTTTAAAGGTTTTTAAATTAATTTCCTAATTAACAAACATATTTTCTTAATTTTAAAAATACTCTTTAATTAAAATAATAAAAAACAAATACATTTAAACATTTATAAATGTATGCTAAATTTATACGAAATAAAATCTTTAAAAAGAACATAAAATAAAAATCAATTATAATTTAAATAAAGTTATATACAATATTTCAAACTTATTTTTAAAAGTGCTATTTCAAAAGCCATGTATTTATCCTTATTAAATAAATAAAATTCCAAATTTCTATAAATAAATTTTTATAAAAAGAAATAAAATAATATCTTATTTTAATTAAAAATATTATCTATATAATTTAAAAACCAAACCATATTATCATTTTATTTTAATATGTTTGTATTTCTTTGAATTCAAATTTATATCCATTTTCAAAGTCAAATTTAAAAATCAAATCTAAAATAAATTTAAATAAATAAATATCAATTTTTAAATATATTATTATTTACAAATAATATATCCTATTTTAAAATCAATTTAAAATACACAGATTTAAATACACAGATATAAATGCATTTTAAACACACTTATAAATTTTGAAAACAATATACCAATTTATAACCATAATTAAAATATTACTTGGTTAATTATCTTTGAAAATAACAATTTATCAATTTCAAATAATTAAATTTAAGAGATTATCACATTTTAAACTTCTGGAAATTTCGGGATATTACAATCCTCCCCCCTTAACAGAATTTCGTCCTCGAAATTTAAAACAAAGATAATCCAAAGTTTTATTTTATTACAACCCATTCAAACATTCATAACAGCCACACACTATCAATCAAACAAACAATTTCATCCAAACAACCAATTCAATCAAATAACACCAGCTATCCGGACACAGATCCAGATAAACTTCCTAAAATTATCTCGAGTTTCCCCAGTACAGACACAGGGATACTCGCTCTATTAAACCCAAACTAGCTATACTACTGAACTACTGAGTTCCCACTCAGCTAAATCTATAATCTACACAAGATACCAGACCAAAGACAAGTCTGATCAATAACTAAAACCTTCACAGAACTACTGATCTCAAAACCAGTGATGAACCAAAACACGAACTCCCTCAGAGACACGCGAAATAATTTGAATTCCAGTCTTCCAAACTGGCAATTCAACTCTTCAAACCAAAACACTGATCCTACAAAAACTCAGAAGAATCCAATATGCCTCGAAGCTCACCAAAACTTATTGCTCCCTTTACCAGAGAAAAACTCAATAACATCGAAGTCTCCAACTTCGAATTCCAAATTCTTCCGTTACTTAACCTCAAAAATTACCGGACGATCCGACTGCCAACAGATCCTTCCTGATCAGCTCAACCTTCGCTGATGCTTTTACAAACAAACTGGATCAACTCACAAACTGATCCTCACAAGATCAATCCAAAATTAAAACCAAACTTTACTATCAATAGTAGAAAACAACTTCTCCCATCAGGAAAAGACAAAACAGAATCTCTCGCCAACTTGCCTCGGATTCTGAAAAATAAATTCAGAAGAAACTCTCTAATCCAAAATACTGCAATTCCCAGTTGCTTCTACTCAAGAACAACAGCCACCTTGCTTCCGCTGCACAACTCTGATCTGGAGCAGATAAAAATGTCGTCGAATGGACACAGGCACAAACTAAACATCACATCTCGGAAATAAGGTGCAACAGAAGTTCCAAGAAATACAGAGCTGCTTCACCAAACGATCAACCTAAGAGACAACCTTCTACCCAGCTGAATCACCGGTATCACACCTAACATCAAGTCGATTCAGAAATTAAACTCCAATGTGGGTAAATCTCTAACTTTCCTGAAGATATATCCAGAAAAATCTTCAACAACTCCATAACTTCTACATCCTCTAGAAATGCCACAAATCCAAGCAAAGGACTATCTAAGATAATTACCAAACCATCGCAAGTCACTTTTGCGATCACCCAACCCAATGTCCAAGATACTTTTCTCTCTCCACCAATCAGAACAGTTTATCCTTGAGCAACTAATCCATCGAAGAAACAGATCCTCACTACTGCTTCTGAATTACACCTCCAGGAAATGCTAAGCCAAAAAGATCTTCCTGCTGAAGCACGGAACACTCCCGAGCTGCACTGCTAACATAGATGCCAAAGACTTCTTATCCAAAGAAAACATCTTCGGAGACATCCATAGTCACCGCATCTCATCACGCAGCTACTACTTCCTGAGGTTACCAAGATACCATCACTTACTTCTGTCTAACCGACATATCCAAATTCTCAAAAATCCGCTCTCACGAGCGCAATCAAACTTACACTTCAAAGATGAACTCCGAACCTTAACAGATTTCCTTCAGAGATCAATGAAATCCTTACACCAAACTGCAAAGATTACTCGAGACGGTATTAGGTCTACAGTTTCGACAATAACACTTCAAATCTTTAAACATTCAAACTCCAACCATTAGTCGTCGTGTTACACACCACTACTTCATCTACCTTTATAACTTATATTGGAAAACCTGAACAGGTAACCCAACAGATAGGTAGAAATATATATATATATATATATATATATATAGTCATATATAAAAATTACAAGTACGCTCTCTCAAGAAAGACACCACTACAGAGCCTAGGTATTCACTCAACCTAATGCTCTGATAACAACTGAGACAACCCGACTTTCAACTACCAGAAAATCGCATCATCTTTAAGCAAGAAAGGGATAGAAAAGAGAAAAGATAGAGAAGAAGAAAGAAACAACATCAGAATCTAAACAGCGGAACGAATAAATTATATTACTCACATAATGCATTACATAGTATCATATACATCAGAGATACACAGCTAAAACAACACATACTAGACAGTTATATCACCTGTCTAGTTATACAACTCAATACAACTCAAAGACAACAACTCAGAGAACACACAACGGAATACTCTATAGCTATACGCAGAAGCCTCCTGCTCCATTGCTCCTTCAGAATTCGTCAAGCCAACATAAAATCCTAACCTGAATCCCTTGGCTACTCATAAAAATTTGTGTACCCAAGAGTTTAAGAAAAACAGAATAAACTCCAGGTCAGACATGGGTCTGGTGTGAGTAAACGGGTTAAAGTTGCTTAACTTTAAAATCCTTTTGAAAGAAAGGGTATCACGTAAGACTTCCCACACATAAACATGGAAAAGTTTTTACCTTACGCTAACCAAAACATTTGATAGAAAATTCAGTGATATTATAATAGTGTCTAAGGTTTTCAAATAAATAAGAAATAGCCGAAATTGTTACATGATTAAATTCCAGCTACTAGCCACAAAAGTGGGTAATACAATCAAAACCGTTGGCAATTATTGGATTTTGGATTCCATACAATGGCAGGGCTACTGGGGTACCGCCCGTCACAGTACGTGGCCTAGATCACCGTACCGAGGAGTACGCCCGCTCCCCTGCAACACAAAGCCGGACCCATTCCTTACTGAACAGTTCCGAATAAGACAACCCCGGCGGATGTAGCTATTCAACCGCCCACACAGACGAAATAAAAGGGACCTCTAGATAGGGGTACATCTTACTCTCAAGTGGGGGCTACCCACGAAGCTTTGCCGCACCCCCCTGTTCTAGCCATTCCTGGTTGATGAGGCTTGAGGCTATGATTACCTTTAGTGAACACATCACCTAGAATGCTCATCGTCCACCTGTTGATGTTTTGAAAGCATTCAATCCATACAAGTTCGTTCCGGGTTCGAACGAAACCGAAGGCATTATCTCGTTACACTCATTTTGGAATCACCCTCAGATTTAACGACAATAACCCTTGCACTATGAACCACCATCTTGAATCTATAGGAACTAATTCCGTAAAACTCATTACGGAATCACCCGCAGAGTTATACTGACGTATAGCCCTTACACCTCGAGTCTTCACAAAGCTCCACTTTGACTCACGACCTAACGTTATTTGGAATCGATGTGGTTTTCGGATATCCAAATATGGAAACCCGATCCCTGTCTCATCGAAATCCAAAGCGTGTCTTTTAAGTCCAAGTTGTTTTAAAGGTTTAAAACAATTCAATACAGTATCTATATACACACAGATAGATAACTCACAAATCAATAATTGATAATCAGCATTATCAAATAACAGGTAATCCACATTATCAATATCATAATAGATAATCCATATATCAACATCCCAATTGATAATCTATGTGATCATCATAATGCAACTAAGTATTCATATCATACAACCATACTTATCTCATTACTGAGATCACAAAGTATTCAAGACAATCAATGTCATCCATTCATACATAAGCAATGATTTACTCATAACATAATATAATTAATTTAAAATGAATTAAATTAACTATCTCTATCTCTAATTAATTTAAAGCGAATTAAATTAATCACTTCATCTATAATTAATTTAAAATAAATTAAATTAATTACTTCATCCAAATATATCTTGCTTACTTATTCTTCAATTAAACAAATTAATTAAACATCATCCTAATTAATCAACCTTGATTAATTAACTCTTAATATAATAATTAATCCTTAATTATTCTCATTAATCATATCAGTTAATGAACCTTAATTAATTACTTCCATTTATTAATTAACTTTAACTAATTACATCATTTCTTGATTAATTACATTAATTAATGATGCTTAAATTAATTACTTTCAATTAATCAAATATAAACATAAATTAATTATTTTTAATTACTTCTTAATTACTTTATAAATTCATTTATTTATTACACCAAGTAATAAACCCTTAATTACTTTAACAAGTAATTATTCATTTAAAAATTACTTCCTAATCAGTAATTTTACTTATCTTAATTACCTCTGTAATTTATCAATTACTTACCTTAAGTAATTACCTTATCAAAACTTTATTAAGTAATCATACTTAATCTTTTATCAAGTGACTATATTTAATTAATTTACAAATTAATTAACTTACTTGATTTCACTCATCTCATAAAACATAATTGAGTAATTCATCCCTTAATTACTCATTAACCAAATTAATCTTCAATTAACAGATTAACTATCATCAATTATTAATTAATAAACTTAATTATTAATCAACTCTTTAAAATAAAGTAATTAATCACTAATTGCTTTTTTAATTAATTAATTAAACTTAATTAACAATTTAATTATCTCTTAATCATTAATTAATAAACTTAATTATTGACTAACAATCTTAATTACAAATTAATTAATCCATAAATATAATTAATTAATCCTTAATTAAAATTAATTAACCTTAAATAAAAATAGTTAATTAATTCTTAATTAACTTTCATTATAAATTTATAACCCTTTTAATAATTAATTAAGTAAACCCAATTATTACTTAACAAAACCTTTATTAAGTATTAATTAATTACTATTTTTAATTAATCCTTAATTACTTAATTAAATCAGTAATTACAATTTAATTAATCATTTGTCATTAATTAAATCATCATCTTAATTAATAGTTAATTAAATAAATAATTTTACTTAATTAATCACTTAATTAACCCACTTAAAAATAATGATTAAATAAATTAATTATCTTAAAATTTCTTAATTAACTATCTAATTACAAATTATTAATACTTAATTATTATTTAAGATAAAATATTGTCTTAAATACATCTTGAAATCTTAACTTAACTCAATTCATTAATTAAATTAAATTATAAAGAAATCATTAATTACCTCCTTAATTATTAATTAATATTCTAATTTTCAAGTTAATAAATTACCTTAACTTTAACTGTTAAATAATTAAAAACATTTAAAAATTTCCTTTATATTTCCAAACTAAGGTTTGAAAACAACATTAACTTAAACATTTAAACAAATCATATAAATTTCATTTATACAAACAATTCAATTTAAAACAAGAATTTAACTTATCTTAAATTTTTAAAGTTTAAACTTACCTTATTTTAAATCGAAAATATGTTTAAGTATTTCTATTTGGATTCAACTCAAATACATGAATCCAAGAAAACAAGTGCATCTTCCTTTTTCTTCTTTACTTATTTTTTTTTAAACAAATTTGATTTTAAAATTTCAAAAACTGTTAAGTTTTAAAACTAAAACTTTTAAAACATAACAGTTAACTCTGCATACACAAATGACCAGAACAACCCGAGATATAACCCGAGCCATCTCCCTTACTACCCGAGACCTACTTCGAGAAAACAAAGCAAAACCCCAACATCATCCCACTGACATCAACCCACCTCCGTGCATCTGCACCGATGCCAGAACCACCACTGGTCAACGGCGACACCTCCGACAAGTCATCCAAGCACCCTACATCCACTTACGACCCACAGAACAACAATTCCTACCTCGATTCAAAATCGAGTAACCATTGTCGAACAGAACCCCAAACCCAAAAACCCTTCATCTTCAGCAACCCCAAAAATCATCACCTCCGGTCATCATTGAGCACCACAACCCCGGCCTTAGCTTGCTGACTCACCGCGCATGCTCCTCCCCAAAAATCATATAACTCGATGCACTTTTGGGAATGCAAAAATCAATTTACAGTAAGAACCCACAAACTAGGTTTAAAACCAATCTCTGACAAAATCAAACATCATAGTGATTTATAAATTCTGTAACCATTTTTACAATACTCAATGATGCTTCACCTAACTCCATTAACCATCTCAAGTATTCCAAATTCGCAGATTAACAGAAATTTACATAAACCCAAATTTCAGTAAATACCCAACTACATATTCAATACAGTTTTAAAAATTGTGAATCTCTTTTCAAAATTCATAACTTTCAAAGACACCTAAGTTTATATGATCATTTAATCCCAATTTAATCCTTGGTTTCAGGCATTAATGATAAGTTTGCTACTACATAGTTAAATTCCCAGGTATGATTAAAAAACCAGAGGTCTAGTTATATATATATATATATATATATATATATATATATATATATATATATATATATATTTACTGGAACTAACTTGTTTTAGTTTAAACTATGACTTAACAAATTCTGAATGGAATTGTTTGAGGATTTAATCCATTTTTCTCAGATCCTTCAGTAGATAACAGAGAAGAAATTGAACTAATCCAACATAAAAACTCCACTGCATATCATTCTCAACACAGAACAACTTATATGTATATAACTTAAACATCATCTCAAAATTATGCAACATAAAATCACTATTTAAATTTTAGAAGAATGTTTACTCACCTCATTTAGAAGAAGTGCAGAGGTTTGATAAGCTGGGAACTGCAAAAGACCTTGTTTTTTTTTAAATGCTTCTTTTCTTTAAAACTGCAAAGTTTTGATGATAAAACTGAAGTGCTTCCTTTAAATCTTTGAAAAGCTTGGAAAACATCTTGTTTGACCCAGATTTGTTTGGATGCATTTGAAGTTCGAGGAAGATACTTGAGTTTGAGGAATTAAATGCAGATTTTGTTTTGAGAAAAACTGCAGACATTCAAATGCAGATTTGATTTGAAAATAAACTGCAGACATGCAGTTTGATTTGCATTTCAATGTCAGGTTTTGAATTGAACATGATTTGAGTTGAGGAGTGTTTCAGGTTTGATTTTTTTGGAAAGTGTTTGAGTGAATTGATTTCAAACTTGAGAATGCTTCAGGTTTTGGTAACAAGGATCAATGTTTTCAGGTTTTTAATTCATGCATGGATTGAATTGAGGAATTGTTTGAGAAATTGTTTGAAGAATTCTGGTTCGGAATGAGTAAATGTTTCATCGATGGTTTTAGTTTTTCTTTTTAGAAATGAACAAAAAATTAAAGAAAATGAGAAAGAGGGTTTATATAGGGTAGATTTCAGATTTTATAAATTTAAAAGAAAATTTAAAAAGAAAATGGACACTTGTCGCAACTTTAATTAATATGCTAACACATGTTATCAAGTGAGTTTAAAACTTAACACTTGTCCTTTTTATTTCTATATTATTTATAAAAGATTTTAAAGGTTTTTAAATTAATTTCCTAATTAACAAACATATCTTCTTAATTTTAAAAATACACTTTAATTAAAATTCTAATAAACAAATACATTTAAACATTTATAAATGTATGCTAAATTTATATGAAATGAAATCTTTAAAAAGAAAATGAAATAAAAATCAATTATAATTTAAATAAAGTTATATACAATATTTCAAACTTATTTTTAAAAGTGCTATTTCAAAAGCCATGTATTTATCCTTATTAAATAAATAAAATTCCAAATTTCTAAAATAAATTTTTATAAAAAGAAATAAAACAAAATCTTATTTTAATTAAAAATATTATCTATATAATTTAAAAACCAAACCATATTATCATTTTATTTTAATATGTATGTATTTCTTTGAATTCAAATTTATATTCATTTTCAAAGTCAAATTTAAAAATCAAATCTAAAATAAATTTAAATAAATAAATATCTATGTTTAAATAAGCATATTATTATTTACAAATAATATATCCTATTTTAAAATCAATTTAAAATACACAGATATAAATGCATTTTAAACACACTTATAAATTTTGAAAATAATATACCAATTTATAACCATAATTAAAATATTACTAGGTTAATTATCTTTGAAAATAACATTTTATCAATTTCAAATAATTAAATTTAAGAGATTATCACATTTTAAACTCCTGGAAATTCCGGGATATTACAATTTTTGTCTAAAATTTTGTTGCAACAAGAAGCCATATTACCATTAACATTTTTAATAGCATGCACTAATATTCCATGCATAGAGAACATCTGACATTAAGCAGCATATTACATTGGAAATTAATTTTCATGTTGAATTGGTATGAGCTGGCAACCAAACAGATAGGAACATACTTACAGCAAGTGCAAAGATGTAAAAATTAGAAAACCAACGACAAAATAGACAAGCATTAGTAAACCCATTAAACTACAACTAAAAGCTCATTAATGACATTAACAACACTAATTAAAACTCATATTGGCTGTGTAGCAGTCTTTACGAAGTTGGAATGAAGGGAATAAGGCTGATCAACAATTAAGGCAGGTATGCTAGCATCATTTCTCCAAAAATCATTCTAACACATACAACCATCTACGTACCATCACAAACATTAAAAGCCAAGGCATAAGCCAAAATGGCGGCAAATAGATATAAACCTCAAAACCCAGCAAAAAATATGAAAAAAAGACAATATCTCATGCACAAATCGCTCTATCAGATTAGGCCAACCCACCCACAAAGCGTTCGAGAGCATTGGAAATCTGAAGCTGAAAGGGGGAATAATTGGATGTCATCGAGTTGCAGAGTAGAGAAAGGTTGAAACGCTAGACATAGAAGGGGAGAATGTTGAGATGCATATTTATCTATTTATTACTAAAATGTGTATATACATATATGTATGTATTTATGAAATTTTAATTTTTGGTTTATATTTTTGTTGAAAATCAGTTGGGGTTGATTAATGCTATAATGACAAATTAAATTGAAGATTACCATTGTATCCAATCGGTCATTGCAACATTATTTTCTTAACCTTTCCTTTCAACACCGGCTCTTTCTCCCTCCTTGCTTGATGTGTAAATTTTAGCCATAGGCTCCATCTACTTTAATGGTAGATAGGGTTTTATTTTTATATATATTGAATAAGGAAAAGTATTGCCATTTATAACCACTAGATATCATAAATATCTCCACTTTTTCCTCGTCTTTTAAATCTAGATCTAATTTTGGCCAAAGAGAAGCATTCAAACCTCCTACTCCTCCATATTTAGGCTCATCTATTTATGGACTCTCCATGCTCTTTTCTTAATTAACATCGTTTATTTATTTATTTGCTTGTTTTTAGCCCAAACACTGAGTAAATAAATATACGATGATTACATTTTATTTTAATCAATTTTTAGGCCCTGAAAAATAATTAATAGCCAGAAAAATTTAATACGGTTTTTATATTAATTTTTACTATTAGTATATATATATATAATTTGCAATTAATTTAAATAAGTTAAATTCAAGAAAATTACTAACAACACCTGACTCCGAGCATGAACTTGGTCCTTGATAATACTTAACAATTCAAAGCTTGTATAGGTTCTGTTACAGCACAGTATTGAGCAAAAATTTAGTTTGTTACAAATTATTTAGACGAATCCAATTTTTAAATCTTTATTAAGATACATCTTGTTTAATGATGTTTTGTGCACTTATTCATTTTTCCATCACTATATCATTCATATATATTAAGTTCATTCAATACTCAAAAACTCTAATAATATCCGTAGTTAGTTGCGCAATGTTGCTTTAAAGCCCTTAGTTCAACCTGATAATATTCATCAATTAACTGATGTACTTTGGCTATAGAATTTGACTTTAAGTTAACTACTAATTATGGTGATATGATATGATCTCTCGCTTGCACTTAGGGTCAATTTTGGAGCCTCATCCTTACACATTCGATTATTCTACCAAAATTAGACTAGGAATGGGTTTTAGTGAAGGGATATATGAAGGATGTGCCTCGACCTCATATTATATCTTGGTTCCCTATCTATACTACCATATCATTATCCCAATATATTTACACTAAACTTCAATGCTTGGGATCACTGCAACTCTTTTATGAATATATGCAACCTAACTACTTCTTTTGAGACATCATTTATGACATTGTACTCACCCTCCATGGTCGAGTCTGCCAATAATTCTTGCTTGGAACTTATCCAACTTATGGCTCCCTCGGTTGAAGGTAAATAAAAATCTTGAGATTGACTTATTTCATTGGCATCCCTTTGAAAATTTGAGTCTAGGTACCCTTACATAAGAAGTTCATTGTTTTCATATTTTAGAAACAAATCCCTAGTAATTATCAAATACTTTAGGATGGTCGTAACTAATGTTTAATGATTTTCACACATATTTTTTTAATATCGACTAAATGCACCTAGTTTGAAAAAAACGACATCTGGCCTAATACATTGCATAGTGTGTATGATGGATTCTATTATTGTTGCATAAGGAATCCTACTTATACACTATCTCTCCTTATTCGTAGATGGGGAGCCATTCTTAGGAATAATAATTCCATGACACAATGGAGCATCTTTACGCTCAGAATTTTTTATAAGAAATCTTTTTAGTGAGGTATCTATTTACGATGATTGGGAAAATTGAAGTATCATTTAGATCTATCTATATAGATATTTATACATAGTATAAAAGATGCCTCTCCTAAATCTTTTAGTGAAAGACTATTGGATAACCAAGCTATTAGTGATTGTAACACCAGCACATCATTACCTACCAGTAGTAAGTCGTTAACGTTTAAAACTATAAATGTTACATCACCATTTTATTCTTTCCTATTTACACACGCTTCAACTGTATTTTGATCAAAACTAAACTATTTGATTACTTTATCAAAACACTCATTCCAACTTCTTAATGCTTGCTTAAGACCATAAATTGGTCTTAAGAATTTACGTACCTTGTTGTTGTTTCCATTGACTTTGAAACACTCTAGCTATAACATATAAATAGTCTCTTCTAAATCACCATTTAGAACTATTGTTTTAATATTCATCTATCACATTTCATAGTCGCAATATGTAGGGATCGCAAATAAAAACTAAATTGACTTAAGGATGGCACTTGGAGAAAAGTAAGAAAACATTTCATCATAATCAACACCTTGAAGTCGACAGAAACCTTTTGCCACCAAAATTACTTTATAGGTCAACCTTTCCATTTGCACTAATCTTTTTCCTTAAGATTCGTTTATAGCCAAGTGTTTTACCCCTTCAGATACAATTTCCATAGTCCATAATTTGTTCTCATACATGAGATCCATTTAGGATTCATCTCTTCAAGCCACAAATGGGAGTCTTTACTCTCTCTGGCTTATCATTATGTGAGGGGATCAACGTCATGAATGATGCATTTTATTTCTTGTTGTCAATGACAAAACCATAGTATCTACTTAGTGCTCGAGATTTTCCTACTAGAGCTTTTAATAGGTTGTGCGTCTTCTATGAGTGTTGAATTACTATTTAAATATTCAATTTGAATAGGAGATTCTTGGATCTCTTCTAAGTCTATACTAATACCACTAATTTTTTAAGGTAGAAGTTCCCATCCCAAAAAGGTTACATGTCCGAAAACAAACACATTTTGTCCCTTGGTATGATAGAATATGTATCAGTGAGAATTTCCAAGGTACCCTATAAACTTCCATAAGACTGGTCTTGCCTCAAGTTTTATTGCTATTTGTATTCTTTATTCAAGTTGGACAACCTCATACATTAAGATAGTTAAGGTGGGATTTCTTACCAGTCCCAAGCTTGTATAGTGTCTTGGGCATAAATTTATATAGTATTGAATTCAATAGATATGCCACGGTTTCAAGTACATACCCTCAAACTGAAAGAGGCAACTCAGTATTAGTCATCATCGATTGAACCATATTTAACATGTTCGATTTCTCATTTTCAAAAGACCGCTTTTTTTTAGGAGTACAGCGAAGGGTGACTTGATAGTGAATATCATTATCTTTTAGGTGCTCCTAGAGTTCATATCTATGCATTCATAACTCGATTAGATCATAGTATTTTAATTTCTTGCATGTCTGATTTTAAACTTCATTCTTATAGACTTTGAATTTATCATAGACCTCTGATTTTTTTTCCAAAGACAAACATATCCATATTTAGATAACATCAGTTAATGCAACAAAGTATAATGATCCACCTTTTATAGCAATAAACATGGGACCACATACGTTTGTATGTACTAGTTCTAAGAGTTAAGAAACTCTACTATCTCCTTTTGGTAGATGTTTGGCCATTTTGTCTTTGAACCATGATTTAAAGGTATTAAATGACCTAAAATCAAATGATGGTGGAAAACATTGGTTTCTTAACATGTTCAATTGTTGCTTGCTTATATTACCTAGTCTATTGTGTCATATGCAGTTATTTCTTTTTATGCATTCTCAATAGCAAATAAATTATTATAGTTAAGTTTATAAATGCCATTTTTAAGAGTTCCAAAACAAAAGGTTTTATTATTATTACAAATATTCGTTACCTTGCCCATGTAAACAAAACTATAAATGTTTTCCATCAAACAAGAAATGGATTTTATTCCACTAGTAAAGAGTGGTATAAAATAATTATTATATAAAACTAAATCGTGTCCACTAGTAAACTTCACATGATAATATCCCACTACCACGGTGGCTATAGTCACTCAATTTGCAACTAGCAATTACATGGTCCAACTTGCCATAGGCGTTTGGCTCCTATTTTCTATTATAGAATACAAATATGAGTTGCGACTCTTATATTTAAAACCCTAAAAGAAGCAGACATGGATGAAAAATTTTCAATAAAAATACCTTTAGGAGAAGAATAAGATTCTTCCCTTTCAAAATCTTCAGATAATATGGAAAGTTCTTTTTGCAACTACCTTTATAGAGAAATGGAGACATTCATCCTTCTCTGCCTTGTCGTTAGCTTCACCCTCGCCACCCTTCGATCGGCGCTTTCTCTTCTTCAGACCATTCGAAGGAAATGTTCTCTTGACTACAATTATTTCACTTGGTTCTTTTGTGAATGTGCTCTCAGTTACCCTTAACATATCGAGGATATCCATGAAAGTATAATTCAAGGAGTTCATATTGAAACTCAATATGAATGAATCAAACATAAGAGTTTGTGATCCAAGAATCAAGTCGATCTATAACTCTTGATCAAGGGTAGCACCAACTCAACCAATCTCTTTGTGTACCCAACTATATAAAATATGTGAGCTTAGACAATTCCGTTGATCATTTTTGTATTAAACAGTTTCCACGAGATCACATACCTTGTGGTATGAGATTGTTCACCGTATAACTTTTATAGGTGCTAAGATACATAAAAAACTTCTATATTTCCATATTGTTCTAGAGCTTGGTGTTTATGGTAGATGGCATGTAACATTGCGCAAGTTCATAGGGTATTGACCCTGCCACTTAGTTAGGTGATATTTCTTTGAAAGTTGTCGGATTTAGCCTTTAACTCATTGCTGACTACTTGCTAGAGTATTTCATAGATGTGCATGATTTTAACACTTCTTAAGTGATCCTTTTAGCTTGCATTGATTAATGCATTTTCTCCGGCAATAGCTTCATTGTTTTCAATTAATCTAAGAAAATTGTAAAGACTAAATTAGATAACATTGCACATGTTATTATATTTATTATATTGGTACATTATGTTTATCTAATAAGGCTCTTAGTAGATTTGCATCTCTTGAAAACCCTAAAAAAAGATGTGTGGTTTCTTAAATTCCTCTAATGGGTATTATAATCTACTTATCATGTTACTGCAACATTAAGAGTGCTCAACAAATTGAATATAAATGATAAGTGACTCTTTACTAATTAAATCTCATACACAATTCCTAACTAACTTACTATATATATATACACACACACACACATATATATATATATTCTTAATCGTCTTTATGACCTTAACGATGCTCAAAGATCATAAAAAACAATCGATACTCATGACTAATCATTTCTAGATTTCCTAAGGATAATTTTTAACCCTTAAGGATGTTGAATAAAATTATAAAATATTCTTACCAATCTAGACGCAATATATACATTAATATAAATATTTCATGGTTTGTAGATGCTTACCAACCATAAGATGTATAATACTTTATTTGCTTTTGTCACGATCCATCTTCCACTATCCAGAAAGACGCATCATGAATTAAGAAAGAAAGGGATAGAAGAAGAAAAGAAAGAAGAGAAAGAAGAAACAACACTAGAATCTCAACAGCGGAACGAATAAATTATATTAATAACATAAGTATTTACATAATATACAATACCAATCAGAGATACACAGCATATACATCACATTTACTAGATAGTTATAAACACCTGTCTAGTATTTACAACTCAATACAATCACAACACAGAGAAAACACAGCGAAAAACTATATCTAACGCGGAAGCCTCCTGCTCCATTGCTCCTCCATTATTCGTCAAAGCTAACCTGAATCTCTTGACTACTCGTAAAAATTTGAGTACCCAAGAGTTTAAGAAAACAAAGATAAACTCCGGGTCAGACATAGTTCTGGTGTGAGTAACAGGTTAAGGTTGCTTAACTTTAAAAACCTTTGAAAATAAAGGTATCACGTAAGACTTCCCACACATAAACATGGAAAAGTTTTTACCTTACGCTAACCAAAACATTTGATAGGAAATCCGATGATATTATAATAGTGTCTAGGGTTTTCAAGTAAATAAGAAATAGCCGAAATTGTTACATGATTAAATTCCAGCTACTAGCCACAAAAGTGGGTAATACAATCAAAATCGTTGGCACTTATTGGATTGTGGATTCCATACAATGGCAGGGCTACTGGGGTACTGCCCGTCACAGTACGTGGCCTAGATCACCGTACTGAGGAGCCACACTAACTCCCCTGCAAGACAAGACCGGGACCATTCCTTACCGAACAATCCCGAACAAGACAACCCCGGCAGTTGTTGCAATCAACTGCCCCACACAGCCGAATATAAAGGGACTTCTAGACATGGGTAAATCTTTCTCTCCAATGGGAGCTACCCACGAAGCCTTGCTGCACCTCCATTGTTTTAGCCATTCCCGATTGATGAGGCTTGAGGCTACGATTACCTTTATAGGACATATCACTTAGAATGCTCATCGTCCACCTGACGATGTTCTGAAAGCATTCAATCCATACAAGTTCGTTCCGGGTTCAAACGAAACCGAAGGCATTATCTCGTTACACTCATTTTGGAATCACCCTCAGAGTTAACGACAATAACCCTTGCACTCTAAATCACCATCTCGAATCTATAAGCACTATTCCGTCAACTCATTACGGAATCACCCACAGAGTTATACTGACGTATAGCTCTTACACCTCGAGTCTTCATAAATCTCCATTTGGATTCACGACCTAACGTTATTTGGAAACGATGTGGTTTTCGGATATCCGAATATGGAAATCCTATCCCGGTCTCATCGAAATCCAAAGCGTGTCTTTTAGGTCCAAGTTGTTTTAAAGTTTAAAACAATTCAATTCAATATTATCTATATACACACAGATAGATAATTCACAACATCATAATAGATAATCAATATTATCATCACATCGGATAATCTATATTATCAACTTCAACAGATAAATCATATTATCAACTCAATGCAACCATAACATCCAAATCACACAACAACATTTATCTCATTACTGAGATCTCAACCATTCAGGGTAATATCAATCATCATTCATAAGCAAAGACTTATTAAATCACCATTCTATAATTAATTTAAAATGAATTAAATTAATTACTTCTTTCTTTATTAATTTAAAATGAATTAAATTAATTTTTCATCCATATAAATCTTGCTTACACATCAATTAATTATTCTTAACAAATTACCCTAATTAATCATCTTGATTAACTGTCCTTTAATTACATTCAAGTAATTAATCTCTAATTAATTTCACAAATTAATTAATCCAAACCAATCCCTATAATTAACCTGTAAATACTTCATCAATTAATTAATCATAATTAATTACATTAATCCTTAATTAATTATATTAATTAATCCTTTATTGATTAATTGTTCTTATTAATCAATCCTTAATTATATCATTAATTATATAAATTAATGATCTCAAATTATTTTATTTAAAATAACTCCATTAAATTAATTATCAATTTATCTCTATTGATTAATCATTCTTGATTAATCACATTAAGTAATTAACTTAAATTAATTACATCTCTTAACCATTTTCAAATAACTCAATTATCTAAACCTAAATTAATTACACTAAGTAATTAATTATTAATTACTTACTTAAGTAATTATTCAATATATAAATTACATATTAATTACACTAGGTAATTAATTTCCAAAACTCCTTCAATTAAATTACATCTAGTTATTTAGTTTCTTAATTACTTCATTAAGTAATTTTCCAATTGTAATTACATTTGTAATTACTTCAAATCAACCAGTGATTAATTTAAATTAATTAAACTTAATTAATTAACTTAATTAATCAACAACTTAATTAATTACAATTCAATAATTAATTTTCTTAATTACTTCCATTAAGTAATTCACTTAAACAATTCAAATGATTATCTTAAATTAATTAATCCAATTAATTATTAAAATTAATTATATTAATTAATCTTAAAAATAATATTATGTTAATGATCTCCATTAACCAATAACAAAACTTTAATTACTTTTCCAAAGTAATTAATTGAATTAATCAATATTAATTCTTAATTTATTTATAAAACTCATTAATTAATCTATAATTATTAAATTAATCAAATGATAATTAAAAACTTAATTAATTATTAATTACTTGATTAATATAATTCAATTCATTAATTAAATTAATCAAATCTTATCTAATTAATTTCTAAATCATACTTTAGTCAAGTTTAATTAACTTAGCTAATTCTTTAATTAATTAAATAAAGTCCTTAATTATTTAATTAATTAACCTTGTTATTAATTAATTAACTTCATTAATTAAAATCTTAATTACCTTGATCATTTCATGAATTATAAATTATTAAGTTCAAATCAACTTAATGATAATCATTAATCTTATTCATGATTTTATTACCATTTCAAATTAATTTTAAAAATAACTTGCTTTTAAATTTCCCTTTAGATTGCATTTTAAATTCAAGATTTAAAAATGAAACAATTCTTAACTTTAACAAGCCTTTAAAACAATTCAATTTTTTTTAATTATATGATAAAGAATCTATTTGTTTTATAAAGATATTTTAAAGAATTATAAACCCAAATTCAAATTTAAACTTAAACCATACTTAGAAACATTCACAGTTGTTGTTTTTTTTTAAAAAAACATTTGAGTTCCAAGCTTATTCAATTACAAATTAGTATTTAAATTCATTTTTGAGTCTCAGATTCCAAACTTAGATCTGATCACTTTGTTCAAATCTTATATTTCAGATTTAAAACTTCATTATAAATTACTTTATGATTCAATTTAATTAAAAACATTTGAATTTATAAACTTGTTTTCTTTTCAAATCCAAAGATTTCAAATTCAAATTTTGAATACAGATTTACAATTCAGATTTTAAACTTAAATTTAAAATCTTGTTTCAAAAATCTCATTTTTTTCTTCAGATTTTCTAAAACACTTTATAAACTACTGTATAAATTTTTAATTGTTAAACCTTTCATCATTCATTTTTTTTATAAAATTTATTTATTTGAAAACTGGAATTCAAATTCATTGAATTCAAAATTTAAACTTGTTTCAGCTTTTGTTTTTAAAACTTTACTTTGCTTCTTTATTTAAATTTAGTTTAAACTTAAAACCTGTAAACTATCTGGTTTCCAGAAAACAAAACCTGAAACAAAACTACTCAAGCCCACTCTGATTCCTTCGAGTCATACCCTAAATTACTTTGAGTGAATACTCGAATTACCTAAGACATACTCGAGTTCGTTTTCACCAGTGCTAAACCCCATTCCAAAATCCTTCACCAGCAAAAAGTAATGCACGGTGCACGTGCACCTTGACGTCGATCATCTCCGGCCTCTCACCGTGACTTCCACTCATCGACAACCACTCATGCTTCAACCTATGACCACCAAATCATCTCCATCCACCTGAAATCCAAATCGTGCCTCTACACCCAAACTAGGAACACAGAAGCATCTCGAAACCCAACCCTGAAACATCACCTCGTTCACCCACTGCCAGTCACCAGAACGGAAATCCCTCCGGCCACGTCCTCTTTTACAACCTCTCATTAAATTTCCAAACTCTGGTGGAGCTCGATCCACCAGAGGCGATGAACGACCTATCCAAAAACCCAACCCAAAAACTAGGGCTGCAAACTTCATCGACCAAACATTGTCGCCACCGTGCCTGGAGCATCAATCCAGAATTTTTCCACGATTCTCCGATCATTCCTTCACCATCAGGAAAGACCCCAATCATTCTCATCCATTAGATCATCAGAAACAACTTAAAGTATCCAAACTGATCAACCAAGAATTTCTCCTTCATTCCTTAACTAAAAATAAGATTTTATTCTTAAAAATCATGTTCCAGTAAAAGAATTCGAATTATGTTCCTGAATACATGAATCAGGGAGGTTGAATTTTACTCATCTAAAGCTTATTCTGTAAATTTTGATTTCCAGTAACATTTCAAATTTGATTTATCTTTTTAAAATTTTTAAACCTTCTTTATGACAAAACAAACAGGTTTTATTAAAAACTCAAATCCAAACAAAGATTGGATTAAGAGAAAATGATTCTCGAATTAGTCTGTAGCATGGAATACTAAACAGAGAAATACTGAAACATGCACACTCCTATATACATCCATATATATATACAAAACCATCTACAAATATTCACACAAGACACAAATTCCACATAATTTAACATGCAACCATATTTACCTAAGTATTTTTTTTATAAAAATGTTACTTGATTTTTGAAAGACAGAGCACTTGATTCAAGAAAAGCCTTTGATTTCAGATAACACTCATGCAGGCAGGCTTGAAGTTTTTTAAACTCTGACCCAATTTGTATGCATGCAGGCCATAATAGAAATGCAGGCTTCATCCAGAGATAAAATGCAGATATTTGAAGGATTACAGACTTGAGATTGAAGAATTTTCCAGGTTTGTAAGAATGCAGTTTTGAATTTTTTTTTTGAATTGTAGAGATTTGATTTGAGAAAATTAATCTCTATTTTGAATGAGGAGTGATTTAGATTTTAAATTTTCTTTTGTTGAAATGAATTTGCAGATATGTCTTTGAGGGGTTTCAAATTTTTAAGTGAAGTGTTTATCTTGATTCAACTAGCATTAAATTTTAAGAAGAGAATGAAGTGAAAAATGAAAAAATATTTTTTTAAAAGAACTGAAATAAAATTTAATAAAGAAAAGATTAAAATACAATGACACTTGTCATAAGAGCTACTAACTTATTAACACATGTAGTTTAAATACTTAAAAAGTTAACACTTGTCTTTTTACTTAATTTAGTTATTTTTAAATGTTTATAAAGGGTCTTTCTTTAATTCATTTTATGTTAGAATGAATATATATATATATATGATTTACTTCTTTTAAAAAAATGTAAATAAAACTATTCATAATTTAAAACTTATACAGATATTTTAAAGAATCAATTAATTTGAATTTCAAAATAAAATTGCCAAATCAAATTAATTCTTTGAAATAAAACCAAAATCAATTTAAAAATGAAGATTCTATTTTCCTATTTTAATTCCTTCTTTATATTTATGAAAATTAATATGACTTAAAATAAGAATTAACAAATTTTTATATGACTTATAAAGAAATTATAAATCACTTTTATATTTAAATGAATTTAAATTATATGTTATCTTATATTTTAAACTTATAAAATATACTCAATTCATATTTAATCAAATAATATTTTAAAAAGAAATAAAATCAACTTTTATTTAAAAATTAAACTAAGACAAATTTTAAACAATATAACATTTATTTAAAATATTATCAAACCATAAAGTTATTAATTTAAATAGATTTCTAAAAGCTTAATATTAATTAAAACATAATATCCTAATTACTCAATATTATTAGAATTTAAAAACAAAACTTTATTTATTAATTATCATGTAAGTTAAATTCCAAACTATAATATATATACAAATATATATATACATTATAATTAAACATTTATTTTAGCATTAAAAAGATAAAAGCACAAATTAAATATTTATTAAATTTGATTATTAAACCAAAACATATTTTATTAATCAATATTGCCAATATCAATTTAATTTTATATAAAGATTATTAAATTGATATTGTCTAAAATTCCGGGATATCACATTCCTTCCCCCTTAAAAGAATTTCGTCTCCGAAATTTAAAACAAAGGTAATTTAATAACCTACTTTGGACTTTAAGTTTTAAAACCAAGCATATATCAAACATATGTTAACAACCATAGAAATCAATTCATCCAATCAAACAAAATTAACTATCCAGACAAAATTCTGGATAGAGTTTCCTCGAGTTTCCCAAGTAAACACCGGGGTACTCGCTCTATCTATATCTATAACTGAACAAGACATCAGACTATAGACAAGTCTGACTCAACAACCAAAATCTCCCAGAACAGCTGATTCCAAAACCAGAACTAGATATACACGTACTCCCTCAGAGATACGTGAAACATATCGAATTCCAGTTGTCCAAACTGGCAATTTAATCCAGATAATCAACTCTTATCCAAAGAGAACACAGAAGAAATCCAAAACATCTCGGAGCTAGTTTACCCAACCTTACCAAAATTCATAGCTCCTAAAAACTGAGAACTTATCCAAAATCAGATCTTCGACTTCAGATTTACCAAACTCTTCAGATGATCCTGAGCTGTCTACTTTATATCTGATCATCTCAATCCTTGCTGATGTCTCAAGAAACAATCTAGACCAAACCCATCCACCATAATGATCCTCCACAATCAATCAAGATCAAGATCAACTCCTCTCACAACCATTAGAAGAAAACAACTTCTCCTATCCGGAAAAGAAAAGCAGATGCACTCCCAAACTGCTTCCGCTGCACAACTCTGATCTGGAGTAGAAAAGAATGCTGATGAAGAGCACAAGCACAACTGGACAGCAAAACCAAGAAGATCTCTGATAACCAAGAGAAAACTCAGAAGTTCCCCAAATCCTGAGTTGCTTCAACAAACTCCATCTCAAGGAACCAACCTTCAACTAGTTGACCCACCGGTACCACTGAATCTCTAAATGAAGACAAACTCTTGACTTCTCTGAAAATATTCAAAAAAAATCTCCAACAAACCAAGAGAATACTCAATCATCGCAAGTCACTTTTGCGATCAACCCAAACTAAAATCCAAAGAAAACTGTTCTTTCTAAACCAATCAGAACAGCTTATGCTGGTTTTGCCAACTCATCGAAGAAATAGTTTCTACTCTATTGCTTATGAACTCCATCTCTAGAAAACTGCTAAGCCAAAAAAATCTGCCGACATACAGAACACTCCGAGTTGCACCGCTGACACCAATGCCAAAGAATTCTCATTCCAAAGCTCTTTGAGAAACTCGGACTTCAAACCAAACAGAAACATCCTGCTGAATTCAGCCACAATACCGAAGCAGACCTACTTCCTTAAACTTGTCCCAAAGAAATCATCTTCAGAAACATCCATAGTCACTGCATCTCATCACACAGCTACTATTCCTTGAGGTATCAAGATATCATCACTCGCTTCTGCTCCGCCGACAGATCAAAACTCTACTCATCCAACTTCAAAGATGAACTCCGAACCTTAACAGGTTACCTTTAGAGACCTATGAAGTCCTTATTCCACTTCAAAACTCACTCGAGACGGTATTAGGTCTACAGTCTCGACAAATACACTTCCAACCTAAGATACAAACTCCAACCAATCGGTAGTTGTGTTATACACACCACTACCCCAATCTACCTTTATAATTTATATTGGAAAACCCGAACAGGTAACCCAACAGATAGGTAGAAATAAATAAATATATAGTAATATATAAAAATTACAAATACGCTCTCTCAAGATAGATACCACTCCAGAGCCTAGGTATTCACTCAACCTAATGCTCTGATACCAACTGTCACGACCCGTCTTCCACTACCCAGAAAGACGCATCATGAATTAAGAAAGAAAGGGATAGAAGAAGAAAAGAAAGAAGAGAAAGAAGAAACAACACTAGAATCTCAACAGCGGAACGAATAAATTATATTACTAACATAAGTATTTACATAATATACAATACCAATCAGAGATACACAGCATACACATCACATATACTAGACAGTTATAAACACCTGTCTAGTATTTACAACTCAATACAATCACAACACGGAGAAAACACAGCGGAAAACTATATCTAACGCGGAAGCCTCCTGCTCCATTGCTCCTCCATTATTCGTCAAAGCTAACCTGAATCTCTTGACTACTCGTAAAAATTTGAGTACCCAAGAGTTTAAGAAAACAAAGATAAACTCCGGGTCAGACATGGGTCTGGTGTGAGTAACAGGTTAAGGTTGCTTAACTTTAAAAACCTTTGAAAATAAAGGTATCACGTAAGACTTCCCACACATAAACATGGAAAAGTTTTTACCTTACGCTAACCAAAACATTGGATAGGAAATTCGATGATATTATAATAGTGTCTAGGGTTTTCAAGTAAATAAGAAATAGCCGAAATTGTTACATGATTAAATTCCAGCTACTAGCCACAAAAGTGGGTAATACAATCAAAACCGTTGGCACTTATTGGATTGTGGATTCCATACAATGGCAGGGCTATTGGGGTACCGCCCGTCACAGTACGTGGCCTAGATCACCGATACCGAGGAGCCACCCAAACTCCCATGCAACACAAGACTGGGATCATTACTTACTGAACAGTCCCGAACAAGACAACCCCGGCAGTTGTTGCAATCAACTGCCCAAACAGCCGAATATAAAGGGACTTCTAGACAGGGGTAAATCTTGCTCTCCAGTGGGAGCTACCCACGAAGCCTTGCTGCACCTCCCCTATTTTAGCCATTCCCGATTGATGAGGCTTGAGGCTACGATTACCTTTATAGGACATATCACTTAGAATGCTCATCGTCCACCTGACGATGTTCTGAAAGCATTCAATCCATACAAGTTCGTTCCGGGTTCAAACGAAACCGAAGGCATTATCTCGTTACACTCATTTTGGAATCACCCTCAGAGTTAACGACAATAACCCTTGCACTCTAAATCACCATCTCGAATCTATAAGCACTATTCCGTTAACTCATTACGGAATCACCCACAGAGTTATACTGACGTATAGCCCTTACACCTCGAGTCTTCACAAAGCTCCATTTGGATTCACGACCTAACATTATTTGGAAACGATGTGGTTTTCGGATATCCAAATATGGAAACCCGATCCCGGTCTCATCGATATCCAAAGCGTGTCTTTTAGGTCCAAGTTGTTTTAAAGTTTAAAACAATTCAATTCAATATTATCTATATACACACAGATAGATAATTCACAACATCATAATAGATAATCAATATTATCATCACATCGGATAATCTATATTATCAACTTCAACAGATAAATCATATTATCAACTCAATGCAACCATAACATCCAAATCACACAACAACATTTATCTCATAACTGAGATCTCAACCATTTAGGGTAATATCAATCATCATTCATAAGCAAAGACTTATTAAATCACCATTCTATAATTAATTTAAAATGAATTAAATTAATTACTTCTTCCTTAATTAATTTAAAATGAATTAAATTAATTTTTCATCCATATAAATCTTGCTTACACATTAATTAATTATTCTTAACAAATTACCCTAATTAATCATCTTGATTAACTGTCCTTTAATTACATTCAAGTAATTAATCTCTAATTAATTTCACAAATTAATTAATCCAAACCAATCCTTGTAATTAACCTGTAATTACTTTATCAATTAATTAATCATAATTAATTACATTAATCCTTAATTAATTATATTAATTAATCCTTTATTGATTAATTGTTCTTATTAATCAATCCATAATTATATCATTAATTATATAAATTAATGATCTCAAATTATTTTATTTAAAATAACTCCATTGAATTAATTATCAATTTATCTCTATTGATTAATCATTCTTGATTAATCACATTAAGTAATTAACTTAAATTAATTACATCTCTTAACCATTTTCAAATAACTCAATTATCTAAACCTAAATTAATTACACTAAGTAATTAATTATTAATTACTTACTTAAGTAATTATTCAATATATAAATTACATTTTAATTACACTAGGTAATTAATTTCCAAAACTCCTTCAATTAAATTACATCTAGTTATTTAGTTTCTTAATTACTTCATTAAGTAATTTTCCAATTGTAATTACATTTGTAATTACTTCTAATCAACCAGTGATAAATTTAAATTAATTAAACTTAATTAATTAACTTAATTAATCAACAACTTAATTAATTACAATTCAGTAATTAATTTTCTTAATTACTTCCATTAAGTAATTCACTTAAACAATTCAAATGATTATCTTAAATTAATTAATCCAATTAATTATTAAAATTAATTACATTAATTAATCTTAAAAATAATATTATGTTAATGATCTTCATTAACCAATAACAAAACTTTAATTACTTTTCCAAAGTAATTAATTGAATTAATCAATATTAATTCTTAATTTATTTATAAAACTCATTAATTAATCTATAATTATTAAATTAATCAAATGATAATTAAAAACTTAATTAATTATTAATTACTTGATTAATATAATTCAATTCATTAATTAAATTAATCAAATCTTATCTAATTAATTTATAAATCATACTTTAGTCAAGTTTAATTAACTTACCTAATTATTTAATTAATAAAATAAAGTCCTTAATTATTTAATTAATTAACCTTATTATTAATTAATTAAGTTCATTAATTAAAATCTTAATTACCTTGATCATTTAATTAATTATAAATTATTAAGTTCAAATCAACTTAATGATAATCATTAATCTTATTCATGATTTTATTACCATTTCAAATTAATTTTAAAATTAACTTGCTTTTAAATTTCCCTTTAGATTGCATTTTAAATTCAAGATTTAAAAATGAAACAATTCTTAACTTTAACAAGCCTTTAAAACAATTCAAATTTTTTTAATTATATGATAAAGAATCTATTTGTTTTATAAAGATATTTTAAAGAATTATAAACCCAAATTCAAATTTAAACTTAAACCATACTTAGAAACATTCACAGTTGTTGTTTTTTTTTAAAAACATTTGAGTTCCAAGCTTATTCAATTACAGATTAGTATTTAAATTCATTTTTGAGTCCCAGATTCCAAACTTAGATCTGATCACTTTGTTCAAATCTTATATTTCAGATTTAAAACTTCATTATAAATTACTTTATGATTCAACTTAATTAAAAACATTTGAATTTATAAACTTGTTTTCTTTTCAAATCCAAAGATTTCAAATTCAAATTTTGAATACAGATTTACAATTCAGATTTTAAACTTAAATTTAAAATATTGTATTAAAAATCTCATTTTTTTTTCTTCAGATTTTCTTAAACACTTTATAAACTATTGTATAAATTTTTAATTGTTAAACCTTTCATCATTCATTTTTTTTATATAAAATTTATTTATTTGAAAACTGGAATTCAAATTCATTGAATTCAAAATTTATACTTGTTTCAGCTTTTGTTTTTAAAACTTTACTTTGCTTCGTTATTTAAATTTAGTTTAAACTTAAAACCTGTAAACTGTCTGGTTTCCAGAAAACAAAACCTGAAACAAAACTACTCAAGCCCACTCTGATTCCTTGGAGTCATACCCTAAATTACTTTGAGTGAATACTCGAATTACCTGAGACATACTCGAGTTCGTTTTCACCAGTGCTAAACCCCATTCTAAAATCCTTCACCAGCAAAAAGTAATGCACGGTGCACGTGCACCTTGACGTCGATCATCTCCGGCCTCTCACCGTGAATTCCACTCATCGACAACCACTCATGCTTCAACCTACGACCACCAAATCATCTCCATCCACCTGAAATTCGAATCGTGCCTCTACACCCAAACTAGGAACACAGAACCATCTCGAAACCCAACCCTGAAACATCACCTCGTTCACCCACTGCCGATCACCAGAATGGAAATCCCTCCGGCCACGTCCTCTTTTACAACCTCTCATTAAATTTCCAAACTCTGGTGGAGCTCGATCCACCAGAGGCGATGAACGACCTCTCCAAAATCCCAACCCAAAAACTAGGGCTTCAAACTTCATCGACCAAACATTGTCGCCACCGTGCCTGGAGCATCAATCCATAATTTTTCCACGATTCTCCAATCATTCCTTCACCATCAGGAAAGACCCCAATAATTCTCATCCATTAGATCATCAGAAACAACTTAAAGTATCCAAACTGATCAACCAAGAATTTCTCCTTCATTCCTTAACTAAAAATTAAGATTTTATTCTTAAAAATCATGTTCCGGTAAAAGAATTCAAATTATGTTCCTGAATACATGAATCAGGGAGGTTGAATTTTACTCATCTAAAGCTTATTCTGTAAATTTTGATTTCCAGTAACATTTCAAATTTGATTTATCTTTTTAAAAATTTAAAACCTTCTTTATGACAAAACAAACATGTTTTATTAAAAACTCTAATCCAAACAAAGATTGGATTAAGAGAAAATGATTCTTGAATTAGTCTGTAGCTTGGAATACTAAACAGAGAAATACTGAAACATGCACACTCCTATATACATCCATATATATATATACACAAAACCATCTACAAATATTCACACAAGACACAAATTCCACATAATTAACCATGCAACCATATTTACCTAAGTATTTTTTTATAAAAATGTTACTCACTTGATTTTTGAAAGACAGAGCACTTGATTCAAGAAAAGCCTTCGATTTCAGATAACACTCATGCAGGCAGGCTTGAAGCTTTTAAAACTCTGACCCAATTTATATGCATGCAGGCCATAATAGAAATGCAGGCTTCATCCAGAGATAAAATGCAGATATTTGAAGGATTGCAGACTTGAGATTGCAGAATTTTCCAGGTTTGTAAGAATGCAGTTTTGAATTTTTTTTTGAATTGTAGAGATTTGATTTGAGAAAATTAATCTCAGTTTTGAATGAGGAGTGATTTAGATTTTAAATTTGTTCTTGTTGAAATGAATTTGCAGATATGTCTTTGAGGGGTTTCACATTTTAAGTGAAGTGTTTATCTTGATTCAACTAGCATTAAATTTTAAGAAGAGAATGAAGTGAAAAATGAAAAAATGTTTTTTTTAAAAGAATTGAAATAAAATTTAATAAAGAAAAGATTAAAATACAATGACACTTGTCATAAGAGCTACTAACTTATTAACACATGTAGTTTAAATACTTAAAAAGTTAACACTTGTCTTTTTACTTAATTTAGTTATTTTTAAATGTTTATAAAGGGTCTTTCTTTAATTCATTTTATGTTAGAATGAATATATATATATATGATTTACTTCTTTTAAGAAAATGTAAATAAAACTATTTATAATTTAAAACTTATACAAATATTTTAAAGAATCAATTAATTTGAATTTCAAAATAAAATTGCCAAATCAAATTAATTCTTTGAAATAAAACTAAAATCAATTTAAAAATGAAGATTCTATTTTCCTATTTTAATTCCTTCTTTATATTTATGAAAATTAATATGACTTAAAATAAGAATTAACAAATTTTTATATGATTTATAAAGAAATTATAAATCACTTTTATATTTAAATGAATTTAAATAATATGTTATCTTATATTTTAAACTTATAAAATATACTCAATTCATATTCAATCAAATAATATTTTAAAAATAAATAAAATCAACTTTTACTTAAAAATTAAACTAAGACAAATTTTAAACAATATAACATTTATTTAAAATATTATCAAACCATAAAGTTATTAATTTAAATAGATTTCTAAAAGCTTAATATTAATTAAAACATAATATCCTAATTACTCAATATTATTAGAATTTAAAAACAAAACTTTATTTATTAATTATCATGTAAGTTAAATTCCAAACTATAATATATATACAAATATATATATATATATATACATTATAATTTAAACATTTATTTTAGCATTAAAAAGATAAAATCACAAATTAAATATTTATTAAATTTTATTATTAAACCAAAACATATTTTATTAATCAATATTGCCAATATCAATTTAATTTTATATAAAGATTATTAAATTGATATTGTCTAAAATTCAAGGATATCACAGCTTTTTTAAATGATAGAGAATGGAATTATTTAAGTTGCATAATTTAAAACAATAATAATTGAGTATTATCGACATTTTAAAGGAGATGAGCATAGTATCTCATGACATCTTATGTCTTTATATCTTTTGTGTACTCCTTTAAGTCTATGTGGGTTTTAGTTTATTTAACTCTCCTTTATTACAAATAGGTGATATATAAATTTTTTAATTTATTATAGCATTTATAATATATAAAGTTATATACGATATATTTATATGTAAAATTTAATTAGTTAAACCTTTTAGCTAATTTAGACATAAATTTTATATTTATGTAAATGTTTAAAACAATTTCAAATTTGCATTTTTCAACTTGAATAAGATTTTATTCTGTTTTAACTCAAAAAGTTTTAAAATTAAATTTGTCATATTCAAATATATATAAATTAATCAATCTAGGGCACACAAAAATTTAAGGCCATCCACTAAGGGCATCCCTTTGAAAGGGATAACTTCGATGGCAAGGTAAGGGCCAGGAGATGGGAGGTTTTCGGTTCACAAGAATTTTCTATAATTGGAGAAACCTTCTCTTTAGTTAATCACGCTTATCTTAGACACATATCTAATCAAAAATTTCAAGTGACTTCCCTACATGTTAGCAATATTCACATTCACAAATGGAGGCTCAAATATTAGTGGCACATTAGATGCACTGGAGAAGGGTAATAGAGGAAATTTCAAAAGATAAATCTCTTTATTAATCTTTCAATAGATCTTTATTTTATGTTTTCATAAGTAATTCATGCGCTAAATCACATTTAATGTGTGTGTGTATATATATCTGTGTGTGTTTGTGATGGAAGGAGAGTTTAACAATTGAATTAATTTGGTTTTATTTTAGTTTCAAAGTTTTGTTTATTGAATACGTATTATGATTTAATGTTACTTTGCTTTAAACTTTAATTAGTTTTGGTTAATTAGTCATGTCAACATATGGTATAAATAAACTATGAAATCTATGAGATGAACAATTAGCTTATTTGTGATTATTGGGATTTATGATCATATTGTATAAAATGAGCATACAATGTCTATATCTAATATAATATACTTTGCACAGTTATATGGATGTGTGTATGTGTATGTGTATGTATACATGTACATGTGTATGTATATGTATATGTCCATGTATGTATGTAATCAATTTTCGAGCATACATTTAAAATTGTTCTTTTTGATTAATTATTAATGTATATCCCTTTACCTATAAAATTGTACTAAATTTTTTTTGTTAGTTATTAAATATCAATATATATACCATGCGAACATATACATACACACATTTATACATATATATTTATAATTTAAATCAAATCAAATCAATAATAATATTATTTATAAAAAAATATACTTACAGACAAGCACCATTGTCCCAGTGGTTAAGTAATCCGGCTTTGGTACGAAAGGTCACAATTTCGAAACTTGCGCAGCATGATTCGAACATATATTGATATGTGGGTTGTGTTCTGTAATTCCAGTGACATGTTATATCTAAGTACCATTTTAAAAAATGTCTATTTATATATATTAAAAAATAGATTTTATAAAATAAATTTGAAAGGAAACTTTTAAAAACACCATGAGTTAAAATATATGTGTGTGTATTTATAAAAATATTACTACAAAATTACAATATTCTGAAATATACATAAATATAATATAATCAATGTTAGAGAACCTCATATATTATCACAAAACCAATTGGTAATGTGAAGGGAGGTCTCTTAGTACTTATATAGAATTCATATTGTAAATTGCCCGATGTGGGACTAATCTCAACACACCCACACACATGTGGCGTATCATCAGCCAAACACATGGACATTCATTAAGGGTAACGTGTGACACAATTAAATTCCACTCTGATACCATGTTAGAGAACCACATATTGTCACGAAACCAATTGATGATGTGAAGGGAGATCTCTTAGTATTTATGCATGATTTATATTATAAATTGTCCGATGTGGGACTAATCTCAACACGTCCCCGCACGTGTGGTGTATCATCAACCAAACACGTCGACAATCATTGAGGGTGACTTGTGACACAATTAAACCCGCTCTGATACCATGTTAGAGAACGGTATATTATCACAAAACCAATTGGTTTCGTGATAATATGTGGTTCTCTAACATGGTATCAGAGCGGGTTTTAATTGCGTCACATGTCACCCTCAATGAATGCTCACGTATTTGGCAGATGATATGCCACACGTGTGGGGGCATGTTGAGATTAGTCCCACATTGGACAATTTACAATATAAATCATGCATAAATACTAAGGGACCTCCCTTCACATCACTAATTGGTAATGTGAAGGGAGTCTCTTAGTATTTATGTAGAATTCATATTGTAAATTGTCCGATGTGGGATTAATCTCAACAATCAATGCCGAGCATGATTTTTTTTTAAATCTATGAGAAATAATATGTATATATGCATAAAATTCTTTTATTTTTTAAATACATATGTACATATGTATACATTAATTTCAAAGTCGAACAAAATATAGATGTTTTGTTTTTCTATACATACAAACAGACCTACATATATGTGTGCATATTAACTAGTTATAAAAGAGTGTGTGGATGTATGTATGTACATGCAAAATTTTAGATCTACTTTTTTGATTGAAAATCAATTTGGGGTTGAACAATATGTATAGTAAACAAATTAAATTGAAAAATATGTACTGACCAACTATTTATTTTAGCCCACATATTATTTCTCGATACATCTTGACAATGAACAATTTAAGGATGAGTTTTTAAAATTTTGGATTAGTAACAAATATACTTGTAACTACAATCGATTAAACTATTTTCCTAAGGATTTTCCATTTATATATACTTAACGTTTTCTGATCACTACTTCTATCATAGTATAATAGCTCATATAATAGAAAAAAAAAACCAAAAAAATAGTTTATTTCAAAAATATTATTAAACAAAGTCAAGTTATATAAAAGATTACATAATTGCCCTTAGAGAACACCTTTAAGACTATCACGTTCCATTTTAATGAACTCAATATGATGAAACTACAGATCCAACAGACCATCTAAGTAGCTTTACTATAGGTATTAATGTGGTCTATACTATTATCCATTTCGATTTCAAATTTCGCATACTACCTTTAGTGGGTTGTAATCAAAATGGTATGATATACAGAATTCAACGATAATCGAGTTATGGTTCATATTAATATATATATATATATATATGTATGTATATGTATATGTATATATATATATATATCAAAAAACCATGTCCACAAAGAGAAATTGAAGAATAATAGGTCGACATAAAATAAAAATAATGAAACTCTTCATGTGTGCATGAAGATACTAAAAGCTATTGCATTCACACCAAAGGGGTCGACTGTAATTTAAAGCACTATGCCTTAAGTGTTGGAGTGAGGAAAGGTATAAAGATTTCTTTATTTACAATGAAAAAACCACAAACTTAGATGATTTCAAGAAGAACACCTAGAGTACATGCAGTTAGAATAGACAGAGGTCAAGAAAGGATCCACAGAATGTCTAAGGATAGCATTTCTTTAGCCTATGGTAACTAGGGGTTAGATCGAGTAGAGTTAAGAGTGTGCTAAAGGCAATTATGTAGTTTGCTACATAGCTTAACTCGTACTTGTGATTCTTGTTCGAAATAAAGTATGTTTTGGTTTTATTTTCCATTATATATATAGTTATATTATGATATAAGTAATGATATGAAAGTATTAAACACATATAAGTAAAAAATCCTTAGGAAATTTACTTAATCGTTTGCAGCTATGAATGTGTTCATAATCAAGATTATTTAGTCATGTACTTAACAATCTCTGTATGATGAGTGGTGAATTTCTCATTACTATTAGGGACACCAAGGGGGTGCTTACTTGCGATTATTTAGAACATTTGCATAATGACACAATGAGAGTGTTCTATAGGGTGAATACAACTAAGTGAAAGTAAAAGAACTTATGAAATACTATGTGATAGTCTTTAGATTTAAGAGAACTCTAAATTTTTACTGTCTGGACTGTACTTTGGTCAACACCTAACATGACATTCGTGTTACGGTCATAGTTGGATATTTGTGGAACCACTTGATGTAAAATACTACTTAACAAGGATTTGTCTTCTTTGTTGTAGAAAGTCGATATCGTCGTAATTAGTAGTTAACTTAAAGTCAAAATCTCTAATAAAGTAAAATTATTAATCGGTAAAAGTTTTTGAATTGGACCAAAGGTTTTGAAGTTATACTATGCAGTTAATTAAAATATTTTTTTTGAGTTTTTGACCATTGACCAAACTCCAGAATCTAGTGACATAACGAAGATAAAATGCTTATTCCATACTTTTAACAGATTAGAAATTTAATTTCATATAAAAGATCTATAGGAAATCGAATATGTGTCCACAATTGTACTTCAATAAAGTCCATATTGGCTTCAATATTTAAATTATTTAAATATTGTTAAGGATTGAGTTTGCACCAAGTAGACACACAATAGTATTTATGAACATAATTATGAATTCAACTTAATCGAATTAATTTATAATGTTATAAATTAAAATGGAATTAATTAGTATAAATGTTATATTAATTTTTTATGGATGATACATACACATTTAAGGTCCTAAAACAAATTAAAATAGATATAAATGTTGTAAATTGAATTAATTAAATAAATAAGCTATAACAAATGATTAAATAATTAATGTTGGGTATTAAATAGGTGTAAAATTTTAGGAAAAAATGTAACATCCTCCATTTGGAGGCCCAAAACTAATGGCTACAAATGCTGTAGTCCTCCATAGTTATTAATTCTCGGTGATCAAATGCGATAATGTTAGATACATTGATATAACAGAAACACATGGATATGAAATTTTTTAAAACCATTAAACAAATTTCTCATTCCATTTCAATCATATTTCAAATTCATTACATAATCACAAATTCGAAAACCATGATCGAAAAAAGTATAATGATCACAAAATACGCCAAGAGCGACATATGAGTATGCCCCCTTGGATGATCAGAGTCTAAACATAGGCAATTAAACAACTTTTCCTTTACATCAAAACACAACAGAATCAAATAGGAAAGAACTCCTATTAGCTAGCTAGCCTACCGCATGACTCCGAAAGCTTATTTGTCAAAAGGAGAACCCGAAAAACCTCAACTCTCAACCTACCAAAATCAATTGAGCACCCGAGAGTTTAAGGGTAAAACATAAATTCGAGTCAGAAAAAAAGTATAGTATGAATAATAACTACCATCTCGAACCATTTAGATATCTAGAGAGACTACGCCGTTTAGCGAAATGGGTTTTTCCCTTACCGGTAGCTTGTCCAAAAAAATATAATAACCATATACTATGCTCCTACATCCACAATTGTTAAAAACATAGAAATTTAAAATATCACGATGATATGAAAACAAGCAAAATATCCTGGATTTGCCATCACCATTCATTTGACTATTTGTCACAGTTATAGTTTCTAAGGTCACTATTAACTTATTAGTTTTCATAGGCTGACTAATAACCTGTTCAAAGCTTATGGACTATCTGTCCGGTTTCATAGTATTCATGGGATCACCAAGAATCTATTAGCCCCAGCCAATAACTTCATTATTTCATGGATTCTCTTTGAACCTATTGGTATCTCTAGTAACTTCTCTTATATCGTAGTTTTTATGGGTTGACTAAGAACCTATTGACTTCTATCAATACTTTATTCGGATTTAGTTTTCATGAGACCACTACGAACTTATTAGCCCCTGCCAATAACTGTCTCCAAACACAATTTTCATGGGTTTACTATAAACTTGTCTAAACTGACAACTTCTTGATTAGTCTTTGAGCATCCTACGTTCTGGTCTACCTGACCTCCTGGATGCAACTCTACTCCTTCAGGAGTTAACTCGATTTATATTCACTACTAGGTCAACCTAGCTAGTCATTATGCCCTTACTCCCCAAATTACCGTTATGGGTCTAATTATAAAGTGAATATGTTTATAGAAGAAGAACACATAATAACTGTTCATAACATACAAAACATGATTAATACCTTTACCTATTATTTTTTATCAATGAAAGCTTCTTCAAAACTCCAAAATTGAAAGCCATTTCAAATCTCTTTCATATTGCCATGGGATTTCCTTTAAAAATGAGATTGGGTTCTTTATTTTGAAAACTAAGGCCTTCGAAACCTTTGACCTTTACCTTCGAATACCTTCGAAACCATTAGAATATATCTTTCAAAAGCATTCAAATCTTCTTTTCAAAACACTTAAACATATGCCATTTGAAATACTTTAAAATATCTCCTTTGGAAGAATCAGAACCTTCCTTTCGAAACCATCAAAACATTCCTTTCAAAAGTATTAAAGTATATCTTTCCAACTTATAGAAGCATATCTTCGAAGCCATTTGAAAGTACCTCTTTCAAAACCATTGGGTTTAATCTTGAACATAACTTTTGGGTCAAAGTGAACATAAGCGAAAGTACCCCTTTTGAAACTATTTACCTTCAAGTAAAAGAGTTGGGAAAACAGATGGCTTCGAAGCCATCATTCCGAAAGCATTAATCTTTTAAGTAAAACCATTGGAAGGATAGATTTGAAACACCTTTCGAAGTCATTGCCTTTAAAACCTTTATTATAAATGGCTACTGGAGCCAAAGGATTGGGAAGCGGCTTTTATATTTATAAAACAAAATCTTGCCTTTCAAACTCATTGAAAACTTTCAACCTATTCGAAAGGTATGAAGACGACAGCAAGGCTTCGACTTGGTTCAAAACTACCTTTTCGAAAGCTTCTCTTTAAAACATAATATATGGCAACTTATTCAAAAGCCACCCTTTAAACAGAAAGGTGGCAACCCCTTCGAAAGCTATATAAAAGTAATTCTACCTTTTCGAATTAAAAACTAGGCAAATGGCATCTCTTTTGAAAGCAAATAAAGATACTTGAAAGTTATCTAAAATGGCATCGACCCCTTCGAAAGCATGATTTCAAATCTATGCCTTCTGTCTTTCTACAGTCGACTATGTACCAAAGCATTAATACCATGTGTACTGCTTTCGACTTGGTTGGGCGGAGGTATGAGTTCAAAAGGTTGCTATTGGAAGGGGCGAAGCAGTAAATCCGTGAAAAAATATTTTGTTGCCTTTTTAAGTAAATGCTTTTTAACTAACTTGCCTATTTGTAAAAATATAATTGGTTGCTATAAGCTTTACCAAAAATATTTTCTAAAAGCCTCCTGAATTCATCCAAAATTAATTAATTAAAATAATCAACAAAGAAGCCATTCCCTTTAACAAAACAATTAAGACATGCATGTCCTCCAACTTAATTAATTTAATTTTCATAGTAAATTACTGAGGAAAAGTCCCCAAAAATCATCAAAATTCACTTTTAACATATTATCTGACTTATACAAATTTTAGACCCAAAATTATATATAATAGCCGAAATAAACTTTTAAACCCAATTGTTATTTGTTTTATTAAAAAAATCAAAATAAATTATCTATAGCTTGGATAATTATGAAAATTTAAATCCATATTCAAAATAATGTTTTACATAACATATTAATCTTGATGGCATTTGAAACCCAATATATAAAATTTTAGCCTTAAAAATCAAATAAAACATTTATCACACATACTTGTATGAATCAAACATATCATGTAATCCAAGCATGTCATTATTAAAATCATCGTAAAGGTTTTATACTTAAAATCCAAAATCAAATGCTCTTTAAGAATGAAAATAAGATGGTTTTGATTATTATTCACCTTGCTTTGGATAAGGTACTTGAGATATTGATCTTGATTAATCCTCCTTTGCTTGAGTCCTAAGATTTAGTAAATTTTCAATCTCCTTTTCCCCTAGGTTATGGCCGGTTTTGAGATCCTCTTTTCTTATGTTTTTGAATTAGAACGTAGGGAATGAAAATAGGAATAAGGTTTTAGGGGTAAAGGGTTATGATGGACGGCTATTTCCCATAATGCCCTTGCCTTATTCTCTTATTACTTAACTTATATACCATTTCCATAAACTCATTCTTTTAGCTTTATTTAATTAAGCATGTCCTCTACTTAGTTTTCAATTCTTAATCCCCGCTCTAATCTTTACATTATTCTATTTAATTTGTCCAATTAAATCTCCTGGATAAAGTTACTCAAAATTAGCGGTGTTACGAAGCGTACCCTGTAGTGGCTGGCAATAGATGTGGGATTGGGTTTTTGTTTTGCTCATTTGAAAAGGTGTTTGATTTAGAGCAAAATGAGAAGAAAAAGGTGGAGATATATTAGGTATTTAATAGACATTTTTTGGCTATAAAGAACACCCTCTTCCCACATTCATACTTTCCATCAACAAAACCCTAGGTTTCATTAGAGAAAATTCAAAGCCTATAGCTTAGTCTTGCAAACCTAGCTTGGGAAAAAAGGGGTAGACTCTAAAGTGGACACGGTCGCTAGAATGAAATTTAACATCCACGTTGATCGATGAGGTAAATTCTTCCACTTTATAGTATATAATAAATATGTATATATGTATGTATACATATATCATTTTTGGCAACGTTTTCTAAAAACTTTTGGTTGAATGTTTATGTAATGTAATTTTAAGTAAATTATATGTATGTGTGTATTTATTTAAATATGGAATCTATGTGTACATGTATAAAAAAATTACTTTTTTTTCATCTTAGTACATAACATATATGGAAAATACATATATGTATTTTAAATGGTAAAATATTTTAGTGAATAAAATATCTATGTTAATATATTTTTGGAATGTTTTTTATTTTCAACCTTGACACATACATTAACACACACACATGCACTCATGCAAGCTATTAGTAAGGATATGGTAAAATTACATTTTAATGTTCAATTTATAATTTTTAGTTTATGCATATTATATATATAATACTTCAAATTAAGAAAACTAGGGTCGAATGCATCATAAGGATATGTATGTATGTGTGTGTATGTGTATACGTATGTATGACACATTTTATTATAATCCATAATTTAGTTACATATAGATATATACTATATTAATTACTTTAATAATAATTAAATAATAATTTTATTAACTTTTCCTAAGAGCCTCTTAACAATATTAGGCCGTGATCCAAAATCCTATTTGAAATAATAAGTTGTTTGTATACTTATATCTAATTTAAGTTTTAAATCTGAATTATGGTCAATTTTTATTAGTGTAGATTTAATATAATTTATAAATGATATGCCATTAATAAATTGACGGTGCATGTTTGATGTGGTCATAAATCCTAATGATCATATATGCATAAATACGGTATTCAACAACAATACATATTAGATTTGGTAGATGTAATGTTAGCAATAAATGTAGGGTAAAATAACCAAAACTAAATTTAATGAAAATAAATTTTATACTACAAAACTCTCCTCATACCAAATTAACAATGAATATGATTTGATATAACAAAATTCTTAACGATAACAAAAGTTAAAGATCTGGTGCAATAATTGATGGCGTATTTTCTTAATTTAACCCTTTTTGCCACCATCACCAATGTGCTTATCCAACAAGGTATTAGAGCCCACTATGTGTTACCATCGAAAAAGAAAGAATCGAAATTGATCGATATCTTTCTCGAAACAAACAAAAAGAAAGATGAAACATAAATCATGGATCAACTAAACCCTCTCGAGGGCTTGCTTAAGAATAAGAAAGAGGAATCTTATGTAAATATCATGGAATAAGGTTTGATCCAACAATTAATCAAATTTTAACTCCTAAAAAGTCTAATTAGATAGTGTGCAAGAAAGGGTGTGTTACTAAATAGGAGATTACTCTAATTAAGGAACGTTCTTATGAATGCAACACCTCTCATTCCCTTATATAAATCATCGAATGTGACACATCGATAGAATGCAAATGCGATTGAGAATTCACTGTTCGATAGCTTGGGGTAAGGACATGATAGGAGAAAACGTTCACATACATTCCCTTGGGAAGACGCAGATAGGTTTCAATATAGTAAAACTTACTAATATTATGTATCTCGTCTCGACAAACTGTGCACATGAGTTCTGGACTGAATAATTCAGATTTAGTGGCATATGTGAAAATATAAATAAAGTTAACCATATCAAA
Source organism: Allium cepa (assembly GCA_030765085.1). NCBI lineage: Eukaryota > Viridiplantae > Streptophyta > Magnoliopsida > Asparagales > Amaryllidaceae > Allium > Allium cepa. Next base: position 955,951,746 of record CM060932.1, read on the forward strand.
AATAAATAAAAGATATATATGTGTGTGAGTGTATGCAAGCGTGCGCATATGTATGTATATCATATACGAAAATCTAAAATAAGTTTATTATGATATAAATTTCAAGACTAAGAAAGTGATTGAATAAGGTAGATATACCACATCATCATACATGATCGAATCATGGTACATATATATAACATCATACCTAACACTACAGTACAAGAGAAACAAAGAGCCATCATTGCCATCTACTACATCTCTATATCGTAGCCTATAAAGATATACGTAATCAAAATATCATAGCCTGAAAAAACAACCCCATTTTTACCTAAGGTTATTAAACAAATAACGAACCAGGAGTCAGGCTAGAAACAATCCATGCTGTAATTGTGCACAATATATAAAATAGTTTGAGTGTTGGGTATAGGTGACATGTATATAATTTCAATTATGTCGCACGAACTCTAAATATATACCTATACATATCTCATTGTCTGTACCGGTTTAAATGCATATCCCACAACTCTACACAATGTGACTCATAAATACAACTAAGGAATCCATCATATCTACATTTATTAGTTGCAACTTTAATATTATTCACACGCTGTTGCAAGTGTACAAGTGAATAAGGTATTTATTTCTATTCAATTAATAGATATTGAATCGATACCGAGGCACGTGATGTACTTCATTTATATATCCCTCGACCAACATCGTAAACAATCTCACTCTACCTAATGCTGCATCATCAATAAGATACACGGCCCATTTCATCCATATACCCCTTAATCAATGTTTTAGGTGTTCCAAACAATCATCTCTTACTTGTTGGTGCACCTTATTGCACTTTATATAACACCTCAATTCGGTTATACACCACCATCACTGTAGCCTATATCATTGTTGTGTCTCTCTATGTAACTGATCGTTTTGAATATAGTGGCATAGGAACGGGTTGCCACGATTCAAGGGATGACCCCGAACCATACCAGCTAGGATGCATACTAGCCTATCTCTAGCTCAGTTCGTACTGATCTATGTTATTATTACATTTATTAATCTCGGCCTTGTTAGTGACATTACTTCCTAAATGTTGTTTATATAATGATGTCATTATGGGGTTTCAATATACATACATATCACATAACATATTGCACTACCATCATCATTTCATATGGCTTAGCATAGACATAATGTGATAAATTCACATAATACTTCAACATATATTGTAAGCAATATAACATATGGCAACCTAATCACGAAAAAGTGAAAATCTATAAGGTAACATGCATATTTAATGACAAAAAAATCACTTAGCATCATGAATACATAGCATAATATATAAGGGTAAATACTATATTCCGTATAACTTCACAAAAATATAAGCATGAGCATATATAAGTGGTAAGGTAAACATATCATGATAATATGAGCATATATGGTGCATATATAGAGCACAAGGATTAAGCACAATAAGGGCGGCCATTGCCATATGGTTTAAACATATCATAGCTCCTATAGATTATGGAAAGTGTATTTATCGGGTAATATATATCACTTCATCAATCTTTTCCACTTAACAATATAAATATATAGTACTAAACATAGGGGTTATGGTCATAGGTACTGAATAATTATACATGCTGCATAGTGGTAGACTTAGAGTAGAATACAACATAAATAGTCACTTAGTGTCATGTGTAACTTTGCATAACAAGTAGGAGTTATAAGCATATGCACCAACCATTCATCACACTTTAACTAACAATACAACATGGAGAAATTTGTTTAACTCATATACAAAAAACTTCTAACCCTTCACATAAAGTTTTACATTTGATTTCCAAAGCCAAAGTATCATTCCTTCTTGGAAACCCTAATTTTTATAAACTAGTTTTAATAGGTAAAATGGGTAATTTCTATACTAAAATCCCATAAGTAATATCATTTGACGATTCCAAGATCCAAAATAATTTTTCTCAAAATAATTTCAAATTATTATTATTTAAAATATATATTTCCTTTCTTTCAAAAACTATTATACTTCTTTTTTTCTCAACATATATTTATATTTGGTTAAAATATATTTTATAAAATATTTTACAAGTTGAGTACATTTTTTAAAGGAACGCTCTTTACATAAAAATATAAAAAATAAATAAAAAAATTTAAACTAAATAACATCAACCCTTCTTGTATGGAGCTTGGTGCTCCAGAATTGGAATGACTAGTTGATTGGTTAGGGTTCAACTAGTTTTTCGATTGTACCATTTCCTTAAGCAATTACTCCAGGAAGAAACCATTCGATTCAGCCAGCAAATGGCCTAACTCCAGCGACCTATAACCTACTTTTGAGTACACTTTAACATATATAGAACATGTAATGATCCAATAAGATATATAATATGACATGTGTCATCAAATAGGGTTTTTATAAGAAAAAATGAAGAGTCAAGGTTTAATCAACCATTTTAAATAGTTTCAAGAACAATGCTAAGAAAAGACAGAGCATTTAACATCATTCTAAGCATACATGATATAAAATAAGGCATGTAGGCTCAAAGTGTGATGCTATACTCACCAAAAATCTTAGAAGTTAAAATTTCTTCTACCATTGTTCTAATGATCAAATCTTCTCTTCAATCTTACCAACTAAGGAGATTATATGATTAAAAGTCTAAATTTTACTATTATAATGAGATATTATGATGTTAGGAAGGTGTTGTAGCACTTACTTACAATTTTGATGACTTTAATTGCTTGAAATGTGAATTATAATAGCCTAAGGCACGTGAGACGCCCATTTCACCTTGGAAAATACAATATTCTTTATAGAAAAGTTACCTACACTCATTAAGTTTTTTAACACATACTAACTCGTTAAAAAAAATTCTATCCCATATAAATATTTATCTAATACAATATTTACTTTAAACGAATTTTTACAATCAGTTTTCCAATTTTAAACTAAGAAAAACATTTTAAAAATCACTAATCATTGATTTTAAAATACTTTATATTATTCTGCTTATTTTTAATTTACATACATAAATTTTAAAGCATTTTCAAACTATTAAACCATAATTTTATTCGTTGAAATAAATTTTGAATCAATATTCGATAATTTATTCATTACTTATTTATTTTTCTTAAAACATTTACAGATTTTTATTTAAAATATTTTATGATTTTTAAAAATCAAAAAATGATACATTTTATTCATTTATAAAGTATTATTCCTTTAGTTCCCTATAAAATGTTTTATAGTTTCAAAATATTTACTTTGATTTCAAAACAATTTTATATTTTTGTTCCTAAATGGATTATTATGGACTTCCATCCTATAATAAATTATATCCTCATAATTTATCAGAAGGGTTCTATAACGATATGTCCAAATTAATATTGTCACAAGTATTCACACACAAATGTGAACATGATTTTACTACCACGTTACATATAACACATACGCACTGACAAATACACATCAAATCATACAATCAAATCCAAACAAATGCACACACACCTGACCAGGAATGAGTTGAGAATGACCCGTGATATGTCCATCGTATCAATTCCTTGGTCTCCCATGTGCAATCTTTTGGGTTCTCAGACCACTCAACTTTCACCAACAGAACAACATGGTTCCTTAACTACTTCACCTTCGAGTTAATAATGCTAGAAGCATAGATGGTGAAAGCCAAGTTAGGTTCTAACTCTCTAAGTTATCTTGGTTCCAAAACAATATCTGGATCTTGAATACATTTCCGTGGCTAGGAAACATGATAGACATCATGAGCTCCAGAGAAATGGTCTTGAAAATCCAATCGATAAGTTAAAGAACCAACTCATTCCATAATATTATAGTGAACAATAAATCTCAGAGTGAGCTTGCCTTCTTTCCTGAATCTGACAATGCCTTTTATAGTAGATATCTTCACAAACACCATATCTCCAATAGCAAATTGCAGATCCTTTAAATGCTTGTTAACATAGCTTTTCTTTCTAAACTAGGTCGTTCTCATCCTATCTCTAAAAAATATCTATCTTCGCAATTGTGTCCCTAATCAAGTCTAGATCCAAAATAAGTCTATCCCCATTTCTAGCCTAGATGCTTTAGAACGACACATCCTTTCATATAAGACTTCGAACGGAACCATATTGATGTTGGACGGGAAGTTATTACATGAAACTTAACCAAATGAGGTTAGTCTTCACATAAATCACCAAAGTCTAAAATGCAGTCACTTAAAAGATCTTCTGTAATTCGATTAACTCATTCTCTCTACTCATCCGTCTGTAGATAATATGATGTGCTAAGTTGTTTAGAATACCCAAAGTCATTTACATACATCTACAGTCAAAGGTCCATTACATTAAATTTAAATTCAATTTATTATATTATAAACACACACATGCTCACATCACACGTATGAATATTGCTTGTCTCTTAAATATTAATGAATTTTTCATCAAAAATTGCATAATAATTATATTTAATAAATCACTACTACAAATGTCACGAGCCGTAAATTTATCACTTTGAATTTAAATATTTAAATCATTTTTAACTATTTAAATAATGGATTTTTATAACCAAATAAACATATTTTAAACATTAATCATTGATATTAATGCGACTTTCAAATTTTTGTTTAGTTTAACCAAAAACAAAAAATGTGACCAAAAAGCGTTTTTTAAAATTTCAACTTCTCGGCATTGAAAAGTTGTCAAAAACATTATGCACAGTCATGAAAATGTACATACATATACATTTATGTCATATGACTAGGTTAGGGGTTAATTTGGATTTTAAAGTAGGATTTAGTTAATTAAGTAATGATGTGACATTAAATAATCAAGTATGGTGCAATAGTGTTAAATGGTGACCTGAGTACTTAATATGTACACATACATATCCTAAACACCCTAGGTTAATACATGGAAGCATGGTGGGGGTTTACATGTAGGTGACGTGGGGTGCAAGGTATGAAGGAAGGTATGGTGTAGCTTGATATGTTTATATTATTTTATATAAGGTTAGTTTAGTAATTTATAGTTTTATATTTCTATAAATACCTCTCACCTTCCCCACTTTCCCTCTACTTCGTTTACTTTCTCTTCTCCATTTCTTGCTTCTTTCCAAACTACATTCATGTCCATGGCTTTCATCTCCTTTTCCTAAGAGAAAAAGTTAGTGTACATACTCTAAAACGAAGCCTAAAACCACCTACATCCACTTACATACCTCTTATCCACCAAAACAATCCCTTACATCCCTTGTATAGTGTTCGCTGAGCCCATTCCTAGCCCAGTCCGAGCCACCTTGCACCGCTCAAGCCCACACAGGTTCATAAATCCAAGCAAGGAGATTTGCTTAGCATTTATTCAAGTTCGGTGGAAGTTAAACCTTTTTTTAGTTTATTATGATGAGTAAAAATATAACCTTTCAAACTAATATTTAAACTTTTTGCATGTTCCATATTGTTGGTATAAATTGCTTATTGGATGTGTAATTGAACGATGTTGAATATTGACTTGGTTTGTGATTCAAAAAGTTGATAAATTTGGGTAGTTAGTTAGTAACCTACGAGTTAGTAAGCGAAAGTTATATATGCTAAGTTATGCTCTCTACATATATTATAATAGTTAAGTATCATGTATAAATGCTCATATGCTTGCTATGTGATGTTTAATTGTTTTGATAATGACATGAACTTGTTTTTCGAACTACACGTATAGCGATAGTCGCTATATCGACACTTTAAGAAAATCACTTTCTATTGAAACCGTTTGTTTCATTATTATGCTTGGATTAGTTTTACAAGTTAAGATAGTTTTGAAATGATAACGATTTCAATTTTAACAATGGTTATTTGATTTAATTATTTATTTAATAGGCAAGGATAAAGGTTGATTAATTAACTACTTAAAATGTGCTTAAATTTAACTAATTACTTAGTTAACGATGTTTTTAAAATTAATTAATTATTTGATGTAATGATGTTTAAAGATATTAAATGTTTAATAATTATGGATTAAAGTTAATCAATCAATTAATTAATGATTTTTATAAATTAATTAATGACTTTTAAAGGAAATCAACTTGTTTTAATTTTAATTAATCATTTCTTTAATGATGTTTTAAATTGATTAATCATTTTAAATAATGATATTTAATTATTCATTAATTAATTTAATTAATTAATTATTAGATAATATCATTAATTAAATGAATTAATGATGTTTAAAGGTGATTATCCTTTTAATTAAAGGCATTGAAGTGAATTTATCAACTTAATTTGTGAAGTTTTAAAGTGGATTAATCAGAGTAACAATGATGTTTTTAAGTTATTAAATCCTTTTTGTTATGATGTTTTAAAGTCGGTAAACTCTTTTAACAAAGTGTTTTAAAGCTAATACTTGTAATGTAAAGCCAGGCATGAATTCAGTTTTTAGAAGAAAATATTTGATTCGTTTATGGAAATGAATTAATTTATGTAAAGCGATATCACTTATATGGAAACAATTTATTTGTATTGTTATCCCGCCTTTTGGTAATGCCATGATACCAAGAGCTTAAATGGAGCCAAGGATGGTTCGTCCCGAAGATTGGGTATATGCAGGCTTGCTATGGATATCGATGAACTTTTTCCCGAGTCCGGATCAAGCTACAATTGACAAGACATGACAAGAAAGGCTATGAAAGCCAATGTCCCAAATTTCAAATCAATCTGAGTTCTTATGCTCAAGATACGATCGATACAAGTCAAGGAAATCAACACAACAATGTCCATCACTTTGCATACATCTATTCATATCCATCAAAAGTTCGACTTGTTCATATCCATCTGCGAGTATCTATTCGTATCCATCGAAACACACTACTTCGTATCCATCCAGAAGGGCCTTGCTCATATCCGTCTGGAATTACACTATTTGTATCCGTCTGGAGGGGCCTTGTTCGTATCCATCGAGACTCGGCTATTCTTATCCATCACGTACACTCAACTTCGTATTCACTTGGTTTGGTTCGATTTTGAATCCATCAATTAGATTCAATTCGTATGGATCGATTAACGATCGATACGAATGAAACAACGAACGGACGATACGAAAATGACTTAGACCAATCATTATGAAACAGCCCCCAGCCATCGCAATCGATCGATACGAGCAGAATAGTTGCGATCGATACGAATAGAGCAAGATTTGATCGATACAAACTGATCTATATCAATCGATATGAACAAGATACTACCGATCGATGCGAACAAGGCACATGCATAGAGAAAACTCGATCTTCTCGGCATGAACTTTGGATCGATCCTGAAAGCAAGAGCCATGTTGACTGGCATCATTAGCATAGTCATCGATATGAAGTGATTGATTCAAATAGCATCGATGCGAAGAGAATGACACCCGAAAAACCCGAACTTTCATCGATCATAGCTCACAATCTACAAGTTCAAATGCCATGAAATTTTCAAAGAAACTTATATATGACCTAAAGAATGTTCATGCCCAATTTCGACACGATTGGACCAAATCTTGATCAACACGAAATTCGTTCGTATTGATCACGGACCGAGTGCAAATTGTGTGGGATCGATCACATGGACCCACCCACGTACCGAAAGTGGTCTCCCAAGATCTGAGCGAGATATTTGCAGCTTACGTCTATAAATAGCACCCCAGAGCCTAAAGAAAAAGGGACTTTTAGCTCTCCCATGTCTAGACTCTACCAAATCTATTTTTGCACTCCAAGATCATTGTTGTACTCGAAATTTACTGCTATAATTCGCTGTAACTAGTTGTATTCAGCAAGAAAATATCAATAAAGTAATCAATTTCATAATAAATGTAGGCTATACGTCGAACCACTCTAAATCACTGAGTTTCTGCGTGTATTTCTGATCTTTTTTTGAAGTGTTTGTTAGATAATTCTCTTTTTACATTTACTTTCTTCATTTTGTCTCTTCAAATACTTTCGAAGAGTGTTGTGTCCAATTTTGATACAAAAACTTTGGTGCTTTCACTGAGAAAACATAGTTTTTTTCCTACACATTGGGTCTACTATCGAAATCAGATTGCACAAATCTAAGAAGAAGATCGAGATCTCAAGTTCAGAGTTCTTCCATCCTACTCAGGTTTGTATCAAATCTAGGACAGAACTTCATCGTGCACCTTGGTTAGCACGAAGACCGCTTCTACAGCTGCAGATCCAGAAGGACGTGATCGACAAAATCCTACACAACTCCCTCCAACTAATTAGATTATTGTCAGACCATCAGATCTGTCAGGCCCTGCCACTAGGGAAGAGTTTTAGATGTTATCACGAGAGTTGACACAGAGTCGAAAACAACTTACTGAACAACTGCACGCCAATGCAAAATTGAAAAACCAGTTGAATCACCAAAGGAGTAGGAGATCCAAAAGGGATCATGCTTCTTATTCCTCAACCAAGTGTTCAGCCTCTTCAGATTACCATCATAGATCTACACGACCACAGCTAGATGGAAGTTACACTCAAGCTACCAAACATCAACATACGCTGAACATTGGGCAACCGAGAGTTGGCCCGTCAACCAGCTACCAGACTGGACTCTCCTTCTGGGGAGGTATTATTCCTCATTACATCACAGACAACCACACTGCCACTGCCGTTATTGAACTAGGAGTTGATGCCTGGAATCGGCCAGATCCAAACCAATGCCAGCATACTCCTGAGCCTTATATCCCTGAAGACATACAACCAAGAGGCAAGACCTAGACCGTCGACCACGTCTGGCCCAGCCTCACATTGTGGAACCTGACCACACCTTGACTCAACATGCTCAAAATGTCCAAATGCCGGATATACCAACATGATACGTCAGATGATTTGAAAGAGTCAAGGCCTCACTAATGACGATTGGAGAATCTCTCGGAGTCATACTCCTTTTACTGATGAGATACTTTATGCTGAAGCACCTCGACGATTCAAGATGCCGACTTTTCCATTTTATGAAGGGAGTTCTGATCCCAGAAAACATCCTGAAATATGAATGGTTGATCAATGATGCACGAGATGATGATGCAGTTAAGTTTTGAAGCTTCCAATCTCTCTTGGGGGCATAGCTACTATATGGTTCACTCATTTGCCACTTTGATCTATTTCATATTTTGACTAATTGGAAACAAGGTTTGTTGAAAAATTCTGCACGCATGTCGCAAGGCCGAAGGATGTTAACACTTGTCTAATGCCACTCAAGCTCCTGGAGAGACACTCCGACGTTATTTAGAAATATTCCTTGCTGCATGCGCTGAGATCAGCAACCTTAATTATAACTCCCATCTTATGGCACCGACTAAGGGGATTGACCCCGATTCTAAATTCGGCAACTGGTTGGTCGGAAAACCCCACGTGTCATTGGATTGTTTCTATTCCAAGCAGCCCAATTCTTGAGAAGGGAGGATGCAACACATTCTAGGAAACAGGATGATGCAGGTCCCAGCATGGAGGGAATTCAAAGCAATGTTCCTGTGAAACAATCGGGGGAGAGTTTTGGAAAAGTTCAGTTGAATGTACAAAATAAACAGATTCAGCAGAGAGGTAATGGAGATCGATATAAGAAAAGGGATAGGATTCGTGGTCCACGATGTAGAGGTCCTATGTTTGATAATTATACTCCTCTAAATACGTCGTTGGAGAATGTATATCTACAAACCTGCAGCACTATCTAGTATAAGAAGCCCGTTCTGAAGCAATCATCGAAGGGACAGATACAATCAGTGAAATTTTGTCGATTCAACAAAATCTATGGCCATAATACAAATGAGTGTTGTCATTTGCAAGATCTCATTGAAAAGTTGATACGCAAGAGGAAGTTAGAGCAGTTTGTGCGGGCGTCGCAGTCTGGAGGTACGGGACCACCGAATCAAAATAATGTACCTAATCAGGCAAGATAGGAGGAACCTGCTCGTACCGACGGGAGGTTAATGATAAATACTGTAAGTGGTGGTACTCATCTAGTAGACCGAAGTTGGAAAGAAATGGAATCATATGCCAGTTCTACGACGTATGCGAGTTTCGAATGTTGTAGCAATTTGAAAGATGGGGCTCCGGCCAAGCAACAAAGGATGATGACTGACGACATCATCTTTTGAGACAAAGACGCCGACCGGGTCGATGCCCCAACCATCGATCCACTTGTTATATCGGCTCAAGTAGGTCCTGCTTGGATGAAGAGGATCTTGGTTGACAATGGAGGTTCTATGAGTATCTTATTCAAGCGATCCTATGACCAAATGTAGATAGAAGCTAAATATTTGAAGCCTTGCTAGTCTCGAATTCACGGCTTCAATGGAAGCTCTACTATATCCACTGGATTGATGGAACTACCAGTGGAGTTGGGAGTTAGAGAGCGCCGGAGTGTCCGGATACTGCATTTTGTTGTTTTGGATATAGATTCGTCATATAATGCTTTCTTGGACCGACCGGCCCTAGCTGAATTCAGGGTAGCCATTACATGGTGTTTGACTCTAAAATTCCCCACGGATCATTGAGTTGGAGTCGTTCAAGGAGATCAGGCTGTTGGACGAGCCTGTTATGTTGCGAAGCAGCGCGGTGAGCAATGAAAGTAAAAAAGGAAAGGGCGTAGAGGAATCTCTCTGCGTCCATTTTGTTGAAATTCACTACTGGTGCCTAGGCCTAGGCCTGGGCACCCCAACCAATTCCAAAGAGGTCTTGACCCAAGAGATAATGAAAGTGAAGACGAAAGTAAAGACAGTCAAGCTTCTCCGGCCGAACTGATGATTGATGTCCCGATTGACGATAGTGATGATGCTAGAATGATAAAGATTGGGTCTCAATTAAGCCAACAAATGAAAGAGGGATTGGTTGAATTTCTTCGGGCAAACCTTGATGTGTTTTCCTGGACACATTCTGACATGTGTGGGATCTCACCGGACATCATGAGCCACATGTTCAATATTGACTTGCAGTACATCCCGGTCAAGCAGAAAAGGCATGGTATGGATCCGGAGAGATTTTCCACCCATATAGAGGAGGTAGATAAGTTAAAATCGAAAGGATTTATTTGAGATGCCTTATGCCCTTGAGTGGGCATCCAACCCTGTACTTGTCCGAAAGCCAAATGGAAAATGGAGAACGTGTGTTGACTACTCAGACTTGAAAAAAGCTTGCCCTAAAGACAGTTTTCCACTTCCTCAATTTGATCAGCTCGTAGATTCAACGGCGGACATGAATTATTATCCTTCATGGATGCATATTCCGGTTACAACCAGATACCCAATGCACTCACCCAACCAGAAACATACCAGCTTCGTAACCGATCTAGGACTCTATTGTTACAAAGTCATACCTTTTGGACTCAAGAACGTCGGGGCAACGTACCAACAACTAGTCAATCGAGTGTTCGCTGCCCAGATCGGAATGACCATGGAAGTACATGTTGATTATATACTGGTAAAGTCACGATTCTCCACTAATCATATTAAGAACCTAGAATCGATGTTTAATATCCTCCGAGAATACATAATGTAGCTCAACCTATTGAAATGTCACTTTGGGGTTGCATCCGGAAAATTTCTTGGGTTCATCATCAACGCTCGAGGAATTGAAGCCAATCCTAAAAAGATCTGGGTAATCAGAAATCTCGATACTCCAAGAACCAAAAAGCAAGTGCACAGCCTTAACGGGAAAGTAGCAGCACTGAGCAGGTTCATTACAAAGTCCATCGACAAATGCATTCCCTTCTTCGATTTGATTCGAAAAGAGAAACGGAATTGTGAATGAACCATGGAATGTGAGGGCGCATTCCGAGCACTAATTCAGCACCTCTCCGCACCACCTATTTTGTCAAAGCCTATTGATCACGAGAAATTGTACATTTACTTGGCGGTATCAGAAAACGCAATCAGTGCTGCCCTAGTTTGGAAGGAAGACTGAGTGCAAAAACCGGCCTACTATATTAGTAAATGACTAAAAGGAGCTAAGACAAATTATCCGAAGCTAGAGAAATTGGCCTATTGTCCCGTTATTGCCTTAAGGAAGCTCGGTCCGTTTTTTCAGGCTCATCCTATCACTGTTTACACTGATCATCCGTTACGACAGGTCCTTATGCGGCCTAAGATGTCTGGTAGCTTACTCAAGTAGAATATCGAGCTAAGTCTGTTTGATATCGCCTACACTCCAAGGCGATCCATTCAGGAACAAGTCCTAGCAGATTTCATAGCCAATTTACAAACCCAGAGGACTTGACTGAGACCAATGAATCTCCCGAGTATATATGGAAGCTACACACTGATGGTGCGTCAAACGACCAGTGCTCGGGTGCTGGAGTTGTACTAGAAACTCTCGAAGGTCGATCTGTATGTTATGCTCTAAAGTTTTATTTTCATTTGACCAACAATGAAGTTGGGTATGAAGCCCTGCTTGCTGGATTGAGACTCGCCCGGGATTTTAGAATCATTACTGTGGAAATTTATTGTGATTCGCAATTAGTTGTATGCCAAGTTTAGGGAGAGTGCCAGGCGAAAGATCGAAGATTGACTGCTTACTTATCTCAGGTCTAGGAGATACTAAATCAATTCGATTATTATGCTATGTACTACCTCCCCCGAGAGCGCAATCAAAAAGCCGATTCATTGGCAAAACTTGCCAGTTCAGGTGAGGCACAACAAATGAGACTTGTTCCCATGGAGATGTTATCCTTCCCGAGCATCGATTGAATAGAGACAAAATGGGAGTTGGAAGTTGTTCCCGATAAGGAGTCAAGGATGACACCATTACAAAATTATCTCGAGCACGGAACATTACCAGAGCGCAGGAGTGAAAGAGATAGATTCTTCGAAAAGCTTTGCGGTTCACTATTTAGAATGTAGTCATGTACAGAAGAGGGTACTCCATTCCTCTACTCCGGCGTATTGCTCACAATGAAATTAAGCGAGTGTTACATGATGTACACGAAGGATAATGTGGCGATCACACCGGGGGGCAAGCTTTAGCTAAGAAAGTGCTCCGGTATGGATACTATTGGCTGATTGTAAACCATGATACAGCAGATTACACCAGGAAATGTGATAAATGTCAAAAGCATGCTTGAATTCCTAGAGCCCCACCTACTGAGATAACCCAAATGGTCAGTCCATGGCCGTTTGCAATATGGGGCATCGATATCATTGGTTCTCTACCTCTGGCCAAAGGTGGAGTGACGTACACCATCATCGCTATTGATAATTTTTCTAAGTGGGCAGAAGCTGAGCCTCTTGCTACCATTATGAGGAAGAGAGTGATCAACTTTGTAGTGCACAATTTTATCTGTCAATTCGGTCTCCCACACACCATCATTACTGATAACGGAACCCAATTCGACGGTGTTGAATTTAAAGACTTCTATCGACGGCTTCACATCCAAAAGAAACCACAGTTGCACACCTTCAAGCGAATGGACAGGTCGAAGCTGTTAATAAAGTTATCAAGTCTATTCTAAATAAAAGAATGGAAAAGGATGGGGGCAAGTGGGTTGATGAACTTCCTATGGCTTTATGGGCTACTGAACAACCCATAAGTTTTCAACCGGACACACTCCATTCTCTCTTTCCTATGGTTCAGAAGCTGTTGTTCCAGTCAAGATAGAAGTACCTTCTCATCTTGTGACATACTATGATGCAAACGAATGCCATACAACTTGCTGAATCCTTGGATTTGTTGGATGAGAAGCGCGAAGAGGCTTATTTGACGGCAGCCGCATACCGAAGTCAAGTCGCCCGATTATACAATGCCAAGGTCCGACTCGGAACCTTTGAACTCGTCGATCTCGTCCTCAAAAGAATGTACCTGGTTCCTTCGCACATGAAACCAACATGGGAAGGGTTGTATGTGATTGAATGAAAGATCAGAGATGGCACATTTAAATTATCGATCGTTGACGGTCTTTCTTTGCCAAGAGCCTAGAACAGAGAGTGTCTTTAACGTTACTACACATGACAGGCTTTATTTATTTAGCCTATTTTTCATCTGCAATTTGTTTCAGCATTTCGAAATTTGAATTTGTAATAAGGCAACTGACTTTGCCATCTTTTCTTATTTTAGCAATAAAATTCCATCTCTTCGAGCCAGAGCTGTGATTTACTGAATGTATCACACAACCACCACAGTCCACGAAGAGCTAAGTTCCACCATACGGTGGTATTTATTCAAATAGAGAGTGACTCTGATACGACCGGTCACTTACTTAGTGAAACCCGAGCTCGGGGGCAAATCACCACACTGAAGCCAAAAAAGGATTGATACATGACAATCCTTTAACTAACTCTAGTCTCCCAGAGTGTGAGTTGGAGTATAAACCTATAAATGTGTTTTCGAAGAGGGTGGATCCGTCCACCTAATGACTTCGCCCATATCTTGACCAAGTTTGAGGAGGATGGACCCTTCCTTCTAACGACCTCGCTTGTTAGCTTAGGGTGGATGTGAATCGACTGTCCATGATCCTGATAAATCCATCGTTTCCGTAGTGCGAATAAAATTCAAACGCCTAAAAAAATGTGACTAAATGTCTGTCAGCCAACTCCGAAATTCCCAGAGTGTGAATTGGAGTATAAACATCAACTCCGAATTCCTAGAGTGCGAATTGGAGTAAAAACACCAACTTCGGTTTCCCAGAGTGTGAATTGTAGTATAAACATCAACTCCAAATTCCTAGAGTGTGAATTGGAATATAAACATAACTCTAAGTCCATAGAGTGTGGTCAGAGTATAAACATAACTCGGGTGTGATTGACCACTCGTAAACTAACTTAAGTCCCTAGAGGGTGGACATATACTTAAAACTTAAACAGGGGTGATCGACCGCCGATTTACAGATGCAAATCCCCGGAGCGTGGATGTGATCATTAATAAGTGAGCGAGTGTGATTCGACCACTCGACTCTCACTTATTTCAGCATCGATTCAATGAGGTTAAGCTTGACGAAATGAAGACAAAATGCAATCGCTAGCCGATCTTTACAATTCATCCTCGAAACTGGGTGCAGAACTTAAGTATGGATCACTAACTGAAGCAGTGCAACATCGGAGTTCAGCTTAGTTTCCAATCACGACTCGTAGCCATGATTCCATGACTTAACAAATAAACTCAATAGCCGATCCAAAAGTCGAAACTCCACAAGTTTACTGAACAAGAATTGTAATGCTGGAACACTTAAGCAAATACACAATAATTGAGTTGAAGACAAAATAGAATTTCATTTCAACTACTTGTGGTAGGAATTTACGTAGAAGTTACTCCCAAAAATCCTACTAGCAGGGGCTGAACCCGCATTTATACACGACCAACAAAAGCAAAAAAAAATTCCTATCTACCAAAAAATGAGCCGAGGTAAGCATCTATTATTTTTTCTTCTTCGGTTTCCCCTTCGATATGGACCCGCTGGAACTATCACTTGGTTTTCTCTTCGAGCCCTTGCCTTTCGACGGTCGAACTCCAGTCGTGGGAATTTTGTTCACTTCCTCCTCCAACGGAGCCAGGCCGGGTCCCCCATTCCACCTCCAAAATTGCTGGTCTGGGCTGTTGCTATCCATTTTAGCATTAATCTCGGCTATAATCTCCTCCTCGTGAAGTGTTTACGCATCGCCAGGAAAGCCTGCAGTTGGATCAGGGGAACTAGTCGCCGATGTGCTTCTGCTCATAACAAATGGCAAATCCGCAAAGGGGGCACTATGATGACCGGTATTGTAACAACCCGGTAATTTTGGCATAATAAAAAAATATTTTCGATCTGTAACGATCCCGAATTTTAAATTATTTTGAATTAATAATTAAATTAATTTTTGATTTAAATTTGTGAAGGTGTTTGAATTTTTCAAGTTTAATATGAGAAATATATTTGAATTTAAATTTGAGTTGGGATTTATAAATAATGTAAAGGAAATTTGCTTTGAAATTTTAAAATATAGAATCTTTGGATTTTAAAAATCAAATTTATCTTATTCAATTAAATTTAAGACTCTACATTTTTTTGACATTTGATATGATATATGCAAATGAATGTAGTATAGATAATGATGTTTAAAAAGGAATGAATTTTATCAATACAAAATAAAAAAAATAAAAAAATAAAAAATAAAGCAAAGGGAAGTGAAGATTGCAAAGGAACATAGACAAAGTACACAGCATAATGCATCTCAGCTGAAATTCAAGGCAAGAAACAAGTTGTTTATGTACAAAATAATAGAACAAAAGGGAAGAAAGGACTTAGGCATTTAATGCCACATCCTCTCAGCATGTCCAAGATCCTCTCAGCCGAGATTTAGTTTATAAAAACATCTTTAGTCAAACCAGAGGAAAAAAAATCTGAACAAACTGTCTTTTTATATAGATATGTAAGATATTCATCCTATTCCATTTGTTCAGTAAGAAAGCAAAGCAAAGCAAAAAAAATAAGAAGAAAATAAACAATGGCGGCTCGTTTCGTTCGTTCCTCTTTCTACAACAATTAGGGTTTCCTGAAATTTGAAGATCGCAACTGTATATGCTCGATTGAACTCGGTTATCTTGCTCTATTTGTCGATCGTCTCTCGGTTGCAACGTCTAATGCGTGCTCTTCAAAAAAAAAAAGGTGAGTGATTTTTATTTCACTCACATCTAATTCTACTTAGTACTGTGCTCCGGTTGTTGGATTTTGTTTCGATGTCGATATTTTCTTTGATTTAATCAAATTCGTAAATATTGATACTTATTTTAGATTGGTTCAATTATACCATTTTGATGATTTTTGAACTGTAGATTTCGGTCTTGTTTTTGTGTATGGGATTTCATGACTTCGGCCATCACCATTGCTTTGATATCGAGTTGTACTCTGTGGATTTTGGCCTTACTGCCCACTATTCGACCTTGTTCGATTTCACCTACTGTTTTAGGTCTCTGGCTATTTTGTCTTTGACCATTCTGGTTTCTTTCTTTGCATCATTTATGTTGCAAGTATTTCTGGTCGAAAATTTTGGTATATGCATTGAGTTACATCACTGGCCTTTGCATCGCTGAGTTGTCCTTGGTGTTTGTTGTACATATGAAATTGATTCATATGTATGCTAAACATTGTTTCTCAGTGACATTTACTTGCATTCATATGCTTAAATGTTTTGGGTTGTTGCATTGTATTGATATTTTGTAGTTGAACACTTATATGGGGTCTTGCTTCACTGTTTAGTCTGATGCCCAGGTTGCCACCTCTGATCAGCTACATTTTTGACGTGATGTAGTTTGATCTTTGGTGCACTGGGTTATGCGAGCCTCTGTGCTTTGCATTTGAGTTGGGTTACTTTGGGTTTCTGGTATTTGACAGTGTTTAGGTTGTTCTTGTTTTGCTATAGCATTTGTGTAGTAGCTGCTGCCCGGTTTTGTAAATCTTGAGCTGGTTGATTTCAAACTGTACTGGTTTGAGCTGAGTAATTTGATTTATATTCAGTTTCATTTGCATAGGATTGAAATTGTGTCGATTGTTGCTTCATGTTACTGCAGCTTCATTGTAGCTGTTGAGACCATTTGCGGCAAAATAGAAATTTGTTTCATGGATTTTTGTAGCCTGCGTGCTAGATTGTGTTGTACCTTGTTGCTACCTTCTGGTGCCTTTATGCGCTTTGTCTTCATCACTTACTTTTGCTTTCTTGAGTTTTCATTTGATAGCTGGAAAATGTACTAGATTACTTTTTGGTGCCTTTGACCTGCTGTTCAATGGCATGAGTATTGATCTTTAACTGTTGTGTGATGTGGTGCCATATCTATGGTGCCCTCACCTTCATACTGCTGTGTTCATGTAGTTTTATCCTTTTGTTGGCGATGCTTGAGATTTATCTGACTTTGTTTTGAATTTTTGTTCCTCGGCTCAGGCATTGATATTTGATATTTTTCATTAACCTGTAGCAAACTATTTCAATTGTGCAATCGACATTGCTCTTCATGTTGAGCTTGTTTCTGGTCTGGATGTTGTTTCTTGCTCATATATTCATACATGTGTAAAACTGGTTTGATTCACTCAATCACTGTCTTGCATTCACTCCAGTTCTCTGACCTGAACTTCTGGCTGATTTAGTTTACTTCACTGTGGAGTTCATTGGTGCATTTTGTTGTTTGTATGTCTTGCATTCATGTATACTTCTGGTTTCATTGTATAATATAAGTTAGTCTGCATTTGGTAGTTGCATTCCTTTGTATTCGAGTCTGTTGTTTTTGGAGGCTGGCACTGTCCAGTTTCACTGTTACATCTCCATTTGTTGTACTCGGATTATTCTAGTGTGCCAATGACAGGTGTACTTGTCTGGATCATCATACGTTGTTGTTCATTCCTGTGATATTTTCAACTTGATGCATTGTATTTTCATTTACCCGGAGTTAATTCTCATGTGTACTATTCCACATTGCACCTCTGATTCATTTTTCCATGTGCAGTTTGTTATGTACATTCATTTGTGTACATATTTCATATTCACTTGGTTGAAGCTTTATACTACTGCCACTTGCTTAGTGCATTAGTTTGCACTGTGAATTCTTGTTTGTTTGGTCTCACTTGCATTGCTTCTGGTCCTATGCCATTGTGTATAGCTGCATGTTGTATTTGCACCCTTTTGTTGCAAGTATTCATGTACATATAGGAGAGATACACTTGTCTCTGTCGATAGCCATTTTGAACTGCTGCACTGCCTTTGTTCTCGAACATGATACATTGCATTGATTCTTTGTATTCATTTGCATTTGGTCACTGTGCTTCACTGGTGACATAATTTTCTAGTGTGGATGATTTGCGTCTTTTTCTGTTGTGTGTTGTGGTGCCATATCCTTGGTGCTCTCACCTTCAGTTTGCTGTCTTCCTGTAGTTGTACCACTGCTGTCATCTTCTCTTGACAATTTGGAACTTGACTACGGCATTCTTGTGGTGACCGTAGTTTTGTTTGTATGCAGTCTTGCCCTTGTTGGTTTGCATTGCATTGATGCAATTGGATTTGTTTTTTTATAGTTACACTTGAGTTGAATCCAGCTTAAATGCTCGGGTTTGACCTTGTGCTCGTTTGTGAACTTTCGTTGGGCTTTTGTGCATTTCATCACCGTACTGGCGAGGCAGTGGACGCGTGCGTGTACTGCAGCCAATTCAGAATTTGACGTTTTGAAGTGATAATTCAATTGTTTGAAATTGATTTAGTTTGATTTGATCATTTGTTGTTATCTAATTATCTATTTGAAAATTAGATTATGAGTTTCTAATTATTTATTCAATAATTAGATTTTGTTGTTAATTGCCGTTTAGGCAATTTTGATGTTTTCTAAATTATCTTCATTGATGATCTTTTTATTTATCTTCGTTGATGATTGGATTCTGCTGATTTGTTGTTTAACATTGTTGAATGTTATATTTACCGTTATCCGATTTCTTTATTAAAAGGGTCGGATAGACGAGAATTATTGTGACTGTCATCTATTTGATTATTTGATTATTATTGCCTCTATGCACTAATAATTGAGTTTGAATTAGACTGACCCGTGTATTATTTTCTTTTGAATGTAACACTCGGGTCAGACCGAGTGTTTTGCAGCTTGAAGGTTTTCGGGCAGCGAAGTTAGAGAGAGAGGGAAAATGCTCACTTTAGTTCGGGGATTTTCTATTTAAAGAAATATTCCGTTGTATAAATTTAATACATTGTATAAACTCTGATATTTGTAAAAAAAATCATTCTTGTGAAATTTTATTTTTTTGTGATTCTGTGGCTGATGTTTAAACTCTATAAACTAAATAACAATCCGTCATTTTGAACGTTTCATGTTGGTTTAATTACCGACTAGGGGCGGTCAAAAGGGCGGGATGTTACAAAAGTGGTATCAGAGCTTTGGTTTATACAAAGCTTAGTTTATGACGTTTAATATGAATAGTCACTAGGATCACTTTAAAGAAAGCGTTTTTCAAATCTAAAGAAGTATAAAATTGTTTTTTTTTGAAAAATAAAAGGTATTTTGAAAATTAAAATCCTTTTCGGAAATCCCCCTCTCTAAATTTAGGTTTACGATAGTTTCTCTTCGGTAAGGTCTCATTAGATTTGAGTCGCGATCATTCGAAAACCCATTGTCAAATTGCTGAGATTTATGACAAATAAAGTATAAGTTAGGTGAATTAATGAATTGGTTTAAATCGAATATTTTGAATATCTCTCCAAAGTAATAATTGGGAAATAAAATGACATGTCAATTTAGTTATAGCCAAAGGGATCATTGAACTATAACTTGGGAATTTGATTCTGAATTCTTTTGAAAATTGATTTCAAATGTTTTGAAGAACAATACTAGTAGTATATACCGGAAAAAAAATTCAAGTAATTTTTCAAAATATTTTCGAAAATAATAAAATTAAATAATTTTTGTTTTTATGTTTCAAGCAAAGTTTGATATGCAAGTATGTATATATATGTATATTTCAAATGTTTGAAATAAAATCCGGAGTTGAATCTCAAGTTTGGTTGAATAATAATCCTATATATCAGGATAATGTAAATTTGCAAATTGTCTTGGGGAAATGATTGAATAATCCAACCTTTGCTAATAGGGGTTGCAAATTTTAATAGGAAACTTCGAAAACATCTTGTTAATTATAATGGCGAAAACCGAAGCACAAAAAGCAGCACGCCGTGAACAAAGAGCAATTGCCCGTAGAGAAGCAGAAGTGGCACATGCGAAAATCGAAAGGATAATCAATGAAGGGCAAGGACCTGGTCCCTATGATGATGTTATCTGTTATCGATGTCATAAAAAAGGACATTATGCCGTTATGTGCCGAGAGAAGAGAAAGAAAAGGAATGTGGATGACCGGTTCGCTCGTCCTGAGATTGTGTGTTTTAAATGTCAGGGAAAGGGCATTTTCTTAGTCATTTCCCTAAAGCGAAAAGGAAGAAGCGTGCACTCGATTTACCTGTCGACAGATTGACAATCTGCTACCATTGTCGCCAGACTGGATATATAGCCAGAAACTGCACCGAAAGGCAGCACGGAAAGCAAGCTATAGCCCGATCAGCTAGAGCGAAAAGTGTAAGGACGATAGATAAGGATGGAAACATCTCATATTTTTGCAGGAACTGTAGGAATTGGGGACATGTTGACTTTGAATGTGTTAATCCTCCTTTAATACAACCTGAAATAGTGCAAACCAAAGAGGGAAGTTTGGCAAAGATGCGTATTACCAGACCGGAAGTCGATGGTCCTCAATAATTCTGAATCTTAAACCAATCACTATATTTGAAGCAATCAGTATATTTTGTAATACTATCTTTTGTAATCCAAAATTTTCTATGTACGTATTATAAAAGTATTAAGCTATGTATAGTTTTTTACGGAATGAAATATTTTAATAAAATAGCGTCTTGGGAAGGAAATCTATTTTTCGACTTAACTGTATGAATCAAACTAGTTTTGATGTAAAGCTTATATTTCAAGTTTAGACTAATGCCTAAAATAGTTAATGTGGAGATATGAATCTAATGGAACCAAGTCGATGAATGGCTTACTAAAGAGCTAGTTGATTATTTTGGAAATAGAAAGCAAATGCAAGGTTCAAATGGGATTTAGATTTAAAATTTGAAGTTTGTCAACATGATGATCCATAATAGGTTTAATAGATTCAGTGATGAATTTGAATTTAAACGTGCAGAGAATTAAGTTAAGTGGAAAACTTAATATTGGAAAGTTTGAAGTCGGTTTAAAACTAATATTGTGAAAAGTATGCGGAATTCAAACTATGAATTAAGTCAAAGTTGAAAAAGTTAAATGGGAAATTTGAACAATTAGTTCAACTTGAAGTTTTCAAAAAGATTGAATCTTGGGTTAAATTGAGTTTAACTTCGACACCAAAAACAATATAAGTTGAGCTTTGAATTTCAGATGGTCGGTTTGGATTGTATGTCTAACATTGTGAATTGATGACATAGCAATTGATCTCTATTAAATATATATCTGTTTGGTGGCGGAGAATTTATTCTCTTAGCTATATACGCCCTTCTCTGAGACGTACGAGCTCAGAGGTTATATATCGGCAGACATCAATTATGTGTTGAGAATTGACAATGTAACATAAAATCCAAATCGACTGTGAAGTCGATAATAAATTGAATTATGAATATGAATTGGGTTTGAGATAACCTTAAACTTCCAAATCGACTTAGAGGAAAATTTTAAATTGGTAATGAGATGGAAAAAATTCAAGAATCCTCTATTTGTTATGGGTATGGGATACGGAGGTTTTTGGAACTTATATATGAGAATGCAATAAATTCGAAAACCATCAGTTTGGAAAGTAATTGTTATGGAAATCTTATGTATGTTTACATAGTTATGATATGTACGAAATGTCAAATGAAGTACTATATATATATGACATTATGTTTTCTAAACTGAGGATATGAAAAAGTACATTCCATTGAAAATTTGTGAAGGTGTTGGAACTCAGTATGAGTGTCCATTTGAAATTCGTAGCTACGTAGAATTTCCATAAGTTGGAGTGTCCATTTAAATTGGAATCCCTCGTGATGGGATCATGTTGATGGGATCATGTTGATTGATGATGATGTATACTAGCGTATTCGAGGGGTGTGATGCCTACAGTTACAAGCGATTCCACTGGAATAGTGGCGCAACCGCCGTGTAAACTACGATCTAGATGCCATAGTGAAATTCGAGAGGCGAGATGTCAATGGTTACAAGCTATTCCACTGGGATAGTGGTGTAACCGCCGTGTGAACTGCGTTCAATGGAAACAACCATGGCGAAATTCAAGAGATGTGAAATCTACAGATTACAAGCGATTCTACTGGGATAGTAGCGTAACCGTCGAGTAACTGTGATCCATGGGGGAACATGCTTTCCATATCCATTTTTAAAAGGATTTTTAAGTATTTTCACTGGGAGTTGAAGCAAGTATATTTAGTACTTGGAGATTTTTAGTCCTACGCCTGGCCAGCGTATGCCTAATGTTTGTAAGAACGACGATAGACTTGTTAAACTTCGAGTTAGTAAGTATTTTCAAACTTTAAATAGCAAATCAATAGTCTGAAATTAAAATTACATAATTCCAACCTAATAAACTAAGGAAGAAGATCTTTAAAATGTCTTAAAAGTCTACAGCTTTGGAAAAGATGTAATATGCAAATCTCTCACATGAAGAATTTCAAGTTTAAATATGTGGTTTGTAAGTCGAAAATTTTGGTAAAAAGACGTTTGCATCTTGATTGTAGAAATCAATGAACAAAAGGAGATAATGAACAAAGCTAGTGAGATAAAACAAATGGAATGAATCCTATATTTATTTATTTTTAATAAGTTCAATCTTGGTAAAATTGTGTAGGGTATAAATATCAGTGAGATTTTAACAACCTCTCCTTTTCAGGGATGAAAAGTTTTAGGAAGGGGAGATTGTTACAACCCGGTAATTTTGGCATAATATAAAAAATATTTTCAATTTGTAACGATCTCGAATTTTAAATTATTTTAAATTAATAATTAAATTCATTTTTGATTTAAATTTGTAAAGGTGTTTGAATATTTCAAGTTTGATATGAGAAATATATTTGAATTTAAATTTGAGTTGGGATTTATAAATAATGTAAAGGAAATTTGCTTTGAAATTTTGAAATATAGAATCTTTGGATTTTAAAAATCAAATTTATCTTATTCAATTAAATTTAAGACTCTACATTTTTTTGACATTTGATATGATATATGCAAATGAATGTAGTATAGATAATGATGTTTAAAAAGGAATAAATTTTATCAATACAAAATTAAAAAAAAAAACAAAGCAAAGGGAAGTGAAGATTGCAATGGAACATAGACAAAGTACATAGCATAATACATCTCAGCCGAAATTCAAGGCAAGAAACAAGTTGTTTATGTACAAAATAATAGAACAAAAGGGAAGAAAGGACTTAGGCATTTAATGCCACATCCTCTCAGCATGTCCAAGATACCCTCGGCCGAGATTTAGTTTATAAAAACATCTTTAGTCAAACCAGAGGAAAAAAATATATCTGTACAAACTGTCTTTTTATATAGATATGTAAACCATTCATCCTATTCCATTTGTTCAGTAAGAAAGCAAAGCAAAGCAAAAAAAAACAAGAAGAAAATAAACAATGGCGGCTTGTTTCGTTCGTTCCTCTTTCTACAGCAATTAAGGTTTCCTGAAATTTGAAGATCGCGACTGTATATGCTCGATTGAACTCAGTTATCTTGCTCTATTTGTCGATCGTCTCTCGGTTGCAACGTCGAATGCGTGCTCTTCAAAAAAAAAACAAAGGTGAGTGATTTTTATTTCACTCACATCCAATTCTACTTAGTACTGTGCTTCGGTTGTTGGATTTTGCTTCGATATTGATACTTATTTTAGAGTGGTTCAATTATACCGTTTTGATGATTTTTGAACTGTAGATTTCGGTCTTGTTTTTGTGTATGGGATTTCATGACTTCGGCCATCACCATTGCTTTGATATCGAGTTGTACTCTGTGGATTTTGGCCTTACTGCCCACTATTCGACCTTGTTCGATTTCACCTGCTGTTTCAGGTCTCTGGCTATTTTGTCTTTGACCATTCCGGTTGCTTTCTTTGCATCATTTATGTTGCAAGTATTTCTGGTCGAAAATTTTGGTATATGCATTGAGTTACATCACTGGCCTTTGCATTGCTGAGTTGTCCTTGGTGTTTGTTGTACATATGAAATTGATTTATATGTATGCTAAACATTGTTTCTCAGTGACATTTACTTGCATTCATATGCTTAAATGTTTTGGGTTGTTGCAGTGTATTGATATTTTGTAGTTGAACACTTATATTGGGTCTTGTTTCACTGTTTAGTCTGATGCCCAGGTTGCCACCTCTGATCAGCTACATTTTTGACGTGATGTAGTTTGATCTTTGGTGCACTGGGTTATGTGAGCCTCTGTGCTTTGCATTTGAGTTGGGTTACTTTGGGTTTCTGGTATTTGACAGTGTTTAGGTTGTTCCTGTTTTGCAGTAGCATTTGTGTAGTAGCTGCTGCTCGGTTTTGTAAATCTTGAGCTGGTTGATTTCAAACTGTACTGGTTTGAGCTAAGTAATTTGATTTATATTCAGTTTCATTTGCAAAGGATTGAAATTGTGTCGATTGTTTCTTCATGTTACTGCAGCTTCATTGTAGCTGTTGGGACCATTTGCGGCAAAATAGAAATTTGTTTCATGGATTTTTGTAGCCTGCGTGCTAGATTGTGTTGTACCTTGTTGCTACCTTCGGGTGCCTTTATGCGCTTTGTCTTCATCACTAACTTTTGCTTTCTTGAGTTTTCATTTGATAACTGGAAAATGTACTAGATTACTTTTTGTTGCCTTTGACCTGATGTTCAATGGCATAGGCATTGATCTTTAACTGTTGTGTGCTGTGGTGCCATATCTATGGTTCCCTCACCTTCATACTGCTGTGTTCATGTAGTTGTATCCTTTTGTTGGCGATGCTTGAGATTTATCTGACTTTGTTTTGAATTTTTGTTCCTCGGCTCAGGCATTGATATTTGATATTTTTCATTAACCTGTAGCAAACTGTTTCAATTGTGCATTCGACATTGCTCTTCATGTTGAGTTTGTTTCTGGTCTGGATGTTATTTCTTGCTCATGTGTTCATTCATGTGTAAAACTGGTTCGATTCACTCGATCACTGTCTTGCATTCACTCCAGTTCTCTGACTTGAACTTCTGGCCTGATTTAGTTTACTTCACTGTGGAGTTCATTGGTGCATTTTGTTGTTTGTATGTCTTGCATTCATTGGTTCTTCATTGCTGGTGCTTATGCTTTCTTCCCCGACCTATGGCAGTGAAGCCTTCATGTACACTTCTGGTTTCATTGTATAATATAAGTTATTCTGCATTTGGTAGTTGCATTCCTTTGTATTCGAGTCTGATGTTTTTAGAGGCTGGCACTGTTCAGTTTCACTGTTGCATCTCCATTTGTTGTACTCGGGTTATTCTAGTGTGCCAATTACAGCTGTACTTGTCTGGATCACAATACGTTGTTGTTCATTCCTGTGATATTTTCAACTTGATGCATTGTATTTTCATTTACCCAGAGTTAATTCTCATGTGTACTATTCCACGTTGCACCTATGGTTCATTTTTCCATGTGCAGTTTGTTATGTACATTCATTTGTGTACATATTTCATATTCACTTGGTTAAAGCTTTATACTGCTGCCACTTGCTTAGTGCATTAGTTTGCACTGTGAATTCTTGTTTGTTTGATCTCACTTGCATTGCTTCTGGTCCTATGCCATTGTGTATAGCTGCACGTTGTATTTGCACCCTTTTGTTGCTGTTGAATATGCGCTTATATGATTTTTGTTTGATGATAATAAACATATATACATTCGTTTAAATGTATTTGATAATATACTATTTTATTTTTCACAGATTAAATAAATATTTGCTGAATAAAATAAATAACACGGAATTTGAATTCAAACGAATACTTTATTCAAACAAATATTTATTACAATTTTGAATAGTATACAAATTCAAGCTCTCACTATTCACTATACAACTTTGATACAAATTCAATTACATCACTATTTTACATATCATCACCTCACTACATATCACTCACACTCAATTTATCTTCAACTGCATTCCAGTTTGAATCCTGCATCTGGGCAATCTGCAAAAATATAAACTAACGCAGTAAAATTGAAAATAAAATATTTTTGCAATATAAAATAAAAGATGAATTTTGAAAATAATGTTTGCCTCAGTTATTTGGGTTGTTCGTCATAATTTAAATTTGAATTCATCATACACGAACAACTTGTGACATACACAGTGTATTACTGTATATGCCACAAGGCCGTGCTCGCCGATATATACACTTGATTGTTTTACAGGGACAGGAACGCACAGGTCAAACCCAAATGAAAAACCGGGTTCAACTCACGTGCAATAACATTGAAAATCACGACACGAGCACAAGGTCAAACCCGAGTTGTGAAACTGGATTCAACACAGGTGCAAATTCAAAAATAAATTCGAATGCAATAAAATGGTCGGGAGTACACATGCCCAGACTCAAGCCAACATGAAACAAGACTGAATCAAAATGCAACGACCAAAATCATCAATGAACAAAGACTCCAAGCCTACAAAACTGCATGCACACGGCAGCTACAAAGTGCAAAGGCCATGATCAAGCCAACACAGCAACCATTAACTGCAACAAGGTGATATGCAAACTACAACAGGCCAGAGGTGAAAGCAATACACGACTGAAGTGATGAAGAGAATGTAAACAAGTCGCAACCACTACAACAGGCCATCAGTGAAACCAAGATGCTACAGATTTCAGCAACATCAACTAGACTCGAAAATGAACCAGAATGCATATGTAACCAGCAGCCCCAAAACCAAGACAGTAGTGTGCAACTCGAGTTTCAAAAGAATCAAAGTATGTCACAATAAAGACAGTAAAATGAACAATGCAAAGAAGGCTGCAGTGAAGCATGTACATGAGTGGACAGGACTACAACAGCCAGTACCAACATGAATCAGAGATTACAAACTCGAGTGTGCAAGTGAACATGACAGGAAACAGTTCAATATGAACTGATGAAGCAGTACCAATGAACATGCAGTCAAACTCAGTATCAAATGAACCAGTGACAGTTCAAGTGAATCAAGTTCAAGTCAGACCAACACTGCAACTCAAAAAATAACATGAATGCAACATGGCCGAGCATTGATCAAGACCAGTAACATATGGACAGTAAAAATCAAACAACCAAACCAACATGAAGCAATGTACATGCATCAGTGATGAAAGCTACAAGAGAGGCACATCAACTACAAAGTATCCAAACCAGTACAAACATGAACATGTGCAGATCACAGAACACAATGCCAAGTATACAATAAAACAAGGCTCAAACCAAAAGTGCACAAGTATTTTCAAACAGCAACAATGCAGACTCGAGCACACAAACAAAAGACTACAAGTTCGCGTCCAGTCACAACAAAGAAAATGTCAAGTCACGTTCATGTTAAAATCGACCAGAGAAGATGGCCAGAGACGAAGACTACGAGATGGACGAAATCAATTTCAAAAATCAAGTGCGTATCATTATTCTTTGAAATAGTCAAAGTCAGAAACAATCAAGTCATGGTCATCACGAAAATGAATTAAAGCCGTGACCACCAAGCAATGAATATACAGGAATTGAAAAGGTCAGAAAACATCTCAATCATCGAAACGAAATCAAGTGGCCGAGGTGAATAATATGACGAATTCAAACAAAATTGATACGAACGCAATTCTAGGAAATCGAATCCTATAAATTACCACAAATCATCATCGGCATACCATCGAGTTCAAGTACGAAAGATTAGAAGAAGCAAAAAGCACAAATTACATACCGAAGCAATCAAACTCGATCAAGGAGGAGAAGCCGCAAACAATTGAAGCAAATCAGAGAAACAGTGATTGCAATCAACCAACAAAGGCAGCTACTTCAATTTAAAACCCTAATTTAAGAGCACGGCATCAAGAACGAAAGCCCCAATTTTGCAAAAGGAACGGTCGCCATTGCACTCAAGCAAAGAAAAAGAACCGGGCCGATAAAATAAAAGGGAGAAAAAGGGGGACACATTCTTTAATTAGTGGGCCGGTTATTTTGGGCTTAGTTGTTTTTAAATTAGGCTATTTTTATTTTGTTTTGTTTTGTATTTTCTTTTTAAACCGTTTTTAATTTTCTAGTCGTGTGACTAGGGGACAAACTACGGTGTGTAGTTTGGGAATTCGCAACTCGGTGGTTGAGTTGTGGTCAGGGTTTTGAGCGTAGAGTTAGATTAGTCAATAGCGGGTATAGCGAGATTACGTGTGTAAGCGAGGGACTATCTAATTTCTAGTAGAAACCTGGGGGGCAGCACGTAGGCAGGGTTTTGCCGAAGCTGGGTAAATTCTGTGTTGTTCTGTTTTTTCTGTTATTTATATTCTGCGATATCTGTGCTGCTATTCTGTGATCTGAATTGAAATTAATTTATAAGCTTCCGCGATTAATTTTTATAATTTACACTATCACCCTATTCACCCCCCTCTAGGGTGAAATCGATCCTACAAGTGGTATCAGAGCTAGGAACAAAAGCCATTTTTGTTTTAAAATTATGATTTTACAAAAACCAATTTTCGTTTAAAAATTCGTGTTTCAAAAATCAATTTTTGTTTTAAAAATTCGTGTTTCAAAAAAATCGGTTTTTGTTTTAAAATTTTGAATTTTTAAAATGGCTTCTTTTAATAATGCTTTTGCAGAAGGTCAATCCATAGTTAGACCACCAATGTTCAATGGTGAATATGCTTATTGGAAAAATAGAATGCAAATTTTTCTGAAAACCATTGACGCTTGGAATATTGTTGAGACAGGTTATAGAATACCAACTATAACTGTAGATAATCAGGAAATAGAGAAACCAAAGGAACAATGGACAGAACTAGAAAATAAATTACAAAATACTAATGCCAAAGCTATGAATTCTATTATCTGTTCATTGGATCAATTTGAATTTAATCGTGTCTCACATTGTCTAACTGCACAGGAAATATGGCACACACTAGAAGTGACTCACGAAGGAACATCTCAAGTCAAAGAATCTCGCCTTGCAATGCTAAGCAGCGAATACGAGAACTTCAAAATGGCGAAGGAAGAAAATGTCAAAGAGATGTACGGACGACTCTCCAATATCGTATACAAATCAAAAGCTCTCGGAAAAACATACACCGAATTAGAAATAGTCCGGAAAATCCTCAGAGTCCTTCCATGAAGCTTTGAAGCAAAAGTAACTGCCATACAAGAATCGAAAGATTTAAAACAACTTAAGGTTGAAGAACTCATCGGAAATCTCACCACTTATGAGCTAGAAATGAAATTCAAAGAAGAGCGTGAAGAAGGTGACCCTCAAAAGAAATCAATAGCGCTCAAAGGAACTACCGAAAGTGATGATGATAATGACGATGATGATGGTGCAGAAGAACTAGAGCTGTTAATAAGGAAATTCAAAAAATGGAATCAGAAACATGGAAATTCAGCTCGAATTCAAAAAGAAAAAAGCAGAATAGCCAAAGCACTAGACTACTCAGAAGAACAAAAGTTTATTTGTTATAATTGCAACAAACCCGGCCATATCAAGCCCGATTGTCCACAAATTAAATCCAGCCATGGAAAGAAACAGAAAAAGAAAAGTTTTGCAGCCACTTGGGATGAAATAGACGAGAATGATCAAAGCACTGGCAGTGAAAGCGAAAAGGCAGAATTGTGTCTTCGAGGTGATACAACTGACAGTGACGATGACGAGCCAAGTGAGCTATCAAAACTTACCCATTCTGAGTTGCTTATATATTTTCATGAAGTAAACGGTTGTTTTGAACGACTTAGGGAAAAATACGCCAAACTTGAATCTCAAAAAGATACTTTGATAGAATGTAATAAACAACTTGATCAATTAGTTAAAATCTATCAAAGTAGGATCCCTAAGTGTGATAAGTGTCCAACATTTGAAAAGGAAATTAAAAAATCAGAAATCCATATAAAAACACTTGAAAATGAAATTCTGATTTTAAAGGAGAATGAAAATACTAGGAGAGAGAATTCTATTAAAAAGTGCACACAATTGTTAAACGAAAATGAATCTCTCAAATCACAAGTCCAACAACTGTCTACTACTTTAGAAAAATTTTCCAAAAGTGAAAAATCATTAAATATGCTATTAGGAAAACAAACTGTTAATACGGTTAGACAAGGACTTGGGTATAATAATTCGAAAATTGTTGAAAACAAGATTAATCAAGTTAATTCTATGTGCACAATTTGTAGAAAATTTGGACACGATCACAATAATTGTTGGTAGAAACCCAAACATGTGAAAACTATACCGATTTGGGTTCCAAAAGGCACAAATATAAAATCTCTCAAAGTTAAACAAATTTGGGTGCCGAAGGGAACAATTATAAATAGTTTTGGGTCTTTACAAAATTGTTTTTCAAAATTTTCTGCCACTAACAATCATGGACCTATAAAAACAAATAGGTCACATAAATCTTTCATCGTGTAGGTGTGGTGGCAGGCTAAGGAACAACAATAGTGTTCTCTGGATTTTGGCTGTTCCAGAAACGCAACGGGCGACAAAGCTAAGTTCCTTAGCCTAGTATAAAGGTGACAGAATCACAACAGACAACAACGAAAAATATCGTAAAGGTAAAACAGGTAATGGTATGTTTTAAACGATATATTAAATGTGATAATCTGCACCGTATTCTGAATTAAAATCAGCCAATATTGAGATGATGAAAAGATGATGATTTTGACTCTGACTTATTCAACATAGTTGGCCAATTGTATTCTTATGCCAAAAACACTATAAAAATCTCTAGATTCTTTGAATTACTTCATATCAGTTTGGATTAAAAATAGTGTTTTGTTGGATATTACAATTGGTTATAATATGGCTAACTCTTTATTCACGGTTTTCTGATTATTTACACGACTTCATTTCAAATTCAAAAGAATGTCATTTAAATTGTTGTTAAAAATTGAGTTTGAAATTTTTGGTGCACACTTCATGTTTGGTTAACCAAATTCAATTAGTGATGATTTTGAGTGAAAAAGAAATTCAGATGCAAATTACACTGGTAATCTAGTTGATAGAAAAATTACTAGTTGAACGTGATTTTTGAGACATTTAGTAACTGCATCGTTTTTCAAAGAAAATATCTGCATATTTTTCATTTCAAATAATTTTCAAATAGCAGAAAATTTTCTTATAAAACCCCCTCGAGAAAATCATTTTTGACCATATTTTCAGATTAGTCATTTTGAAAAATTAGTTTCATAATTACTTTTGAATTTGATTTTAAATGACTATTTTGACTAATCTGACTCCCAAATGATTATCGAAAAGAAAAATAGTGATTGAAAAAGTAATGAGCGTTGATATTGATTATATATTATAACTCGAGACGGTATAATTAATAAATTTCTTTAGAAATTTAAACAAGAGTTATAAAACTGTTTGTTGGTAAAAATTCCATGACCATTTCTATATCTATCATATTTCTAACGACCATCACTCATCAAAATTCTATATAGTTTGTCGATATGTGGTACTTTAAACAGGAATAGTTCGTTTTTCATTTTTCACATTTTTTTTTAAAAAAAAAGGTAATAATAATAATAATAAATACCAAAGTATTCGCTCTCATTTAAAAGTCCTCACGGTTATGCATGGGTGAATTACTTGGAATTTGTTATGTGCTTCCATGCTCATTTAAAAGTCCTCGCGGTTATGCATGTATGGAACGCATATCAAAAGTTAATTTGTAAAATAAACAAGTTGATTCTAATCCCATTTAAAAGTCCTCACGGTTATGCGTGGTTAGAAGATACTTGAATTAATTTTTTTTAAAATAAAATTGGAATACTACTAATCTCATTTAAAAGTCCTAATGGTTATGCATGGTTAGTAGATATTCAAATTCCTAATATAAATATACCACAAATAGACACAACTGTATGGTTTTATATGATGACATCATTTCCATCATTCTAAAAGTGGAATATGCGCCTAACAAAATATTTATGATTTTTGTTTAATTTTTTTTTGAAATTTAATATTTATATTCAATTGAGTTTTAATGTTGGATTAATATCAATTACTTTATCTCTATTTTCCCTAACACTATTATTCTTTTGCTGATAACAAAATGGGGAGAGAAAAGTTAAGATTTTGTCAAATAAAATCAAGCAAAGGTCAAATAATTTTCTATTTGCATCTAGACTCATTTGCATATTCTTATTTGTATGCATATATGTAGGGGGAGTTTTGTGTAGAAAGGAAGCATTTAAATAGGGGGAGCAATTAGGATATATCTATGATCAAATACATTTAACATATTCAAAATCTTAAATATATGTTTGTTATCATCAAAAGGGGGAGATTGTTGAATATGCGCTTATATGATTTTTGTTTGATGATAATAAACATATATACATTCGTTTAAATGTATTTGATAATATACTATTTTATTTTTCACAGATTAAATAAATATTTGCTGAATAAAATAAATAACACGGAATTTGAATTCAAACGAATACTTTATTCAAACAAATATTTATTACAATTTTGAATAGTATACAAATTCAAGCTCTCACTATTCACTATACAACTTTGATACAAATTCAATTACATCACTATTTTACATATCATCACCTCACTATATATCACTCACACTCGATTTATCTTCAACTGCATTCCAGTTTGAATCCAGCATCTGGCAATCTGCAAAAATATAAACTAACGCAGTAAAATTGAAAATAAAATATTTTTGCAATATAAAATAAAAGATGAATTTTGAAAATAATATTTGCCTCAGTTATTTGGGTTGTTCGTCATAATTTAAATTTAAATTCATCATACACGAACAACTTGTGACATACACAGTGTATTCCTGTATATGCCACAGGGCCGTGCTCGCCGATATATACACTTGATTGTTTTACAGGGACAGGAACGCACAGGTCAAACCCAAATGAAAAATCGGGTTCAACTCACGTGCAATAACATTGAAAATCACGACACGAGCACAAGGTCAAACCCGAGTTGTGAAACTGGATTCAACACAGGTGCAAATTCAAAAATAAATTCGAATGCAATAAAATGGTCGGGAGTACACATGCCCAGACTCAAGCCAACATGAAACAAGACTGAATCAAAATGCAACGACCAAAATCATCAATGAACAAAGACTCCAAGCCTACAAAACTGCATGCACACGGCAGCTACAAAGTGCAAAGGCCATGATCAAGCCAACACAGCAACCATTAACTGCAACAAGGTGATATGCAAACTACAACAGGCCAGAGGTGAAAGCAATACACGACTGAAGTGATGAAGAGAATGTAAACAAGTCGCAACCACTACAACAGGCCATCAGTGAAACCAAGATGCTACAGATTTCAGCAACATCAACTAGACTCGAAAATGAACCAGAATGCATATGTAACCAGCAGCCCCAAAACCAAGACAGTAGTGTGCAACTCGAGTTTCAAAAGAATCAAAGTATGTCACAATAAAGACAGTAAAATGAACAATGCAAAGAAGGCTGCAGTGAAGCATGTACATAAGTGGACAGGACTACAACATCCAGTACCAACATGAATCAGAGATTACAAACTCGAGTGTGCAAGTGAACATGACAGGAAACAGTTCAATATGAACTGATGAAGCAGTACCAATGAACATGCAGTCAAACTCAGTATCAAATGAACCGGTGACAGTTCAAGTGAATCAAGTTCAAGTCAGACCAACACTGCAACTCAAAAAATAACATGAATGCAACATGGCCGAGCATTGATCAAGACCAGTAACATATGGACAGTAAAAATCAAACAACCAAACCAACATGAAGCAATGTACATGCATCAGTGATGAAAGCTACAAGAGAGGCACAGCAACTACAAAGTATCCAAACCAGTACAAACATGAACATGTGTAGATCACAGAACACAATGCCAAGTATACAATAAAACAAGGCTCAAACCAAAAGTGCACAAGTATTTTCAAACAGCAACAATGCAGACTCGAGCACACAAACAAAAGACTACAAGTTCGCGTCCAGTCACAACAAAGAAAATGTCAAGTCACGTTCATGTTAAAATCGACCAGAGAAGATGGCCAGAGATGAAGACTACGAGATGGACGAAATCAATTTCAAAAATCAAGTGCGTATCATTATTCTTTGAAATAGTCAAAGTCAGAAACAATCAAGTCGTGGTCATCACGAAAATGAATTAAAGCCGTGACCACCAAGCAATGAATATACAGGAATTGAAAAGGTCAGAAAACATCTCAATCATCGAAACGAAATCAAGTGGCCGAGGTGAATAATATGACGAATTCAAACAAAATTGATACGAACGCAATTCTAGGAAATCGAATCCTATAAATTACCACAAATCATCATCGGCATACCATCGAGTTCAAGTACGAAAGATTAGAAGAAGCAAAAAGCACAAGTTACATACCGAAGCAATCGAACTCGATCAAGGAGGAGAAGCCGCAAACAATTGAAGCAAATCAGAGAAACAGTGATTGCAATCAACCAACAAAGGCAGGGACTTCAATTTAAAACCCTAATTTAAGAGCACGGCATCAAGAACGAAAGCCCCAATTTTGCAGAAGGAACGGTCGCCATTACACTCAAGCAAAGAAAAAGAACCGGGCCGATAAAATAAAAGGGAGAAAAAGGGGGACACATTCTTTAATTAGTGGGCCGGTTATTTTGGGCTTAGTTGTTTTTAAATTAGGCTATTTTTATTTTGTTTTGTTTTGTATTTTCTTTTCAAACCGTTTTTAATTTTCTAGTCGTGTGACTAGGGGACAAACTACGGTGTGTAGTTTGGGAATTCGCAACTCGGTGGTTGAGTTGTGGTCAGGGTTTTGAGCGTAGAGTTAGATTAGTCAATAGCGGTTATAGCGAGTTTACGTGTGTAAGCGAGGGACTATCTAATTTCTAGTAGAAACCTTGGGGGCAGCACGTAGGCAGGGTTTTGCCGAAGCTGGGTAAATTCTGTGTTGTTCTGTTTTTTCTGTTATTTATATTCTGCGATATCTGTGCCGCTATTCTGTGATCTGAATTGAAATTAATTTATAAGCTTCCGCGATTAATTTTTATAATTTACACTATCACCCTATTCACCCCTCCTCTAGGGTGAAATCGATCCTACAGTTGCAAGTATTCATGTACATTTAGGAGAGATACACTTGTCTCTGTCGATAGCCATTTTGAACTGCTGGACTGCCTTTGTTCTCGAATCTGATACATTGCATTGATGCTTTGTATTCATTTGCATTTGGTCACTGTGCTTCACTGGTGACATTATTTTCTAGTGAGGCTGATCTGCGTCTTTTTCTGTTGTGTGTTGTGGTGCCATATCCTTGGTGCTCTCACCTTCTGTTTGCTGTCTTCCTGTAGTTGTACCAGTGCTGTCATCTTCTCTTGACAATTTGGAACTTGACTGTGGCATTCTTGTGGTGACCACAATTTCGTTTGTATGCAGTCTTTCCCTTGTTGGTTTGCATTGCATTGATGCAATTTGATTTGTTTTTTTTTAATTACACTTGAGTTGAATCCAGCTTAAATGCTTGGGTTAGACCTTATGCTCGTTTGTGAACTTTCATTGGGCTTTTGTGCATTTCATCACTGTATTAGCGAGGCAGTGCACACGTGCGTGTACTACAGCCAATTCAAAATTTGATGTTTTGAAGTGATAATTCAATTGTTTGAAATCGATTTAGTTTGATTTGATCATTTGTCGTTATCTAATTATCTATTTGAAATTTAGATTATGAGTTTCTAATTATTTATTCAATAATTAGATTTTTTTGTTAATTGTCGTTTAGGCAATTCTGATGTTTTCTAAATTATCTTCATTGATGATCTTTTCATTTATCTTCGTTAATGATTGGATTCTGCTGATTTGTTCTTTAACATTGTTGAGTGTTATATTTACCGTTATTTGATTTCTTTATTAAAAGGGTCGGATAGACGAGAATTATTGTAACCGTCGTCTATTTGATTATTTGATTATTATTGCCTCTATGCACTAATAACTGAGTTTGAATTAGACTGACCCGTGCATTATTTTCTTTTGATTGTAATACTTGGGTCAGACCGAGTGTTTTGCAGCTTGAAGGTTTTCGGGCAGCGAAGTTAGAGAGAGGGGGAAAACGCTCACTTTAATTCGGGGATTTTGTACTTAAAGAAATATTCCGTTGTATAAATTTAATACATTGTATAAACTCTGATATTTGTAAAAAAGTCATTCTTGCGAAATATTATTATTCTGTGATTCTGTGGCTGATTCTGTTTAAACTAAATAACAATCCATCATTTTGAACATTTCATGTTGGTTTAATTACCGACCAGGGGCGGTCAAAAGGGCGGGATGTTACAGATATGTTCTTCCATCATCAGTTCATCAAAGGAAAGTGTGCACCCCTGCATTCCGTTAATAG
This sequence comes from Allium cepa, assembly GCA_030765085.1. NCBI lineage: Eukaryota > Viridiplantae > Streptophyta > Magnoliopsida > Asparagales > Amaryllidaceae > Allium > Allium cepa. Next base: position 955,988,832 of record CM060932.1, read on the forward strand.
ACGCGGTAATTGTTGTAGCGACCGCTTCAGTTACGATAGCCTCAAGTAAATGATGCGATTCTTGAGTGGTGGAAAGGGCGCGACTGATGTAGCTCCAATCACTGGAAAGAAACAAAGGAAACTATTTTTAAGTATTTCGAGTAAAGCTCCCAATCATAAAAAAGCATACAAAATGTTCAGAGTACCTTCCTCAGTTTGACTTGTGGTAGCTGAACGGCCTCAGAAATTTGCTCTCTAACTTGAGATATCTGCGGCTGATTCGGGTTGTAAGCAGGAATAGATTGAGAATCAACTGCAGAATTCGTTTCTAGCTAAGTCGGCACAAGAGTTTTGGGACTTGTGTCACGGTGGTCGACACCAGAACCTTCTCTGACCTCCGAATGCTGGGCGTCAAGCTTCTCGTTCTAATATGAAATCATAACATCATGGAGAATTTTCCTTTCGTCTTCGCTCAATACTCGGCTCTCAAGCTTAAATTCATCAACCGATTCGCCCTGATGGGCAGCTTTCTCATCCTTTGCTAATCGGGCCCAGGCGTCGTATAAGTGTGTCGGATAGCTATCGAGCCAGGCTAGGTTCCTATGCCTCAAGAAATTAGTATTATAGGTGATGAGATCTTGAATGTCAACTCTAGCCTGGACTCCGCCATTCGGACCATCTCCTTGACCTCAGCCTCCACCACACGGATCTTAGCCATTGCTGCATCCCGTTCATCCCGAAGCACTACGACCTATTCACATGCCTCCTGGGCTGCACTATTTGCATCATCCCTTTCTTTTATGATTTTAAATTTTTTGTCTATGAGCTCGTTAAGTTCTTTAAGGGCTACATCTCGTTCGGCTGTGACAGTGGTGTTTCGGTGGCCCATCTCCTCCACCAGGTCAAAGTGCGTCTGCTTCATCCTCTCCATTACCAAATTTGCCTCATCGGCCTTTTGAGTGGCCTCTATTTCTGATTTCCAAGAGGATTCAGCTTCATCTTTAAGCACTTGAATGATTCGGTCCTTTTGAGCGAGCTCGGCTTCTAATTTCTCTATGGTAGTCGCCCACTCAAAGGCCAGCTTCGATGCTTTCTCTGCGGCTTTTGCCCACTCCTTGTACTAAGTGTAGATATCATGAATATAATCATGCATCGCATTCTCTGCTTTCGTTGGAATTCTCTTTAAGTGTGGGGGGAAGATGTAGCCATCAAAAAATATATTCGGAAAATCCTTCTTCAATTGGGCTTTATCGCTCATTCCCCTGTTGGCTTGATGATGGCCTGCTCAGTAATAACGGGGGTTGTAGTTTCAGTTCTACGGTGATGAGGATCAGACTTCAGAGCACCGAGAAGATGGTTTGTGATGTGGAGGCTCCGAGGGATGTGTAACATAGTAGGGAGGCCATGTAGGGATTCTAGGAGGTGGAGAACAGGATTGGGATCGTCGTCTATAGTCCCGGTCCCTATCTCTGTCATATCGCTCCCGGCTAGAGTACCCACGATCATAATCCCTCTCTGCCTCTCTCCTACGTGACTCATAATATGAAGAAGATCAGTGAGTTGAACGAAGGCTCCCCAACATCGAACCACGTTCGGACATTGCATCTGCAAAGTAAGACAAACAGAGTTAATAATCTCCTACAGTAAACGGCTTGTGATCGGAAATCGTGAAGTGTATATGTATGTGCAACCCCCCGACCAACTGAAAATGTTAGCCACACTTGTAGGAAGAGACTCGCTTAAGTCTAAGGCACTCTAAAGCTCCTCCAATCCAGTGTCATGTTTTAATGACACATAATTTGGGATTAAGATATCGGCAAGCCATTCGAAAAGGGTCTCCACTTGCAAGGGAGGAGCCTTTGAAATTCTAATACCCAGAGCAGGCAAAGGCATGACAACAGATTCCATCTCAAAGGTTTGTGGCACTTATACGTTGCAACCTTGCCTTTTCTCCTTCCCTCAGAATCTTGAAAGGTGTCAGAAGGCCCAGCTATGGGTTCATCTTCGATAGGTGTATTTTCCTCATCGCCCTCTTCAGCTATTACGACCCTGGGTGTTTTACGCTTTACTCACCTCGTCAGGGCTGCCCTCAATGTTCCTTCAAGTCTTATACTTTGGCTCTACTCAATTAGCCTGACTGTTCTCAAATTTTTGTTTGTTAGAACCGAATTGATGTCCCTCATTTCACATGGAACTTCTTGAAGGATGCGAACTATCTCTTTAAAGTGTGTGCCCTCAGGTCATGGAATTACAATTGTAAAGGAAAGTAGACATTAGTTTGACATCAATTACGATTATCTTGGCAGCTACTGGAAAAGATTGCAACATTTACGTCTGACTAACCATCGGCTCGCAAATCCTAGAGGGCATCAGACATAGAACCAGTCTGTTTTAAAGTAACTCAGCCTGGTCCAGGATCCCATTACCACTTGACAATTCCTGACCAACTCTATGAACGTAAACGAAGGGCTATCTCCCCGACTCTCGACATTAAATAAGTATCTGATCTCGATCGGGGCCGGTGGTCGAAAAAGATGCACCATGGATACAATGAACCGACTGTTGACCAATGCGTATCCATTTGGGTGTAAATGTGATAGGGAGATTCCAAAGAAAGACAACACTTCTCTAATATAATGGTTGAGCGGAGGAAGCGTCCCGGATGTACGTGTAGGGCGATTAAAAGTAGTAAATCCCTCTGGGGGAGCATGTGGTCTATCATTCGATCCTGGTAATAGGACGTCGTCCAACGATAGACCGTGCCTTAGGCATATCCGCCACAACATATCTTTGAAGACGTTGGATGCAAATGAATCTTGTGGGTTACCGATAAACCTAGCATATGGTAGCTCGTCCGGAGCGGGATCTATGACTTCGGTTGCGATGGCCGATATCTCTATTACCATGGGAGATGCATCTTGAAGCTCCTATTGCCGCGAACTTGTAGACTCCATAACTAATCAACTTTTTAAAAACCATCATTAGGTGATAATAAGCCCATGTATCCCCCAAAGTGAAGTGCGTGAATGTGTTGTGTAGTGCATGCTACATATTACTTGAGAAATTCTATAGAGTTTGAAAGAATATTAAAGCGACAAGGCTTCAAAATTCAACTGAAGTGACCGTCATCGCTGACCGTCATAACCATGCCATCCTTATTTTTTAGGCTGATCCAAGACAGAGTTTTTTAAATTAAGTTCCATCGACGAGCTGCGAGGTGTTGTCAAGTATGCAGTTTAGCAGTTGAATTTAGTTATGCAAGGCCGAAGCTCGTCGAAGTCAAACATTCGAACCTTCATGAAGTTCGTGTCCATCAAAACCAAAGCTCGGATCGTTCATTGCAAAAGCCTAAATTTCATACAGGTCAGAAACTTCAGTTTCATATCGTTTAAAATTTTGTTAACTTCGTATCGATCGAGATTTAGCAGCTTCGTATCGATCGGGTTATGTCATGTTTCGAATCAATCAGAACTTGCTAGCTTCGTATTGATCGAAGATAAAAGGATTTATATCAACCGTCCACCCAAGGTTTTGAATCGATCCTTGGCACTTCAATTTCATATCGATAACCTTAAGTAGATACGAATTATCACCACCCTGGATCGGTATGAAATCCACCATCCGTTAATCAGTTTATCATTGATACGAACCTTAGGCCATAAATCGATACAAATCTAAGTCTTCTCCTTCTTTTCATCGATACGAAACTGAAGCTGTGCTACCCTCCATGCTTCATCTTCTCCAAAAATCACTCGGGTGTCATCCATTCCTCCCTCGACCGCATGTCGATCGCCTCCAACCACAACATCGTCAGAACCAGTCACGAAGGCAAGCGGGACGACATGGAATTCAAAGTCTCATCGTTTTCGAAACAAATTTTTAGTTAATTTACCTAGTTATGGTAATTAATTGAAAGGATCAAGGTTCAGTTCGTATCGAAGGTAAGAGTATTATCTCGATGCTGTAATGTCTAGAGCGACACGAAAGCCAAAAGAGAATAATAATAAGTGGAAATATGGCTAAGTACATATGCTTTTATATGGACCCAAGAAGTGAAGGGAAACAATCCATCTCCCAGTCATTGTGACCGATCCCAAATGGTTTGTCATTGGAACGATACGAATTGTACTATTCATATCCATCCAGTCGTATCTTATCGATACGAAACGCTTGTTCGTATCCACTGTTTTCGACTCCATCTAAGACACATCGATACGAACTGCATTGTTCGTATACATCAACACTCGGCCCATGAAGACTCATATCCATCGATACGAATAATGCATGGGGGGCCACAGTCATCGATGCAAAATCATCACAGAATAATATTTGGATAATTCAACTCCGTCGATACGAGATTCATGTTCATTCATCTCGAATCAATCCATGAGAGGATCGATACGAAGGAACACTCCAAAATGACCATTAAGCGTCATTACCACTTGAATTTCACATCAATTCAGGAGAGGATCGATACGAAATTCGACACAAAAAACTGAAAAACCGACAATGACTCATGAACGTACGAACGTTAGCGGGAGTCAGGCTGACATACATTCATATACAATGAACAAACATCCAATCTCTAAAATTCGCTGTAATTGAACACATGTCCGATGATGACAACAACAAACGACAGATCATTATCATATAGCACTTGATTACAACAGTTCACAGTACAACAGTTAGCCGTCTACGGTTCATAATTTATGTTTCTATGGATCAATCAAAGGTCACGGCTCTCAACAAAAAGACGATAAATGTTTAACAAGTCAGATAGAACTTTTTAGAATGAAGATTACAACTTTTCAAAACACGTCGCGTTCTCACAAGACGTACTTTGGGGGGAAAACTTTATCCCGCCTTTTGGCAATGCCATGATACCATGAGCTTAACAGGGAGCCGAGGACGGTTGTCCCGAAGATTGGTTATACGCAGGCTTGCTATGGATATCGATGAATTTTTGTCCAAGTCTGGATGAGCTACAATTGACAAGACATGACAAGAAAAGCTATGAAAGCCAACGTCCAAAATTTCAAGTCAATCCAAGTTATGCTCAAGATTTAATCGATACAAGTCAAAGAAATCAACACAACCACGTCCATCACTTCGCATCCATCTATTCGTATCCATCAAAAGTTCAGCATGTTCGTATCCATCGGCGAATATCTATTCGTATCCATTGAAACACGCTACTTCTTATCCATCCGAAAAGGCCTTGTTCGTTTCCATCTGGAACTACACTATTTGTATCCATCTGGAAGGGCCTTGTTCGTATCCATTAAGCCTCGGTTGTTCATATCCATCATGTACACTCAACTTCGTATCCACTTGGTCTGGTTCGATTTCAAATCCATCAATTGAGTCAATTCGTGTCGATCGATATAAATGAAACAACGAACGAACGATACAAAAATGACTTAGACCTATCGATATGAAACAGCCCCCAGCCACCATAATCGATCGATATGAACAGATTAGTTACGATCGATATGAACAAAGAAAGATCTGATAGTTACGAACAAGATACCATCGATCGATGCGAACAAGGCACATGCATAGGGAAAACATGTTCATTTCGGCATGAACATCGGATCGATCCTGAAAGCAAGCGCCACGTCTACTGGCATTACGTGCATAGTCATCAACACAAAGTGATCGATTCAAATAGCATTGATGCGAAGATAACGACAACCGAAAAACCCAAACTTGCGTCGATCATAACTCATAATCTACAAGTCCAAATGCCATAAAATTTTCGCAGGAGCTTACGTACGATCTAAAGAATGTTCATGCCGAATTAACTCGATTGGACCAAATCTTGATCGATATGAAATTCATTCGTATCGATCACGGACTGAGTGCAAAACGTGTGGAACCGGTCACGTGGGCCCACCCACATGCCAGAAGAGGTCTCCCTAGATCTGAGCGAGATATTTGCAGCCTACGCCTTAAATAGCACCCTAGAGCAGACAGAAAAAGGGACTTTAGCCCTCCTACATCCAAACTCCGTTGAATCTATTTTTGCTCTCCAAGATCACTGTTGTACTCGAAATTTACTACTGTAGTTTGTTGTAACCAGTTGTAATCGGCAAGAAAACATCAATAAAGTCATCAATTTCATAGTGGACGTAGGCTATGTGCTGAACCACTCTAAATCACTGTGTTTCTACATGTATTTCTGATCTGTTTTTTAAGTGTTTGTTAGACAATACTCTTTTTACATTTACTTTCTTCATTTTGTCTCTTCAAATACTTCCGAAGAGTGCTGTGTCCAATTTTGGTACAAACATGTATGTTTAACACTTATGTTGAAGACGTAGACCTGTCACTATTCTGAAAGTTAAGAAGGGTCGTGAGACGTGACTTTGAGGCAACAATACCTTAACTTGTCAGGCATTATTGGTAACCCAGAAATAGTACAACTTTGAATCCAACGAGTGGTTATGGGTATGCAAGACTTAGTTTCCATATATGATAGTTTTATATCCTTGATATTTGGTTTTCCAACTATCGATTACTTCAGCTTCCTTATTTTTCATCACTCTAAAATGATTTGTTGCTCTTTTGAACTTTGTAATCCTTTATCAGAAATGACTAAATCCAAATATCATATGAGTGTCCAGCTATAATGGATTTCCCCCATTAAAACTGTATTTCACATCTCATCTAGGTTGAATTCGGTTGCACATTAAGGTGTGAAATATTCAGATACTTGGGAAGGTTTGGCGGAGTTCGGCTAGTTCTTCTTCCATGGAAGTCATCGAGTATATGACCTTCTGAAAATTATATTACTAGAGGTATACTTCAAGGAGGGCTGTACAGTCCTAGTCATTGTTGAGAAAATTTTCTTTCCTTGTTTGATTCGATCCTTCGAGTTTGTTTTCTTTAATTGCAATTGAAAGAGTCTACCACTCTTCATGGGGTTTAATTATTTTCATTCCATTCTTTAACTTTGGTTGTTGTTTATATGGGAGAAAACCTGTTCCGCGTTAGTGCCATGGTCACACATGTTATTATTGAAATAAACCCCTTTTATTTTAGAATTTTACTTATAGCAAACATATTGTCTAACCAGAGTTATTTGTTTTTCCCTAAACTCTCGGGTGAACATTTTATTTGAGTTGTTTGTGAGTATCAGGTTTCTCTTTGGGATCTTTTGAAGACGGTGTCCAAGCAGGAGGATTTTATCTACATATCCATCGCCGTTTATCTTGTTTATGTATGTATTTAGTTTAGCATATGTATATGGCAGGCTGTTATAACTACTTAAGCTAATTTTAGTACTTTTGTGTAATTCTAGTAACTCCATGTTAAGGAGTAACTTGATGTACTATTATACTGTTACGATCTTATTAGCAGTTTCATTGTGAGGTTTTTTTTGTTCATTATTTTACCCCACGACGATTTATCTTCCTGAGTTTTGGACAACGGCATACAAATACCGAGGATGTATTAAGTTTCATTCCTAGGGTCAAGGTGGGTTATGACAACAAATATGTAACTGTAAACATATATATAGTCCCTACCATGGTGATCACTCCCCATGATCGTCCAAAAATTTGCAAATCACATGTAGGAGTCATATAAATGTGGTTAAACGCTTCCTAAGTCTTCTTGCTATAAGGCCAAAAAATGTCGTTATTTCTAAATTACTTAAACCTGCTCTAACACTGAAAATGTGTTGTCCAAGTCCAGTATGTATTCAACCAGAGAGAATTAACCATCTAATAACATGGAGTAAAGGGCACGATAAGAGCAAACTCTTGCATATATTCCCTTCACCCAATACGGGTACATTTTAATATAATATAACATCTTAATAATGTGATTCTTATTCTGGAACAAAGTAGTATACTCGAGTTTGCAAGAGTGAATAGTTCATAATTAATGACATATCGAAAATATACCCATATTTAAGTGTATTATAAGCGAATAAAAGATTTCATACGCGTGCATATATATATATATATATATATATATATATATATATATATATATTGAAAGTATAGTGGATCGTATCTACTATGTCTTGTTTATTAGTATTTGAATGTATACCAATATGTGAGCTAAATATAGCAATATAACATAGTATAAAAGAAAAGTATAAAAATGAGCACACTAGAGTTTTTACACTGGTTCAGACCACCGGTCCTAGTTCAGTCCCGAAGCTCCCCTTCGGTATTTCACTAGACAATTTCCCTCACTTCACTGGGAGAAACAGGGTAGTACAAAAGTATTCCTTTGACAATTTTGCGTTCAGTAAAACACGGATAGTACAATTCTTCCTATAATCTCCTCTGAGTGATAGTGAGTATGAGTTGCTTAGATATGTAAGAAATAATTTAACCAAAATATAGATTTTGGTTGTAAGTGACCGAGAATGTTAAATCAATGATAGCACAAGAGATTTTGAATATAAACGTTAGAGAGTAGTATACTAAGGTAAGTAAAATTTCAAATGAATGAAGTATTTATAGAATCAAAGAGTTGTATTTGAAAGGTTGCGATTTCTTGAAAGATGGCTCTTTGATTAATGGTTGAAACCGTTGAAGGAAGCATGTTTGTTCAAAGCAAACAGAAGCGTCTGTTCAAAATATGACAGTTGCAGTTTTGTATACATAGGCCGAAACTCCTCTTAGACGTCTGTCATTATATGTCAGACGTCTGTGATATTTCAGAAGGAAATATCCATAAACATGTCAAAGGCATTTGTGGCATATTGACAGACGTCTGTCGCTATTGCATGTGCAAAATTTGGGCAGTATGTAGATTTGTCGATATGAAATCGTGTGTATTACGATCACTCAAGGAGATTGTACAAGATTATCTATGGCTATGATAAAATAATATGACCTTTTTTCTATGATCCATCTTTCTTCAATTGCCTTTGAGCCATGATTTTGTTGAGCATAGTGATCTTCTTTTAGTATAAACTTGGCATATGATAAGATATATCTTGTATATGTGATTAAATAGTCGTTGTCATTGAAATCTTAGAATGGAGGTTTTAACTTTCTCCCTCATTTGAATGATAACAATTATATAATCATTCGTAATGATATATTAAAAAATAGCTCCCCCTAAATGTTATATCCCCTTATGTATTTACTCATTTATATCTCCCTTTGTCATTATCAAATAATAATAATGTATTTGTAGAATGGTTTAAGATAACAGAAGTAACACATAGTTAAATGAGACATGATGGACAAGTTAATGAAATATGAAAAAGAGAAGTATCACAAGTAGTTTGGGAAATAATAAATAGTAATTATCAAAGAAAGTCAAATTTAAACAGTCGAGATAGTACACATATGAATCTAATGAAAATATCAAAAAAATAGAAATAAACGATCACCTGAAGCAAAAGTAAAAAATGAAAAAAAGAATTACGGATAGCAGTGATAGTTGTTAGTGGAGAAATTACCATAATGCTCATAATAGTCATAGTAGGAAGAATAATCAGTTGGATATTTTTTCGGCCATTGAGTATATTCTTCATCGTCATGAATAAACAACCTTTGAAATGTAGCATGTTGCATTTGATGAGTTGCTAAATGATCAGGCCAAGATATATCATTGTTTTCTTCTTCGTTCTTCTTCTAGTTTCTCCTACAAAATATTCTTTCCTCTATCTTGGTGGGAACTTCCATCATAACATGAGTTTGTGCTGAAGGAGGGGGTGTAGGAGGAGCGGAGGATGATTAAGACGATGATATACCATGAACTTTTCTCATGACTTTACCGAAGTGGAAATAACTTTTTCCAAAGTCCTCTCCATTTTAGTCATTTGTGTAAAAAATGATATTTCCAAGCCAATCATTTTGTTTTGTGAAGATTTTTGATTTTTCTCTATAACTTTTTGATTGACAGTGATCAATCTTTGATTTCGAAGCATTAATACGGACTCATTTTGGTCAAGTTCGATGCGAGCTTCATAAATCTACGAATTGGAATGATATTTGGTAGTATGATGCATAGGACCAGATGGTTGTGGAGGAGGAGGTGCTTGAGTCTATTGCGAAGCAATCAGGTGCATTTGTTTTTCCAGTTGTTTTTGTTTCTGAGCAGTCCATTGAGAATGAGACGTGATTAGAGGATGTCTTTCAAGGAGATGCATCAAGGATAAAAAAATTATACCACTATCTTTAATCAGAATTTCTTCAAAATGAGACATATATGAAGATATTCCAAGAGATTATAAGAAATGCAAGATGTACGAGGCACATATAATGGTTCTTCGGTGGTGAGTCCAAAAGCATTTAATTTTATCATGAACAAATTTTAGTCAATTGACTTCACCGAATATAGCATATAGGGCTTTATGGTCATTTTCATATATTTTCTCATGACTTGCTAATCAGGGATTGTTGTATTAGTTATCATACCATTTAATAATCGAGCCTTTGGTCATAGATGAACTGATGTCCATTGTGGCATTTTATCTTTCATATTTGGTGTGTAACTTCGTCACGTGGAAAATTTCTGTGATCGAGAATTTCTCCGAAACTAATTCCAATACAGGAATAATCGAGTAATCGACCAATCATGTTTACACTAATTTTCAAAACACGTCCATACACACTAGTCCATAGCCATCCATTTCATTTTCTGGTGTCCAAATATCACTACGACACAAATTTACATAAAAATGAAAGATGGCTAGTTGATCTATTTGTTCCTTATTTTCATCAAAGTAAATTAGCTCATGACATCTAGAGGCGACGGTGAGTTCTTGAAGACCATATTCTCCAAATTTGAATAGTCGGTAGAAGGGGCCAGAATGAAATCTATTTTGTTTCGAATCATCGAATCTTTTATCAGCGATCGCACTATTACAAAGCCATTCTTAGGTGTGCGTATCAGTTCCACGATTGGTTTATGAAGATGAAGATTGGCCTTTCTTTGATATCTTATTAACTGGATTCTTTGCTTTAGGTGCCATATTTGAAGAAATAGGGTTTTGAGAAAGCTAGAGTTTTTGATTTGGAGCAAAAACTAAGATAGTTTTGTTAAAAAAAAATAGAAGGGGTGAAAAACCATTATAAATGTTTGTTATCTGTAGTAGGTTGAGAGTCCTCTCAGATATATAAGGATAGATGATAGATGTCCATGATCAGACAGGGAAAATTTCCCAAAAATTTTGACAGACGTCTGTCATATTCTCTAAGATGTCTGAGATATTCGGATTTCTATTTGTAACTCTGATGTTTATATTTTTGATATTTAATTTCATATTTTCATTAAAATAAAGCATAATAATTGAATATTATTATCAATCAGCATACATGCCAAAAAAAACATATTACATTGTTTGCATTGTTATATATATAAAGTGTGTAAAATTATTTATCCCTCGAAGATTGTGAGTTTTTGAATTCAGTTTGATCCCAAGAGTTTGTGTTATTTGTGGTTTGCTTATGCCGAGGCTTAAGTGGAGACAAATTTCGTCAAGCTGGAGTGTCATGCCAGTCTTGGTTTGATGTCCCTATCTCCTATAAGTTTCATGAAGTAATGTAGAAAATTTTTACAGGAGTCGTGATTAAATGAGGAGATGTTTTGTGTAAATAATTTTTTGTTGTTAAATGACCATAGATTACTAAAGTACATTTTTCAAGAAAGTTAAGATGATTGATTTCATTGCTCGCAATACATTTCTCGTTGAACTCCCATCATTTTTTTATCGGTAATGATATATTTCATCCACTTTAGTATTGAGAGATGATGATTCAAGATCAATCACTCATTTAGCCTTCTTTTTCTTCGGAGAGCAGCCGGTATGATATGTTGGTGATGCCATAATATTTAGTGAGGTCGATCGATTTGAAGGAGGTGTGGATTTGATCGGTGATACTTAGGTGCTAGTTGATGAAGGTCAGCTAAAGTCGATAGTTGAGTAAGTGGAGTCGTGATCAGAAGACTTGTTTAGTTTTTGTAAATTTATAAATGGTATTTCTATTTTATTTTTCTTTAACCAAGTGTTTATGCATAAGTGGAGTGTATAGTCTATTTTCAATAAAATCTTTGCATAGATAGAAATATTTAAACATAAATTTGTTAACGGTTTTTGTTATGTTAGTTAATAATTAACCAAAAATAATTCTAGTTAAAAAGAAAAATAGAGTTCAAAATTTTATGATAAATAATTATGACATATACTAATAAATTGGTTCTCAAATGAACATATACCAAGCTCTCGTCTTAGCTTTATAAAAGTTGATTCGCATATGGTTTAGAGAAAATATCGGCAATTTTATTTTCATTGTTAACAAATTCGTGAGAAATTATACCTTTTTCCATAAATATTGACGAATATCAATTTGTTTGATTCAAGAATGATTAATTGGATTTTTAGATAAATTTATGGCACTGGTATTATCGCAATATATTGGAAATTTAGTAATGGTTTTTCCAAAACCTTAAAGTGTTTGTTGCATATAAATTACTTGTGCACAAACTAAGGTCGCAGAGATGTACCCGGCTTCATGTGTCAAGAGAGAAACACGATTTTGCTTTTTACTGAACCACAAAACCAAAGATTGACCAATAAAGTGACAGGTTCCACTTGTACATTTTGTATCCATTTTACATCCATTGAAATCCATATCACTATATGATTCGAGTTTGAAAGAGTTGCCTTTCAGGTAAAAAAGACCGTAATCTTTGGTGTTGGTTAAGTATCGCAAAATTCTTTTAACAACCCGATGATGTGACTCTTTAGGTTGTGCTTTATATCTTGCGCATAAGTAAACACTCATCATTATATCTTGTCTACTAGCCGTTAAGCATAATAGAGATCCTATCATACTCCGATATAATTTCTGATCGAAATCCTTTCCATTTTAATCCTAATCAAATGTATGCCGGTGCTCATAGGAGTTGGTTTACTTGAAATACTATCCATTCCAAACCGTTTTAATAAATCTCAAAAATATTTTTCTTGATTTATAAAGATTCCATTATTTAATTGTTTTTTGTAGACCTGCGAAAAAGTTTGGATCTCCCATATGTTACGTTTTGAACTCATTTTTCATTATATTCAAAAACTCATTTCATAACTTCTCATTAACGGAACCAAATATGATATCAACAATATAGACTTGTACAATTAATGTATCTTTATTTTCTTTTTTTATAAAAAGTGATGTGTCAATTTTTCCAATTTGAAAGCTAGATTAAGTAGATGTGTTTTTAGTCGCTCACACCATGCATGAGGTGCTTATCTTAATCCGTATAATGATTTTTAAGTTTGAAAACATGATCCGGGTAATTTTTCATGAGAAAATAGAGGTGGTTGTTTAACATAAACTGTTTCTTCATCCTACTTGATTGTATCCATGAGCAACTAATCTTGCTTTATTTCGAATGATGTTTCCGTTTTCATCTGCTTTATTTTTTAAAACTCATTTTGTTCCTATTACGGATTGATCATCTGGTCTTAGTACGAGCTTCCATACATCTTTTTGTTCAAATTGGTTAAGTTCCTCTTCCACTGCTAAAACCAAAAAACATCTTTTGATGCTTTCTGATAATTTTTGGATTCAAAGTTGGATATGAATGTTACGTAACTTATTTGATTTAGGTTATTTCTAAAACTTTACTATTTAGGTCACCAATTACGTTATTAATCGGACGGTTTTTGAAATCCGAGGTGGTGATCTTAAAATATTATCATTATTGATGTTATATCAGTATTATTATATTCAGTAATATTATTAGTATTATTGTTATTTAGAACTTCTTCATCTTCATTTTTTTTAATTTTCATCAAAGGAAACAAGAAGTATTTCTTCTATAATGTTAGCTCTTTTATTAAAAATTCTGTATACTTTACTTCAATCTGAATAACCAACAAAAATTCCTTCATCTTCTTTTGAAGTGAAATTTCCAAGATTATCTTTAGTACTTAGAACAAAACATTTAGAACCAAATATAAAAAATATGATACTTTAGGTTACTTTTTGAAAAATATTTCATAGCATGTGCTCTTAGTCATTGGTCTAAGTGCTACAGGATTTAAAACATAACATGCAGTAGCAACGATTTTGGCCCAAAAATTCTTTAGTAAATCATTATTGTTAAGTTTTCGGGCACATTCTTGTTGTCTGCGATTTTTCCTTTCTACTACACCATTTTTTGTACGTAAAATTGAAAAATCATGACTAATTCCTTTTTTATTGCAGAAATTTGCAAAAAGTTCATTTTCAAATTCTCCTCCGTGATCACTTCATATACTTCTAATTTTTAACTTCATTAAAATTTTAATTATTTTAGCAAAAAATTTAAACATTTCAAATGTATCACTTTATGTTTCAAAAATAATGTCTAAGTTTATCATGAAAAGTCATCAATAATTTCAGAAACATATTTGTAATGATTTACTGAATGTACTTGATTTGGTTCGAATAAATCTAGACGAAGTAGTTCAAGAGGTTGTTTTGTAGAAATTTTCTTTTTAGATTTAAAATAATTTTTCTTCAATTTTCCGAGTTGACAAACATGACATAAATTCTTGACTTTATAGTTGATTTTGGGTAATCCTTTGACTAATTCACTTTTCACTAATTTGTTAATGTATTTGAAATTTATGTGATAAAAACTATAGTGCCATAGCCATGGAACATTATAATTTGCAAATAAGCATAAATTGTTATTATGTTTGATATTCATGTTCAAAACATATATATTTCATTTTCTTAATCCTTAAACTATTACATTTTTATTTTTATTGAAAGTATTACATTTATCTTGTTTGAAATCGATTCTAAATCCTTTATTACATAGTTGACTTAAACTAAATAGAATTTGTTTTAAATTTTCTATAAGTAAAACATTAGTAATTATGGGAGAAGTAGATATACCGCCTTTGATGACTTATCCAATGCCAATGACGAAACCTTTTGAATTATCTCCGAATATTACAGTGCTGCCAACGATATATGTTATGTTAGATAACATGTGTGCATTTCCTGTCATGTTCTTGGAGCATTCCCTAACGAGTATCCATTTATCCTTGCTTTTAATTTTGATTTCGGGTGCCTGCAAAATAATAAAGATTTAATTGGTATCCAATTCCTTCGTTAGGGTCCTATCAAAGAGTTAGAGACTAGTAAATTAAGGTAAGTTAATTCTCAATTGATTGGAGTATTTATAATATCAAAGAGTTATATTGAAAAATTTGCAACTTCCTAAAAGATTTTTGATTAATGGTTGCAACTATCGAAGGAGAATAATGTTTATTTAAAGCAGAGAGATGCGTCTGTTCAAAAAATGACAGTTGTAGTTTTGGATATACCGGCCGAAACTCCTCTCATACGTATGTCATTATATGTCAAATGTTTGCGGTCTTAGAAAATAAAATCCAGAAACAGGCCACAAACGTCTATGGCGAATTGACAGACATCTGTCGCTGTTGAATGTGCAAAATTTAGGCAGTTTGTTATCGAGATTTATCGATATAAAATCGTGTGTATTACGATCACTTAAGGATATTGTACAACATTTATCTATGACTATAATACGATGACATGACCTTACTTTTATGATCCATATTTCATCAATTATCTTTGAGCTATGATTTTGTTAAGCATAGTGATCTTCTTCTAGTATTTACCTGTTATATGATAAGATACATCTTGTATACATGATTGTGTTGTTGTTGTCACTGAAATCCTAGAATAGAGGTTTTAACATTCTTTCCCATTTTGATGATGACAAATATACAATGATTAGTAATAATACATTAAAAAATAGCTCCTCTCGAATGTTATCTCCCCATGTGTATATAAACGTTTATCTCCCACTTTGTTATTATCAAGAAATAATAATGTAATTACAGAATAATTTGAGATAATAGAAGTAACGCATAGCTAGAAGAAAAATGATGGAATAGTTAATGAGATATGAAAAGAAGAAGTATCACAAGTACTTGCGAACATAGTAAATAGTAGTGATCAAAGAAAGTCAAATTTAAACAGTCGCGATAGTACATGTACGAATCTGATGAAAAAAAATCAAAAAAACTAAAAATAAACAATGACCTAAAGTAGAAGTAAAAAAATGCAAAGAAGAATTACTAATAGTCATGATATTTGTAAGTGGAGAAATTACCATAATTCTCATAATACTCATAGTAGGCGAAAGAATCAGATTGATAGTTTTCCAGCCATTGAGTATATTCTTCGCCTTCACGAATCGACAACCATTGAAATGCAGTATGATGCATTTGATGAGTTGCTGAAGGATCGAGCCAAGATATATCATCGCTATCTTCTTGTTCTTCTCTTGGTTGTTCCTGCACAATATTATTTCCTCTATCCTGATGGGAACTTCCATCATAAGTAGATGATCTATGAGGATGGTAAATAGGAGTTTATGCTAAAAGAGTGGGTTTATGAGAAGGAGAGAAGGATGATCTAGATGGTAATCTAACATGAAGTTTTCTCATAACTTTCCCAATGTGGAAATGAATTTTTCCATGGTCTTCTCCATTTTAGTCATTCGTGTAGAAAAAGGTCTTTCCAACCCGACCATTTTCTTTTTTAAAGATTTTTGATTTTCTCAAAGCTTTTTGATTGACCGTGATCAGTCTTTGATTTCGAAGCGTTAAATCTCATATGGACTCGTTGTGGTCAGGTTCAGTGTGGGCTTTATAAATCTATAAATCAGAATGATACTCGGTAGTTTGATGAGCAGGACCAGAGGGTTGTGGAGGAGGAGGTGCTTGAGCATGTTTCAGAGGAACCAGATGAATTTGTTGCTCTTGTTCTTCTTGTTGGTGAGTAGTCCATTGAGCAAGGGACTTGATTGGAGGTGGTCTTTCGGGAAGATGCATTAAGGACAAAAATCTTATACCACTATCTTTAATCGGAATTCTTCAAAATGAGATATATATATATATATATATATATATATATATATATGACGGTACTTCGAGAGCTTGTAAGAGACGCATGATATATAAAGCATATATAATGGTTCATCGGTAATGAGTCCACAACCTTTAATTTCATCATTAATAAATTTTGCCCAATTGACTTGAATTCTACAAAATATAGCATATATGGCTTTGTGGCCATTTTATATATTTGCTCATGACTTTCTAATCAGGGATTATTGTGTTGGTTATCATAAGATTTAACAATCTAGCCTTCGGTCGTAGATGAATCGGTTTCCATTGTGGCATTCTATTTTTTCATATCTGGTGTGTAACTTCGTCATGTGGCAAATTTGTATGATCTAGAATTTCCTCTAAACTAATTCCGATAGAGGAACAATCGAGTAATCGACCAATCGTGTTTATACTAATTTTCAAAACACGGCCATAAACACTAGTCCATAACATCCTTCTTCATTTTCGGGTGTCCAAATATCACTACTACATAAATTTGCATAAAAATGAAAGATGGATAGGTGATCCATTTGATACCTCCTTTTCATCGAAGTTAATTAGCTCACAACATCCAGAGGCGATGGTGAGTTCTGGAAGACCATATTCTCCAAATTTGCATAGTCGGTAGAATGGACAAAATGAAGTCTCTTTTGTTTCAGATTATCGAATCTTTTATTAGCGATAGTATTGTTGCAAAGCCATTCTTGGATGTGTGCATCGGTGACAAAATTGGTTTGGGAAGATGAATATTGGCCTCTCTTTGATCTCTTATTGAATGAATTCTTTGCTTTGGGTGCCATTTGTGAAGAAATATGATTTTTAGAAAGCTAGGATTTTTAATTTGGGGTGAAAGCTGAGATGGTTTAGGCAAAAAAATAAAGAAGGGTGTGAAAAATTATTATAAAGGTATGCTGCCTGTAGTAGGTCAAGAATCCTCTCAGGACTCTAAGGTAGATGACAGATGTCTGAGATCAGACAGGGAAATTTTCTTGAAAAGTTCGACAGATGTCTTTCATATTCTCATAGACATCTAACATATTCAAATTTCTATTTAACTCTGATGTTTATATTTTTGAATTTTAATTTCATACTTTTGTAAAAAAAAAAGCATGATAAATGATTTTTATAATCAAGCAACATATAGTCCAATATAAATATATATTATTTACATTTTTATTTCTATATACGTATATATATCGAATTATTTTCCCCCTTAAGAAATTGGATTTTTGAATTCTGTTTGATCCCAAGAGTTTGGGTTATTTTTGGTTTGCTCATGTTGAGAATTAAGTGGAGGCAAACTTGTCGAGCCGGAGTGTTATTCCTATCTTGGTTTGATGGCCCTGTCTCTCGTATGTTTCATGGAGTAATGTTGCGAATTTTTACAAAAGTCTCGATTAAACGAGAAGACTTTTTATGTAAATAATTTTTTGTTGATGAATGACCATAGATTGCTAGAATACATTTTTTGAGAAATTTAAGTTGAGATCTTTGACATCATTACTTATAATGCATTTCTCATTGGACTCCCATCATTTCTTATTGATAGTGATATATTTCATCCACTTTAGTATCGAGAGACGAAGACTCAAGATCAATCGCTCATTTAGTCTTATTTTCCTTTGGAGAGCATCCGGTATAATATATAGGTGATGCCACAATATTTAGTGAGGCCGATCGATTTGAAGGAGGTGTGATTTTTGTTAGTGATACGTTGGTGCTATTTGATGACGTTGAGCTAAGTCGATAGTTGAGTAAGTGGGTTCATGATCAAAAGACATGTTTAGTTTTTCTAAGTTTATAAATAATATAACATTTTTAGATTTTCTAAGTTTATAAATAATATTTAGGTTTTATTTTTCTTTACCAATTGTTTATGTATAAATTGAAATAGCATAGAAGTTGAAGAGTGCTATGCACTATAATGGGAATTTACGGGGCTTTAACTGCATAGATGCACAGTAACATTATCATAAGCATATCTGAAGTAGTGAGGCGAACGTAGCATGATAATATGAGCATATCTGGTGCATGAGTAGAGCATAAGGAACGAGCATAATGAGAGCAATCGTCACCTCATGGTATAAACATACCATAGCTTCCGTAGATGATGATAAATGCATTCATAAAGTAATATGTATCATGTCATTAATCTTAGCCATACAACAACATAAATAGTAATAATTATACATAATGGCATGGTGATAGACATGGTGTGTAATATGGCACAAATATTCACTTAGTCTCATGTATAACTTAGCATAACATAATAGGAGGAATAAGCATAATCATAAGCATCAACCATTCATCATGCTTTAACTAGAAATACAGCACGAAGCAATTTGTTCAACTCATGCTAATAAAACTTTCATCCTTTTGTACATACTCACACAAATGATTTTCAAAGTTATAGTAGCATTCCTTTCCCGAAAACCTTACTTCTCATCAACCAAATTCTAATAGCTAAAAAGGTAATTTTTGTATTAAAATCCCTTAAATAATCTTACTTAAAGAGTTTTGAATTTAATCTAAAACAAAATATCTCAAAATAATTTCATATTAATATTATTTACAATCTAAATTTCAATTCTTTGAAAACCAACTCTATTCATTTGTATTCGTAAACCATCGACATATATTTGTACTTAGTAAAACATATTTTATAAAATCTATTACAAGTTAAGTACTTTTGTCTTTAGAAATGCTCGTTATATAAAATACAAACATCAAATCAAAAATTAAAAATAAAGTAACTTTAACCATTTTTCCCTAGAGGTTACTGCTCTAGAATAGGAACCATCAATTACAATGTCTCGAAGTAATTACTCCAGGCAAAAACCAACTGATCTGGCTAGCAGTGGTCGAATTCCGATGACCTATTGAGTATACATCAACATACATAGAGCATGAAGAAATTCAATAAGACATATAACATGATAAGAGTGATTTATCGAATGGGTTTTTTTTTTCTAAGGTTAATGAAAAGACAAGGTCTAATCATCTATTTCAAACAATACTATATATAATGTTAAGAGATGACAGAACATTTAACATTCTAAGCATATCACAACATAAAATAAAGGATGCAAGCTCAAAGTGTGATGTTATATTCACCAAAAAGCTTAAAAAGCTAAATTTTCCTTTTACTCTTACTTCTAAAGACCAAATCCTCTCTTCAAGCTTACATACCTAAGGAGGTTATATGAGTAGAAATTTGATTTTTACTTTTATAACTAAATAATAAGATATCATGTTGGTGTAGGGGCGCTTATTTGTAAAAAAATGTTAATTCTATTAACCTAGGTTTTGAGTTGCTGTAATTAATTGATATTCTAAGCATTGCAAAGTAGTTTAGGAAATGAGAATGAAATGTTTTATTGGCTGCTTAAGACAAAAGGAGGTGGGCTCTCACTTGTCTCCTTACCCAATACCCTCTTAGCGTTAGAAAAATACTTTTCATTATAGAAAAGTTGCTAATTTTTCAGTATATGTTTGCACATATTTGCTCATTTAAAATTTTTATAACCCACACACACAAAGATATATACATATATGCATATGTGTGTGTGTGTCTATATGTATCTATGTATCCCATACAATATTTACATTAAACAAATTTTCAAAACTTGTTTTCTAATTTTAAACTAAAAGAAACATTTATAAATCATCTATGTTGACTTTTAATGGGCTCCCTCCTCCTACTGACTTTCCCGCCCACCTATCCTATCAAACCATCCCTTCCCTCCTTCTCCTTGGTCTATCCCAATCGTACCTTCCATCCCTCTGATCCCACCTGACCCTCATGCTCCACCCTTTCCTACTCTTCTGTACCTTCAGCTGTTCCTTGTCCTATCACTTCTTCCCTTCGTCCTCCTTCTTCTTCTTCTTCGTCCACGCCTTTATGGTCGTTCTTTTCAAATCGAAACAGTTCAATGCTGGTAATTATCTCCCTTTTCATTTTGACCTTAAATACTCTGGAACACTTTTGACTCCTTCTAAATTAGTTGTTGATGAAGGGATAAAGGTTTGGTTAGATTATTTAGTTGGCCTTTTCGTACGAGGTGTTGTTAACGGCATGGCAGTTAACTCTCATCTTTCGAAGCTCTGGAAACTAAAGGGAGATTATCAAGTTTTATCTGATGGTTAAAAGTTTTTCTTTAAATTCATATGTGAGGAGGACAAAGAAAAAGTTCTTAATTCTGATCTTATCTTTATTAGGGGTCAAATGATGATAATCTCGAAGTGGAACCATTGTTTTCGTTCGGTTGAATCTAAGATAAAATCGGTTCTAGTATGGGTTCATATGTATAACATTCCCCTAATAACATGGACACTTCTGGGCATCAATTGGTTGGCCTGTCATGTTGGCTATCTTGTTTGCTTTGATGAAAATACTGAGAAAATAAGGAGATTTGAGTATGCTAAATGTTTATTGCAGATTTGTCCATATAAAGAACTCCCTGAAATGATTTGTTTGGGTGATGAGAATGGCCATTGTGTTCATTTAGAATAATCGTGAGACCTTTGATATGCATAACTTGTAAATGTTTTGGTCATGCACTTCTGTGTGTTGTTTGTAGAATATTTGGACGCCAAGAAAAGTAACGAAAATAATGGAAAGGTGCAATAAAACAAGGTGTTATCAACAAAGGTAAATCTAGTAAAGTTAACCTACCATTCCTCACAAATGGCATAAAGTATCTCAAAATACAGCTTCAAATGATGATAGCCTTGATACAGAAATTATCACTGATTCCTGAAAAGAGACCGCTTCTCCTCAACATGTTATGGTCGACGGAAAAGTGATAAATGAAACATATGAAAAGGGACATGCTGGTCCTTATGCTGCTGGTATATTCAAGAAGAAAATGAATCCATTTTGAGTAATAATAATCTAATATTCTTTCTTCTTTGTAAGAAGGTGAACTTTTAGATGAAATGCAAGACAATGATAAATTGCAAGACAAAACTTCATCAGTTTCTCCTAAGATTGGTTCACATGTTGAGCATCTTCACTATACTAAAACATTTAATCCCCCTCAAAATCAGAAATGCAACACTTCTAGTACCCTTGAATCACATTCTCCATCTAATCAAGTTTCAAACCTTCCTATTCTTCCTTTACCTGATCATGCTCCCTTATTAGCTTACATGCACACTTCTATGCATATCACTGGCACAAACATTTCCTCTCTTATGCATAATCCTTGTCAAACACATTCTCCTTCTTTTTCTCCTTACTCGCAAATCAAGCCTCCTGACCATCTGATTATCACATCCTCTCCCTCTACAACTGTCGAATCTCCAACCAATCTAAGCTCTCCTTCTTTCAAAAATTCTTCTTCCATTACTTCAAGAAAAGTTAGTTTTTGTGATCTTGACAAAGGCATTGTTTACTCTATAGATCAAATTAACATTCAAAGCTTGGTCAACTCAAACTCTGAAAATACTGGTGTTATTACTAGGTAGTCTGCCAACAAACTCAAGAAACCCAATGTTAGATAAAATTGGTGTGTGGAATATTAGGGGTGCACATAATATTGCCAAACAACTAGAAGTCAGTGCTATTCATAGCCTTCACCTGTTTTGCATTTGTGAGACAAAGATTAACCATTCTCTTATCCTTCAAGCCTCTTCTTTAATAGCCTCCACATGGAAAATTATTCATAATTTAGCTCAAGCTCCTTATGAGAGAATTTTGCTCTTATTCAACCCTTCTATTTACACTGTTTCTCCCCTTCTGTTTCATAAATAGTTTATTCACTCTAAAATATTGCACATTTCTTCATCCACTGAATTTCTTTTAACTAATGTTTATGCTGAAATTCTGCTATAGCTAGACAATCGCTTCTAGATATTATCCCCTCCTTATATTCCTCATCTTTGCCAATGGCTATATTTAGGTGACTGGAATTGTATACTTCATCATGCAGAAAAAGCTATAGGAACTCCTCTCACATTAAGAGACACTTCCCCTCTTTCTATCTCCTTCTACTGGCTCAAAATTCTCTTGGAATAATTGAAGTCGATCTAGAAAATTAACCCTTTGTAACCTTCATAGAACTTTCTATAACATGGTTTCATTCTCTTTATGGCCTTCACTTTTTACTCATGTTCCTTCCCCTTCTCTTTCTGATCATTCCCCTCTCCTGGTCTCATAGAGCTCGATACCTACAAAATGCTCTCCTCCATTTACACTTTTTAACGAGTGGACTAAACATTCCGGCTACTCTGAAATTTTGAAAACTGAGTAGAATACTAATATATATGGTAATCCTATGTTTGTTTTGCAGGGTAAACTTTTGAAAGTTAAAAAGGCTCTAAAGGGCTAGTCTTCCGCAAAATTTGGAAATGATCAAAAGCTTTCAACTGTTGTTAGATCAAACCTTCTGGCTTGTCAACATGACATAATAAATTATCCTCTCAATGGTCAATTGGTTATTAAAGCTTAAAAACTTTCTAAAGATCTTGTACTAGCTCTCCTTTCTGAGCATAATTGATGAAGCAAAAATACAAGGAAATTTGGGATACTCAAGGTGATAGAAATAATGTTGTTTCTCACAAGTCTCTCAAAATACGAAAAGCTAAAAGAAATCTCAACGCCTTGAAAGACTCCAATGAAACAGTTTGCTCCACCTCTTCTGAAATTAAAGATTCTTTATTAGATCACTTCTATTCTATCTTATCCACTTCTTCCCCTCTTCAAACAGATTTTGCAACTCTTATAGATATTCCCATGGCAGGTATTTCTATCTCTCATCGGACTGGAGGTATTTAATAAATTACTTCTAAAGAGATTAAAGATGCAATTTTTTCTATGAATTCAAATAGCTCGGATGGCCCTGGTGGTTTTAGTGTTCGTTTTTCAAACATGCTTGGGATATAATTAAAAATGATTTAACTGCTGCTATTAAGAATTTCTTTAGAAACAATATATGCTTAAAGGCAAAAAATTTACAAAGCTTGCTCTTGTTCCTAAGGTTGAATCTCCTGAAAATGTTAATCATATTAGACCTATAGCTTGCTGCAGTGTGATCTATAAATGTATAGAAAAACCCTTAGCCTCTAGAATGAAAAATGTGTTGAACGCAATTGTCTCCAAAATCAAAATGCTTTTCTACCTTGTAGGAGCATTTCAAATAATATCATTCTTACTCACACACTAATGAAAGGATATGGTAGGAAAATTATTTCTCCTAGATGCTCTCTTAAGCTTGATATCCAAAAAGCTTTTGACACTGGTGGTCTACTATTATTGTCATATTACAATAAAATGAATTCCCCTTTCCTTTTGTTGTTTGGATATATTCTTGTATTTCCACTCCTTATCATAGCTTATCTATAAATGGTGAAACTTTTGGTTATTTAAGGAAACTTAGGGTATTAGACAAGGATATCCAATTTCGCCTTATTTATTCATTGCTGTCATAGAATGCCTAACAATAATGCTAAACTTAAAGGCAAATACCCGTGCTATTGACCTTCATCCTGGTTGCAAAAAACCTATGATTGTCTCTCTTCTTTTTGCTGATGATTTAATCAAATTTTCAAAGCCAAATTTTAAATCTGTAATCAACATTAAAAAGGTTCTTGTCTCTTTTTACTTGGTTTCTGGCTTAGAGATAAATCATAACAAATCAAATATAAAGATTGCTGGAATATCTCTTGATAAAATTTCAGAAATAGTTGCTCTTGCTGCCATGCCTTATATGGAGGACAATTGCTTGTATCTGGGCATTCCTTTAACATCCTCAAAAGTCTCAACTGCTCAATGTATGCCCATTTTTGATAAAATTGTAAACAAGCTTTCTTCTTAGGATAGTGATTGCCAAATCGATTGCCTCATCTATCACCACTTACTTCTCCAGTATTTACATCCTCCCTGGTAAAATTATCGCTATGATTAATGGTGCTATCAATCACTTTACTTGGCATGGCAACCCATTCTCCAAGAAACAAATTCCTATTACTTGCAAAAGATTACCGGGCCTATCATATTTGGTGGCCTTGGCGTTCTTAATTTAAAAATATAGAATCGAGCTGCTATTTCTAAACATATTGAAAGACTGCATCAAAGAAAGGAGGACCTGCTCACAGTTTGGATTCAATAAAACTTGGTCAAAAATCAATTTTTATGGTCTCTCCCTAACCCTAATAACTGCAGTTGGTTTTGGAGAAATTTATTATGATCTAGATCCTAGTTTCTCCCAATGTACAAATTTGATATTTTCGATAGCACCTTCTTTTGGCACTCCCTTTGGGCTAGTAAAGGCATGATTCTCTCTGGTTCCATCAATTTTAACTTAAGAACCATGGCTGGCATTCATGAGCATAATACTATATATAAATATATTAATAACGATCACATTTCTCTCCCTTATTGTAGTTCCCATATGGACGACAGGCTTGGAATCTTTTGCAAGGTTTCAAGTCTCTTCTATAAGTGATTCTCTATGGAATAAAAGCCTCGCTCTATCAAACATGTGTACAATTTTTTGAATTTTGTTTTCCCTATTTTCCCTTGGCACTCTTGAATGTAGTCCTCCAAATCAAAGCCGAAGAAAAATTTGCTACTTTGGAAGGTTGTAAACAATGCTAATCATACTATGGATTACTTATATCACAAAGGAATTCTGAATCTCTCTAGATGTGTTTTCTGTAACATTTCTTCAGAATCTAATGCTCATTTGTACTTATCATATGCGACGATCTGTTCTTTGTAATTATAGTTTGCATTCACCTGCTACTTGCTCGAAGATAGAATGGTACAATCTATTTAAAAGCACAAGGTGGCAAAGTAGAAATTTTGATTTTCTTCTCAAGCTTTTAAAGAAAACTATTTCTGTTATTTAGGAAGAATGAAACAAAAGAGTGTTTATGCATGAATCGAGATCCAGATTAATAGTTATTAGGATAATAATGAGTATGGTTTTGTAGTGTCATGGACTTTTTTCGCTTTTTGATTTTTCATTTGTGCTTTTAAAGCTTTAAATGAAAACTCAATCGGGAGTTGTTTGGTTGCTTTTATTCCTTTAATTTCTCATATTATGATAGCTTGTCATCATAATATTTCCTCGCTCAATATATCTGGTAGGGGTCAGTTCCTCCTCATGAGCTTTCCTAAAAAAACATTTATAAATCATAATTTATTCACTTGAAAATAATTTTAAATTCATTTTATTATTTTATTATACACACACACACATAATTGTAAATCATTTTTAAACCATAAAACCATATTTTTATTTTTGATATAAATTTTAAATTAATATATAATAATTTGTTCACTTATTTGTTTTCCTTAAAACATTTATGGATTTGTGTCTACTAAATCTTAACTTCAAATAAATATCAAAATGATATTTTTTATCCATTCATAAATATTCTTCCTTTAATTCCATATAACATCTTTATTTAATTTTAGAATATTCATTTTCCTCATTATCTCGCTTAAATTCCAAAAACTAGCAATTTTCATTCCAAAATTCCAAAATTATTCATTAAACTATATTTAATTGATATGATTATGTCTTAGCTCTGAACCAGGTTATTATATCTAAGTGGTCTATTTTCAAGGTACACCTTTAGTGGAGGGACCAAATAAGATTTATACCTTATGTTGATTTAAATATGTGTATTTTAGCATTACAAATTTAAATCTAAAATTGATTTGAATTTATGTTAATTTTATAAATGGTTATAAAGTATAAATTTTATATTCATATTAATTAAAAGGATTTTACTAATGAAAATACATACATGAATGTTTGTGTATATTTTAATAAATTATAAATGTTATGATAAAATTCAATTATGTACACACACAAAGACTACCCAGATGTATATATAGAGTAAGTAAAATAATATCTATATAGACTTAAGGGAGTATACGTATGATGTAGAGATATATGATGCCATGAGATGACATACTTATCTCCATTGGAATGTCGATAATACTCGAACTATTACTTTAAGATTTTGAATGTAATGTAATGTAGCTATTTATCGTTTACAATATAAACAGAGTACTATATTATTTATGGTTGTTGTGTATCCTCAAGTCATAAACTATTTATAATGTCGTTTAAATTGTCCATAGATTGGTAAGGACATTTTGCAGATTTGTTGAGAACACTCAAAGCTACAAAATTATCCTTGGGTAATCATGAAATGATAGCTCGTTAGTATCTAATGTACATTATGATTTATTGAGCATCGCAAGGCAATAAAAGTTATTAAGAGTAGATAAGTATATGGTTATCAATTATTTTTATCCTTAATAACGTGTTATTTACAATTTATGAAGGATATAATTTATTAAGCACCATCAAGGTTCCAGTGACATGATAAATGAATCCTATCGGACATTACAAGAATTTAAGAAATTCATCTCTTTTTGGTGTTTTAAGAGATATAAAATCTAGGGGTAGCCTTAGTGAATAAATATAATAAACCAATCTAATAAATTAAGGAACATATGCAATGTCATCATACTTACTCTCGATAATTTGGGTAAGTAAAATGGAAGCGACGAAGTTATTCTTAGAGAAAAACATATTAGACATTGCAAACTATAAAGAAGGGTTAAGAAATGTTAAAATTATGCTCATATATGTAGAACTCTGGCTTATGTTTGTAAATGAATCCATTGCTAAACCCAATGATAAGTCCACCTGAGAAACTATTGACTTACAAGTCACGGTCATTAGTTTATAAACTTGCTCAATTATACATGTTATCAACAGTAAGCATCGAAATCCAAAGGAACCATCAGAATATAGAAGTTCATTCTGTATTTGATCACATACCAAAATTGTATCATGAACAATTATGGGTTATATAATACTCAAACTCACTTCTTCAAAATAGATCTTATGGCCAATGATACACTCAAGGGGGGATGAATAATGCATGTCTATTATTTAAAACCTAACTCGCAAATCAATAAATTGCATACTTCAATAAGTAATAGAATCGGAAATACAAGAAGATAATTAAATAGTAAATGCAAAGTAAAGTAAAGAGTTTGATATCTAATTCTAACTCAGTCATATACGTACCCCATGTAGCATCTCACCATTAATTCCTTACTTTCCATAGGTTGCAAGAGCCAATTTACAATCTTACCATTCCATAGGTGGTAAAATGCACTTTTTCTCTTGATATTCCACAAGTGGCAAGAACACCTTTTATTTACAATAGTAAAGCATACAAGTAGTTGTATCTTCAATACAGATCTTGCTATTTTAGTACAATGATTCTATAAATGACTAATATTAATATATCTTTGAAATAGGCGAGGAATATGATGCGAGTAGAGAGTGAATAATTGAGAATTCAAGTGAAATCTTTCATGGTTTTCAAATCCTTGAAAAATATAAGTGATAGAGCATAGATTTGCAAAGAGTATGGAAGTATACTGACTAGTTTTCCTCCCAAAAGTATAGAAGTGCAAGGGTAAGAGAAATTCAGAAAACTTGATATGAAATTTCGTTTTCCAGACCTTTACATAGAGGAACAATACATAGGTGTAGAAAGTAAAAGACACATCAAAGTAAATGAGACAGATTTAAACAAAATTATATTTTATTGCTTCATCTTTTATTTACAATTTTCCAAATCTTTATAAATAGAAGATGAAATGATGTGTCCGTTGGTTAAGAATTACAACCATTCCTTTTGTTCGAATTTTTAATAAACAAAATAACTGCCACTATGTTGACATAGTCCCAGAGGTTATGTCGACATACACAATGGATTTTTGACTTTCTTATTCTAAAATTTAACTATAGACTTGTACATTTTAAAACTAAGAATGTATGTTTGTATGAAGATGCATGGAGATGAAATGGATTTATATGAAAGAGGAATTTCAAAAGATATTGCTATGGAGCTTTTAAAAAAATTCTAAAACTTGATAGACTTGCCAAACACTTCTAATATCTTTGTCTTTGAAGTGCTTGCGTTTCATTGGTCTTGAACCAAATATATCTTTCATTTGGTTGATTCCATTCTATATACATATAACTCATTTGCTTACTTTTATTCACTGAGAAAAGCTATTAACAATATTTATATGGTTGTTATCAACAATATTTTACATGGTTATTTATTTATGTGGTCTTGAACCAAACATATCCGAAAACTCTGCACAACATAGAGAATGTTATTGACGATATTTATATGGTTGTTTTCATTAAACCAATAACCAAGTTATTATAAATCTCCTTATAATGGCAACCATATAACTATGAGAGATAAAATATAGTATTTCTATTTTTGATTCCCTCCAAATTTATGAACTCCCTTAATATTTTGCCTTGTATATTTATTCATACCTTTTATCATCAACAAAAATGGGTAGAAAAGTATATATTAAGCTCATATAAAAATGTATAGAGTTTGTATATAGAGTTTTATATAAATAAGTTTACAACAAACACGATGGGAATAAAAATAAACATAGAATTGTGAAACAATACATATTTTATTTACAACGTTTAAACATTCCAACAAGCACGAAATAATGATAGAAATTATACAAATATGAGACTAAAATTAGAAAAAAATAAAAAAGAAAGCACTTAACGATAATGACATTTCTTAATTACGGGATATATATGTGTGCGATAACATGGGTAGGATGCACAAAAGTTGCATGTGTAGTCAACAATTTTACTATGCATCAAATATCACATCATTTACACATCCTACATCTTCATCATCTTCAACTTATAAATCTTCCTCTTCTTCCTTTACTTTATCATCTTCTCTTGCATTTACAAGATTATGAGGAAGCAATTTGGTTTAGAATCATTTTTCAATATGATAATTGGATTCGTTAAATTATTCAAAAGATGTTCTTAAGTTCTTGATCATTCTTCCCAGGTTTTCTTATTCATTTTTGAATGAGATTGGAAGAACTACCACTTTAATAAGCATATTAAGAATGCGCATTAATGAATCTTCCATTTTTATAGGAAATTTAAGGAGAAAAACATTTAAGAGGAAGATGTAGGAGGGAAGATTCTCCACTTGGCCTCGTAGAATTCCTAAATTCCATTAGAATTTAAGTTTTTCCTGTTTTGTAGAAGAATAAATTGAAAATATTATTTTAATCATAAAATGGTCCAATTAGGTAAATTGGTTTTGAATTTCAAAAGTGGAAGGAAAAAACGATTTCAAGAATGTCGACATAACTTAGATGCATATGTCAAAGTATGCTTCACAAATTGTATATTTTACAATATTTAGAGTATTTATGTATATATTTTCTTATTAGTCTATTTAGATCTAACAATAGAATGAACTCCTAATTCTCTTCGTAATCCAATAAATGTATATTATATTAAGGTTTTTGTTAAAATAGAGATTTTTAGTATTTATAAATTCTAACCTTATGTTACCTTCACGTATATTATCTCTTAAAAAGTGATGTCTTATATCTATGTCTTGTTCTAGCATTATTTGTAAGTTTTTGAGATAAGTATATAAAACTTGTATTAACATTTTTTATGGGTGATTCTTTAATGTTTAATCCAGAATATTTTAAATTTTATTTCATATATATAACTTGCGAGTTCTGCAGATAAATATTTTGCTTCATCAGTGGACAAAAAGATATGATTTTTCTTTTTTCTTGGCTAAGGTACAAGTGAGCGTTCGACAATATTTCAAGTTTCACTTGTATTTTTCTATTGTATATACATACAACATAATCCGCATACTATGTGATATCCTGTCAAATGAGTCGTACTTTGGATAGAATAGCGCATAATCCATAGTATTATTGATATATACTAAAATACGTTTTTCCGCTTTAAGATGTGTTCCTTTGAATTTGAAAGATACCTTGCGCATTGAAAAATACTATGCATTATATCTAGTATGCTTGCATTTATATAAATTAGTGATTCAATCAAACCATGCTGTAATTTTTTATTATCTTTAGAATTTTCTTCTTAATTTAAACTAGCTTTGCATTCCATGGGAGGGGGTTTACCACTTGCATTAGACATACCAAATCATTTTACAAGTTTTTTACCATATTTCTCTTTAATAATTAAAATTCCATTGCTTAGGTTCTTAATTTGGAGCCCTAAACAAACGCTAATCTCTCATGTGACTCATTCCAAATTCATTTTTCATTTTTGAAAATTCTATATTTAGTTGTTCGTTTATCAGTCTGAGAATAATGTCATCTATATACATCCGTATAGGTTTAATATCTTTATCATTTCTTTTTGTGAATAATAATATCAATTATCCAATTTCAAAATGTTATTTATTCAATTAAGATTTGAGTCACTCTTACCAAGCTTGAGGTGCTTGTTTCTAATCATGTAAGGCTCTTTTAACCTTATAGATGTAACTGGGAAAATTTCATCTTCGATGAGAGGTGGTTGCTTGATATATATACATCTTCTTTAATTGCTCCATTTGACAATGCAATTTTAACATCCGTTTGGAATAGTACGAAGTTGTTATGACCAAAAATGGCAAGTGATATTTGTATGGCCTATAGTCTCACAACATGTGTAAAGTTTCACCAAAATCGATGTGTTATACTTAATTATAACCTTTCAGCACTAAACTACCTTATTCATTGTTTAACATCCCATCTTTCCATTAAACTTGTTTCTATAAACCCATTATTTCCCATTACAGATTGATTTTATGATCCTGAAACTAATTCACAGACATCTTTTATCGTGATTCGATCCAGTTCTTCTTACATAGCATGAATCCAAGAATAATCTAATGATGTTTCTTGGATTTTTAGGTTGATTTGTTGAAATTAAAGCTATGTTGCTAATTTTAGTTAGTTGATTTCTTTTTCTTAAAACAGGTTCTATATATCCTAAAATATTAGAGTGATCTTTCAAAATTCTGACTTTGTTTAGTTTATTAATATTTATAACATCATTGTTTAACGTCTCATTATTATATTTTTCATTATTCCCAATTGTGTTAATGATTTCATCTTCATCATTATTAGATTTAATTAAATTTAAATTTTCATCAAAGGATAAATGTAAATTTTCTACAATGGTGTTAGTCTTCTTATTGGAAACGTTGTATGTCTTACATCTACTAGAATATCCATTAAGTATTCTTTCATGCAATTTACATCAAATTTATCGAAATTTCCCATTATTTTAAATCTAAAGAATTTGCTTCCCGAAACCATAAAGTATGAAACCTTAGGCTATCAAAGAATCATTCGTATGGAGTTTTCCTTTTAGTGGACTTGTTAAATTTCTATTTAAAATATAACAGACTGTAGAAACCACTTCAGCCCAAAAAATATTTGGTAATTTACTATCGATTAATTGAATCCATGCACAATCCTGAATAGTTTTACCTTTACATTCACCTACTTCATTTTGTTATAATGTAAACCCACAAATCTGCATAATTGAAGATGACAATAAACCACACATGTCTAGCCCAATTTGAATGGAAGGATGGATAGTTATGGAAAAGGAAGAAGAAATAAGAAGAGAAAATAAGAGAAAACAAAAACTAAAACAACACAGAATCTTACAATTGCAACGGAACTAATATCATTGATCTTTACAAAAGAGAAACTGTTATATACATACATCAAATCAGAGTAGAACAATAAATCATAATACTCATCCTGGACAGTTATAATAACTTGTCCTCATAAATGCTGATAATTTCAAACATAATGCCATGGAAAATAAACATATACGTAAATACGATTTGAAGACCTACAGCTCGTCTCTTGAGCTCCAATGCATCCAAAACAATTTGTAAATATGCTTTGTCTGGCCCGAGCATTATGATAAAATAACACAACCATCGTGAGAAAACACACCTTGGAATTTTAAAGGTATAAAAACCTTTGAAATAAAAATTATCTCATAAGACATGCTACATATAAACATGGACGAGTTTTTACCTTACGATAACCAAAACATTTTCTATAAAAAATCCAGTGGTATTATAATAATGTTTGGGAATTCAAAGTAAATGTATAAAATAGCTGAAATGCTTGCATCTCACGTTTCATTATAGTTGGGCACAACTAAGTCCGTAAAGCCCATATTGGAGAATGGATTTCATACTATGACAAGGTAAGAAACTACCTTCCAAAGGTACATCTATAGATAAAATGCACCGGGGACTGATAAGAACATCTTGTACCCTTGCCACACGGGACTGGCCTACCGCTTGAGTAGTAGTATCGAATATGATCGCCCCTTTCATCAATGGGCCTCGAAGCATGCATGAGTAGATAATAATCAATCTGGATTTGGAATGACCATACATTGATGGGAGCGACTCACTTGGTCATGTTGCATTTTACCTTTATATAGCAATTCCCACTTGGAATGCTAACACTGCCCTTCAGGAATAATGCAATGCTAGCATCCATCCATAAATATTCGTTGTGAGATTGAACGAAACCGAAGGCACCATTCCAACTACATCCATTTCAGGAATCATCCTCAAGATTAGTACTAAGTATCCCTTGCACTTAAAAAGCTCCATTTTAATTATTTTCGAGTTATTCCAATTCAAAAAGCTTATGTCGGATTGAAGTTGTTTTTGAATAACATATTCATCCCCGGTCTCTCCGAACGGACAACGATAATTTAAAACTGGCCAACGTTTGATAGTCTATTATTTAACCATCAAATAAACAAACAATGCAACCTAAGGTTTAATTTTCTAAAGGAAAATAACACTGGTTAAGTATAAAGCATCTCTAGGCTTCTTAAAATAGTCATTCCTTTAATTTAGAACCACTTTGTGAATCATTATATTAAAATCACTTTCATGAAAATTATATATTTCACAAACTCGTCTCTACACTTTCCAATACTTTAGAAATATCCCTATACTTAACTCAACTGTATAAGTATATTCACAACCCATTTCATCTTAAAAACTTAGGAAACTTTCATATAATTATTTCACATTATGAGTGCATTCACAAACCTCAAGGAAGATAACCTTTTTTAAAGTCGCACTTATTTGATTTAAAACAAAGTCATTTAACAACACTAATATCAATAAACCCACACACTTTCTTGTTTGCAAGTCTCCTTCATAATTTCAACTCCATTCCATAATTTCCTTTCAAAACTTTATATATAAATTTATTTATAAATTTTTAAACCACAACTATATATTTCTTTGTAAAATTTCCAAACAAATTTGATAACTCAATTATAAACCTTCCTTATACTATTTATAAATTCTTTATAAAGCTAATTTTATAAATAGTCATTTATAACTAATTTTGTAAAAAATATAATAATTATAACCCCTTTATAAATTTCCAAATCCATATAATAACTCCTTTATAAACACCCTTTTATATTATTTTTAAACCCATTTTTATAAAACTTATTTTTATAAAATATCATTTATAAACTCATTTTACGAATTCCAAATCAATTTATACAACTACTTTCAAAACCAACTCTAGCTATACGACGGAACTCCTTTTAAACACATTCTCCCAAAAGAATACCAAACTCTGCATATAGACTATTTCCAAAATACACATTGAAACTCATATAGTTTTGCATAACATGACCACTTCAAATATTACAATATATTCCCAATTGGAATTCATTTCTTCCTTTTCCCAAAATGAGATCGGTTTCCTTTTGGAAGATATTACTTATGAAACCATTTCTATTATATTCCACAAAACACTTTTCATAACTCCATTTCCACTTATGAAATAATATTTAAAATATATTTCCTTTTACGACTTGTTATACAAAATGATTTACTAATATTACTTAAAATTTTCCGATATCCTTTTAGACCACAAAATTATCTTTGAAAATAAAAGATAACCTTTTTAAATTTGTCTTGTAAAATAAATATTTATTGTTATTGTAATTTTTCTAGAAACAAAATAATCTAAAATAATTATTTAAACATTTCTTATATGTATATAATTTAAAAGAATAAATGAGAAGTTGAAAATTAATATAAAGTTTTAATATTGAAAATATCACAAAATTCCCAAAAATAAACTCAACTATTTTTCTAAACAACATTCCACATCTTATTATAAATCCACAGTTGTGATTTATCTCTCCAATCCATCCAATGATAATAGTTCCCTTAATTTATAAAACATAATTTATAAATCTATATTTTATTCATAAAATGCAATTTTACAAATCTTCACTTTATTTGTAAAACGTCACTTTATACATTATCACATTTATATATTTCCATATTTTTAAATAAATCTTAATATGTGTGTGTGTACATATCACTTTATATAAAATGGCTATAAAATATTTATACCAAAATATTTCTATCTTTTTTTTTAAAATCCTATTCCTTTATTATAAAAAGTGGGCTAAATTTTAATATTTTCAAAACCCTTTCTTTATAGTTCAAAAATCTGAATTTAAAATATTTCATAAAAGTATTAATTTGTAATATCTGAAAATCATACCTTTTATTTTAAAATAAATCCCTTCTTTAAATAAATTTAAATAATAATTATTAAAACATATAAATTTTTGATTAAAATCCTTTTTAAAAATAATTCTTCACATTATAGTATTTCAAATACTAAAAATATGGCCCAATGCTACTCTACTACTAAATAAGGAAAAATCATTCACGTCATCAGATATGGCATCCAACGCACCATATATCAAATTATATGAAAAATAAAATCAACAGTGTGAGGAATTCAATTGGATCCCTCCAACTTATCCCCTGCATCATGTACAGTATATAACCCAAAAAATATAAATCAACTGCTTCGAGGCAGAATCTTATACAAAGGGTCATCTACACTTACATGGGAACGTGATAGGGTCTCATCCACTCCAAGGGGGAATATATCCAAATCAACTAATAAAATAGTAAATCATCCAAATAGTCAACAGCCGATTGATAAATAAATTAACCAATAGTTATATAAAAATATAAGTGGGCTAGAGAGGTGAGTTTACTCGCATTGAGTCTGGTTTTCATCAAAATGCTTCGGTTTGAATTAAATTGAACATGCGTTCAGTTTTAACCTAAATTCCTACTAGCTCCAAATCCACCCAATCCAATTCTATAGCATAGATTTCGTCGATACGGATACAAAATAACTCACCACGCTCGATTTGAACCGCATATGAATTAGATATGGATTAATTATTTAAATTTTTAACTTACTTAAAATTAGTTAGATTTTAAACAAATTATAACTTCCTTCTCAAACTCACGTTCAAAGTCGAAGAAAATGTGGCCGCACTCCCATTCTTCACCGCATTACCTCGTCGCAACATACCGATATCGAGGCGCCCCATGTACCGACCAGAGTTCATAATCCACTCAACAAATAAATTAACACAATATAAAACACTTTCATATCACTAAAAAAATGCGCGCTCATATCTATAATAAGGCATTCTATAACCTTATCTCTTAATGAGTTCCCCACCAAAGCCAAGGTTCTCGCTTAACCTTGCGCTCTAATACCAAGCGTAACAACTTGCAAATCTACACAATTCAAGCTACCAATAAACCACACATGTCCAACCCGATTTGAACGGAAAGGCGGATAGTTATGGAAAAGGAAGAAGAAAGAAGAAGAGAAAAGAAGAGGAAGAGAGAAGAAAACGAAGAGAAAAAGAAAAGTAAAACAACACAGCGGCTGAAAATATATAATATAATATCAATGATCTTTACAAAAGAGAAACAGTTATATATGTATACATCAAATCAGAGTATAATAACAAATCACAATCATCAGCCTGATAGTTTAATGCAGCAGAAAATAATCATATATGTAAATACAACTTGAAGACCTCCAGCTCGTATCCTGAACTCCAATGCATCCAAAACAATCTTTAAATATGCTTGGTTTGACCAAAGCATTATAATAAAATAACATTCGAGTCTGTCTGGTAAAACGGCGTGAGAATATACACCCTGTTGGATTTTTAAAATTACAAAAACCTTTGAAACCAAAAGTAACTTGTAAGACCACACCACACATAAACATGGATGGATTTTTACCTTATGATAACCAAAACATTTTCTACAGAAAATCGAGTGATATTATAATAATGCTTAGGAATTCAAAGTAAATGTGTAAAATAGCTGAAATGCTTGCATCTTATGTTTTAGCATCGTTGGGCACAACTATGTCTATAAAGCTCGTATTGGAGAATGGATTCAATACTATGACAGGGTAAGGAACTACCTTCCGAAGGTACATCTCCAGATAAAATGCACCGAGGTCTGACAAGAACATCTTGTACCCCTTCCACATAGGGTTGGCCTACCACTAGACTAGTAGTGCCGAATATGATCACCGCTTTCATTAATGGGCCATGAAGCATACATGAGTAGATAGTAATCGTTCAAGATTTGAAATGATCATGCCCTAATGGGAGCGAACCATTTGGCCCTGCATGCCCGATTTTGTCATTTCGCGGTTGATGAGGCTTGAGGCTACGTTTTACCTTTGTATAACACTTCACACTTGGAATGCAAACACTACCCTCCATGGAATAATGCAATGCCATCACTCATCCAACAAGTTCGTTTTTGGGCTAAACGAAACTGAAGGCACCACTCCTACTACATCCGTTTTGGTAATCACCCTTAGGCTTAGTAGCAAGCTGCCCTTGCACTTCAATCAATGAATAGTAATAAAATAGTAAATCATCCAAACAGTCAACAATAATCAATAAATAATTTATCCCTAGATCTATAAAAATATAAGTGGGCCAGAGAGTGAATTAACTCACACTAATTCCAATTTTCACCTAAATGCTCCGATTTGAATTAAAATTGAAGAGGCATTTAATTTTAGCCCAAATTCTTAGTGGCTACAAATCCATCTAATCCAATTCCATAGCGTAGATTTCATTAATACGAATGCAAAGAAACTCGCCGCATTCGATTAAGACCTCATATGAATAGAATATGAATTAATGAACTTTAAGATTATTTAAATTTTTAATTAACTTAAAATTAATTATATAATTAACAAATTATACGTTCCCTCTCAAACCCTCATTGTAGGTCGAAGAAAACAAGAACACGTTCCCATCCTTTGCTGCGCCACCTCGTCGTTCCGCCGACCCACACCAGGAAGGCCCCGACCTAGCCTTGCCTAGCCACCCATGTGACCTCCTACTTCGCAACCATCTACCGTAATTTGGCCAAGGTATGCCGCCATGTCGATGTCAAACTAGCCATCACACTTTGCCTTAGGCAATCTCTAATGTTGAACTTGCTCATAGGGTCAAGCTCTATATTTCTCTGGTTAGGGTCGAGAGCC
Source organism: Allium cepa (assembly GCA_030765085.1). Lineage (NCBI taxonomy): Eukaryota > Viridiplantae > Streptophyta > Magnoliopsida > Asparagales > Amaryllidaceae > Allium > Allium cepa. The sequence continues at coordinate 956,027,003 of CM060932.1, forward strand.
AATACAAACTATGGTGGTGCTGATTGGTCATGGCCTTTGGATGTGGAACTGGGGAAATGGTGGCTGGAGCTTTCTTTGACTAAGGTTTTGCAAATGATGAAAAATGATGGCCTTATATAGAAATTTTCAAAGCAATCATCACAGTTAAATTTTCGAACTCCAAACAAGACAAGTGGCCTAACGTTCTGTATGTAATACCCCTATTCCGAACACAATAGAACTAGTATCGGGACCAACTCCATCATATACAGAAGTTAGCTTTTCAAAATCAAATAAAATAAAAATTCCTTTAATTTATTTCTATGCATTTCGAACTTGCACCACCAAACGATATGTCCAATCGCCGCGAAATTCGAGGTCTTATAATAACATACTTTTACGGATCCAATGACACTAGTTTCATCAAAATATGAGACAGTATCACGGATTGGTAATCTAACACGTTAATTAAAATGAGTTACTATTGAAACCAAATTAATCGCTTTTAATTCCAATTTAAAAATTTCTATCTACATTCTTATACAATAGAATTTAAATCAACTTTCAAAATCATTTTTATTTACATAAAATTCAAGTCCATGAATTCAAATAACCATTATTTTTAAAATTTGAACCGTTTAACTTATAAAATTAACTTTTCAATATTTAAAATAAATTAAATATTTCAAATTTAAATGACTAAAATTATAGGTCGTTACATATGGAGTTCTTAGAAAAGAATATTTATGTATTATGTCTTGTTCGTTACAAAATTTTCATTTATTAACTCTCCTCTTGATCACTCCTAATAGTTTTAATTTTAACTGATATTATATTTGGAATTCTTTTATCAAAAATTTTAAATATTTCATAAAATTTAAGTTCTAGGAACATTTTCCAAGTGTATCTTGGAAAATCATCTATGATTACAAAAATATACCTATGATGATTAGTGATTGAATCTGTGATGGCCCAAAGAGGTCCAAATAAAGAAGTTCCAGAGGATGTGTTGCATATATCATAATATGAGATCCTTAGATTTAAATGATTTCTTATGAAGTTTTCTAATTTGAAAAGAACTACAAAGATTGTTTACTTTAAAATTCAGTTTTGAGAATCCTCTCACAAGTTCATATGTAAGAACTCTTGACAAATGCTTAAAACTTAAGTGACTAGAGCGTTTTTGCCAAATCCAAGGATCCTTTATCAACCATATGATGTAAGTAGTTATCATTAGTAATTTTCATACTTTAAATATATACATCGTTCTTCTACTTATAATTTTAAAAGTAGTTTTAGAATCATGATCTAAAATATAACAGTTATCTTTTTCAAATCTAATTTTAAAATATTTATCACATAATTAACTTATACTTAATAAATTGTGTTTTAAATTTTTAAAGCAAAACATTAGAAATAGGAGAGTTTTAAAGTCACCGAGATTGCTTATGCCAGTAACATATGCTTTTGCAATGTCTCCAAAGTTGTGGTTCCACCATCTTTGTATATGATGTCGCTCGGTATATATGGTTTTCCCGTCATATGCTTAAATAGTTGTTGTCCAATATCTATTTCTTTTGTTATGTTTGTTACATTATTTGATACCTAAAAATTAAAAATATATGCATATTGTTCGATTTTGGAGTCCTGTGATGTTAAGTTTTAGGAAGCCAAACCCATGAAAAATTCGTATTCCCTTCGTAAATAAACTTTATTAATGAAACTATCTGTTTATTCTTCCTTTCCATTATTATCTAGATCTTTAGGAACCCATATATTAATAAATTTCTTTGGCGGTTTAACCTAAGTTTTTGGATTTTGGATTGATTGGTAGTTTTAACAAATTTAGTACTTTGAGTACATTTTTCCTTTAGTTTAAGCTTTGGGGTTTATCCATGTTCACATCTATCATTCAAGGATCTAAATGAAGTAATAAATCATCTAGATTTTCCTTTATTAAACTTATCAATGTCCCTGTTCATTTTATCAATATCCTTATTATAGTTAGGAATGACATCCTTTAGAGATGTAATTTAGTGATTTAGACAAGTGATCACTGAATTCATGCAATGATTCTCTACTTTTAGTGATTTTATTTCACTTTCAATTTTTTCCAAAAATTTTGGAATTATTTCCTTTTCAGTATTAGCTCTACCGAATCTCTTGGTTTTTTCTTCCAGACATTGTTTTTCTTCAGTTAGCATTTCATTAAACATTTCTAATTTATCTATATTTGCTAAACTATTTTATGCTGCTTTCTATGTATTTTATAATCTTTATACATATTGTTAACAAGATCTAAAATTTCTTTATTGGAATCTGTGACGACCTAAAATTTTCGAACATTTAAAATTAGAATATTTAATTGATTTTAAATATTCAATAGAGCAATTTTAACTTGAATCAAGAATATCACAGTTTATTTGATAATTAAATTACTGAATTAAATAATTTAAAGTTGAGTAAAATGTTAAATCTGGAATTCTAAGCCTGTTAAAAATAATTTAAAGACTGGTAAATTTTACATTGATAGTTCTGAAGATAATAAAAGCTCTTAAATTGAAATTGGAAGTGATTCATTCTGTTTTAATAATATATCGTTTAAATTGAATTTAGAAATAGCCTTCCGAGGCACAGTCTCGGAATTCGACGAAACTAGTTCCATTGGATCTGTAATATTGTATTATTATCGGATTTCAAATTTCGTATTGATCGAAGTTGTTGTGTGAGCGTACGATATACAAATGCGCTGAAAATTTAATTGATAATAATCTGATGAAATTCTATTCCATCAGCCACCATTCTCTCATTTCAACCACTCTACCCTATACTTATCCAAGCCTAGCCGACCTATCCCGTCCTTTTTTTTAATTCAACACGCGACCTTTGTTTCTTTGCTTTTCTGATCAAATCATGTCGTCCTTTTCATTTATTTCCTTGGCTCCTCAAAATGAAATAAATAAAATTTTTAACTCAAGAGAAAAATCATGGCCGATGCTCAACCCTAAAAAAATTATATATATATATATATAAAGCGAGCTGCTTTCTTCCTTCGTTCAATTGAACCTGGGTTGATGGGGATCTCGCGAGCATCAATTCGGCTGGGTAGCGAAGTCGTGGCCTCGTCAATAGCAATTCCGTGTGTGGGATAAGAGGGAGAGGCAGCTCGTCTCAGCCGAGCTTCAAGTTAAGGTTAGGGGGAAAGTTGGCTTGTTGTTCTAGATACGAGATGGGTGTCGCGATTTTTGAGGCACTAAAGTTTGAGCTAGGGATTGTCGTGGATCGTGAGGGCAAGCGCTAGAGAGGAGGGAGCACGGCAGTATCGAGCGAAGCGTTGTTGCTTGCGGGGGATTTTGGGGCTCGTCGAGTTAGTACGCGATCGAAGTCGCGATGGGGTGTGTTCGCACAAGTAGTGGGTTAGCGGCGGCGAAGTTTCATCGTCAAGATGGTCTTCTTCGGTCGCGATTTGTTGTTTGGGTTTCAAGTGCGGCGATGTTGGCTGGAGGTAGCTCGAGGCGGCGATTGGCATGGTCGTGGATGTTAGCAGTAGGTGATGGTTGATAGCTGCGTTCGAATTGGTCAGTTGGAGGTGATGGTGTTTGCCTGGAAGCTCTCGATCGATGGTGAGGTATTCTCGTTGTACTTAATTTAAATTATAAATTTATATAGTTAAATGAAGAATACATATATGCTGAGAAAAAAATTGTTATAGTAAAATGATTATTAAATTTTATAGTTTACTGTAATAAGATAATTTGTTTTAATATTTAGGCTAAAAAGGGTATTGAAATTTTATTAAACTTTATAAATATATATATATATATAGATATATATATATATATATATATATATAGATAGATGTATATATAAGGTTCAAAGCAGAAATATGCATATACATAAGATTTTGCATATATAAATTATTTTTATATACAATTTGGATGGGAAATTATCAGTTTAAACTAGATTTCTAATTTTCTCAAATTAATAAATAATAATAAAATTGTTTGGTTAATCCATATATTAATAAGTTATATAAATTGTTTATTTAAGGTCAAAAGTATGGAAATTAATCGAGATTGGGAAGAATTGCACATGATTAAATCAAAGGTGAGTTAATCTCACTTAACTGAATTTAAATTTAAATTTAAATGAATGGTGAATTGATTGATGTGCTATAGTATGGTATATTGTGGAATTGGTATTTATGTTGTGCTAACGTCTGTGGATGCAGGGAAAACAGGTTGGAGGGATCCAACTGGACCCCTTAACATTTATTTAAGTTATTTAATACCCTCTGTTGTGATTATTTGATATTCCATGATGAATTATATTGGAATATTGAATGCTATGGTTCGATTGGATATAATTGGGTATAATGAATTACCAAAAATATATAAATTGGATTTTGGAAAGAAAATAAAAGAAGTGAATTTGTAAGTAGAATAAACATAGAAAATTTGAAAAAAAAAATTGAGAATGAATGGAAAAATAAAATAAAGTGACTTAAAAATTTCTAATAAATAAATCTTGAGTATAGAAAGGGTAATTTTGAATAAACAGAAGTTTATGGATTTTAAACTTCAGTATTATTACTTTAAAAGAACAAAACATTTATTTAAAATTTAAGATTTAAATTATTGAAAAGAATAAAGAAAAATTAGGAAAAGCTGAAATTCGTATATTTCAGTTAAAAAGGTTTAAAATCAAACGGAAAATAATAATGATAATAAAGTCCATAATTAACGAACTTTGAAATGAATTAAGAAAGTAAAGATATTTACTTCAAATGGAGTAACTTGGCAATCAATTTGGAAAATTGATTTAAGTGATTGAGATTGGAAATTCTCCCTGGATAATCAAGTACGTTTTTATAGTAAATTTTTAAATATAAGTTAAAAGTTTTAAAGTTGTTTTATAAAGCAAGTTTTGGAAAATTTATTATTTCTAAATATTTAAATTCTAAAGTAAGTATTTTCTTTAATCTATTATTGCAGTAATTATTCGAAGAGTGACTTAGTATTTTGTTTTTAAAAGTGAAAATCCAGTTTTATATTTTATTAAGTAACTTTATTTTCAAACATTCATATAGTATGTATTTTTAACAAATTGTTGAAGTAGTTGTAACATAAATGCTTTAAAGTATCTTTTAAAATAAAGTGTTTTAAATTATTTTAAAAATCTAGTTTTGTGCTTGGTGATTTCAGTGGAGATAGAAAATATTTGGGAAAGTTTATTCTGAAAAGAAAGATGATTTGAAACTGTTTTCAAAGGGTTGAAAATAGAAATATATCTTGTGAAGATATTTTGAGGTTAATAAATAATTTGGGAAATTATTTATTGTGTGATGGATGTTGTGAATATTAATTGATAGTTAAATCATCCACTATCAAAATTGGACAAATACGTTGATCGTTTCGAAGAGACCGGGATCGAGATTTATTTCTCGAAAACCACTTCGATCCGGTTTGTACGTATTCGTGGAAAACGATTGTGGATTCGAAGTTGGAGCAGTGAAGTGCAAGGGCTAGTCGCTACTAATCCTGAGGATATTTCCAAAATGGATGTAGTAGGAATAGTGCCTTCGGTTCCGTTCGAACCCGGGACGGACTTGTATGGATGAATGCTTTCGGAACATCGTCAGGTGGTCGATGGTCATTCTAATGGATATGTTCTAAAAAGGTAACGCTTAGCCTCAAGCCTCCTCAAATGGGAATGACTGAAAATCAGGGGTTATGCAGCAAGGCTAGGTGGTAGCACCTAAGCAGGGGTGAGGTCATCCCTGTCTAGATGTCCCTTTTTATTTCAGCTTAGTAGGCAGTTGCTGATCCCAACCGCGGGGTGATCTCACTCGGGATTATCCAGTAAGGGGCAGTCCCGGTCTTATGTTGCAGGGAGCGGGCGTACTTCTCAGTACTGTGATCTAGGCCACGTACTGTGACAGGTGGTACCCCAGTGCATAGTCATTAGTTGGAAATCCATTCTCCCTACTAGCCTTGTACGAGTTTTGTTTGTATTACCCACTCTGTGGCTAGTAGCTGGAATTTAATGAATGTAACAATTTCGGCTATTTTATAAGAATTTGTATATAGACCCTATTATAATATCAGAGGATTTCTATAAAAAGTGTTTTAGCTATCGTAAGGTAAAAACCCGACATATTTATTTGTGGCGTGGTCTTACGAGATGCTTTTGTTTTCAAAGAATTTTTGAAACTTTAATAATCACTTGAGTGTGATTTTCTCACGCTGGTATTCCAGACTGACTTGGGTGTTATTTAACTGTAATGCTCGGGTCAGAACGAGTATTATAGGATACAGGATTTGATGCTGTGGAGCTTAGGAGATGAGCTGGATGACGATACGTACTTTCGTACTTGTTTTATATATATTCCGCTGTGTAGAGTAGCTGTGTGTCCAGTTGTATGTTATTGATGTTGAGCTGTGATTGATGTACTCTGATAATGTAATATATAAACAGAGATATTTGATTTTTGAGTAAAGTTCTGTTATTATATATTATATTTTATTCTGCTGCGATGGTTAGATTCTGTTGTTGTTTTTTATGTTCTTCCTCTACCTCTTTTTCTTTAACCCAAATGGTTTGTATTTCTGTACAACTTGAGTTGATTTGGGTAGAATAGTGTTGACTCAAGGGGTATGGATTTGTGGGCCGTTACAGTTGGTATCAGAGCTTAGGTTGGTGATAACCTTGGCTCTGGTGGGAATTACTCATAGAATAGAGTCCATAATACTCTAGAATGAGTTTGTGAGTATTAATAGATATAAGTGCGTATTTGTTAGTGAATATAAATTGTTTTTATATTGCGTTGATTTATCGGTTGAGTGTTTATGGATTCAGGTCGATATATGGGATGCCATGTCATCGGTAGGGATTTCTAAACCCTTAAACAAGATAAACCGACACAGTATTGTTTTAAATAGGGTAAATGAAATAATTTAACCCAAAATAACTTTGTATATAAAGTAAATAATTTTTCGTAAATTGTTATCATTATATATGGATGCTTGGATGGTAGAAAGTGATAATATTTAACTATTATCTTTATTGTATAAGAATTGAATGAGAAATTAAAAATAATAACCAAAGATTAAGGAAGAAATTAATAATAAATGAGACTTGTAAATGTGAATTATAATTGGATAAGACATTGAAACCATAATTAAAAACTAAGAAACCAATTTGTATACAAATGAAATTTGTAAAGATAAACTAAATGTGAATTGTAGCGTGATTAATAATTAAAATAAGATGAAATTCCAAAGTAATGTTTGAATATAAACTTAAAGAGTTTGGAATTTGGAAATTTGGGAATTTAAGTTCCTCTGAATTTGATAATTATTCTCAAAAGTTGGGAAGATAATATATATTGAGAAATATTTTTGAATTGGATGTGAAATCTAGATAGATTTGGAATTTAAAAATATTGGAAGGGTTTTTAAAGAGAGGAAATCATTGAACTCTTTACGGTCGCTGGAAAATAATTCCGATGATGATCGCGACATCATCGGTGTTCATTTTCGAGTTTCCAAAAGAGGGATTGCTACCAGGATGTTTTGGATTAAAGTTTGTTGGAGAAATTTGGTTGATTTTGAAAATGCAAAGGAACACTTTGGTGAGATATATATATGTTTTCAAAATTGAATGTTGAACTTAAGTTGAAAAAACAATTTTTAGTCAGGTTGGACTAAATAAAACAAAGTTTTGAGATTTAAAATTTGTAAATAACTGAAGGATTTTTATGGTATGCAAATGAAATAAAATTCAATATTGGATGATGCTCGATTTAAATGTGTAAAATAAGGTGCAGAATAAGTTCGAATGGACTAAAAATAATTAATGTTTGGAAATAGAATTTATTGGTTGAAAATGAATTTGTGAATGAATAAATGGATCAACTATTGAACTTATAAAGTAAAGTTGATATTAATATGAAGAAATTGAAAATTTTAATCCGGGAATTAAAATTTAACTTAAGTGAATGAAAGTGAAAAAAATATATTTGAATTTAACATGAGATAAGTTGAATAAAATTGAAATTGAAATTGAATTAAACTGGATATAAAGTTGAAAGGTAAAATGATTATAATTGTGAAATGAAAATTTATACCTCAAGCTAGTAAGTGTTATATATAATTTGAATTTGGTTATAAGATGAAATGACTCAAATGAGCAATATAAGCTTTTAAGTAAATAAATAAGTTTTAAACTCGCATATATTGAGAAATAAAATTTAGTCAGATTTGGATTGAATTGAATCGAAAGTCAGTTGTGTCATGAATGATATTAAATGGAATTAAGTCCTTGCTTAATAAAAATTAAAAAAATGATATGTAACTAGATTTAACTGAAGTTGAGTTGGAATAAAACTGAATTTAACTGAATTCAGTCGAATTATAGATAATACTGACTGGAATAAAATTTTACTCAAACAAACAAATGTAAATTAAGCAAGTATTGGATTAGAATAAATGAGCTTTGGAAGCTTATAAAAGAATTGAAAGCATTGAATATATATATAACCCCTAGTTAAAAGTAAAATGTGAATATAATTGATTGTAAATAGATGGGGAAGAGTGAATATTAATAAGTGAATAGTTTATAAAAAATTAAAAAGGGAATAAATAAGTCGGAATAAAAATATTGTATTCTGAGATAAAAATCCAAACTTGGGATATATAAAAAGATTGAACTCATGGAAATCAAATAAAATGATTTTCTAGATAAATGAAAAAGAAAATCAAGTATGGGATTATAATTGGAAGTGTTGTTGAATCAAATTTGAATTGGATTAAAATGGATATGGTGTGAAATATAAACAAATCCAATTCAAGCATAAATTTAATGGCCTTATTATCAATAAATTCAACAATGAATTGTTAATGTAAATTAAATTTAAAATGGTAAAAGAATAAACTAATCGAATAAATTAGTGAAATGGTTGGGAATTGATCAAAGGAAAATCAAATCAAAGATTGTGAATAGGTAATAGAGTTTGGAAATAAAAATGAATTGTATGGAATTGGATTAAAATAAAAATGATTTGAGATGGAAATAAATCCAATTCGAGTATGAATAAATTAAAACGGGAATGAACTTAAGTTATGAAATGGTAGTGAATTGAAGTAAATTAACTTAAGTTTGAATTAAAAGAAGCATGGGATATTGTTGAGTATAACAAAACGGATTTGAATAAAATAAACTTAAGTTATTGGGTGGAATAGTTTGAAGAAAATAAATAACTTAAGTAAATTGTGAGATGATTATTTAATATATTGGTTGTCGAGTATAATAAAATGGTTTGGAATCAAACTTTTTGGATATGAAAGAAATGCAATGAAAGTTTATGAATAAATTAAAATGAGATGGGATTAAGTGTAATGTAATGACCCGCTATTTTGGACTATTCGCATCCGCACATGTCGGACTTGAATAATTCAAAATACCGAATTGTTAATTTAAATTTGGCAAAACTCAGATATACAGTAAATAAATAATCACAGAATCACAGACACAGAGTAATAATATGCAGCGGAATTTAAAGAGATAGTAGTTCATGAAGCTACGATATAAATATATAAAATACATCAGAGTTTACAACAGAAGAGTAACACGATACATCAGGTACAAATAAGAATACATCACTGGAATCATCGAATACTAAAATCAGAATAGATGGCTGGATCTTCAAGCAAAGGTCCAACTCCAAAGGTGAGTCTTGAATACTGGTACACTCAGTCTGACCCGAGCGTAAAGCAAAACACAAAATACTCGAGTCAGGATTAATATTCTCGTATCAATAAATCCAACTCAAGTGAAATAGCAATCGAAATACAAGCAACTCAAAGGATGTTGGAATCACCATCCTCTAAGGATCCGTTAAACTATCTACTATTTAGTTGTGTACGCTAAATAGATAATGTCTATCAGTAATATAAAATATCAAAATAGTGTTAAGGCGTTACCATTATCCCCATTAACACATTTTATATAAGCATCATAGTCTATACAGCATTGTAAACTCCACCGTAAACTGGTGGGATATCAGGGAGTACTCCATAGGTATAATACAAAACAAATTCGTAGTGGTCGCGTATATAGGGATACAAGTATGATAAGGCACATGAGGCAATACCCAAGGTAGTGAAACTACCGTTCGCCTGATCCGGACTGGTGAGAACGCATCGCCGCAACGATCGTAACACCGCGAAACAACACTCCTGTAGTTCCGAGGGTGCACCAATCACTCACAAGTAATGAGTAGTGGTTACGAAGAAGTGTGTTCGCTCGAGGTGGCTAACCCCATTTGGCCCGGCACGGCTCCTGATTTTAGTCATTTTCAATTTGACACAAGTGTCAAGACTATCCATTATCGTTCTCTTTCTTCAGTCATCATGTACATCATTCCAACCACTTCATTCTGGATCACAACTCCGTGTATAGTTATTAAAGTGGTTTTCGGTTTAAACAGAGAGTACGTCCATAACCGATTCCGGTTTCTTTAATAACTTTCGCAATTATTACACCGATTGGTCGTTTAATATATTTCAAACCAAATCAATTTCAATTTCAATTCGTAAATCAACATTTCATTTGTCTTCTAAATTAAATTCCAAATTTATGTTTCAAAACTTCCAAATTTACCATTTCAAAATCTTATAATTCGATTTCAACTTTTATTTAAACAATTCAAATATTGATCCAAATTCGTATATAAGTTTCATTCCGAAATCATTTAAAATGGTTTAATTTTCATTCAAATCAATTTAAATTCATTTATCGATTTCAGTCAATATTCGCTAAGTAAATTTATCCTTCAAAACAACTTCTATTTAAATTCCAATTCATTAAATCAATTACTTAAGTTTAACTTCATTATATAAAAACTTCAAATTGAAATAAATTAAATTCGTCAAATCAATTCTTTAGATTACAAGTCTTACGTTAATTTCAATAAATCCCATTCATTTCAATAAATCACATTTTATTTCTTGTTAAACAAATTCAGTTTTCACTTATTTATTAACTTCGTTACAAATTTCAAACTCAATTAATAAAGAACTAAATTCCACATAATCGAGAAGTTTCAATTTCACTTACTTAAATAATTTTTCCAAAACTTTAAAAAAATAAAGAAATTCAATTTCATTTATTAACGAAGTTCAAATCCACTTATTCAAAAGTTCAATTTCTCTTATCAAAGAATTCAATTTTTATTCAATTATCAAATAATTAAATCTTGTTCAATTATTAAATAATTTCAAACATAATTATTAAATAATTTCAAACTTAATAATTACAACTTGATTATAAATTCAAACATAATTGTTAAATCATTTCCACTTAATTATGAATTCAAACTAAATTATCAAATCATTTCAACTTAATTATAAATTCAACTTAATAATTTCAAACTTAATTATAATTCCAAACTTAATTATAATTTCAAATTCAATTATTAAATGTTTTCAACCTTAATAATTTAAAAACTCAATTATTACTAATTCCAAATTATTTATTAATAATTCCAAATTTAATTATTAAATAATTAAATTTCAAACAACGTTCTTTCATCAATTACTACGTTAATATTTGCTTCATATTTCAATCTTTACATTTTCCTATCAAAATTCAAATTCCAACTTCATTTCAAACTTATTCTTTACTCGAATAAAATCATTTTTTTAAATCAAATTATTTACCAATCGGGTTTATTTAATTCTCTATCCTAGGTCAAATTCATTTGGGTATATATCATTTCAACCCGATTCCAAATTCAATTCAAGATCAAGCATAATAAAGGGAACTTGCAGTGTGATAACTGGGATGGTGTCAAAGTAAATAAATAAGCAATAACAACAATCAATAACAATCCAATAATTAATTCAAATAATCTCGAAATAATCGTATTAATTCACATTGTTGTTTGTGTGAATTAATATAATTATTTCTAGAATCTACACTATCATTTCATGTAGATTAAAGATTATTACACTAATTATTCTATGCAATTCTACACTTTACATCAATTATTCAATTTCATACTTCATCAACTAATACAACATAAATTCAAATGGTTCAAGTTAATTAACTATTTCTACGTGTCAAATAATTAAACATTTAAGGGGTCATATTATACAAATTTAAGTAATCAAATTCAACACATATGTCGATTCAAATTTTAACTATTGTACGTCAAATTCAATTGCATAATATTTATCACTTTGTACATTACAAATTTAATATCCAATGTAGACTACAAACAATCAATCAATTATCAATCAACAGGATTATCATCGTGTAAATAACAGATAATGGTGTCGGATGTCAAAGGTGAACAGATTCAGGTAATAGCATATATAACAGTGTAAATAACTACGGCAACATATTTCAATTGTCGTTTCAATTGAAATCAAATTTAATGAATAAAAGAATATTAATCGTGAGTTATTGCTCACCTTTTGAGGCTAGATAGATTGGACAGCGAAATGAGTTACAAATCCAGAGCAAAGTGAGATGGGCACGAACTCAATGATCAAAGCTGATAACAAGGAATAGACGAAATCAAATCACAGTTGGAACGATGAAAATAGTTGATATCGGTAAACTTATATATGTACAACTATATGTAACCATATATATAGATTCATATTTTAAATTCAACACATTTTGAATCTAACTATGTATTTTTTTTTAGAAATCATTATTTTGAATTAGAATGCATAAAAAAATCAAATATATACAATTTAAACTTATTATTTGTATAATTTAACAACATATACAGTAAATAGTTGAAATTTGACATATATTTATTTTTCATTAAACTTATATATAACAGTACTCCTTTTAAATCACGTATATATATATGCCCCGTCTATAAAATATATTGCCTTAACACTTAGCCATAATAATTCAAATATAACTTATACAACGAAATCTACTATAACAATATATCCTATATTTAGACCCAACACTGTAACTAACCATAAGCTGACATTAACTTATACTTCATACTATAAAACATCTTACAAAACAACTTTATAATATAGATTATAAAATACTTATATACTTAATATATTTTAACACACAACTCAATATAACTTATAGTTTACATTCCCAAATTAAAACAACTTACGTAACTTATATGGACACATATATTACTTATACACGGTCCCTTTAATCAGCACATGGCTTCTAAAACCCATATATATTGAAATATAATCCTTAATTATTAACTGACTCTACATCAACCCAGATATATAACTAATATAAATGCAAGTATGTGTAACATATTATATAAATATATTTAGAAATCATGATCAGGTATACATGCATATCAATTAATATATATATATATATATATATATATATATATATAGTAAACTCTACATACCTATGCTTTGAAATCAACAGCGTGTAACCATAATATACGTACACATCCTACATATCCTTTACTGTAACTTACAAAAGCAAAACAATATATATATTATATAATACACTTTCAAACATATTAGAATCATACTTCTAACATATATATTTTTCAACACAACATATGTATTGTTAACGGTCAGATTTGCACTACTTTAAACAACAAATATACACGTCAACAACAAATTCTTTTTTTTCGTTCATCTTAATATAATATAATATATGTGTGTGACACTGCTATAGCTTTAGATACTCTAACAATTCAATTTCTATTATATAAGCAACAATCGAACAGTACATACTAACCCATTACTAAAATCCTAAATAAGCTTTACACATATAATACTAACTGATCCCATATAAATATAACATATAATAACACATAACCCAACTAACATACGTACTATCATATTTAAAGTTGCTAGCTATTCATTATAAATTTGATATAACTCCATTTACAAACTATATATAGACCACTTACATGCATGTATGCCCACACGTTTTATGAATCTGACACTATATCAACACATAATATAATATGCCTAGTATACACTCATATATAAAAGTGAAACAAGCATGTATATATATATACACGTACCGTGTATATTTAATCCGAGAGCAACCAAGGGCCTAGTGGGTAGGAGATGGAACAGTGAAGGTGATTGGCCTTGGCCATTGGTAAGGCACGGTTTGCAAAAAAAGGAGGGGACGTGGAGTTAGGTGATGGGGTGCGGTTTTCGGCAGTTATAAATTGGAGGCGGACAGGTGGAGATGCGATAGAAGGTTGCTGGACGGTCTCAAGGTGCTTGTGAGCTGGTGGTGGAGAAAGCACTTGCGTACGGCTCAGGCGGCGCGAGTACAAGGTTGCGGGCGACGAAAGGCACGCGGTCGAGCTATGGGTTCGCGTGAGATGGATCGGCTGATGGTTGCAAGGGAACGAGGGAAGATGGGTTGCGATCGTGTGTAAAGGTTTCGGTTTCACCGGCGAGTTGGAGACTGGTGCTAGGTTGATGATCAAGCGTGGTAGAAGGAGATGCAGCAAATAAGGATGCTGATCTGGGTATAGCAGTGGGAGTTTCAGAAACCAAAGATGTTAATGCATTCTTCTTTTTCAAACAAAAATGAACAGAAAGTAAATGGAGAGAGTGGAGAGAGGTGAGTTTGCTACAGACAAAATGAGCTATCACCCCATTTATTATCATATTAAAACGAACATGGGAAATGAACCAGATCAAATATGAACAGACATACAACAATTTGAACCATTATGTAAATTCAAACAGTGAACAGTTCAACAACATGTATTAATAATTTCTCTTCTGGAAAAGCGGGAACCGAAAGGATTGTTGGAAATATAAAGTCACGCGTTAAATTTCAGAAAGTATTAATAACAAATGTCTATTGGAATACGGTAGTTATTGAATGGTCATGGAAACAAATGGACGACCGTTACGTTTACCGTTTATTGCTACGACGCCTACAGGATTCCAAAATACATAGTGGATACACCGCAGAGATCAGAACGATGAGACAAACACAACGGTGTACAGATATCAGTGATTTGATTAAATTTTAAAAATTCGAAATTTTCTACTGCGGAAAATGCATGAAAAACGTAGAAAAATAAGATCGACGGAGCCAAAGATGTCCGAATTTGGAAAAACGACAAAATGACATCTTACTCAGAAGGTGGTTTAAAATTTTTCTATGTAAAAATATTTTGGTTTTGAAAACGTTTTATTTTCGTCGCTTTTTAACTGATTAAATTGAAGTAAATTTACGCATGAAATGAACTTTTATATTTTCGGACGAAAATTTACCAGTTGCTATGTTTAACTAGACGCATTCCAAATATCAAATTTATATTTCAAGATTTTTATCGTTTAAAATTTCACAAAATTTAAATAAATACGTTAATAAAAACCGGTTAAATTTACGGGTCGTTACACTCTCCCCCACTCAAAACTTTTCGTCTTCGAACAGGAAGGAAGTCGGAGAATAGAAACAACCGAAGAAAATAAACTTGAATTACATTATAAACAGTTAATTTAAACCATATAAATTTCAATTTAAATAAATTTATATTCAACAATTTATTTTAAAACTCAAGATCTCATTAAATTGTTTTGATTTCACGTTTATTAATGTTAAGTACAAAAGGTTTCTGAAATTCAATTTAAATTCAATTAATTCATGATACACTCTAAAGTTGATTTAAATCAATTTATTAACTTTCAAAACAAATTTCTTCTATTAATCATACCTATCGTTTATTTAACTTATTATTCAATTAATCTTCATAAACATTTTATAATTAAAATTTAAGTGAATAATATTTATTATACGCACTCACATTTTTATTTATAAAGACAATTTATATCATTTATTATCCAATTATCTTAAATTAACAATTTCAAAGATCATAAATTGAATAGTCATTTATTATAATCATTTTCTATTTGACAAATTTAATTCTTCTTTATTCCAAATTTTTATTAAATTTATTCTACTTAATATATCTTTTCACATATATATTAAGTATATTTACATTTATTATAACTACTCAAATTTATTTAAAATTCCTTTGATATCATTTATATTGTATAATATTCAATTACATTATTAGCTTTTGAACATTTAGGTAAGCTATATATAATGCAACTGAGTATTATCCAAATGAAGTTTTACCATTCGCTTATTTCAAGTTAAGTATTTAGTCAAAACTTTTGGCTTCATTGAAAATCATCCTTAAATCAAAATTTTAAGATTTAATTTCCGATTAACGTCAAACCACTTTATAGATGAAATAAATATATATGTATACACATAATATATTAAATCGAATTTAAAATCTTCAATATATATATTATAAATCAAGTCATGTTTAGAAATTCAAATTAATTAAATTATCAATACATAAGTGCAGCAAAGCTACAGTATGGTCTCTCCACTTCGAAACTCAAAAATAAATGTCGATGATGCGGCCGTCATCACCGAAATTATTTTCCAGCGACAAAGAGAAGAGCACTTATTTAAGCATTTAAAATTCTTTGAAAACCATTTCTATTCGAAGATATTTTAAATAATATACATTTAAACTTGAAAACCATAGTTCGAAATTATCGGAAATTAAATTCTCAAATTCTAATTTTAATTCACATCAAATTCCAAATCAATTTATAACCAAATTCTTATAAATTCATTTATTTATATTATGAAATAGTCAATGATTTATAAACAATAAATGAAATTAAATTTTAACATTTTGGACAACGGATTCATTAACATTTTAATTTCAGAAAAATTTATACTTATTATAATATAATCATACAAAACTATTTTATTTACCAAATTTGAAAACAATATTGTGTCAGTATGCTCTGTTAAAGTGTTTTGAAAATTCTATCGATAGCGTTGATCATACGAATCGTTCGAAAACCCAAATCAACAT
This sequence comes from Allium cepa, assembly GCA_030765085.1. NCBI lineage: Eukaryota > Viridiplantae > Streptophyta > Magnoliopsida > Asparagales > Amaryllidaceae > Allium > Allium cepa. The sequence continues at coordinate 956,043,879 of CM060932.1, forward strand.
CAACAACTCAAAAAACACAATATCTAAAACATTTTAAATATTAAGTTACAGATACACTTCCTTGCTTGACGCTACAAGAATGGATTTCAAGACAAGCATAGAGATTCAAATTTTTATGGAAATCAAATCAAAGAGAATTCTGATTCGAATACAAGTTCGAAAGAAAAGATAAGATGATTTAATTAATAGAATCAGGAGATGGATAAGCTTATATTAATTTTCGGCAACCTTTACCGGGTCGACCGTGACTTCAAAAATAAGATCGATACAGAATTTCAAGGCGAATCTACATTTGATCGTAGGAAATCGAATTCAGGTATAGCAGGAGATATATTGCATTGTAAACCGAGGATACAGAAATCTCCGGTAAATCGATGTCCATTATAAAGGAGTTTCACCCATTTACAAATAATTCGAAGATTGGCGAGACCGCCGATTCATTATAGATATCATTCGAAGTGGAGTTTATGGGATACTCCAAAATTGAAAGAAGACGAATAGTGAGGGACATGAATGAATTTCGGAACCGAGTGAACGTTCCAAAAATTCAAAGGAATTGAGTCAAAAGGAAGAGATTGAAACTTGAGTGGGAGTGATTCTGCAAATAAATTTACCCTATATATGCTAAGTTTTGCCTAGAGCTACCAAAGCTCTGATACCAACTGTAACGACCCGCTATTTTGGACTATTCGCATCCGCACATGTCGGACTTGAATAATTCAAAATACCAAATTGTTAATTTAAATTTGGCAAAACTCAGATATACAGTAAATAAATAATCACAGAATCACAGAAACAGAGTAATAATATGCAGCGGAATTTAAAGAGATAGTAGTTCATGAAGCTACTATATAAATATATAAGATACATCAGAGTTTACAACAGAAGAGTAACACGATACATCAGGTACAAATAAGAATACATCACTGGAATCATCGAATACTGAAAGCAGAATAGATGGCTGGATCTTCAAGCAAAGCTCCAACTCCAAAGGTGAGTCTTGAATACTGGTACACTCAGTCTGACCCGAGCGTAAAGCAAAATACAAAACACTCGAGTCGGGATTAATATTCTCGTATCAATAAATCCAACTCAAGTGAAATAGCAATCGAAATACAAGTAACTCAAAGGATGTTGGAATCACCATCCTCTAAGGATCCGTTAAACTATCTACTATTTAGTTGTGTACGCTAAATAGATAATGTCTATCATTAATATAAAATATCAAAATAGTGTTAAGGCGTTACCATTATCCCCCTTAACACATTTTATATAAGCATCATAGTCTATACAGCACTGTAAACTCCACCGTAAACTGGTGGGATATCAGGGAGTACTCCATAGGTATAACACATAACAAATTCGTAGTGGTCGCGTATATAGGGATACAAGTATGACAAGGCACACGAGGCAATACCCAAGGTAGTGAAACTAACGTTCGCCTGATCCGGACTGGTGAGAAGCGTCGCCGCAGCGATCGCAACACCGCAAAACAACACTCCTGTAATTCCGAGGGTGTACCAATCAATCACAAGTAATGAGTAGTAGTTACGAAGAAGTGTGTTCGCTCGAGGTGGCTAACCCCATTTGGCCCGGCACGGCTCCTGATTTTAGTCATTTCCAATTTGACACAAGTGTCAAGGCTATCCATTATCGTTCTCTTTCTTCAGTCATCATGTACATCATTCCAACCACTTCATTCTGGATCACAACTCTGCGTATAGTTATTAAAGTGGTTTTCGGTTTAAACAGAGAGTATGTCCATAACCGATTCCGGTTTCTTTAATAACTTTCGTAATGATTACACCGATTAGTCGTTTAATATATTTCAAACCAAATCAATTTCAATTTCAATTCGTAAATCAACATTTCGTTTGTCTTCTAAATCAAATTACAAATTTATGTTTCAAAACTTCCAAATTTACCATTTCAAAATCTTATAATTCGATTTTAACTTTTATTTAAACAATTCAAATATTGATCCAAATTCCTATATAAGTTTCATTCCGAAATCATTGAAAATGGTTTAATTTTCATTCAAATCAATTTAAATTCATTTATCGATTTCATTCAATATTCGCTAAGTAAATTTATCCTTCAAAACAACTTCTATTTAAATTCCAATTCATTAAATCAATTACTTAAGTTTAACTTCATTATATCAAAACTTCAAATTGAAATAAATTAAATTCGTCAAATCAATTCTTTAGATTACAAGTCTTGTGTTAATTTCAATAAATCCCATTCATTTCAATAAATCACATTTATTTCTTGATAAAGAAATTCAATTTTCACTTATTTATTAACTTCGTTACAAATTTCAAACTCAATTAGTAAAGAACTAATTCCACATAATCGAGAAGTTTCAATTTCACTTACTCAAATAAGTTTTCCAAAACTTTAAAAAAATAAAGAAATTCAATTTCATTTATTAACGAAGTTCAAATCCACTTATTCAAAAGTTCAATTTCTCTTATCAAAGAATTCAATTATTATTCAATTATCAAATAATTAAATCTTATTCAATCATTAAATAATTTCAAACATAATTATTAAATAATTTCAAACTTAATAATTACAACTTGAATATAAATTCAAACTTAATTATTAAATCATTTACACTTAATTATGAATTCAAACTAAATTATCAAATCATTTCAACTTAATTATAAATTCAACTTAATAATTTCAAACTTAATTATAATTCCAAACTTAATTATTATTTTAAATTCAATTATTAAATGTTTTCAACCTTAATAATTTCAAAACTCAATTATTACTAATTCCAAATTATTTATTAATAATTCCAAATTTAATTATTAAATAATTAAATTCAAACAACGTTCTTTCATCAATTACTACGTTAATATTTGCTTCATATTTCAATCTTTACATTTTCCTTTCAAAATTCAAATTCCAACTTCATTTCAAACTTATTCTTTACTCGAATAAAATCATTTTTTTAAAATCAAATTATTTACCAATCGGGTTTATTTAATTCTCTATCCTAGGTCAAATTCATTTGGGTATATATCATTTCAACCCGATTCCAAATTCAATTCAAGATCAAGCATAATAAAGGGAACTTGCAGTGTGATAACTGGGATGATGTCAAAGTAAATAAATAAGCAATAACAACAATTAATAACAATCCAATAATTAATTCAAATAATCCCGAAATAATCGTATTAATTCACATTTTTGTTTGTGCAAATTAATATAATTATTTCTAGAATCTACACTATCATTTCATGTAGATTAAAGATTATTACACTAATTATTCTATGTAATTCTACACTTTACATCAAGTATTCAATTTCATACTTCATCAACTAATACAACATAAATTCAAATGGTTCAAGTTAATTAACTGTTTCTACGTGTCAAATAATTAAACATTTAAGGGGTCATATTATACAAATTTAAGTAATCAAATTCAACACATATGTCGATTCAAATTTTAACTATTCTACGTCAAATTCAATTGCATAATATTTATCACTTTGTACATTACAAATTTAACATCCAATATAGACAACAAACAATCAATCAATTATCAATCAACAGGATTATCATCGTGTAAATAACAGATAATGTTGTCAGATGTCAAAGGTGAACAGATACAGGTAATAGCATATATAATAGTGTAAATAACTACGACAACATATTTCAATTATCTTTTCAATTGAAATCAAATTTAATGAATAAAAGAATATTAATCATGAGTGATTGCTCACCTTTCGAGGCTAGATAGATTGGACAGCGAAATGAGTTACAAATCCAGAGCAAAATGAGATGGGCACGAACTCGATGATCAAAGCTGATAACAAGAAATAGACGAAATCAAATCAGAGTTGGAACGATGAAAATAGTTGATATCGGTAAACTTATATATGTACAACTATATGTAACCATATATATAGAATCATATTTTAAATTCAACACATTTTGAATCTAACTATGTATTTTTTTTTAGAAATCATTATTTTGAATTAGAACGCATAAAAAAATCAAATATATACAATTTAAACTTTTTATTTGTATAATTTAACAACATATACAATAAATAGTTGAAATTTGACATATATTTATTTTTCATTAAACTTATATATAACAGTACTCCTTTTAAATCACGTATATAGATATGCCCCGTCTATAAAATATATTGCCTTAACACTTAGCCATAATAATTCAGATATAACTTATACAACGAAATCTACTATAGCAATATATCCTATATTTAGACCCAACACTATAACTAACCATAAGCTGACATTAACTTATACTTCATATTATAAAACATCTTACAAAACAACTTTATAATATATATTATAAAATACTTATATACTTAATATATTTTAACACACAACTCAATATAACTTATAGTTTACATTCCCAAATTAAAACAACTTACGTAACTTATATGGACACATATATTACTTATACACGGTCCCTTTAATCAGCACATGGCTTCTAAAACCCATATATATTGAAATATAATCCTTAATTATTAACTGACTCTACATCAACCCAGATATATAACTAATATAAATGCAAGTATGTGTAACATATTATATAAATATATTTAGAAATCATGATCAGGTATACATGCATATCAATTAATATATATATATATATATATATATATATATATATATATAGTAAACTCTACATACCTATGCTTTGAAATCAACAGCGTGTAACCATAATATACGTACACATCCTACATATCCTTTACTGTAACTTACAAAAGCAAAACAATATATATATTATATAATACACTTTCAAACATATTAGAATCATACTTCTAACATATATATTTTTCAACACAACATATGTATTGTTAACGGTCAGATTTGCACTACTTTAAACAACAAATATACACGTCAACAACAAATTCTTTTTTTTCGTTCATCTTAATATAATATAATATATGTGTGTGACACTGCTATAGCTTTAGATACTCTAACAATTCAATTTCTATTATATAAGCAACAGTCGAACAGTACATACTAACCCATTACTAAAATCCTAAATAAGCTTTACACATATAATACTAACTGATCCCATATAAATATAACATATACTAACACATAACCCAACTAACATACGTACTATCATATTTAAAGTTGCTAGCTATTCATTATAAATTTGATATAACTCCATTTACAAACTATATATAGACCACTTACATGCATGTATGCCCACACGTTTTATAAATCTGACACTATATCAACACATAATATAATATGCCTAGTATACACTCATATATAAAAGTGAAACAAGCATGTATATATATACACGTACCGTGTATATTTAATCCGAGAGCAACCAAGGGCCTAGTGGGTAGGAGATGGAACAGTGAAGGTGATTGGCCTTGGCCATTGGTAAGGCACGGTTTGCAAAAAAAGGAGGGGACGTGGAGTTAGGTGATGGGGTGCGGTTTTCGGCAGTTATGAATTGGAGGCGGACAGGTGGAGACGTGGTAGAAGGTTGCTGGATGGTCTCGAGGTGCTTGTGAGCTGGTGGTGGAGAAAGCACTTGCGTGCAGCTCAGGCGGCGCGGGTACAAGGTTGCGGGCGACGAAAGGAACGCGGTCGAGCTATGGGTTCGCATGAGATGGATCGGCTGATGGTTGCAAGGGAACGAGGGAAGATGGGTTGCGATCGAGTGTAGAGGTTTCGGTTGCACCGGCGAGTTGGAGACTGGTGCTAGGTTGATGATCAAGCATGCTAGAAGGAGATGCAGCAAATAAGGAGGCTGATCTGGGTATAGCAGTGGGAGTTTGAGAAACCAAAGATGTTAATGCATTCTTCTTTTTCAAAAAAAAAATGAACAAAAAGTAAATGGAGAGAGTGGAGAGAGGTGAGTTTGCTATAGGCAAAATGAGCTGTCACCCCATTTATTATCATATTAAAACGAACATGGGAAATGAACCAGATCAAATATGAACAGACATACAGCAATTTGAACCATTATGTAAATTCAAACAGTGAACAGTTCAGCAACATGTATTAATAATTTCTCTTCTAGAAAAGTGGAACCGAAAGGATTGTTGGAAATATAAAGTCACGCGTTAAATTTCAGAAAGTATTAATAACAAATGCCTATTGGAATACGGTAGTTATTGAATGGTCATGGAAACAAATGGACGACCGTTACGGTTACCGTTTACGGTTACGACGCCTATCGGATTCCAAAATACACAGTGGATACACCGCAGAGATCAGAACGATGAGACAAACACAAAGATGTACAGATATCAGTGATTTGATTAAATTTTAAAAATTCGAAATTTTCTACGGCGGAAAATGCATGAAAAACGTAGAAAAATAAGATCGACGGAGCCAAAGATGTCCGAATTTGGAAAAACGACAAACTGACGTCTTGCTCAGAAGATGATTTAAAAAATTTCTATGTAAAAATATTTTGGTTTTGAAAACGTTTTATTTTCGTCGCTTTTTAACTGATTAAATTGAAGTAAATTTACGCACGAAATGAACTTTCATATTTTCGGAAGAAAATTTACCAGTTGCTATGTTTAATTAGACGCATTCCAAATATCAAATTTATATTTTAAGATTTTTATCGTTTAAAATTTCACAAAATTTAAATAAATACATTAAAAAAAACCGGTTAAATTTACGGGTCGTTGCATGTAAATTGAGTTGGAATCAATTTAAATGGTTGTAAACCTTAAGTAATTATTTGTTCCCATGGATATCGTAAATTGCATAGAATAAATTATCGTTTGACATAAATTAAAATAATTAAAATTTCTAAAATGATAGAAGTTAAATAAATCGATGTTGAAAACAATTGAATTAAATATAAGTCTAATTGTTTAAAAATAAATGGAATGTAAACATGTGAGTTGTTAACCTTTCGGATTAAGTAAAATGATGTGTGATTTGTTGTAAACAATTAAAAATTGGTAGCAAAATCTTGCGCGTGGTTATGAAAATTGTATAGCATGCATTATTCATGGAATTCACGTTTTAGCTATATAAGTAAAAGTGAAATGTTAATAAATTGCATATATTTAGTACCTACATATTTATATTGAGTAATTATAAGTTCAGGGAAGCCGTATGGATGGATTTGATCGCGCTAAATGCTAAAATAATAAGCCGCTTGCATATAAATGCTAAATAAGGTACGCCTACGCAATAAAAAATAGGAAATATGAACCGTTTTTGGTTTTTTCCGACCGTGTGGGTCGATGTATATATATTTATATCTTTTTTCAAATTGCAAAAGCTCCTCCGTACAAAGAAGACTCTGTCAAAAAATTTCGGAAATTTTGGGAGTTGGAATTTTTTTTGAAAATTGTTGGAAATTTTTTGTTAATGACAAAACGATTTCAAACTGGAAATTGAAATAAATTAGTGAATGAAACTACTATAGAATTATAATATGAATCAGTTAAATGGAAGATAAAATTTAATATACAGAGTTGAAGATAAATTGAATTCGGATGGATATGAAAGAATCAATTTGAATAGAATAGATATAAACTAAAAGTGGTGAAGTGAAAATAAATATAAAAAACATATAAAATGCTTATACGAATCTTAAGAAAGGAATGGTGAATTCTTAATTAGGAATTGATATTTCAAATATAATCTAAAATAAAATTTGAATGATTAAATATTGACATTTGATAAGGAAGTCAATAAAATTTTTAGAATGTTGTGATTGGATATTATTGCTAGGTGGGATATACATGTATTTGAAGGAAAAGAAAAATGGGTTTTGATTTCAGAAGATAAATTTGAAATGCTCGACAAAAAAGTATGTTTATAAATTTCTGTGAAATTTGATTGGGTTTTTGGATCTAGCCACTTGGCCTTTTGTTTTCTTTTGGGATTTGGGAGCCCGTAGAGGCTTTTGTAGTTGTACCGAGCTAGCCGCGCAAAGGAGACGCTAGCGAAAATTTTCGAAAATTTTTGAGAAAATTTTGATAATTCAAAATTGGTTTTAAATTAAAACTAGAATGATTGGGAAAATAGGATTGTTTGCAAATTATGGGAGAGTTTGGGAAGTTAGAAAAAAAGGTAATGGGTCTATAATAAAAGATATGTATGGCAAGTTAATTAAACTATTTGGTTTTGGAAAATAGTAACGGGTATTAGACCATTCTTCCTAACTAGTAATTTCGGGGATGAAATTCTTTTAAGGGGGGAGGAATGTGACGATCCGAAATTTTCGAGCATTTAAAATCGGAATATTTAATTGATTTTAAATATTCAATGGAGCAATTTTAACTTGAATCAAGAATATCACAGTTTATTTGATAATTAAATTACTGAATTAAATAATTTAAAGTTGAGTAAAATGTTAAATCTAGAATTCTAAGCCTATTAAAAATAATTTGAAGGCTGGTAAATTTTACATTGATAGTTTTGAAGATAATAAAAGCTCTTAAATTGAAATTGGAAGTGATTCATTCGGTTTTAATAATATATCGTTTAAATTGAATTTAGAAATAGCCTTCCGAGGCACAGTCTCGGAATTCGACGAAACAAGTTCCATTGGATCCGTAATATTGCATTATTATTGGATTTCAAATTTCATATTCATCGGAGTTGTTGTGTGAGCGTACGATATATAAATGCGCTGAAAATTTAATTGATAATAATCTGATGAAATTCTATTCCATCAGCCACCATTCTCTCGTTTCAACCACTCTACCCTATACTTGTCCAAGCCTAGCCGACCTATCCCATCCTTTTTTTTCAATTCAACACGCGACCTTTGTTTCTTTGCTTTTCAGATCAAATCACGTCGTCCTCTTCAATTATTTCCTTGGCTCCTCAAAATGAAATAAATAAAAGTTTTAACTCAAGAGAAAAATCATGGCCGATGCTCAGCCCTTAATTTTTTTTTATATATATATATATAAAGTGAGCTGCTTTCTACCTATGTTCAATTGAATCTGGGTTGAGGGGGATCTCGCGAGCATCGATTCGGCTGAGTAGCGAAGTCGTGGCCACGTCACTAGAAATTCCGCGCGTGCAATAAGAGGGAGCGGCAGCTCGTCTCAACCGAGCTTCAAGTTAAGGTTGGGGGGAAAGTTGACTTGTTGTGCTCGATACGAGTTGAGTGTCGTGATTTTTGAGGCACTCGAGTTCGATCTAGGGGTTGTCGTGGATCGTGAGGGCAAGCGCTAGAGATGAGGGAGCACGGCACTATCGAGCGAAGCATTGTTGCTCGCGGGGGATTTTGGGGCTCGTCGAGTTAGTACGCGATCGAAGTCGCGATGGGGAGTGTTCGCGCAGGAAGTGGCTTAGCGGCGGCGAAGTTTCGTCCTTGAGATGGTCTTCTTCGGTCGCGATTTGTTGTTTGGGTTTCAAGTGCGGCGATGTTGGCTGGAGGTAGCTCGGGGCGACAATTGGCATGGTCGTGGATGTTAGCAGTAGGTGATGGTTGATAGCTGCGTTCGAATTGGTCAGTTGGAGGTGATGGCATTTGCATGGAAGCTCTCGATCGATGGTGAGGTATTCTCATTGTACTTAATTTAAATTATAAATTTATATAGTTAAATGAAGAATATATATATGTTGAGAAAAAAAAATTGTTACAGTAAAATGATTATTAAATTTTATATTTTACTGTAATGAGATAATTTGTTTTAATGTTTAGGCTAAAAAGGGTATCAAAATTTTATTAAACTTTATAAATATATATATATATATATGTATGTATGTATATATAAGGTTCAAAGCAGAAATATGCATATACATAAGATTTGGCATATATAAATTATTTTTATATTCAATTTGGATGGGAAATTATCAGTTTAAACTAGATTTGTTATTTACTCAAATTAATTAATAATAATAAAATTGTTTGGTTAATTCAAATATTAATAAATTATATAAATTGTTTATTTAAGGTCAAAAGTATGGAAACGAATCGAGATTGGGAAGAATTGTACACGATTAAATCAAAGGCGAGTTAGTCTCACTCAGCTGAATTTAAATTTAAATTTAAATGATTAAATTTAAATAATTGTTTGAATGGTTGAATTGATTGATGTGCTATAGTATGGTATATTGTGGAATTGGTATTTATGTTGTGCTAACGTCTGTGGATGCAGGAAAAACAGGTTGGAGGGATCCAACTGGACCCCTCAACATTTATTTAAGTTATTTAATACCCTCTGTTGTGATTATTTGATATTCTATGATGAATTACATTGGAATATTGAATGTTATGGTTCTATTGGATATAATTGGGTATAATGAATTACCTAAAATATATAAATTGGATTTTGGAAAGAAAATAAAAGAAGTGTTTGTAAGTAGAATAAATATAGAAAATTTTTAAAAAAAATGAGAATGAATGGAAAAAAGAAATAAAGTGACTTAAAAATTTCTAATAAATAAATCTTGAGTATAGAAAGGGTAATTTTGAATAAACAGAAGATTTATGAATTTTAAACTTCAGTATTATTATTTTAAAAGAACAAAACATTTATTTAAAATTTATGATTTAAATTATCGAAAAGAATAAAGAAGAAATTGGGAAAAGCTGAAGTTCGTATATTTTAGTTAAAAAGGTTTAAAAATCAAACAGAAAATAATAATGATAATAAAGTCCATAATTAACGAACTTTGAAATGAATTAAAAAAGTAAAGATATTTGTTTCAAATGGATTAACTTGACAATCAATTTGGAAAATTGATTTAAGTGATTGAGATTGGAAATTCTCCCTCGATAATCAAGTACGTTTTTAATGTAAATTTTTAAATAAAATTTAAAAGTTTTAAAGTTGTTTTAAAAAGCAAGTTTTGGAAAATTTATTATTTCTAAATATTTAAATTCTAAAGTAAGTATTTTCTTTAATCTATTATAGCAGTAATTATTCAAAGAGTGACTTAGTATTTTGTTTTTAAAAGTGAAAATCCAGTATTATATTTTATTAAGTAACTTTATTTTCAAACATTCATATAGTATGTATTTTTAACAAATTGTTGAAGTAGTTGTAACATAAATGCTTTAAAGTATCTTTTTAAAATAAAGTGTTTTAAATTATTTTAAAAATCTAGTTTTGTGCTTGGTGATTTCAGTGGAGATAGAAAATATTTGGGAAAGTTTATTTTGAAAAGAAAGATGATTTGAAACTATTTTCAAAGGGTTGAAAATAGAAATATATCTTATGAAGATATTTTGAGGTTAATAAATAATTTGGGAAATTATTTATTGTGTGATAGATGTTGTGATATTAATTGATGATTAAATCACCGACTATCAATATTGGACAATTATGTTGATCGTTTCGAAGAGACCAGGATCGAGATTTATTTCTCGAAAACCACTTCGATCCAGTTTGTACGTTTTCGTGGAAAACGATTATGGATTCGAAGTTGGAGCAGTGAAGTGCAAGGGATAGTCGCTACTAATCCTGAGGATATTTCCAAAATGGATGTAGTAGGAATAGTGCCTTCGGTTCCGTTCGAACCCGGGACGGACTTGTATGGATGAATGCTTTCGGACCATCGTCAGGTGGACGATGGGCATTCTAAGGGATATGTTCTAAAAAGGTAACGCTTATCCTCAAGCCTCATCAAATGAGAATGACTGAAAATCAGGGGTTATGCAGCAAGGCTAGGTGGGTAGCACCCAAGCAGGGTGAGGTCATCCCTGTCTAGATGTCCCTTTTTATTTCGGCTTAGTGGGCGGTTGCTGATCCCAACCGCGGGGTGATCTCACTCGGGATTATCCAGTAAGGGGTAGTCCCGGTCTTGTGTTGCAGGGGAGCGGGCGTACTCCTCGGTACTGTGATCTAGGCCACGTACTGTGACAGGTGGTACCCCAGTGCCTAGTCAATAGTTGGAAATCCATTCTCCCTACGAGCCTTGTACGAGTTTTGTTTATATTACCCCCTCTGTGGCTAGTAGCTGGAATTTAATGAATGTAACAATTTCGGGTATTTTATAAGTATTTGTATATAGACCCTATTATAATATCAGAGGATTTCTATAAAAAGTGTTTTAGCTATCGTAAGGTAAAAACCCGACATGTTTATTTGTGGCGTGGTCTTACGAGATGCTTTTGTTTTCAAAGGATTTTTGAAACTTTAATAATCAATTGAGTGTGATTTTCTTACGCTGGTATTCCAGACCGACTCGGGTGTTATTTAACTGTAATGTTCGGGTCAGACCGAGTATTATAGGATACAGGATTTGATGTTGTGGAGCTCAGGAGACGAGCTGGATGACGATACGTACTTTCGTACTTGTTTTATATATATTCCGCTGTATAGAGTAGCTGTGTATCCATTTGTATGTTATTGATGTTGAGCTGTGATTGATGTACTCTGATGATGTAATATATAAACATAGATATTTGATTTTTGAGTAAAGATCTGTTATTATATATTATATTTTATTCCGCTACGATGGTTAGATTCTGTTGTTTTTTTCTATGTTCTTCCTCTACCTCTTTTTCTTTAACCCAATTGGTTCTTATTTCTGTACAACTTGAGTTGATTTGGGTAGAATATTGTTGACTCAAGGGGTACGGATTTGCGGGCCATTATAGAATCTCATACCATGTCATCAACTACCATGAAGCATATGTTGGCATTTTCTGTCTCTAGCTTATTGTCATTTGATGATGTGAGTCACTCTATATTACATTGAACTGCTTCTACTTTTTGTTGAATGGATCAATATTTCAGGAGAATTTTGATATTTTCAAATTAGGATAATCTGTGTAATGACCTTACTTTTCGACCCTTGAAAGTTAATACTAAATACATCCACTATATTCATGTGTCGAGCATCTAAGTGCTTAAAAGATAGATAGTTAGGGTAAAATAAAGAAAAAAGAATAGAACGAGAAATAAATAACACCATATCATAATCACACAATGGAACGATGGTATAAAATATCAAAAAATAGCATGAAGGGTAACTCTAAATATAGAAATTTCAAAGTTACAAAATCAAAGTACTATCATCATCCTGGAAAATTATAGTAGCATATCCTTATAATGTTGATACACATATACATAATATGGTGCAATAAAATTTAAAATGGATATACAATGGAAGCCTCCAGCTCGTCTCCTGAACTCTAAAGTGTCCAAAGTAAAACCTGCCTTACTCAACCTACTCAAAAGAGTACATGCAACAATAACTGTTGAGACCATAGGGATTCTCGTAATGGTTTTCCCCTCAAAAGAAACCAACTATTCATTAAGTTAATATAGCGATAATGTCTTGCGTGTAGAATATAAATCATATCAAATAGTTATGATGCTTACATTGATCATGCCTCAATAATATTGAGGGAACAATCCAAACCACTAAGGTACGTTCATATATGGATTTTCCATCAGATACCTCTCCGGTCAAACCGAATCTGTACTCCATGCACAAGGATCGAAAATTACCTTTCGAGCTTTATGAATCTCAAGATAAAATATACTACAAGATTAACACAATTGGCCAAAAGGTGAACTACGTGGACCTAAGTATCAATAACTCCCATGTGCGGCTTATCAATAAGCATATATCGATAAGCATACTCTAAATTTGGATTTGATATACCCTCACAGATTAGCTAAACCCAAGATTGTGTATCCTACTCTATCTTTAGCCATTTTCAATGTCGAGGTCACGTTCAATCTCTTTCACATGAGTTTACACCACTCCAACATAACACGAATCCCCAAATGAATTTCAGCATCTCGAACAGATCATGAATACCTATATGAATTAGATCATCTCAAACGGATCTCGTATGTCCATATAGATTCCAGCATAAGTCTTCTGACGAAACCTAACGCCGACCTCTCCCTTAGACATAAGCTTAGGATAGATAGTTCAACACTATAGCATTCCATTTCATAACCGCTTCCAAAGTGTAGAACCTGCATATCAATTTTATTTAGAAAAACACTTGCCAATCTTAATTTCTTCAAAATTAGATCGATAAATTTCCAATAAACTCAATTTTGGCACAGTGGGCCATATAAAGAGGAGTCCTTAGGAGATCTCGTATATATATTTACTTAAAGCTAGAGAAGCTTCATACCAATGCTCCTTCTTGGGGGTTCTCAAAGGGATGAAGCCATGAAGCTTTCATATATTTCTTAAGTTATATTTGGTCAAGTTCAAAAGTTGATAATCGACTCTCCAGTTAAAAATGATCACTTATAGAAATAAAGATTCGTATACTTTACACATTTTTCACATTCCAACTTATATTATCCCTCAGTCAAGAGTAAAGCAAGGTTAGTTTGTGCACCGGTTGCATATCAAAGCCTTGCATAGGCACCTCACTCTTAACTCTCACAAATAGACAAGTCTACCTCATCGACTTTTAGTGTTAAGTATAGTACTATTGACTTCCATAAGCAAGTAAGAAATCAGCACGATTAACACATTTCCAACCTTCCCAATGTGAAGATAGTAGGTTAAAGCACTATTTCTTCTATCCTTACTCGAGCATCAATCTTAACACTCACAAATATATAAGCCTAATTCGTCCGCTTTCAGTGTTGAGCATAGTTAATTTCTTTTCAAATAAGTAATTAAACAAGTAACCACTTAGCCACTAACCAATTCCTAACCCTCTTTGAAATCATTTTTTATACTTTTAAAACCCCTTTTGAAATGATATATATATATATATATATGTATATGTATATATGTATTTATAATAATTTATGTACAAAACTGGATATTTAATAAAACAACTTAAAAGATATTATGTTACATAAGATGTTTATACTTTAGTAAAATAGTCGACACACTATATATACTTAAAAATACTTATAAAATACTTTAAAGTACTTATTATAGGTTTTAAAACACCCATTCAAAATAATACTTTAAAGCAACAAGTTTATAAATTATTCAAAAAAAACTTGGAAAAACCTATTTTCCTTATATTTATAAGTAAACCTTTTTATTTAAAAATTCATAATTAATTGTTAAAAATACTTAAAAATCTCAAACACATTTAAAACACTCTTATATGAGTTAGAAAACAGTTGTAAAAAAATGAAACGAAACAAAATACTTAAATATAAGTATATTTTCAAACCTTTAAAGTTCAAAGAAGGTTAGAACGGGACAGTTTTGCACAAGCAGAAGTATGGTCACTTTTTAGTATGTTGCTCAATCCTTTTGTGGTAGAAAATATACATAATAAACATATAAAATATGGTGAGAAATCCTTAAGGATCACTCTGCAAATTTCTTTAGAAATTATCGAATGTAAGGTAATTCCTTAGTGCGTCTATAGCAACTATCGCGATAAGAGCACTTTCATGTCCAATCTAAACCAAAATTCAAATAAAACCTATGTGCTTTGTTTCAAGGCCATGCTACAATTCACAAAAGTCCATTCACATCCATACATATGGATTACATATGCCATTTTCTTTCAAAGCAAGAATAGAATAAACATTACAACATATATCAATATTTATTCAATCACAAAGAAACAAACTATCACAAGCACATATACAGAGTATATTTCCATTTAAGATGGCGAGTTAGCTCACCTATGAATAAGTAAACAAGCAAGTCCAAGAAACTAATTCCTGCCCGAACCTTGCTAACACCCCAATTCATTCCTTCACTTTATTTTTTGCACTTTCCTAGGCTTAAATACCCAAATAATGCTCACAGCCTCTTGGATGTTAGGGAGACTGGCTTTGGTTCTTTAAGGTGTAAATTGGTGGAAGGTATTATGATGTTGTCCTAAGGCTCTAGTCCAAGTTTGAGTTGAGTTAGATGTGTTTTGAAATTATTTTGCTTTAGGAAATTATGAGGAGAAAGATGTGAAATAGAGTTTGATTTATTTTGTAAATCACGAAAAATGTTTTCTGTTAGTAATTAAGGATTTGGTTTTGATGACCAAAACTTTAGGAAATCATATAAAACATAAATACTAATATTTTATCAAGGTATATAATATGTAGTGCAGGATATTAGACACGTGTTGATATAAGAAGACAATACAATATCAAGTAAAGATTGAAGTGTAAAAGATGTTGATATAGAGACTCAAGAATGAAGACTTATGAGTATTCAAGATATCAAGATTCCAAGATATTCCAGAAAAGTTATAGAGTCCAGAATGTTTGTTAAAATTCTAATGGCACTTGGTCTATTTCTCTCTCTCTATTTTAAGTTTAAAATAGTTTTAAAATATTTTGTTTTCAAATATTATTTTCAAAATAGTTTTTAAAATTATTATACTTATTATTATAGTTTTTAATATTTTACCAAGTTATGTTTTTATGCATTTTGATTTATATTAGTCCATTTTCGAAAATTCTTATCATGTAGTTTTACTTAAGTTTTATTACAGTTATAATGCATATATATTATATTTAAACATACTTACAAAGTATAAAATAATTTCACAAAACAATACATTTTTAAAATAATATTTTAAAGTGTTTTTCAAAATTACAAAGAGCATGTCGACATACTCTAACCCTATATGTCGACATACTAGTAGTGAATTTTAAATTCAATTTTCAAAAGAAGCGTCTATTCATTGTATCTCTTCACAAATAGACATAACCGTTATTCATCTATAAATACGTGTGTTTCCAATAAATTTTTCAATCACTTTTCATTGTTCTTCTTATTCATTTCCTAAAAAAAATTATAACCATACTCTACCGAATTTCAACTTTGCCATTAGTTTGATTCTTTATCATTTGCTCTTTGATTTCTATCATCTCTCTTACTCCAATCAAGATCTAAGTGCTATTTAAGGATTATAGGATTATTTGTAATCAAGACTGAAATTCCGAGTTTGCAAATCTCTATTAAATTAAACCTATATACTTGTGGATGTGATTGTAGCTCATGAAATCAATTGGGTGTGCTTAGTAGACCGTAAATCTAGTGGATGTGCTTGCAGCTTGGAAATCAAAAGGCTTTACCCAAAGGCCGGGATTCTAGATGGTATGTCTCATAGCCTTGAAATCGAAATTGTATTTGCAGTTACTAGTTGAAAATAAATCCATATTAGGAATTGTACAGGACTGGACGTTGAGTAACTCTGAACCAGTATAAAATCCCGATGTGTTTTTCGTTTTACCTTTACTGCATTTACTATTTATTTATATTTTATTTCTATGATTGTCAATCTCATTATTTAAGGTATAATTTCAAACGATTTAAAAAAAATTCATATAAATTGAAAAATACCATTCATCCCACTTTAGTGTTAATTTAGCCTTAAGATCCCTATTCTGCAATCTTACATTTGGTATCAGAGCCTTGGTTTTCAAAGGAATCATAAATTGATTTTTGAAACGTTTTAATGGCATTCTTTAATGATATTTTTAACAATATTTTCGAAAGGATAATTTATAAAGTCATCATTATAATATTTCATATATTTGCATTTATTCATTATGAAAAGTCACATGATCTATTGAAAGGGAATAAATTGCAGAAACATATGTGTTACACGGCATTTTACGAACAAACATCTGATAATTAGACTCTACAGATCAAAAAGGATAAATAGATATTGGATAGCGGTTGTTTAAGACACATGAGTGGAAATCCGGAGATTTTGAAAGATATAGTTTACAAAGATGGAGGATCGGTCAATTTTGGTGATAATTCTAAAGGAAATGTGATTGGCATCGAAAATGTCGGTAATTCTAAAACTCCTACTATTTCCAATATTTTGTTAGTTAGGATTTTAAAACATAATCTATTAAGTATTAGTCAGTTGTGTGATAAAGGTTTTAAAATAAAATTCGTAAAAGATAAACATCACGTTGAGGATAATAAGTCAATCACCATAATTGAAGGTATTAGGAAACAAAACTTGTATACATTAAATATGAAAATCTCAAATAATAACTTATGTCTTTTGGCTGAAACAAGTGACCCTTAGATTTGGCATAAAAGATTTGGGCATTGAATTTCAAACATATTTCTAAAATTGCTAAAAATGGTGTAGTTATAGGTCCTCCCAAAATGAACTTTAAAATTGATAATCTTTGTGATGCGTGTCCATTAAGTAAACTTAAAAAAAAGTTCATTTAAATGAAAATAAATGATTTCTACTTCTCGTTCCCTTGAACTTCTTCACATAGATCTTTTTTTCCCCTCTCAAATACAATGTGTAAATCATAGTAGATATGTATCTATAATCGTAAATGGCCTTTGTATGTTTATGTGGACGATTTTCTTAAAACTTAAAAGTGATGCTTTTGAAATGTTTAAGATCTTTGTTAAATGAACTCAAAATCAAATGTTTGGAAAAATTAAAATTATTCGAAGTAATCATGGTAGAAAATTCGAAAATGAAAAGAATTCATATAATAAGAAAGGTATAACCCATAATTTTTCATTTCCAAGAACACCACAAATAAATGGGGTAGTAGAAAGAGAAAATAGGACGATTCAAGAGTGCGCTAGAACTATGCTAAATGATAACGATTTACCTAAGAATTTTTGGGATGAGACAGTAGGTATTCCATTCATATACTAAATATTAATAAGTCCATTAACTAAGAACTCCTTATGAATTATTTTATAATAGGAAACCTAAGTATCATATTTTAAATTTTTGGCAGTAAATGTTTTATTTTAAATACTAAATATAATTTAGATTAATTTGATGCTAAATCAGATAAAGGAGTTTTTATTGGATATTCAAATAGAAGTAAAGCTCATATAATTTTTAATACTAGAACTAATACTATTGAAGAGACACCGCATGTCTCATTATATGAAAAATTCAAAATTCATAATCAACATATTATTGAAGAAGAAAATATTAATAATGAAATTGAAAGTAATAAGAACACTAAAACTTATTGTAATGAAAATTTATATCCAAATAAAAAATAAGACACTTGAGAGATCATCCTATAGAAAATATACTTCGTAGTATTGAATCCGTTGTTAAAACTAGAAATTAATTAAACAAAACGAGTAATGTAGCTTATATTTCAACCATTCAACCTAAAAATCCAATGGAAGCATCAATTGATAATTCATAGATTCTTACTATGCAAGAAGAATTGAATCAATTCACCATAAATGATGTATGGGAATTAGTTCCAAGACCCGAGGACAAGTCTGCTGTAGACACTAAATGGGTATATGTGTTGGGCGTATTTCCACATACCACCGAACCAACCCCGCTTCCTATGAATGGCCGAACCAGCATCCACCGATCCATGCTACTACTGGTCCAACTCCATCTCCATGCTACTACCGGTCCAACTCCATCTCCATGCTACTATCGGTCCAACTCCATCTCCATGCTACTACCGATCCAACTCCACCGAACCATCCTACTACCGGTCCAAACCTCCATCCCATGCCTACCAAACCAACTTACTTCCTCATGCTACCGAACCACCAACTACCGAACCAACCTACTTCCTCATGCTACCGAACCAAATTTCAACCAACCGTCACCGGACCAAGTTCCGCCGAGCCAAGGCCTTGCCGAACCAACTTTGCCAGGCCAGATTGCATCAGCCC
Source organism: Allium cepa (assembly GCA_030765085.1). Classification (NCBI taxonomy): domain Eukaryota; kingdom Viridiplantae; phylum Streptophyta; class Magnoliopsida; order Asparagales; family Amaryllidaceae; genus Allium; species Allium cepa. The sequence continues at coordinate 956,063,378 of CM060932.1, forward strand.
AGGCCCACTAGCAGCTATATACATCCAAGACCCCTGCCCCAGCCTCACTCTATAAATAGAGGGGCAGGGGTACGGCAATGGCAGACAAGTTTGAGAGCTCAAGCACGGATAGAACTTTCAAACAACTTTCAGTTACTTGTAATCAAAGCTTTGTACTTGTAATTTGAATAGAAGAGGAGAACAACATATAAAGCGGACGTAGGCACGTTCTGGCCGAACCACTATAAACCTGTGTGTCTTTTACAATTTAGCCCCTGCTTTTTATAATTTGCATAAATTACCTAAATCACTAAGAAAAACGTATAATCAACTACATCATACGACTTGGAGGTGTTTGCCCATTTTTTGTGCAAACATTTTTGGTGCTTTCACTGAGAATTGAACTCAAGAAGCTCGGAGCTTCAGCTTCTCCCACCTAACCCTTTTCCTATCAGCATCGTTCATTGCTTGGAAGACATGCCTCCCGGACGGAAGAAAGATGCTAACAAAGGAAAGAACATCGCAACTGGCAGTATCCCAGACCCTGTGATCAGAGACCAAGGCAATCGTCCGGTTCCAACAGAAAATGTAAATCAGACGAATCCGACAGCCCCTGCTATGGAACAACCAATTACAAGGGCGGATCTGGACAGGGTTGTAGCTGAAGTAACTAACCGCTTCGCATCTCAACAAGAAGCCTTGGTGGATCAACTCATGTCACGCTTAAGGGATGTTGAAAAAACCAACCGCAACACAGAATCATGGGGTGAGTCCCGGTCTGGAGGATCTGTGAGACGACAAAGGTCTTTCTTCTTCGAAGAGGCTAACAATCGAAATAGCTATGGTAGGAGCCGAGCCCGGACTCAGCTCGAATTCCGACCCGGGGAAACACTTGGAACCGAACCCGACAGGGGAGGTACCAGGCAGGGGTCGGATGTAGCTGAGCCCGTCATGCTACCTAACCACGGAAACACCAATGGACGGGGCCGAGCTGGAGTCCCGCCCGAAGTTGGACCCGAGGAAGTGCTGAGAACAGAACCCAGTAGGGGAAAATCAAGGCAAGGGCCAACTGCGGTTGACCCCAGCGTGCCCCCAGAAGACCAGAGGCAGCCATTGGAGAATGTTAGGAGTGATAGACAATAACATCCCTACAGTTTATCTGGACGGAATCAATCCCGGAGGCAAGAACCAAACTCATATCTATCCGCTCCAAGTTCTGATGAAAGGATGGCGCGATTGTTCAAAGAGTGCGTCCAACGAGAACAAAGGGATCGAGGGATAGGCGCTAGGGTAACCATCCCCTTCACCCGCAATATCGAAACTGCCATCACTCCCCGGGAATGGAAAATGCCAATAATGGAACCTTACAAGGGAACCTCTGACCCCGTTGTGCACTTGCAGAGATACACACGGCATATGATCATGAGCGGAGCTACAAAGGGAGTGTTGTGTAAATGCTTTCCACTATTCTTGGTAGATCTAGCTACCTCCTGGTTCTGCCATCTGCCACAAGGATCCATCAGCTCATGGGAAATGTTGAAAGAAAAGTTCATCAGCCAGTTCCGCATTCATGTGGAACAACCCAAGGACGCTTATTCCCTATCTAATATCAAACAGAAGCCCGGAGAGACAGTGCAACAATACCTAACCCGATTCAACGCCGCAGCGGCCGCAGTCCAAGATGCCAACGAGAAACTTATCATAATGGCCCTCTGCAGTGGTGTACACCCAGATACTAAATTTGCCAGGAGACTAACGAAAGAGAAGCCAACTACCTTGCCCGATTTCTTCCACGAAGCCGGAAAATATATGAGACTTGAAGACGCTGCCATTGAAAGACAGACAGGGCAACAAACCAAGGCAGCTCATGGCAATACATCTGTAGTAGCAAGGGACGTTCGAAGAAATGACTCCAGAGATAAGGGCAAGAAGGGAGAAAAGCGCTTATATAGACCAGGACCGAGATTTGACTCTTACACTCCTCTAAATGAAACAATCGAAAACATCTTCTTGGCCACCCAAGACGAAGTTAGATACAAGCGCCCCCCTCACAAGAAGGAATCAGATAATGTAATTGAATCTGGAAAGTTTTGCCGCTTCCATGAATCTCATGGGCATGACACCAATGAATGCCATCATCTCCGGGACTTGATTGAAGAACACATCAGAAGGAAGAAACTGGAGCGCTGTGTGAAAGGTCAGAACAGGACTTCAACTCCTGCCAGTGAGAACCCAGGGCTGCCCCTCCCGGAAGTTGGCGGAGGAAATCGCAACACCAGCGGCTCCAGTCAAGAGAAGATAGTGGTCCTTACCATATCAGGAGGACCACACATCGCTGATGGAAGTTGGGCAGAGATGGAGAGATACGGTAAGTCACTTAGAAATAATGAAGGCTACGTTAATTCTGTTATAGAAGAGCGCCATCCGAAACGGAAAGAGAATGATGATATCACATTCAGTAGGCGTGATCTAGAGGGAAGGCAGTACCCTCACATGGATCCTATGGTCATCTCTTCCTGGTTCGGTCCAGCCAAGGTTTTCCGAATCCTAGTAGACACTGGAAGCTCAGTAAATATCTTATTCAAGCACGCTTTAGACAAAATGAAGCTGTCAATGAAGAATGTGTCTCTCTGCAGCAAACCGCTACATGGTTTCCCCGGGGATACGAAAATGCCCCTCGGGCAACTGGACCTTTTTGTCGAAATAGGAAGTCATCCCCGCTCCGTTGTGCGAAAACAAACATTTGTGCTGATAGAGAACCACTCAGCCTACAACGCATTTTTGGAAAGACCAGCATTGTCTGACTTCCAAATTGTCCTAGCCCCGTGGTGCCTGAAGATGAAATTTCCAACGGATAACGGAATAGGAGAAATAGAGGGAGATCAAGAAGCCGCTCGAGATTTCTATGTAACCGAACTTCGCAACAACCACAGGAAGGACAAAGGGAAGGAGGCAGAGACTTCTCTCTGCAAGAAAAACTTGGAAGCATAGCAATTAAAGAAAGCCCCTCCTCTTCGATACACCAGCGATCCTTTCAACGAATTAGACCCCAGGGACAAGGAGGAGGAGGCCACCACCGAGCCTGCAAAGGCTATAGAATTTGTATCTGTAGAAAAACACGACCCAAGTAGACGCTAAGAGTGGGGTCTCAGTTAAGAGCGGAATTGAAGGATCAACTTTTCGATTTCCTTCGCCACAACATGGATGTATTTGCATGGACGCACGCCGACATGACAGGAATCTCCCCAGACGTAGCATGCCACGTACTGAACATCGATCCCACCAAGGTGCCAGTGAAGCAGAAAAAGAGGAGCATGGGGGCAGAACGATCAGCAGCCCTCGAGGAAGAAGTAAAAAACTTACTTACCAATGACTTCATACGAGAAGCCATCTACCCAGAATGGATCGCCAACCCGGTCTGGTAAAGAAGGCTAACGGGAAGTGGCGAACATGCATCGACTTCTCCAACTTAAATGACGCTTGCCCGAAGGACTGCTTCCCACTCCCCCGAATCGATCAGCTCGTGGACAGCACAGCCGGACACGAACTCTTATCCTTTATGGACGCATACTCTGGATATAACCAGATCCCTATGCACGCACCCGATCAAGATCACACTAGTTTCATCACTGACCAGGGATTGTACTGCTACAAAGTAATGCCTTTTGGACTTAAAAACGTTGGAGCTACTTATCAGCGCCTCGTCAACAAGATGTTTGCGGAATTAATAGGACGAACTATGGAAGTTTATGTGGATGACATGCTGGTAAAATCGAGGAAAGCCAACGATCATATAAACCACCTTGACGAGATGTTTCAAGTACTTCGCCAATATGGAATAAAGCTGAATCCTCTAAAGTGTTCTTCGGAGTATCATCGGGAAAGTTCGTGGGATTCATCGTCCATGCCAGGGGGATTGAAGCAAACCCCGAACAAGTCTGGGCTTTGCAAGATATCGAGATACCATCCACGCGAAGAGAGATGCAAAGCCTAAACGGGAAGGTGGCTGCCCTAAGCAGGTTCATCTCTAAAGCGACCGACAAATGCATCCCTTTCTTTGAAGCTCTAAAGAAAGACAAAAGAAAGTTCGAATGGACTGACGAATGCTCGATAGCCTTCCTTAACTTAATCGAACACCTCCAGAAACCACCAGTACTCTCAACTCCAAATGAAGGCGAGGAACTATACCTATACCTTGTTGTATCGTCCCATGCTTTAAGCGCCGCTTTGGTGAGAGAAGACAACTATGCACAGTGACCCGTATACTTTGTAAGCAAGAGATTTACAGGGGCAGAAGCCAGATACCCTAAACTTGAGAAGCTAGCATATTGTTTGCTAATCACGTCACGGAAGCTACGACACTATTTCCAATCTCATTCCATCAGAGTTTTAACCGATCAACCGCTAAGGCAAGTACTCCATCGCCCCGATACTTCTGGGCGACTACTTAAGTGGTGCATTGAACTGAGTCAATATGATATCACCTACCATCCTCGCACCGCCATCAAAGGACAAGCCATGGCCGATTTCATTGCCGAATTCACTACCAACGAAGGTAAGGATCATCTGAAATAGCAAAAGATATCAAGTGGAATCTCTTTATAGATGGAGCATCGAACGAACAGGGCTCGGGGGCAGGTATTGTGATAATCACCCCCAGGGGAAGGAAGCTGCACTATGCCCTAAGGTTGGAATTTGCTGCCACCAACAACGATGCAGAATATGAAGCAGTAATAGCAGGACTGGAACTTGCCTTAGAAACTGGAGTCAGTTCTTTATGTCTCCATAGCGATTCTCAACTTATTGTAAATCAAATACTGGGAGAATTCCAGACTCGAGGAGAATGAATTACAGCATATCTAAAGAAGACAAAGCTGCTTCTCAATCAATTGGATCACTATTTAATTAAACACGTTCCTCGAGAGGAGAACCGAGAAGCTGACGAACTGGCAAAGCAAGCTAGCATGAAGAACAACACCATTTCTGGAACAGTAGCCATCTCAAAACAACTAGCCCCAAGTTTCGAGCAAGAGGATCTGATAGCTGCAATCGAAGAAGAAACTTGGATGACTCCTATCCGGAAATACTTGCAAGATGGCACACTACCTAACAAGCGTAGCGAAGTCAAGAAAATCTTGAGGAGTGCTTCCCGCTACACGATACAAGAAGGCATCCTCTATCGGCGCGGCTTCTCTAACCCCTTATTAAGATGTGTTGCCGGAAGGGAAGCTAAGGAAATCTTATCCAACATCCATCAAGGAAGTTGTGGAGACCACACTGGAGGGCAGACTCTGGCAAATAAGATACCCCGATATGGATATTTCTGGCCCACCTTAAACAAAGATGCCTTGGACTTCGTCAAAAAATGCGACAGATGCCAGAAATTTGCTAAAATCCCTCGACTACCAACCAATGAGATTACTCAGATGACCAGTCCTTGGCCCTTTGCGGTATGGGGAATTGACCTGATTGGCGAACTGCCGATGGGCCGAGGCGGAGCCAAATATGCTATAGTGGCAGTCGACTATTTCACTAAATGGGTGGAAGTGGAACCTTTAAATAAAATATCTTCGGCAAAATTTATTAACTTCTTGATCAAAAATGTTTTACGCAGGTACGGGGTTCCACTCAAAACAATATCAGACAATGGACTTCAATTTGACAGCGAGGAATTCACCGACTGGTGCCGAGAGCACGGAATTCACAAAAGCTTCTCATCTGTAGCTTATACCCAGGCAAACGGACAAGTCGAAGCTGTCAACAAAATTCTCAAAACTCTAATCAAGAAGAAGCTTGAAAAGTCAAAAGGCGCTTGGGTGGATGAACTTCCTACGGCACTTTGGGCCTACCGCACATCTTACAGAACATCAACAGGACATAACTCCTTTCTCTTTGGCATACGGATCGGAGGCCATGCTCCCAGTTGAAACTGTAGTGCCCTCCCACCGTAGGATCCACTACAACCCAGAAGAGAATGAAGAACTCCTACACATGTCTTTGGACCTAATTGAAGAAAGAAGAAATGATGTAGCACTTAAGGCGGCAGCTCACAAACAAAAAGTGGCAGCATGATACAACTCCAAAGTCAAGCACCGTGATTTACGAGAAGGAGATCTTGTTCTTAAACGGATCTTCCCGCGCCCTGGAGCGCTAGATCCTATCTGGGACTGACCCTATGTAATTCATAAAGATCTCCACAACGGAGCTTATATTTTGTCAACAATGGACGGAGTGGAGTTCCAGAGGGCATGGAACATCCAACACCTTCGTCGATACTTTTCTTAACTTGTACTGCCCATATGAAGTAAATTAATAAAGAGAATCAGTGGATGTAGGCATTTTCGTGCCGAACCACTCTAAAAATCTTATCTCTTTTTTAACTTGTTCCTTTATATCCTGGCTGCTTGTTAAGCTCTATCCTTTTCTGTTGAACGAAATCCTGTGTAACGGCATTTCCATTCTGGACACTTCACCGCACAATCTCGCCTGGACAAGACCTAACAAGTACTATACGAATCTATGCCCTCGTCAATGAGACACTTTTGCTCCAGCATCCCTCTGCTGCGGGTTAACTCATTGCTCGCGATGGCCCTCAAAGCCAACTGTAATCAGCCGATCATAAGCCACCGAGAAGGCCGACTATTGCCGAGGCAGCTCATTACGGCGTTCGGCTCGCCGGCGACTCTGAACCGATTATAAGCCCCAACCTAAGGTGTGGCCAGCTAGGGGCAGTTCACAGTTGACGATCGACACCCACGCTAGCCGGCCACGGTAAATCGAATAATACCCACGATTACGGGCCATAATGGCCCGGGTAGTTACTGTGTGCGATGTCGGCTCCGATGTGTCTAAGGTACGGCTGTGGTAAAAAAGAAAACTCCCCGCGGAGGCGTAAGATGGGTGACGAATGTCTCCAAGACCCACAGCTAGGGAAAGTGACTACAAAACCCATTTGCTACGAACTTAAGCACATCGAAGGCCTTCCGTGATTGGAAGTTTTACTATTTCTTATATTTCCATTTTATTTATAAAAACTTTCCTCCTATCCTCTATAACGATCAGTAAAATACAGGACATAGAATGGGAGACACTCGCTAGTGGAAATGAGAACTCACAACTGGATAACAGGTCACTCAACTGCATTCCATCCTCAGTCACACAAGACATTCAAAGCTACCGTCTACAACTAAAACACGAAGGGCGGTACTTTCTTTTCTTGTACATAAACATGTAGCCATAGTTTATTCATCCGTCACACTAACATTGCAAGACATGAAATTATACTTTAAGCAAGAACGTAGCATCAAACACGATTGAAACACATGCATATACACAGCTATATTTCTTTTGCAACACATCAAAATAATGACAGCATCCAAATATGACAGAATCAGATTATGTTATAAAATTATATAAGAATAAGATCATTCACTACAATGACGTAATTACATAATTACAGCCTGAAAGTACATTAATGTTTTGGACTAGTATATTCAGGAATGCCAAGTAAACCAAGAAAGTAGTCAGCTGCGGCAGGGCTCTGCCTCTATCCTGCTAGCCCTCCGGGTCTACTTGACCGCTGGATCAGAACTCCCAGCATGCTGGCCAGAGGTCCCACCTGTCCGATTTAGGAGAAGAATCCATCAGATAAATGATACGCAATCGAGTTAAGAAAAGATTGAGAGGGAAAACTTACCAGCATCTACTCCCTGATCATCATCCTCCAATTGCACACCCACTTCCTCGGCGGTAAGCAGCCGCATGCCCTACTTCACTGCCACTTTCTCCTCCTCAGTAAACTGGGCCGTGACCACATCCATCCTGAAAAATACACCACCCTCCTTATCTGCCTCAGCCTTGGCCTCCTCCAAAGCCCGAAGATATATCCTAGCCATGACCCGGGGATAATCGTCCATCCAGGACAGGTTGCCCTGCTTCCAAGTACGGAAGTACATGTCCTGCAGCATATCATCAATCATCCCCTCGTTCTCCTCAAACTCCCTCATCCGGGCCTCGGAAGCCGAAAACCTTACGGCGGCAGCATCTCTCTCTAATCGGTATCACGAGCAGTCAGCCTGGAGGAATTTCCGCATCGCCTCCATCTCCTCCTTCAGCTTGACTTGAGCAAGCTCTGCGGCCTCAAGCCTCCCAGATAACTCCTCTATCTGCTCAAGATCCGCTCTCCGAACCTCATCCACCATGGCAATGGCCATATCAATTCGTTCCTTGCAGGTGGCCTCCATCTTTCGCAGCTCGGCTCTGCTAGCCTCCTCCATAGTTTTCTTTAGCCGTTTGGAGGCCATCTCATGCTGGGAGATTTGAATGGCCTGATCGGCAAGCTGTTTGGCCTGATCGGAAACCATTAGCCGCAGCCGAATGTTAGCACTTCCGATTTTCTCTCCAGCCTTGACCAGTCGGGCGTGATGCTCTATCAACTTCTTGGTCTCTTCAGCCACCCGATCGATGTTTGCCTTGGCCTCATCTCCCATAGTCACAATCCGAGTGGTCAACAAGTCGAGATCCAAAGACTTAGCCTCGTCAAGCACCCTTACCATAGGATTGCGGGGCAGGAGGTGCTCACCGGTAACCTCATCGAAGGAAATATCATGCGAACTCGGGTCCAGATCTGGATGACCCGCAAATGGGTTACGAGCCAAGCCGGGATGATCAATATGAGTAACGGAAGGATTCTCTGATGAATGCGGAGATGGTATGGACTCAGTATCTTCCTCCGTGATGTCATGAATAAGCTGGGTTGGGGGCTGAGGTCCAAGTGAAGGTTCGAACATGGAACGCCTCCTCTTCCTCTTTTGGATATCCTCTTCAATAACTCCGAGAAGAGGATGGTAGCCGACTACGCCCCCGGAACGGTCAGTCGAAGGCTTCGGTTTAGCAGAAGCTTTGAAGAGTTTGAATTGCTCGAGGCGGTGCCGAATGCAGATGTCTTGGCCGCCTTACTCGTTCCTGAAATAAAAACCAAGTGTTACAAGCATGCATGAGGCTATAATTCAAGAAACATATGAAGTTAAAAAAGGAGTTAAGAATTCACCTTGAACCGCCAGAGTTGCCTTAGCTGAAATACTCCCAAAAGATAGACTGGCACCAGTCCTGGCCTTATCAGACTTCTTCGATTTCTCCACCAAGGCCGGCCCTTTCTCCAACCCCTCAAAGGCTTGGCGGAAAGCATCATCCGTCCACTCTTGAATCTCACCCGCTTGCCCAGAAGTCAAGGCACCAACGCCACTACCACTCTGCCCTTCGCCACCGTTACCACCGTCACCTTCACCTCCGCTCTCCTCCTCGCCTCTTTCCTCCTCTCCACTTTCCTCCTCCGGAACATCTGGGCATGTGCTGGGAGAGGGTCCATCAGATTTCTTAAGCTTCTTCCCCCTGACGACTGGAGGAATCGAGAAGGGCCTCCTCTTGCTACTCTTTGTCGTAGCCCCTCCTTTGGCTTTGGCGGCTCTTTGCTCAGCCGTATCCCTCTGCTTGACCACAGACTGATGTGGTAGGATTAAGTTGTGTTCCAGAAGGGTGGCATTCCTGATTAGGTATGAAGCTAACCTATCCCTTCCCGAAATGGCTTCTATCTCCGCGACCATCTGAACCAAGTGATCATTCTCCACGACCGCAAAGCCACATGTCGCTAGCAAATAATAAAGCACATGAGAAGAAGCATTGCAGTCAAAATAGAAATTACAAGTAAACTTCAACTTACAGCCAGAGGTGAAGAGGTGGATGGAAACAGAGTCATCCTGGACGAAAAACCATTCCTTCTTAAACATGGTGAACTTTGAATACAAGTCCAGGACTGGCTTGAAGGACACGGCCGATTCCAAGTTGATGTATGGAGACCCCTTCTTGTAACCTCTCAAGTTATATAAGTATCGAATCTCCCGTTTGGAAGGGGGGCGCCCGTACTTTCTCTGGAAAATCACGAATAGGCACACCAAGATAGCGCAGGAGTTGGGCTGGAGCTGGAAAGGAGCCACCTTCAAATAGGTGACGAAGCTAACTATCCAAGCATTGATTGGAGGAATGGCCCCACACATGCAGTGGTACCTACTATAGGCAAAGTATCCTTCAGGGGGATTATATGGCATGACCCCCTTCCCTGGCAACAACATGCGTGCTCTATCAATCCCAAAGGAGCGGGAGATAACATCCAGCTGCTCTTCTTTGAGAGAGCTAGGAAAGCAGTCAGGCGGAGAATTCAGAAGCTCTCGAGGACCATACCCATCTACTAGCGATCTCGGGGTGGGTCCATGACGTTCCGGCCCTGGCTGAGCTGGGGGCACTACGGTGGACTCTATTCTGTCCGAAGATTTCTTCTTATCCGATCGAGTTTCCACTTCGTGAGACATTATCTGCAACACAAGAAAGCACGTTGCTAGAAGTAGAGATATAAAAAGAAAGTGTGTATGAAATCTAAAATTTCATTTATAAGTCAAAACGAAAAAGGCATAAGGCCCATTCGGCGAACTCCCCAAGATGATTCGGCAAGTTCATTCGGTACTTTGAGACCCCAATTTCGTTCGGTAAATCAAAGTCTTTAAGTTCATTCGGTAGTTCAACCTTAAAAACTCGTTCGACAGAAGAAGGCTTACCTGGTCCGGCACTACAGTTGATTCGGCACTACAGGTGATTCGGCACTACGGTTGATTTGACACTACAGTTGATTCGGCACTACAATTGATTCGGCAGGTAAGGGATAACGGAGACACAGGTTCAAAAACTTATAAGCAACGTGGATGACCGGACAAATGGTTCGGCGCATAGGTCCGAATAAGGATATCCGAGCTAAAATAAAGGGCGGCATTATGCTAGCATATGCCCCACTTTGGGGGGCAAATGTTGGGCGTATTTCCACATACCACCGAACCAACCCCGCTTCCTATGCATGGCCGAACCAGCCTCCACCGATCCATGCTACCACCGGTCCAACTCCATCTACATGCTACTACCGGTCCAACTCCATCTCCATCCTACTACCGGTCCAACTCCATCTCCATGCTACTACCGATCCAACTCCACCGAACCATGCTACTACCGGTCCAAACCTCCATCCCATGCCTACCGAACCAACCTACTTCCTCATGCTACCGAACCACCAACTACCGAACCAACCTACTTCCTCATGCTACCGAACCAAATTTCAACCAACCGTCACCGGACCAAGTTCCGCCGAACCAACTTTGCCAGGCCAGATTGCATCAGCCTAGGCCCACCAGCAGCTATATACATCCAAGACCCCTGCCCCCAGCCTCACTATATAAATAGAGGGGTAGGGGTACGGCAACGGCAGACAAGTTTGAGAGCTCAAGCACGGATAGAACTTTCAAACAACTTTCAGTTACTTGTAATCAAAGCTTTGTACTTGTAATTTGAATAGAAGCGGAGAATAACATATGAAGTGGACGTAGGCACGTTCTGGCCGAACCACTATAAACCTATGTGTCTTTTACAATTTAGCCCCTGCTTTTTATATATTTGCATAAATCACCCAAATCACTAAGAACAACGTATAATCAACTACATCATACGACTTGGAGGTGTTTGCCCATTTTTTGTGCAAACAATATGGAATAAAATGAATGGACAAAGAGTGATCGTAAGAAATAAAGCTTGACTAGTTGCATAAGGTTATTGTCAAGAGAATGGTGTAGACTTTGATGAAACCATTGCACCTCTAGCAAGACTACTGTGATAAGAATCTTGCTCACTTTCGCTGGCCATAATAATTTCAAATTATTTCAAATGGATGTTAAAAGTGTATTTTTAAATGTATTCATTAAAGAAGATGTATATGTTCAACAACCCCCATTTTCGAAGATGAAAAATTACCGAATCATGTTTACAAATCAGAGAAAGCTTCATATGTTCTAAAACAGGGTCACAGAGCTTGGTATGATAAATTTAAATCATATTTATTACAACCAAATTTTGAGTTAGGCGAGGAAGATAGTATTCTATTTACCAAAAGAAATAAAAATGATATCCAATTAAACTAAATATATGTAGATGATATTATTTTCGAATCTACTAACGAAAATCTAAAAACTAATTTCCATAATTAATAGTTGAGGAATTTGAAATGAGTCATATGGGAGAACTAAATTATTTTGTAGGATTACAAATTAAACAACTAAGTAATGCAATTTTTGTTAGTTGTAAGAAAAACACGCTAAAGACTTAATTAATAAATTTGGCATGGAAAATAGCAGCGGTAAATCAACTCCTAGAGCAACTAATGAAAACTTAAACAAAGAACAAAAATTTAAAGGACAAAGATCAAAAATTATACAGAGGAATGATTGGATCACTACTCTATATAATTGCTAGTAGACCTGACATAATGCATAGTTTTTGTCTCTATGGAAGATATCAATCTCAACCTAAAGAAACTCATTTAAAATATGTGAAATGACTTTTAAGATATGTTAATTACACATTAGATGATGGACTCTTTTATTCAAAAGATGTTTCATTTGAATTAATTTCATATAGCGATGCTAATTATGCCGGCTGTAAATCAGTCTGAAAAGTACGAGTGGAACTTGTCACTTTTTGGGATACCTCTGGTTTCCTGGTTTAGTAAAAAGCAAAATATTGTCTCTTTGTCTACGACATAAGCATAATATATTTCAACAGCATTGGTCTATTCATAGGTTATCAATATGTAACAAACTCTAAGAGATTTTGGTTTAAATTTTAATAAATCGCCAATATACTGCGATAATACAAGTGTGATTAATCTATCTAAAAATCCAAATCATTATGCTAGAACTAAACATATTGATATAAAACATCATTTCTAAGAGAAAATGTAAATAAAGAAATTATATCACTTGAATTTATAAACATTGAAAATCAAGTAACTGATATTTTGATGAAAACATTGAATCAAATATCCATTACAAAGTTAAGAAGAGAATTAGTTGTTTGTTCTCTATTGAAAATTTAAAAAATTATAAAACAAATTTACATAATTAATAAGAAAATAAAATAAATAAAATTTTCCAGTGCATGACGACATATACGACCACTATATGTCAACATATAACGGAAAAATTCATTTTTTAAAAAATTTCCCTATAAAATTTAATTTGGGGGTTATATAAACAGCAAATTTGACTTCCTTCTTCATTTTCTGTCTTTTAATTATTCTTAAATTTGAAAATAAATAAATCATCGCATCTGCTTCAACTCTAAATCATAATTCGACATTAACCTACCATTCTCATATCTTCGGACCTTTCCAAAATACCACTATCGCAAAAGTAATCAAATTAGAGTTAGATATGAAGAATGTTATGGAGATGTTGACTGAAATTCAAGCCGTACAACTTTGTATTTTAAAGGAACAAGAGAAATAAAATAGGATTCTGTGTAATCTTTAGAAATATTTATTGGATAACCCTACGAATCCAATAATCATTGAAAATGATTCCATGAATTAGCCATTCATAATCCTCTTTAAAGCAGCGAAGAGGAAAAGGAAGAGGAATAGTATGTGTGAAAGTGACTAAGGGTCGTGCAATATTGAATATTAACAACTATTTACTTATGCATAATGTAAATGTAAAAGTAAAATAATAAAGTAAATAACGCCAGAGATTTTTATACTGGTTCGTACTTCTCGTTCTATGTCCAATCCCAGACTACTTTTGGAATTCAACTATAAGCCCTCACTTGACCGGGGGAACAGGTATTACACCGTCCAAGCAACCAAACAGGACTTCTACCGCCTAAGCAACAGAATAAGACTTCAACTGCATGAGCAACCAAACAGGACTTCTAATACAAACAATAGAATTGCTTCTGATTGAGTATGCTCTTGAGTAGCACTAATAAGTCAATAACGCACACCCTTCCCACAATCTTTTTCTTTGTGGTATATAGTGTGATTAGTGAAGATAGGATGTTTATTTGACCACTAATAAGATTTTCTTGAATGAACAAGTGATTAGAATTGAAAGTATTTGAATGCAAATGTCTAGATTGTTTAGACAATAAGAATGTGAAAATAGAATCAGAATTTAGTTGTTAAAACAAATGATTTCATGGCTATATATAGTGTGTAAGTGTTGCAACCGATCATGAAAAGCAGTGATCAAAAGATACGGAAGAAATTCTTGAATCAAGAGTCGTTTCTGTTTGCTGATGTGAAGTGTCTTTTTAGAAATATAGCCGTTATGAAGATTCAGTAAACCGGTTGAAATAATACAGCCAGCTGAATTGGTTGAAATTTGATCAGAGAAAAAATGGGGCAAAAATCATGTAGTTCAACTGGCTGAATCATATGGTTCATTCGACTGAATGTTCAAATAAAGTTTTGCACGTGCATTGGAATTCAATCGACTGACCTATATGTTCAGTCGGCTGAATTTCTTGTTTTCAGCCATATCAAAGATTTTTCAAAAAAAAAATTATGTGTGAACATATTTATTAAAAAACCTTGGCATGTGAACTATGATTTGGAGGATTTTAAATTACGTGTGTGTGCATATACCATTGGGGAGATTTTAACAAGAATTCATTACTAGACTTAGATCATAGATAATATATTATTGAAGCTCCTATCTGAAATCTGGTTTGCAATCCGGTAGATTATTTGTCGAGTAAAATAGTATCTTCTCCTGCAAATATGGTTGTTCACATAATATTTACTTATATAGTTATCAAATCAAAACATCAAAAGTCAAGGTTCTATCATTTCCCCCTTTTTAATGATGACAACTACGTAAGCTTGTGAATAAAAGGCAATTTACTCCCCCCGACTGAATACTTCCCCTATCAATCATATTATCCTCCTTTGTCATCGACAAAAAGGAACTAATAATTAATATGAGAAATATAGACATATAAGCATAGAAATATACATATAGATTAGAGGAAGTAAATAAACATGAACATCCTTGATAGCAAGCATATAAGAGCATGATAATGTGACAATTAAAGAATAAGTTTACCTAGAAACAATCAAAATATAGTAAGAAAATAAGAGAACGTCTCAAAGTAAAATAATACGACAATTTGATCATGCATGAAACATAAAAAGATAGAAATCCTCATTGTCTTGTACTTCTTCTTTTTTCGAAGTTGACCAAGTGAATGGGGCTGGATTTTCAGCAACATCGGTAGAGGTAGAGCCGGTACAAGAGACTTTTTCTCAAATCTTGTTTAAAAATGCTTTGATTGAGTTTAGCTTCTTGTTCATTTTAGTCACATTTTTCTCAATGTTAGCTAAATGTCATCCAAACTTGCTTTGATTTCGAGACAATGTTACAATAGCTTGTTATGGAGTTATATCACCATGAAGTTCTAGAATTTTGTCTTCATCTTCCTCTTGTTGAGGAGGTTGAGAGGATGAAGAAGCGATATTTATATCTTTTGGTTGAGAAATTCCTTGTTCACGATGAGCAGCCCATTGTTGAATGCTAATAATTTATTGATGTTCTGGGAGTTTAGGAAGACCCATTTGACATAGAGTCTCGAGTTAAGCTCTCCGATGGTCGTGAAATCCGAATCAAGTAAAGGAAGTCCAAAATTTTGTAAAATGCGCACGATATAGGCTCCATAGTAATTTTTTTGTTGTTTCTCTTGTCATTTACAATGAGAAACTCATCCAAATAATTTTCTCCAATTATTTTCAAAATCCCTCTTATAGACATTTTCGTAGCTACCGGCCCAGGGTTATAATGAGCGAATGAGTGCTCGGTGGATAATTCGTGCCTTTGGATGTAAGGTGCTAGATTTCAAATTACTTAAATTGAGTGCAGTCGGTTGATTGTTGAGTTAAAATAAATAAACATTGAATATTTAGTCGGCTGCGTTGGAGGATCAGCCGGCTGATATGCAAAGAATGTTAACTCGCATAAAATTTCTACAATTTTGAGGTAATTCAGTTGATTGGTGAGAGGCGTTCAGCCAGCTAAATTCAGTAAAAAAATTGGAGTACTTTGAAAATTTAGTTGGTTGAATCTATGATTCCAGCCGCTCGAAACTGTTGTTTGGCTGAGGTTGAGCTTTCTTTTAGCTTATATTCAAATTAGTTACAAACTATATATATATATATATACATATATACATACATATATATATATATATATATATATATATATATATGTTGTTGAGTTTTATTTTGATGTTAAACACAAATATATAATTATTATTTTAAAAAACACAAACTTATCCATATTACAATAGTAAAATTTATAAACAAAATAATTTAATTTCTCGAATTATTGGAATCATCTGAGTGTGGTTCATCCTTGGTGATTTCATGTAATAGATGGACAGGGGAACGAATATTAGTTTGAGCACCTCTCTCCGAGACGAATTGTACACAGTTAGGAGAAGATCTGCAAAACATGAGAGAGATTTGTTCTAAGAAATTTGATCGTTTTCTATTGACTTTTTGTTCATTGTACATTTCACGTTGCAATTCCAACATTTCTCGTTGATAGGATGGATGTCATCAATTTTTTCTTTGGTAGATGGAGAACAGAATTCTAAATTTCTCTTAGCACGCTTTCCTTTCAGCGTATATCCAGTGTGATGATTCGAGGAAGGATTAATTTTCACTAGAATATATACCGGAGTTGATTTGTTTGAAGAATCCAAGGTAAGGGTGCTAAAAATGATTGAGGATTGATTAGAGATTTCTTAAGATGTCATTGTGAATGATTATTTATTTGTAAAGATTGTATATGAGTTTAAAAGAAATTTGATTATATATATATACACAGTATGTTAACTATCTATTTCAGGTTATTGTTTTAAGGTTTAAATTCTTTAGAAATCTATAGACAAGGAAAAAAATGAAAGGTTAAGAAATTTAAGAGATTATGACCACAAGTAAAATGAAAAATATATATGGTCTTAATTCAAGAAATATAAATAAAACATTGAAATGTCATACAGCTTCCTCCCATGAGAGCAGAGTTCAAGTGCCATCAACTCTAATTTTGGTTCTATAAAAAAATTAATTTTTTTATATATACTTTAATACTGAATTATAAATCATGTAACGACATAATTCCTAGTTCTCGTCTTAGTTTAAGAAAAATATTTTCATTTAGGCTTTTAGTAAATATATCTGCAATTTGATTTGTTGATGGTACAAAATATAGAGAAACATTTCCTTTTTCTGTATTATCACGAAGAAAATGATGTATAATATCAATATGTTTAGTTCGGATTTTTTGATAAATTTATGGCACTTGTATTATCACAATAGATTGTTGATTCAGATAGATTTATTCCAAAATCCTGCAGTGTTTGCCGCATGTATATTACTTGAGCACATGCTAAAGCATCAGAAATATATTCTGCTTCACATGTCAAAAGTAAAACACGATTTAGTTTCTTACTAACCAAGATACTAAAGATTGTCCAATGAGATGAAAATCACTTGTACACTTTCGATCCGTTCGACATTCTCCAAAATCAGCATCGCTAACTCAAAAGGACATTCTTTCAGGTAAAAGAGACTGTAGTCTGTAGTTTTGATTAAGTATCGAAAAATTCGTTTCGCTGCCCGCAAATATGGTTCTTTGGGATTTTCTTGAAATTGTGCACACAAGCATACACTCTTCATTATATCTCGATGATTGATAGTTAAATAAAGTTAGGATGCGGTCATATTTCTATATAGTTTTTGGTCAACACTTTTTTCATTTCATTTCGATCGAGATGTACCGTATTGCTTATAAGAGTTGGTTTAGAAGAAGCGTTTTCCATACCAAAACTTCTAATAAGATTATTACAATATTTTTCTTATTAATAAAAATTCCATTATTTAATTGTTTAATTTGTATACTAAGAAAATATGAAATTTCTTCCATATGAGACATTTCAAAAAAATTTGTCATTATATTTTAATATTCTTGACATAATTTTTCGTATGTGGAGCCAGAAATTATGTCATCTACATAAACTTGTATGATTAAAATATCATTTTTATCTTTTTTAGTAAATAAGGTTTGATCTACTTTTCCAATTTTAAAACTAGAATCTACATAAACTTATATGATTAAAATAAGGTTTGATCTACTTTTTTAGTAAATATGGTTTGATCTATTCACTGGAGTGAACTGTCTTTTCAGAAACATAGCCGTTGTGAAGATTTAGTCGAATGATTGAAATAATTTAGCTAGCTAAATTAATTGAAATTTGAATCAGGGAAAAAATGGTGCAAAAATCATGTAATTCAATTGTTGAATCATATGGTCCATTCACTGAATATTCAAACAAAGTTTTGCATGTGCACTTTGGAGAAATTTTAACAAGAATTTACTACTAGACTTAGACCATAGGCAATATATTGCTGAAGCTTCTATCTGAAATCTAGTCCGCAATCCGGTAGATTATTTGTCGAGTAAAATAGTATCTTCTACAAATATGGTTAGTTCACATGGTATTTACTTATATAGTTGTCATAATTAAATCATCAAAAGTCAAGGTTCTAACAATGCAGAGGAGAAAGAGGTTAAGTGCGTTGGGGAAGTTCGTTATGACCGAGATGGAAATCTCGTCGAACAAAAGGGAAACTTTTTCCTTCTTTATCCTCATTGTCCTATTCATAAGTCTCCTATCATTAAAAATTCTCATTATAATATGACTTCTTCTTCTTTTAATTAAAGAATAGTGTGTATTTTAACTTTAATTTGACTTTGTTGTTTGTATGGATTGATTGGTTTGTAAATATGATAATTGAATGAATATATAGTATGTTTTGGTTACTATTAGTGATTTGTGCTTCACTTATCATTTCTTATATATCATTCTTGCCATTTTACATATCATGATCATATCACCTATTGTTTATATATATATATATATATATATATATATATATATCATTATAAGTATATAGTGTTTATTTAAAGGGGGAGAAATATATAAAATACTAGGTATTGATTAAGGGGGAGTTTTATATGTCATAGATTAAAGGGGAACTATAAGTTTTATATAGCACAGATTAATGGGGAGCTAAGTTATATTTCATATACAAAGTTGTCATCATCAAAAAGGGGAGATTGTTAGTACCTAAGGATTTGGTTTTGATGACAGCAACTTTATGAAATCATATAATATATAAACACTAATATTTTATCAAGGTATATAGTATATAGTATATAGTATATAGTAGGTGTTGATATAAGAAGACCTCACAGTATCAAGTAAAGATTAAAGAGTTAAAAATATTGATATAGAGATTCAAGAATGAAGAATCATAAGTATTCAAAGTTTAAGATTTCAAGATATTCCAGATAAGTTATAGAGTCTAGAATGTTTGTTAAAATTCTGATAGCACTTGATCTCTCTCTCTCTCTCTCTCTATTTTAAGTTTAAAAATAGTTTAAAAATGTTTTGATTTTTGAATATTCTTTTCAAAATAGCTTTTAATAGTTTTTAAAACAGGTAAATAGGCACAAGGAAGAAGTTGCAAAAAAATTTAGTCCCAGGGACAACGAGTTTGCTTTTTAGTTTGAAGGGCGCTTTTTAGTGTAAACTGAAAATGATAGTTACAACTATCATTCTGCGATTTACACTAAAAAATGTACTTCAGGCTAAAAAACAAACTTCTTGTCCCTGAAACTAAATTTTTCTCTAACTTTTTCCTTTAGCCTAAAAACCCCTTTTTAAAATTCTTATACTTATTATTTTAGTTTTTATCATTTTACCAAGTTACTGCTTTTATTAGATTTTGATTTATAATAGTTTATGTTTAAAATTCTTATTATATAGTTTTACTTAAGTTTTATTATAATTATAATGTATGTATATACATTATATTTAAACATTCTTACAATGTATAAAACTATTTCACAAAACAATACGTTTCCAAAATAATATTTTAAAGTGTTTTTCAAATTTATAAAGAGTATGTCTACATACTGTAACCCTATATGTCAACATACTAGCCGTGAATTTTAAAATCCAATTTTCAAAAGAAGTGTCTATTCATCGTATCTTTTCACGAATAGACATGATAGTTATTCCTCTATAAATACCTATGTTTCTAGCGAATTTTTCAATCACTTTTCATTGTTCTTCTCTATCGTTTTCTAAAACAAACTATAACTATACTCTACCAAATTTCAACCAGAATCAAACTTCATCGATGTTAGTTTGATTCTTTATCATTTGCTCTTTAATTTTTATTATCTCTCTCTTGCTCTAATCAAGATCTAAGTGCTATTCAAGGATATAAGATCATTTGTAATCAAGATTGAAGTTATAAGTTTGTAAATCTCTATCAAATTAAACATATATACTTGTGGGTGTAACTGTAGCCCATGAAATCAATTGGGTGTATTTGGTAGCCCATAAATCTAGTGGGTGTGCTTGTAGCTTAGAAATTAAGAAACGCTACCTAAAGGCTGAGATTTTGGAGGATGTGTCTCATAACCTTGAAATAGATATTGTATTTGCATTAACTAGTTGAAATGGAATCCATACAAGGAATCGTACAAGATTGAATGTAGGGTAACTCCGAACCAGTATGAAATCCTTATGTGTTTTTTCCTTTCAATTTTACTGCATTTACTGTTTATCTGTTTTTTTATTCTGTTATTATTCCTGTGATTGTTAATCTCATTATTCTAAGAATAATTCTAAAATATTTCAAAAAGATTCACATAAATTAGAAAATACTATTCACCCCCTTCCTCTAGTGCTAATTTGGCTTTAAGGTCCCTATTCCGCAACCTTACATTGTTTTCAAGAGGTATGCCCACTATTGTATAGGCTCAATATGGTGGCCTAACCCTTGCTCTTACTCTCCATAGAAGGCTCACCCCTCCCCCACATGCTCCATCAAATCTCCTTTCTACCTCATTTCTAGGTAAGTGACCAAACTACCCCTTACATATAAATATCACTTATCCCTTAGAAATTTATAAAGCATGCCACTTGCGTTATGAAGCAATGTGTTTTAATAAGTTTCTAATGTGTTTGTATATTCATTACCTTAGTACAAAAGAGGTCGAAAAATTAATATCGATGAAAAAGTCATTTGTCTATAAACTAATTTTGGTCATATTACCAATATTTCTTTGATGTATTTATTTTTAAATAAATTTCAAAATTTTTTTTATAACTTATCGTTAATTAATTTTTTTTACAAGGTTATAGAATCATATTTATAACAACCATTTTTCAAAATATTACGACATTCAAAGATGAAGGGTTCGTAATTACGAGTTGATACATGCTTCATCACTTAGAGCATTTCGTGCTCGAAATTCAAATAAGAGTGATAATAAAAGAAGATAGAAGAAACTAAATACATATATAGAGTATTGATAAACTATGAACAAACCAAACTTCAAATCAATTACATACCAAGTGACTGCACCTCAAGCGGTGAGCATACTACAAAAGATATACGATACTAAGATAAGAAGGAACCCCTAGTGTAACGATCCAGAATTTCAGTCATTTGAAATTCATATATTTAATTGATTTTAAATATTCAAAAGTAAAGTTTATAAGTTGAATAACTTATATTTTAGATATCTTGGATAATTAAATTGTTAATTTAATATTTCAAATTGCAGAAATAATTAAGATTTGGAATTTTAATGTGAATAAAAATGATTTACAAGGTTATTTCAAATTCTATTTGAATTATAATAAGTTGGTAAACTTTTAAAATTGGTTTAAAAGTTAATTTATAGAAATTGCATACTTTAATATTTAATCAGCGTGTAAAAATAGTCGTTTTTGACACTGTCTTGGATTTTAATGAAACTAATTTTATTGGATCCATAATGTTATATTATTATAGGTTTCAAATTTCATGTCAATTGTATTTATGGTTTAGTCATGGGAAGCTTAAACGCGTAGAAATTTGTTTAAGTAAATTTTAATTTAAAATAAGTCGATTCGAAAACATATCTTCCAAATATGATGGAATTAACCCCCATTATATATTGCATTGTGTTTGGGGTAGGAGTAAAATATTATGAACGCCAGGTGACACGCTTCGATTGGAGTTCGAAATTTTTTTAGATGAATAGTGCCATGAAATTTTAGATAAAAGGACCTCAAACATCACCATTTTCACAAAACCCTAGCCAATCTTGGTATAGCAGCCACATACCAATTTAATGATAGGAAATTCGAATCTTTCCCCTTCGATCTCTCTTGATCTATTTACTTTTATCAAAAACTATCAACTACAAAAATGTCAAGCTCGTTGAGATCTTCGAGATCAACAGCGATGATCGTCTTTTGTGAAGTGGATCGACGACGATAGGCATTCGAAGGCGGTGCGCTCGTGCACGTATTCCAAGATGATTGAGTGACCGAGCTGCTCGGCCTTTGGGTGTTGATGGACTGGGTGATGAGCTTCAAAATGGCGTCATTTGATCAACATATCGACGAGTATTGGTGGCGCGACAATTTGATGATGATGGTGACCGATGGGTTCATTCGCGTGAACGATGGGGAAGAAGAACGTGATTCACGACCTATATTTTGAGATCTTGAGATGTGTGGCCATGATTTAAAAGGTTAAAAATAAAAAAGAAATTGTAAATTGATTTATATAAAATCGTGTAAACTTTAAAATTGTGTAACTTGTTCATACGAGGTCGAAATTTGACGAAACAAGTTGCATTGGGTTCATATTCACGAATATTAAGTGATGGAGCAGGATTGGAGTTGATTGGAGCTAGTGAAAATTTTGGAAAAAATTAAACATCCATTTAGTTTTATTCAGAATAAAATGCTGGAATGCTATTGAAACCAAAGTGAGTATAACTCACTCTTTCTGACTCGCTTATATTATTATATAAGTGAGAATGATTGATTTTATGCTGATTGATGAATGTTTGGATGATATATGTAACTATACATACATACATATACATATATATATATATATATATATTGATTGGTATGGGATATATTCCTTCCTATTGGAGCAGTTGAGGCACTTTACATTCACGTGTATGAGCGGATGACCTTTTGTACGCACGTCTACCTCGAAGCGGGCATTGTACATACTTTCTTAGATGTATATTTATTACAGGTGACAGGTTGGAGGGATCCAACCGGATTCCTCGTCAGTGTTGATTTTGTTTACAGATATTATTATATATGTTGTTATCGTATGATATATGTTGATTTGGATGCAATGATTGGTATGATTAATGTGAATCACCTTATTTAGTGTTGTTGTAGAATTGGACCATATTTTGGAATTTTAAAAGTATTAAAGTAATGATTTCAAATTAAAAAGGATTTAAAAGTGATTTTGCAAATATATGTTTTATTAATTTTTGAATTGTTAAGGAAGTGAAATTACTTTAAATAAATATAAAGTTATAATTTTTATGTTATAGAAATTATGATTATTGTGAAATATACTTAAATATGATTTATGAAGTTATATAAGTTTTAATAATGATTTGTAAATTATTAAAAGAAGAAATATATTTAAATAGAATCAAAATGTAAATTTTGAAATATAGAGTTAACTATTTTGTAAAATAAGTTAAACTGATAATTTTGAATTTAATATAAATGGTTTATACATAACATTTATAAAATTGAATTTTTACAAATAAAAAGAAATGGGATTATAAAGGATTTTTATAAGTGTTAAATGAAGTTATAAATGGATCTTATAAGTGAATAAGATTTATAAATTGATGAAGTTATAAAAGAATGAATTTGTAAATAAGAGATTTATAAGTGAATTAACTTATAATTAGATTTTGGCATGTAAGGGGATATAAATGGAATTGGTTAGAAAAGGAATTTTATAAGTGGAAGTTTTTATAAAATATAAATGGAATTTATAAACATTGTTTTATAAATCCAAAATCAACTTATTTTGTTAAGTTAAATACGAAAGTTTATTAAATGAATTTCATTCACGATTTTAGATTGTGGATAGTCCTTTAAATTAAATGTATATAAATAATGAATTTAGTAAGAGAATTATATTCACGATTTTAGATAATTAATAACCCTTTAAATTAAATAAATGTTTTGAAAGGTGATCTTTTAAATGGAGTTAAATGGTTTGAAGATGTTTTAAAAAGTGTGAGCATCGAAAACATAGATTTCAGCATTCATTGTTGAAATAGACGTTTTTGAAAATTAAGGAAAGCATAAACTATAACGTCGTTGTTATAGTAAATGATTTTCGAAAGGAGATGTTTTGTATAGTATATGGGATTTATATGTCTACCTAATTACCAAATCCCTATACTAATAATTTTGGGTTGTCGTAACAATGTTCTACGCAACATTCCTTTTGACCCAATAAAGCTTGTGTTGAAAAACATTAAGCTTTCCTAAAGAGAATTGTGAATATGCTTATACTGTTGATATAAGTATATGGAAATGTTTTCCAAATAGGGAAATATTGAAATAGTTTTGAGAATATGTCTTTTTAAAGATAATTTGAAGTGAATATTTGGAAAGTGATTTAATTAATAAGTATTAATAAATCAGGCCTAGTGACTGCTTTAGTTCTAAATTTATAAATTCGGCCATTTTTAGTTCCTCGACTTGATGTGGGAACAAATTAGTCGTATACTTATTACGTAGCCATCTGTGTAGGCTTGATTATCGTTTGTGTTGAGGATGTTGATTCGTGTAGTGTAGAGTGATTACTCTAATCCATCGAGCTTCCTTCTTGGCCGAAGGATAGCAAGTTGTAAGTTGGAGACGTGATAAGTCTATGAGGGTTAGTTTCTGTGTGAGGTTGAGAACGCTTTTGCATTGTTGGTATGAAGAGACCGGGATTGGTTTGTCCGAAAACCACTCCCGACCAATGTATATGCATTCTATTGTGCAGGTTATCGATGATATTGATATTTAGGAATGTGGAAATTAGCCAAAAAGGCCTCTTTTGCAAGTGCAATTAGTTTCTAGAACACATAACTGAAATAATTACATTTAAGGACAAAATGCAAAATAATTAGTTCTAAGGCCTAAAAACCTATGAAATTATGTCCTTGAAAGTAATTGGACTACTGACTTTGTCCTTAAAAGTAATTATTCTACCGACTTTGGCCTTGAAATTAATTTCTGTGGATGTGTGTCCTAAAAACTAATTGGACTACAAAGTTTGTCCTTCTAGTAAAATGCCCCTTTAGGAATTTTATAGTGGAGGACTGCTTGTTGATCGTTTGAGGATAAAATCCCAATATACATATAGTGGCAGTCTCTTCGTTATGAAATATCCAATGCAAGGACTATTCGCTACGAATCCTAGGGATTTCCCGACAAGATGTAGTGGGAAAGTACCTTCGGTTTGTCCTATTCCTAGACAACTTATATGGACGAGTGTCTGAAATTGCATTTCTAAAGATTATGTACATTGGTTTTACAAACGTACACCAGTGGCGGCGGAGAAGGCAACTTCTCTTAGCTTAAAATTCTCCTTGAGACATACGAGCTCAAGGGTTATATTTTTATGGAACGCAATTAGTAGTCAACGGAAATGGAAATATGGCATTCCAAGTGATGTGATATGTGATATGTGAAAGGTTATCGTTACCTCGGGCCTCATTAATCGGAAATGACTGAAACAGGGATAGATGCAGCAAGGCTAAGTGAGTCATTCCCAATTAGGATATGATCATCCTCTTCTAGATATATTTCTTCCTGCTATGACGTTCGGGATGTAAATTAACGTGGTTTGCATCTTATGAGGGCCTCCAAAAAGGTTGGTAACGATCGGAGGATGATATATTTGGTACTACCTAGTTATAGAGGTAGGCTGGTCTTATGTTGGTAGAGGTTCCTTTGTGATATTGCTCGGTGCATTCCTCTAGAGATGTACTGCCGGAAGGTAATCCCTTCACCTGGTCATCTGTATGGAAATCCAAACTCCACTATGAGCTTGCGGTTTTGTTTGTATTGGCATAATGAATAGTCCCGAAATGCTATATGGGTGACCATTTCGGTTATGATTAATACTATTTATGCAATAGACACTATTATAATATTATATGATTTGATATGAAATGTTTTCATTATCGTAAGCTAAAAACATGTCCGTGTTTATGTGTGGGCGTGTCTTACGAGACACTTATTTTTAAAGGAAATTTTTTAGTAATCTAATAAATTAGTTGAGTGTGTTTTCTCATGCTCATTTACCGGACGGATCTGGGTTTTCTTCCCATTCAATGCTCGGATCAGACCAAGTATATCTATAGGTTCAGATTTGGTGCTTTTGGAGCTTCAGTAGGAGAGCTGGAGATCTTCATTTCCATGTACACATATCTGTTTATTATCGCTGAATTATTGTTGTATATTGTCAGCAGTTGTAAGGACAGGTTATTATAACTGTCCAGGCTGATGATTAATGATCGATTGTCGAACTCTGATTTATATATATGATATTACAATTTCTGTTTTGTAAAGATTATTGATATGATATTTTATGTTCTCCGCTACGATGTGAGATTTTATATTGTTCATTTTTGTTTTCTCTTCTCCCTTTCTTCTCTTCTCTTCTTCTATCTTCTTTTCTTTCTCATGACTTTCTGTTAGTCTGTGCTTTTTGGGTCGGACGTGTGTGGTTTATTGTCGTCCAAATTGTACGGATTTGCGGATCATCACACATAGTCTATAAGCAATTTTGGATAGGTCTCCCTCAAAGTGTCCTCCATCTTCTTCGTATAGCCCAAGCATTCTCGCCCTGCCGCACTTTAACTAACCTATCAAAGAAAAAAGAATGTGCCAATGCTTAATAGCATTCACAATCACTATCAACCAAGGCTCATAGTTTGCCTAGGTTCAAAACTCTATCATCGCCTAAGGACGATAAACAATCTACTAAGCGTACCTTACACTCAATGGCCTAAGGCTATTACTTAAACGATTATTCCTACTACCTCATATCAAAGAGTCATTCCCTGGACTCTTCAAAAGTCAACATAACATATCATACAAATGTACTAAAGCTCGTACAATGTACATGGACCATCTGTATGCAATATCCATTCTAATCTCTTGCTTGGTCATATAGATTTCACTTCCAATCTAGTAGATCTCTTGACCTCTCTAGTGCGGACTTCAATTGTGTTTCTTGATCTCCGCTCTCCTTACATAGCCATATACTATGATAAAAAACATCAAGAACGTATCAAGTGGTCGCCGTCGAGAATCGAGTGAAAACCCATGTTCGGACCAGTGTTAACCACCTTGAAACCACATGCTCCAACCTTAGATCAAGAACAATCATGCGAATAAACTTACAACTTGCATATTTATTCTATTAGTTTCTTAACTACACCAATATTTTTACTAAATTCTTTTACACGAATAGTATATACTCATTAATACTAGAATAATTTATGAATCTTTTCATAAAAACATAACTTCAAGTTTATAACATTTTATAACTTCCTATACAAAACATTTCATAAAAACTTACTTTACTTTATTACTTGTATAACACTTTACTATATCAGTATAAATAAAACATCAAATTTGATTTACTTAACAAGTTTTTTCAAATTTTGCTGCCTTCTCAATACAAGAGTTATAAAAACCCAACTCTAAAATTTTCACAAAAACTACAAGTTCTACACTGATTTGAATTTTCCGACTGTCCAAAATCATCGAAAATCTAATTTCATTTTAACAAATGAAAACTACAAAACAACATATCATAATATGTTGTACATACCATACTATCCTAATGCATATGATATACACACATCCACAAAATAAATTAACAAAGTTTTCACTTATTTATTAAACGCGTTTTACTATAGGGAGAAAACAAGTAAAGGTTCCATGATTAGTGGGTTATGCCACTGCTACTCGGCACCAAACATAGCATTTAAACTAAACTTTTCCATATAGAAAGTTTATTCCAAAACTTTTATTAAATCACTCTTTATTTTATCTCAAATTTCGTTAAGGGAACTTTAGAACTAAACATCGTTGTTTTATTTCAAATCAATTGAAATAAAAATACATACATATATCCTTTTATATATTAAATCATAGATTTGGTTTAACGACCCCACCGCTATGCCCAGTTTAGCAAAGAACATTACAAGTAATGTTGTCGATTAATCCGGAGAATACTACCCGTTAAGGGTGATCCAATGCGAATATATCTTTTTTGGCAAAGCCAGCGGGGTTAACTGGCCCCCTACCAGTTTATTGCAACCACAATAAAAAGATTCAAAACATGCTTTGAATCAAAAGAAAACAGGGAAAACAAGGAAGAAAAAGAAAAAAACAAAGAACAAAAGGTCAATGAGTCCAATTACTAATAATTATAACAGGGAAATGGCATGCTCTCCTACTCATTTGCAAGTATATTCTTTCCCTAACTTCAGACCATAGAGATTCAAAGCTCTTTCTCTTATTATCAAACACATTTCTCTCTTTCCATATCATATCCATATAAATTTTAATGCAAATTACCAATTCTCTGGATTTGATGGTGTTCCATCTAGTTGCCTTATAAATAATATTCTAGTTAATTATTGAATTTGTAGAGGCAACGGAACTATGTATTTTACATCCAATTCTTTCAACCAGTTCTTAAAGTTTAAGGCATTCAAAGAATAGATGCTCCATTGATTCCACATGCTGCACACAAAACACACATTCAGGGCAACAACAAATCCCATAATTATTTAAAACACTTCTGGTCAGGAGAGCACTGCTAACAACCTTCAACAACATATGGTTCTCTCTCGGGGATGAGTCAAAAGACCATATAACAGAGACCCACTTTGCAGCTGGCAAGACAGTGTTACCAAAAAGACGATGATAAACCAATTTAACACAATGAGGTTTTTTGTTCCAAGACACAGTGAAAGTGTGATCATAACTGTATCTATTGCTTTGTATTAAACACCAAAGCTGCCTAACCACTTGACTACTATTGTAAGGTAGTTTTATTCTGCCATCAGTGAAGTAAGCACTAACTTTAGCTTCTCGGTTGACACCAGACTGTACAATCATAGCATGATCGAACAATCTGGAAAGGATCAAACCTTTACTCACCCATGGTTCATCCCAAAAACTAATATCAGAGTTAGTATGGACATGATACTGAATCATGGGAAGAAAGACATCCCTATGTTTCAGAATATTCCTTCAAGTCCAACTACTATCTTGAGCTATGTCCGTCATCCAAAACTTCCCGTGCTTAATGTTATGAAGCCATGTCCAGTTCACCCAAAGATTGTCCTTCTTATTTAGAACATCATCAAACTGTTTACTGAAGGCAGCAATGTTCCAATTTTTAGCATTCAAAATTCCCCGACCTCCCAACTTTAATGAAGTCTCAAACTTTGTAAACGAAAAAGGCAAAAGTTTCTTATTGTGAATGCTACCAGTCCAGAAGAATCTATACATGGCAGATCGAACAAGGTGCAAGAGCCTACCAGGAAGGATAATAGAGCGAGCCCAATAGACCAAGGAAGGAAACACAACAGATTTTATGAGAACAAGCCTACCACTTTGAGACATTCTCCTATTTTCCCATGCATTCATGACAGAAGTAATCTTATTGAAAAGGGGAAGACAATCTGCAATGGAAATTCTTTTAGTGATTAAGGGAAGACCTAGATACCTCATGTCAGAGAGCATACAAGAGAATCCACTGAGCTGATACAAACTAGATGCATGAACATCAGAGACTCCAGCAACAAGCAAGAAAGATTTGGTGTGGTTGATGGAGAGGCCTGTCATCGGGTAGAAGGACTGCAGTGCATCTAATATTCCACTTAAAGAGGTAGCTTCAGGTTTAGTAAATATCATCACATCATCCGCAAACATAATAGAAGATATATGTTGGTGAGAGCACTTAGGGTGGTACTTTATGAGTTTTTGCGAGAATTTATTCTTGAGAATAACATTGAAGACTTCCATAACCAATAGAAATAAATAAGAGGAGATATGATCCCCCTGCCTAATTCCTTTTTAACTACCAAAGTAGCCAACAGGTCTACCATTAACAATCACATAGAAGGTTGGTGTGGATATGCAAGTATAGACCCATGAAACAAAGGTTTTAGGGAATCCCATCATTGCCATAATCCTCACAATAGAAACCCAATGAATTGAATCATAAGCTTTGGATACATCAATTTTAAGAGCAGCAGCTGGAGAGACATTACCTTTGCCATAACCTTTCAACAGTTCTTGGGCAAGAAGAACATTATCAAGAATATTCCTAGATGGGATAAAAGCTGCTTGATTGAGAGACACAATAGAAGGCAGAACATAAACTAATCGAGATGCAAGAATTTTTGAAATGCATTTGTAAACAACATTACAGCACAAGATATGCCTGAAGGAAGATACTTTGGAAGGAGGAGAAACCTTTGGAATTAAAGCAATGTTTTTGGAATTGATCTCTCTCAGTAATTTAAACTAGTTAAAGAAATTATGGATTGCCTGACAAAACTCATGTCCAAGCACAGACCAAGTAGCAATTTAAAAAGAAACATTAAGTCCATCATGACCACCAGAAGAATGTTGGTTCATGGAGAAGAGGGCAGACTTAATTTCTACATCAGAAACAGGTTTAATTAAAGCATCAGATTCAAGGAGGGAAAGGCATGGCAAGTGAGGGGAAGAAATTTGGTTAAGGTCTGGAGAGAACCCGGAAGAGTTGCCAAGAATATTAGAGAAGTATTCAACAAATGCTTTGTCCACAGAATCAGCAGTAGAGAAAATATTACCTTGTTCATTCATAATGCTGAAAATATTTTCTCTGGCATGCTTGACTTTTAAAGTGTCATGGAAAAATTTTGTATTCTTATCCCCTTCTTCAAACCATTTGTTATGGAGTAGCTGCCTTTTCATACTAGCTTCCAACTGAAGAGCTTTAGTTATTGCCAAGAATAAACAACCTTCTTCATTAGCAGCATTGTCATCCTCTGGATTTTCCATCATGTATTCCTGTTTGGCCCTGAGCTGCTCAATCAGGGAAGAAGAAAGCAAATTGCCTTTCCCAAAGGTGGTAGAAGCCCACAGTTTGAGAGATTTCTTTATGCTTTTTAATTTCCTGCAAAACTTAAACATTGGGTTACCAAAACAGTTAAAGGTAGTGTTAACTCGAGAAACCAAAACAAGAAAACCATCGTGTTTAGTCCAAGCATTAAAATATTTAAAACTTCATTTGTCTCTTCTAAAATGGGATCAAGGGTGAGAATTAAGGGAGAATGGTCTGACAGAACAGGAAGAGGAAGAAATACAGACATAGAAGGCCAAAAATTGAGGGAAGAGATGTTACAAAAAGTATGATCAATTGTTGTGAAAGCTCGTACACCACTACGGCTTCGATTGTTGCAAGAATATTTAGCACCAGACTTGTTGACCAAAATAAGCTCAGAGTCAGAAATTGCAAGATTAAAAGGGGCAATGTCACCAGGAAGGAGGGGAGATCCTCCCTTTTTATCATCAAGGTTAAAGCAAGAAATAAAGTCTCCAAGAACAACCCAAGGATGAGTGTTCTGCCGAAGAGGAGGGAGGGATTTAAATAGAGTGTTTCTTAAAAGAGAAGTATTATAAGCATAAACAAAGGTTATGTAGAAGGAAGATTGAGTATGAGTGAGATGGACATGGAAATGAATAAATTGTCTTGTAGAAAGGATGGGGGATAAGGTCATGACAGCAGGATCATAAATTACTAGAATTCTTCCATAAGATGCAGAATCAAGATTGTGATAGTAAGCCCAGAGAGGATTAATATATGATGCAGCTTTAATGGATAGAGGAAGATTGGGTTTTGTTTCGAGAATGCCAAAGAGACAAATATCATACAAATTAATAAGGCTTTTGACTTGATCAAGTTTCAAGTTGGAATGAGCACCCCTAACATTCCAGGAAGCAACTTTTTTATTCATGGAATAATTAGAGAGAAAGATAGATTTTTTTTCCTCTCTTTGCTGAAAGAGCTCTTGTTTCAATACGACTAGGAAGCAGAGAAGAGGAGGAGGAAAAATTAGTAGAGATGGGATTAGAGGAGGGGGGATTAGGAGGTGTGACAAAATGTGGATCATTGCTAGGAATGTTATCTGGCCATCCTAGTAAATCAATGGTAAAATTATATGATGGGGGATCATCAGAGAGATTACCCACAACTGCTTGATGCATGTTGGAAATAACTTGTTTTATTTGATGTTCAAAGGACGGGCACCAATTTAAGTCAAAGTCAGAAACAGTTGTGTGCACATGTACATTGTCTAATGGGTACACAGTATCCACCACTTGATTACTGGAAGGAGAAATAGCACCAAGAGGTTTATGTTGCTCCAACCCAACAAAAATTTGACTTGTATCATTAATTTATCAGAATTGTCTTCAGAAGATTTATCAATACACAGAGACAGAGTATTAGCAGTAACATAACTGGTCCCATCAAGAATAGCTTCTCCTTCCTCCACCTCCACCTGTTCTAAATTACCTTGATCATTGTCAACATCTTGTAGCAGACTAAACTTGTTATTGTTTGTAACCTGATTTGTTATTCCAGTTCCATCACTAAGGGGTCTTACTCCTACTTCAGAACTGGTGTTTACTTCATTATCCATAATTGGTAATGTATATCCTTTACCACTAGACTTATACATGGTAGCAGTTTTTACTTCTTCACTTAAATTTCTTTTTTTCCCTTGTTATAGTTCACTTTTTGCCAGATCTGCTTCACTTTACTATCTTTTTCCAGCCTTTTACCTTTTATCACCTTACTTTGAACTACCTCACACTGAATTAGATGGTCATCATTGTCACCATTTTTGTTATTACCTTCATCAGAACTTTCAACTTTCTTGCAACTAGTTACCATATGACCAAACTCCTCACATGATATGCAAATTTCAGGTCTCCATAAATAATCAACATTCACTATTTGGTCATAGCCATCAAGTAGCTTAACTGCAAAGTTATCAAGAAGTTCATTTTGAGGGGAAAGTTCAACCATGCATTTAGCAAATGAGATCCTTTCAAATTTTTCAGTGGAAGCATCCATACATAAGAGTTTTCCAACCCTGGAAGCTAACCAATTAATACCCACAGGAGACCATGCATACAAAGTAATGTTTGAGAGTTTAATCCACACAGGTACTGCTTTGATGCTGCCATAGCTATTACCAACATTTTCATCCCACGGTTTAACGATAAATAATTTATTCTTCATAACTATAGGATCAGACGCAGCAATCCTATTCTTATCATCCTCATTAGAAAACTTGAATAAAAAAGGAAACCATCAGATTTAACACTAATAGAACCCTGTAATTTCCATGATCTTTTGAGAAAATATAGGACAGAGGAGTATGGTAGAGGATTATCAAGAAAGAACCCAACTAAATAATCCTTCCACATCGAGTTACCGGCCTGTACAACTTCAGTAGGAGGCACTATAGCATCACCATTGAACACTAACTGGATATCACGTGGTACATATTTACCTGCGTTGATAAGCTTGGCCTTAAACAAGGAGTTCCAAGCAACAGGAGGACTGGGAGGAGAACGTAGAGACGAGCGATTTGGGGGAGAAGCTATGGGTCGAACAGTGGATGATGGGACAGGAGATGGTAAGGTTGACAAGGCTGGTATAGAAGAAGGAGGTACAAGGAGAGGGGAAGAAGGACTGGGCTGATTAGATGTTGAAGGAATGGAAGGGTCGGCGGGAAAGAAAATTGAAGGAGGAATGGTCCCCATTAAAGAAAATGGACAGGGCTGATTACCTGTTGTTTATGCGAATATATCTTTATACTAACACTAACACGTCTTATTTACCTTCTTGAGGATCTGAACTGAAAAATTTGACGTGTGTGGTATTAATACAAAGTAGTAAACACTCCGATTAAAAATATTCAGGCAGTATATAATATAGATAAATCAGAATCACAAATTGCATCGGACTAATACACAACATATTTCATAATAAGATGTCGATCTACATAATGTCAATACTAGACTCACTCTAATATACATCGTATCTCATATACTATATCAAGTATAAATTGACTACTTAATAATATACATGACATAGCTACTATATGTCAATATATATAATGATGAAGTAAACTGAAACTATCAAAATACTCTACTCCAAATCTAACCCAAAATCCAAGAGTCAATGAGTCCCTGTACCTTTAAAGTCTCAACTTGGCCTGAATATTATTAAAAATAATAAACAAGTTAGACTATATCTAAATAAAAAGGTGTGAAACTAATATCATAACTATTTGACTAAAACTAATAAGCCATAATTAAGTATATCGAACAAACAGTCATAATAAAGCATATTAATTAAATTCACCACTTTATAAATCCATAAATGACTTAACTTTAAAATAAGTCATCCCAAAATATGCCTAAATACCCAAGAATCCATAAAAGGCATATCAAACCAATAGATACAGATATCACAACTGTGACTTAACAATAACAAATTAAGTCATAAATAAAATACTCCCAAAAGAATTACTCAAATAAGGCACATCTAACAAATCACCATTTCATAAATACATATCAAGTCTTAATAGAGTATCATCTCAAAATATGGTAAAAACCAATTCAAAATTCCTCAAAGCCATAAAGGATATAGAATATCCATACTATAAAACTCTAAAGAAATCATCATCAATAATGAAGTAATAACAGTAGTCATTTATTAGTTCAATACAGTGACACACAATCTACTGAAAGAGACTTGCTACAAAGAAAGGAACCCTATAGAAAGAGACTGCGGATTAGGAACACCGCTCAATGAAAAGAGCAGCCATATACCTAATCTGTCCTACGCAAATTTACCTACCGAAAGAGGTAAACATAGTCTAACCGTATAAACAAAATAAATTGAAAGGTTGTATTATATATAGACTACAATGCATGTAAAAATTCGGCTTCCGAAAGAGTCAGCCGTTTTTACAACATAATAGATCTTCCAAAAGAGATCTGCCTACCCAAATCTAAAAATATTTCAATTCTAAGATCGATGAAACATGAGTTATCTTCTCTCAGGGATCTGTTGGTCTGTAATCCGAACACCTAAGATAATACAATTCTAGATATTAATTACTGTTACTCCAGTAATCACAAGAATTTAACTAGATGTCCCATACCAGATATTAATCTCAGATATTTACTAAAAGAAGTAGATTCCACTCAAACTCTATTTAAAAAATTATAATAATAAGAGAAGGAATTGTATGAAATTTCCCATACCAATCTAATAATTCAATCGTTTATTAAAATTCTTTGCTTCATAGAAAACATGAAATATCTTAAAAATCAATCAAGCTAATTTACTTATAATCAAAAAGAAAAGAGATAAAAGATCTTATTTGAAAATAGAATTTGTTTATTGAAGTTTAGAATAAAACCAGTGCTATTTATAAAATAATAACTAATACTATTTTAAAATCTATATAGATTCTTTTTTCATTAAATATTTATCTACTTCAAAAGCTTATAATCATTTCAAGAAACAAGAACTTTACTTTAAAAAGCTTGAAAACTCTTTCAATATTTTTAAATAACTTCTATAATTAAAATCATAAGAAATAAGATCATTTCTTTTATAACCTGTATTTTATAAAAGAGCGGTACATTTTATTTCCATTCAAAACATTTTTAGATTTCCAATATAATTGAAATAACGACTGTTGAGGATTTTTTTTTTAATAAAACTCATTTAAAACTTGAAATGGAATTTGAATAAATAAACGAATTAAGAATTTAATATGCTTTATTAAACTTTCCAAAAGAAAATTTTACCAAAACCCAAAAATAGAAGAAATCACATTTTAGGTTTCAAAATATTTAAAACCATCTTTTAACATTATTCATCAAGTAAAGAAACATTTTAATGATCCCAATTGCATTTTTGGTGAATTCCGGTCATACAAATAATGGACAAACAATATATTGTCTAGCCATTTAATCAATCAGTTTTAATAGTTCTTGACACATATGCTATTTCATAATTAATTATCAAATCAAATTTAATAATTCAACACAAAATTCAACCATCAAACAAACTGAAACCATGACAAGCAATTCAATCATTCTCTACCAATTATTATATCAATGGAATTAATTACTTTTAAATATAGATGAATGAGTTAAATATATTAACTCACCAAACCAAAGAGCGGAACCAATTGCTCGGCCATATCTTCCACTCAAATTTCAATGACTATCTCCAGAAGCCCACAAATACCCATAAGCAATCATGCCTCAACCACCACTCACATCATCGCCCACCAGAACTTACGCATCGCCCCCACTGGCCAACTATCACTGCCTTCGGCCACCTTGGCACGCACCTCCAACACCCGCGCATCAACGATTTCCCCCAACCATGAAGTCACCCTTGTCTACAGCACTGTTGGTCACTACCATGCCTCGTGCGATCGTTGTTGCCGCCTCATCACCTTCAACCTAATCCCCTTCATGCTTTCTTTTCCTCTTTTTCCCGTTCGAATAAATTTTATTTTAGGATTTGCAAATAAAGAAGAATGGGGTAACTAGTTTGGGGATTAAAGATTTTAGGATAGATAATGTATACGGGTTTTGGAAATAAGGGGATCAGAATGAGCTTGGGTGGAATGTATTTTGTTTTAGGCTTTAGAAAACATTTAAGCCTGGATGCAATAAAATGGAAATTATTTTCTCTTTATACATGAAACCCTATTCTATTTCAATGGTATAAAAACTGCTTATACTTTTAGAAAAAATTATTTCATGTTCACAATAACATTATATCCGATTTGATATATGTTCTAAAAATTTAATTATTAATCAATTCAATTTGTTAAAATAAAAATCTATTATTAAATAGATTTCAATTAAATAAAATCTTATTTCAAAATTGCTAATTATTTGAATTTGTCCAATATTACGGCTTCAGAAATAGGGTTGCTACATTAGGGATTAAATCAAAATCTTTTTTTACTAAAACCACTTTGTACCACTCCCACTTAGAAACCCAAAAATGGATGCTGATGATACTATATCCATCATCAGAATAATTTTCAAGCAACAGAAATTGTTCAATACCTCCAAATCATACTTTTAAACTTAGCCAAAATCATTTCAAAGTGGCATCAAATACTTCATACATGTTACTAATCCCATGACCTCAATTTCATAAACCAATAATATACATCCAAATAATACTACTAGTATTTTCCAAAACCATAGAAAACCAATTTCAAAAACACTGGGACTTATGTTTTCAAAATATCAGTTTAAATCTTCTTTGTTTATAAACCATAATTTATAAACTAGTTTTATATAAAGTCACTTTCTTATATAAAATCATTTCATAATTTTTGTGTAGAAAATATCTTATTATTCCTTTAGATTAAGATAAGCATCTTTTACTAAACTTTTAACCCAACATTTTCACCGAAAAACTTATAGTGAAATTGTGTAACTTAATTCACTAGTTGTTAATTTTTTTGTATCTAAAAAATTTGCTTACCCCACCCAAGTAGCAAAAGGGTGATGATAAGATACTTTCATTAAATTGCTATATACAAACTAGTGGAGTACAAAAAAAAATAAGAAAAAAATAATCCATATTCCTAACATGCCGAGCATGGATAAACAATCATCAAGGATATGAGGTATAAAACTGTGAGTGGCATTGGCATCAAACCAAACACTAATAGGAAAATCATAAACAAATTGTAATATCCCCCATTTTGAGGCCTGAAACTAAGTGCTAAAGGTGTTGCAGTCATCTATAGTATTAGTTTCCAATGACAAACGCGATCATGTTAATGGTATCCATAGTACAATAAGCACAAGAAAATGAGATAATTTTAAACATAATTTCCAAACCAAACTTTCTCATTTCATTTCAAAGATATATTTCATATTAATTACATAATCCCCAAATCATGCCCAGGTTAAAATAAAATTTAATACTACAAAATACTCCAAGAACGACATACGAAGTGCCCACTTGGTTGATCAGAGTTACTAAATAGATGGATACATCTATTGTCAATACATTCATACAACAACTAACATAACTATAGCATCCTCCTACTTGGAGGGCCAAAACTGGATGTTGCAATCATCCATAGTAATTAATCCTCGGCGATCAAATATGGCGATATTTGATACATCGAAACACAAAAACACAAGAATATGAAAAAAAAAAATAGACAACAACAAATTCCACATTCCATTTCAAAATATTCCAAATTGATTGCATAATCCCAGTACATAGTCCTCGTTTGAGTAACATATAATTAACAAAATAAGCCAAGAGCAGTATACGAAGATGCCCCCTTGGATGGTTGGAATATATAATAAGGTAATAAAACATATTTTCCTTTACAATCTAAACACACATCGAAAATAAAAGAACTCTAGTAATAAGCTTGCGTCCTGCACATCTGTGGAAGGTTTATTCATCTAAAAAGAACAACTGGAAACCTTAACTCTCAACCTATTCAAAAACAATTGAGTACTCCATAGTTAAAGGGGAAACAAAAACTTTGAGTCGGACAAAAAGCCTGATATGAATAATAATCTATCATCTCAATCCAGTTAGATATCTAGTGAGACCTCGCCACTTAACAGAATGGGTTTTTTCTTCACTAGTATCCTAAAACATTTATAAAACCATACACCATGCTCCTTCATTCACGATGGTTAAAACATAGTACTTCAAAACATTATGATGATATGCAAACTAGTAATTCATATATGGACTACTCATCCTCATTCATTCTGACTATCTGTCCCAATTATAGTTTCGAGGGTCACCATTAACCTTTTAATGTTTATAGGCTATCTACCCAATGTCATAGTTTTCATAGGTTCACTATGAACCTATTAGTAATTCCAATATCTTTTCTCATATCCTAGTTTCTAGGGCTAACTAGGAACCTATTGACTATCTGTCAATATCATAATCCGGATATAGTTTTCATTGGCTAACTATAAACCTATTGGCCCCTGCCAATATCAAACCATAGTTTTCATGGGATGTCTATGAACCTATTGTCCCCTGCCAGTATCTTTCCCTTTACACGGTTTCATGGGCTTACTGTGAACATATTGGCCCCTGCCAATATATTAAATTAAGATTTTTATCATTTCATAAATTATATTCACTACTGGATCAACCTAGCTGGTTATTCTGCCCTCTCCCAAATTACCGTTATGGGTTAATTACAGTGTAAATAGATACATGAAGAAGTAATACTTTCAAAAATCTTTATTTATGACATGGTATTTTCATTTAAAAATAAGAATAGATGATTCGTTTTGAAACTTTAAAACGTCACTTTCGAAATCTCTGGATGTCCTCCTTTGAAAGCATAGAAAACCTTTTTTAAAAATCTAATCATATACCTTTCGAATGCATCAAAACCTTACTTCATAATCTTTAGGAAAATAGTTTCGAAACTAATGAATGTACCCCTTTCGAAAGCATTGAGTTTATTCTTTAAAAACATCATTTGGGTCAAAGTGGTTATATACGAAAGTATCTTTTTCGAAACCCTTATGAAGTTGTTTTAGGGAAAAATTTGAGATTGTCGGAACCATCTATTCGAAAGCACAAGCCTTTAAATTAAAATTTTAAAGGATAGGGTTGAAACCTCTTCTGACTCCATTGCCTTTGAAACTTAACCCCTTTTTAAAACATTTAGGAAGTTGCTTATCTTAGGTTAAAACAGGGGTAAACCTTTGAAAGCATTGATGGCTTCAATACACTCGGAGGGA
This sequence comes from Allium cepa, assembly GCA_030765085.1. NCBI lineage: Eukaryota > Viridiplantae > Streptophyta > Magnoliopsida > Asparagales > Amaryllidaceae > Allium > Allium cepa. Next base: position 956,103,074 of record CM060932.1, read on the forward strand.
AAATTAACTGTTGGGTTTCGACTTGGTCGGAACCAATCCTTTCGAAAGATCTTATTTAGAGAAAAAGGTAGCCCTTCGAAAGCTAATACTTTAACATAATATGGCAACCTTCCCCAAAAGCTTTTTATAGAAACCCTTTCGTAAGCATGAGTTTCGACTATGTCCAAAGCTTTAAGTAAAACAAAGCAAATACTTAACTTTTGAAAACCCAAACAGGGTTTCGATCCCATCGAAAGCATTCCTTTCAACCCCATGGCTTCCGCCTTCCTCCAATCCACTACGTGCCATCTAAATGATACCTTGTGTATTGGTTTTGACAATGTGGGTTTTGACCGGGATGGTTTCGACTGAGATGGGATGTGTGACAACCCTCCTTTCTCTTCTCAGAAAGAGACATCATTATTAAGAAAGAAAGGGATAGAAAAGAGAAATATAGAGAAGAAATAAAGAAACAACATCAGAATCTCAACAGCGGAACGAATAAATATTATTAATCACATAAATATTACATAATATACAATATCTATCAGAGTTACACAACTTATACATCACATACTAGACAGTTATAAACACCTGTCTAGTTATTACAACTCGAAATACAACTCAAACAAATGACTCAGAGATCAACACAGCAAAACCACCTAGATATCTACAAACGCTGAAGCCTCCTGCTCCATTGCTCCTTCAGCAAAGCTGACCTAAATCCCTTGGCTACTCGCAAAAATTTGAGTACCCAAGAGTTTAAGAAAACATAAAATAAACTCCGGATCAGACATGGGTCTGGTGCGAGTAACAAGTTAAAGTTGCTTAACTTTGAAAAACCTTTGAAAGCAAAAGGCATCTCGTAAGACTCCCCGCACATAAACACGGGAATTTTTTTACCTTACGATAACCAAAACATTTGATAGGAAATCCAGTGATATTGTAATAGGGTCTAGGGCTTTCTAGTAAAATACAGAAATAGCTGGAATGCTTACATCTCATGTTCCAACATAGTTAGGCACAGCTAAAATGTATGACACTTATTGGAGATTGGATTCAATACAATGGCAGGGCTACTGGGGTACCGCCCGTCACAGTACGTGACCTAGATCACCATACCAAGGATTACTCCCAATCCTCTGCAACACAAAGCCGGAACCATCGCTTACTGGATAGTCTCGAATAAGACCACGCAGCGGTTGTTGCAATCAACTGCCCGCACATCCGAATAAAAAGGGACCTCTAGACAGGGGAAATCTTATCTAATTTGGGTGCTACCCACTTAGCCTTGCTGCACGTCCCATGTTTTAGCCATTCCCGGTTGCTGAGGCTTGAGGCTACGATACCTTTAGAGAACACATCTCTCAGAATGCTCATCGTCCACCTGACGATGTTCTGAAAACATTCAATCCATACAAGTTCGTTCTGGGTTCGAACGAAACCGAAGGCATTATCTCGTTGCACTCATTTTGGAATCACCCTCAGAGTTAACGATAATAACCCTTGCACTCTGAATCTTCATGTTTTCTTGAGATTCACGACCTATCGTTAATTTGGATCGATGTGGTTTTTGGATATCCAAATCAGGAAACCCAATCCCGGTCTCATCGAAATCCAAAACGCCGTCTTTTAAGTCCGAGTTGTTTTGAAGTTAAAACAATTCAATTCATTATCTATGTTCACACAGATAGATAATTCACATTTTCACAAATAAATAATTCATATTATCACAATTCAATCAAAGCACCCAATATCACATATCAATACTTATCTCATATCAGAGATAAACAATTCAAGGCATTCAATAACATTCACCATCCATAAGCAAAGATCTATTAATCACACCATCTATAATTAATTTAAAATGAATTAAATTAATTACTTCATCTCCAATTAATTTAAAATAAATTAAATTAATTACTTTCACCACTATAAATCTTGCTTACGTAACCACTAATTAATTATAAATCAATTAATTAATCATCCTCTAATTAAACATCTTAACTAATCAACCTTGATTAATTATCCTTTAATTACATTTAGTAATTATCCTTAATTAATTACACAAATTAATTATTCTCAAAAAATTACAGTAATTAACCTTTAATTACTTCATTAATAAATTAATTATAATTAATTACATTAATCCTTAATTAATTACATTAGATAATTACTCTATAATCACCTATTATTGATTAATTAATCTTAGTTGATCAACCCTTAATTACATCATTAATTATATTAATTAATGATCCTTAATCAATTAATTATTGTTCTAATTAATCACGTTAGATAACTAATCTTTAATTAATTTTTATTCATTAATCAGTCATGATTAATCACATTAGTAATTAATTACCCTTAATTAATTACATCACTTAATTATCTTCAAATAACTTTATTAATCAATTCTTAAATTAATTACACTAAGTAATTAATTATTAAGTACTTTCAATAAGTAATTATCCTTCATATTAATTACACAAAGTAATTAAACCCAAAACTACTACCATTCTTCAATTAATTACATCAAGTAGTTACCCACTAATTACTTCACTTAGTAAATATTCTTTATAAATTACACTAAGTAATTATACTTAACCCATCATGCAATACACTGAGTAATTAATCCCTTTAATTACTTTCATTAAGTAATTATACTTAAACAATTCCACAAATGATTATTTTTAATTAATTAATATAATTAATTATTAAAATTAATCATATTAATTAATTATTTAATAATTCCTAGTTAATGATCTTTATTAACTATTAACAATTCTTCAATTACTTTTCTTAAGTAATAACACAACTTAACCATCATTAATTATAAATTAGTTAATTTTTAATTATAAATTAATTCATCTTTAATTACCTAATTAATTAAGTGCTTAACTATACTTAATTAATCTTTAATTACTTGATTAATTAATTTCTAATCATTAATTAATAATCTTCAATTATCTAATTAATGGCCTTTAATTACAAATTAATTAATCCCTAATTAATTAATTTACAACCCTTAATTACTTATTTATTAATCCATAATTATAAATTAATTAATTCCTCTTTAATTAACTTATTAATTTAATTAATCCTAAATCATTAAACCTTAATTAATCTTAAAGATAAAGTTTTAGCCTTTATAATTACTTAATTATCATTAAAAAAGCTCTTGAAACTATTTGCTTTTAAATTCATTTCAAATTAAAGATTCGAAACACTTTTAAGTTTAACAAAATTTAAAACAATTTCAAAAACCTTTTTAATCAAATGTTAAAGAACACTTTTCTTATAAAAGAAATTTGTATAAGAGTTTTTAAAACCAAATTATTTAAATTCAAACCTTGTTTTTATTTTTAAAAACTTTCAAAAAGTTGTTTTAACTGCTACTTCGAGTCCAACCCGAAGACTACTCCAGTATTAACTCGAGAAAAACCCATTTTTTCCTTCTTTTCAAAATTTTGTTTAAACTTTAAAGTTTTTAAATTCTGGAAACAATCTCACTCATTATTACTCGAGTCTTTACTCGAGTCATCCTCACAAAATCACGAGCCTTCCTTCGAGTCGAAACCCAAACCAAAAACCCTGACACAAAATCACATCTATGCACATGCACCGACGACGCCACTATCTCCAACCATCCACAATGGCTTCCCTACATCGGCAATCATCCTCGCACCCTATCATGATCATCAGATCATCATGTCTCCCTCGAAATTGAATTCGAGCATCCAAGCTCAAATCTGGAACAAAAGCTCCACTTGGAAAACCCCTTGTCCTCACGCCTCTGATCACCAGAATTGCTGAGCCTCCGGCCACGACCTCGCCAACTCCCCTTGCTACACTTTTCCAGAGTCTGGTGGAACTCGATCCACTAGAGACATCGTGGTGAACAATTTCTCGATCATCACCAATCTAGGGTTACAAACAATTCGATCCATCACTGCCACTATAGTGATCTGCCATCACTTCTGCCTTTTTCTCAAACACTTCGTCCACTCCTCCACCTCCAGTGATGACCGCGACTCCCCAAACCACTTAGATCACCAGAAACCACCTCATACTCAAAATCTAACTACTCCTACAATACAATGCTAAAAATTATGATTTCTATTTTAAAAATCATGTTTTTATATAAGGTTTCAGATCACAAGCCTGAATTAATGAATTAGAGTGTTTGAAATTTAAACAAAACTCAAGTCCTCCTGTCCATTTTGGTTTCCAAAGAAAATTTAAATTCATTTTAACTTTGCTAATTTTTAAACTTTAATTTATGATAAAACAAACAATTTTTGCTTGAAGCTTAAGCCATAACAAAGATTAGTTCGAGAGGTAGTGATTTTTGATTAAGTCTTGAGCCTGGAAACAGAATTCAATAGCATGCACATACCAATATACATTCACATATACATACAGAAAAATGCACTTATATATTATTCACATAACATACTTATTCTAGATATTACTCAAGCAACTAGATTCATAGACTTAAGTATTTAAAAAAAATGTTACTCACTTGAGAAAGATGATGAGCAGAGCACTTAGCAACAGTTCTGATTTGAAAACTTGAGTTGTCGTTCCTTATTTTTGAAATAGCTTTTGACATTTTAAAACTTGAATTTGCTGGAAATGTTTGATTTAAAAACTTGCGTTGCTGAAATATGAGCTTTGTTGCTGAAACTTAATTACAAACTAGAATTGCTTTGATTAGAAATTGTAATGCTTGCTGGCTTTGTTCCTGTAACAACCCTAGATTTTTGAAATATTTTTCTTAAATATGATTTTTATTTCATTTTGAAAATATCTTAAAATTTATTTTATTTCAAGATTTTATTTTTAAATTTTTTTTTTAAAGTGTGGTTATAATTTTCTAAAGCTTATTGTATTTTATTTACAATTTTTAAATCCTAATTTTAATTATTGAGTTATTTTCTTAATTATTTCATATTTTTCTAAAAAATTATTTATTTTCTTTCCTACTTCATTTTGTTTTGTTTTTCTATTTTATTTACTAACTTTTATTTGTTTAAATTGAATAAATAAATAAGAAATATAAAGAGTCAAAAACTTTTCATATGCATGTGACTTTCCAATTGCCTTTTGTCTTTTCATTTTTCATTTGACTTTTCATTGAAAGTGGTCGTCCATTTCTTTCTCTTAGCTGTATATCCTCTTCATTTTCACGTGAGAAAAACTTCTCTTCAGCTCAAAAGTTCGGCCATTACAATTTCTGAAATTACTTTGGTAAGTCATGGCATTTTTCTCTTCTTTTCACCTTAGTTTTCCTTGAATTCTTGCCTTGCTTCTACCTAGACTTGCTCGGCCATAAGCCTCTCCATCACCACCGACCATCACCTCCACCTTATACGGCAGCTCCTCCTCTGACCATGACAGACCGTGGCCTCTCTATGATACAAACACCTCAAAATTTGCAAGCACCCCTTAAAACAAGCCTAGCCGAGCCCTAAATGCCACCATCCCTTCACATATCCACTTCGACCAACCCTAGACTCACCAACACCAGCAAGTTATCATCTATAGACGCAACTGCACCATCACAGGCCTGAACCAAGCAAGGACGAGCCACCACATGCTCATGTCCAAGCCAAGAATGTCACCAAAACCCCACTATTTTGCCATGCCTTGTGTATGCTTCATGTTATCACCACTACCCCTCCATCTCCTTACTAGCCGAGCCATATTGACCCATACTCGACCCAAACACATAGCCACGACCGAGCACTTAAACCCTATGGACGAGCATATGAGTGGTAAAAGCAAGGTCGAGTTATGTAGTTCTTTGTTGCTTTTTATTTCAAGTTGTTCAATGATATTTTGTGTTGTAAATATAGGTTTACAATGTCTTATTTTGGTTGTTGTTACAAGATAATCATCTTGGCTCTCCACTCACTTGAAGCTGTAGTCGTGCTTTCTGGATTTTTATTCTGTGTGTTTTTTTGTGCTATCTCCAGCTTGAAGAGGTGAGTATTCACACATGACATCTATAATTATATAATTAGTGAATTGATAGCAAGTGAATGTGTACAATAATATTATCATGTTATACCTATCTATGATATGAATCATACGATGTTAAACCTGTTTATAAACATGTCATATCATCTGTTACAGCTATATGATGCTATACCGTTTATTTATATCTGTTCTCACACTGTAAGTTCCCTGTAGAATAGAATCATCATGGGTTGAAATGATACATACCCGAACGGACTTTAGAATAGGGAAAAATCATTATGGGCTAAAATGATAGGCCTGAGCGATTTTTATTTATTTTATATAATCTGGCATTGCGGGTTTGAAATGATATAACTCGGATTTTTCTTTGTAAATTACGGATGGAAATGATATATTATCCGCATCACTTTACCTAGATTAGAAAATATTATACAGACCCGTGGTTATTGTATATATTTTATGGAATTTCTAAAGTATTTTAAAAAATGTAAATTAAGATATTTATGATTTAAATTGAATCAAAAATGATTTTTATAAAGTGTTAATGAATTTCTACAAGTTAAAATTGTGAAATAAATGAATAGTTAAGTTGAAATTTGATATATAACTTAAATTTGAAATTTGAGAATTTTATTTAAAAGTGAATTTTAAATTAAGTAAATAAAATGAAAAATAAGTTATATTTTGAAATGGAAATTTAAACTTAAGTGTTAAGTTAATTTTTAAAATATAAAGAATAGAAATTGGCGTGCTTGAATTTAATAAGTGAATTATTTAAAAATTTGATTTTATGTATAAATTTACTTTATAAAACCATAAGCTAAGGGTATTTAAATGATTATTTTTATAGTGAAAAATACGAAATTTTATAAGTAAAAATGGTTTAAATCAAAGTTTAATTATTTCTGAAATTGTACTGAAAATCTAAAATTTGATTAACAGCATTTCAGAAATGCTATCATTTCTGAAGTTAACTTGAATTCAGAAGTAAAGGATATTACTGCATTACTAAGTGTTGTAGTTGATACAAATGAACTATAGCTAAAATTTAACTAAGTGATATTACAACACTTTGTAAGTGTTGAAGTTGCAGAAACTAAAACTTGAACCTGAACTATTACATCAGTTTTTAAATGCTGTCTTTGCTGAATTGAATTATTTTCAAATGTAACTTACCGTAGCATTTTCTAAATGCTGCGAAAGCTAAAATTTCACTGTTTAAATGAATTTAAGTGAATAAATGAACTCTAAAAAGGCTAAAATTTTAGGAATTTACTATTCAATTATTAAGTATAATAACTTCACTTTTAAATGGTTTAAATGGAGTATTTTAATTTGAAATATAAACCATTTTGAAATGTGATTTGGAATGATATTTAAATTAAATAAAAACGAATGAGGTTTTCAAAAGATAAGATACTTTGATATTTTGAAATGGATTTGAAATGATATTTGATTTTTGAAGTATAAAATACCATTTTGAAATTTATAACCACGGGTTATAATAACAATTGGTTGTTAAAGAGAGCGGGATCGAATATAGACATACTCTTTATCGATACCGAAAACCACTTTAACAACTGTGTACGCGGTGGAGATTCCAGAATAAAGTAAGATGGTGGCGACGTTTTTAAGGTATATTACGTGGAATCAACTCCCGTGAGTTAGCTTAAGGTGGCTAAGACAGGAGCGATCTTGGGCCAAAAAGGGTAGCTCCTCTGGTCAGACACATTTCTTCGATACCATTCTATTACTTTGTGATTGTTTGGTGGCCACCCTTTGATTTGGGAGTGTGTTCCAAGGTGGACGTAGTGGCTGCTACGTTACCGCCATCCCATGTGCATAATTGGTATGTCTAACCTGGCATTGCCTCATGTGCCATGTCATCTACCATGGCGAGCCTTACTACGAGTTTCTATTTATGTCGTACCTATGCAGTATTTATGGTAGCCTCACGATCTGGAGGTATGATGGTATTGTATAGACTATTGGCATTATTTTGTGTTAAGGGGTATATTGGTAACCCCTTAACTCTATTTTTAAAGTAAGTTTATTTTACTGTAGACATTATTATAATAACGCAATATTACTACATACTAAATAGTTTAACGGATCCTCAGAGGATGGACGATCCCAAGCATCCTTTAAGTTACTTGTTCATTTACTACAGTTCACTTGAGTTGGTTTACATTATATAAGTTTGTAAGTCCCGACTCGAGTGTTTTTTGTTTTTCTTTACGCTCGGGTCAGTCAGAGTATTCACGGCTTTGGATTTCTCTTTCTGGAACTAGGAATCGCTGGAGATTCTACTTATCTAGTTATCTATCTATTTCAGTTTCAGTTGTTCTAGTTCAGCTCATGTATTAGCGGACTTCTATGTATTTGAGATTTCTATTATGTTCTTTTCAGACTGATATTATGTATTTGTTTTGAGACTTTGTTATAGTAGCTTCATGAACTACTATGGTATTTTAATTTCCGCTATGAGTTATTTTGATATTTCTGTGTCTGTGATTCTGTGTAATTGATTTTATTTGCTCCAAATTTTATTACAATCTGTTATTTTGTATCATTCAAGTATGACATGTGTGGATTATTGTCCATTTGAATGGTCCAAAATAATGGGTCGTTACATAGCCTGCAGAGAAAAAACCCATTAGTGATAGGGTAGAAATACCCTAGAATGAGTGAAATCAACCTCAGAATCATTCTTTGTGAGAGAACATATTTTAAAAGTATAAAATGATTTTCAAAATGATTTTTCAAAGGATTTTTCAAAGATTATTTTGATATAAAAATTTAAAGGAAATTTTCTTCTTAACTTCCTTCCTTTCGTATCCACCTTTTAATTGTTTTCTTTCTTTAGGATATTCATCCAAGTGAATTTATCTTGTCTTGTCTTAATTTATCTGTGTCTTCTCTTTATCTTATTCTAAATTCATTCTTGATTTTTCAGGATGAATCGAGGAAATGCCGGAGATAGGGGTCGTGGTATTGCCCCAGATCCTCAGCCCGTTGCACCTGCTAGGTTTACTATTCTCTGTAAGGAATTCTCTCAACTTGCTGGAACCCAGTTTACGGGTTCAGAGAGCATTATTGAAGCCTAGCAATGGTTGCGGAGTTTAGAGAGGATATTTACTAGTCTTGAGATTAGTGATGCTCAGAAGCGTCAGCTAGCAGCATGGCAGTTGCAGGAGGCTGCTCTAGATTGGTGGGAGTCTGTTACAGCTAACACCGTTGAGGTTGATCTTACTTAGGAGAAGTTTAGGTATCTTCTCGTGTTTCTTTGAATTCTATTTTTCTATCTCTTCGTGCCTTTTCTAAGTTTATCTATCATCTTTTCAGGGATGCTTTCATTGCTAAGTGGATGCCCGAGGCTGGGAAATCCCAGCTTTATAGAGAGTTCATGAATCTCAAGTATGGAAGCATGTCTTTTTTTGAGTATGAGAGGAAGTTCAACGAACTTTCCAAGTCCGATCCTAGCCTGATAGATACTCCTCTCAAGAAGAATGAGAAGTTCATAGTAGGTGCTTGTCCCCAGTACTATGATCGTCTCGTTTCACATGTTCATAGCACTTTTACCAAGCTTATGGATATGGCTTTCTGGTATGAGAACCCTACTTCTAAGGGTCTTGCTGTTTCTGGTACTCCTTTATCTCGGTCTTCCTCTGCTAACTCTAAGAAGTGAAAGCTTAATTTCCACCAGCAGAAGAAGAATTGGCTCAAGAATCTGGGTTTGGGATCTTCATCATCTTCTCCTTCTCTGAGGCAGCCAGTTGACCTTTCTACCATCACCTGCTTCAGATGTGATTGGAAGGGATGCCAATAGTTGTCCTACTCTAGCTGATGCTGTTGTTCCTCCACCTGCTCAGTTGGTGAGGCGTGATCTCTGTCAAATCTGTCTTCACCCTGGTCATTTCTGAAAGGATTGTCCTACCCAACAGAAGGGTAAGCCTTCTGGTATATTTGCTGTCACCTCTGCATCTTCTCTAGCTCTGGCACCTGCTCCTACTCCTGCTCCTAGTGATGACCAAGGTACTCTTCAAGGCACCTTTTATATATTTCAGCATCATGTTCGTGTTTTATTTGATACTGGAGCTTCCCATAGTTTCATTTCTACTAAGTATGATTCTGTTAGAGCATCTTCTTTCTCCAAAGTATGATTCTATACTGTTGGGCGAGTTTCGACCGGCTCCTTCACTACCACCAAGCCATCTCTCGTCGAACCACCTACCTCCCAAACAACACCGGACCAACCCACTCACAAGTCACCACCGAACCAACCCATATCCTCACCACTGTCGGACCATCCATCATCTTCCAAGCATGGCCGAACCAGAGTGCTACCGAACCAACTCCACTTCCCTTCCTGGCCGAACCAACTCCACTTCCATGTACTACCGAACCAGAGTGCAACCGAACCAGAACCTATTACAACCATCAACTACCGGACCACAGTACTACCGGACCAAGGCGTACCGAACCAACACTACCAGGCCAGATTGCATCAGCCCAGGCCCACCAGCAGCTATATACATCCAAGACCCCTGCCCCCAGCCTCACTCTATAAATAGAGGGGCAGGGGTAGAACAATGGCAGACAAGTTTGAGAGCTCAAGCACGGACGAAACTTTAAAACAACTTTCATATACTTGTATACAAAGCTTTGTACTTGTAATCTGAAGAGAAAAAGGAGAATAACATAAAAAGTGGACGTAGGCACGTTCTGGCCGAACCACTATAAATCTGTATGTCTTTTACAGTTTAGTCCCTGCTTTTTATATATTTGCATAAATCACCCAAATCACTAGGAACAACTTAAAATTGACTGAATCATACGACTTGGAGGTGTTTGCCCAATTTTTGTGCAAACATGTACCTTTATGTGATTCAAATCCAATTGGGGGTCCCGCAAACCTTAATTAGATTTGTAAGTAAGTGAAACTTCACTATTCTGATCATTTCTTCAGTGGTGATTTCTATGTTTTGGGCTTCGATGCTTCTGATTTACTGCTTGGAAGTGATTGGCTTGGTAGGCATGATGGCCGTATATCTTATAAAGCCCGGTCTGTTTATCTTATTGATGATCAAGGAAATTCCTTGATTATTCAGTGCCGCATGCCTCCAGATTTTGCTGGCAGTTTTATATATTCTCTGTATTCTTCTCCTGGTGATTTTCATTCGACTCATATGGTCAGATTCTATTCCGATGTATTTGATGAAGTTACTGCTTTAGCTCCTAAGTGGGAAATTGATTTCCGCATTGATCTTATTCCTGGAGCTCGACCTGTAGTTCTTCCTCCTAGAAGAATGGCACCTTGCATGAAGGTTGAGTTAGGAAAGCAAATTGGGGACTTGTTCTCTAAAGGTCTTATCAGACCTAGCCATTCAGAATGGGAAGCAGCGATGGCTTTCATCACCTAGTCTGATGGATCTTTGAGGATGTGTGTTGATTATAGGGAGCTGAACAAGCTCACTATGAAAAACAGATATCCAATGCCTCGTATCAATGATATGTTCTGTCAGCTTTAAGGTGCCACTGTTTTCTCTCAGCTTGATTTTGCTATAGGTTTCCACCAGCTCAGGGTTGCTGAGGAAAGCATTCCCAAGACTGCTTTCCGTACTAAGAATGGGTTTTATGAATGGTTAGTCATGCCTTTTGGTTTGACTAATGCTCCAACTTTCTTTGTTGACTTGATGAATCGTGTTTTTCGTGATGTGCTTAATAAATTTGTTCTAGTCTTTGTTGATGATACCCTTGTCTTCTCTAAGACCAAGGAAGAGCATGAGTCGCATTTGAAAACTGTTTCAAAAACTCTAAGAAATCATCAGTTGAAGGCTAAATTTTTTAAATGCCATTTCTGGAAGGATGAAGTTTGATTCCTTGGACATATTGTTTCTGGTAATGGAGTTTCTGTTGATCCAGCCAAGAACGCTGCGATCAATGTAAGTCTTTCTTTCTTTCTCTTTTCCTTCATCATTTAATTATTCTATTTTTTTGTTGTTCTTATTTCTCCCTATTCTGTTACAGGATTAGGAAACTCCTAAGACTCCATCTGATATTCATAGTTTTCTGGGCCTTGTCGGTTATTACCGGAGATTCATTGAGAATTTTGCTCGAATTGCTGCACCTCTCACTGCTTTGGCTCGTAAGAATGCTAAGTTCATCTGGGATAAGAAGTGTGAAGCTGCATTCGATGAGTTAAAGAGCAAGCTATTTCCATACCAGTTCTTACCGATCCGAATGGAAATGAGGGATTGACGGTATACACTGATGCTAGTCGTGAGGGATTGGGTGTTGTTCTCATGCAGGATGGTAAGGTTATTGCCTATGTCGCTATCATTTGGAAACCCATGAGGCAAATTTTGTTGCTCATGATTTAGAATTGCTTGCTGTTGTCTTTGCTTTGAAGCTCTGGAGGCATCATCTTCTTGGAGCTAGGTTTGAGCTTTTCACCGATCATCAGTCTCTAAGATATATCTTCACCCAGAAGGATTTGAATCAGAGGAAAGTTCGTTGGCTTGAGTTTCGGGCTTCTTCTGACCTCGATATTAGTTATACTCCCCTTAAAGCTAATGTTATGGCCGATGCTTTGAGTCGGAAGAAGGCTTTGTTGTGTTAGCTTGTTGTTTCTTATCCACTTTTGGATCGTATCAAGGCTAAGCAGGATAAGGATGGGATGCTTAGATTGATGAAGGAGAGTGTTCATAGTAGGGTTGGTGGTAGTAGTAGTGGTAGTAGTGGAGCTAAGATCAATGATAGTGGAATTTTGAGGATTAATGGTAGGATTTGTGTCCAGAATGTTGATGGATTGAGGCAAGAGTTGCTTCAAGAGAATCATCGATCCAGATTTTCTATTCATCAGGCTGTGTCGAAGATGTATCAGGATATGAAGAGGCTTTATTGGTGGAAGGGTATGAAGCAGGATATCTCTATCTTTGTTAGTCGATGTGCGACTTGTCAATAAGTCGAGACCGATCATCTGAAGACACTTAGTTTGTTGCAGCCCCTTGAGATTCCCAATTGGAAGTGGGAACAGGTTTTCATGGATTTCATTGATGGATAACCGAGGTCTAGGAGAGGTAACGAGAGTATCTGGGTTATTGTGGATAGACTGACCAAGTCCAATCATTTCATTTCGGTTAAGTCTACTCGTTCTGCTTCTAGCTTGTCTGAGATCTACACGAGAGAGATTGTTCGTCTCCCTGGTGTTCCTCTCAGTATTGTTTGTGATCGTGATCCTATCTTTACCAGTCAGTTTTGGAAAGCAGGAATCTTTGGGTGCTCATCTGAATCTGAGCACTGCTTACCATCCACAGATCGACAGTCAAATGGAAAGAGTGAATTAGATTCTTGAAGATCTTCTTTGTGCTTGTGTGCTTGATTATGGAGGATCTTGGGAAGATCATCTCCATCTTGCCGAATTCACCTACAGTAATAGTTATCAAGTATAATCTAGTCTTCTGTTTTAAGCTTGTCTTAATACTTTATCTATCTCATTCCATCTCTGAATTCAGGCCAGTATCAAAATGTCCCTGTTTGCAGCTCTTTACGGACGACCTTGTAGATCTCCATCTTGCTGGATTGAATCCAGTAATCATTTGGTTCTTGGTCCTGATTTGGTTTTGGAGGCTTATGAGAGAGTTTAGGAGATTTAGAGGAAGTTGAGGGTTGCTCAGGATAGGCAGAAGAAGTACACTGATAGGCGTAGGCGGATTTTAGAGTTTGCTGTTGGTGATCAGGTTTTCTTAAGGTCTTTCCCTTAAGGAATGTCATTCGCTTTGGTCTTAAAGGGAAGCTTTCTCCTAGGTTCATTGGTCCTTTCCGCATTGTGGAAAGAGCTGGTTCTTTGGCTTATCATCTGCATTTGCCCGAGAAACTGTCTGGAGTGCATGATGTACTCCATGTCTCGCATCTTCGCCGGTATCTTCATGACCCATCTCTTATTGTTCAACCTTCTGCTTTTGATAGTTTGGATATTGAGCCTAATCTGACTGTCGAGAGGAAGACACTTCGTATTGTCGACAGAGGTACGAAGCAGCTAAGAAGGAAATCTATTAGTCCGGTCAAAGTATAGTGGAGTATTGATGATCGAGATTGTTCCTGGGAGACGGATGCGAGCATTCGTGCTTCGAATCCGGAATTGTTCATTTCAGGTACTATTTGCCTTTCTATCTTGCTTTCTTTATTTTTTCCTTGTTCATTCTTTTCAGGACGAAAAGATTTGAGAGGAGGAGTGTAACAACCCTAGATTTTTGAATTTTTTATAAAATTTGATTTTTATTTCATTTTGAAAATATCTTAAAATTTAGTTTATTTCAAGATTTTATTTTTAAAACATTTTTTTAAAGTGTGGTTATAAGTTTCCAAAGCTTATTGCATTTTATTTACGATTTTTAAATCCCAGTTTCAATTATTAAGCTATTTTCTTAATTATTTCATATTTTTCTAAAAAATATTTATTTATTTTCTTTCCTACTTTATCTTTTTTTGTTTTTCTATTTTATTTACTTACTTTTATTTGTTTAAATTGAATAAAGAAATAAGAAATATAAAGAGTCAAAAACTTTTCATATGCATGTGACTTTCCAATTGCCTTTTGTCTTTTCATTTTTCAATTGACTTTTCATTGAAAGTAGCCATCCATTTCTTTCTCTTAGCCGTATATCCTCTTCATTTTCACGTGAGAAAAACTTCTCTTCATCTCAAAAGTTCGGCCGTTATAATTTCTGAAATTACTTTTGTAAGTCACGACATTTTTTTCTCTTCTTTTCTTCTTAGTTTTCCTTGAATTCTTGTCTTGCTTCTACCTAGACTTGCTCGGCCATAAGCCCCTCCATAACCACCGACCATCACCTCGACCTTACACTACAGCTCCTCCTCCTCTGACCATGACAGGCCATGGCCTCTCTATGATGCAAACTCCTCAAAAATTGCAAGCACCCCTTAAAACAAGCCTAGCCGAGCCCTAGAACCACCACCAGCAAGTTATCATCTCTGGCCATAGCTGCACCATCTCTGTAACAACCCGATATTTTCAACCATTCGCATCCGCACATGTCGGACTTGAATTGCTCAAAATACCGCATTGTAAATAAAATTTGGCAAATCTCAGAATATACAGTAAATAAAATCACAGATCACAGACACAGAGTATTTAATAATGCAGCGGAAGTAAAAGAAATAGTAGTTCATGAAGCCACTGTATAAATATATCAGAGTTAAATAAAATACAACAGACTAAAAAAAGTACAACAGAACTCTTAAGATGATAACCAAGTACAAGCTGAATAGAACAACAGAACTGGAATAGATAAAACTAGATAAGCAGATAATCTCCAGCGATTCCAATCTCCAGAAAGTGGAATCCAAATCTGTGAATAACTCAGGCTGACCCGAGCGTAAATAAAAATACAAAAACTCGTGTCAGGACAATATATACGTATATAATGTAAACCAACTCAAATGAACTGTAATAAGGTACAAGTAACTTAAAGGATGCCTGAGACCGCCCATCCTTTAAGGATCCGTTAAACTATTTACTATGTAGTAATATTTCGCTATTATAATAATGTCTACAGTAAAATAAACTTACTTTTAAATAGCGTTCCGGGCTACCCATATCACCCTTCACACATAAAAGTCCCAGTAGTCCATCCAATATCATGCCATCTCCACTCCGGGTGACTGTCAGAGGATACCACACGGGCTACGGGAGAAAAACAAACTCGTAGTAAAGGCTCGGTATGGTAGGTGACACGGCACACAAGGCAATGCTAGGGTAGATATACCAATTACGCACACGGGATGGTGGTAACGCAGCAGCAACATACGCCCACCTCGGAACACACTCCCATATCAAAATCGGAGGATGGCCATCTAATCAATCACCAGTAAGAGTATAGTATCGAAGGTATGTGTCCGATAGGAGGAATGACCTCACTTGGCCCGAGATCGCTCCTGTTTTAGCCACCTTATGCCAACTCACGGAAGTTGGGTCCACGTAATATACCTCAAGAACGTCGCCACCATCCTACTTCATTCTGGAATCTCCACCGCGTACACGGTTGTCAAAGTGGTTTTCGGTATCGACAGAGAGTATGCCAGATATCCGATCCCAGTCTCTTTGCCAACCAATCGTTATTATAACCCGTAGTTATAACTTTTAAAATAATGTTTATACTTCAAAATAAGATATCATTTCAAATCCAAATCTTTATCAAAATAATGATTACATTAATTCCAAACCATTTTAAAACATCATATCTTTCCAGAAATTCTTGTCAAATCATTTTAATATATCAAAATATCATATCTTTTCAAAACCACATTTCAAATCATTTTAATATATCAAAATATCATATCTTTTCAAAACCACATTCATTTCAAATCATTATTCATTTTATTCAATTTAAAATATCATTTCAATTTACATTTCCAAACAGTTTATATTTCAAAAATCATTTTAAATCATTAAAATGAAGTTATTATATTTAATAATTAAATTATTAAATTTCCAAAATTTCAACTTCCAAAGTTCATTTATTCACTTAAGTTTATCAAAACAGTGAAAATTCACTTTTCGCAGCATTTAGAAAACGCTACGGAAAGTTACATTCAAAACAGTTCAATTTAACAAAAGACAGCATTTTTAAAAATGTTGTAATAGGGTTTACTTAGTATTTCAAATAAAGTTAGTTAAATTCAACAATTATAGCACTTAAAAAGATTGCTATAATAGCCTTTAATTCAATTTAGCTTTTTGGTTCATTATCATCAACTACATCATTTACAAATGATGTAATATCATTTAAATTGCAATTAATAGCATTTCAAAAATGCAGTAAATTAACTTCAAATATTCAATATAATTTCACAACCAATTATATTTTTATTTAAAACATTTTTAACTTATAAAATCATACATTTTCACATTTATAAACAACATTTAATTTTCCTTAAGTTCATGATTTTATAAAGTTAAATTTCCATTCAAAAATCAAGGTTTAATAATAATTCACTTATTAAATTTCAACATTCAAATTTAAATTCATTAAATTAAATTTCAACTTAACACTTAAGTTTAAATTTCAAAATATAACTTAATTTCAATTTTATTCACTTAACTTAAAATTCACTTTTAAGCCAGATTCACAAATTCCCATTTGGTTATATTTCAAAATTTCAACTTAAATAATCATCCCTTTTATTTTTTTAACTTTATGCAAAAATCATTAATATATTATAAAATCATTTTAAATTCATTTTAAATTTAAATTATCATAAATTTATCATAATTTCATATTTAATTTATTTTCCAATTATAATTAAATCAAAATTCCCAAAATAACTTACATTTAAATTTTCTAACTTTTCCATAATTTATTTAACCTATAAATTTCCAAAAAAATCAATAATACTTTACAAAAATCGTTTTTAATTATGTTTTAAATCAAAATATTATAATATTTACATTTCAAACATATTTTTAAAAATTTTAGAAAAATATATTTTAACTACGGGTCTGTATATAATTTTCTAGCCTAGGTAAAGTGATACGGGTAATGTATCATTTCAACCCGTAATTTACAAAGAAAATCCGGGTTTTATCATTTCAAACCCGCAGTCCCAAGTAAATGAAATAAAATGAAAATCGCTCAGGCCTATCATTTCAGCCCATAACGATTTTTCCCTATTCTAAAGTCCGTTCGGGCATGTATCATTTCAACCCATAGTGATTCTAATCTAAAGGGAACTTGCAGTGTGATAAACTGATAAAAATAACAGAACAACATAATATAATAGTAACAGATGTTATAATAGGTGTTTAAGCATGGGTGAACATCATATAATCATAATATAGCATATGTAACATGTTAATGCATTTTACAGATTCAAAAGGGGTCAATTTACTAGTTATATATGTACATATTGTCTGGCGAGGATAACTCACTTGTTTGAGCTGGAGATTGCAATACAACTGACACAAACTGAGATCTTCAAAAGCACGATGGCACGACAAAGATTTGATATTGAGAGAGCCAAAGATAATTGCCTTGTTCACATTTACACAAAACAATGCAACATATAAGTTACAAAACAATGTAACACTTGAATAACACTAGAAATCAATGTCCAAAACAAGTTAAATGGTTTGCACTTGTTCTCAACTTCACATACTTCAGTTATGAACTGAAATAGAATAGCCAAGGCATGGATTAAGGTCTGGTTTGGGTCCAGTATAGGCTCGGCTACAAGGTGATAAGGTGAGTGGGAGTTACAAGTAGAGAAGACAATGGAATACAAAGGGTTCTAAGGCAAATGGTGGCTTTTGTTGCACCATAGGGTTCGACCCTTGCTGTTGTGGGTCTAGCCATGCAATGTGAAGGTCAGGTGGGGTCTGATGTGGCAGCTAGAGGTGGTGGAAGATCAGGTGGTGGAGGCTATTGGTGATGGCCATGGTGGAAATTGAAGGTGATGGACATAGGGTGCAACAATCTACACACAAGGCAACATATCATCATTTCTAGGCTATACATGGGCTCGGCCTCAAGCTATAGGGGCGTGGCCAGGTGTCCAGATGGTGGTGGGTGAGGTGGAAGTGGGTGGTGGTCAGGTCAGAGCAAGGGGTGGTGGAGGAAGTGGTGGAAAAGGTGGTGGAAGTGGTGATAGAGGAAGGGTATGCTCGGCCTAAACTATATGGTGATGGTTTGTGTAAATGGAGGGTGGATCTCTTGCCTAGGGCAGGTCGGCCTGATGGGGTGGTGATCTGGAGGTGGTGGTGGCTGGTTGTGGTGGTGATAGGGTCGGCCTAGCAGCTGAAGGTGGAGGAACAAAGCTATGAAGGTAGAGAACATATACAAAATTCAATAGAAAACAAGAAAAACAAGGAAGAAGGAGATGAATTTTACCCAAACCTTTGAAGCAATGGCCGTGCAATTTTTTTATGAGTTTGAGAAGGTTAGAATACGTGAAAAATGAGGGAGATGCAGCTAGAATGAGAAATGAAAGCACGGCAAAAAATCATTAAAGAGTGGAGTTGAGAAAATGAAAGGTCGTAATGTAAAAAGGCTTTGGAAGTTAAAGTGTTTAAAACCTTTAAAATTTCCATCGATTTATTTTAATTTTTAAATAACTGAAATATATATATAAATTCAGATAAAAGTACGAAAATTTATTAAATAAACAAAAATAAATAAACAAATATTAATTATATATATAATTTAATTAATAAAACAGCAAAAATTGCAAACTAGTCTTGAAAATATGAAAAATAAATGCAATGAACTTTGGAAAATCTTTATGTACTTGTAAAAATATTTATAACAAAGATAATAACATAAAAAAAAATGCATTCACAAATAAATATATAAATTTTAATTTAAATATAATTTAAATGAAGAAAATAGCAAAGAAAATAGAAACTAGGCTTTAAAAATAGAAAATAAATTCAATAAGCTTTAGAAAAATTATACTATCACTTCAAAAATATTAAAAGACAAAAATATACACAAAATAACAGATTAAAACATATTAAAATAAAATATGACAAAGAAAAATATAATTTATATAATTTAAAATAGACAAAATTGTTAAATAAATCAAATTACACCCAAAATTGAAATGTACATAACTTTTACAGTTTAACTCCGTTTTCAACGAAACAAAAAGCAGTGTTCATGTTATTAAATCTATTTTCATAATAAAAGATAAAATTTATAATTTCAAACTTTTAAATTTTTAAGTAAAAGTCAAAGCTTGACCAGTTTGACCAGAATCTCACTTTTTAGTAAAATATCTAATTTATACCAGTTTAAAACTATAATTCACTTAATAATCAACATTTATATAAAAAAATGAAATGTTTGAAAAAAAAGTTTAAAATATTTGCAAAATAAAAAATAAAGTCAAAATTAAAATATATGTAAAATCTAGGGTTGTTACACTCTCCCCCGCTCAAAACTTTTCGTCCCCGAAAAGGAATGAGACACGGGAAAGCACAGAAAAAAATAGAGTGAAATAAGATTAAGACAAGATGACAAGGAGATTGAAATTATACCTACTAACTATTGTTATAGGTAAGTTTCACAAGGTAGAGATGATTTTCCCAAGATTCTCTAGAATCAGGAACACAAGCACGAAAAGATCCTTTAGAATCTGATTCACTCTTCCTGCTTGACCGACGGTCTGTGGATGGAAAGCAGTGCTAAAATTCAAAATGAGTACCAAAGATTATTAAAGATTATAGAAAGATTTCTAAACAGACTGGTATATGCAATAGCCTCCCATTCTGTAGCAAGATAAGGGAAATTAGGACAACCAAAAGATAGTTTGAAAAACAAAATAAAATAATAAATTTGAAACCATAAAATTTCAACTTAAACTGAAAATTAATTTTACATAAGTCAAATAAATCTTAAGCATCTCTAATTTCATTATCTTATCATCCAATTATCTTAAATTAACAAATCCCTAAAATCATGTATTTGAAAAATCTTTTATTATACTCAAAATGTACCAAATAAAATTTAATTCTTCTTCACTACTAATTAAAATTAAAATTATTCCTCTCAATATATTTTATCACCTATGTTAAGTATGCTTACACTTATTATAACGGTTTTAATTTATTCTTAATTCCTTCAACATCATTTATATTGTAAATTATTCAATTACCTTTTTATTCTACTTACCTCAGTTAATCTTTTTATAACTAAAATTCAAGTGTATAACATTTATTATAACCACTCAAATTTTATTTATAAAAACTTTTTATATTATATATTATCCAATTACATTGTTAACTTCTGAAAATTTAAGGTAGGTTATATTTGAATGCAATTGAGTATTATACAAATAAAACTTTCCAATTCAATCATCTCAAGCTTGAATCATTTATTCAAAAAATTTGAATTTCTTTTTATAATTGAAATTATTCTTTAAGGTAAAATTTAAGAATAAAATTTTCGACTCCCTTCAAACCATTTAGAGATAAATAAATATATGTACATAATATGTCAAATCAATTTAAATCATATATATATATATATATTATAAATCAAATCATATCTTATAAATTCAAATCAATTAAATTCTCAAAGCAACACTGCAGCAAGACTATAGAACGGTCTCTTCACTTCGAAACTCGAAAATGAAAGTCGATGATGCCGCGGTCATCACCGAAGTTATTTTCCAGCGACAAAGAGAAGAGCCCTAATTTCTTTAAACTTTAAAATTCTTTGGAAACAAATTTCTTATTCAAAAATACTTTAAATGATATATCCTTTTAAAACTTGAAAACACAAGGTTTGAAACCATCGGAAATTAAATTCTCAAATTCTTGATTTAAATTCATTTCAGTTCCCAAATCAATTTATAAACAACTATTTATAAATTCATTTATAGAACTATAAATGATAAATCAAGTATTATCATTTCAAATGATTAGTTTAAATCAATTTATTAGGTTCCATAAATTTACTTATATCCAAATTTATTTCATTAACCAAAATTTTAAAATAATATTGTGTCAGTTTGTTCTGTCAAAGTGTTTTAGAAATCCTATCGCTAGCGTTGATCAGACGAATCGATTGGAAACCCAAATCAACATCATCAACTCAAACAACACAATATATAAAACATAGATTTACAAGTATAGTTCAAAATGTTTGGAGATGGTTTAGAAACAAAAGACAAGATGGTTAAACAGAGTAGGGAGATGGATAAGCTTAATAAACCATGGGTAATCTTAACCGGGTGAATCGTGACTTATAGAATAAGATCGATGTGGATTTTCTGGGGTAAATCTACATGCAATCTCAAGATGTAGAGTTCGAAATTATAAGAGATACTAGCATCTAAACCGAGGATATAGAATCTCTGGTGAATCGATGTTGTTGTAAAGGGGTTTTCCCCTTTTACAAATAAATTTGAGGTTGGCGAGACCGCCGACTCATTATGAAGATCTTTTGAAGTGGAGTTATGGGATACTCCAGAAACAAAAGAAGATAAATAGTGAGGGACATGAATGGATTTTGGAACCACAGGGAATGTTCCAAAATTCAAAGGAATCGAGTCAAAAAGGAAGAGGTTTAAACTCGAATGAAAGTGATTCTGTAAATACATTTACCCTATATACCGAGTTTTGCCTAGAGCTACCAAAGCTCTGATACCAACTGTAACAACCCGATATTTTCAACCATTCGCATCCGCACATGTCGGACATGAATTGCTCAAAATACCGCATTGTAAATAAAATTTGGCAAATCTCAGAATATACAGTAAATAAAATCACAGATCACAGACACAGAGTATTTAATAATGCAGCAGAAGTAAAAGAAATAATAGTTCATGAAGCCACTATATAAATATATCAGAGTTAAATAAAATACAACAGACTAAATAAAGTACAACAGAACTCTTAAGATGATAACCAAGTACAAGCTGAATAGAACAACAGAACTGGAATAGATAAAACTAGATAAGTAGATAATCTCCAGCGATTCCAATCTCCAGAAAGTGGAATCCAAATCTGTGAATAACTCAAGCTGAGCCGAGCGTAAATAAAAATACAAACACTCGAGTCAGGACAATATATACTTATATAATGTAAACCAACTCAAATGAACTGTAATAAGGTACAAGTAACTTAAAGGATGCCTGAGACCGCCCATCCTTTAAGGATTCGTTAAACTATTTACTATGTAGTAATATTTCGCTATTATAATAATGTCTACAGTAAAATAAACTTACTTTTAAATAGCGTTCCGGGCTACCCATATCACCCTTCACACATAATAGTCCCAGTAGTCCATCCAATATCATGCCATCTCCACTCCGGGTGACTGTCAGAGGATACCACACGGGCTACGGGAGAAAAACAAACTCGTAGTAAAGGCTCGGTATGGTAGGTGACATGGCACACAAGGCAATGCCAGGGTAGATATACCAATTACGCACACGGGCTGGTGGTAACGCAGCAGCCACATACGCCCACCTCGGAACACGCTCCCATATCAAAATCGGAGGATGGCCATCTAATCAATCACCAGTAAGAGTATAGTATCGAAGGAATGTGTCCGATAGGAGGAATGACCTCACTTGGCCCGAGATCGCTCCTGTTTTAGCCACCTTATGCCAACTCACGGGAGTTGGGTCCACGTAATATACCTCAAGAACGTCGCCACCATCCTACTTCATTCTGGAATCTCCACCGCGTACACGGTTGTCAAAGTGGTTTTCGGTATCGATAGAGAGTATGCCAGATATCCGATCCCGGTCTCTTTGCCAACCAATCGTTATTATAACCCGTAGTTATAACTTTTAAAATAATGTTTATACTTCAAAATAGGATATCATTTCAAATCCAAATCTTTATCAAAATAATGATTAAATTAATTCCAAACCATTTTAAAACATCATATCTTTCCAGAAATTCTTGTCAAATCATTTTAATATATCAAAATATCATATCTTTTCAAAACCACATTTCAAATCATTTTAATATATCAAAATATCATATCATTTCAAAACCACATTTCAAATCATTTTAATATATCAAAATATCATATCATTTCTAAACCTCATTTCAATCATTTTAATATATCAAAAATATCATATCCATTTCAAGTCATTTCAATCATTTTAATATATCAAAAATATCATATCTTTCCAAAACTTCATTTCAAATCATTTTAATAAACCAAAATATCATATCTTTTCAAAACCACATTCATTTCAAATCATTATTCATTTTATTCAATTTAAAATACCATTTCAATTTACATTTCCAAACAGTTTATATTTCAAAAATCATTTTAAATCATTAAAATGAAGTTATTATATTTAATAATTAAATTATTAAATTTCCAAAATTCCAACTTCCAAAGTTCATTTATTCACTTAAGTTTATCAAAACAGTGAAAATTCACTTTTCGCAGCATTTAGAAAACGCTACGGAAAGTTACATTCAAAACAGTTCAATTTAACAAAAGACAACATTCTTAAAAATGTTGTAATAGGGTTTACTTAATATTTCAAATAAACTTAGTTAAATTCAACAATTATAGCACTTAAAAAGATTGCTATAATAGTCTTTAATTCAATTTAGCTTTTTAGTTCATTATCATCAACTACATCAATTACAAATGCTGTAATATCATTTAAATTGCAATTAATAGCATTTCAAAAATGCAGTTAATTAACTTCAAATATTCAATATAATTTCACAACCAATTATATTTTTACTTAAAACATTTTTAACTTATAAAATCATACATTTTCACATTTATAAACAACATTTAATTTTCCTTAAGTTCATGATTTTATAAAGTTAAATTTCCATTCAAAAATCAAGATTTAATAATAATTCACTTATTAAATTTCAACATTCAAATTTAAATTCATTAAATTAAATTTAAACTTAACATTTAAGTTTAAATTTCAAAATATAACTTAATTTCAATTTTATTCACTTAACTTAAAATTCACATTTAAGCCAGATTCACAAATTCCCATTTGGTTATGTTTCAAAATTTCAACTTAAATAATCATCCCTTTTATTTTTTAACTTTACTCAAAAATCATTAATATATTATAAAATCATTTTAAATTCATTTTAAATTCAAATTATCATAAATTTATCATAATTTCATATTTAATTTAATTTCCAATTATAATTAAATCAAAATTTCCAAAATAACTTACATTTAAATTTTCTAACTTTTCCATAATTTATTTAACCTATAAATTTCCAAAAAAATCAATAATACTTTACAAAAATTATTTTTAATTATGTTTTGAATCAAAATATTATAATATTTACATTTCAAACATATTTTTAAAAATTTTAGAAAAATATATTTTAATTACGGGTCTGTATATAATTTTCTAGCCTAGGTAAAGTGATACGGGTAATGCATCATTTCAACCCGTAATTTACAAAGAAAATCCGGGTTTTATCATTTCAAACCCGCAGTCCCAAGTAAATGAAATAAAATGAAAATCTCTCAGGCCTATCATTTCAGCCCATAACGATTTTCCCCTATTCTAAAGTCCGTTCGGGCATGTATCATTTCAACCCATAGTGATTCTAATCTAAAGGGAACTTGCAGTGTGATAAACTGATAAAAATAACACAACAACATAATATAACAGTAACAGATGTTATAATAGGTGTTTAAGCATGGGTGAACATCATATAATCATAATATAGCATATGTAACATGTTAATGCATTTTACAGATTCAAAAGGGGTCAATTTACTAGTTATATATGTACATATTGTCTGGTGAGGATAACTCACTTGTTTGAGCTGGAGATTGCAATACAACTGACACAAACTGTGATCTTCAAAAGCACGATGGCACGACAAAGATTTGATATTGAGAGAGCCAAAGATAATTGCCTTGTTCACATTTACACAAAACAATGCAACATATAAGTTACAAAACAATGTAACACTTGAACAACACTAGAAATCAATGTCCAAAACAAGTAAAATGGTTTGCACTTGTTCTCAACTTCACATACTTCAGTTATGAACTGAAATAGCATAGCCAAGGCATGGATTAAGGTCTGGTTTGGGTCCAGTATAGGCTCGGCTACAAGGTGATAAGGTGAGTGGGAGTTACAAGTAGAGAAGACAATGGAATACAAAGGGTTCTAAGGCAAATGGTGGCTTTTGTTGCACCATAGGGTTCGACTCTTGCTGTTGTGGGTCTAGCCATGCAATGTGAAGGTCAAGTGGGGTCAGATGTGGTAGCTAGAGGTGGTGGAAGATCAGGTGGTGGAGGCTATTGGTGATGGCCATGGTGGAAATTGAAGGTGATGGACATAGGGTGCAACAATCTACACACAAGGCAACATATCATCATTTCTAGGCTATACATGGGCTCGACCTCAAGCTATAGGGGGATGGCCAGGTGTCTAGATGGTGGTGGGTGAGGTGGAAGTGGGTGGTGGTCAGGTCAGAGCAAGGGGTGGTGGAGGAAGTGGTGGAAAAGGTGGTGGAAGTGGTGATAGAGGAAGGGTATGGTCGGCCTAAACTATATGGCGATGGTTTGTGTAAATGGAGGGTGGATCTCTTGCCTAGGGCAGGTCGGCCTGATGGGGTGGTGATCTGGAGGTGGTGGTGGCTGGTTGTGGTGGTGATGGGGTCGGCCTAGCAGCTGAAGGTGGAGGAACAAAGCTATGAAGGTAGAGAACATATACAAAATTCAATAGAAAACTAGAAAAACAAGGAAGAAGGAGATGAATTTTACCCAAACCTTTGAAGCAATGGCCGTGCAATTTTTTTATGAGTTTGAGAAGGTTAGAATACGTGAAAAATGAGGGAGATGCAGCTAGAATGAGAAATGAAAGCACGGCAAAAAATCATTAAAGAGTGGAGTTGAGAAAATGAAAGGTCGGAATGTAAAAAGGCTTTGGAAGTTAAAGTGTTTAAAACCTTTAAAATTTCCATCAATTTATTTTAATTTTTAAATAACTGAAATATATATATAAATCCAGATAAAAGTACGAAAATTTATTAAATAAACAAAAATAAATAAATAAATATTAATTATATATATAATTTAATTAATAAAACAGCAAAAATTGCAAACTAGTCTTGAAAATATGAAAAATAAATGCAATGAACTTTGAAAAATCTTTATGTACTTGTAAAAATATTTATAACAAAGATAATAACATAAACAAAAATGCATTCACAAATAAATATATAAATTTTAATTTAAATATAATTTAAATGAAGAAAATAGCAAAGAAAATAGAAACTAGGCTTTAAAAATAGAAAATAAATTCAATAAGCTTTAGAAAAATTATACTATCACTTCAAAAATATTAAAAGACAAAAATATACATAAAATAACAGATTAAAACATAATAAAATAAAATATAACAAAGAAAAATATAATTTATATAATTTAAAATAGACAAAATTGTTAAATAAATCAAATTACACCCAAAATTGAAATGTACATAACTTTTACAGTTTAACTCCGTTTTCAACGAAACAAAAAGCAGTGTTCATGTTATTAAATCTATTTTCATAATAAAAGATAAAATTTATAATTTCAAACTTTTAAATTTTTAAGTAAAAAGTCAAAGCTTGACCAGTTTGACCAGAATCTCACTTTTTAGTAAAATATCTAATTTATACCAGTTTAAAACTATAATTCACTTAATAATCAACATTTATATAAAAAAATGAAATGTTTGAAAAAAAGTTTAAAATAATTGCAAAATAAAAAAATAAAGTCAAAATTAAAATATATGTAAAATTTAGGGTTGTTACAATCTCCAGGCCTGAACCAAGCAAGGCTGAGCCACCACTTGCTCATGGCCGAGCCAAGAATGTCACCAAAACCGCACTATTTTGCCATGCCTTGTGTATACTTCATGTTAGCACCACTACTACCTTCATCTCCTTACTAGCTGAGCCATATTGACCCATACCCGACCCAAACACATAGCCATGGCCGAGCCCTTGAACCCTATGGGCGAGCATATGAGTGGTAAAAGCAAGGTCGAGTTATGTGGTTCTTTTTTGCTTTTTATTTCAAGTTGTTCAATGATATTTTGTGCTGTAAATATATATTTACAATGTCTTGTTTTGGTTGTTGTTATAAGATAATCATCTTGGCTCTCTAGTCACTTGAATCCGTAGTCGTGCTATCATGCTTTCTAGATTTTTATTCTATGTGTTTTGTTGTGCTGTCTCTAGCTTGAAGAGGTGAGTATTCACACATAACATCTATACTTATATAATTAGTGAATTGATAGCAAGTGAATGTGAAGAATAATATTATCATGTTATACCTGCCTGTGATATGAATCATATGATGTTAACCCTGTTTATAAACCTGTCATATCATCTGTTACTGCTATATGATGCTATACTGTTTATTTATATCTGTTCTCACACAGCAAGTTCCCTGTAGAATAGAATCACTATGGGTTAAAATGATACATACCTGAACGGACTTTAGAATAGGGAAAAATCGTTATGGGCTGAAATGATAGGCCTTAGCGATTTTTATTTATTTTATATAACCTGGGATTGCGGGATTGAAATGATAGAACCCGGATGTTTCTTTGTAAATTGCGGATTGAAATGATATATTATCTGTATCACTTGACCTAGGTTAGAAAATATTATATATACCTGTGGTTATTATATATATTTTCTCAAATTTCTAAAATATTTTAAAAAATGTAAATTTACGATATTTTGATTTAAACTGAAATAAAAATGATTTTTATAAAGTGTTAATGATTTTTCAACAAGTTAAAAATGTGAAATAAATGAATAGTTAAGTTGAAATTTCAAATATAACTTAAATTTGAAATTTGAGAATTTTGTTTAAAAGTGAATTTTAAATTAAGTAAATAAAATGAAAAATAAGTTATATTTTGAAATGGAAATTTAAACATAAGTGTTGAGTTAATTTTTAAAATATAAAGAATAGAAATAGGTATGCTTGAATTTAATAAGTGAATTATTTAAATATTTGATTTTATGTATAAATTTACTTTATAAAAATCTTAAGTTAAGGGTATTTAAATGATCATTTTTAAAGTGATAAATATGAAATTTTATAAGCAAAAATGGTTTAAATCAAAGTTTAATTGTTCCTGAAATTGTATTGAAAATCTGGAATTTGATTAACTGCATTTCAGAAATGCTATCATTTCTGAAGTTAACTTGAATTCAGTAGTAAAGTATATTACAGCATTTCTAAGTGTTGTAGTTGATACAAATGAACTATAGCTAAAATTTAACTAAGTGATATTACAGCACTTTGTAAGTGTTGTAGTTGTAGAAACTAAAACTTGAACCTGAACTATTACAGCAGTTTTTAAATGCTGTCTTTGTTGAATTGAATTGTTTTCGAATGTAACTTACCGTAGCATTTTCTAAATGCTGCGAAAGCTGAAATTTCATTGTTTAAATGAATTTAAGTGAATAAATGAACTCTGAAAAGGCTAAAATTTTGAAAATTTAATATTTGATTATTAAGTATAATAACTTCACTTTTAAATGGTTTAAATAGAGTATTTTGATTTGAAATATAAAACATTTTGAAATGTGATTTGGAATGATATTTAAATTAAATAAAAATGAATGAGGTTTTGAAAAGATATGATATTTTGATATTTTGAAATGGATTTGAAATGATATTTGATTTTTGAAGTATAAAATACTATTTTGAAATTTATAACCACGGGTTATAATAACGATTGGTTGTTAAAGAGACCGAGATCATATATAGGCATACTCTCTGTCAATGCCAAAAACCACTTTAACAAATGTGTACGCGGTGGAGATTCCAGAGAAGTAGGATGGTGGCGACGTTCTTGAGGTATATTACGTGGACCAGACTCCCATGAGTTGGCTTAAGGTGGCTAAAACAGGAACGATCTCGGGCCAAAAGGGGCAGCTCCTTCGGTCGGACACATTTCTTCGATACCATTCTATTACTTTGTGATTGTTTGGTGGCCACTATTTGATTTGGGAGTGTGTTCCGAGATGGGCGTAGTGGCTGCTACGTTACCGCCAGCCTGTGTGCGTAATTGGTATATCTACTCTGGCATTGCCTCGTGTGCCATGTCACCTACCATAGCGAGCCTTACTACGAATTTCTATTTGTGTCGTACCTATGCAGTATTTATGATCGCCTCCCGATCTGGAGGTACGATGGTACTGTACAGACTATTGGCATTATTTTTTGTTAAGGGCTATATGGTTAACCCCTTAACGCTATTTTAAAGTAAGTTTATTTTACTGTAGACATTATTATAATAGCGCAATATTACTACATAGTAAATAGTTTAACGGATCCTTAGAGGATGGGCGGTCCCAAACATCCTTTAAGTTACTTGTTCATTTACTACAGTTCACTTGAGTTGGTTTACATTATATAAGTATGTATGTCCTGAATGGAGCATTTTGTATCTTTCTTTACGCTCGGGTCAGCTTGAGTATTCACAGCTTTGGATTTCTCTTTCTGGAGCTAGGAATCGCTGGAGATTCTGCTTATCTAGTTACCTATCTATTTCAGTTTCAGTTGTTCTAGTTCAACTCATGTATTAGTGGACTTCTACATATTTTGGATTTCTGTTGTGTTGTATTTAGACTGATATTATGTATTTGTTTTGAGACTTTGTTATAGTAGCTTAATGAACTACTATGGTATTTTAATTTTCGCGGCAAGTTATTCTGATATTTCTGTGTATGTGATTCTGTGTAATTGATTTTATTTGCTCTAAATTTTATTAGAATATGTTATTTTGCATCATTCATGTCTGACATGTATGGATTATTGTTGATTTGAATGGTCCAAAATAGTGGGTCGTTACTGTTCCAGGTAGAAGAAAAAAACTTGCAGTCTTTTGATTTTGAAGAAAAAGTGTTCAGGCTTTGATTTTCATCTTGCAAAAGATTTTCAGTTTATCTCAAGTTTAAAGAAGATGTTTGCAGGCTATGGTTTATTCAGATTTTTGAAAATGGATTACAGGTTTTTGATTTGAAGATGATTACTGGTAATTGAATTTTGATTTGTGGTTAGAGGAAGTACTGATTGCAAATTTGTTTTTAAGAGGATTTGGTTTTAATTTCTTAGCTTATGAATTAGAAAAAGAATAGGAGATGAGAAGTATATGCATTTTTAAGTAGAAATGTGGTTTATTAAGAATAAAAGAAAAATTAAAATTTTAAGGTGACACTTGTTTATCATCTCAACATTTGTCATTTGTATTAACTTATTACTTAACATTTGATAAAACAAGCCTTTAGATATTAACACTTGTCATTTAAGAAATTAATACTTATTTTATAATGTTAATAAAGGCTTTTACATTAATTTACAAATTTGCAAATACTGATCTATATATATATATATATATATATATATATAAATTACTTTAAAGAAAATAAAACCAATTATATGTATATAATTAAAAGCTTATACATGTATTTTAAATCCCAATATTTTTAAATATCTATCTTTCGAATTTTAATTTTAAATTCAAATTAAATTTAAATTTAAAAATTCAATTTAAAGTCAACTTATATATATACATATATATAACAACATATTAATTTGAAAATAGTAATTCTATTGTCTTTAAAATCTATTTGTATCTATACATTATTAATATTTGAAAATAACAATCTTGCCAATTTAAAATAATTTATAGAAGAGATTATCTTATTATTTATAAATTACTTATATTACTTAAATGAATTAATATATCATATGCTTTTTATATTTATAAATTGTATTTTAAACTTATATATATTTTCAGATTATATTAATCAAATAATATTTAAAAAGGAAAATAAAACAAACCTTTTTGTTAATTTTATTTATATTTCAGCTTAAGCTAAGATATATTTTAAACAATTAAACATTTGCCTTAAATATTTTTAAACCATATAGTTAATTATTTAAATAAATTTTAAAAAAATATATATTATATTTAACCATAATTTCCAAATTACCAAAATATATTAGAATTTGAAAACATGATTTTATTTGTCAAATTCACCCACACTATTCTATTTACAATATACACACACATACACACATTATAAATAGAAAACATTTTATTAATTTTTAAAAGATAAAATTTACCAATTAAAATTAAAATTATAAAAGAAAATTATCAAATCAATTTAATTTTTAATACAGATTATTAAATCGATATTGCCCAAAATTCCGGTCATCACAGGATGGAGTCAATGGAGTCGGAAGGTACTGCATTTGAGGCAGAACAACTTTTCTGAGTTAACGGCTGAAATTTAGCTACTTTTAATAATTGCTTTATAACAACTTGCCTCTTTGTAAACCTTTGATTGGTTGTCTTAAAACTTTTTAAATAACAAAAAAACTGCGGCATTTAATAGATCTAAATCAAAGAAATTATGACGTTTAAGCCCTTCCTTTTTAACAAAACCATCATTTGTATAATAGTCCCTTTTTTACAATAATTTATTTTTCCTAGTAAATCAATTAGGAAAAATCCTCAAAAACCATAGAAATTCAGTTCATCATATAATCAAACATATTAGAATTTTAGACCTAATTTCTCCCTGAAATACTCGAAATAAATTTTAAACCCATTTATACCTTCTTTTCCTTTGAAAATTCATAATAAATTTTCTATAGCTTGAAAATTTTTGAAAATTATAACCCATCTCCAAAATCATGTTTTACCTATCATAAGTTTTTTTTTCCATGGCATTCTAAAATCATAAACTCTCGATTTTACCCTAAGAACATCAAAATTCATATGTTGATGAATTTAAATAAATCAAATATAATATAGTTCAAGCATATCATCATCCATATCATCATGAAAATGAATTTAATCATAAATCCGAAAACATATAATCATAGAATGAAATAGAGATGGTGTGAAATTATTATTCATCTTAGATATGATAAGGAATTTGAGATTTGTTGTTGATTAACCCTTCCTAGCTTTTTATCCCTAGCTTTAAATTGAATTCGTTCTCTTTTCCTCCTTGTTAATGGTCGGATCTATTTTAGGTTTTTGATTTGCATTTGTGAAAAATAAGAAATGAAAAGTGAATGGGCAATTATAAAGGTGCATAGCCGTGCATAATGATGTGGATATTTATTAATATGCTCATGTGTAAATTAATTAGCTTTTGAATCAATTTATTCCCATTTATTTTATTATTAAGCACGGCCCTATACATGATTTATTCAAATATCAATCCCTTTATCATCATTATTATATTTAATGTATCTAATTAATTTCATAAATAATGTTATCAGAAATTAGGAATGTTACAGACTTCCCCCTAAAGAATTTCATCCTTGAAATTCAGTAAGGACTAGATACTAAACGTTGCAATCATATGTAACAACTACTAACAACCATGGTAGTCCAGCTCACTAGCAACTATCTATATAAATCTAATATAGTCATACCCTCAAAGTAGATCATGATAAGCATCTCTAATCCTGTCCTCTGTCTTCCAAGTATAGTCCTTCTAATTGTTGCTCTACTGAACTTTCACCAACTTGACTGTCTTGTTCCTCAATCTTTTCTCATCTCTAGCTACAACCTGAACTGGTTGTCTAAGAATAGTCAAATTAGGCTCTACTATCAAAAAACCTGTCGGAGGAATAGTAGTCTCTGGAACATGCACATAATAACGAAGATGAGACACATGAAATACATTATGGACAGTTGCCATCCTTCTCGGCAACTCCACTCTATATGCGAGCTTTCCAATCCTTTCTATAATCTGGAATGGACCTACCTATCTCGGGATAACTTCACTAACTTCCCGAATCACACCATACCTTTCATAGGTGATATCTTAATGAAAACATTATCTCCAACTGAGAACTGTAGGTTTTTACACCTCTTATCCGCGTAACTCTTCTATCTGGACTGAGCTTCGTTCATCCTTCTTTGGATTAACTCAATTTTCTCTAATGCCTTTCTAATCAAATCAGACCTAAGACTCATCATCTCTAGTCTCTAACCAACATGCTAGTGATTTTCATGGCCTCCCATACAAAGCTTCAAATGGCGCCATTCCTATACTAGTCTGATAACTATTATTATAGGAAAACTCAACCAAATGTAGGTCATCTTCCCAAGATCCCCCACAAACCAATACATAAGCTCTCAATATGTCCTCGAGTACTTTATCAACTCTCTCTCTCTCTCTGTCTACCATCGGTCTGAGGGTGATATGGAGTACTCAAATTAAGCTTAGTACCTATTGATCGGCGGAATTTCTATAGAATTAGAAAACCGTCGAAAAATTTAGAAATAAAAATAACCGCAAGCGCACGGTGTACAAATGTAGCACGTGGCGAATACGGGTTGATCCTCAGGGAATTGATGATTTTAAAATTCTATTCAATCAAATTATACCGAAGTCAAGAGTGAATAGCTAGAAATGTAAGAAACTAACAAAAGCTAGTAAAAGAAAATGATAAAAATATGAGAGTTAAATGACAATTTAGAGATAAATCCACTCTCTAGATCATATAATTCAACGATTAATGAAATTATGATCTCTTTTTTGGGTCATAAGTGAGTTTAAATGATGTGTTTATCATAAGTATGGCTCATTTGTGCTATTAATTAGCTCAACATAAGCCATCAAACTATAACACAACCTTTAAACCACTTAATAAATTTCATGAAAATGACAACAAAGTTGAAAATGAAATCTATTTTAAGTATGGCCTATTAACTATTAATTAGAAATAGAGATCATCAAATTTGAATTTCAAATCACTTTTTAATGCCATAATCATATTTTGATGAAGAGCAAATGTTAGTGATTGTTTAAGCATAGCCTATTTGGTGTCAACAATATATCTAACAAATTCAAAGCAAAAACAACAAATAAAACCACTTCAAGCATTGTCATTAAGCACAAAAAGAGAGCTATAATTATCAAAATGATGAAGCTATATGATTAGAGGTTTCATTACCCCTAAATTAAAGGGATTAGCCTCTCATATTTGTTATCAAAACAACAAATATAGCTTGCAACATGAAAGAAAAAGAAAAGATAAAAGAGAGCAAAGTAAAGGAAAAACTATTCTACTTACATGAAAAATAAATCTACACTACTAACATGAAAGTAAATAAACAAAAGAAGCTTGTAAAAGAAAGAGAGCACTAATTAACATTGCGTAGAAAAAAAGGAAAAATACATAAAGTAAAAATGGCCAAGTAGCCATGGAAAAGAGAAAGAGAACTTGTCTTTTATTTTGAGCCTAAACTAATGAAGAGGAAGAGAGTTACTACATGAAACATAAGGGGTTATTTATACAAGTGTTAAACCCTGATTCATATTTTTGAGGAATGCCAAAATGCCCTTGTAGGAAGTGTGGTGGCCAAGTTATCATTAGCTTCAATAATCCCCCACTTAAATGTACATGAAGCTTTTAATGACCTTTTAGCATGTGCCTTAGCTCCTAATTGAAAATCAATGTAAGTGGGTGGGATCCTCCATGTTCTTCACTTTGAATTATTTTTATCTTCATTCATTTGTATCTTCTTTATGCATTCATATACCTTCATGAACCCACTTGTAATTGAGTTTAATTTCCTAAAAAATAATATAGAAATTTCCAATTAAATTTTCTCAATTAATATATGCACAAAAATGACCATTTTGCCCATGGATGAAGATGAATATGTGACAATTTCCAATAATATGAATTTTGGTTTAAAAAAGTTAAAATACCCAATATGATCATTTATTCAATTTAAATAGATTAAATATGGTGGTAAAATTATGCAAATTTACGTGCACATCAATACCTAATACCTCTTGTAGACTCTTCCAGAATTCGCTGGTGAACATAGCATCTCTGTCACTGACTATAATACTAGGAACTATCCATACAGTCTAACTATGTTCTTCAGGAACAACTTAGCTAAAAAAGTGTCATCCTGGTTGACTTAACTGGAATGAAATGGGCACTCTCAGTCAATGTGCCCACTATAACCCATATACTTTCATTACCCCTATTTGTCCTTGGCAACCCGTCTATAAAATCCATGGATATTGAATCTCATTTCCAAACTAGAATCTCTAAAGGTTGAGGTAACCTACTCGGTTCCTGATGTTCGGCTTTCACTTGTTGACAGTTGGTGCACTGCCTAATCCACATGCCAACATCCCTCTTTATCCCTTCCCAGTAGAAGCTCCTCTATATATCATGATACATCTTGGTTCCTCTAGGATGAATCGCAAACCTGGACCGATGACATTCTCCAAGAACTTCCTTCCTCAAGTCCTCCACATTCGGAACACACAACTGTCCCTTCTTTCTCAACCATCCACTCTGGTCAAGGCCAAAATCCTTTAGATCATCGATCTCAGTTCCAACCTCAAGTCTTTTGATCCTCTCGTCTAACAATGGATCTTCTTTCTGTTTAAAAGCAACCATTTCAATCAACACTGGTCGGACTTCAAAACAGGATGGCATGGCGACATTCCGACAGAAACTAGTAGTTGATCTTAACTTCTCACCACAACTATCCAAAGCTTCTAAATCCTTCTACTCCGCCAACATAGCTGACACTATATTCTAATGTTTTCTGCTAAGAGCATCTACTACTTTATTACCTTTCCCTGATGTATACTCTATACCAAAATCATAAGCAGCCAAAAACTCAAGCCACCTTTATTGTCACATATTCAACTCCTTCTAAGAGAATAAATACCATAAAGACTTATGATCA
The DNA here is from genome assembly GCA_030765085.1 of Allium cepa. Lineage (NCBI taxonomy): Eukaryota > Viridiplantae > Streptophyta > Magnoliopsida > Asparagales > Amaryllidaceae > Allium > Allium cepa. Next base: position 956,139,293 of record CM060932.1, read on the forward strand.
GTATAAAGCTCAAACATCTCTCCTAGGACATAATGTCTCCAAATCTTCAATGCGAAGATTACTGCTGCCAACTCCAAATCATGAGTACGGTATCTAACTTCATGTGGTCTAAGCTGTCGTGAAGCATAGGCAATAACTTTATCATTCTGCATCAATACTGCTCCTAATCTGGTTCCTCATGTATCAGTATATGCCACCAACTCTTGGTTTCCATATGGATCTATGAGATTAGTGCATTGGTCAACAAATGCTATACTCAAGAATGCTTCTTCACATTTGTCGGACCAAATAAACTTCACCTCCTTTCTGGTTAGCTTAGTTAAGGCTGCTGCTATCCACGAGAAATCCTTAATGAACCTTCGGTAGTAGCCAGCAAGTCCAAGAAAACTCCTGATCTCAGCCACCATCTCTGGTCTCTTCCAATTATTCATAGCATCAATCTTATTTGGATAAACTGTCAATCCATTCTCTAAAACCACATGACCAAGAATCTTAACCACTTTCTTTAAAAAATAACACTTGGTAAACTTCGCATTTAGTTGATTCTGCCTCAGCATCTCAAGCACTACTCTAAGATGAACTTTGTGCTTCCTCTCGTCCTTAGAGTATACTAAAATGTCATCCATAAACACGAGAACGAACCTATCTAGGTACTCACGGAAAACTCGGTTCATTAAGTCCATAAAGAAAAAAGGTGCATTCATCAATCGAAATGGCATCACTAACCATTCATATGAAACATATCTAGTCCAAAATACTGTCAAAGGAATACTATCCTCCGCCACTCTTAAATGATGGAAACCTGTCGCCAAATCCAACTGGAAAAATACCCTGCCTCCATTCGACTGATCAAACATATCATCTATTCTTGGCAAAGGATACTTATTCTTAATCATCCTTTCGTTCGACTTACGATAGTCGATAAACATTCTTAACAACCCATCTGATTTTCTTTACGAACACCACAGTCGCTCCCCATGGAAAACTGCTCGGCCTAATAAAATTCCTTCCTTTATGATTCACTAGCTTCACCTTCAATTCCCTCATCTCTATCGGTATCATTCTGCTAGGTGTTCTACTTACAGGTTCAGCTCCGGGCACAAGATCTATTCTAAATTCAACGGCTCTTTTCGGTGGTAGTCTTGTGACTAGCTCAAAGACATCTGCAAACTATCTTGCTACCCGAACCTGACTTAACTCATCTCCTATCTCCATATCATTAAGCAAAGTACTAACACTATGGTCAGTATTCTCTACTGAGAATACCACTAGGTTATGACTATCAGGGTGTCTCGGTGATACCTTTCTATTCTGGCAAAATTTCTAGCCTCATACCTACCCAACCAATCCATACCCAAGATGATCCCGAAATCTATGTAAATCAATAATTTACAAACTGCATGCAAACTTATGACCTAAAAAATAAAGTTCTAACTGGTCACATCTTAACTCTAGAGTTGCGTACCCTTTTATTGGATTCACAATCCTTAAGGAAGTAACAAGGTAGGTGGGTTCTAAACATAACCTATCATACAAATAATGAGATATAAAGGAATGTGATTCACCAGTATCAAAAAGTACTCTAAGTGGAATACTCTGAATCAAAAGCACACCTTCAATCACAGTCTTTCCTTTAGCAGCTGGAGTAGGCCTAGCTGATCAATAGCGAAAACTTTACCTTTATCCTCCCTAATTGGCTATGGACACTGATTCTTGTAATGCCCAACTTGATCACAGTTGAAGCACTTCACTTTCTTCTTCTTTGTAGGTTTCTTCTTATTTTCAGACCGGCACTCATTTGCAAAGTGGCCCTTCTTTTCACACTTATAGCAAATTATCTTAGCTTTTGACTTTTTAGCAGTATCTCCTTTCTAGGATACCTTCTTATTAAAGAACTTTCTCTTCTTCCCTTGAGAACCCTGACTTTCCGCTGACTTCTCTTTAGCGTTATCAGCAAGTAACTCCTTATGGCAAGTGGCCATCTCCACCACCGCATTACAAAGATCGCGAACATGTGTCATGGCCATTCTAGCGAGCTCGGGCCTCAATCCCCGAATGAACCTCTCATTCCTTCTGATATCAATATCTATAGAAGCATATTCATACCGAGACAGCTCTTCAAATTTAGTAGCATACTTAATTACTAGCATCTCTCCCTGAACTAAATCCATAAACTTCTTCATCACCTCTGACTTAGCAAACTCAAATACAAACTTCTGCTCAAATCTCGTTTTAAAATCAGCCCAAGTTAACTTCTCTTTCGGAATTCTGGCAGTAACACTATTCCACCAGTGTAGCGTTGACCCCTACAACTGTCTAAAGTCTAACCTTCTCTTTTTCCCATCATTCAGACCCAAATCAGTAAATATTTCTTATAGTGCAATAGCCAATTCTCAACTTCTATGGCACTCTCTGTTCCCAAGAATGGCTTTCCACCCAAACTGGTGTAGTCTCTACTCAACAGGGCATAATTATTCCCAACCGGAGCTACAGGATTAGCTCCTCCTACATTCCCAGCAACACTGGCAGCCGCTTCTTCTTGCATCAAACAAACAAAGAACTGATACATCGCCTCTATATCTATTTGGGGATTTTGAGCACCCACATTGGCATCAGCATTTTGAATACCAGCATTAGCTAGTCGACCCGGGTTTCTCCTGGTAGTGGGTCGAGCATTTCCATTAGTTGTGGTGCATCCTCCATCGAGATTTCCTCTCCCATTTTCTGCTTCCATATCTTCTTTCTCGTAAATCTGCATACGAGCCTAAGTAAGATACAGAAGAACGCTCTAAAAGAATGGGGGAATATACACCTATATATATAACTATATATATCAAATACAAGTACGTTACTATAGTGTTAACCCAAAACCTGATCTTATTATTTGATTCATTGGATCATGTTTTAGAAATCTTTTAGGTTTATATTTCTTTTGAAGTTTCGTAAACCTATGCTTTGATATCGACATGTAACATCCCTCTACTTGGACGTCCAAAACTAACCTCTATGGATGCTGCAGTCATCCATGGTTATTAATTCTCAAGTACGGTGATATTAAATACATTAATTCACAGAAACATAAGAGTATGGAAAGAATTAAACAGTAACAAACTCCAAATTCTATTTCAAAGTTTTCCTAGTTGATTACATAATCCTAATACGTAGACCTCGTTCAAATAATATAATTAATACAAAATACGCCAAGAGCGACATATGAAGATGCACCTTTGGATGGCCAGAATATATAATAAGGCAATATAGCATGTTTGCATTTACAATCCAAGCACATAGCGAAAATAAAAGAAATCTAATAACAAGCTTGACTGCACGTCTTCGGAAGCTTTATTCATCTAAAATGAACATATGGAAATCTTAACTCTCAACCTACTCAAAATCAATTGAGTACCCGAGAGTTAAAAGGAAAATCAAAAACTTCGAGTCAGATAAAAAGCATGGTATGAATAATAATCTACCATCTCAATCCATTTAGATATCTAGTGAGACCACGCCGCTTAGCGGAACGGGTTTTCCCCTCACTAGTATCCTAAAACATTTATAAAACCATATACCGGGCTCCTGCATCCACAATGGTTAAAACATAGTATTTAAAAACATTATGATGATATGCAAATAAGTAATTCATATCTGGATTACCCATCCCCATTCATTCTGACTATCTGTCTCAGTTATAATTTCTAGGGTCACTATTAACCTATTAAATGCTTATGGGCTATCTACCCATGTCATGGTTTTCATGGGATCACTAGGAACCTATTGGTAACTCCAATATCATTTCTCTTATCCTAGTTTTCATGGTCTAACAAGGAACCTATTGACTATCTATCAATATCATAATTTGGATATTGTTTTCATGGGTTAACTATAAACCTTTTGGCCCCAGCTAATATCAAACCATAGTTTTCATGGGCTGACTATAAACCTACTGGCCCTTGCAATATCTTTCCCTTTACATAGTTTTCATTGGCTTATTATGAACATATTGGCCCAAGCCAATATCTTAAATTAAGATTTTTATCATTTCATAAATTATATTCACTGTTGGGTCAACCTAACTGGTTATTCTGCCCTTCTCCAAATTACCGTTATGGGTTAATTACAATGTGAATAGATATATGAAGAAGTAATACTTTCAAAAATGTTTATTTATTCCATGTTATTTCCTTTTAAAAGTGAGAGTGGGTCATTCTTTTTGAAACTTTAAAACATTACTTTCGAAACCTCTGGATGTCCTCCTTCGAAAGCATAGAAAACCTCTTTTTAAAATTATAATCATATACCTTTCGAATGCATCAAAACCTTACTTAATAATCTTTAGGAAAATAGTTTCAAAACTAATGAAAGTACCCTTTTCGAAAGCAATGGGTTTATTCTTTAAAAACATCATTTGGGCCAATGTGGTTATATATAAAAGTATCTCTCTCGAACCCTTATAAAGTTGTTTTAGGGAAAAAGTTGAGGGCGTCGGAACCATCTACTCGGAAGCACAGGCTTTTAAATTAAAATTTAAAGGATAGAGTAGAAACCTTTTGAATCCATTACCTTTGAAACCCTTAATCCATTTTTAAAACATTTGGGAAGAGGCGTAGCTTAGGTTAAAATAGGGATAACCCTTCGAATGCATTGATGGCTTCAATAATCTCAGAGGGAAAATTATCGGTTGGATTTCGACTTAGTCGAAACCCGTCCTTTCGATAGCTCTTATTTAAAGAAAAAGGTACCCTTTGGAAAGATAATAGTTTAACATAATATAGAAACATTCCCCGAAATATATTTATATAAACCCTTTGGTAAGCATGTGTATCAACTATGTCGAAAGCTTTAAGTAAAATAAAGCAAATACTTAGCTTTTGAAAATCCAAATAGGGTTTCGACCCCAACGGAAGCATTCCTTTCAACACCATGGTTTTCGCCTTCCTTCCAATCAACTACGTACTATCTAAGTGATACCTTGTGTATTGGTTTCGACTCTGTGGGTTTCGACTTGGATGGTTTCGTGTGAGATCGGGTGGAGTTAATAGAGCCGAAAAGTACTGCTATTTGAGGCATACCCAACTTTGAGTTAAAGGCTGAAATTTAGCTACTTTTAGTGATTGCTTTATAACAACTTGCCTATTTGTAAACCTTTGATTGGTTGCCTTAAAACTTTTTAAATACTTTACAAATAAAACTGCCACATTTAATAGATATAAATCAAAGAAATTATAATGTTTAGGCCCTTTCTTTTAACAAAACCATCATTTGCAGGAAAGTATCTCTTTTACAATAATTTATTTTCCTTAGTAAATCAATTAGGAGAAATCCCCAAAAATCATAGAAATTCAATTTCATCATGCAATCAAACATATTAAAATTTCAGACCCAATTTCTTCTTGAAATACTCGAAATAAATTTTAAACCCAATTATATCATCTTTTCCTTTAGAAATTCACAATAAATTTTCTATAGATCGGAAAATTCTGAAAATTATAAACCATCTCCAAAATCACGTTTTACTCATCAAAAAAAATTCCATGGCATTCTAAGATCAAAAACTATCGGTTTTACCCCTAAACCGAGCAAATTCATATGTAAATGAATTATATTAAATCAAATGTAACATAGTTCAAACATATCATCATCCATATCATCAAGAAAACAAAGTTAATCATAAATTTGAAAACATATAATCATATCATCATCCACATCATCATGAAAACGAATTTAATCATAAATCCAAAAATATATAATCATAGAATAAAATAGAGATGGTATGAAATTATTATTCACCTTAGATATGATAAGGAATTTGAGATTTGTTTTTAATTAATCATTCCTAGCTTTTGATCCTTAGCTTTAAATTGAATTCTTCCTCTTTTCCTCCTTGTTAATAGCCGACTCTATTTTAGGTTTTTGATTTGCATTTTTTGAAAAATGAGAAATGAAATGTGGATGGGCAATTACAAAGGTTTATAGCCATGTATAATGATGTGGCTATTTATTAATATGCCCATGTGTAAATTAATTAGCTTTTCAATCAATTTAAGCCCATTTATTTTATTAAGCACGACCCTATATATGATTTATTCAAATCACAATTCTCTTATCATCATTTTTCTATTTAATTTATCTAATTAAATTTATTGAATAATGTTATCAAAAATTAGGGATATTACAACAACACAGTGCTATATTAATAAATAGATTCATATATAGCTAGTTTTGCCTCCTGCACACCTCCGGAAGCTTTATTCACCAAAACCTACTTAACCTATAAAACCCTTACTCTCAACCTACTCAAATCAAATTTTTAGCACCCGAGAGTTTAATCGGAAAACATAAGCTTTGAATTGGACAAAAAGCGTGGTGTGAATAATAATATGCTATTTCGATTTCATAATATTCAGCGTGACCATGCCGCTGAATGGAATGGGTTTCCCCTCACTTATATCCCTTTCTAAAATATGTTTTTTGCAAATCAAAGTCTGATAACCGAATTGGTTAAAATAAACAATATAAACAATAATGTGCTTGCATTCTACATAGGTAATCATGACTATCCATCAATTCAGTGGATAATCTGTCTCAATGTTTAGTTTTCATGGGGTAACTACCAACCTACATGGCTGACTGGGCCTACCAAATATATCCAATTTTCTTACCAACTATTAGAAGAAAACTAGACAGTCTATCCAAATAAGCTTATCCTAATATTTACCTGACTATCTGTCAAACTCATAGTTTTGCTAGGCTTACTATGAATCTAAAGGTTTTTCAAGCCAGCCTATAAACTATCTTATCTTTATGTATTCCTTTTTATGTGTAAACCTAAGTTTTGTGTTACCTTTGACAAAGCCTTATACACTGAAATTTTGGAATTATATCAGCTAGGGCTAACAGTTTTGTCTCTGGGTCAATTCATCATATCACAATCTATCCAAAAGTGATAAGAACAATAATTTATTTAGTAAAATTGTGGGTTAATGCCATTTTCTATTTCCATGAAAACACTTTCTTTATAAATGATTTAACAGTTGAAATCATACTTTCAAAACAAGGAAAATATAGCTCTTTACTGCATCCAAAGTAATTAAGACATGATATATGCTTTTATAAACTAATATTGATGAAGCTCGAAGTCATTTAAGGTCATCGCCTTACAAAACCATAGGCTATAAAGCTAAAACAATATAAAGTCTTTATATTGACAAATCACAGCAGCGATATGGTCGATGAGGGTCTTTGCCCCTTAAAATATAGGCCATAAGGCCAAAACAACATAAAATCTTTATATTGACAAACATGAAAAGAATATAGCTGAGGAGGGTCTTCGCCTCTCAAAACTATATTAAAGTCTTTTATTTGTATAACATAAATGTACATATTCGAAGTCAACCACTCGATATATCATATTATAAAACCTTAAAAGAAACTCGATGACATTGATGGGTCTCGACGTCAATAATGCCTTAAAGAACATAAGCGGCATTGTTAGTGCTGAAGTGATAAGATGGGGCAACATAGTCTTCTTTGAAAGAAGGCGTTAAGGAATAAATGTGGGAAACATTAAAGTCAAAGTTGTAACACACGAAACTATATAGCCGAAATCATTAATAGCGGCATAGTTGCATATACATTCGAAGTTGATATGTTTAAAACATGCAGCGTTATTATTGCCATTATAAGTACTTCGTAAGCAATAGGGTCGACGATGCTATAGGTAAGCAACCCGTTACCAATTTATATATATATGTATATAAAGAAAGACGGCATCATAGTGATGCATGTGGCAAGGTCGACATTTACAATGAGGATGCCAACTTTGAACCTCTTCAACCCTAACTAATTTACTACATACCAACACAATTTGATCATGCGCATCGATATTGGTTGATGTCGAAATCATAGCAGCAATGAAGAGAAATGGCGACATCGTCATTGCCGACATGGCATTTTCGTAATTAATGTTAAAACTATCATTTGCTAATAAAAGTAATATTTTTCCACCAACCCTTATTGTTTGTAAAAATATTATTGGTTAACAAATACTTCATCATAATTCTTTTCAAAAACCTAACCATTACCAAAATTTATTATTCCAAAAATAATTTGCAAACTATTAACTTTTATTAATATTTTAATATAAACATTAAGCTTTTCTAGCCCAATAAATTTATATAAAATCATAAACTTATGGAAAAAATCCCCAAAAATCCTTAAAATCATAATAAATCTTAGTTAGTCTATACTTTAGCGTACAAAAATTTAGAGGCCAAAAACGTACTTTAATTATTTTAAATAATTAAATCCTAAAATAAAAAAATTCAACCTTAGAAAATTCACCAAATATTCTCATTAAATAAGAAACTTATGAAAGTAAAAAACCACATCTAAAATAACATTTTTAACACCATATCAAAATTTTAAGTCATTTGGATGTCATATGATTGGTTTTCTAACTCAAACATATCACATAATTTCATAAATAATTTCAATAAATTCATCAATAAGCATATATTCATTCAAATTATCATAGCATGGCGTAATATGAGCAAAAGAATCAGATTTATACTTAGAACAAAAAATAATACTTATACATGAAATCTTTAACTATTATTCACCGTGAATGGCTTAAGAAGGTTGAGATTTGAATTTTATTTGATTTCTTTAGACCACCTACTTGATTTCTTAGCTTTTCTTCTCCTTGGATACTTTGTTTATAGCCAGCCTTAACCCTTTGATTCGTTTGTGAATAATGAAGCAAGGGAGAAAATGAGAATGGGAAAGGTTATATTTAGGAGTTACACTCTTTTCCTATTTTTCTATCGACATGTATCTTCCTTCTTATTGATGTTCTACTTAATTCCACTAGTTCATTAATTAAGGCTCAACCCATACTAATTATCAAATCTCGGTCTTCTTAACCTTTTACATTATTTAATTTAATTTACCTAATTATATCTCCTAAAAAAATGTTAATCAAAATTATAGTTGTTACATAAATCGTATACCCTCAATAATTTGCTTTCCCCTTTCAGCTGCAGAAGTGAAAGGTGTTGAAGAAAGTGCGAAAACCCTAGACCGTTGTCCTATTTATAGCATTGGACAATCCCTGATAGCATGACCTAGCTGGTGGCAGTTATAGAAACTCTTCGATGCAAACTATGTTTTGGCCGTCTATGCTTAAACTTCGAAACCTTTGCAATTGGTGCTTTAACAATCTTCCCTCCTCCACCCGACCTATACTTATTAGAAAAATGACCATTCTTTCCACACTTATAGAAAACGAGGTTGGACCTATTCTTTGACGGCTGAAATTTATGCTTATTATTCTCAACTGGTACAAAAACAAGAGGCTTTGGTGTCATGCTCTCAAACCTCAAAGCCATTTCACCAAACCTATAACAGGCCCCATGATGTGATTGGTCATGTCCCTCTAGAACTCAGGATGTGTACCCACATGAACATCTCATTCTTCTTCGGTGGAGTGTCAACTAACCCCAACCCAAAACAAGATAAAATAATGAACATGTTCTCATACTCTGCCACTGTCATGGCCCCCTGCTTCAGATCCAAAAAGCTCCTGAACAATAAAGTCATTGCCACTTTCGAAACAAACTTTGCTACAAATACCTCCTTGAATTGGGTCAGATAGAAGTCATTCTCTTAGACATCAACTGTAATAGAACACTACCATTCTATGATTGCATCTTCCAGATGTTGCGATGCCAATCAATGCTTCATTGCATCATCTAGCTCCATATCTCCAAATATACGAGCACACAATCTGATCTAAGTATGGACGTCTATGATCATCCCTGAGCTATGTGGTCAAACGTGCACCACTTTCTCTATGATATTCACCCTATATTCGACTATAGGAATAACGTTCCTTTTAGCTCGAGTTCCTCCATTGGTAACCACACTACCTTTACCTACTATAACATTAGCAGCACGAGTACTCATAATTTAATACCCGAATCATAGCAAAACAACTTTAAAATACTTCAAGAAAGAGTTATTTCAAAGAAATGGTTACTAAGAAAGGATTACCAAGAAAGATATATTTGAAAAGAACATTTTAAAAATCAGGTTTTTTAAATAAAAATAGACTATCAATTGTATAATACACTCGACACATTCTGGGGCATCACTTATCCTATCTCTAATGAGTCATACCCAACCAAAGTCAAGGTGTTCGCATAACCTAGCTCTAATACCAATTGTAACGACCTAACTTTTTGACCCTCGAATGTCAACACTAAATACATCCACGTTATTTATGTGCCAAGCACAAAAATGCCGGAAAGATAGATAGTTATGGTAAAATAAAGGAAAAAGAATAGAATAAGAAGGAAAGAATACAATATCAGAATCTTATAATGGAATGATAATATAATATCAAAAGACTGTGCAAAGGGTTACCTAAGATATAGAAATTTCAGAGTTACAAAACCTACGTACTATCATCAGCTTAGACAGTCATAATAGCTAGTCCACACAATGCTGATACATACATACATAATACAATGCAATAGAAATAGAAATAGATAGATTATGGAAACTCCAGCTCGTCCCTAAAAAATTAAGCATTCAAAATAAAACCTACTGTAGTTAGCCTACTTGAAAGAGTACACGAGAAATTTAGGAAAAATGAAAATGATACATCGGACATAAATTCGATATGATAAAACTCAAGATATATACAACATGTAACAATAACTATTGAGACCATAGGGATTCCTATAATGGTTTTCCCTTCAAAAGAAACCAACCATTCATTAAGTTAATATGGTGATATTAGATAAGCCTAGAATTTAGAATATAAATCATATCAAATAGCTATGATGATTACATTGATTATACCATAACAATATTGAGGGTACAATCAAGACCGCTAAGGTACTTGTAAAATCCTCCATTTTGAGACCAAAAACTAACCGACACGGATGTTGCAGTGGTCCGTTGTTATTAATTCTCGATGAGAAAAGGGGGCTATGTTAATCGTATCAATAATCAGAAGCATGTTTATATGAAAAAATTTCAAACACAACTTTGAAATAACTTTTACATTCCATTTCAAAATATGATTTCATATTCATTATATAATCCCATTCATCATTCCACATTCATAGAAAATACAACTATTATAAAATACTCCAAGAGCAACAAACGAAGATTTCCCCTTGGTTGGTTAATGGTTCGAGATTTGCCTATCTCAGAGCAAAGGTCTTGGGTTTGCTATCTTGTTTAACCCATTTGTGTTTATACTCCAACACTCGAGTCATGGGTTAAAAGAGTTATTTGGCATCTGCCTTTGAATACTTGAAGCGGTTATGTTTCTTTAATCCGGCCATAAACCACAAAGCTCGATTTGTACTATCTCCAGGCACCTGCGTACATATATTATATGAATGTAAATTCTTCGATTTTCTATTATTTACGGTGCATGGTTAAGCTAATGAGAACGCAAATTCATCGATCCCAAAGCCAATTCATTTTATATCCATAGTAATGGCAGATCCCACCTTGTTACATTGAATTCAACTAAATATGTATAAAGATAGCTTTAAGTTACATGGCACCATAAATGTTCGCTATTCCACACTCTCAGGAGTGAAATGCCGTTAATAGTCACTAATTTTAATGTTTTGTTTCCAAGTTTGTGTTAAATAGCATATGGATCATCCTAGCTTAGGCCCATATTCATCGGGCCATGGAAGATCCGTTTAAGGATAAGATCATCAATCTTGAAGGTTCGATTCCTAACCTATGAGTCGTAATGTCAAGCTACTCCTTTTTAATGAGAAGTGTCCCTTAAATCTGCTTCATTGCATTTCCCATCGATCATATCAAAGAACTCAAGTAGAAGCTCCTCGTTTCTATTGGGATTATAATCGATTTTTAAAGAGATGGGACTTCCAACACAATTGGAATCATGGCCTTTGATCCCTAGGATAAAGTGAATGGAGTATGCCTAGTCGCGAGCTGGTATGTTATATGGTAAGCCCAAATTGCCAAAGGTAATTTGTTGACCCACTTGCCTTTGGACTTTGTTAATTTTTTTTTCAAAATGGACTTGATAATTTTTTTCATCGCCTCCAACTGTCCATTCGTCTGTGAATGTGCTACAGCCAAAAATATTTTCTCTATCCAATATTTGCTATTGAAGTTTTTGAACTTCGCGCTGTCAAATTTGGTTCCACTGTCAGAAATTATCATTTGCGGGATTGGGAATCAACAAATAATGTTTCTAACTACAAAGTGGATCACCTTCTTCATGGTGACCATGGCGAGTGGTTCTGCTTCAGCCCACTTTGTGAAATAGTCAACCACAACAATGGCATGATTGTCTTTGCCTTTCGACATTAGTAGCAATGCAATAACGGCAATCCCTCATACCGAAAATGGCCATAAGCTGACCATCTGTGTAATTTCCATTGGCGGGGTACTTAGAATATTCATGAATCTTTGGCATCTGTCATACCTGCTAGTCTAATCGGCTACATCTCTGTTAGTAGTTGGCCAAAAATATCCATAACAAAAAAAATTATTTTACCAATGTTTTCCCCCAGTGTGATCGCCATAGGCTTCTTCATATATATCAGCAGGGATCCTTTTGGCCTCTTCGTGGGTGACACACCACAACATTAGAATAGAGAAACGTCTTCTATATAATACTCCTTCCTGAAAAATAAATTATGGATCATTGCCCAGAAGTTTTCTTCACTCATTCTTTCCATCCGAAAGGGTCACCTTCAATAAATACTCCTTAATTACAGTCACCATGATTCTTTCTCAAATTCAGCCTTCGATATCCAATCAACATCTCTCTAGTCGATGCTCGAAGCTAATGATACTTCCACTAGAACCAAACCCGTGGGTTGTGCATCCTCGAAACTAGCCAGCTTGAATAATGAATTTGCTTTCGTGTTCTTTTCCTTAGGATATGTGTTATCATGTAATACTGAATGTCATTGAGTAGTTTCAGATCTTTTGTTAGATATAGGGCAAGCCTCGCTCCCTTAGCCATAAAATCTTGCCTAAGAGAGCGCTATTTGAGAGTCATTGTATATGTAACATTTTGACTCCTAATTATTTCGCTATTTTGAGTCTCATGATTAACACTTCATATTCGGCCGCATTCTTTGTTGCGGGAAACTCAAGTTTTAGGGAATAGAAAACCGATCGTTCCTTGTGGGCTACCAAAATCACTCTTTCTCAAAGCAATTTTCATTGGAAGCTCCATCTATATATAATTTCAGTTGAGCACTCTGCCTCAGAGATTCCTCTTTATCATCGTCTGGAGTAGTGAATTCAATAACGATGGCCGACGCTTGCCCTTAGATTGCTCTCCAAGGATGATATAATATTTTGTATGGTGTTAATTTGATGTTCCATTTCAATAACTATTTGAAGTTTTAGGTCGTTGCAGAACCTATTTTAAAGGTTGGTCAGTCAACACTTTAATTGGATAGGCCTGGAAGTAGGGACAGTGCTTCCTTGATGCAATCAGTAACAATACGCTAGCTTTTTTAGTTTTGGATAATTTCTTTCTACTCCTATAAATCACTTGATAATGTAGTATATCAGCCTTTGAATTTTGGATTTCACGCACATAAGGACAACACTCAAAGCATGAACGGATACTGCCAAATAAACCCCTTCCAAATTCTTTGACAAGATAGGTGGTTTCTCCAGATGATCAACCAAAGTTAGTAAAGCATCCTCACACCCTTGTCTCGAAGCAAAATTTATTTCCCCCGCTTTGAGGACATTAAAGAATGGTATGCATTATTCGTAGGCTTTGAGATAAACCGATTTAATGCTGCTACTTTTATTTTCAAGATATGTACCTTCTTTGTTATCTTTGGGGCTTCAACGTTTCTGAAGCCTTCAATCTTTTTTGGATTGGCCTATATTCATCTTGAGCTTACAATAAAACCCAGGATCTTTACTAACACAACCCTGGACGAGCATTTCAGCGAATTAAGCTATATCTTATACCTTTGAAGCATGCAAAATATTTTCGATAGGTCTTCTAAATGGTTCATTGATTGTCATAACTTTACTGGCATATCGTCTACATAAACTTCCATTATATATCCGATCTGATTCTTGAATATTGAATTCACTAGTCTCTAATAGGTGGTCCTGTGTTCGTTAGACCGAAAGGCATGACAAAGTAACGGTACAATCCTAGGTCGGTTATGAAGCTGGTATGTTCTTGATATAGGATGTGCATTGGAATATGGTCATATCCAGAGTAAGCATCTGTGAATGGTAGAAATTCAAGGCCGGTCATTGAGTTCACCAATTGGTCAATCTTTAATAGTAGGAAACTATCTTTTGGGCATGCCTTATTCCGGTCTGAATAGTTAAAGCATGTTCACCCGTTAGACTTATTGACTAGGACTGGATTGGATACCCATTTAGAGTATAGAGCATCACGGAAAAAGACATTGGCTTTTAGCTTATCCATTTCTTATTTCAATGCAGCGGATTGCTCCAGACCCAGGCTATGCCGCATCTATCTTAAAGGAAGACATCTGGGGTTCATATTCAATGCATGACATGCTATATCGATGGTATTCCACACACGTCTGAGTGTGTCTAGACAAACACATCCAGATCTTCTTGGAGGAACCCTGTCAATTCCTTCCTCATCTTCGTATCGAGTTAAGATCCAAATTTCAGGACTTGAGTAGGATCATCCTAATTGACCAGGATATTGAGCATCAACTTGGTTGCGACTACTCTCACATCCTCTAGCTTTTTCCTTGGATCCATAGCTTTGTGGAATCTTCTATGCTGACCAAGCCAAGACTTAGACGGTGGTTGTTATGCGTTAACTGATTTGACATAGAGAGTTTTCTCTATGTTCTTCCCTTTCCACACCGCTTTGCTTCCCTCGGCTTTGTGACGTAGCACTCTCATCCTACATTTTGGTCACCTTGAATGACCCTTGTTCCATTTTCTATAGGGAATTTCATTGTTAGACACCAAGGAGCTAGGGCCACTTGAAAACTAACGAGGGTCAGTCGAACTGAAAAGGCGTTGTATGTAGAAAAAATATCCATCAACATAAAGGTCGCTACTCACACTTTCTTACGGTGCCCTTTACACAAAACCACTGATATATACATGCACCCTATAAGCTCTACAACCTCTCGTAGAAACCCCTATATCTGGAATTTACAGGGCTTCATCTCCTGACTATCCATCATCGTTTGGTCATAAGCCTTTTTAAACGAGATATTGACACAACTCCTGCAATAAACAAGAACTTTCTTGACAGTTGCTGACCCAATCATGGCTGTTATTAGTAAAGGATCAAGTGTAGGGGATTCGACCCCATCTGCATTACGATTTCTAAACACAATACCATCCTTCATAGTCTTCAATTGCTTTACCGGAGCCCTTATTCGACGAAAAAGTAACTTCCATGTATAAAATGTTTTAAGGAACTTCCACACCCCTCCATCTTATTCCAACACTTCTTAGTTGAATGAGGTCCACCAGTTGTTGTATTGATAACAAATCTTTTCCTAAGCAGCCTAGGATCATCGCCACCAGGCCTAGTTTGGTACTGTTAGATCAACTATCCTTGAGATTGAGCATTTCCTTGCACACCATCTTATGAAGTTATCATGTACCACTGGAGTTTCTTCTTCTAGATTAAATCATCAATCATGTCACACAAATTTCTACATTCATTCGTATTGTCGCCATGGGTCAGGTTAAAGCGATAGCACTTCAGACCTTTTTTCCCGTTCAATCGATTCTTTGGAGTCGATTTCTCATATATTCAGTACCTTGCATTGCAATGTAGATATTTTCAACCATATTATTCAACGGCGTATAATCCTCAAATTTTGGAAACCAAGGACCTCTCTTGAAATCAAGCCTTCTGCCTCCATCACTTTGGTTATTTCTATTTTGATTATTACCTTTGTTTCCTACATTAATAGTGACATTCAAGGAATTTTCGTCCGTTTATTTCATAACTACGTTACTATGAATCACCTCAGTTGATTGTCTACCTATGGCTTTCTCAGCAGCCGTACTTACCTCCTCCAAGCGCAAGTATTGAGTCGCCTTTTTATAAAACTCTTCCATATTTGGTGGTGGTTTCATGCAACACCCCACGCTTTAATGACAAATAAAATCAATTGAATTAATAAAATTGCAAAATAATGACAAATGTAAATGTCAAATTTATGCGTTTAAAACAATTAAGAGGTTATATAGATATACGCAACCAATGAGTGCATGATTAATTAACGCATCAATCAATTAAAATAGGAGCTAATTAAGAGATATAGAGGCGTCAATTAGTCAGAGAATATATCACTTTTATAGCATTAATTAATTAAGGGATCTTCTAATAAAGGAAAATGTATATGGGGAATAAATTAAATGATAGCATACATATATTAGTTTATAATTGATGCAACCAATTAATTGATAAATTAACTAAAGACATAAAGTAAGCATCAATTAATAAAAGAGGAAAACTTATATGTCAATTAATTGGGTAATGAATTGACGATTTACATATGTACAACTAATAAATGTGTGATTGAGTGGTGCATAGAAATTTATTTAAATATCAATTAAAATGGGAAAATGTGTCATTAATTAATTGGCAATTAGTTGAGCATTTTTCAAAAGGGTGTCAATTAATCAAAGAATATGTCATTTTTACAATAGCTAATAATGTAAATTAATCAGCTAGAAGAAAACGCCAATTATAGGATTATTTGTTTCCAAGTTAAAAAAAAATTGAACGTGTAAAAAAAATCAAACAAAGTAATTAGGTTTATGATGAAGGTAAATTAATAAGAATAAACTAAAAAGTATAACTTTTATATGCATTGAATTAATAGAGGTATTAATTGACGTGTTCAAATAGGTAAGAAATTATTACGTATAAGAATAAATTAATATTGGATATATGTGTGTGTGTGTGTGTTGTATGTGTACGTATGTATGTATGTATGATCTAATTAATGGGAGAATCTTATTTAGAAGGAAACGTGAATTAATAGGGTCATATAACAAAGGAACAAATGAATAACGTTCGAGAGTCATACGTTATAAGCTAACGTAATCAAATCAACTTCTGATGGCGAGGATCGTTTTTAGGGTTAATCGGATGGTTCCTAGTTGTTTACCGCACCTATAAATTGAACGTAACTTAACCCTAACCCACATTATTTTCTCTGAATTAGTTGCCGTCATTTGTAGCAAACTCCTCTTCCCTTCTCCCTCTTCCTTTCTCCTCTATTAATCAAATCTTTCCCCAAACTAAAAATAAAATTAAGCAAAGAAATACATAAAAACAAATCAGAGAATGGCACAAACCGGGAATTTATAGCGAATCAAAAAGGAGAAAAAGCAAAGAAAAGCATAGCAAAATAAAAGGGATAGAGATTGAAGCTAAGGATGACATATGAGTGGATTTAAATTAAAAATCTTTTACGTTTATGATATATTATCATCAGCTTCTCTTTTGATTATTTTAACTCAGCATTTATTTTAGTAATTAATTCTACTAATTTGCTATAACTATAAATTTTAAGTGAGCTTATATTTGATTATTATTTATAAGGGAAAGAAAGATAGTATTCCAATTAAATATGAATAATATTAGGCTTAACCGTTGTAGAGAAGGGCATAAGCCTAAAAGCAAAAGAATTATAGTTATTTACAGTAATTTGCTATTATTTACATCAATTTTAAGTTGGAATTCAGCCCGTAAATATTAGTTTCTTCTTATTCCTTTTTACGTAAATAAAATAGTAAATGAGAAGGATTCGCAAATATGGACTAAAATAAAGAAACACCGGATTTACAGAAATTAGATGTAAAATAAGAAAAACTGAAATAAAAAGAGTAAAAGTGGAAATTTACTGTAAATTATGCTAAAAAGGGAGAAATAAATTAGTTGGTTGGTTTAGAAAAGAGAATAAATTTCCATAGTTTAATATTGCAAAAATAACGATAAATGTAATTGCAAGAATAAAAGATGGAAACAGGGAATCAATAGAGACATTTATGTATTTTACATTACCCAATGGTAAAAAATGAAATATCTTGCAATTACGAGTTATTGTTTATAGCATTAGTTAGTATTATAATATGGAAATGGATTTTCAGTATAGTTTTTGTAACTAACCAAATAAAATAGAACTACTTCCTAGAATAAAAGTGAATAACTTGAAGGATTAAAGAAATTAAAGAAGAAGAAGTAACCAATTTAATTATTTGACAAGACTAGAAACGATACATAGAAAATGTGCATGGATCTGCATTTACTATGCAGATAATAGAACAAAAGAAAAGTAGTTATTATGATAAGTAAATTTGTGATAGTCGGATATAGTCCCAAGCCAAGATTGTCATATAATAAAAGAGAACTAAAGAGAATTAAATATCATAATAAGTGAAGACATACTAGAATAGAAAAGAGATATTTTCAATTACATTTAATAAATGTAAATTATAAAAGAATATAGAAGCAAGAACTTCAAGTATAATTATAACATAGGTTATAAGTAAAGATAACAGAAGAGGCTTATTTTAAAACTTACACTAAGTTAATAAGCAAACATAGAAACAGAGTCCATACCAACAGCATTCCCTTTCAGTCTGGAATTGATGGTCACATAATAGCTAGGTGAGGTTAGGACAAGCTTATGCTGATTAGGGTAAATAAGTATCCAACGGAATAAGAAAAGCAAACTAAACGTAGAATAAAAGATTAGACATAGGGTCTAATAAAATAGTAAGATGTATTTGGAGCAGCCCAAAGGACGAAGAACCTAACAAAGCAGTTCATCACAGATTTCAGCAAAGAAGAAGCACGTCCAACTTAGTTATTTTGGGCTAGAAGGAAGTACAAGACTTCAACGGGACGTGAGGGTACTCTAGGATGGTCTTCTGGGCTAGGCCTAACGAAGTGGTTCCCCGGAGGCAGGTCTATAAGTGTTCCATCAAGAGAGTACGCCTTGACTACTTTTGCATGGCAGGACCATTGTAAGCAGTCAAAAGGGTTGATGTTTGGAGTAGGATATTTGTATGACATCGTACTCTGAATTGCGAGGTAGGGCAGGATCTAAAAGGATAATCGCATGCGGATATCAGCCCGGCATCAAACCAAGAAGCAAGTTTGGAAAAGATTAGATTTAAATCATAGGGCCAATGATTCTTTAACTATGAGACATAGGATGAGGGGCGCAGCCAATTGGATGTTTAGATTGTTTGTAGTAGGGCACAACCACTTAGCTCTTTAGAGGTCTTTCGATTAGTTGAGGGGTGGCTGCGTGGGCCATAGCCATGATGAGAAAAGAGACAGACCAAGTAGAATATCTGTATTGTTGGCCTAACAAAGCAATCCTTTATAGGTATAGAAAATCATCGACTAAGTTCCATATAAGGTAGAACTTGTTAAGCGGAATTCAGGGAGTAGACAGAACGATTACGTATATTCCTCAAGGTACGCACTGGGTGGTACATTGTGAATGTTCGAGCATTTTTATTGGCTAGTGCAGACGCAGTTTTACGTTTTCATAGTAGACGATGGAACATCTGCATTATAGGCCTCATGAAGTTGTCTTTTAGAGATGCAGTCATGTAACGCTCTAGAAGCATAATGATGGAGTACTTTTCGAGGAGGATACTGAATGTTCTATGGGTAGTACCTAGAACCAATGTGGTCATTGGGCTTGTAGCTACATGTATATTAGTTATTATGTTTTAATCTACTACGGAGTAGATGATACGATTCACGCACGGAAGCAAGAGTAGTATAAACCCAATAAACCTAATATAACAGAAAATGGAAATAAAACGGTATATGTAGAATTAAACTTATAAGTGTATAGTTTGTCCATTCACTAGAACTTTAGTTCTGATTCCCTCCTCATAACATCCTACAGGTTAGGTAGATGGAAGAGACTTTCCAACTTTCATACACTTGTTTAGAAAGTGTTATTATTTTGGTGAGTATTTACTTACTATTATATTTTAGTTAGTTCTGTTGTGGGATATTTATCTGAGCTTTGATATATTTGTCTTTGCCTATTTACAGGATAGCAAAAACCCAACTCGAGCTTCAGTGGACTTGGGTTATAGCATTTTTACGAAAAATACGGACGTACTGGAATACGAATTGTTACATTTGGTATCAGAGCCTAGGTTTAGGGTTCCTAAATAAATAGAGAGTGAACATTTTTATTTTATTTTTTAAATATAAATATATTGTATTGTATATACCTAGATCCATAGAAAAATCCACTTATAAGAGAAATGACACATGGGAAGATTTTGAGTAATAGTTTTGTACACCAATATTAGGATTGTGGGAATCCGAGAGTTATAGGCCTTAGAGTGGCAAAGTATGAGATGTACAATAGATTCAGTATCAAAATGGAAGTCCATATGTTAATATCTCGAAATTGATAGTTGTTTCAGATTAGTGGGTGGGGCAGCAGTGCCTTAGAATAAATAGAAGCGTAAAAGAGGAAATCAATTAGGAACATATATAACTGGCTTGAGAAGAATGACTTCGTGGGAATATTTGGGAAAGTATAAGAAAATTAAGAACCCACTTTGAGTCTAGCCCACTAATTAAACTTTTAAGAGTTTGAAAAAAAAGATTCAGAGAGTTTTCAAGTTTTAAACTTAAAATTTTACGATTTTAAATATGTATTAGTTTAAACATGGAAAAATTTATGAAAAATATTTTTTGAAAGATAAAGAAACGCTTTTGAAATTTGAATTTGAAAAAAAAAACATGTAAGTAACATATTTGAAAAGTACATTTTGGTTTTGAAAAAAATAAGTTGTTAAAATTTTGGAAATAGAGTAGATATTTGGAGGAAATTTAGTAATTAACATCTAATAGTAGGTAACCGCACCAGTGTAGTAAGAACTGAAATGAATTAAATAGAGATAAGAATCATTATAGATGAAATATAAATTTGACATGCTTTAATTCATTAGAATGGCGTAATGCTATTGGTTTCTATGAATCAGCCACATTACAAATGAAGACGTTTTGTTGAAATAATAAGGGAAGTAAACATAGTGAAAGAGATATACAAAATACAAAAAACGCTGTATTTTGTACTGTCTATTTTAACACAAAAATAGAACAAAAAATCCTTGTTATTTCACACAAAATGCACATCCTCCTTTATAGTATTCATAGAAAATTTTAGCGTTGACGGCTTCTCTTAGGAGCAATAGTTCCAATGCATTAAAATGTGAAATCTCTAGGTAGACAGTGCACTAATAAGAGACCGTACTGTTGGGTAATAATAGGTATACTATAGAGAATATAATTAGAGAGGCTAAGTAAGGGAAAATAAATGTTGTCCCTTGTTATGCGCAATTAATTGCGTGTCTTTAGAAAACCCACCTAAAACAAAGAGTATGAGCTATTATGAAGATAATAGAGGAATATTTGTTCTTACCTACTCTAGTTTTTATGATTGAAATTATGAAGAAGAAAAAATTGTTTGAAAATAATGAAGTGACATTTTTTAGAAATGGTTTGGTGAAATTTAAAGGGGAAAAACTTAAATTAAGGATCCTAAGAATTTATTGAAAAAAAAACATGCTTTAAAAAGGAAGAGGACTAAATTTTAAACTTAGAATTATTGCATATTCCTCGCAAGATTTAAGGGGATGGCTTAAAGTCAAAAACTATAAAATATAGATTTTTGAAAGCAGAAATGATTATGGCACTAGGCATTTTTGGAAAATTCTAAGTAACTCTTTTTTAATGTTAGAATCTTGGGAATTGACATTTCGAAGTAAATAAATAGATAAGCAAACTTTTGAAACTTTGAACTGTAAAAGAAAAAAATGAATTTTTCCAAATTTAGTTTGAAAGAAAAAAGATTGAAAAAGAAATTATTTATATGTAAAATGTGCTTGGGAAAGAAAATAGGTTTTTTTGTAGAATAGTGGCATAAGTCTCAAGTACGGAGAAAATGGTGCACAAAAAGTAAAACGGAAAATGTGAGCTTTTACGTTTTCCTCCTTCTTTATAACATAAGAAATCAAATTTGAAAAATTATAATTTTCTAAAGTTCAAAAATTATAAGTTGTGTAGTAGGTTTGGACGTAAAATTTGTTGAACTATGCTCCTATTCAGTAGGAGTATGGGAAAAATTGGATGAAAAATGTTTTGAGTTTTCAAAATATTGCATTCATATAGAAATCGCAAGAATATTCAGGTTGTGTGCATCATGTTTTAAAAAGAATTTCTTAAAGAAAAAGCATTCATATCACTATTTCTTGAAGCTCGATCTCCCCCTAGATGAACCATATAGGAGGTACCGCATAGAAATTCTTGTACATGCATATTTTTATGATGTATTGCAATTTGCACTATGCACGGATTGTTGCAAAATTGTTGTACACTAAATTGTCGTTAGTGTAGAATGGATGCACGAAGGTTTGCATGATTGATCCCTTATCAAATTTTAGGGATGAAATTTCCTAAGGTGGGAGAATGTAACACCCCATGCTTTAATGACAAATAAACTAAATTGAATTAACATAATTGCAAAACAGTGAAAATATAAATGTCAAATATATGTATTTAAAAAAATTAAGAGGTTACATAAATATAGGCAACCAATGAGTGTGTGATTAATTGACCCATCAATCAATTAAAAGAGGAATTAATTAAGAGACATAGAGGCGTCAATTAGTCAGAGAATATGTCACTTTTCTAGCATTAATTAGTTAAGGGATCTTCTAATAAAGAGAAATGTATGTAAGGAAAAAATTAAATGATAACATACATATATTAATTAATAATTGATGCAATCAATTAATTGAGAAATTAATTAAAGAAAGTGAGTAAGCGTTAATTAATAAAAGAGGAAAATTTATATATCAATTAATGAATTGGCGGTTTAAATATGTACAACTAATAATTGTGTGATTGAGTTACGTGTAGGAATTTATTTGGATATCGATTAAAATCGAAAAACGTGTCAATTAGTTAATTAGAAATTAGTTGAGCATTTTAAAAAGTGTGTCAATTAATCAAAAAATATGCCATTTTTACAATAGCCAATGATGTAAATTAATTAGCTAGAAGAAAATGTCGGTTATAGGATTATTTGTTTCCAAGCTAAAAAAATTGGAAAGGGTACAAAAATAAAACAAAGTAAATAGGTTTATTATGAAGGTAAATTGATAAGAATAAATTAAAAGTATAACTTTTATATGCATTCAATTAATAAAGGTATTAATATTAATGGACGTGTTCAAATAGGTAAGAAATTATAACGTATAAGAATCAATTAATATTGGATATGTATGTATGTATGTATGATCTAATTAATTGGATAATTAATGAGAGAATCTTACGTAGAAGGAAACGTGAATTAATATCTCGTATAACAAAGGAATAAATGAATAACGTTGGAGAGTTATACCTTATAAGCTAATGTACACAAATCAAGTTCTGATGGCGAGGGTTGTTTTAGGGTTAATCGGATGGTTCCTTGTTGTTCGTTGCACCTATAATTGAAAGCAACTTAACCCTAGCCCGCACTATTTTCTCCGATTAGTTGCTGTCGTTTACAGCAAACTCCTCTTCTGTCCTCCTTCTTTCTTTCTCCTATGTTAATCAAATCTTTTCCCAAACCAAAAATAAAATTAAACAAGAAAATACATATAAACAAATCAGAGAATTGCGCAAACCACCCATGGGATTTAAAGTGAATCAAAAAGGGGAAAAAGTAGAGCAAAGCATAGAAAATTAAAAAGGATAGAGATTGAAGCTAAGGACGACATGTGAGTGGATTTAAATTATAAATCTTTTACGTTTATGGTATATTATAGTTATATTCCCTTTTAATTATTTTAATTCGGCATTTATTTCTGTAATTAGTTCTACTAATTCGCTATAACTGTAAATTTTAAGAGAGCTTATATTTAATTATTATTTATATGGAAAAGAAAGATAGCAATCTTATTAAATATGAATATTATTAGGCTTAACAGTTACAGAGAAAGGCATAAGCCTAAAAGCAAGAAATTTACAGTTATTTACAGTTATTTGCTATTATTTACATCTATTTTAAGTTGGAATTTAACCCACAAATATTAGTTTCTTTTTACAGGAAATTATTGTCAAGGACAAAAAAATTCAGCATTTTATCCTCAAGGACAGACCGTCAGTATTTTAGCCTGAAGGACAACCTTCTTTAGGTATCATTTTTTAGTTATTGATAGCAGTTTTTAGGTATCGGTTTGAAGTTATCGCTAACAATTTTTAAGTATCAATTTTTTGTTTGGTAGCAGTTTTGAAAGAATGTTTGTCCTTATGAATAATTTTTAGGAGAATGTTTGTCCTTGTGGTTAAAATATTGAGGTCGTGTCCTTGAGGCTAAAAATATACAAATTTTTATCCTTTAAATTAATTCCCTCTTTCTTTTTATTCCTTTCTACACGAATAAAATAGTAAATGAGAAGAATTTGCAAACATGGACTAAAATAAAGAAACATCATTTTTACAAAAATTAGATGTAAAATAAGAAAAATTGAAATAAAAAGAGGAAAAGTGAAAATTTATGGTAAATGATGCTAAAAAGGGAGAAATAAATTGATTTGGAAGTTAGTAATAAATTAGTTGGTTGGTTTAGAAAAGAGAATACATTTCCATAGTTTAATATTGAAAAAATAACGATAAACGTAATTGCATGAATAAGAGAAAGAAAATGGGAATTAGTGTAAAATAGAGATATTTCTATATTTTACATTACCTGATAGTTAAAGAAAGAAATATCTTGCAATCACGAGCATTCTTTATAGCATTGGTTAGTATTAAAATAAGAAAATGGATTTTTAGCGCAGTTTTTGTAACCAACCAAATAGAATAGAACTATTTCCTAGAATAAAAGAGAATAACTTGAAGGATTAAAGAAATTAAAGTAGAAGAAGTAACCAAGTTAATTATGTGACAAGACTAGAAATGATAAATAGAAATGTGGATAGCTCTACATTTACTGTGCAGATAATAGAATAAAAGAAAAGTAGTTATTATGATAAGTTAATTTGTGCAGTCGGACATAGTCCCAAGCCAAGATTGTCATATAATAAAAGAGAACTAAAGAGAATTCAATATCATAATAAATGGAACACATACTAGAATAGATAAGAGATATTTGTAATTACATTTAATAAATGTAAATTATAAAAGAATTTAGAAGCAACAACTGCAAGTATGATTATAACATAGGTTATAATTAATGACAATAGAAGAGGCTTATTTTAAAACTTAAACTAAGTTAATAAGCAAACACAAAAACAAAGCACATACCAACAGCATTCCCTTTCAGTCGGGAACTGATGGTCACACAATAGCTAGGTGTGGCTAGGACTTTGTGGACTGAAATAATCTAAAAATAGAAAGTAGATCCAAAAAACAAAAGGTTAATACGCTCTTAGTGAAAGCACAAAATGTTTATTTCAAAAGATGGCACAAACATCCAAAATATTAATAGGAAAGAATAAAATAAAGAAATTAAATGAAAAACAAGAGAAAAGGAAACAACACATGATAATTATAGTTGTTTGGCTAATAGGTGACCTATGTCCATTTGAACTTTGCTAATAGTTCTATAAAAAATTTACAAATGTGATATTATGGGTCGATAGTCCACGGATCGACGATGACCCAAGGAATTACTATAACGGTGCAGAAATTTAGAATGTTGAAAATAGTATCCCGAAATAGTTCCCATCATCCTCTATTTATAGAGAAAGATCAACAGATTTATCTCTACCGCATTCTCCCTACATTTCCCACAATAAGAAGGAGTTAATCTAAAAAGATCATGGCCAAATCAACAAGTCTTGATTGATACCGAATCATGTCCTATGGATTGGTACCGATCCATGAAATTGATTGTTAAACCTTATTTAATCCTTCAAGGTTGCTTGGTTGGCTTGCATCTTCATCTGTAGAACTTGAATGTATCGATATGAGCTTTGATCATGAAGATGCTCGTGATTTGGTAATGAATTGAAGGCATATAACTTAGCAATTTTAAAGGTTGGACTTATTAATTGATGTTTGAGTCATGAATTGTCAACAAGCCATCTAGCACTACATATCTTGGACTAAAAAAATGCCACAGCTTGATATAACATAAGGTTAGGGGTCATTTATGGTAAATTTTATGGATCGGTACCGAATCAGTGCTATTCTTGGATCTTGGATTTGGACTTTGCATCTGATTTGACTTGGCACATAGGAAATTTTGAAGATATTTGGCACGCTAATGGCTTTATCCATTGACCTAGCATAAATCTAATCCAAGTAGAAGTTATCATTCTAGATTTCTACTCGGTTGTTCTCTTGCTTGATCGATTTGAATCATCCAAATATGGCTTGGTCATAAAGCTGGATAAAAGCGGTGGTCTTTGCATCAAATATTTGGATGCAGTATTTATTGGAAGAATGGTACGAGTTATATATGAATCATAATTCTCTAAATCGTATATTCTCTCATAAGGTGTTAAACGGTTCGAGTTGTTTATAGATAATAAGTCTCTTAAGTATATATTCACTCAGAAGGTGTTAAATATGAGTCAATAGAGGTGATCAGAATTATTGGCGACATATGACTTTGATATGATGTATATGTTGGAAAAAAGGAACAAGGCTATCAATCTTCGATTAGGAAGCAGCATAATGGAATATTGGTTATGATTGAAGAATGAAAGGCATTAAAGGCATTAGCATCTTGTGGGGTGCATTTTAAGCTAAATGAGGGATCAAGTTTTAGAAATTTTAGCAAATTTTGAAGTACGTCCAATACCTATGGACATAGTTATTACATGGCAAAGAGTTGACTCATTAATAGCCGAAAAAATTAGGTGACTAGAGATGTGTGTGGATCTAAAGGATCTAAAAGGTTCAAGATAGACCTAAAAGGATGGCTTAGAATTAGAGGAAGACTTTGTGTTCTGACTGTGGAAATCTTCGAAAGAAAGTCATAGAGAAAAGTCATTAGTCTAAGTTTACGATTCATCCTAGAGGAACAAAGACATACCACGGCATGAAGTTTGTCTTCTTTTGGGAAGAGATGAAGAGAGATGTTGGATAATGTGTAAAGAAGCATATCACATGTCAGTAAATGAAAGTGGTTTACTTCAACCATTAGAAGTACCAACTAAGAAGTCAAATTCAGTATCTATGGGTTTTATAGATGGATTACCAAGGTCAAGATTTGCAAATGATAGCATCTGGGTACTAATCGATAGACTAACTAAGAGTGTCCACTTTATCCTGCTAAAGATGACAAGAATGATAACTAGCTTAGAAAGATATATGTAAAGAATGTTATGAGATTCTATGAGACTCTTAGCGATATAGTTAGTTATAGAGATATGTTGTTTATCTGTGAGTTCCAGAAAATTTTGCAGAGTGCATTGAGTGCAGCGATGAATCCAAGTATGACATACTACCTACAGACATATAGCTAAACGGAAAGAGTGAACCAAGTACTGAAAGATTTGCTAAGCGCATGTGTCCTAGACTTTGGAGGATCTTGGGAAGGTCATTTATATATGGTAGAGTTTGCTTGTAATAATAGTTACCATTCGAATCTTGGAATGGCACTGTTTAAGTCGCTTTATGATAGACCACGTAAGTCACCAGTGCGTTGGTTAGATATGGGAGAACAGCTTGTGTTAGGACCTGATGTAGCAAAGGATGCTCTAGGGAAGGTAAATTGATTCGCGCTAGAATCGAAGTTGCGCAATCGATGCAGAAGAGTTATGCTGATAAGAGAAGAAAGGAGCTAGAGTTCACAGTGGGTGATCATGTGTTTGTGAAGTTTTCACTAATGTGAAGTTTTATGCTCTTTGGGAAGGCTGGGAAATTAGTAGGCCATGTAAATATCTATTTTCACCAATGTAAATTAATAGGCTCTTTTGGAAGATCATGTTTCCACTAGTGTAGATCTATTTTAAGCAATG
The DNA here is from genome assembly GCA_030765085.1 of Allium cepa. Taxonomy (NCBI): domain Eukaryota; kingdom Viridiplantae; phylum Streptophyta; class Magnoliopsida; order Asparagales; family Amaryllidaceae; genus Allium; species Allium cepa. Next base: position 956,167,310 of record CM060932.1, read on the forward strand.
CTAATAGGCTTTGTAAATATATTACCCAGATCCACCATTCAGTATATGACCCAGTATAAATGTGATCTTATTTCAGTTAATCATTAAACTCATTTAATTAATTCATACCCATAAATATTTTGGTCTGCCTAATTAAATAAATATATAACAATTGTATATTTTATAATTGATTTCAGACCCTCTAATAATAATAAATAATAATTTAAGTAATATGACCATTGTATTGATTTCTCCATAATAATAATTTAGAACTTTTATATTATTTCAATAATAAAATATCGGTCGAAACTGAGAGTTACAGTTATGTGACTTCTAGGTGTAAACTCAATCATCAATAATATTTATAAAATTTAAATATTAAAGCATGCACAAACTTTTTAAAGCACGGTAGGTTGACATGAGTTTAATTTTTTTATATATTATCTAGGCGAAATCCAATTTCTTGTGTATTAAAGTGACATCCTTAAATAACAATATATTGTACACGTTTTCTCTTCGTCGACACTATATCACATAGACATCTAGATCAAAGTCAATGGCCAAAACTCTATTAATATCCAAAGTTAATTGTGAAGTCCAACATTAAAGTCCATGGTTTGATTCGATAGCAATTATCAATTAATTGATTTTCTTTGCCCAAAGCCTTTGACTTTGCATTAACCACCAATTATGGTGATACAAACTTATATTTGAAGGAGATGAACCACCCCTTAAATAGTGTTGCGCTTCTTATGGTTCAACTTGTATCCAACTATGATCTTAGCATGGTCATCGTAGTCATGTGATTGACTATAGTCAAAATATAGTTTATATCTTAAGATTTGTGGTATTCTCAAGTCAAAAGAATATTGCACATCGTCACATGAGATCTTCTATTTGACTTTTGACCTATATAAGACTCTTGATGAGTTGTCTGGTAATTGTTCCAAACAACTGCATGTACATAAATCCTTGGTGCCTCCTACGGCTATGAGTAATTTACCTTCCATCATATGGAACATTATGTACACAAGTCTTAACAGATATATCGATCCCCTTCTCAATACAACTTAACTATGATCATCTAAGGATAAATATCTAATTTAATTTAATACTCATGGTTATGAACACATCCATAACTACAATCAATTATATACTTTTCATAAGGATTTTCTACTTATATATATTTAAAGTGTTTGTAACATTATATATATCCCAACATAACATATATATATAATAGAAAATAAATTCAAAATCATATTATATTTCAAACAGGTTTTGAAAGAAAAGTTAAATTATATAATCAAATTAAATGATTGTTCCTATGGCGCACCCTTAACTCTATAAGATATGTGCAACTCAAGATGCCACGGTACATCATTGAAGCAACTAACATCGGACATCAATTCAATAATTGAATGACAACTATTTCATCTATAATTCCAATGCTATACACACCTTGCCGCAAAGTTGCACCACGTTATTCGTCTCTAATATAGAGGAGAATTGCATGAACCTAGTTCCAATGCGCTTGCCACATTCGATTTGACCATGCGTGAATCTAGTTTCATTTTATCCCAGGTAGAGGTCACTAATAGACTTGTAAAATATCCACCGGTGGACCAATGGTCGATAAGTGAAGAGCCCATCGGTTGACTGTGGCTATTTTAATCGAGCACAACAGTAGTCTATGTTGTATAATTTTGTTTTGAATTATTTTTTCCTTCATAATTTTGGTTTTAATCTCTTATACTTCAATTCATCATTCGTTACTACATCATTTCACAACCATTTAAAAATATCTCAAATTTTAATTGCATCATTGTCATCAAACATTGACATATATTGTATTGACTTCACTAAACATTATTTTAATGTTACCATGCTTTATTGTTACACTAATAACTCTCTAATCTCTGTAAACTTCAGAAATTACTATAGTTAATATTATATATGTATTTATGTATATATATTATATGCACTCAATTATATATTTAATTCTTTTATACATAATTCTTATTTTTCATTAATTTGACCATCAATAGCCTTTTACTTTATGTTATACTTCAAAAATAAATTTTATATATATTCAATTATATAATGATTGATTATCTATGCATTATAGGGTAAATTTACACAGTTCAATTTGAAAGTTACCCTGTATTTAGGTCACAAACCATGAAATATGAGTATAATTGTACTATACGTAAAGGACACAGATTCCGCTTACGACCAACAATCAAAACCTCTGTTATGATGGTATCTCCAAATGAGATTCTGTCTAGAAATATATGACTCTTGAAATCCTTTGACTTAACTTGAGATTGGTAACTACACATAGCTTTCACTTTGCTCAAATATTGATATAGGATTAGTGCAAAATAGTAAATAATTGAGAGAGCTATGATGAACTGAGGTCGGTTGGAGAGAAGGGTTACAAGAGGAAGAAGATGAATTTTTGAAAATGAGAAATGAGTGGGTACGTTAGTTTGGTTATAGATAATTGGCGGGATTAATGTTTGAATTTTGAATTTTAATTGTTGGGCCTTTAACCTATTTAAGCCATTACGAACCCACAATAAGAAACGCTCGTATCTCCATCATATGAAGCTCAATTCTGACATTTTATAGCCGAGATCGATCGACAAAATCAGATCTATGCAATGGCGTAACTTCTATCATAAAATTATATCATTTGAAAAATTACATTTTTTCCCTTCTCAATTAAAATTTAAAACGCCCTTAAAATTATTAATGAATTTTATGGGATATTACAAGCAAGGTTTTAAATCTTGGATTTCAACCACGTATCATCTCAAATTTTCACACAATCTGGAATCTTAAAATGACTAATTATTTAAAATAACCTTAAAACCCCTTTTTAAGTACTTTGTTAGGATCTTAAAAGATCTGGAATCTTGTTTAGTTGCCATAGCTATTAAACCAGGCAAAATACAAACTCAATCTCAAGCAACTCTTGCACACACATTCCTTCGAGTCAAACACGAGACTGCTACGAGCAAAACCCAAGCCGACATCTTCTCATCCACCCCCAAATAAATTCTGACATACAAATGTGTACCGTGCACATGCATGCACCATCGCCAGAGCTCCGATCATCGACCCCGACTCCAGAACATCGCCAATGACTTTCATAAGCTATACGATCGTCCAGATCCACAGGAACATCATCCATACAAAATCGAGCTTCATGTTCGAAATCTGGAACCCAATCATCAATCAGAAAATCCCCATCGTCGTCGCTTCCGACCTCGGAATCACCCACCGACCTTCCCAAAGCTACCCTAATCTCCAATGAACCCGTCACTACCCTCGCGATCAATCCCGATGCCTTCTAGACGTCGAGATTACCTCAGCAACCAACACCACAAAAACAACACACAAAACCCTACTTTGCCGACCTCATACCACCATGACCTCTGATAAATCTCCACACTAATTTTCCTGAGTTCGACGACATCCCGGCCATCTCCAGTCTAAATCTTGCCATACACCTCATCGCCGTTCAACGGCAATCGACGAAAGTACAAAATCTGATCAATCCAAAAATTCCCAAAATCTACGAACTTAAAAATCTAGATTTTTATATTAAAATTCATGTCTTGCAAGATCAAAACGGGTTATATAATCAAAACTATAAATTTTGAACATTGATTTTATTGACTTTGATTCATTTTATCTGTAATTTCTATTTTCAAAACATTTCCTTAAATATAAATTGTTGAATATGCGCTTATATGATTTTTGTTTGATGATAATAAACATATATACATTCGTTTAAATGTATTTGTTAATATGCTATTTTATTTTCACAGATTAAATAAATATTTGCTGAATAAAATAAATAACACGGAATTTGAATTCAAACGAATATTTTATTCAAACAAATATTTATTATAATTTTGAATAGTACAAATTCAAGCTCTCACTATACACTATACAACTTTGATACAAATTCAATTACATCACAATTTCACATTTACAAATGTCCTCACTACATATCGCTCATTCACTCATATTTTATCTTCATCTTCATTCCAGTTAGAATCCAGCATCTGAGCAATCTGCAAAAATATACACCAACGCAGTAAAATTGAAAAGAAATATTTTTGCAATATAAAATAAAACGTGAATTTTGAAAATGATATTTGCCTCAGCTATTTGGGTTGTTCGTCATCATTTATATTTGAATTCATCACACGAACAGCTTGTGACATACACAGTGTATCACTGTATATGCCACAAGGCCGTGCACACCGACATACACATGATAATGCTACAGGGACAGGTGAGCACAGGTCAAACCCAAATGAAAAGTCGGGCTCAACTCACGTGCAATAAATCACGACACGAGCACAAGGTCAAACCTGAGTTTTGAAACTGGATTCAACTCAAGTGAAATTTCAAAAATCAACATGAATGCAACAAAGACCAAGCTGCAGCATACCAGAGGTGGAGACAACTCAAATGAAACACAATTGTACATGACAGTGTACGACATCAAAGACACAGCAGTAACAAATCAAGACAGCATCGACCAGACTCCAACAAGTAATCAAGATCAAATGACTTCAACCATCAAGCCAACATAGCAGCAGTATGCAAGTGCATACACAAAGAGGCACAATGCCACCAACATGACAGCAAACAGAAGTGCACCAGTACAAGTCGATGCAACATGAACAAACCCAATTCAATATGACTGCAAGCAGTGCCACAAGACCATCGAGCAAAACCAGTGACAATATAGATGAAATAAACAACAGAGCTCAATGCAACTGAAGGCAACATATATATATATATATATATATATATATAGTGAACCGTACATCTACCATAAGCATCAACATGTATGCAATCAGAATGAAGCATTGACAATATAGATGCAAGTGTATGGCAACGAAATTAATATACGGTGAAACAAAGCATGGTTCAAACCAGGGCACACAGCATACAAATGCACCAATGAAGTCTGTACACATGGAAAATACAAGCAACTCGAGCTCAAGACGATAAAACCAAATATCAAATAAAACACAAATGGCCGGAGAATTGTACAAAGCTCCTACAGGGATGAACGGAAATGGCCAAAGTCAAGTCAAGTGAGATGACAAATCATGCTCAACATGAACCAGAATGGTTACAGCATCAAGGTGGTCAAGGCCAAAATCATCAATGCAATGCACAACAAGGTATAACAAAGTCAAGGGCATATGAAGACAAGTGTAAACATCACATTAAAACAACTCGAACTCAACTGGAAAGTGCTATCAGAGATGAACACAAAAAATGGTCAGAGCCGTAGTATACAGAAGTCACAAAATCAAAACCGTGGTAGCAAATGTAATTGACCAAGTCACGAATCAACAACGTGACCATCAAGCAACGAAAGCATATTCATATTGAACAAGTCAGATACATCTCAAACATCAAAGTGAAATCAAACGGCCGAAGACGAATTCAAACAATTTTATACGAACGCAAAAATAGGATTTCGAATCCTATATAAACCCTAAGATCATCATCGGCAAAGTATCAAATTCCAGAAAGCATAAAATCAGTAAAGAAAAAGCATATAATTACATACCGAAGCAAGGAAAGAATTCGATCAACGAAGCAGCTGAAGTGAGCAACAAGGAAAACAATCGATCAAGGCTACACGCGAATAATCATCGAATCGATCAACATAAAGTCAGCACTTCGAAAACCCTAATTCGAATCACGAACGAAAGCCCTAATTTGGATTGAAGGACAAAGCCGCCACTATCTCAAAACAACGAACGGAGCAAATAGAAAGAAAAAAGGAACGGGCCAAATTATAAAAGGGACGGCTTTGATAAAAGGCCTTTATTATTTAAAGGGTTATTGTTTTAGGGTTATTTTGTTTTAAATTGTTTTTAATTTGTAATTTTCTTTTTTAAACCGTTTAATTTCTAGTCATGTGACTAGGGGACAAGCTACGTGACGTAGCTTGAGAATTCGCGACTCAGTGGCTGAGTTGTGGCAGGGTTTTGAGCGTAGAGTTAGATTTAGTCGATAGCGGGTGTCGCGAGTTTACGTGTGTAAGCGAGGGACTATCTAATTTCTAGTAGAAACCTTGGGGGCAGCACGTAGGCAGGGTTTTGCCGAAGCTGGGTAAATTCTGTGTCGTTCTATTTCTGCATTTATTATTCTGCTATTATCTGTGCTGCTATTGTTCTGTGATCTGTGTTGAAAATATTTTATAAGCTTCCACGATTAATTTTTATAATTTATACTATCACCCTATTCACTCCCCCTCTAGGGTGAAATCGATCCTACACAAATCCTTGCAACAAACTTTGAAAATGATATTTCATTGTTATAGACAATTTCCTTTTAGAAAGCAAAGCTTGAATCAATTTAGATAGAATGATATGAATTTAAGATGATGTTCTTGATACTATGAAACAACAGAGAGGTAACACCAGGATATACACATGGATTTCATTTATATATACACATACATTCTAATCCAAGCATTCGTGTTAACATCAAGATTTTCACACATGCATCAAAATATAATCCCAGATTTATAACCATTTTAAAATTAAACGTCTACTCACATTTTTGTTTAACAGAGGTAAAGAGCCTTAGTTTGTAATGCTAGAACTTGATTTTTTTTCTTCTGCAAACCAGATCTTATCCTAAGTTTAGTTTTATGAAAAACAAATTTGGATTTATTTAGTGGATTCAAGCCTGTAGTTAAAACAGAGAACATACATACATGATCATTTCTAGACATGCACAGGATTCTTATTTATTTATATAGTAGTTTAAATGTATATTTTTTCAAACATCCAAGTAGATCATTTTTATAATATCACTTATAGATTTTCTCATGCATCAAAGATTCAACTAAATTAAAAGGATTACTTACAAATTCTGAAACCAAAGAAGCCAGGGAAATGATTTCCTTTGAATTTGAAAATTTGGAGTTTTCCACTTGCTTGATTGCTGAACTAAATCTCCCTTAGTTGCTTGATTCCAAGTTGAACTTTGGAAACTTGTAAGGTTGATATAAGTTTGTTTCGAATTTTGCTTTCCCCAGTTTTATTTCTTTACAGATTTGTTTTTCTGTTTTTGGGATGATCTATAGGTTGAAGTGGTCATCTGACTTAATTCATATTTCCTTTTGGTTTGCATTTGTCTTGAGGAATGAATTTCAGGCCTTTGATTCAGGTTAGAGAAAGTTTTCAGGTTTGTTTTGATTTTTTTTGGAAAGGTTTCAGATTTTGATTGCATGAAAATTTTCTAGTTTCAGAGACGAAGTACATGTTTTTGTGTTTTCTTTGTTATTAGAAATGAAAATAGAAAAAGAGTTGAAGATAGAAAGTAAATGTTTATATAGATTAAATTAGAACCAATTTTAAAATGAAAGAAAATAAACCAAACTAGTGACACTTGTCTCTAAACTTACGTAACTATTTAACACATGTTATTAGGAGTGATTACAAGTTAACATATGTAATTTACATGCAAAAATTGATTTTTTTAAAGCTTTTAAAATTAATTTTCCAATTTATAAACACATATTTAATTTATACAAATAAATCTCTTTAAAATGAAATTAATATAATACAATTGTATACCCTAATTAAAATCATGAAAATATACTTTAAAACCACTACCTTTTGAATTTCAATTTAAATATTCAAATTCAAATTAAATTTCAAATTCAATTTATAAATCAATTTGATATGTACATATAATTTTTTACAAATCCAAATTCCATTTGCATATAAAAATTCTATTTTAAATCTATGTATATATACAACACAATTACAAATATAAATATTTATTTGATCAGATTCATTTGTTCAATCTATAATTCAGTATTTCTATTAATTAATCCAATTTTATTATCAATTATTGATGCCCAGAAATCCGAGTTATCACACTCTTCCTAGTTACCGAAGAATAACCCCACCTCCTTTAGCTATTGTCGGAGGGAAAACTCCTTAAAGTGAACATGTTTCGGAATATGTTACCCAATATATCCGCAAGCCAACCTTAGGTTGCTCCTAGTAGACTCTTCTCCATTGGAACTCTCTATACCCAAGGGTGGTAAAGGGAAGGACATCACTTTTTCCAATTTGTCTTGACCCTCGAGGTCCCTTGTTGATACTACAAGTAGAGGCCTTAAGATCATTTTAGCTACTAAGGATAAATTTGCCTACCTCAAAGGACCCTGAATTCCGTATTCCTTTTATTTTACCTACTGTCTATATTAATTCTTTGTGGAATGAAATAGAACTGTTCTTACGATAACCTATCTTTTCTCATTCTAAATTAGATCTCTTTTTATGGGCAATCATGTCCTAACCGCTTATGGTTTTGAGAGATAACTTGCCTCCAGGAAATGAAGTCTTGATCATAAGATAGCCGAATTGACAAAAAATAGTTCTGATCTCAATGCTAACATCCAAGTTATCTTGAAAGCTAAAGAACCTTTGAAACGAACTCTTAAGGAACAATCCAAAACAATGTTCTCCATCCTGAAGGCAGTGCCAGTTACTGGTCAGGCTTCAGAATAGGTAGTTTTAGGCCCGTGGGAGTCGTGCGACTATTCTTAGACATCGGTTGGATGAAGCTCACCGAGACCTTTCGACAATCAAGCTACAAGAACTCAAAACTGGTAGTAAGCATACCGATAAAGTTACGGTTGCAGCACCTTCGACTCGAAGAAGAGGCAGGGGTAGAGGCTACGCTGCTACGAGAATTCCTTCTTTTCGTAGGACTGCAATTGTCTCTTTCGAGTCTTGTTCCCAACACTTCTGACATGAAGGGAGTTCTTCCTCGACCCTAGTGCCTTATGCATCAAATATTCTTGTTTGTACCAGGGACGGTCGAAGAATCACTTTAGGAAATTTAAGAAGGAGTAGATATCTAAGCCGTTCGATAAGATGGAGTAGCATCTTAAATCTCGCATAAAGGGGGTCGCGAAGGAAGCCAAAACTAGGGTTAGGAATGTGTATGAAAGCTTATGAGTAGGTCTGCCAATGGATGCTTTTGGATGCAGATAGTGCCATATCTGCATCCGCATCCACGTCCGAAATCATTTTCGGATATCGGATATCCGCATTCGTGGATACGGACGGATATCGGGTAATTTTCCTATCCACTAACGACCGATAAATCAAGAATAATTAAAGAAAAAATTTAGTCTAACATAAATATTTTTCAATTCCATTCATTATAAAAGTGTTAAAAACTAACAAATATAACGATAATAAATAGTTTCAAGCATTTAAAAAGCATTAAGTGCATAAAATATAAACCACTAACTTAATAAAATAAACAAATATCTTTCATTGCACTAAAATAAACATAATTTGAAATATAATCTTGAGAAAAACCGAACGGATAATTTTCAGATGTGCATGTCTTAGCATCCGCGTCCATTTTTTTGGATCTTGGATATTTATTCGCTGTTCGGATGTGGATGCAGACGGATTTCGGATTTTTCGAGTATCCTTTAATAGCCCTACCTATGAGACATCGCCTCTTCTTCTTTTGTTTTGTATTAGTAACGACCAGGAAATTTTAATGATATAAATAACGTAATTAACCAAATTTTTCAACAAATTAAACAATTAAATTTTGAAATGAAAATTTGATATTTGAGATATGTCTATTTAAAAGTAGCAAGTGTCAAATTTTCATCACAAAATATTAAAGTTAGTTCTATTTTGTAATTTTCAATGTCAATTTAAAAATCGGTTAAATTGATGAAAATAAAATATTTTTGAAATCTAAATATTCTTGCATAATAAAAATGTAAATCATTTTTTGAGTGAGCGTCATCTTTCGTTCCACCAAATTTGGACTGCCCTAGCTCCATTTTTCTTATTTTCGAGAATTAACAGCATTTTGACAGCGAATATCGACTTTTAATAGGGCAATCATATCGTTGATATCTATATACCATTCTATTCGTCTCGTCTCCTTAGTATATTCATTTGTGTATATCGGTGTCCGTTACGTGGCGAAATCTGCAAAACGATTAGCCGTATCAGTACCCATTTGAGCCTTTTGGGTTTCCTGTGCCCAATTGTTTGTTCCTAGAGAAAAACAAAGGGCCACTATCATTATGGTTTCCATAAATTCAGCTTTGACTATTGCTATTCCTTCCATTCAACTTATAATTTCTGGTTTGTCCTTTCTTTTTCTATTCTTTCTTTCCCTTCCAATTTTCATTCACTATGTTCTTATGAAAAGAATATATATATATATATATATATATATATATATATATATGTATATATGTCTGCATTCGTGTGTATATATAGATATTGCCTGTGACAGTTGTACTTCCACCCTCCTCCTTTGTCTTATTCGAACCCAGTTTTGCCGTAAGTTTCTCCTCGTCTCCATGCCTCACACGACCATTCCTACCATCATCGAAGACAAAACCGACCTTGCTTCATTTTTCCATTGACAGCCGAACCACCCTCCTTCCAGATCCACAAACCCAAATAACCCATGCAATTGCTCGTTTTCCCTTCCGAGCTCCAACCGATCCAACCATCCCTCTCTTCCATGCATCATGTCACGTCGTCTACACAACTTCACCGAGCCCACCATATCACAGCAGTACCTCGTCCCACCATCCCATTTCCTGAGATGCACCACCTACAGCTTAGATCAGAGCTCCTCCTCCACTATCCGCATTTCGCCTCCATGTTCCACTGATCGCAACTTCAAATTTCACAACCATCCCCACCTTATCCGCTCGAACCCATCGCTCCTTGCCACCATAGCGATAGCCACATCTGTCGCTCCCTCTTCCCTTCAATTCACCAACCATTCGAACATCATAGTCGCAACAGCCAATCTCCACAGCAGCCTCTGATCTCCATAGCACAGCCCATCCGAGCACCCTTTAGCTTCTACTCAACAGCATTGTCCACCATTCCCATCCCAAACCCTCTACCTCACTTCCTTCCCCACCACTACAGTAGTCTCCGCTCACACAACATCCACGCAAACATCCATCCGCCTTTCGCCTCTGCATAGCATACCGTATCATCCTCCACCTTTCCTGCCATCCCCCCATGGCCGCACGCCCTTGTCAAACCCGCATCTTCCCGCCGTCCTCCATCACTTTCCTCTGCCTCGCGCAATGACCCGCTAGCACAAACCTATCACAACCGAGCCCATCTACCACCTTCTTCCAACCAAGAGCCACCTGAAGCCACCTAGCTTCCTCGGCCAACCCAAATGCCACCACTTCATCATCCTTCACTCTCCATGCCAACCAACGTCAACTGTACAGCACTCCACCAGGATTTTTTTTACATTATATGTTTAATAATGGTTTATATAATATGTTTAAATAATTAAAGGTATATACACAATATGTTTTATTTAAATTTATGTTAATATAGATTTTTTTAATAACTTTAAAATATATACTATATTTAAATATATTTTTTAAATTTTTTGAAAAGATATATATAGGTTTTATTCAATATTGATTTTTTAAAATATAATACATATAGATATTTTATTTTAAATATGTGTTCTAATAAATATTGATTTTTCGAAAAATAAAATATGAATATTTTATATTAAATATATGAGTAAATTTTATATTTTGTTTCCTTCGATTCAAGTCCATCGTGCTTTGCTTTGTAATTTGTGCCTGGATTTGTAGCTCATTTCATTTTCAAATTTCTCTAGCCTCGAAAGATGAGCAATCACTTACGGTTAACAATTTTATGTTCTAAGTAAATAACATCATTTTAAAAAAAAAACTCAACCCCGAAGGGAAGATCCCCTACCTAGCGAGTTCGCCAACCCTAGGAGGGATTTAATCTATCCCCAGCATAGAGGTTTGATGTTCCCAACCATGCTTATCGGTTTTATGGGAATCCACCTCCGCACCTTGAGGGGATTAGGGAAGACAGGTATCAAACTCGCGATCTCGTTAGTAGGAGGCAAGTATCTCAACCACTGCGCCACTACTAACGAACTTTGAAATTATATATATATATATATATATATATATATATATATATATATATATATATATGATGTGATATACATGATGATATGTTGCTTTGTATGACACTTATATTGACATGTATGATATGTTAATTTGTGATTCACAATTGCGAGTTTCCTTATTTGTTATGCTACTAATTATATGTTTTCAATCACACTGCATGTGATAGAAAATTATATACAGAACCATTGGTTTATTTGAAAAATTCACTACAACAAAACAGCCATTTTACAATGGGAAATGGCCAT